>JAMPIT010000566.1:14410000-15717500 GCA_026261815.1 Monarcha castaneiventris obscurior
CACACCTAGTACTGATCAATAATCTCTGTGTTTACATGGTGTACCCATTCATCAAAAATCACTAACAGTGTATCCAAAAGTAATATAAAAGAAAGAGCCTAACCAATAAAATTAATGTGAAACATTCTGTTAAGCATTTTACCTGCTGACTGGGTTTCACAGAATCATAGAATATGCTGAGATGGGGGACACCCATCAGAATCATTGAGTCCAACTCCTGGCCCTGCTCTGGACACTGCAGGAATCACACCATGTGCCTGAGTGTTGTCCAAGCACTTCTTGAACTCTGTCAGGCTGGTGCTGTGACCACTTCCCTGGGGAGCCTGTTGAACCAACCACCCTCTGGGTGAAAACTTTTTTCCTGGTTTGATTTTGTTGTCTTAACTTCATGGAGGCATCAGGTAATTGGGCTTCCATCCAGTTCTAACTCACTTCTCAGTTAATCCTGCCTGGCATCCACAACATTTACATATGGATGAGAAGAACAGAGCAATCGCAAAAATCTGCAAACATGGAAAAGCTGTCATTTTTACCACAATACCATTTGCTGCATGGATAGAAACCCAAACCCCAAACTTCATATCACAGTTATGCAAGTATTTGCTCACACTTTAACACTGAATAATATTGCAGCAGGCAGACTAGACCTCTACTGGTAATACTGCCAGCGTGATATAAAAATAGTCTGTAGTCCATTTTAAGATCAACTCAATATGCCAACCATTAACTTACATGAAACTCACTAGCTGAAAAAAACCCCAAAATTAAACAGCGTTCTATTCTCAAATGTTTCACCTTTTATTCCCTTTGTGTTAATTGGAATTTGCAGATTTTTCACCACACCATAAAACTTAGACACTCCACTGAAAAAGCACACTTTTTAAAAAATTACCACAATTAAGGTATTTTCAAGCTTGGTGCGTTCTCCTGCATGTATTTTTTTCACTTGCAGTAGATCAGGTTATTTGTGGCACTGTAGTTAATGCAGAGTATATATACAATGGTTCAGGCAGAAGGACAGAGGACTCACATGAACAAATGCTGCAACACACTTAAATCACCAAGTCATTACAAAAAGTTAGTGGAATTTAAGGTGTCAGAGGAAAGATAATTCTGTTAAAATAAGTTTTTTTGCATGAGAATTTTTAAAAGCAGTAGCACAAAAGTAAATGTGAGCAAGAACTCTACACTATTTTGCTTATCTGTTAAAAATTAATAAGAAAGGATAACTTTTCTCTTTGTCTCCTAGAAGCAATTGTGTCTTGACGGCATTGTTTACAAGTCAGTAATACTGAACTTATTTTGAAATACTGCTTTAGTTTATTTAGTTCTACCAACCTAGTAAATACCACAAACTATTTACAAAGTTGACATGGTTTAAACCTGGTAGGCCTCCAAGCCCTGTGCAGCCACTCTCTTGCTCCCTGCAGTGGGCTGGAGAAGGGAATCAGTAGGTAAAATTGAGAAATCTCCTGGGTTGAGATAAAAACAGTTGAGTACATAAAGTAAAACTGTACAATGTGTTATCAACACCATTTTACTCACGAATTCAAAACACGACCTACTATGAAGAGAATTCCATCCCAGTAAAGACCTATACAGAAGTATTTGTGAAAGATTGAAATGTTTGGAAAGTGCTTAAAATTAAGCCAATGTAAATATAGTGCCAAAGAACTGTGAATGACAAATTATTTTCCTTAGCTTCAAGCCAATCCGATGGCTTAGATTACTATTTGCATATAAGTGTATATCCATTTCAAATTCATACTAGTATGTAAATAATTTCTGTATTTATTTATACATTGACCCAGTTCACATTACCACATAGCCGTACATGAATCCATATGGCTGCTTTGCTACCAGCTCTTTTGCCAAAACCATTTTTGCTATGTCTCTACAGATACATGCAAGTCTTTAATACCATACATGTGGATGCACCTTTGCACTTTCTTTAGGTTTTGAATTAGCCCTGAAAGTAAAGGACACAACCAAAAAAAAAAAAACCAAAAAAAAAACCAACCAAAACAACCCTGAAAGTGTCAGGACCTGTATGCTAGCCTGGGAAAACTTCTTGTGAACCCTTTCATTCAGAGAGAAAGCCTAACACAGGAAAATAAAACGGAAAATCAAATGAAATGGAAACAAAGCAAATTGAAGGCTAAAACAGCATGCCACAAGGATTTTCTAAAAGACCTCATGAAAATCTTTGCCGAAAAATAGTGCGTGCTTAAGAGGGAAGAATTAGCTTTGGGAGGCTAGTGGGAAAAATAATCTTCTTTTCTTCCCTTACTCCCCAGTTCAGGGTAATCGACTTTCACTTATAGTGGTATATACTCATTTTCTTTCCTATCACCCAAGAGTCTAGTCTGAATAACACAGTTTTCCCAGAGCTACACCATTAAAAGACATGAGATTGCGCGTGTGCCCCTGTGTCTGTGTTCATATCTGAACAAGGAAGCAAACTAATATAAAAATCTCTTTCTTCAGAACATCTCACAAATTTCATTATATATCCTAGTTTTAATTCTACCAGAATGTTTCCATACTTTGAATGGGATGCTACTTCACCTATTACATCAGGAAACAGAAAACAAACAAACAAACAAAAGCTCTTAAAATGTTGTTATAAGCTATGGCATGCCTTTGTGTCATGTTTTCTGTCATTAACTTAAACAATGTTTTTTTTAATGCTCTTCGGCAGAATACTTCCTGTACATTCATTTTAATATTGTATCATACCTGACTAGCTACTGAATTATTTCATATTAGCTTCAGCTTGAGTTCTCTCCTTGTTTTCTTAACAGTTCTGACATGTCTCCTGCAGGCAGCTCTCACAGGCTGTATCAGAAGAAAAGATTGAGAGTGATCCTGGGGGTGCACTCCAGCCAGGGACATCAGCCAAGAATAAACAAATGTAGACCCTGATTAGTAACAACAGAATAAGGCAGGAATTTTACATAATAATTTTATTTTCCCCTGTGAAGAATTACAGTTTTTCAAAAATCACATTCCCTTCCAAATGACTTCCAACAATCTAGGCTAATAGCAGCTCTTTAAAGTGAACAATGTGAAAAAATGTGATTGTTGGGAAAACACCTTTCTCACAAATTTCCTTTGCTTTGGAAATGAGGCTCAGACCCTAAGCATAAGTGTTAATCTATAATCTAGCAGACAAGAGTGATCTTTATCTGTGGAGTTGCAAGCTGCTACACCAGCACAGGACCAAGGTACCCTGCCTGCCAGCCTCTCCAAGCATTCTACTGTCAGTGAAGCCATTTGCTCCCTTCACCTTCTCTCCCTCTACATGGATCCAGGCTGAACCCATAGCTGGCCTTCTCTGCTCCCTGACTTCCAGGGTGCACGGAGATTGCACGGGCTGCATGAGCCGTGCCTGCAGTCTGAAGGAAGATGTAGATGGAGGGGAATATGTGCCCTGGCTGTGCTCTCATATTTGTTGCATAGGAGATAGTGATTAATTTGATTAATAACCAAATTGTAAAGTTGGGAGATCTCTAATAGATCTGTTTTTCCTTTCATTAGGACTATCATTCAGTTAAGTATTTCAGAACATAATGTTTCATCTTTCTGTTAATATTTTCCTTTTTTTCATTTGTATTAACATTCTACAATCTGATCATTGTTTTTGACATTTATTCTTCTATTTCTTCCCTGTGGTCTTCTTCATTTCTCTTGTCAGTTATCATTTAATACACATTATGAATCACTTCAGCATCTGCCCATTCCAAAACATTAATCATTCACATTTTTAATAAACAAGCATTTTTAAAGGGTTAGCTACAATGTTGGTTTGTTGTTTTTTTTTTTTAAGAACAGTGCATAAGATTTCCACCAGAAACTCCAATCTTACTCTCCTATAGCAACATATAGGACTGATACAGACCTGAATTGTGGGGGATTTTAAAGCTCTTGTTTAGGTACTGCAGAACCTGCAATGCAGAAAATACTGCAAGAGCACCTATCACATGGGAAAGTTATCACATAGTTGTCACATATCACATCATCTCTGAGTCTGTTCACTGTACAGGAAAGCAAGGAAGGTCTTGCCCTATCTCTTTTTGCTTGTCCTACTTTCACTGAGCTGTGATGATGGAATATGTAGTTGCCTTACGTTTTTAGTTTACAAAATCACAACAGAATGACGTCTAGTGTCTAATTAAACACTTATTTTTCTCAGACCTATAAAGTCATTTAAGTTCTTAACTGGGTAAAGGTTAGATACGTGCACTTCATTGTGATCTGAGACCACATTCTCTCAGTAACAGAGTGAAATCCATCCTGCTACTAAAACAGGCTGCTCTTTTTGGTATGTTTGCTTGCTTCTTTAGGGGAGGCAAAAAGGTTTTTTCTGGTTTTGCTTTTTTGGCTGGAGCACCTGTCCTATGCAGACAGAGAGAGACCTGGGACTCTTCAGCCTGGAGAAGAGAAAGCTTCATGGAGATCTTATAGCAGCCTTCTAGTACCTAAAGGGGGCCTACAGGAGAGACGGAGGAGGACTTTTTACATGGCTTCAAACTGAAAGAGGGTAGGTTTAGAGTAGATATTAGGAAGAATTTTTTACTTTTAGGCACTGCAACAGTTTGCCTAGAAAAGCTGTGGATGCCTCATCCTTGGAAGTGTTCAAGGCCACATTTGATGGGGCTCTGAGCAACCTGGTCTAATGGAATGTGTCCCTGCCCAAGACAGAGGATATGGAACTAGCAGGTCTGTAAGGTCCCTTCAACTCAAACCATTCTGTGATTCTGTAATTTCCAGGGAACTATCGTTTTGCATTTTTTCAGGTTGCTAGTTCTGCTTATATAAGCAGAACTTATGACTGCCAAAAGCATATCTACAGTAACTGCTTTAATACAGATCAGACTGCAAGTGTTAACTTGGTGTTATTAGTCAATGACAGACCTCCTACTGATTCCAGTGCTGCCAGTAATGCTATTGCTTTTATAAACTGCACACAGAACCCTAACTATCGTCAGTGTTGTTATCAGATACTGTGCATATCTACAAGTTTAATGTTAAGAGGTTTTTCATCTCAGAGTTTTACCTGCTATTATTTATATATTAATTTCTCCAGGACTCTGTATCTGACACATATATATATATGCACACGTATGTGATATCCATGGAAGCATCCTTTCAGCTTGAGATGAACCCTGGTATTATTTGTATTCCTCTTTCACTTGTAGACAGTTTGGGATCTGTCTATGCCATTCCTCTTGCCTTCGAGAGTGTTCCTCCATACCTTCCAACCATCAAATCAGTATCTCAGGTTCTGGTGTCTCAAGTGGTCTTCATCTAACACTGTCATTTATTGATTGCATTATTTATGATGTTACTGATGCTTAGCCATAGCATTTATTCTCATTATTCTTCCCAACTGCTTTCCCCCTAATCTAGTCAATAAGAGAAGCCTTGTCTTAATTTTAGCAATATATGAGCTCTGGACAGCTTGCTGCAGATGACCAATCAATTGCACTGCTCAATAAAAATCACAGGGCTCTCATTGGAGGCATTACAGCAGAAATCCTTATTGCTCTTTTGCACCCTTAGATGCTATCTGTTCAATGATGTCAGCTATCTTTCACTATTCATTACTGCACACTGTGTGAAGACTCTCAAAATTATTTTTATAGTGACTTAATGCACATAACATTTCCCCTGGTTTTCCCACAATGTCATACCTCAGTTCACTAATTTTCCAGTAAATCTGCCCACATCCCTGCTTTTTCCTGATAAACAAATTAAAATGATTATGTAATTTATGTTCAATCACCTCACTGGCAAATCTAAGTTCAGTAATTAGTAATTAATCGTTGAATTATGGCTGCTCAAAAAGCACCAGTACTAACTGCCAAATATTTAAATGTAAAGACATGGTTTAGGGAAGAAAACAAAAGGATCTTCTCAAGAAACAATTTGAGAACCCTTCTGTATTCTCAAGAAAATTCTGCATAGCATAAAACACTGTGCAATATTTTACCTTCATATTGGCCCAAAATCTTCGAGGGGTAGGTAGAAATATCATCAATAAATTAATCCTTATTAAGGAAATAGAAACAATTGTGTCCTTATCGCTTAGAATGCTCATAGCACATGAGTTATTTGATTCCTAGTGTCATGGATTCTTTGTGTCTGTAGATCTGAGAAGTTTTCAAAGTACTCTGAACATTCTTAATAATCAGCAAGAATTTTGTACATCTGATTGAATATCGGAAATATGTTACACACTGTAATAATTGGATGGATAGTTATGAATATATTGTTTATAAAAATGAAGAATGTACCCATGTAAAAATTTATATTTCCCTCAAAAAATTTTTATATGTGTAAATGGTTGAAGTCAAGTTTGATTTGATATAACTCTCAAGGAATTGCAGATTTGATTTTTACACTGCCACACGCCACGGCTCCAAGCACATGCACTTGTTTTGGTAGACTTGATTTGTATTGTGCTAGAGCCAGTCCTGTGCGTCCCATCTGTTTGTTAAATGAAATTAACTAATCTTAAAGCCTTTCTGTGTAAGACTATGACATTACCTTCAAGAAGGTAATGATAAATAGAATTTATAAGATTTATAGGCCACCTCAGTTTAGCGTGCTAAAGAACAGCAGAGTACTACCATTTTCTCAGAAGATAAGCAAAAATGAGCCAGGGAGAATTCTCTTGTCAGTGAAGAGCCCATACTGATCATTAGACTAATTAAACTCATTTTCTGTGCCTACTTACAGAGAACATGGAAAACAGTTTTCTTCTCTGCTCTTTCTTTTCACAAACAAGTGCTTCCCTTTTCTGGAATCGAGAGCACTTTATGTTATGAATCTTTTATTTTAGAGCATGTATGTATATATGTATGCATGTATATATGCATAAAAACCTCTCTGTTTCAGAGGAATGTTAAAAGGGAAGGTATAGATATTTGCAGGAAGTATCCTGATATACAAGATAGACAGCATGGGAAAATTTAATATATATACAGCTGCTTCAAGATTATGGTAAAGAATTTGGGCTTCCTTTTCAGAGTTCCTGCGTAGCTCCAGAACTAATTGGAATTATAAATGTACAGCAGTTTGGGAAGCGTCTCTTCTATTTCCACAACTGAGAGAGGTAGAGGTATGTTTGGAGCCGTATTCCAAATGTTAGGAGAAGCAAATTAAAATCTTTGTTTTGGCAAAGCTCATCTAAGATGTATCACCTAAGCCCCTACAGTTACCTGCCCTCATCACTATACCAGACTATTTTCTGAAGGAATATTTTAAGATTTTATTGAAGATATATTAAGGATAAACTTTTAAAAATGATGAAAAAGATATTGTTTTTTCTCAGACTGTGCCTTTTTTTTCTTCAAGATTTCCTATAAATACTCCAGTAATAAGTAAGAATACAGAACTCATATTCTGTAATTAAGACCTGGGAAAATATAAAAACACAGTAAAGACCAAATTCTTCAAAATATCAAACACATAAAATGTCTGACAAATTAACAACACTAACTAAAGCCATTTACTTCAGACATACTGAAGACTATTGTGGTGGGCTATAAATACAATAATTTCAAGTCATACTGCCTTGACTAGGCTAACATCCAAAACAGAACAATTTGCTGGAAACTATAAAAAGTTAAATAAGTAGAGTTCTAAGTTGTTTCTATCAATACTAATTACGTCTGCAACAAGGTTAAATTAGTTGACTCTATAGTCAATATTCTCAGAGTAGTCTGGGGTTGATATCTTAATTATTGTGTCTTTTTTAACAGAACAAATTAAAGTTTCAGTGCTATGCTGTAGGCTTTCCCCTTATCCCTCTACTCCTTCAATGTTTTTTCTAGTTAAAAAGGTTTTTCCTAGTAGCAAAATATCTGAGGCACATATAGTTAATCTGAATTAATTTCTAGTGAAGCTACAGTTCACATCAGTCATACCTAAAGAAATGTATTATAAATACAGATATCTAGATATAAATAGGAAAACTGGAAGAGCCCTCTGGGTGTACTTTTCAGTTATAGAATACACTTGTTTCACTGCAGAAAGATTTTAATCTTTAAAAAGGAAAACAAGTTAAGGAAATGTCTAAGTGCTGTTCTTTCAAAAGTCTTATAGCTAAACCAAGCTTTGCAAAAAACAGGCAATTATAGAGATTATAGAAATGGTTTTCAAAAATGGGTGGTTTCCTGATGTGAGTTGTTTCCACAGGAGCAATTATGAAAAGGTTACAAATTCATTGCACATTTACAAACAATTGAATGAAACCCAGTAATTCTGACTATTGCAAAAGGCAGACCCTTAAAGAGCTGCATAAGCATCACTAGGAGCAGGTTTTCTAGAAGAATGGCCCAGAAAATTAATGTAAACAGAGATATATTGAAAAATATTGAAAAAAATGATAAATCTTTTAGAAGATAGGCCACATTATAGTGATAATAAATTGGTGAAAAATCATTTGCATTGTTCCACTGTTATTGTGGAACATTAGCCTCATTTTTTTGGGACAGAAATTATTACGTAGTTCTCCATGTAAATTATTAGCTCTGTATCCACTTGGTCCTGTAGAAAATCAACTTCAAATCTAGGTAAAACTTTTCATGAATGATCAAATATCTGAAGGCAATTTTATAACATCTTGTTTATCAAGGAAAAATTTTTCTGTCTGATACATCTACTGTAAATGTAAAGCTGAAAATTTATGAGAAACTTTTAGAATCTGAAATTTCAGTATCTTCTAAGTAACTCAGCTCCAGAAGAAGAGTGCTACTTTCTGTAAAGCAGACACAGTCAAAAAAACCCCAAATACTAAAACACCCCCCAAAACAAACAAGCAAACGCACCCAAAAGCAACCAGTCCTAAGACAAAATATTTTTAACAAGAAGAAACAAGTAAATCAGAATCCAATCTGAAGATATAAATGTCTACATTTTCTTCATACACCTCAAAAAATTGTTTAGAAGTAGGCAAGTATATACTCTTTATCTAAATGACCCTTAAAAAACCTCCTGATTAAATCCTATTTAATATCTGCTGCAATTAAAGAGGTTATATAGAACTATTGAAAATGATGGCAGTAAACATTAACCAGTGGCTGCCAAAACCATACTGACAAAGGAAGAGTTAAGAAGAAGAATAAAACACAGGTTACAAAAATCTCATTTCAGTTTTGAGCATAATAGATGAAATATTCACCTTGGTGCCACCATCAGTATACTAATTTTTGTGCAGGTCTAAGGCTAAATACAGAAGGCAGATAATTCATGTTTTCAAAAATTAAATACTACTTTATACAATTTCTGTTGACTCTCAGAATGGCAAAGACATATTGTGAAAGGTGTATGTTTTGATGTATAAGCAAAGAAATAAGGGATGTGATTGTGTTACTGCTTTGTGATACAGCACTTAGCTTTTGGAAACACTTCAAAATTCCCTTGAGTTTCTTGATATTTTTCCCTCAAGTGATAGAACTAAGGGGAGAAAATGGCCATAATCCTGACATATAGCACTTTTCCTTCACTGTTTTTTTAGGCTGTAAAAGAAGAAAGTTTTTCACAAAAGAGGAAACAGCAGTTATAAATGCAAAAATGCAATGGGAGTCCTCATGAGGAAAAAAAAACCCAAACTAAAATAAAATAAAAACAACCAACAACTCACTGTGAAGAATAATTTTACATTTAACACCCTTGACAATATGCCATTAGCTCAGAAGACAAAACTACAAGCAAGTCATACAAGGCTTTTATTGTCAGGTTATGAAGTGGAGCAGGGAAATATTAAATTTCAAACTGCATTCACTTTCAAATCAAGATTTGGCAGAAAATGCTTTTTTAAATAGTGGTTATCCTTAACTGTCAAAACGCTGTTTACGTGCTGTCTGGAAAAATTATCATTCATATTCATTTGTCAGTACTTGTCCCACTCTTCACAGTCAGGCAATGTTAAAATTCAAGTCAAAGTTGTTTTTTTGTCAATGATATTTATTGCTCCTAAATACTAACATGTAGACAAACCTTTTTCTGTTTCTTAATGCTGCTTGCACACATTACACCACTGTATTTCAGTCTAACACTTTATAATTTCTGTACGAAGAGCTACATTTGGGAGAGGGAACAGGATCTTCTGTTAGGAAGGAGACAGTAGTTGTCTTTCTGATCTTTCAGTTTAGTGATTTACATTATTTTTCTGACATGCTACAACATCAAAGAAAGCCATTCTACAAAAGCCTGACCATCACATTGCAGAGAGTTTGCTTTGCATAATGTACCTCCATTAGGGTTTCCATATAAGTTGACAAAATGACAGTTAAATCTCTTCATGCATTTCTATCACTTCACATAATAAAATGTCAAACTTCCTATGCACACTGATGTAAAATATGTACAATATGTAGCACAAAATCAAGACTTGCACAACCAGAGCATGACAATATTCTACAGAGGTAGTTGGTATCAGACTGAAATCTAGAAATTACAGTCTCCTAGGTATAATGGTTTCATTAAAATGTTCAAACAGTGTCTCCAAAGCTAATTTTCTTTCCAAAGTACCCATGCATAGAAAGTACAGCAATAAGACATCCCCCTGCTATGCCTTTCTGAATAGCAGATTAACTGCAGAACTAGAATGATGTCAGTTTGTTTCAAAATATTGCAGCAAAGCTTTTGAATGGATGAGCAATTACTAACAGAGGGTGCAATTATAACCGAGTCACAGGGAATGCTTTAATATGGTTCTTCTCCCATGTACAAGGAATAACAAGAAAATGTAATGGAAGAGGAATAATGAGACAGCTGGCTTTGACAGCACCTTGGCAGCCGTCGCTAAGAAAGTAAGTGCATTAGTTCAGTGGAGTCCACTCTTCAAGGCATCTCCTAAAGAAGGATGAAGAAAAAGCATCTTGTCAGAGAGTAGCCGAAAGCTACCACTAACAGTGGCAGCATAAGATTTACTTGAATCAAAACAAAATTTAGGTTTTTATACTAACTAACACCAAAAAGACAGTAATTTGCACAGTTTTTACTAGACCATCTTTTTATTTATTTTTTTTTTTCCCTCCTCTTATCCAAGATCCTCAGCTTGGTTTTTAACTCTTTGGAAATGAAATAAAAATCTACCTGTGACCTCTCAATTCCACAAGCTCAGTCAACAATTCACTCTTTTGTTTCTGAATGAAATTTTTACAAAGTGCTTTTTGCCATTTGTCACATTAAGGTGGCTTAACACTATTTCTGCACTTAAATAGGTCCTGCCTGGAGCCAGCTGGTCTGCCTAGGCAGGCTTGGGAGGAAGAAAATTAAGTTTCAGTAGCAATGGGCTAAATTCTCCTTTCAATTATCCATTGTAACCTTATTACATACAAAATCAATGATACAATGTGCTCCCATGTTTTGCTAGTGGAATCAATATAATTGTCCTTATGGTATTCAAATGCTACAAATATGGCAAATGTTTTTATTAAAGATAGATAACTGCAACAAAACCCCAAACATAAAGAAGCTTTTTCCAGACTACTGCCAAAGTTCATTTTTTGAACAATGTTCTTAAATTGCAAAAAGCTGCAAGAAACGAAACACTGAGATCAAACTGTGCTATGCCCAGCTCTGGTCTCCTCAGTACAAGAAGAATATAACAAGGGGTCACTAAGATGACCAAAGGACTGGAGCATCTCTTCCATGAGGCGTGGCTGAGACACCTGGGACTGTTTAGTCAGGAGAAAAGAAGGTGACCATGTTACTGTGTATAAATACCTGGAGTAAAGGTGCAAAGGGGCAGTCGGGCTCTTTTTAATGGCAAACAACCAGAGACAATGGGCTCAAACTGAAACACTAGGGGTTCCCTCTGAACACTAGGAAGGGCTTCTTACTGTGATATTGACCAATCACAGGTTGCCAAGGGATGTTGTGGTGTTTCCATCCTTGGATATATCCAAAAGCCATCTGGACATGTTCCTGGGCAACTGACTCTAGAGAGCCCTACTTGAGAAGGGGCATTGGAGCAGGTACTTGGCAACATACCTTCCGACCTTGACCATTCTGTGATTTTGTGATTCTCTGAAATATTCACATAGTTGGTATAAAACTGTGTGGGGGAAAAAAAAATATGAACAAGCACAAAAGTATGCAAAAGCACAAGCTGTTTCTTCAGCACCCTACTTCTACACCTACTAAATAATACATTCTTTTCAGAATACTCCTGTCTAAATAACTCACTCAGGAGAAGGAAGGTATAAGCACACCATATCTGGTAGTATACTTTAGATTTAGAGTAGTATACTCTATATTTCTTATAGGTTTTTACAGGCTTGCAGTCGTCTTACTAATACGAAATTAATCTATTATAATGTATTCCATCTTTATGGGGTTTTTTTTCCCCTAAGGTACAGATAATTGAATTGGAATTGTTGATCAGTATCACTGTTCATAAAAGTGCTAATCCCTGTCCATTCAGCTATAATAAACTACAATCATCAGGTTTCAGAGCTCCAACACAGCATTCAGCAGTTCTTTGTCTTGTAAGAAAAGTCAAATCGACCTTTGCCATTCAAACACTGGGTATCAAAGTTAAGGTTTGTTTGGGCAGAAGTTACAGCATCAGGTACATAGTGCTATTGGCATATATGTACATAATGGAAATTGCCCTCTTTATTGCCATCCAGAAGTTTGCCTTTTGACCTTCTCACATATATACATTTCCAGGTTTTTTATTACTAGTTGGTATTGTCACTGGCACTATCTGCATGACCAAGAAATATTAATTTACCATTAAATCTATAGTTTTTAATACTATCATGATACCGAGGAGCACAAGAGAGACAGACTATATTGTGCTACAGATTCTAGAACTGTAGAACTAAAATTGGGTGACTCCCCTAAAAAGTTTAAAAATCTTTCTGTTTCTTTCTCCTTTCATGTTGTAATTCATACCTACTTTTCACTTCATAGAATAAGAAATATATTCTCAAAGTGTGCATAACAACTGAGGAAATCTTGCAGCAGAATTAAAGCACAGAGACATTTTCTTTCATTATCTCATCAGCAACCACTTACCTTTCCCCATTTTTTATACTACATACATCCCGGAGCAATCCAAACAGGAAATTAGGTCTTCTGGCTTCCTCCATCATTTTTTAGAAGAGTCTGTGCATGAGAAGATAGCCTACTTCCTAGACTATATTAACACATGATAATTATATTTTCAAAGCAAAAAGGAGCACATGTCCTTTGTAGTCTTTGATGGTAACTTTAAATTGCACTCATTGCTTTACAGCAAGTATCTCACTCTAATGAAAAATAAAGTTATAATGCTGAATAATTGTTCACTGACTTTCAACTTCAAAGTGCTTTGTAAATATGACCTAATTCATCAAAATCTTCAGTACTCAAGGGAATTGGGAGCACAACAAGCAGAGATAGAAAAAGCAAGGCAGACAGGGCTAATGGTCAAATTCTGTAATTTTTGCCCAAGCATGTCCTTGCTCAGGATTTTCCTTAAACAACATAGGAATCTAAGAAAGGAGGTAACATTTTTCTAAATCACAAATTGTAGCTATAAGTGCAGTGCAACTGTCATTGATTTTTTTGTTGTTTGGCAAAAATATGTTCAGAAATCTCCATAACTCTGCACACAACCTTAGGATAAGGACGTTTTGCCAGCCCCCGGAATCTGCATGTAGCAGATATAAATTTCTTCCTCCACATCATAAAGCAAGTAAGCTTCTCAGAGACTTCTACCATCAGTTTTGGCTTGCTTTTGTCTTCCTCTAAGAAGATTTGGCTTGTTGGCTCACATTGTACATGGACCTCTTATGGAATCCATTCAAATTTTCCCCCAAAAGCTTCCCATCCTACAAACACAGAACACTTCTTCCTTGCAATCACTGAAGCCTGAAAATGCAGGACTACAGTGGATCTGTGGCTTTGACTCCAACCACATCCATCTAAAGGAAACAGTATTATTCCTGAAGGTATAACTGCACCACAGAGGAAGCATAATTTCCATTAATTGTTCATCTCCATCTATAACATTATATGATCAGTGAAAACATGAATGAAAATACCAAATGTTTCAATAGATGAATTCTGAAGTCAACAGTGAATCATATTTGGTGTCAGCAGTATTTCTTAGTCTCTTTTTCTAAACTTTAGTCAATGCACAGCAACAAATGCATGGTTTTAAGCTATTTTAATCATGGAAGGATATAATAAACTGATATGAATAGATGTTTTATAATGACACATAAATATTAAGATATGTATCTATATTCACTATACAAATATTTACATACATAAAATAAAAAAAATACTGGATCACTATGAAACAAATCAGTAGGGAAAGGAGTATTGCTGATATTGATATCTATACACATCATACATGACTTCTCAGATAAAGCATCTACTTATTAGACAGTTATGTAACTAGTTGGAGAACATTAGCTAGGCTTTCAAAATTGTTAGGGTTATTTAAGATTATGTTAAAAATTAAAATAAAATCTGCACAGTTTACATTTAAAACAGCCAAGAGACATCCTGTTTGATGACAAAATCTTTTTTATCTGCTTTTGGTACTTTTTTTCTAGTATTCCTGTTAGTTATGGCTACCACTGAAACAAAGAAGGAAGAAGAGGAAGGAGGAAAGTTAAAAAGCAAGTAAAGCAAGGAAGCAAGAAAAGCAAAAATCCAAGAAAGTAAGTAAAAAAGAAAGCAAGTGCAAGCAAACAGAAAAGAAAGAGAGAAAGAGCAGGAAAGGGAAAGAAAAATAAAAAAAGAAAAGAAAAGAAAAGAAAAGAAAAGAAAAGAAAAGAAAAGAAAAGAAAAGAAAAGAAAAGAAAAGAAAAGAAAAGAAAAGAAAAGAAAAGAAAAGAAAGAAAGAAAGAAAGAAAGAAAGAAAGAAAGAAAGAAAGAAAGAAAGAAAGAAAGAAAGAAAGAGAAGGAAAGAAAGAAAGAGAGAGAAAGGAGTATTACCTCATTCATCTCTTTTCTATGTTAAAAGCTGAGTGTCCTCATAACAGTTGGAGATAATACAGCATCACCTAATTCAGAGGAATTGTCCCACAGTGTGCCAGGAGTAGCTAAGCCAATAAATAGCTGGAAATATGAAGGAAATGAATGGGAAAAAATGCATCCAGCTTTGAACAGGAATTATCTAAACTAAACCATCCCTTGTGTGGGATGTTCTCACCTCTTAAATTGGATTAATGACTATGACCATAAATAAAGCCATTGTGTTTTATTCTAATCCAACAGGAAAACATGTATTAGTACTGTAAAGCACTTTTTTAATGAATGTTTGACCACTAGACCCCTGGCATTTTTTGCATGTAACACCACACATTCCAGGCAATTTCACAAATGCTTTTGCCATTTTATGATGGCACAACGCTTGAGCATTTCCGTGAACTTGTTTATTGGCCAAGATGAAATGAAACTGTGCTTTCATTTACCAAAACTGTGTGTGGGGCAGGAGATAAACCAGTGCAGGAGATTCTAGAACGTGTGTTAGAAGGCATCCAAAGTGCTTCTCCTTCCAGGGAACTAGATAACAGCAGTATTGGGCTTATAATAATGTGATCTCTCTGTTAGTTTCGATAATGCCATATTTTACTCTACTTGTAGTTCATTTTATGCGCTTAATGAGCTCAGATGTAAGTAGATCAATAGAACATACTGTGTAAGTAAATCAGTAGTAGTTAAAAGGTCAAAGTTTGGATCTAATCAGAAAAAAAGCCCACACCACTCTTTAAAATGGCCATATGGTGGAAGATGTATCTACTGTATGTGTCTCACTATCCTGCCAGCTTCCCTGAAGCAGGGAAGACCCACATGTTGCCCAACTCATCCCATTAAACTGGTCGTATTGTGCAGGGAAAGAAGCAGGTTTATAAAAGCTAGAAAAATGTCACTGCTCTGCAGTGACCGCTTACAATCCAGAAATTGCAAGACACAAATGCCTGATCTGCTAATTCAGATCAATTTCAAGCGCACCACATTTGGTAGCATGGATTCAACAGCAAACCTCGGCCAGCAGTACTTCAAAGTGCGACCACCAGCAGAAGTGAGACAGTCTCCCCAGTTCTCTGTATCACCAAAATGTGATCATCTTCTGGATCTGCTCGAGCTGGTAAGAGGGAGGAATGCAGTGAGGGTTCTGCGGTGCTTCACACTGCCTGGCTACACAGATTTCTGACTGCTGGGCTCAGGCAGGGGTGGGAGAGAGCTACTGCCACCACAGTACATGGACATAGGAGATGGAGCCTTAGTGCCTGACATGTGTGAGGGAGAAATCCACTGAGTTCCTGCCATGCATGAAGCTGAGGAGCACACTGTCCTAAAATACCCCTTTCACAGGCAGTAACTCCCTTGAACAAAATTACTCCTAAATTAGCAGCCTATTGATTAGTAATAGAGTTAGGAATGAGATAAGAAACCTCCCAAGTTTATTCTATAAAATAGAATATAAAGCCATATCCACAAAAAAAACCCCCACAAATAAAACCCCAAACCAAAATAAAACTATTTCACGTAATCGAGTCCTGCTATTGTTTGGTGCTAGTTTGGGTTTGGTTGGAGGGAATGTGTGCTTGGTTTTTATTTAATGTACAAATTTATCTCAGTTGTAATGTCATCATGATATTTTTTACAGAGGAAATCAATCGAAACAGCTTACTTATTTGGTTTTCTTGTTCCTGCTGAAATGGAAACCTGAGCATGCCAATGCTGTGCTAATACGTGTAAACCATAAAATTACCCTGGCTGGGGACTACAGCTTAAACTAACTGAAACAGACAGCAGGCTGCTTTCATTACCCACCCTAAGTGAAACTAGAATACTGAGAAGCAAGAATAAAAAGTGAAAAGTAAATTAGGAACTTATTTTATAAATTCCTGTGAACAGCTTGCTATTCATATATAAACAAGAGTCACATACAAAATACTTTCCTAAACAGAGGTTTGCAGAAGCAGCAGATTTCAAAGAATATTAATAAAAGAGAGAACTCTCAGGTGTATCTAATTACTGCGGTCTTGATCATGTTTATTTAAATATTGCTACTGTTTACCTTATTTTGTTTTTCCCCCTTTTTCAATGTTTTTCCTGATAATACACCTTTTTTACACTGAATACAAATTTTACGGAAATAACCTATGACTCTAATGTGCATTATGCCAAGAACATACTAAATTTTATTTAATTGCTCTTAATAAAATCAAACAAGGTTATCAAAAATTATAGGAGAGAGGATAATAAGAGAAAAATCCATCCAAAATGATCCAATCAATTGCTATTTATCAATCACACAGCTGGGAGCAAATTTGTACTATTTGGGTCAGGGTAACATTTGCTTAAGCACTATTCTCACGTTTAGTAGCACCCATGCTCACAAGCTTTGCTGTACCAAGGTTTAGAGACACAAATCTGAACCAGGGTATTAGTCTTCCCTCTTCCTATTCCTATTCCTATTCCTATTCCTATTCCTATTCCTATTCCTATTCCTATTCGTACAGAATTCCTTCAAAAAATTAACTAGTTGCCAAAAGCTATGCCTAATTATGGAATTTGATACTAAAGCAAATCCAGCTTTGAAATACCTTGTCAGATCAAGCACCATAGATTCATGATGCAAACCACTGATCACGTGGAAACACCAGTTACTGATTCAAAAGAGTTCAAGGTAGGGCTTTTTTGGTGAATTTGCTTTACCCTGGCAATCTTGAGACTGCTCAAATGCTGTCTTTCTGCCCAGCAAAAACCAGCATAAAAGTGAGAGGTCAACATAAGCTCTGCATATATGTTCTGGCTAATTTGCCATTCCTCATCCTGATGAAATTAGCACTCCTGGGTCACCCAGTAGCACACAGATCAGGTATTAACAACAGTGGAATGAAAGCCTAATTACATTTACTGTAAAATGGGTATATTAATAGTTCTCACCACAGCTAGAGAATAGAGAGAATTAATTCAAATCCCTGTAAATCCCAGAGGCCCTTTATCTCATTCTATTGTGGAAAATTCAACAAAGTAATAATATTCCACAACTTACTTTTTTCTATTTTGAAATTGCCTTGATGATATATATCCATGTTATTGTTCACACTACATAAGCAAAAGATAACAGTAGAAACTAAAGTACAAAATTCTAAATAATATACCTTATTTTGATATCATCGTTATCCGAACTACAATTCAAAATGTTTTTTTATCCAAATGATTTAATAGAGAGGGATTCTTGGTCAAATTTCAAATCTTGCCTCAACAGGAAAAAAAATTACCTATTAGACACTCCCTGAAACATTGGAGACTTTACTTAGTCCGTGAACTGATTGAAAAATTGTAAATAAGTTATTAATGTAGGCAAAAATGCTTTACTGGAAATTGTTGGCAAGGAAAAATGCAGACTTTTTTTCCATATTTGGAAGAGAAATAAATTGATAGTAACAGTTATCCTGTTTTGTCTAGGCATTTTTGCAGCAGGATGAGCTACCCAACCCAAAATCAGAAGCTGAAAGCTAATGACTTGATGCAACTGCCATTTTCCCATTTCCCTTTCATCCCATTACATGAAACTACCTGGTTGCTATTATGTTAAGTAGATTCATATCCTTGTAAGTGCAACATGGCAGAATCTCTTCAAGAACTGCCTTCCTTTTCTGCATCATAATAAGAACCACAACATCAAAGCTCCACCCCTCATTTCGAGTGTAGAGCTGCTTGAAGTCAAACCTCCATTTGTTTCCAAGGTAACAAAGAGAAACTCAACTCCAGCCTGCTTCTGGCTTTACAAGTAAAAATTAACCAAGTGATGGATATATGTGCCTTGCTTTAACTGAATATTTATCAAAAGGTAATGATTGTACCAAGTAGAATGGAAAAAAAATTAAATATATTTAAAATAAAGAGAAAAATTTGGAATAAATAATATCAACGACATGCTAAGACATGTTTACATTCAGAGCCCTACCTCTGTAAAAAGCATACATAATTTAATGAACCAATTTAGAAATTGCATTGTCTTTTTTTAATCTTTAGGATAAATATGAGTTCTGATTTAACAGCTTGTGTGTAACAAATGTATTGGACTCACTGGCTAACAGTATTTCAAAATACCTTACTATGCATTTTGCAGTATTAAAGCTGGGAAAAATATGTTACTAATTATTGTTCCACAATTAAAAGCGTTTTCAAGAATAGAGTATGTTGCAACTTACAGACAGATCTGTGATCTCAGCTTGGAGGGAAGCAAGAAGCTAATCAGGGTCAGAATAGAAGCACAGACCTTGCTGCAGCCTTTGGGACAGAAGCATTTTTTGTGGAACTGACAACTGCAAGTTACAGTCTAGGGAAATTGCAATATATCCCCAGACAGAAATCAGAGGAATAAATATGACTGCAAATTTTTCATTACTATTTTGCAATAATTCTGATCTCCATCTTTAACCTTTCCCACGCAATGCTACCTACTATTTTCCTTAACAGATTTTCTTTAAGGCTTAACATACGTGCAAGCAACTCATATGCAGCATGGTAAATTTCCCAGTTAGCCTACTTCTAATGGTAGTTTTGAAAGAACTTCCTCTGGTGGACCAAAGGGTCACATATTCCAAATCCATTTCAGTGTCTTCTCCCAGACAGATTCAGGAAATTTGACTTTTTTCCCCCCAAGAGAAAGCACAAAGAAATGCAAACCTCCAAGTTACTTTTGATTCTGTCCTTGAACTTTTGCTTCCTCCTTTCACCATATTTTTTGTCTGAACCACTTCAGCCACAGAAGTGGAAAACGAGTAACTAAAACCAATTTTAATCAAATAAATCAGAATTATACTCTTAACATCATTTGGGTAATTCCAGCAAACAACTTATTTACGTATATAACCCATGTGCCTGTTTGTGTGTGAAGACTGAGCTTTACAAATCTGCTCATATTTAAAGACACATAATGAGAAAAATAGTCTGAACAGTCACAGACCAGATAAATAAGATATAGATGCCAAGCTGCATTAAGTAGAATGGGCTTCTGAAGAGAAACGTCAAAAAAAAATCCAATTATTCAACTACTTATTTTTCTCAATAAAGTATTCTTCTCTCAAATCTTCTTTATCTTTGGCTATTATTTCCTTGCCCTTCCTCAGAATTAAAAGGACTGTTAAAGATCTTCTACTCAAGAGTATATCTAAAACTGATTGTTTTGACTTTTGATAGGAATCTTTGGTCAAAGAAAACACCCTGAAAATTGACCCTAGAGGACTCTGCTTGAAAACTTCAGCTGCAGCTCGAAGCTTCAAGTTCCTGCTGCATCCTAAGTAAAGGCTGGCTTAAAAAAGAATATAACAAACAGATTTAACCAAAAAGCTCCAACAGAGAAAAATTTGCCTGCTAGAACTGCTTAGCCAAACAAACACGTCTACTAAATATTTCTGTGCCATTTTATCTCTCCTTCCAATCTCAGATATGATGTGTCTCAATACCTGAAAATAATGTTAGAAAATACATTGTATATAAATAAATAAATAAATGAAGAAAGAAGTTGAGAAATAGAAATTTCCTTTTTTCCTTGCCCTTTTTAACTTATGTATATACTCAGTTTTCACAAAGTGCATATTACCATCAGAATAAGAAGGCATTAAGCTGTGTTGAAGCAGTTTATGTTCAACATTTCAGTGTGCAGAAAAAGGCACACTCTTAGCAGCATGGCATGCAGTTTGGTTATGTGAGGTGAAGAAATCTGAACAGGTCTTTATCAGCTCGTTTGGAAGCCCCACCCCAGCTTGACTTCAAAGAGACTCATCTGAAAGGATACTGCACATGACTGCATGTCTTTGTTCCTTCCTAAATTATCAAGGCATAAGGTGTTTCTGTAGACTTTTGGTACTTGCAAACTAAAGCCAAAGAAAAATTAAAATAGCAGTTCCAAGTATCGTCACACTTGGGGAACTTGCTGGCTCCCTGGGGGGGCCCCATGGGCACTGGACTGTGATAGCACAAAATTCCATTTCAGACAAAATCCAGGGTGAGAAGCAGAGAAGTTCAATTCAGTTCATCAAGGATCCTGAAATGACAAAGAGGGACCAACACTCCCAGAAGCTCTGTTGTTTCCTGACTGCCTGCAGGTCCCAGTGTAAGAAACTAAGCCCTTTGCTATCCATGAGTGGACACTCCATTATCTTCATCCTGCTTTCATTCACAGAAGTCAAGAAGGCTTTTTTACAAAGTGATTATGTATATAGAAAAAGCAGACAGAGGGGAAAACAAATACAACATATGTGATTTTAAATATTTTACAAATAGTGTTCCCCTTCTGTGTTATTTACTACAACACTTCCTCCCTGTCCCATCTTTACCTAAACAGGAGGTGGAACAAAAAAAGGAGGCAATGTTGGCCCACTGATCAAAAAACTCACTCTCTCTTGGCACAGGTGTCTCACGTTTATTGGGTTTTTTTTCCTGGCTAGGCAGTAAAAAACAGTAATTTTACAGCTGGGGATTTCACATATAATTTTGTTTACTTGTCCTTCCTGAGATGATTTATCTTTTTGCTTTCTATTTTGAATGGATTTTATCTCTCTATCTTCCACAGCTGATATAGCTCCACAGGTATTTCCCACTTCCAGGCAAAGGCTGCTTAAATGCATTTTGTAAGCCTGTGTTATATACAGCTTCAGTTGTCAATAAAGAATATATACCAGAACATGATTAGATAATTTTTCAAACAGTTCTGAGTGAAAGCTCTGAATTTCTAACTCATAAAATATCATCTCTCTAACAGAAATAAGAATTTCTGTGGTTTAATGGAACCGATGAGCACAGTTTTAGAGGCAAGTCTGAGTTCAACTCTCCAGGCTGGAAGGGGAATTGAAGCATTTGAGTCAAGGCATCCTCTCAGAAATTAGAGAATTTAATTTTTGGTATAGAATAAGCTTTCTGTCAAGTTAAAAACAAATCTTCTATTTAACTGACTTGTTTTAAAAGTGCCATTCTAAATATTATCAGGGTATATTAAAAATGTTTAAGTCAAGAATTTCTCTCAGAGAAATTCAGCAGAAAGCTATTTCATCATAACCACTGGGTTACTTTCTTTGAATTAGGCACAGGGTTAATTATGTAAATATACTTGTGTAAAAATGATAAGGGATCAGAGCTAAGCTTGAGACCTTTATAATATACGTATTGCCACTTTTGTTCTGTAAACATTAAAATATTTTGGGCTGGCATTAATATAACATATTCACCATTCTATATGAACTTTCAAACTGCAGTTTTTCTTAAAAATAGCATTTGGAGTGTGCAGAAGGTTAATGTCTCTCATGTTTATACTGTACAGCCAAAGTATCAACCATGCCTGCCCTAAAAAACAAGTGGGGCACATATACACTGCATTCAGTACTCAAATTGTCTCTACCCAACACTATGGTATCCACAGGATGTGTATACACCTCAAATGGGAAATAAAGGTGAACTAAGCAAATATTTGTGTTTTGACAGATGGACTTCCTTATGGGAAGAACTTCCATTAGACCAGCTTGCTCTCAGGTCAATTAATATCAATATATCAACTTAATAGATTTATACTGGGAAATAGAGAGATGGAATTATATTAATGGTACAACCATTTCAGTACTCAGTATATCCCTAGGATTGTGGCCTGTTGCCCTAATTTAAGAAAGCACCAAGGGGGACCTGCTTCAAACTCCCCTGTAAGGTCATATATTTGAATGTAAAATTGAAAGATTTTTACATTAGTTTTGAAGCACAGATAAGCTCACTTCAGTTACATACTATATAAATTGCTCACAAATACTCACCTGAAGCTATGATTTGGCAGGGGCGAGGAGGCAGGCAAAAGGAGGGGAAGTAGGAAGAAGAGAACAGGGATTTGCTCATTGGGAATGAAAATATTTCAAGCAAGGGGAGTTTTCCACACTTCCATAAAGAAGATATTCAGCAAAAGGCACCCTCAACTACCTGAGCAGATTTTGTGCTATGGAGACAAAAGACAAAGATTCTCCAAAACCCTTGCACCATCTTCAATGTCCCCTGGTCCTTACTCAGAGTTTTGTCCAAAACCTATTTGCCAACAATCTGACTTCCAAAGTTTAAAAAAAATAAAAAAAAGTTTATACAGGGCAACTTGATTCTTTACCCTGGGCTATGAGGAGCTTGAAGTGACTTGAGCTTGAAACAGAAAATGGAGTGTCTGTGGCACGTCTCATTGCTCCCCCTGAAAATTGAAACACATTTTCAGTTCTCTTAACTCAAGTGGAAAAGTGGGTTTTAAAGGGATCAGGAACAGATAGAGTAGGTGGTCATCCTCTTAGATGTGAAAAAACCTGAACAATACCTGGATTCAAAAGGAACATCCTGCAATAACCACTTTAGAGTTTTATATTAGATTTATATTTCATGACTTCTGGTTTTTATTAGTCATGTGCACCCTTTGTAGTTACAAATGAAGATTTATAGGAAAAACATTTCTAAGCAGAAAGGTCATTTCACAATCAGATGGGTGAGATAATATCTAATTTTTCTTTGTCTTCAATACCACAAAGGCATAAAGACCAGCTTTTATTTATTGAGTAAATGTTCATTTCCAAGTGTTTTGAACCAAATTAGTCTACTCAAATTTGACATAAAAGTTATTTTACAAGTTGTCAGATAAATAAATTTTTAATTAAAAAAATATATGTGTTTTTGATGTTCTTTTACAACCAATAAAACCTCTGTTAATTTATATTTAATTTGCATTTTAAAGTCTAAAGAATAGCTGTATTCAAAAGAGAATTACTGGTTTGGTAAAAAAATCATCTCATAAGCCTGCCTTAATCAAAACTCAAAATCTGGCAACAAAGCATCACTGTGGAGTGTTTGCTTTATAAACTTCTGGGAAAAGGTTTTCAATGTTAATATTTCAAAATGAGTAATTTTGTAGAGTTTCTCTATCATTAATAAGCTTGCCATTTTTAATTTAAAACATGAAAGAAACATTTGTTTTCCTAATAATAAGTAGACAGAATATTGTAAGCGGATCAAGAAAATAAATTGTATTATTTTTTAATGGCATGTTTTCTGAAATCATGAACATCACAGTCAAGAATGACCATGCAGGATCTGCCACATTATGTGGGAAAAACAAAGTAAATGCTTCTGGTTTGACCATGAGATACCCTATAGTACTAACAGTGCATGTTCCAGTTTTTAGTTTTATCTTTCTGTCTTATCTCCCACTCTTTAGCAATTTTGGTGCCTGATAACCGTTTACATCCCTTGGCAGGCGCTATTGTGACAGTCTCTATTGCCAGAAAGTATTATGACTCCTCTGGCCAAAAGCTGTCTGCTTACCTACCTAGATTTTCATTCTGAACCCATCTCTAGACTAATTCTGTGCCCACTACAACCCCACGGCTGGCAGAATGAGTGTCACCCAGCAAGGGGAAGGCGGAAGCACCGACTCTATTTCCAGATGCTTCCCTTGCTGCCACTCTGGCAGATGGAGCGAGCAGGGCTTGCCTGCCAAACATGGCATAACTCTACTCTCAGCTCAAGCAAAATCTTGGCTATGCTGAAACCTGTGGCGTGTTGCCCATCCCCTTCAGCAGAGCCCGACTTCTGGCACTGCAGTGGTGATGGGGAAGGACAAGACAGTTTGATTAATCAAGGAGGCCACTGTGCGAAGGAAGCAGAGGTGCCACCATGCACATGGGTGAGGAGAGGCTCTGAAGGAAGCCAGGAAGCAACAGGTCTTAGGTCTTTGTGTCCCTTGGTGTGGTATATAAAGATGGATGATACTCACAACATTACTGAAATTATTTATTGACCAGAGTAGGCAGAATGGCACAGTCACCATCCTATTTTTCTTTATTATCTTACGCAATTTATTCTTATGCCTAACCTGAGCCCTGTAACATTTCATCACTGTGCTCTTTGGTCCTCTTTAGCCCGACATCTTTCTTACTTCCTGTCATCCTCATTCATCTTGTCATATTTGAAACTTAGAGGGTAAGATTTCTTGGAACAAAGATGCATCTCCCTGAAACTCCTGAAAAGCATTTCCGGCACATCCTTTGAATGCAAAATAATGAAATCAATACAAGTTTATTTTCTCTTCCTATAGGAAACAGTGACAGAATTAGGTTCCCCAGAATCTAGTACTCTCAAGGCATTCTTTGATTTTGTTATATTTCGACCCTCTAGGTTATGCAGCATTCCCTTGATTTTGAGATTGCAGATTTTGAAGACAGCAGTTGAGACAAAAAATTTCAAGGATCTTTTCCCCAAAAATTACTTTCCGTCCTCCATCATCACCTCAGAAATCATAATATATACCATCATCAGCTCTTCCTTGGTGGGACACTAAGGAGCTGCTTGCCATCTGCCACCTAGCTCACATCCCTTGAAAGTGACCTGCCTTAATATCAGCCCTCAACTCTTTAGTTTCTATTTCCTTTGTTTTAGTTTTAGTGTTCCATGTCTCTCAACAAAAGCTTGAAACCACCAAACTCCTCACTTTGTCAATTTTCCTTCCTTTTGATGTTATCTGGATTTACCCTCACAAAATATATGGTGGAAAGGATTATGACCAACAGACCTGTCCAAAAGCAGACACCCTGACTAACCTCCAGAGACCATGGAGAGCTGGACATTAATTTTTATCTCTATTAACCTCTCACTTGCTTGAAGACTAAATACCAAGCTTGTTAACTTACTAGGGCTAATTCAGCTCACCTCCTGTGATTATTTTTCTACCAAGCCTGACATTTCTGGGTATTTTGATGTCCTTTCCTTCATTTATTTTAAATGTAATTTGTTCTGCACCATTGCATCATATGTTTGATACTTCAGTGCAGACTCCCTAGGGCATATGTCAGCAACCCAACTAGAAGTTTCCTGCACTGCAGGTTTATTTCTTAAACCTAGGTTGATGTTTATTGCCAGTCACTCTACTGATCTAAGCTTAGCAGAATTCGCCAGTGTAGATCATTTCCTGCTTATCTGGACCTCCTGGAGGACAAAGAACTGCACTCTTCCCAAATTGTCTTCCTCAAGAAGAAGGCCTCTCAGCTCCTGGCCCCAAAGCTGCAGTGTGCCATCTAAAATCTACCCCTCTTCCATACTGTAGGTGGTGACTTCTTCCCAAGCAGACTTTTACTTATTCCTACAACTGCCCTGGGACTTCAGAAATACAGAGAAGCTTCAGAGGGGACTGACAAACCTTACATGTATAGCAATAACATTTAAACACACATTAACTTACACACAGGTATTCTGCAACTTTCAAAAAATATTAGTACTTGAAAATAAATTAACAGAAAAATAGCAGCCTCTGATGTTTTCCATGCCCTTAGATGACTACCTTAGCATTAAAGGACAGGGTAAAGTCTGACACCTATCAGTGTAGAGAGTAAATTCTGCAAAAAAAGAGGGAAATGAAATATCATGGAGTAGCACAGGTAAAGATGCTATAGACAGAAGGGATTTTGGTAAAGTTTCATCTTATTCCTTTCAGTATAACCCCCTAAAGTATTACTGAATTGCAAGTTAAAGATAAACTTGGTCATGTAAGTTTTCTCTATGTCTAATAAATTCTTCTCCTACTTAGTATTATATTAAAAAATATAATTTGATTGTAGTTCTCAGTAAATTCACAAGTAAACATGAAATAAAATAACACATTTAAAATAATGAAAAAAATTTGGAAAGATATTGTAAGAGTTCCACAATATTCTACATCAACTATTACTTAAAGTTGCTGATTTTATGTGAAATTATTTAGGAATGGAAAACTGAATGAAAAAAAAAAAGAGAAATTTTTTTCCCCAAAATATCAAAATTATAAATTTCATATAATTAAATATTAAATATTAATATTTAATGTTAAGAACATATTTTTTTGTAAATCTCAACCTTAAGGCTATGGGTTATTTTACTGTCTTATACCCTTCTATATGTTACTTTGCCAGGCTCTTCACGCAGAAGCAGGAAACATCTTCCCTCCCACACTATCAGCTGCAATATCACTCTTCAGGAGAGATAGCCTGGTGGTTGATATGCCTCAATGTCAAAATTTACACCAAGAACTTAGCGGATAGATTGTGAAATAAATTATGGAAGAAAATGGAGTTCTTTCTTCATAAAAACTTCTAGACTTTAATTATTCCTTCCACTCCAAATGGCATGATAAATCAAAATTACAGATTTTCAGTAATCCAAATAAAACAAAAAAATCACCAAGTTAGACAAAATGCCTTAAAAAGGTATCCTTGGAAATTCTAGATTTTTCTCTCTTAATTTTAGATTTCTGATGTGATTTTTTTTTAAATTTAGTATGCAAAGTATCAACATTTCAATTTATTTTGATCATTATTCATGCTCAATCGTATAAAACATATGTACATAAACATACAAAAAGTATCAGAACTAGCATATTCTCTGAAATCTCCATTTCCCTACAAATGTTTTAAATAAAAGAACAATATAAAACTACAATCCCAAAGAAACTTATTCCATAAAAAAAATTCTTACTATCTATAGTAAAAAATGAAATTCCGTAATTAAATCATTTTCCCTGTGAATCCAGCAGGTAAAATAAGAGGGGGAACAACAGAAGACAGAAAAGAGAAAGAAATCAGAATCTAGGGACTGCTGGGAAAAGATAGCACCTGAAGTACTTTAATAAACTGTATTCTGCTCCCATTGTGTCAGGTTATCACTAAATACCAAAAGTCTTTTTTTTTGTACTTTCTGGGAACCTTTCCCGTACCATGCTGAGGCATTTACGTTTTACACAAATTAACATGTGACTGCTAAGCTAGATGGCTAATGGAATTCATCTTTAATAACGTGAAAGCTCAAAATCACTTAAGCGTGTCAAATGAGGTACCTTCACCTCCTCCACCAAGAAGACTGCCAGTGGTGTGTCAGAGACGATATAGTTTCCAAATGAGTTGACTAGGAAACAATGGTGTCTGACTCTAGGAGGATGATTCCCAGGAAGATTCCCAGGAAAGAATCTGCCTTGTTCAGTCATATCCTCCACATCTCACAGAAGTGCTGCCAGATGGGTACCTTGTGCAGAAGACTACACAGAAAGAGTGTAATACATCACACACAGCTCCGTGTCCTCATCCAAGAAGAGACACTTGTAGTAGTTGCCAGTAGAATCAATAGACTAAAATTAATCATCTGTTGGCTGAACTCAGTAGGAGCCAACATGTGCTGGAGTCAGAGGAAATGCAAGAGAGCTGCACTTTTTGTGTGCCTCAAAATTGTATTTAACAGTCTCATAATCAATATAACTTGAGAATTCTAAAATCTTGTTCAGCTATGCCGAGCTGGAACCACCACTTTTGGATGTTTTTATAAGACAAGGCCCACCACAGGACTTCCTCTTTCCTTTTTTCTCCAAGAGTGTAGGTAAGGAAAGAACCTGTCTATATTCTAATATACTATCAGTAATCTACTATCTATAATTAATGTCCATTGTCCCTTGAGGGGAGGCTCTCATAGTTCCCACTAACAGATGAGGGGTCCGTCAGAAAGATGAAGGAAACTCAGGACTGGTTTCATCACAATCTTCTTGTCTGATCTTGAAGAGTCAAGCATTGTACCTAGTGACTCACTTTACCATCTGCTCAACATCATAGGAGTACTGTGAGGATAAATACATTATGAGTAGGAGGCAGCAAGTAACTACAGTGATGAAGGCAATACAGTATGTTGGCTACCAAAATGAAGGTGTAATTGTAGCTTATACTATGTTCTTCTGCAGTAGTAGTAAAGAAAAGCCAACATAGGCTTTAGTAGGTGGTAGCTGCCACAAAAAAAAAAAAATGCTGAAAAGCTGCATAAGAGATATTGGTTCTATTTAGTTGTTGATTTGTTCACCTAAGAAGAAGAGACTCAGGTTCAATTTTCCACACCATCAGCTCTTTGTTTACATAAACTGGAAAAGCATCAACAACATAAACATAGAATAATTCACACTCAGTCCAGAAAGTACCTAGTAAGTACTCACTTGGGCTGGGCTGTGCTTGACTTCAAGGTCTTCCCGTGAAAAAACTGAAATAAGAAATTGAATCTGTGCTCCATGGCAACTGCTTTTTTTTAAGTTTCAGTAATTTTAAGAAGTAACTTTTCTTTGTCCCTACACAAAATATTTTTTTTAATTAAATCCTTGCTGCATGCATCCTGATAGGCGTTTATTTCTTCTCTTGTGAAGAGGACAGCAAGGGCAGCTTTAAATCTGAGAGACAGGTAACCATTTACACCCTCATAAAATTTTTAGCTTCTTATACACACCATCACAGCAGTTTTATATTTTATTCTGTTACTGAGAACATCTTGGTTGCCAAGCTATCTTGGTGTGGTGAACATCACACTCCTAATATTTGCTGTTATTTTTTAATTCCATGGCTGACCTTATACACAAAAAAAAAAAATGAGAGAACAAACTGTTAAATTCTTCTGATGACTTGATACTGTCTGTGCTAAAACTTACATTAATCAATGTCTCGATAATTTTATCTACAAAAACAATTAGAATGCCTGCCTCAATACCCATGTCTTAATCATTATTTGAAAGTACTGAGTTCCTAAAATTGTGCGCTCTACAAATTAAAAAAAAATCTGTTTTATTTTAAATGATTTTTTTATTTGTTTATTAACGTCTGTGAGATTATTGTTGAAAATTAACCAACGACTTAAATGTGTATTTATTTTATTTCTTGTACATGGACTTCTTTAGACGCTAGCCAAACAGTAATTGAACATTTGAATAATAATAAATTTAAATTTTTTGCAACCCACAGACAAGTCACTGTAAAGAATGGCGTGCAAGCCTTGCTCCTTAGTGAGGCTAAGAATTAACTGCCTAAATAAAAAGCTGTAAGTCCAACTTGGCCAGGATCAAAGGAATTATTCCGATGTCTCCACACTTAATGTGTCAGGCTGCCACCATGGGAACCCTACCTTGGCCCAGTATAATTGAATTACAACATGATTTACTTTATGCCTTTTGCCTTTTTTCCACCAACTGGTATCTGTATTGGTCTTACAAAAGAACAGTTTTAAAGGAGACAATTTAAACAGAATAATGGTGCCTGGTAATTTTCACAAATATAAATGCATATATTCTTCTTGTGGGTTTATGCTCCTAAATTATATTCCTTTCTTCAGGCTATTGTCTAGTATAATATTCCTTTAATGTTCTGTATTTGGAGAAACTTCATCATTTTCAGGAAGGAGTACGTAAAAAAGTAATTTCTTCTCTGAACCGCAAAGATGAAAAGAACCTTTTTCTCTCAAAATTTGAAACGCACACTTCTATTTGAAAAACAGATCAGCCAATAGTGTCAGAAACCACTCTGTCCTGCTGTGCAAATCTATGACATAGCAGTGTGAAACCTGTCACTCCAATGCTTATTCGTACTTCCAGGCACTCAGCAGGTGGTAAAGGCCTTAAAGCATCTCAGTAAACAAAAAGGGTATTTGAATTGCCATTTTATGTCATTGCTTACTTGGGAAAATTTCCATTTAATCTTAAAAAGCTGATAGCACTTTAAAAATATCTTTCTCTGTCTTTCTTTCCCCCTCCAGATTACTTATCAGTAATTATAACTAACATACTCTTCTCCCAGTTTGCATTCTGAATTGCGAGTATCTCTCTATAGCCTTGATGGGAGCAGTAATCTTCATGAGTACATCTACATGATTTCACATGTACTTGAAATGTCCCTTCTACTGCATACAGAGCTGCAGCAAAAAGTACTCAAACAAAATACCAAGGAAAAAAAAAAGTTTAAATGTGATAGATCACATAAAAAGTGATCTGACAGACTGACAATCTGGAACACGTTGCCCAGAGAAGCTGTGGATGCCCCAGTCCTGGAATTGTTCAAGGCCAGATTGGAGGAGGGTGTTGAGCAACCTGCTCTAGTGAAAGGTTCCCTGCCAATGGCAAGGGGATTAGACTAAATGGTCTTTTTGATTCCTACCAACCCAAATCATTCTGTGATTCTGTGTTTCTATGAAAATTATGTACACCTCAGCTAACAGCTAATCTTTTCTTGCTCGTAAAGCTTAGTCTTTTTCTTTTTCTTATAATCTTTATAAACATCAATCCTACATGCTAGGAAGTAATCCAAGTACAACAAGGATGGAATAGTTTGAAACATGTCAGGAGCCTGTGCACTGCAATACAGGCATCTTTGAAAGAGCAATGTTAATGACACAATAGGAGTAGCAGCAGGCTGATGGACAGCAGTGCAGCAGCCTCCTGCCATGACGTGCCATGGCAGTTTTCTGGGAAGACATCAGCTCTTGTGCCAGATAAACACTTAGGAGATGAGCAATGAGGGTGACTAGCTAACTAACCCGACATTTTGGTCTCCCTCCCAGCACTACATCAGGCAAAACAGGACTTTGACTACACTGTTCAAACACAGCAAATGAAAACAGTTCTAAAATAGATGGCATATGGCAGTTTTTCCACATGTGTTTGCATAGACTGCTTTAGTTCAGAACCTGGGGTGTGCTAATGTGAACTTAATGAAAGGGTGAGTATAGAGGTGGTTATTGTTGTCTATCAATGGTTATCAGCAGTAAAGCTAACAGACCCACTGTTCCAATTAATTTTTTGGCTTCCCACCCTGGTGTAACAGGACCTGAGGCAGATCAATGAAGTAAAACACTGAAAACTGTTAGTTTAGAGATACAAAAATGTGCAGATATTCTTCCTTAGAGTACTGCATTTGTCTGTTCAACTACTGTGCATGCACTAGACGACTTAAGATAAATAGGTTTTGCCAGCACCAGACTTTTTGACTCAAAAAATAAAAATAAAATTAATCTCTAGATTTACCAAAACATTTAAGAAACTTTTCTCAAAGAACTAATGCTCAAGCTTCATTAACTGCCTGAAACACCTCAGAAAGAGGACAGCTGGAGTTACAGCTATTACAATTGTGATGTGAAAATGTTTAAGAAGTGGAATCTTCTTTATGGATAAATGTCTTACATTTGGTGATCTCAATAATTATTCAGAACGATTTTGGTTTTTACAGTTCAGACCAGTACACAGTTCACAACAACACAGCAAAATACAGCAAAACATGACTACTTAATGGCACTGTATTTCCCTATTTTATTGTGAAAAAGCACTTTACTATAACTTATAGTAAACTATAAAGCAGATATGTTATATTAAGGACTCAAGAATCTACATGCTACTCATAGTGAAAGGCCAAAATATAGATTAATCTTTTGGACAGTGTCTAGAAAATATTAATAAAAGCTTTGTATCCATAAACTGAAATAATGCTTTTCCTATTTTATGTTGCAAATAGTATAAAAATGTACTTTAGAGACTTAACATTTTATTAATGTTGTATCTCTGCCCTTAAAATAAGATACTTTATAAGGACATCTGAGAAGCTTTTCGGTTGTTGAAAAGAAAAAAATCATTAGCAGAAAATTTCAGATTTGTGAAAATTTGCTTTATTAAATAATCTATAAAACCTGTTACATATCTCTTTATGTTTGCAGATTTTATAGAATATTATGGATTAGATATTGTTGACGTAGGTGCAAAAGCATTTATAAAAGTGTATACTAGCAGAGGGATGCATCAAAATGGTGTTATGCATGATATATCCTCAACTTAGATCATCCATCAAGAGAGTGTCTCCTATTGGAATATCAAGAACACTCTAAATTTCTCAGTTTTGGTTCAATAATCCCATTTGACACCAGATCAGTTATCTTTATGAAGATAGAGCTGCTAGTGTCCTGGATTTTAATCTCATCTGTAAAGCAGGTACAGTTTGCACTGCAACGCTTTAATTTTATGTGTGCAAAATCCAAACCACATCTCTTAGAAGGGCTTTAAAAACAATCTGTTTAAATCTTATCCCTACTCGAAACATCAGCATTCTAGGGGATACTGCTTAGCTGTTTTGACCACATAATCTACCTTATGCTCACAGATTCAAATCAGATTGAAAAAGCAGAATATTAATTCATTTTATAAAAGTCTTATGACTACTGGGTGTTGATTGACCAGAAGCTCAACAGGAGCTGGCAACGTGCACTTGCAGCCCAGAAAGTCAATTATACACTGGGCTGCATCAAAAGCAGCATGGCCAGCACTAATCTGCTCCTGTGAGACCCCACCCAGACTATTACATCCAGCCCTCAGCACAGGAAGGACAGAGATCTGTTGGTGCAAGTCTAGAGGAGGCCACCAAGGTGATCAGAGGGCTGGAGCACCTCTCCTATGAGGACAGGAGGAGGAGTTGGGATTGTTCAGCCTGGAGTAAAGAAGGCCTGGAGAGACCTTAAAGAAGCTTTCCAGTACCTAAAGGGAGCCAACTGGAAATCCGGAGATGTGGCGATCAGTGGGCCTGCTGGACAAGGAGCGAAAGGAGTCCTACAGTGGGATAAGTCCTAGGTTCCTTTCCAGCTTATGGTGACTGAAGAACTTCCCCCAGAATGCTGTGTTTCTGTTATGTTAATGTACCTCAGCTCTGCTCCCCTGGTTGGCTCTGTTGGCCACTACAACCCTGGTTACCTGATGCACCCTGGGAGTTTCCTGATTAGTTCCCTTACCCTGGACCCCCCATTGTTCTCCCTTGGATTCTCTCTGGAACTTTGCACGAGCGTGGACGCATTAAACCTCTCCTGTAGAACTCCCATGCGGAGACTCTTCCTGCTCATTCATCGTCGGGCAGTTTTAGCCAGCTATCTGGTATGTACATGTGTATGCAAGCGTGCTGCCTGCACTGAGAGGCTCCCTTGAAGACACTTTTTGGGAAGGTCGCGGCATGCTACAATCTACCGTGACACAGAGATGGACATATTACAAGGACATGTAGTGATAGGACAAGGGGGAATGGTTTTAAACTGAAAAACAGTACATTTAGTATAGGTATAAGGAAGAAATTCTTCACTTTAAGGGTAGTGAGGCACTGAAACAGGCTGCCTGGACAAGTTGTGGATGTCTCATCCCTGAAAATATTCAAGGCCATGTTGTATGAGGCTTTGACAACCTAATCTAGTGGTTAAAGATTTCTTCCAACCCAAATCATTTCATGATTCTATTATTCTATGATACAATTCCATGTCAGTCATCAAATTACAAGTCTAACCACTAACTAGATTTTAAAAATTAACAGCATCTAAGTGATCAGTGACTAGGAAAATGCTGCATCCATGTAAGTTTCATTGCCCAGCAGCTCTAGTTTTATCTTGGGAGTTTTATACTGCAGCATGTAAAAGCCCAGAATTAATTAACAACATCACCTCACTACATCAGCCTGCTACTAACGATGAAATGAAGTATTTAATATGTAAGGTTCTTCCTGTATATGTTTTTAATGTATCACAGCATGTATGTGTACACATTATTTATCTGCAATGCATCAATAATCACTACAAAATCAATTTTTCTTACTTCAAAAATGCCATCAAACTTGCTTTCAGATCTTAAGGAATTTATGATGCACTGTTAAACTTGGCGGGGGCAGCATTGTTCTGATATATAGCTTTCTACAAAGAGACCTGTGTATGTTTTGCATTTTGGGTATCCTAACATCTATCATAGAATCCTAGGTTAAACAGAGACGGGAATACTGAGTTTCAGCAGAATACTCACAAAATTGCAGGGCAAAAATTTTACAAATAAAGGAAAGAATCAACTGACATCACAGGCAGAATAATAGTTTGTGAGAGCAATGAACCACAGTATTTTAGTCTTATATGTTTTGGCCACAAGGGGTACACACTACAAAAGCAAGCTTCAGTCTCCAGTACTTACACGTACATGAACCTGCATCATTGTGCATTTTCCTTACAAATAAAATACAGAGGAACAGGAAAAAAAAAAAATAGGGAGCAATTGTACATTAATATGACCAATAGTTTCAGATTTTATCTGAAACCAGAAATGCTCAGTTCGTTTGATTTTCAGCAGAAAATCCAAGAGCATTACTTTTCATTATATACATTTAATAATAGTGGAAAAAAATATCTATGCTAATCTTCTGGAAAGTAGTGCCTTTAAGATCATTGTTAATTTTGAAAGATTCACAATATATTGGGTTATTTTAAGTAAAGAGTTCATGGCTGAGGGCAATTGCAACAAATGGCATTCAATTTATCATATACAATATTGTTATATAGTTTTATTTATCTCAATACATATAATGTATCATTTGGTTTAATAATAAATGTGTATCTAAGGCTTTTAAAATGTTGTTTACATTTCAGGAAGCAAACTAAGAACAAGCACTTACTGTAATGTGGTGCCAGTAAAACAGTGGCACAAGGTGCACACACACAGAGGTGCAAAAGGGGTAGTAAAGCACTGTGTATAAATCTGCTACAGATGCTCATAAGCAAGCAAGGATAAAACAAATGGCTCTGCTTCATGTCGGAATTCCTTGCATGACCCATGGTATCTGAAGTCTCAAACAAATGTCAGCAAGTGCAAATGAAACTGTCGATTATGAATCAGAATCAAAGCCTTAACATCCCCAAGTAATTCCTCACACTGTTCTAGAGACCAAATTCAGAGACAGACAAACTTTTGGCACATTGTGTGCTCCTGAAAAAAAAACGATTGTAGCAAAATTTACTGATAGTGTAATGACATTTCCTGAGTCTGATGCAAATGTCTGGTTTGACACCAAAAAGACTCTAAAACAATCAGATTTACAAAATTAAATTACTGCATATAATGCTTCAGTGTCTAGATTAGCTATGACCTTTCTTCATCTGATGCCTTTCTAAACATGATGGACATTGATCTCCAGCTCAATATTGGAGAGAAGGCATTTAGGATTTGAAAATATAAATTAGGCTAATTCAGATGTGGTGCTCAAGTAAGGTGTGTAATTTAATTTTGATAATTCTGTCAAAACATTATTCAGTTGTAACTGTACCTTCCTAAATGTGGGATGATAATTTCCTTTACAGGAAATAACTCAGAAAGGTTTCTAAGGAAACCAGGCAAGCACGCCAAACTAATATCAGGTTTTATATGACAGTGAATATCTCACAAGGAGAGTTGGAAGAGAATTTTCAAGGGAAAATGCTGTAAATGTGAATAAAGATAAATCGAGGTTTAAACACTGGCAGCGTTTGAGAATCTCTGCTTCTGACTCCGGATATATCACTAGGTTAAGCAAAAAGAGACATGAAACACGTGAGCAGGAACATGCACATGAACAGAAGCATGTGGGATACAACTTACTGACAAAACACAAATGCAAATGAAGGAAGGTGAGGAAAGGAAAATGTAGATTATTTCAAGGGCAAATAATTTCAAAATGGGCAAGGTGAGTGAAGTGGGAGAAATCGCACCACCATAGTAATGATAGGTGTTTTGGTGGTTTGATTCTGGTCAACCAAGATTGTGGCAAACAGAGACAGAAACTGCACATATGTAAATGAGATGGGAAACTTTTTTCATGTGCAAAGCACGTCCAGCCTGAATACTGCTAAAAATCAGACTTCCACATGCATGAAGGGGAGAGGGCATGTCTGGATTTTTGATTTTTCAAACTTCAGGGGTGCCTCAGTACTTCTAACTCAGCCTTTAGTGTCTTTAATTAAATACTCTTCTGTGGAGGCTGCTCCTTGCTTTCTCCCCCAGCAGAGCTAAACTGGTTCTTTAATGAATGTGTAAGGGACCGGAGGGAGGTAGTCCAAGCAGTGCCAGGCACTGACCAGGATTTAAGGTGACCTGCTGTTTAGGGTGCAGGTGCAAAATATTAAAAGAAAAAAAACTCCAACAGGCTAGATGCGTGACGCATGAGTTTTTTCCCCAGATAAAGGCAGGGAGAAGGGGCTAGTGCAGTCATGCTTGCTGGGAGCTGTGAGCAAAGCAGGTGACTGTGCACAGCTCTGCTCTGGCAGGTGCTAACTGTGAATAACAAAGAGGCTCTGTGTTCCAAACTGAGAATCCCTTGCTAATGGATAAGAGAACATCTGATGTAAATGTTGGTGATTACATGAATGTGAGCTTTTCAGGAAGAATCAATACCTCCCATTAGATCATCTCACATTGTTGGGAAAAGTCACATTTCTGGTGGAAGCAAACTTTTCCTGAGGAAACTATAGTTAACATCCAGGTTGAAGGGCAGGTGGGAGATCATGGGCAATGAAAGGCAACTCCCTTTTCATCCACATACATATCCTTTGGATTACTCTATTATAAAGAATTGAACAAAATATTTCATTTATAAACTATTTTATAAGGTACCATGAATGCAAATAGAACAAAATAATAAGGTTGTTTCTCTATACCTCCTGAAAATATTCACTTATTGATCACATACACAGCTTTTTAACCTTCTATATCCAGTGGTGTGTTTGATTAGCAACCTGCTATTTTTAAGATCCTTTCTGGAACTGATTTGGACGTAAAATTATTTTACAAATGAAACTAGCAGGATATATTTACTTACACTCAGCAGACTTTTATCCAGGAATTCCTCTACACAGGTAGCAAAACCCTAAGTGCTTTGGGTACAACCACCTGCAGGGTGATTAAATTTGCCCTTACAGTCAGGCAGAGCATGTACCCTTCACCTGAACTTGGCAGAGAATGAATCCTTCACTGGTCTCTGCACATTAAAAGCAAGAAAAAGAACATATTTTGCTGTCAGAGATGTAAACTTCTGGTGAGAAGTTGCTTTTTTATTCCATAAAAAGAAGTAAAAAAATGAAAACAAGACAAAGAACACACATTCTCCTCTCTAAACTTACCAACAGAAAATCCCTGTTTATCAACCTCTCAGCAGAAGAAGATATGTTTCTTTGGATTCAGCTGAAGAAGCAAATTAATCATCTGTTTTCTTGTCAACAAGTAAAGCCCTCAAGTTCTATGTCTGAACTTAAAGAAAAAGGTACATCTTTATTTAAAGACTTTATTTGATATCTATTTTGAAAGTGATTCTTTTTCTCCCTTTTGCAAGCATGTATACACACAGACATTTAATTCATATAGACTGGGGATTTAATATCAAATGGTCACAGGAGAGATGAAATTAATGTAAATCATAAACAAAGTACTATACTTCCTTCCTTAAAAACAGCCTTTGGGCAAAAACAATCAACAGTTTAACTAGCAAAGGCAGATGCTAAAGGGTCACTATCTTCCCTCCTGCCATCATTTGTTGAATAGTTCTGTAGATATAAGGAGCAAGCCACTGAGCCAGATCCTGCTGTTCAAGAAATATGTTTCACAGCCAGGTAATTGCTTTCCTCAGACTGTTGTCCTAAAAGGAGGGGAAATACAGACAAAAACCTAACAGTAACGTGGTGGACTATTTCAAGAGGATCTGGTCAGAAAACACTTTGGGTAGCTTAGTTTCATTGAAACTTTCTATTACTGCACATTTTCTGCAATATAAAAGTAAACTTCCAATATAAAATTCCAGCAGTGTTACACCATAAGCAACACTCAGATTATAAAATACAATAAAGATCAATAATGCTGCTTGGAAATGAAAGAATGCTCTCAAAGAAAATCAAATTACTGTATATACACATTTGACAAAAATATCTGCATAGTATACATAGGCAAATTTATGTAAGTCTTCACTTACTGGTTTTTTGGGTTGCTTTTTTTTTTGACACTTTGCTCTACATCATTAGACACAGAGGATTCTTGTACTATTTCACCACAGAACACTGCAGAACATTTTCATAAGACTGATGCTGATGTCAAAGACAAACTGGGGTAAGCACCCCAAAAATTTTCACTTCTCTGAAAGTTGTTCACAGAACAGGCTGAATTAACATTCTTTTCCTCCACCATTCAGAAGTTCACTGTATCTCATTAGGCTGAGGGGCAGCATCACTTGCAAAATTGAGTTGCTAAGGTCATTGCATCCTGATGAACCCTATTTATAAGAGTGCCATGCAATTTGAAGGTGGACTTTGAAGGAAAACAGACCAACAGACTCCTCCGTTAGTAAAGAAACAAATGAGCAAGTTATTAATTTTACAGACATATATTTTCACATTGGTGAACAATTTACATAAACCATTATTTTAATCTCTAACACTGAATATGAGCATTGAATCTGCCTATCCATTTGATGTTCTTTAAAATTATAGCTCAAGTCTTGATTATGGACAAATCAATTACTTAACCTTAATGAAGAAAAAACTGGAATTTGTACCTTTTTGAAGAATAGAAAAAATTTATATGTAACAGATATTCAATGGCCGTTTCTAAATTATTAATTTATATATGCAGGAACATATCAAAAGAAGCAGTTCAGGCCTACTCTACTCTACTTGCTGAAAAAAAATGCATTTTCTGACTACAGCATGGTCAGATGGTCTTTAGATGTCCAGAAGAACAGATGAACACTGACATAAAGTCATAGTCATGAGTCATATTGTCACGCTTCCATTTTTCTATATTGTTTATGCAGAAAAATATTTTCTTATGGGTGTCATTTTAGCAAATAATGTACTATAACTTTCCCTCAGCACTACTTGCGGTTGTATCAAGTAAGTTAGAGCCTGACATTGCAGCAGGGTGCCCCGGTTAGAGCTCTATGTCTCCTCTGTCTTCAGTGGCACAAGAGTGAGGGATTCAAAACAACATCTGGTATTTTTATTGTATTTTTGGTATGTGCAGGTGGGAAAAAGCCAATTTCTTAAATGATGGTTATTTAGATTTGAAAAAGTAGTAAAGACCTTTTAGCAGCTTTTAGGTGCTGCAGATGTAAATTGAGGAGCAAATAGTAATGCAAATATCACACAAAATCAGTAATCCAGGAACTGGTCAAGGGCTTTACCATGTAGAGCATCTGTACCTCTCCTTCACACATTATAAATTTCTCCCACTGTTGGGTATCTTTTGAAAAATTGCCCAAGCACATATCTGTAGACTCAGATCTGCAGTGCATTGAAAGCAGTAAAATAGATTCTTGCGTGATTTTGGAGACAGACATCCTACACAGAAGCCAAACTTCTAGCTCGTTTTTTCAACTTCAGAGCAACTATTCCAGTTTATATTAGAAAAGAAATTGGCCTATTAAAGAAAAAGATAGATAAAACCTGAAAAATGTAAAAAAAAAACCCAACCCCTCTTTGCTCTAATTTAGAGATGGTTAAATCAATTTAAACTGAAATTCATTTTTCAGTCTCTCGCGGAATGAAATTCCTTTCTAACAATTTTGTTGCTACAATAAAGCCTTGACAAATCGGAACTTACAGTGGAAGCTGTGATAGACCATTAACTATAGAGGATGCACCATAAAATAGCAGGGAAGCTGTCAGTGGGAATACAATTTTCAGGGGATTTACTTTTGTAGTTATATAAGAATATTAAATAAAAAGTAATGTAATACAGGAAACCCTACTGCATTAATTTTATTTGACAGGTTTTACTGTACCTGTTTTCCTTCAAAGCCCCTTTTCTCATTTCTTCATCAATATTCTTCTCAATAGATGAAAACTCTTCAAACATAGTGAGCTGGCTCATTATACAAGAATGAACCCAAAAGAAGCATGCTTAAATCTGTGAATTCAAAAAGCATTCTGGTCAATCCCATGTGTCTTCTAAAGCTAGTGCTGTCTTGCTGCTGAGACATACCTGATGGGACATTTCCAACAGATGACTGGTGTTGGGAAGAACGCAGCAGGGGGAAAAATGGAAGTTGCATCCAAAACTCCATCAGCTTCTCTGAAGGGAAAATGTAACTAACAGATTTCTAAGATCAGTATCCTATCGATGTGCAGTAAATGTTTTGCCCACTTTTGACTTCTTTATGGGTATAAAGTCTATAAACTGTGCTGCTAAGGAGCTGTGGCTTTCCAGTCGTTCTCTGATTCAAAACTAATACACTCCCTGGAGTGAGTTGGGTTTATGTTTATGTTGTATTTTCCTTCTTATTTGTTTTTGTGCAGGCATAGACCTGAACTAAAACACAAGGCAGACATAATCAAACACATGGATTGCATGAAGCAGACTATCTGTCCCAAATTAAAGCACAAAGCAAATCACAAAGAAATTAAGTTAAATTAAAGAAATTTATAACTTGGTCTCTTGTTAAATTTTATCTTGTCTGCTTCACATTTTTGCAGCTTGTGGGTGGAAGGAAAAAAAAATGCATTGGAATTGAAAGCATACCTGAGTCATCGCAGATCTCCAGAGGAAATGAGCTTGCAGGTAAGAAAAGCTGTTAGGTCTGTCTGGTAAAGGAGGCTAAACCTAGGCACCAGGCAGAAACTTGGGTTCTAATCAAAACAGATGCAAGTCCCAAATGGTGAGGTGTGGTCTCAACTGAATTCTGCCCACCAAGAGTGCAGTTATCATGTCCCTATCCAAAGTCCTAACCTTGACAGCCAAATTTTAAATACAGGACTACTTAACAGCTTTGAAGCCTAAACAGGCTTTGAGCAATTTTGCTAATTTAAGCAGGTTTTTTTTCTTTTCTGCATCTAATTTCCTTTATGTCTTAATCAGTAGCCAACTTTCTTCTATGTAAAAGGACTGGAAGAACTACAGTTCAAAATGTGGTGCCACCAGCTTTAAAATATTTGTATGTTATACATTACTCATTAATATGATTGATGGAAATCAATCTCTGAAACTCTATTGTATTTGTACTGTTCTCTCTCTAATTCCACAATCAAAACTGAAAACTGCAGATGTCAGGGTAAAGCATCTCTTGGCCCGTTATCATGTTGGTGCAGAAATTCTGCCTTTCTGCTTGCATCATAGTCCACAACTAACAGAGGGTCTAAGAAATACTCATCTATAAAAATCCTTATTTTGGTGATTACATCATAAGATTCTGCTCCCTGAATGAAGAGCAGTCTCATTTCTGAAGAAGATAGGTCAAATGCCATAAAACTCTGGGCATTATTTTTGGGTTTAGAATTCCCTTTCCACAGCCAAAGACTGCCCTTATATGCCAAAGATAAAGAGTTTTGGTCATGCCTTAATCAAACTTTCCTTTTGCCTGACTTTAACACACCAGCATTCAGGGCTGTGCCTGGTGCTAGCTCTCATCTACACCAACGTGGTTAGCTCCACCCTTAGTTTCAGCTGTCTGATTCATTATACAGTCTTTTAACTCTTTTCATGTTTTGGGACAAAACCTGCTAGTTGCCTGTGCTTTCCAGGTCTTCACCAAGTAAACCTCTATGACTGCAGGCTATAATGCAGAATCTGACTCTTTGACATTTTATTTTCTTTCAACATAAAATGTGGAACAGAATGGACACATTCTTCAACTCAATAGTACATGGAGGAATAAAGCATTTTGTACAGACTCAGAAAGTGTAACTGCCTTCTGTGGGAAGGGAAAACACATAATGGATTAGGCAGTACTCATGCAGAGTAGAGGACTTCAGTCTTCTTAAGTATCTTGAATAAGGCCACGCTTGAGCCAAATAGAAAGAAAATTATAATTACATCCTGAACACTCCCAGTAATAAGCAAAACTCTTGTTTACAGACCAGTTCAGAAATGTAAAATAGTGACTTACTCATGAGACACAGCTGGGTTTAAAATGAGTTATAAATGTGATATTGCCAATTAGTCTTCCTAAGTAACAATATTTCTCCATTTCTTAATTCCCTGCCAAAGAAGTTGTAACATGGACTACCTGTACAGAAGTAATGCATACATAATGATATGAGCTCTACTATTGACTGGTCTAAAAATTGATTGCTTTTCCTTCTTTTTCTGCTTCATTTCTTTTGTTGGCTTGAACATCATTCATATACAGATTTAACAAATGTTTATGACATATGATTTTAAATGATAAATTACTTTGCCTAGATAACAAGATAAATGTGGCAATTGGGTTTTTTAAAGCTGACAAAACTAAATATTTTCCATGTTTCCATGAAAGAATTTGAAGAAAACCAATCAACTAAACAAATAAAATCACTGCAAGCATATTTTAATTAACTCAATAATTAGAATGGGTTGAATTTTGTTTGGGATTTTTTTTTCTGTCTATGAGTCCTTGCATCTTGGGTCTTGATGGATTCTGTATTACAGATTATGTTTACAAGAAGTTTCAATGAAATTGAAAAAGATCAGAATGAATAATCTTCCATTCAGGCATAATCTCGAGACAGAGAATGCCAAACAATGAGTGAATTCATTTAAATATTGAATGAAGCAGTTCCCTAAAAAGAAAAAAAAATCCTGTTAATTTCCTTTTTATTTTCAGAAACCGTTATGAAATATAGAGTCCTTTAATAAAGATAATCATAATACAGTAATTATATAACTCACACTTTGATTTAAGGAAATCTAACAACTTCTCATGGTTTGAAAGTGGAATGAATACACTTTCAAAGAACACAAATGGTTTAATATTTCTCTCCACTCTTCAGTTAATTCAGCCCAGCTTCTGCATACAGATAACCCTTGCTGTCTTGACAGTCCCCCCTTGCCCAGTGCCTCCTGGTGGGAAAGTTCCTTCCCATTGTCACATACAACGAGGCTGCTTATGGCTGTAAATATCTCAGCCAGGTGTTTTTCAGCTGAAAAAGATATCTCCATGGTATTTTTCCTGATGCCACATGGATACTTATCCATGCTGCTTTCATCTGTGACTAACTGCTTGCAACTTCAGCGAGGCACTGGAAGCAGCCTCGCTGGGAACATTTGGTGTCCTGACTCATGGGTGCTGGAATGAGCGAATAGCAGAAAGCTGATACATCCGGAAGAGCCTGAGGCTGAATTCTGAAATTCAATTTCCATTCCTTTGGACTACTAGAGAGCTAAATTGAGCGATGCAAAAATCACTAAAGACTAAAAAAAAAGGCATCTAGATTTTTTTTTTCCCCCAGAGTAATCTAAGTAGTTAAGAGAAGCTGTTAGTAGGAATACTCAGAGAAAAAGACTGATAATGATATTTAGGTTTTTTTACCTTTTTTTTTTTTCTCTATGCAGGCTATGGAAAAGACTAAGTTCAACCTACAAGCCTTGGGATCTTTTTTGTCCATCTCTATTGAGCAAAAATTTATCCCAGTACCATAAAGCTGATGGGTAAGTAAAGAGTAGCTACAATGAAATTAAAGTATTTTTCAACAAAGCATTACATTTTCTCTATTTGAACAAAATCACATGCCTAAAGAGTACTTTATATTGGTTATCAAAGATGATCTCAACCTTTTAAAAACAGGCTTCTTCTTAATAGTACAATAGAGGCAGCAAAAAAACCCCCAAATGTTCCCAGAGCCACTCTGACTGCTTTGGAAATGTCAACTTACGCAGGATATTGTAGCAGAGAACCATATTTGAAGAAAATACATTTTTAGGATTTTTAAGGGGTTTTTAGGTGTTCATTTGTTGTTCCCTCTGTTCTGATGTTTATATGTCCCTGATAAAAATATGGGATATGTATTTTTCTTCTTTTACAGCTCCCTCTAACTATAGAGTCAAATTCTTATTTTATTTTAGCTTTATTCTCGTTTCCTGCTTTTTCCTTAACTTTTAGCCTAGCATAACATCAACAATTCCAGTGCTGTTGGACCTGAACTACACAAATGTACAGGACAGAAGAATCCAACACCTTTTAACAGAAGTCACACCAGGTTTGTCACTTCCTTCAGAGTCTGAAGTTAGGCTTTTGCTTCACCTAATGAAATTAGCCAAACATTTCCTAATTCAAGTTTAATTGAATAGTTCTTGATCAAAATCTGTGTGACCCTATCATTCTGCCCCAGTAAATATCTCCCAGCAAGGGAAAAATTGTCTCTGGGAAATATTCTCTAAAAACAAAGCTTGAAATTAAGACAGAATGATCTCATTTCAAATGATCTTTCAGATTTCAGCCACTAACTTTGACTCTTAGCTACAGATTTGTTCACATTTTCACTAACCTCCAAATTATTTGATTCACACTTTTAAGTTTATTCCATCTCCTGACTGAAGGCAAGCAAAAATAAGAGCTTTTGAAGGTTCCACTTGGCCATTTTCCTGGGAAGCAGATTTGTAGCACTAGCTAACCCATTTTTCAACAGCATGAATTCTCACTGCCCTGATTATTATGTGCTCATTTGCACTAATTCAAAGTCAGTTCACAAAGTTAACACAATCTAATTTGGTAACAATAACTATCCACCTATAAACTGAAACAAATTATTAGACAATGCTCAGCTGTGTAGAGAGTCAGACTTGGAAGTATCTTTTAAAACAAATATTTTTAGTTACTTTAGAAAAATCTTTCTGAGATAAATGGCAAGGCTACCCTTGCCAAAACGTGGTATCTTGCATTCTGTGGGAAAAATAAAAAAAGATCTCTCTGTGGCCCTGTTTTGCTACCAAAGATATAAACCCTAATTCTTACTGATTGAAAATGAGGAAAATCCCATTCTAAATTAAATTCTATGTTTCTAATGTACTTCTATCTGAACGAAGTCAAAGTTCATCCAATTAAATATAAAAAACAATATCCTGGAAAAATGTGAGTAGCTAATAAAAGACATGAACTATTACATTCCCCAAACTGTTTGACACAAACAATTTTTTAAAACCAAGCAAACTTCAATATCACAGCTTCACACAAGCAACTTGATGTGATTCCTCTTACCTACCTTCAATGAGAAAATGTCCAAAGAAGTCAGACAGATTCTTAGGGTCAACAGTCTGTGTTGTATTTCCTCAGCAGCACCACGGACCCTTGTTAAGAAATGTTACTAGTGATATTCTGCTAGCACAGGCACTCCAGCTAATCTCAGATGCCATTGTCCTACACAATAAGAAAAGTGATATTCTAAATGATACATGCTTATGCTATGTATAGCTTTCCTTTTTTAATGCCTACCCTCAGCCACAAAAGCTGCTCCCGTGCAGTTGCCAGATCCAGTGTATTGTACTTCCTTTAACTAACTCCACCAAGCAAGCTGAAAGTGGAATGATCTGAGGTATTTGACTGCCAAACTTTCAATTATCATTATGGCTTTAAAAAAAGCCAGTGCTATTTTGAGTGGAGTTACAATAGCACGCCACCTGTGAATAGCTGGTTGGAACGCCACGCCAACAAAGCCTCACTGGCTTGTATGAACTAAATTTTCACCCTCTAGCAATAACCTAAACTATTCAGACATGAAACTCACTTGTCCTTCACTGCTCTCTAAGCTACATCTGTGCACCAGCTATTTTTTCAAGCATTCTTTCAGACACTTTCTCAAGAATGTAAAACTGTTAGGGTCACATAGATACATACAGAGAGATCTATTAACTGACAATGTGCTCAGGTGAAAGTGATTATCATGATCTACACCATTTTGATGGGCCATTTCCATGATCATATTTCTCTGTCAGATTTATTTTTTTCTGCCAACAGAGCACCCCATTACCACCATTAGCCTCTGTCTAGAGCAGTGAACATATTTGAAGTAAATCAAGAAGCTGATGAGTATTTTACTGACATTTGATGGGTGGCAATGCTTTCTAACTCAGTGACACTTTAAATTCAGGATTCTGTCTCACAAAGACATATGCGCTGTCTTGGTTTCTCTTTCCAGGAAGTACTCACTCTGCATAAAATTAAACATATATCACAGCTCTAGTAGATCTCTCCAGCTGAACACTTATCAGGTTGATATATTTTACTCTAGTACAGGTCCATCTCTACTTATGCTTCCCTTGGTTAACATGATTTTCCCAATTTTCCAGAAAACATTTCCCAGCAATAAAACCATACAGTTTCCCTGGCCAGTATCATCCACTGCCACTTCTGCAATCACTTTAGTTTGTCATTAGGAGGAGTGGCTGAAGGAGCTGGGGTTATTTAGCAAGAAAAGAAAAGCAGTCTCAGGGGAGACCTTATTGCTCTCCACAACCACCTGAAAGAAGGTTATATCAAGACAGGTGTCAGAATCTTCTTCCAAGTAATGGGTGACAGGACAAGAAGAAATGGTCCCAAGATGCACCAGGGGAGGTTTAGATTAGAGATTAGGAAAAATTTCCTCCATGGAAAGATTTGTCAAGCTTTGGAACAGATTGCTCAGGGAAGTAATGGAACCACCATCCCTAGAAGTTTTCAAAAAATATGTGTTTATGGCACCTGAGGGCATGTTTTAGTGGTGAACATGGTGGTAATGCTGGGTTGGTGGTTGGACTTGATGATCCTAGGACCTCTTTTCCAACCTTAATTACTCTATGATTCTAATGCATTCACACACATATTCCTTAGAGTGACAACATATTTAAGTCTTTTTGAAGCTCATTACTAACCCATAAAAAGTACTTTTATAGATAAGAAGCTAAATTCCTTCAAAACCCCATGAGCTTAAGTAGCAATCTTATGGCTATTCTGTGCCTTAACTGCAGTTTTTAATATTGCTTCAAATATGTTTTGAAGTATACCTGAAGTTTCCCTGGAATTGAATTATAAATTCTATCACTCCTTTTGTCTTTTCATACTGCAGTCATATAACATCATGATTTAGGGATAGAAAAAATCAGTATAGACATTCCAGAGTGTATTGATTTTTTTTTTTCCTTTTTTGGATTGTAACTGACATAGTGGGCTGGCATATCCTTTTCTAATCCGTTCACAAAACACATGCAACATCTGCTCTCAGATCAAGGCCAATCAAAGCTAAAATAAGGAAATAACATCCAGAAGTACAATTGAAACCTGCAGGCCTTAAATCTGCCTATCATAAATCTATGTCAGTCCAGCTGTCTCATGAAGTAGCATTACTGACAGCAAAGGGACCATAGGAGTTAAAAAAGAAGGAGCAATAGCATAGCGACTTCTGCTTTATCTCCCTACCATGTTTAGCCAACAGTAGATGACTGTCTGCTTTTGAGAAAACAGCAAACTGGAAATAAGGCAAACTCGAGTTCAGGCGCTTGTTTGCATCTGAGAGGTTATCTTAAGGGGGTCTTAATACTATTGTTGACCGAGATACTAAACTGACACTTTAACAAATCATCTGTTCTAAACTGTTGGAATTGTTAGATTTCAGAGTTAGTGAACAAGAAGCCATAAACATTCTAGTAACACAAGTTAATTATTTCATATGCTGTGTTCATAGACTTCAAATAGCAGTATTTGTTTATGGTTGGTTCAGATTTAAGATTATCTTCAAAACCAGACTATGGCATTCCCTTTTATTTAATTAATTCTTACACAGAAAACTTATTTGGAACATAATTTTTCTGAACAATCTGCATTATGCAATATTTTCCCAGAATCAGAAAAAAATTCCATGGCTAAATCTGTTTCTCTTCTGAACTGAAGAGCAGAGGTCCTGTTTCTGTTGAGAGCTCAGTGTATAAATAGAAGGATAACATTCAAAATTTGAGATTTAAACATAGAATCTTCAAGTTTTTCTTCAGTTCTGATATCACTCAATTTTTCCATTCAAGACTCACTCTAGTTTCTCCAAAATGTGAAGTCCATCCATTGTGCTCTGTAGATCATTGTAATATTTCATGCTGCTATTACTAATTATTTCAATGAATTGTACAGTGTTGCTCTGAAAGTTTCATAATGCAAACCAATATTTTTCAGCTACTTTTTATGTTTCTCCTTCCCTTTCTAAAAGTCCTATGACCACATCATGATGTTTAAAGAGTCATTTGCTTTATGTAGACGGAGGTTCACCTAGTTTAGCATGAAATTAGCTTGATAAAATTACTATAGCTAGTATGAAATTACATCTGACTTTCAAGCTGCATCTGGGAGATGTGAAGACTTATTTTAATTTTTTTCAGCCTCACAACGGATAAAGATTTCATATATTTCTCCCAGATTTCCTTCTTCCTTTTCCTTCTCTCTATCATCCTTCTCCATCACACTTGACTATGACAAAGTTGTACCTGAAAGTGCCATAGGTAAACCACTTGAATAAGCACATAAAAATGTGTCAACAGGGACACAGACCTCTCTCTTGGTTTGTTAGCTGTTTCCTCAGCCCTGCAATACCACCCCTGTAAAGCAACGCTATGTGCTTCAACCCAGTTTACGTTTTTTAAATAATTTCTCCTTTCTTTCCTCTTCTAGCACATCAACACTTTTCATTCCTTATTCTTTTTCACTTGAAGTTTGTAGCAGAAGTGAGCACTTTTCCAGTGGTCTCTACTGTAATTCCCCATTATGCCAAAATTATGCCTAATTAAGTCTTCTACTTTCCTCTACCATATGCTGAACATCCATTTGATGGGACAAAACATGATGTAAGGCTCAGTCAGTGACACATGCTTCTTCACATAAAAGTCAGATAGACAAATAGACAAATGTTAGAAAAATAGATTAGATAGAAAAATTGCAAATATTTTTTGTCTAATATTTAAAGAATAACACAGAAACTACCTGGAGAAATTTTATTTATCAATACTGCAACTGTGAGGTTTAGAATTTGAAGTCTCTTGTCACCTCAGTATAATACAGAACAAATTCTTCTGCTTCTTGGAGAGCTCTGCACAGTTCTCAGCCTGATCTTCCTGATCCTTACATTTGTGCTGCTAATCAGGCATGTTTCTTATGTTTATCATTCATTCTCCTTAGCAACCAGGGTACAAGCAATGGAAGGAAATCTAATATGGATATGTTCACTGAAGATTCCCTAAGAAAAAGATTAATGCTTCATGGTTTCAACTGCGTTGAAATAAGGCTAACTCTTGGCATTGCATTTTTCTTTCTGAGTGTCATGTCCTTAAGTCATGCTCTTTAGAGGCAATTTGGAGTTAATTCTCACAGCAGAAAGAAAGAGGCAATTCTCTTTGTTTCTGAGGACCAAAAGAAAATATAAACCTTACTAAAGGAAAAAGAATCAAGTAAAAAAAAATGTAATTGTAGCAAATTTTCCCAGTTGTTAAATATTTTGGCTCACCTTGAGCTTTTGAGAGACACAATAAATTTTATTTCAGAAGGTTAGATAAACTGCTAATCTCCATTCCTTTCTTGGTTTGGGTTTCAATCAGAATAGTTCCAAGGATAATGTATACAGTCATGGAAAGAGATATGGAGAACGAAACTAAAAAGATCAAGTCCAGGACTCAAAAAGGCTAGAATAAAGCCAATAAAATATGGTCATATGATCACCAGGATTACTTTTAAGGATAACCTTAAGGAACTTTAAGATAATCTTATTACAGTTGCCTGAGTAAGAAAGGGTATGTAAGTGGAAGACCATAGGCTCATTGCTGCAGCTTTAACTTTTGTTTGGCTTTCCCCATTCCATTGTTACTACTCAACTTTTAACTGACCCTCTTCTATGAGCAACTGCCTGGAGACAATTAGAGAAGTGTTTGTTCTTCTTGTGCCCCACACTTTTCTGTGTGTGACCCTGAATGAAAGGGAGGGACTGGGGAGAAAGAGAAAGGGAGGGAAGAAAAACACCTCTTAATGTGTCTTTCAGTATTTCCATATGTTTGCTTAACAACACTGGCAGTGTGGGCAGAATAAGCAGTGTTGAACTGCTCTCAGTGCTGTCAGAGAACAAGCATATGAACACAGGCAATTAGAGGATAGTACCCTGCACATCTGTATTCTACTTGACATTGCACTAATTTGCTCATTAAACCAAAGCCTAGAGAAATAGGTTCGCAGTCAAACTAGGCAGCAAGGACTCATTGATAGTAAATAGTTGAAATTTTTCTCAAAAAATCCCCTAGTACTGAAATCCAGACTCCTGCTAAAGATAAGCTTGTTTTTAAGTGTGGGTTAAAAGGAAATCACTGAATGGTAGAGAAGTACAAAGAATATTATGCAGAAAAACACCATTTGCTAAGAAGGGGAAGCATGTACATCTTGAGCGATTCAGTTCATTAGATTCCCTAATCCTTGCTTTTGCATGGAAAAATAATTTGAACTTACATTCCTTGGCACACAGCAAATGTAGTACTTTCACTCACAAAGTCTTTTTGCAAACAACAGCCCCACATCATTTAGACATCTAAACCTGCAGAATGTCTGTGGAAAGCATCCAAAGGCATTGTAATCAAGAGCCTCCACTGTGCAGAAGGCTCTGATGCAGAGACATCCTGCAGAGGCACTTCACTTCTCAAACATATTTTGAAGTACCATATAGCTTTTTTCCTAACACAAAATCAGGAGAAAAGGCAATGGGAGACCAGCAGCACATCTATAACATGATGGATTCATAGCCCGACTTTCCTCAGAGCACAGAAACACCTGATCTGCAGGTTTTGTGGCTAACCTGCTGTCCGAGTAACCAGAGGGAAATTCATGTCCTTTAATTTTAGCTATCTATCCTAACCTCCCATCTTTCTTAACTATCTGTCACCTTAGGCTCCCTTCATACATTTATTTGCCATATCACAAATGCCCACATTAGAGGAAGATGGACAATTCTTTGGAAATGCTGCTTTTCCCCCTTTGATACACAGCGTTTAACTAAGACTTTGAAGTCTAACTTCTAGACATTAAAGTTGGAACTGATGAATCTCTCCCTAATTAATGGAGAGAGTGCAGAAACTCCAGAGGGTAATTCAACCCATCTTTTTTAAATGCCTATTTAGAGGAGAGAGGAAACCGTTTCTCCCCATTAACCATGTAGGGAGCCAAGTTAACTTGTTTAACCAGACAGTAGCTTTTGGACAGTAAAAGTTGCTAAGATGAATTACATCCCAAGCCTTCTCCAGCCCATAAGGGGATTTATTTCGATCCCTTCAAATCCTAGCAAAACCCCTCATAAAACTTTTTTATTTAGACTTTATGGAAGAGTCATGATTCAGCTCCCTGCCAGTGAGACAAATACAATTCAGGGATGCCTGGTGATGCTTTTTTTTTTTTTTTTTTTTTTTTTTAAATTTTTTTCCAGACAAGGCAAAACAACTCCAAGCTAAATATCACTTCTAGGTCTACTAGGTCAACTTCAGCCCCTGGATCAATACAATTGTAAAGGTCACATTGGAAAATTCCCTCTTCATGAAAAAATTCAGTATGGAAAAAAAGGTAATTTACCCAATTCTTATCCAAGGCCACTACTTCAATGCACTTTCATGTTAGAAAATCTAATTCTTTTATGAATGATCAGCATCTTTTAGGTTGAAGTGCAAAGTACTGAAGGAAACATAATTTGTTTGCAAATTCTGTTCACAACCAGAATTCAAAAGTGATTTAATTGACCCCACTTGTATTATATTTTACAGCACTCAGACCTTGCAAAGGGACACTGTCCTACTGCTTTTTTACTTTAAGAAAAGATAGGTCATTTTATGTTTTTATTAACTCAATAATGGCCAATTACCAGCCTAAAGCATGTAGTAAACTTAAATACAAATTCAAGACAGAGAACATCATTAAACTCCAGGTAAAACTCTTAATTATAATATAGAAAAATTAGTCTTTGAGAAGGTGCTTTTAACTTTTCCTGTCAGTGTGCACTTGTTCCCTCAAAAATAAAGATGATGTTTCCCTGTAAGCAAATAATTTTGCCTTTTTGGAGAAAACTGACCTGAGAAATAAATCCCTGAGGGTATAATGGAAACGTATGAAATTAATAGGCACTCACTAAACCTCATAAAGCCTGAAATAAACACACTTGATCTCCTAGATCCAGTAAGTTCTGGGATACCAGACTTGATCCCTGAATTAACAAAACAGAAAACAGGTTTCATACACATAATGTTTTTTATTGAGTATAGCCATCCATCCAGGTTTTCATATAAGATTTTCTTGTAAACTCCATTACATAAATATAGTATTACAGATATTACAGAGACAAAGCATCACGTAGTCAGTCTAAACTTCCTGTAATGGCCAGTCAAGTTTCCAGTTCAGAAGTATTTGAGATGTTTATAACATTTTTTATTTTAAGGTACCTTGAATTCTGACCATCTATGCAGATTCTTAATCTAGACTCAGTTTTAATGTCCTCAAGTGCATTTCAGTTTCTACATTTTAGAAGTTGAAAGAAGCATGAAAAAATAATCTTCTCTCTATTAAAAAAAAAAAAAGTGATAGGCATTTTTCCAAAACAGCCATTCCCTGGTTTCCTTTTGGACACAGGGAGCTCATTAATTATGCTTTTTATGCTAATTTTGTTGATTTAATGGAAAAAAAAAACCTTAGAAAAGGAGGTGCTATGTAGAGAGAACACTTATACTGCTCAAAAAGATAGTTAACCCTTTTCTCTAATGCTCATTCAAAATGTCTATTTCAGCTTGATCTTAATGCCAGCCACAAGCAAAACTGTGAGCTACTGCTGCTTATTCTTGCTGATGATCTCAAGGAACTGATTCAACTGCTAGTGACTGCCAGCACATGGGAACATCTTGTACATGGAAACATCTTACAGCCAGGCCAGACAGAGAAAAATATATCCCATTTTATGGTGGGAAACCAGAAGGGATTATTTTAAGCCAGTTGATTGCTTTCCTTTCATGAAGTGCTAAATGAACATGCCCCAGAGTATGTTCCAGAAGGTCTCACCTGAAATGCTATGTCTGTGGAACATCACCTACAAGGAAGCAGTTAGCACTGCACCTGTTTCAAAAGGCAGCAGCATGGAAAGTGCCTCCACTCTGTAAAGATGGTATTGCTGCTCTTTCACTCTTTGTATGGTGAGCTTCTGCAAGAGGAAACTAGCTCTTGCAAGCAATCAATTCTTCTCAGGGAGGTGACTATTAGAAGAAGAAAAAAATCAGCCTTTGTGGGAGACTTCTCTTGACTGAAATATTACCTAAAAAATTTGAGCTCACCTTGTCTATGACAGTCCTTTGGAAAACAGTTGGATAAAAGGGTTTTTATTAATACAGCAGAACTAGGTAAATGGTAAGTAGGTATTTTTTTCATTACAGAAAGGAAGAAAACAATATTGAACCTGTTCACAAACTGTGTGATAAAGCTTTTGACATTCAGTAAATCTTTGAAAAGTAATGTTTAAGGACTGATTTCTCCAAACAGTTTTCCATTGTCACTGTTTTACATAGTGAGTGCAAGAACTTCTTTTAATATGCTGCTTAACCAGGAAAGCAAATCAAATGAAATGGGTTTTTTTATTATTATAATACCTTTCCAGCTGCCCATCAATCATCTTTTCCTACCTAAACAGAAAGCAGAAATACTTTATCACAAAATCCTTTGCCCCTGCTTGTAAGACTGATCACATCCAAACAGAATGCAAAACCTGACATAATGTCAACTTGAAGTGAGTTGTTTGCAAGCAGAAAATCCCTAGTACTAAGTCAGCTAAGCAGCTCAGGTTTATGTTAAAGGGATCTGCACGCTGTCTGAATTTCTCTTCTTCCATCGGAGAACTCACCTCCTGCCAGTCTATGGGAGCATGTTCTTTCTCATGTAAAGAGACATAGGCATTGCACCTGGCTACTGCATCAGCAACATCCCTAGATGAACCTCTTGTAATGAAAACAATTATTTTCATGTAAGCTGACTTCACTGTCACTGTTGTATGTTTGGGGGAAAAAAAATAACACACCCCCCCCCCAATACACTTTAATGATACAGTGGAATACTTTATTCTTTATTGTGGCTGTAAGAAAATTTTACAGAAGTATCCCAAATGATCACTGACAAACACCAAAAAGTCTGAAAAATATATTTCATATTAAAAAAGGACTACAGTTTTCCTACCACATACATTAAACTGTCTTGGTTTCATTGCAATGCGTCTCTTTCTGTGTTAACTTTTTTTCACATGATAGAAATTAGATCCTAATTTGTGTCCTGACTCAGCATATGAGTGCTTAGCATCTCTGAAAGCCAGGTCATTCCTCTTAATATCCTTTAGACACTGTTTCCTGAGACTGTCCTCCTAAGTAATTCCTACTTGAATGCTTATGAGAGTAGAACAGAGAAGGGATTCTATTTCCATCCCTGTAAAACATCCCTGGAGGAAGTGAAATGTAGCCTGTACCCACTGAGCATATTTTGATGTTTGTAATATGCCCTGGTGAATGCTGGAAGACCCAGAAGAAGCTATTACTGAGGCAAAAGTTCCTCTGGGTCTTTTGCTGCATATATATATAGCTTTGGTAAAGTTTCAAACCTTGTAACCTTTAATGGTTGAAAACATTCCCTGGAGGGCATATATTGATGTAGGTATACTCAGGTGGGAATGGCTTCAAACAGGCTAGCTGTTCCACTATTGCTCTGTCCAAAGTCTAAAATCATTAATGTGATAGGCAGGAGAGTTTGAATAGTTACTCCACACTTTCTGTGGCATAAAAGCACCTTTCTTTGCTCAAAGGAGGAGGCGATTGTGCAGCAGCAGAGTTTTTAAGAGGTGAAAGAGAAGTCAAGACATACGCGATCAAAAATAATTCAGCAGACGTGGTAGGAGATTTTTTTCATCAAAATACTTTTAGAATTATTACTAGTAATTAAAAACAGTTATCAGCAAAATCTAACTTGAAATTTCAAAAAACGGAGAAAAAGACCAAATAGCTTTGAAGGCAGAGCAATTTATCACTACATATATCTCATCTAAAGCCTTTCAGCTACCACTCCATGTTATTCCCACTGCTTCACTATGTTCAAGTGCCTTTGAATATCTTCAAACTGTGGAGGACACTGAACATAACACCAGCAAATTCTCTACCTCTTAACTGAGTTCTCCAGCTAGCAGGCAATTACACATATAGCGGAGAATGGCATCCCCAAGCCTGCTGGGTTTTTGGAGGAGAGAGTTTTTTTAAAAAAACCAAACCTGCTTCTTAGTCTGAAGGAATGGGTGCAGAACCCATACATAATGGGTTAACCATTTATAAAACCATTTATAAAACCATTAAAATGGTTTTATAAAGCAACACCTGAGAAATGAGGTATGTGTGTGCATAGATGCTGTAACACATACAGGAAGAAAGATTTGGAAAACAAGTACCTAGAAACAGTATATAAGTAAGAATTCCCAGGATTCTTTTTTGTCCTAGATTTCTCATCAGAATGTAAGTTTACCTTGTTATTCCCTTTCCAGCTATGACGCTATTGTGTGACCCAGCACACATGGCTCCAATTCTGCCCCCATCTGTGAGGAAAACATGTTACTCTCTCTTCCAAGTGGTACAGAGCTAAAAATAAAAATAAAATAGATAAACTACACTTCAACTCAATCAGAACTTTGAACATGGAAGCTTCAAGTTACTTTTTGGAATGCAAGAGTTGTGGATTTTCCTGTGCGCCTGGCACAAAGCACTTACGGAGTAGAAGATGCATAAACAGTGACAGGTTCATCTGAAGAGGGAGGTAGGATGAATAAATGAGAATATATGTAGTAACTAGGTACAAAAAATATGATCAAGAGAGACCATGAATCCCCTCCCAATAAGTTAAAGGAGAAACTAGATGAGATAAGAATATAGAAGAGAAATCATATTATTTTTCACATTGCTTTTTGACTCATAGCACTGAAGATATACCAGAGTTTCCAAGTAAAGAAAAGGAACTTTTGATGATTTAAGTATCATAAGAGGAATTGCTGGGATGAATCAATAAATAAAAGATCAATGTATCTCAAGAATGGGATACTGTTTATTCAAGGCTCCCAAAGAAATTCAAGATTAATCAAAAGAAATCCACAATTACACAGTTTCCCACTGAAATCAGTTTGTATACTTAACCATGAAGGACAGCAGTGATCTTCATGTAACTCCAGAGAGAAACCAAGAAAGATTTCAGCTTCACACACATATTACTGCAGTAAAAGTTGAGGAGCCAATTAAAAGCAAAAGTGTTAAATATGGGGATTAAAGTCAGAAGCCTTAATGCCTTAGTGTATGTGTCCTTAACCTATTAGTATTCTTTAGGTATGTTAATAAATAGCAGATAAGAAAGAACTGGCAGATACGAGTTTTCTGGACATCCAAAAAGCCTTCGAGAATGCTTCCCACAAAAGGCTATTAGAGAAACTAAGTATCACAGGATGAGAAGTGAAACATAGTCATTGATTAGAAACCAACTACAAAAAGGAGAACAGAGAAGCAGAATGCATTTATTAGTGGCCACTGCTCCATGTGGCTAAAGGTTAACAGCAGGGTGCCCTCAGGTTCTTTACAAAGGATGACAGTGTTTAATCTATTTATTAATCATCTGGAAATGGGACTAACAATAAGATAGAAATGTTTATAATGGACACAACAAGTCTTAGATTAATTAGGGCCAAAGCAGGCCGAGGAGCTTTTGGGTTGCTTAGAAGAGCTCAGTGAAAGGGGAAACAATGGCAGATGGAATGCAGCACTGCCAAGCCCAATAGAAGCACAGGGGAAAGAACCATATGAAATACTTCATCTAGAATTAAAAACCCAATATAACCACTGAAGTGGGGAAGACCCTCTTGATATACACAGATCAATGAAAATACTTCTCTGGCACTGACTACAATCTAAAATATATACATTGTTGAGAAAGAGAAGAAAAAGGGAGCACTACTGTCATAAAGGCTGAGATTTAGTTTTTTAGGGATGAAGCCTGGCACCTTTAAATGAAGAGGTTAAAAAGACATAATGAATAAGTAAATTTAATTCACAAATAAACTAAATTATATAATTATTTAACTCTCTTCATAAGACACATAAAGAATTCAGCAAAACTGAAAATTGCATATTTAAAACAGACAATTGTTTTTCATTATTATTTAAACCAAAGATACAGAACTCCACATTTGATGTTGCCAAGTTGAAAGGTAACACCATTTTAATGAAGGACTTTGATTTTTTTGTGGATTTATACATAAAAGTTATTCACAGTACTCTAGTCAGTACAGCAAGCCAGAATCAAACCAACACAAACAATAAATGAAAAGTCAAGCTACCTCTTCAGTTATCATTGTCTATTTCATGGACACACAGCTTATTCTTATCCTAACTTCTATACATCATAATCTACTCTTTTTAGCTGCAGGTCTTCAGTAATGGATACTCATATTTTATTCCCCCTTTCAGAAAATTGCCCTTCTTAGTACAGAATATCACTGCATCAAAGGCCAACAGTCAAACTTATCAGGAGAGGTTGGTTTGGCAGAGAGCTTAAGGAGGGGAAAAGAGAAAAGACTAGGTAGTGATGAACAATAAAGAGAAAAGAATAGCTATACACTGAAAGATATTTTCAATTGTCATCTTTACCACTGGTGGACACGAGTTGGGAACGTATTTAGCACAACCTTGGCTGCATCAAACCAGAAGGTGTGGCCTGTACCAATGTCCTTTAGATAATTAAAATAACAGTAACATGTGAAACAGGTCTACAAGAAACAGCTGCTAATAGCAAAAGCTTAATGAATGAAGACTTGATACATGCATCCTTTTTGCCAAGAATCACAGGTAACACCCACACTGTAATGTGTCAGAGCTGTAGGAAACTCTTGTATTACAGCAGATGTACAGACATTCTCATTTATATGGACAATATACAAAAAAAACCCATTCTCTGTCAAAAACAAAACTGCATTTAAATGCCTTCATCAGTCAGTAGCCATTAATACAGACCAAAAACTGTATGTGAAAGGGGCAAATAGGCAACATATCCCTCTACTAGTATTTCAGTATATTCAAAATCATATTTTCCTGGGTTTGATTACAGGTTTAGCTATACCTCTTTAATATAATTCTTATAAATGCAATCACCTCCTTCTACCCTGGGCTCCACTTCAACCTAACAGTTTGCCACTAGATATAAGAAAATAAACAACTTAGAGGAGCTATACAAAAAAATCAGTATGAACTATAGGAACAGAAATCTTAGCTCAATTATTATAAAGAACCAACAGATTTAATGCCTGAGACAAAGCAAGAAGCAGATTTTGATGACATTTTGGTGGGATTGCTACACATTTAGAGAAAATTAAAATTTTGAACACTATTCTAAATGCCTTTGGAAGTGAAATTTATCTTTAACAGTAAGATACCCCTTCATGTATGAAAATACACTAATAGAAAAGAATATGGAAAAGTATTTTATTGAATCATAAGCACGATAAATTGACTAGTGCCTAATATGAATTAAGAAGAAACTTCACAAGCTAGCAAACAATTTTCTGGTTTAGTGTAAAATTCATTTTACCTTCCAAGCTTATTCCCAGAGCAAATCACAGAGCAGTGTAGGATGTCAGTTCCTACAGCCTGCTTGCCAAAAAACATGCTCTTTTCAGTTTTCTGATTCTTCAATATCAGCTCCTTCAGGCTTCAGGGTAAAGCAATGTGAGTATAACCTGAGATACATTTGACTGAAGTCTTAAGAGAATATGTTGTCTGTCTACTCTTATGTTGACCTTAGTTAAACGTGCAGTTTTGGCTGTTTGCCACTCTGACTGCTTTTCCTGCTGGCTGGACAATGTCTTGTCTCTGCTGCTTGGTTTCCCTTGCAGCTCCTGGTCAGCTCAGTAACATCTGGTGGTGCAGAAAGTGCTGATCACCTGACAGGTGTTCCCCTCATGTTTTGATCAACCACACACTGATACGATTTCATCCAATTATTTCTTTATCCATTTTTGCTAGGTCAGTATATCACTTTTCTTGCCTCCTTTTATCCCTACTCAGGTTTTGAGTTGGGGAAAAGGTAAGAAAGCTTCTTGATGGCTACCAAAGGCTAAAAACATTAAACCCCACAGATCACCAGGAACACGGTTACTATTAGACTATGACCTCTAGAAGAACTAATTTTCTTCCTAGAAGTCCAGTAAACTTACTTAAAACCAACTCAATACATGGCATGAATTCTCAGGGTCCAAAAGCAATGACCTGTAATTACTGGACATATTGCAATAAAAATACTTTAATAATAAAAACTAGAAAGGTAGTAGTTCCTCATACTAACAGCAAATATTCTATCAGCAGGGAAATATTCTTCCAATGTCCTATTTTCTAACAAACTGCACAGTACTTTCTAATCATTCAAAGAAAAAAGCTTTACTCTGTGAAGAAAAATAATATTGATCCATAACATAGACACAGCTTTGTCTTGTATGCTGAAGAAATCCAAAGAAAATGAAGTCTTTGCATGTATATAGAAAGTGAAATAATTAAAAAAGGAAATCAGCTACTTAGGCTTTCCTGCATAACTAATTGTCAGTTCAGTGGCTACCTAAAATCTAGCCTGAACACTGTATCCTAGTCGTATTTTTTATTTTAGCAGGAAACAAGAAAATACATTAGAACATAGTAAGGGTAGAATTATATGAAGACAGGACAGACTAGTTTCACTGATGCCAATTTCCCTCACAAAAATTTTTCCTTTTCATGATTATTTACATATTTTTGCACCATTCTGAAACTTAAAACTCAAGAGTTGCCATAAAGAAGCACTGACAGTTCTGTTCAGCCTCATGTCTGTGTGTTGGGAAGGTGCTGTGAAATCCATGGTGAGGACAGAGGCAGACCCAAAATGCAGCAGAGCTGCAGTGGCTCTGCTGCACAGAGGCTTGGCAGATGCAGGGAAAGCATAGAGCAAAAATCTGCATCACCTCCATAGGCATGCCAAGAGAAGATAAAAAAAAAAGAAAAAGATAATACACGATCACTACTGCCATGATTATTTAGAGCCAGGTGCAGTGAATCATTTTAGTAATTTGGCTCAGGGCCTTGAGATGCAGGCCTAAAGAAATTGCTGAGATACTTTGGGAATTATCTCCAGGTTGAATTTCAGTGTCTTTAACTATAGCTATATGAATATTAACAAGAGTGTGGCTCTGTAGAGACACTCTGTAAACTGAAACAGTGCCAAGAGCCTGGTACCCACATTACATGTGTTTCATCTGTTTTACTTTGGGCTAGCCCTAGTCCTTTTTAGGGACTGCACATCCCTTAGTGCCTGCAGCTCATTATAGGTGCACTTCTGGGGCGCCTGTTTGCCTTTGCTTTCAGCAGACAGCGATCCAGTTTGCATGGTGAATCAAGGGGCAGAAAGAGTGGTAGTGGGAGTGAGTGGGAAGTTTCAAAAGCACACCCCAGACCTGAACTGAAATGCTGATGGAGACACAGCCTGAGCGCAGCTGCCTGTACCCAGCTCAGGCACTTGTGATTTGTGCACTGCCCAGTGTGTACAGGCTCAGTAAGAAATAAATAGTTACCTTTTAACTCTATTAAGACACGAAATCAAGAACAGAGTTTGAAGCAGGACCAGCCCTTTGAGCAGTATCACAGGTGCATCTCATGATGCACCTGCATGCTACAGTCCCCTGAACTGCTGAATTACTGTAATATTTGAGTTCCCCAACAGTGCTTTTATTTGCAGGGAAAAAAAAAAAAACCTAAAAAGAGTTTCAGGTCTTTTGCTTCTCTTTTGAACATATCATAAAATCATTTCAAACATCTCTATATTCATATATACTCTACCCTGCACCCAGGAGTACAGTTTAAGAGGAACCAAAAAAAAAAAAAAAACCAAAAAAAAGGCTTATTGATATTCACAGCTATCATATTCCTTCCTATGAGCTACTGATCTTCCCTACCAGTTAAGATTTTGGTAAAACTCTGAGATGCAAATATTGCCTGCAAGCTGCAAAACATATCTCCTCCTCCTGCAGATCTAAACAACTATAAAAGAAGAAAAAGGTCTCTTCCATCCCAGACTTCCATTGGATCTCTTCAAATCAGACAAATTAAAACTATTGAGGAAAAAAAAAAAAAAACAAAAATGCTGTAAATATTTACTTTCATACCATAATTTAAAAAGGACTGTTTCTGCAGCAATTAGAAACGAACAAAACACCAGAAACTAAAAAAAGGGTTTAAAGAAATATTTGGGAAGTCACTGTAATTCATGGTTATATTGCACAAACTAACATCATTCTGCCCTTTAAAATATTTCAGAAAAAAAAAAATCACATTCAACAACAGTAATAAAAACCTGATCTCACAGATAATCACAGTGATCAAAATATTCTGGTATTAAGAATAAAGCACACATAAGCAGAACAATAAACTTTGTTGTTATGTGCAAATACAGAAGCAGAAATAAAAATAATCTCAAATATTGCACAAAAGGTCTCTACAAATGCATTGTGAAGACCAACGTAAGATGGGTTAGTGGGCATCCCAACAATAGATATTCTACTTTTACTGTGGAACCTTTCTGAAGTATTGATGAAAGAAGAAAAAATACCCTAAGTAATTTACACTTCCACACAGTCAGAAAACAAAAAAACCCTGAAAAATGGAGAAGACTATTTAGAAACAATTGTTACATTCTCCTGTACTTCTTAATTTTCCATAATCCATGACATTTCAGATTTCCATAGGACTCTTCTGGAGGACTGTCTGATTTCCAGAATGCTTGATCCTACTTCAATAATTTCCTTGTTCCACTTCCTTTAAGACATAATACATATATATATACATATACACACACATACGTGCGTATCAAACCTGCAATTTTTATTTAAGATGAGTCATTGTTAAAATTACTACCTTTTCATGAGTGTTGAAATGTACCACAGAGCAAAACTTCCACTACCTGATCAATTCTTCAACTTACACTTACATTTTAGCTGTATTTATGCCAGCATAAATACAGTGTCTTTGCACCAATCAAAGCATCTTCTCTGGATTTAAACTATCAATACTACTGATCATCATCTCTCCTTTTAACCCTGGTGGATGACCTACACTCTTGGCTGGAAAAGGCAAATAAGTTTGCTTTGTTTCCTTCAAGGTTTTCCTCTCCCTGGACAGCTGAACAACTTAAGCTCATAATATTTTTCTACAGCAGTGCCTGAAAAATCAATAGAATAAGAGAACACAATCAAGACCAAGTACAACAACAAAGAAAAGGGAAAAAAACATTAATCTAACAACAATAACAAATTAGTAATGTCAGTCAAAGACGGAAATGAGCATTTAAAGCGCTCTGAATATTGCTTTTTGTAGCAAGGTCTGTAAGCAAATCTATCTGAGTCAAAACTGTCCTTCTGAATTCATATATTTGAGTTTTGAAGCATATCATGTTCCCCCTCTCAAAACAGTATTGCGTTTAAGTAAAGCCATTTATTTCAATGGAGTTAGTCCTGGTTTATGTCACTGTAGATTGCTGACTAAAGAAAATTGGCCTATATTTACAGGCGATAATAAAATAATATTTTAAATTAATATTTGTCATACAGAGACTGACTTGCAGTACATTTGTCTTGTCCCAGGAATTAATCCTGGTACCTAGATTTTGAAAAGCTATTGTTACATCAGTGATTTAATTTCATTAATATAGTGAGGTTGCAACAAAAAATGTGCATTTATAAGATTCAGTTTTAACAATTATGAGATTTAAATAGAGACAAAAGAAACCATAATGCACTTCTAACTGAATTGTAATATAAAACAGGAAGCCTCATTTCCTGAACTCTCGCTCTATACTGTATCTTGTTAGCTAAACTCAGCTTATAATAGGGGTCATTTCCCCAAGGATTGTTACATCAAAAAGCATAAATGAAAAAAAAGTAGAAATACAAAAATTGTTCCTGCTTTCAATATAATTTGGGTAATATTTCAAATGTACCTTGCTCAGAAACTCCTACTTCTTCATAATACTGGTCCAAGTTCTGTCAGGTTCTCTGTAGAAATATTACATCAAGACTTTAACTCCATGGTAGAACAGGACTGGAAACGCACATCTCTCATTTCTGGATGCAAGAAGAATTTTAAAAGCCATCCCAGGGGACCTTGGCTATGTTTTTGATTTGCTTCCCTTTTTTAAGTGCAGAACCTCAAGCCAGTGGAATCTAATCCTCATATATCCTCAGCCCTGGCCCTGCTCCAGGGCAGAGCTTTTAAGTTCCAGGCAAACAGCACATGCTGGGGCATCCCCACATACAGGATGCTGTGAGTTTCCCATACTTGTTCCCTTCTGCAAAAAAAAAAAACTTTCTTGTAATAAAAACTGCCCAGTCTCTCATTAAAGCATTGTACCACAATATTTACAGCTTGAACCTAGTGTGAAAGGAAAAATATGAAAGGATGGGTTTATACCTTTAGAGGTATAAAATTTGCAATATCTCAAAATAGGTCCATTTGGGATATTTTACTGAACCATAAAAAGGCAGTAAATGAGGCTCTGGTGACATGGATCTTTTTCCACAGATTATACAGATTGCCTGGCTTTAACATGGCTAGAATCAGTACAGACATATCCCACTGGAAAACCACCAGAAACTCACTTAAGGAGCTTACTTACAATCAGTATTCTGAATAGTTTTTACAGTAATGCTTCTCTTCAAACCCTTCAGAGATTTTAACCTTTAACAAAGCATGTTTTTGGGATTGTTTGTAGATGTTTTTATTATAAAGATTACAATTGGCATACACAATTTTATTTTCATCATTTAGATAATATATGCTGGAACCTACAGATCTCTTATATTTTAAAAATAATTTACTTTTGAAGCAAGATGTGCTATACCAGATGTCACCACAGTCAGTTGCATAGTAAGTTGCAAGTCGTTCAATACACAGGAATTTTTCCTTCCAGCTATGAAGTATATCTTCAGTATCCTAAAGCACTTCCATACAGAAATCCAGTTTCAACAAATATATGTGAAAGCAATGTTAAGAGTATTCATAAGAAATTTGCATGTAATTTTTGTGGGTGTATTTTTAAAATATATATACTTGTATTATTTATTACCAATATAAGTAGCCTAAAAACAAATTGGACTTTTCATTTGCTATTTTGTTGTTGTTCTACAAGCTGGGTTTTATTTTAAGGAACATCTGTTTTTTTAGTCCCGTGTGCATGTATACAAATACAAACATTTGTCTCAGCAGAGATGATTTTAGTGCCTTTGAAAATGTAACTTTAACAGTGAAAAAAATACCCTTCTAAATGAAGTTATCGTTGTAAAAAAATTGTATTTTATTGACTCATGAGCACAATAAATCATACAATATGAGTTAAGAATATACTTTCCACACTAGCAAAAGCTTTTCCATCTGGTATACTGTTCATGAAAATTAAGTTTACATTAATAAATTTTTATATTTATCATCTTACATTTAGTTGTCTGTTACTACACACAGAGGTCTCTGAGATATATAATTAGCTTAATACAGATTTTAAATTATTTAAGAGTTGTTCAAGTTCTCCTTTGAAATCCAAGTATTTATCTCAATAAATACGTTTTATATAAAATTCTTTTTTTTTAAAAGAACCTGTAAATATAACCCCTTAAATACAGAGAGGAAGCTAACCAATATAGAGCAATGATCAGCAAATCATCAATCAGCAAACTCTGCAAACTCCCTTATTCTCCCAAAAGAATGAATAAAATGAGAAAAATATTCTTTCTAAATATCTGATTTTTTCCCACACCCTTAATAAAGAATGCTCTCTGATTCTGGACTGCTAATATCATTAAAATGTAATAAAGATACTTCATTATGATGCTTAACAGAGATGAAGTCTGTTGACAGGCCCAAGATACCATTTACATAAGTGTTCAGGCAAATTGAAGGCAACATCTAATCTAACATGCAGAGGATCAACAAGAATTAAACATGCATTTAAAAAGCACTCTAGATATCATACTTCCTCCATGGAAAATATCTCCAAAAAGCTGCAATATATTGCAGATTCCAAAATGCAAACCTAATACAATTTCTCTTTTTTTTCCCTTCTTAAAATTTTATAATGGATATATTTGAAAATATAATGCCTTAATAATGAAATTACCTAAATAACGACCTTAAAAAAACCCATAAAAATGCCAATATTATACCCCAAAAGTGAAAACATAGACCTTTTTTTTTATTTGTAATCTGCCTGGGACCACTTCCTTCTAATTTCACTGAATTCATTTAAAACATCCACAAAGGCTTCCAAGCTGCTGCAGAACTTCTAAAAACCTAGACTGAACTTCTAAAAACCTAGACTGAAACATATTGTTTGCTGATAACTTCAGATCATCTTTACTATATTTTTAATCATGGGGTTTTCTTCTAAAGATGAAAACATCTGAATCATTTCTCAAAAACAATATGTATTATTTGTCTATATATATATGTATATGTTTGTCACCTCAGCATTTATCACAACCATTCATCCCAACAATTTTGTTGCACACAATCAGTGCTTCAAAGGGTCATGCCAGGTTGTTCCATAAAGGCTTTAGGCGAATGTTATACCAAACACAGCTTTTGACACATGTCCATCAGTTTGGATGAAGGAGATGAGACGAGATGAGATAAGATTACATGAAGTGTGGGAGAATATCAAGTGTTGATCAACTTCACTTCAGAGCCACTTACACCATGCCCTATACTTTTTGTCATTATGGACTGGGAGCTCGTTGGATATAGCTCTTCAGTGTGCATGTTCTAAAGGAGAAATTCACATATTTCATATCTCTACCCTCTTTGCAAACAAGGTCAAATCACAAATTCAAAAAGAAATCTGGTCTTTATTTTCTTAACATATCATCAAATTAATCAAATCTCTCTACAAGCCAGAATATGTCCTCAGCGCCTCACTACATTTGCATTCATCTAACCAATTGATGCTGTAAAGGAAATCAAGCTCACACACATTCTCGCTTAGAGATGTTTGCTCTACAGTTCTGACAAGAGAAAAGTACAGTGAAAAGTACATAGAAAAGTACAGTACATTTATTGTAGCAAACTGGAGTAAATGTCTATGAATATGCTTCCTCAGTGAGGGAGCTTGGGTAGTCTTGGGAGTTTCCTCTGATTTGGACTAAGGGAAGAAATTCTTATACATAGACACTACACTCCCCCTAAAAAATCCACCCTCCTTGTAAAGAAAGATGGGAGAATAAGAGAAATAATCTCTAGCAGATCTACCTGCAAAATGTCTATTAAGATGGCCTACAATTGTTATTGTCTGATTTCTCAACAGAAATAACAACTGGAAAAGTCATATGTAGAAGATTTTGGTCTTCTCTATAAAAAAAGTGATGAAAATGTCGTTATGTCATACAAGGCCCTTTCCTGTTCTCATCCCTAAGAAGCATATTGCATAGCTCACGCGTTCTTCAGCAACAGAATATAGATATCAGAGAAGGGAAAGAGACTTGTGGTTTCACCAGGCTGGAGTAGGACAGCACAAGTAGCAGGATTTTACAAACTTTTTCACAGTTAAATTTTGCATATGAACATCATTTCATCCAAACTTAATTTTTATACTAAAATCACTTTGTTAGGGTTCATCTAATGTGACTTTTGAGGTCAACAGTGGGTGGAAGTGTTTGTATCTGAGATGAAAGGACAGTATGTCCTCTTTAGAGACAACAGATATAAAATAAGTATTTTAGGGCATAATCCATCTGACCTATTTTAGATGTCCACTTTATTGTGAACTGACTTAGACTCTAGGATTATCTATGTATCTCCACTGACTATAAAGAGAGTCTGAACTTTTATATTTTTGTGGATATCCATAATGGATATCTAGCTTTTTTTTTTCTTTTTGTCATATGGATTACTTTATTTTTCTATCTTCTGGGATGTTAGGACTGATACTTATCAAAAAGTAATATTTAAGAATTCAGCTTCTAAGTTATTTTTTCCTTTTTAGCCAACTCACAGATCTAAATACATTATGGATCTTAGTGCAAGACTGAAGTTATAAATTACTAAGTATAGACCAAATGATTTTTAGGCAGGATAAGTGATAGAACTATAATTTGCATTTTGATTACCTTTCCCAGAAGAACCTGAAATGAAGAAGCAAGATTGTCACAGTCTCTGCAAGGTGCATGTGAAGCACACTGCTTGATGTAAAGAGAACAAGTGAGCAAAGTGAAATTGAGGGCAGAGCCATGAGGTCCCGAACTATGTGATGTTAATACCATGAAATATTAAATGGTGGCTGTTGATAAGGGGAGAATCCACTTCAACTACTCTGTGCTAGTAATCTGCAGTCCTTTTTTTTTTTCCCTAATCAGGAATGCTGTACCCATTGACAAAATGAATGGGATGAGTATCTTGATGATCAACTAGATGCAAAGTTTTAGAAGTTAAGTGGGGTTAACATACTTCAGGGAAGAACATCCTGGTGAATTTTCTCTTTTAGGAGGAACAGATCTGACCCTGATCCAGTAAAGCATTTAAGCAATTGAATGACCAGAAGCATGAGCATAGTCTTCCCTGAGTGCAGTACCATTCATCTAGCTCAAAACAGGAGACTGAGACAGACTGCAGTACCAGGATTTTAGGCCAAAACACAAATCCCTTAGCACATCGTCAGTGTTGTTCCTTGTATTATTCCAATACTACAAGAAGAGTTATACTAAATTCATCCACATACTTGTCTTAAATTAGTTCTGAAAAATAATTCAATTTTTACTTAAAAAAAAAATCACATGAACAAAATAACACCAAAAAACATCAAATTGTGCAAACATCAATTTACATAGTCACATTAGTTTCACAGGATTTTAAACCAAAATTTTAAAAAGTGTAAACATTTAGGTATTTTGAGTTTTTTTTTTAAATACAGCATAGTATTCATTTTAAAAAAAGGCTTTAAAATAAAAAAATAATATTTCAAGAGAGTCAGAAAAGTTCAGTAATTAAGGAAGGTTTTCGTGTTTGTATTAGACCACCAGTACAGATCTTCAAGGTTTAATTTGTATGGGTTTCTTCTGAGTATCTCAGGTATCACTCTTGCACAGAACTATCATCATATAAATATGTGATTAAGACATGGAACTGAAATAACTAACTTTGTGGCAGATGCTGGTGTATGTGATCTTTTGTAACTGAAGGGTTCTTTTATCATTTGAGCTTTTGGATTTGTATTTCTCATCTGCTCTTTTCTGCCAGCTTAATGGAGATTTTAAATCAAAACCTAATTAAACTACTTATGCTGTTTAGGAAAAAGTTCTTAGGAAAGTAGTGATACATATAAGCTTTGATATTTCCAGATAACATCTAAGAAGAAATGTGATTTTAATTGTTTTAAATAACTTTCAATCACCCTCTTACTCAAATAAAAGTAGTTGAGCACAGTTCTTTGATCAAAAAAAATTCTTCAGTAACCGAAATACCTACTTTATATTCCTATCAACTATATCATCTATGCTTGATGATGAAACCCTTTATTGACACACATTTTTCAACTAAGTAGTATTATAACTCAGCTATTATATCACATATTTTGATACCAATACCACAAATCTCAAATCAGAAGTTATCAAATGATATTTAACTCCTGAAAAACAAAAATCTGTGTGTGCATGTTGAGTACATTGGATGTCAGCCAAAGTTTGCTTTTTAGCAATGTTGATATAAGAAGAGTTGGTATCTTTTTATTTTTCTTCTTTGATATTCTATGAGAGAAAATGAATTATTTTAATGCTATTTTAATTATGATGCACTTACCTGAAGGATACATTTCAAAATTTTAACTACTGCTAAGAAAGCCCACATTTTAAACACTTTCAACTTGCACTAGGTTAAAGAAATCTCTGTCAGAAATTATGACTGGTATCTTGTTCAAACATTAATAAACACATTTGCTAAGAAAGCCCCAGCCTCTGACACTTAATCACAAAGATGTAAGCTCTATCTTCAAAGAAAAAAAAAAAAGAAAAGAAAAATATTAAAACCCTTTACATTTTTATGTCCTACTTAGTTATTTGACCCAGTTCTTAATCAGAAGTAGCCAGAATTTTCTTTTATTCCACAGAGTGATTGCCTGCTGCCTCAAGAATAAGAGCTTGAGTATTTCCCCTGATAGAACATTGACAAGTCATAATGAGGAACTGTCTTCCAACATCTAACCAATACAGTTTCTGTTAATTGTCTGAATACTGTGCTGTGATACACTGCATATAAAAATTATTTTCTAGAAAACAAGAAATTATAGATATTGCTGAGACAAATTGCTGCAAATATAACCACAAATTTATAATAGGCAATAGCAAAATTTCATTAACATTTTTAAAAAATCTAAATTAAATTTCAAACAGAAAAACAGAAGTGTAGATCCAGATTTTCAGTTACTCTGTTACTTTAGTAATTCAATAAAGCTACACCGATTGGTTTCGCCATCTAGTTGAATATGTAATACATCCAAATATTTCTCTCATATTTACAGTTTAGCCATTACTAAAATGTGACTGTCAAGACAAGGAAACAATATATAGAGACATCAGACTTTAAGAAGTGTTTATAAGAAATAAGTTGAGGATGGATTTATAGTGAGACAACACTGACATTCCAAGCTTCTAAACAACACATAAAGTCTACTGGCATACAAACAATATAAAAGGCATATGCATATCCACTGATACCATCAAAAATAATTGTTTTCTAAATTTTAAAAATTTTCAGCATTTTCTACTAAATTTTCAAAAACTCCAATGCAACTCAATAGAAGTTTAATAGTAAGATCTTAATTACATGACAACACTCTTAAAACAAACAAACAAACAAAAAAACCAAACTGAGTACACTTATCTATTAAACCCAAAATGAAAACCCACCACATAGAATAGCTAAATGTGATCTATAAGTCAAACAACTCCTGCCTACAGTACAATTTTCTACAATACAAAGCAATTAATTTAAAATATTCTTCAGAGACCAGGAGATATATAGTGGAAGACTGAATATTTTGAAAGTATAGTTCATCTTCTTCTGGTTTCAGATAAAAGAATGAAAACATAAAGTCTGAGGTTTATACTCATGCATCAAGGGCATTTTTGATATGTACTATTTGTTATCACCAATAGTACTCTCTGGAAAGGCATAACTTGCTGGGTTGAGAAACCCACCATGATCTTCACACTTTACTGTGAGAGGATGACTGTGTTGAGGATGGTGTATGGTGTTGGGGACAGCTGGGGAAGGGGGAAGCAACCCCCAATTACAAGTTTATGCTTGACTGTAATTCAGTGTAAATTTTATTAATTTTTACCATCTGCTATAATTGGTCAACTGGATGAAAATCTCTCTTTTTCTGTGAACAAACCTGCCCTCCAAGAATGCTAAAGACATCTTAAATACAAATAGACCAGTTAACAAGCCTTTCATTGCATTAAGCCAAGGCTTACATACATGATTATTGAGTAAAGGCAGTATTTGTAGCATTTTGTTTAAAAGAAAAAGCAGGTCACCACATAACCTATGACACCCACCAAATAATGTGTACCTAAACCACATAGCTAGATGTCATTTTCTATTCTGATTCTTTACCTAAGAATTAGCTAAATATCAAACATGCAAAAAATTGATATTTACTTACACACACAAGAAAAGAGACTGTCCTGATCGAGTTTTGTAAATGAAATGTGTATAAAACACCAGAAAGCCCAGCAAAATATTGCAACAGTCACGAAGTATTCGAGTTTCAAGTTTCACCTCTACACTCTTCAGGGCAGCCCACGTACGAACACATGAACACACACGTCAGACCGCTGGACGTGCCATCCACTCGGCTCTCTCAATCACCCCCACGAATCAAAAGGCTCCAGAGGCACCCAAAAGCACCAAATCAGGGCACGGGGGCAGAGAGCGGCATCTCCCCGGCCGGGCCACGGGCTGCGTGCGCGCTGTCCTGCAGCACCTTGGACAGCGCTCTCCTGGCCCTCCGCTCAGCCCAGCCCAGCTCAGCCCAGCCCAGCTCAGCCCAGCCCAGCTCAGCCCAGCTCAGCCCAGCCCAGCCCAACCCCAACCCGCGGCGCACCCCACTGCGCCCCGCACCCGCACTGGGTGGGCATCTGCTCTGCCCACCACATTCCCCGGAGAGAGGGAAAACACACCCATGGTTTGGTTTTTTGGGGTTTTTTTTATTCCTTTCCTCCTCTGAAATATCTTTCATTTTTAACAGATTGGTTGGCCAAATTCTCAAAACAGAAAGCAGCATCATCTGGCACTCAGAACCGCAGAAATGTAGGTCGCTGGCATTTGTCTAGTTCATTTAAGTTTCACACAATCATTTTAATGTCAACAACTTTTTCTCCATCATTAAAAAAGTATTTTTCCTCATGGGGTGTGTGAAGGGAAAATCGTTATACAGCATAAATTTGCTGTTCCGTTCATTTTCAACACCTTTTACACCCTGATATTCTGCAAGCAACTAAGCACTTTGTAGTAAAGTTCAGTCAAACTGAACTGTGATACAAAAAAAAAGATCACTTTAAGCATGTAAATGCTGATCATTTGGCAGCATGGAATAGTAGGTCAATTTCTAATTATGGAGCTACTGAAATGACAAAAATTTTCTTACAACAATAGATATCTACATTTGATACCCTTTTTTACTTATCCCATTCACTCTGGAAATAAAATATGTTTACATTATCAGTAACTGAGTACATAGCACATATACAATGAGTGTGTATACACACAGTTTGCAATCTAAAAACAGTGGAGTCAACATTTCTGGTGACCCTACCATACTTTTGTCAGGTTTAGAAAGAAAAAACAAATACAGCAACTTTCCTACTTTATCCAATTAGGTAGCAAGTTATTTCAGCTTCTGGAGGGACTGTGGATTAATTTTTGTGGCGAATATATGTGAAAATTATGTTAAGTTATTGGTGAAAGGGATTCTTTAGGCATAGGCTGTTACCACAAAAATTATTTCAGAAGGCCATGCTGAAGTTACAGAGCACAGAGGTACTGCCAGGCCTCCGATTTAGAGCAGTGATTCACATGCATTGTTGTGTTCCACTGCTAAAGCAGAATTTAGTTCAGATTGGTTAGTGTAGCGCTACAGTAGTTGGGATAACCCAGTTCAGGGCAGAAATATTCACTTCCTAGCAAGTACTCAAACACAGGAAAAAAGCATGCAGTTAGCTATTTTAGGTACTGATGACAACTCTTCCTCTGCCCTGTCTTGAGAGATAGGCCAACTAATCTTGTTCAAAAGTAAAGAGAAGGCAACAACAACAAAGAGCCAAAGTGGGACCTTCTGCATTCTAGCAAAGGAAAAGAAAAACCTCTGGATCTCTCTGAGCCGTCACCAGAGGCACCAAAGGAAAGAGCCGCGGCTTATCAAAACGCTGTCACCATCACTCCCCAACCAAGGGCCACTGCGGTGCCCGTCAACAGACACCCTTGTCCTCCAGCTTTCCCCAGCTCCACAGATTTTGGCAGAGCGCCTGAAAACACCGTCCCGCTCCCGAGGCGGCCCGGCGCCGCGCCGCTCTGCCGCTGTCCAGCACCGCCGCCTCCGGGGCCGAGCGCCCGCCGGAGCCCCGCCGGAGCCTCCGGAGCGCGCCCCCGGCCGCCGCGGGGGACGAGCGCCCGTCCCGGGGCACCGCGGCCAGGGCAGCGCCGCCGGGCAGCCCCGACCCCGGCCACAGCTCCGAGCCCCGCTCATTGACATGCAGACCCTGTCGCTGCCTGCCGCCAAGGCGCATCCCAGCCCGCTGGAAGCCGGCAGCCGAGCCGGAGCCAATCGCATATTCATGAGAAGGGGGAAATCCAGCGCTACGCTCCCAGAGGACTAAGGATCACTTCTTTTTGCGTTTTCTCAAGCTTCCCCCTCTCTCTTCCTCTCTTTTAACAATGCGCTCAGGGGGCACCCCAGACGATCCCCTCCGCAGCACCGCCTGCACGGTGAGAACCGCGGCCGCCGGCGCCAGGGGCAGAGACCGAAGCAGGCACAACAGGGTCCACGGCAGCCACAACAGCCGAGGGAGGCACGCCAGCCCGACAGCCAGGGACAGGAAACACAGCAGGGGCTCCTACCTTACAATCCTCAGGACACGATTTCACCGAGTACTCATCCGACTGTAAATATTTCTGGAGCATAACCTCAAACTCTTCATATTTCTCCTGAGCGTGCTGGTCGTAGCGCTGGTAAGCCTGGACGCACTGGCTGCAGGAGCCTTCCCCCTTCAGCACCACATCCAGACTGCAGTTCAAAGTGTCCGGATTGGACAACCCGGCGAACAACTCCCAAAGTGTGTAGGAATTACAAAAGGAAAGGTAAAAATCCGTCAGGTCCCAGCCGGGCGCCGGGCTCTGCCCCGTGCCCCGCGGCCGCCCCGACCCCCCCCGCCGCCGGCACACCGCCTCCGCGTCGCCCACGCTGAAGCACTGCCCGGACGAGGAGCCCGGGGGGGGGCACGTCTCCAGGGGCCTGGCGGTGGAGTTCCCCAGGAAAGCAGCCTTGCCGTGCCGGGGCTCGGTGCTGTTGGTGCGGCCGCCGCGGCTGCCGCCGCCGCTGCTGCCGGGGGAGGGCGGGAGGGAGGGCGAGGGGGGGGCGAGGAGCCGGGGCGCGGGGGGCGCCGGTTCCCCCATGCCCGCCAGCAGCTCCGGCTCCGCGGGCTCCGGCTTCTCGGGCGGCGGCTGCTCTTTCTCTCCGGTCCCCGTGAATTTGGCCTCGGCGCAGAACCACAAGTGATCAGAGAGCAGGACCGTGAAAAACAAGAGCGATGCCAGGGACAGTCGCCATTTCTGAGCCCTCTCTGAATCCGTGAAGGGTTTCTCGTTCTCCCGGGGTGCGAACCAGATTTTTAAGCCGTCATCATACTGCCGACTACACATCCAAGCACCCCTGGTCATATTTTGGGAACGCACAGCCCTGGCCGACTCCACCGTGAGGGCTCCTTTGCCAGTGTCACCACAATATGCATTGACTTAAAAGATTGGGGGGATTTTCTTGCCTGCCTTCCCTTCTCTCGCTCGCTCTCTCCCTTTTCCACTCTCCCCCGTCTCTCTTTCTTCCTCTTTTTTCTTTCTTTCTCTTTTTCTTTCTTTCTTCTTTTTCTTCCTCCGAGATATTGTTGGTTTTCGCCGGTGGCTCTGCCTTGGTCTCACCACACGAAACAGCCCCAGTCCATCCAACGCGGAGTGCCGTGGAGAAGATAAGAGCAATAACGCAGAGAGAGGAGGAGGAGGGAGAGGAGATGGTGGTGGTGGTGGTGGTGGTAGTGGTAGTGGTGGTGGTAGTTGGTGGTGGCGGGGCTGCGCGACTGGTCCTTTCCCCCTCTCACCCAGGCATGGTCAGATCGCAGCTCCCCATCTCCCTCCTGAGAAAAGCCCACTGCCCCCGGACAACCGCATGCCGCGTCCCCCGCTGCCGACGGACGGCTACGGGAGGGCTCCTCGCCTCCTCTTCCTCCCTGCCGCCGCTGCTCCTCTTCCTCAGCCCCGAGCCGCGGCACAGATGCCTGCACCGCTGTCTCAGTCTTTCTTCTCTCCCCGCTCCGCTCTAACTGGAGAGACGCTGCTGCAGGGCTCCCGGAGCGCTGCCGAGGATGCTGAAGAGGAGGAGGAGGAAGAGGAAGAGGAGGAGGAGGCTGCCGGGGCCGCCGCCGCTGCTGGTGACAATGGGCTGCGGCTGCCGCCGCTGCTGCCGCCGGGCGCGGTGTCCCCGGGCGCACGGGGCGGAACTGCCTGGCTGGGGGCCCCCGATGGGCACAGGCATCTTGGGCCCCTGGGCTAAGTTGCCGCCATCTTCGTCCTGGAGAAACACTTTTTTGGGGGGAGCTCTGCCTTTTGCGTCATCTCCTCCCGCGCCGAGATCGCTCTATCCTGGCGCATTGGCAGCAGCAGCAACTCTGCCTCCTCCTGCCTGAGGAGGAGGAGGAGGTGGGAGATGCACTGGGGACCACATGGCCCCTCCAAAGGGCTTCCTCGATGCAACTCTTTCTACTAATCTCACCGAAGGGACTGCTCAGTACCACTCTCCAGCCCTCTCTCCTTCAGGGTCTCCTTCCCTTTGTGGCCATGAAACACCATGTCCACGCAGGATGGTGGCTGGAGAGGTCTGTCTCTGTGCCAGTCCTTGTCATAGCAAATCACAAATGGCATATGAAACTGCAGGCTCTGCATCCTGGCCAGTTTTGGCCACACAGTAAAATGCCTGAACACAGTTGTCTGTCTTTCAGTCAGAGAGCTGTAAAGCAAAATGACCATAAACCCCAAGCTGTTTCCCCAAGAGAAGTTTTGCAAAACCCTGGTTCAGCCCACGAGCTGGGTAAATACTGCCTGTCTGTGTGTTTCCCTGTTTAGATATCACTGCTTAGAAAGAAAGACAGAGGGGCCAGGCTTAGCTCTCCTGATAGGGTGATGATACCACTGATGATCTCCTCTTGGACCCATGGCAGAGATCCAAACACCTTCTATTCCCAACCATCAAGGTCTCTTGCTTTAATAAGCATACTGTTTGGACACGCCTAAGTGTCTCTCACTCCTTTCATCTTGCTCACTTATGCACCTTAGTGTAACAGCGACAGAAAAACTTGGATTCCACACAAGAGAAGAGAAGGTGCCAGCTAGAGGTAGAACATTATCAGATGAAGACATGGTGTTCACTTCGAGACATCAGGTATGCTATTTGGCCATAGGATAACCAAGACGTGTAGAAAGTAGAAGGTTTAGAAACCATATTTTTCCTTGTTCCAGAGGCTTTCTTTATCCTGAGGGACTGACAATGGCCCTTGAAAAAAGCATACAATGTACTGCAAAAGGTGGCTTTGCCCCATTTTTTTGGTTAAATAAAACCTTTTTTCTTAAACATGGTCTATAAACTGATACAGTTTGCTGATGGTTCTTGAATTCAGCATCAAAAAATGTAGTGGGTAAAGACCTGAGACTAAACAATATCAGAGGAGGACAAAATTTGTACGTAATCTGGCTGCAGCTGTCATTAACAGAAGGGTGAGCTTACCAAAGAATGTGCTGGAATTTCTGTCACTTTGAGCAGTAAATCAAGGCTGGATGTCTTTCAAAAGGAGATGGTAAACCTCGAACAGAAGATGCGGACCTGAGGTATGAATTGCTGAGCGAGGTTCTGTGCCCTGTGTTATGCTGGGGGTCAAAGCGCATTATCATAATGGTCTCATCTGGCCTTACAAGATCTGTGAGTCAAACACTACAGCAAGCAGAAGTTATCTGTGTGATTTTATTTCGATAAGCTATTTAAAGACACAGAAATAAGTGTTAATAATGTAAGGAAAGGTCTACAGTACTCAAATCAGAATGCATCTTTGCAATTTTCAGTCAATCAGCTCACACCATCTGCTAATGGTACATTATTAATTTTGGTCTTGGAACTTTGATTGAAATGATTTGACATACTGGCTCTGGTACTGAATTTGCATTTTTGTAATGCTTTCTGTTTTGGGACAAGACTGTGACCAAGCTCTTAAACGGCATTCAGGACAACTTTACTACTCTAAAATGTAACATAATTTATTTAATTACCTTTTGCTAGTTTGATTATGCATTCCTTGTTAGAATAAAGGGACTGAAGCAGAAATACAGGGAAAAAAAAAGAAGAAATCCCAAACTAAGCCAAAAAGAACTGGGATAAGCAACAGGTTCCTGACATCAGGTGTGAGATTTTCAAAATGTGCTCTATTAGGATATGTGACAGTGACTGTGTAATTATTCTGTGTTTGACAGACAAACTTGAGGTGAAGAAAGTTGGTTTTGGAGTCCACACCTGGCAAACAGGCTTAATTCATATACTTTTTTTTTTTTTTAAATGGTCTTTCCCTTTTGTCCTTTTGGGAAAATGAGAGGATAATAGGCAATTTTTCAATCCACAATGAAATGATGAAAGTTCTTTATGTCCATAGTGGAACTTCAAGAACTGGTAATGAAAACGTTCAGACCTCTTTTGAAACTTAATATAAAAATGAATTCCTAAGTCTTTGCTCCTCTGTTTACACTTGTCTAAGATCAAAGCAAATATACTCAAAGTCAGTATGCTAGGATGGTTTAGATATACTTGGCTTCTCAAAAAAAAATCCATTTTCATGTCATGTAATATTTTCACACATTTCCCAAATTTTGCCTAGAAAAATAGAGTGAGAGTTCTTTTTCAGCACCTAGAAATAAACTATAATAAGACATTTGGTATTTTCAAAATGAGCATGTCCTTGCTTTTCCACTGACAGTTTTCTGTAACAGAGAATATGTCACGCAGAACTGTTGTTTTGCCTCCTGTGTTTCCCCCAAAGCCCCATTCCTTCTCCACCTAGCACGGTGAATAACTTGCAACTTAGTTGCAGTAGCTCGTTCCTGATGGATCCGAACAGACGCAGTTCAGTTCTCTGGTGCCCCTTAGTGTTAGGTCTTGGAGCTCAAGGGAAAAAATAAGGCTATAAAATAATATCTGAAAATTGCGAAGCTGTATGTGGTGGGGGAAAGAATCTGAAGTACATACTGTAGCTGCTTTCTCTCAAAGTTCCTTCAAAATTTTGTTACTATGAGTCTGATCTAAATAACAGCATTTTATTTTAAATACATTAATGAATTATATGAATGGGAAGAAGGTGAAAAACTTTCCCCAAAAATATCGCTACAGAAATATGTCCCCATATTCATCATTCTTCCTAAATAACTCTAGTGGTGCAGAATACTTCACTTTGAAATTACGTTTTTTACTGGGAATATTTATTACTTATGTTACAAATCCTGGCAAGTGTGAGGAACTCATGGAAGCCTGTCTCCCCAGATGATGGAGTCAGCAGATGTTTCACAGATGGATCTCCTTAAAGTAATGTAGTTCAGTGTCCGCTCTGCCACACCGTGCTTTAATCAATACAGTCAGAGCTGATGTTCTTTAATTCTTTGACTCATAATATGTAAGACAACTGATTTATCAAGCACTAAAGACAAAGTCTAACAGGATGAGCATGCACAAATTCAAGATACTTGAAGCTGTTGTTTAACCTACATACCATGTGTTTTCTTTGTGAAAATACTTTAGCTTAACAAGCAGAAATATTTATTGATGTAACACATTAATGGTAATAAACACTTTTCAGAATAGAAGTCTTTGCTGTTTCAAAGTAAATGTTCTCATATTTTTGCCTAATGTCATGCAGTCGGTAATTTCCTGCATAATTCTCTTGCTTTACTTTGTTGATTACAAAATTGTAACATCAAAGACCAGTATATAGGTCTTTCAGATGACTTTAACAGGTTTGAAAGCTATGCCTTGTCTTTGTAATGTCTATTCTTTACGTAAGAAAAAAAATTCTTTTGTAACTGCTGAGCAGCACTTCTTTTTGTAAAAAGCAGGTTATTTTTAAGAGAGTAGATTTCATGTTATTTTTGGGTTGATTGTTTCTACTCGTAGGAGCAATTGTTGCAACAATTATTAACAGAAATACTCAATTAAACCTTTGCACTGGAGGCTTATCCACCACTTTTAATACGAAGCAAATATTATCATGCCCCTTACTAGTACCTCTTAGTGATATTTTAACAGTTTAAACAATTTGTCTTCAATAGGAATATCTATATGTTCTTTGTAGGCAAAATGATATGTCATTTTTGTGGTTTAACATCCTCAGAATTGTTTAGTTTTTGTTTTATTTCAGCATCTCACAACAAATTTTGGTATTATACTGCCCATTACCTGGGAAGTGGCTCAGAGATTTAATTTTCTGAACACATGTGATAAGAATAATATCCATGGCAGTTGTAAGATACAAAAAAGTTAAGAACACTGAAGAATTAACTTTTTTTCCTCATCACATTCCTAATGTCTTAGTATCCTATTCAATATTTTTCAGAAAGCTGAAGTTTTGTGAGAAAGCTTCGGGCATCTGGGCCTGATTGCCACAAAGCAATAGGAAATTTATGTTAATGTTATCAGAAGCTCCTAATCCTTGTTCAAACAGCACTAATTCAGATTTTAAGATTCTTGCAGTCTTCTTTGTTCCCACTTTCCACATTACCTTCAATTTTGTCTCTTTGCTTTGACTTTTCTTAAGGTTTTCTTTCCAAATTAGAGGATTAACTATCACCAAGTAAGTTATAAAAGTTTGTCCAACTGGATTTTAAAAGTCTTTGCAATACAAATTTCAAAGATACTGATGTCATTGAATTATCTTGCAGATGTTTTCTTGGTATCCTGTGAGACTTCTGGTTAGAGAATGAGAACATATTTTTGTTTGTTGACATTTTCAGCCATGGAAATATAAACGGATGGCACAGGAAGTCCAGTATTGTCTCTCCAAAATTGTAGGTCATCTTTATCATGACATCTTTATAATGAGAGCTCAGCCACAATATTACATCCAGTGGGTATATTTGGGCATGATCTGAAATGAACTGAATCTACTCATTAACTGAAGCCATCAAAAAAGTGAAATATAACTTTTGCACATGACTGCAGCAGGAAGAAGATAATATAAATGTCTCACACAAATTAGCCTATGCCTGTTAGAGTAAGGTCTGATCCAAAGAATTCTGAGATCAGGGAAAAGATTGCAATGGGTTATTAAACTAAGCATGTAGAAAGGAAACAGAAGAGTAAAGATTCCCCCCATATGGGGATGGAAGGAAAAGGACTGAAAGCACCACTAAAGGTAGATTATGGCTTTTAAAATATTTTTCCTTGTTACCCTCTCTTACTAATTGTATGTTTGCTGTCTTTTAATAAATATAATAGCCTGACTATGTGATTACACTTTTACAGACATCAAAGACATCTTTTTTGTCTTTTCTCCTTGGTTACCTTATAGATATCCTGACTCTTCCGTGCGTCCAAATTCACCTCATAGGAAAGAGATAATACTTGATTTTTCTCAGAAATGCTGTTTTATAATCTTTTTCTTAAATAAGAATAACTGTGCAGTGTGTAAAAAGTCTTAGGTTTTGGTTGATCAGTCAAATAGTTTTCCTTTGCTCTTTCTTACTGTCATGGGAAGAAAAATAAGTACTTTTAGAGGTAACCTCACTGTTTCATTATAGTCTGGTTTCCTCTTTAAGCATTTTACTGTAGAATGTTTTGTATCAGCCTGAGTTACAATGCCTGCATTAGGTGGGTTTTATTTTCTAATATGATGATGTTGTTCCAGAATTCACACTAACTTGAATTTGTAGCCCCATGTTCATCCATATCTGTGGATGATGGAAGGATGTGGAAAAGAGAAAGAACTAATTTAGAAATATTTTATGCTAGCAAGTAAAATTTTCCCTACTTTTCACCTCACATTTTATTCCACATTCTTTTGAAATATGCCATCCTAGAAAACTCTTTTCAGACTGACCATATGAAAGTATGGTAATATCTTTATATTTCAAGCACTCATGGCCGCAGTGTAAATTTTAAATGCATGACAGTGTGGGCATGCAGGAGACATTCCTACATATGGGGGGTTCTTGTTTGACCAGCAGAAACATCCCTACTACTAAAACATGCATAGTTATCTATAGATTTGATATAGAGCTTGAATATAGATTGAATAATCATCATTGTAATATATATATATATATGTCTCCTAAAAATATAAACACTTTTAGCACTCTTCATCTCATTTAACTTTAGCTATGTAGACTTCAGCATCCAGTCAAAGCATATCCTTTCACCATGTTATTAATAAGAAAATACAGCTACCTGCAGAACACAGTTTGTTCCATCTTTCAACGGGTTTCTAAGACAGGCACTCTGGTATGGCAAGTCATCTTCTGCCATCACTTTACACTGAATATGGAAGAAATGTCTCTGATTCACTTTACATTGTTGCTTACCTAAGCTGGTTTCGGCTGAGATACAGCTGATTTTCTTCAGAGTAGCTGGTACAAGGATATGTTCTGGAGTTGTGCTGGAGACAGTGGTGGTAACACAGGGATGGTTTTGTTACTCCTGCCAAGTGCTTGCTCATTATCAAGGCCTCTCACCCCACCCCATCAACGAGGAGTCCATCCAGGGCTTCACAAGGAGCTGGGAGGGGTCCCAACCAGGACAGCTGACTCCAACTAACCACGAGGATATCCCAGACTACATGGTGTCTTGCTCAGCACATAAAGCTGGGGGAAAAGAACGAAAGCAGGAATGTTCAGAGTGAAGGTGTTTGTCTTCCCAAGTCGCTATTGTGTGTGATGGGGCCTGGCTTTCCTGGGGATGGCTGAACACCTACCTGCCCATGGGAAGTGATGATTGAATTCCTTGATTTGCATTGCTTGTGTGTATCGCTTTTGCTTTACCTACTAAACTGTCCTTACCTCAGCCCATGAGTTTTCTCAGTTTTACCCTCCTGATTCTCTGCATCATCCCACTGGAGAGGAGTGAGCTGTGTGGGGCTGAATTGCTGGCTGGGGGTTAAACATGGTACTATTGCACCCAGCTTGTAATATTTAAAAGACAAGCAGTCATTTTAAACTAATCAGCAAGATTTCTGGCTCTGTCTTGGTGTCCTGCAAAAGATTCTTTCTGAAAAAAAGCTGCAGGTGAGTGTTGAAGTGCATATTTGGCACTTTTTATATCTTTTGTTTCTAGTTTTGTTTACAAGTAAAGCAGACATGAATGAACCACACATTGACAGTCATTATTTTTGGAGCCGGGTCTTATCCTTTTCCATCAAACATAATATCCTGCCTTCTGCCAAGTGGCTGCAATGCCATCTGCCAGGAAAGGAGAGATAGGGCGGGTTTTTCTCTCTGCCTTCCAGGGTTATTCTTGTGAAGAAGGCATGTGACTCAAGTTGTAGGATGACTCAAGCTCTTATGGTCTTTTTGGAGTCATCCCACAATCAATTTAATGTGTCTGACCCAAAGACAAATGTCTCCTTTTGTCTGCAACATCACCAGCAATTTTCTAAACTTTGGCTTCTGTTCCATATGCCTTGCAAGAGATTCAGAGAACTGGGCACAGGCTGAAAGCAAAGAGCTCCTGAGATTTGATTCAATTTCCACTCTTTAGATGGGGTATGATTCTGGACATTCCCTTTTCCTCAGCATCTCTACATCTCTATTTACAAACAGGAGAGGCTAGGAGAATTAGGTAATGCCTGCAAAGTTCCATTTTAAATAATAAAAATAATAAAAATAATGAATTTACTCTTGATGGGTTACTTTATAGGTCAGCATATAATGTTATTTCTTATCTGATTTAGCTCCTAAGGACTGAATATTTGTTATTGTTTCAAAGAGATTTCTCTCCATTTCTGAGTGGCATACACAGCTCTGAATACACAAAGATTTTCTACAAAAGAGATCTCATTCAGATCATTCTCAGTCTTAGAGTAAACAAACAGTATTGCTTTTCTAATTTTCCAGTAAAATACATTACTTGATATTTGGCAATATATTACATTTTCATTGCATTAGATTGCTGGAAAAGAGGTACTTTATTTGCATGCTTTTATCTTGTGGGGGGAAGACAGAGAAAGGAAATGTAATTACACTGGGTACTTTAGTCTTCTAATTAGTTTCACTGGGTCTTAGATTTAACTCTTACATTCTATTAAAGTTCATTTTTCTTCTTTCCTTTTATCTTGTTCTCTTTTTTAGTTTCTGGAGGCAGCCCCTGATGGCTGGCTGTGGCTGTGTGACACTCACTTTTCCCACAGCACCAGAGCAAATACTGCTCCCAGCCTGTTACCTAGCATATTCTGAGACTTGCTAGGATAGGCAGACAGACTCTGCCTCTAAGTACCACCATTATGGGTATAATTTGCTTGAAGCCACAAACAGGGCTGGCCCAGGGTCACTGGAAGTGCACTGTGTGTTACTGAGGTGACTGCATGCTCTCGGAATTCACAGACCATCATTTCATATAATGTTGGCTAGCTCTGCTGCATAAAGCTTCATGAAACAATAAAACATTTCACAAGGGCAGTGATCTTCAGCTTCTTTCCGGAATTCCACTGAAATAATGGTGCAGTTTAACTGTCATTACCTTTTTTTTTAACATTTCTTATAATATCTTAAAGGTAACAACTCTGAAATCCTGAATTACAGACCAGATCCCTTTTAGTAAACAAAAATGCAAAACTGAAGGGGGAGTCACCACTTTAATTTATATACCTAACAACACTGATAGTGAGAGAATTCATTAAAGTGAGATATCTCATCTCTGAAGTCCTTCCTTTAGTCAGTGTAGAGAGAATGGCTCATTTGCAGGCAAAAATTTTAATTAGACCTCTTCTCCACATCACCCTGAAGAAGAGCATCTGTCTCTCCTCTATGTCCACTGAGCCTCAGGAGGGAACTGGTTTAGTTTGGCACCTAAAGTGAGGGTTAAGACTGTTGTCCAGAGTCTCTGATGTGCAGGGCACATAAATTAAAATAATGAGAAGTTGTAGTAAGTGGTTGATAGACATAGAGGATCAGGAAGGGTAAGAGTGTTATAGCAGTAAATTCACCGTTAAGGGTAACCAGTGGGGACATTGCAATTCATATTGACATTACTTACACTTAGAGAAATCCTTTTGAAAATGAAAACTACTGTTTCACTTTTTCAAAGTTTGTTTTATTTTAATCAAAATAAATGTTTATATAGTTTACATAACTTCATTTCAAAGGCTTTGTCATACTTCCTAGGCAACTTTTTCCCTCCTTAGGTACAGGAAAGATAGAACCATATAAACTGGTAGTTCTTGGGGGAAACAGGAACTATATTTAGTAGCTAATTGTATTCCAAAGAAGACTCTTCTCTTGCCAAGAAAAAAGAGAAAGGCTCTTTCAGGGTGCTTCAGAGCATGTAAGTTTAGCTTTCCAGTACCAAAATTATTTTAAGATGAAAATGAAAGTTTTTAACTTCACAGATGCATTTGAGAATGCTGCTCCTGGTTTAATGCACAGAATTGCACACACCAACCCCTTTTTACCTCAAGCAGTAATGCAAACCTTATAAGAACCTTATGCAAAGTGACTTTTAAGATATTAACTGTCCGCTAATAATTTTTCATTCTAAAGAATGAAGAAATATATACTCATCATAAGCACATACAGACATCTATTCTTGGGAAGAGACGGGAAATGCAATCTGCTCTTGATTATGATCAAATATCACAACTTATCCCACCACACACCAGGAACTGAAAAACATTTGAACCATTTGAAATCAACAATCACAAATCTAAGGTGAATTCAGGAATTTCTTGTCTTTCCACATATGTAACCATTCCAGGAAACCTTCACAGCAGAGGATTTAGATTTGTCCATTTTTTGCTTTGAGGGTTTGATGAACACATTTCATCTTGAGAAAATATTACCACAGATGCTAAGCATTTATTGTCCAAACATACTCAATTTTAGGCAGCAGGAAAAGCAACAGAATGTAAAACCATCATAGGATTCACAGTAGATATTCTCATATGGAGTTAAGCAATCTCAGTTGTTCCTAATTTAGTAGATTTTCAGTTCCTAAATTCATCAATGCCTGTGCACCTAGGACAAGCAGATGCATTCTGTATGCAGCAAAAAATGGTTCTGTCATTATTCTAATGCTACAACAAGCAAACTTACAGGACAATTTTAATATGTAAATATAAAGAAAGAAATTAAAAGAGGAATAAAGTTCTGTTGATATAAACTGGGGTACTCTATTACTAGGTTTTTTGTCCCAGTCAAGCTATAGGAATTTTTCAAGTAGTGTCTCTGTTCTCATTCTGAACATGGAAGAGTTATTCAGGGTAGATAATACACAGACAGTTTGGGCCTTATGAATATTTCAAACATTTGTATTTTCAATTATGTTCTTAATTACAAAACAAACTCAGCAACATTAATTTTGAAAGGAGTGCATAATTCTTGGATGTATTTCTGTACAACTATCTTAGTGAGACATCTGCTCAGATAAATATTTCTCAAAGCTTTCCCTTAAATCTAAACTGGCAAGGTGGGCAGAGTATGAGCTTTGATATTAATTAAAGCTATCTGAATTAGTTTACAAAAAGCTAATTTCTCTGCCTGTATAGAGCCTGTATTTCCTGCTATGTTTTGCATTCCTTTAAATAAACCAACTGTATTCCCAAGACTCTCTGTTTAATCTAATCCTAGAAAATGTATGTATTTAGAAAGATTAATCAGAAATACAGTGCTGAAGTCCCCATCATATTACACCAACCTGCACCTCCAGGCAATCAGTGTTGCCATACACCCATTGTAATTTTTTCTGCAGATTTTTATCCTCTAAGTATCAGACTCAAGGCTTAAATTACTGAAGGACATTTTTCAGAAAGCTTTCTTGCTGAGGAACTGTAGTTTCAAACTTACATTGAGAGCAAGAGTTTCCTTGTGGAAAACAGATACATGAATTTTTTCAAATATCATTTAATAAATATGCATGAAGAGCCCTGAATTTTCAAACATAGTAGCATGTAATAAAAAGACTATGTTTGTTTTAAATGGAGATCTGAGAATACACAATTAATGCAGAATAAGTGAAAGGGTACTTAGGTGGGAGAATTTAAAAGGACATGGACAAAAAACTAAATTCTGGGTGGTTTTTTATTTCCTGAAAAAATTGCAACAAGATTTTGGATTCTTTGTCATACTTCCAATTTTTTTTCCAGTAATTAGCCTGATTAATTCACTGCACAGGACCCTACTGACTTATATTCTCCCCTATTATAACCCCATTTTTACTGGTTTGGCCAATATTCCACTATACCTGAATAAAGGTATATGGCTAAACAAAGCAAATTATTAATTAAACTGTTCTCTATGAGTTTATGCATTTATTCAGTTACTTTTCAGCAAAAACATTCATAGCAAATTTGAGATGAAATAGAAAATGCAGAGAAACATTTGTTGGAAGGGCTTTCCGACCCAGGAAGAAAAGCCATATCCTGTGTCTTGTCTGAACAAACATATTTTGACAATATAAAATTTCTGAATAAGCTATCAAAAGGGGAAAGTAGCTATTAAATGAATATGAACAACAAATATTTCAGGAGCCCATGATCAGTTAAAAAATGCCAGTGATGAAATACAAATCAGGTAAATAGTGTTATTTTTGAAGACGTAATTACATATTAGAGCTTTGTTAGAGATTTTCTATCTACCCTGTGTGTTTCCACTACTTCTGTATAAATTAGTCTTCTTCCTCCTCGCTGATGCAAACATATGTCTGACATCATTTCCCTCACATACTCCCCTTCGCACCCTGCCTCTTTTCTTTCTAAAGACACACTAGAATAACAATGCTGCTTGAATAGCAAGGCACTTCCACTATGTGCTTACAAAGATAGTTTGCCCGACTTTTTTGTGACCAGAACCATTGAAACGGTCTGAGTGGATTCTGATTCTGAGTAGAACACCTTGTAGTACTCTAATTTAAGGTGTATAAATTACTGAACAATATCTATATTACCCAGGAGTAGTTGCAGTTGCTGTTTTAGCAGCTCCTTTCTTCACTCCTCTACACCAAGAATCAGTGTTAAAAGATTATTTGTTATGGAAAATATCTTCAAAATTATTCACACTCTCTACTTATTCTTTCCAAGAATTTGCTGGTCCCATTACTGTAACAGTCTCTGCTTGGACGATGAGTACTAACTACACAATGTACGCTTCACTGACAATTCTGTGCTAAGAATATGAAAGCTTATTCTCTACTCATCCTTTCTATTATATTCATAGTCTCCCAAAGCAGAGTATCCTTTCCCAACTGCTAGTCAGCTGGCACAGGCCCTGTCATTTCACAAAATGCCTTTCACAAGACTTACATACTGTCCTTTAGCCCATGCATGGCAGACAAGTTTTGCCCACATGCAGCACATGCCCAAAGCATCAGGGTGCAGATATCACCCTGTGCACAATACCTGTTCTCTATGAAGAAAATTAGGCACCCTGGAGACAGTGTCCCACAAGTGGGAAGATACATGAGGAGCACACAGGATGATCAGCAATGGGTGCATAACATCCATGGTCTTTTTTTACAGGGACCTCTGGCCATCCTCTATGTCCATCCTGGTGGAGAAATGAGCTGTCACCATCTTCTGAACCTTTGCTGCCTCTGACTGTCCCAAGTCTTCTCTGGAAATCATCACAACCAGCACTGTTTGTCAGTGAATCCTACTGCACTAGATACCTCAACATACTCTGACCTCCAGAGTGATATAAAAGGGCAAACCTTGGTTAAAGGTATCAACCTGTGTGTGGTCCATATTCCATTCCTCATCATGACAGATGTTACCTACTCATTACAGTTGTAAGTTCTGAAATTAATTCAGGACAATCACAGACTCTGCTCACTTCAGTTCTGATAGGCCTTGGAAAAGTGTGCATTCAGCCACCTGACTGAAGAACAGTCAGTAGGGACTTGGGCAACATGGTCCTTAGTGCTCACTGGATTGTCAACCCTTGTTCTACCTTATGCTTGAGAATGCTTACAAGCCACAGTGACAGGAGTTGAAAATCCTTCAATAACCTCATGTCTTTGGTCTCTGTACTCAGACCACCTCTGCTGAGATATCTGCACATCGCTGTAGATAGCAACTTCTATTTTAAGAAAGGATTTAGCAGAAATCTGAACTATGTGTAAACTTTGCTTTAAAAAAAAACCCAATTCTTGGGAAGAAGAAAAAGCATGCAAGAAAGCTCTACAGACTTTGGAAAATCAATAAAAAGTAATGTGAGGGGCAATGTATGGTGTCTTTCATCTCAGCCAAGGCAGATGGCCTGGTCATGGCACCACCACTGTGGTAAGCACCTTTTTGGTGTCACTGAGGATATATCTCTGGCACCATTCCCAATGAGGCGAAGCCCTCTTTGAGGTGTAGAATTCTCAATCAGGAACAGAATTGTATATCCCATAAGGGTGCTGCCTTTCTTCCTCTGATCTTCAATTGATGTCTTGAGCCACTGCACTCCCTGCCACAATCACTTTCATAAAGAAGAAGTGGTTTTACCCCTGTACTTGACATTGGTGGGGCTGCACCTCAGATCCTGTGTTCAGTTTTTTGCCCTTCATGACAAGAAAGAGAGGTGCAGGAGCATGTCCAAAAACACCTGAAAGGAGGTTGTAGCAAGGTGAGCGTCAGACTCTTCTTCCAAGTCACAAGTGACAGGACAGGAGGAAATGGCATCAGGAAATTGCATCAGGCAAGGTTTGGATTAGATATTAGGAAAAATTTCTTCATGGAAAGGGTGTTCAGCAATGGAAACAGGATGCTGAGGGAAGGGATGGAGCTGCCATCCCTGGAAGTGTTAAAAAGCATGTGGGGACATGGTTTACTGGTGAATATGGCAGTGCTGAGTTAACAGTTGGTCTCAATGACCTTAGAGGTCTTTTCCAACCTTAAGAGTTCTAAGACAGCCTAGAAGGATTTTAAGACATGTCCAGTAGGTCATTTCATGTAGGCTGCAGCTCTTATTGTGAGCTGTTTTCCAGAGCTATTTCTGGCTCTTCCAGGCCAGCCTCTAGAGTAACCCTATGGCTGTGTGTATTGGTCTGAAAACAAACCTGTGGGAGATCGCAAGTCAGGATTAAAATTTAATAGGAAAAAAAAATTAAAAATAAGTGAAATAATTCAAGGAAAAAGCACTGACAAAGTCAGATACAACCTGACACCCTGTTAGGGTGGTGGTAGCAGTCCAGATGAAGTAGTCCAGTTGAAGCAGCGATCCTATGGAAGGTCTGGTCTCCAGCTGAAGGTCCAGTGGTAGCTCTTGTCCTCTGGGAACCCAGTAGACAGGGCTCCCTTAGGCACTTCCAAGGCCAGGTTATATCCAGGTGGGGAATGCTTGGCTCCTCCCTCCTGGGCGGAGCATCTCACAATAGGATGAGATAAGTCCATGAGTCATGCAGTGGTTTCTTGCTGGCCATTGTCTGTTATCAGGGGTGGGTCATAGCAGGAGATAACAGCTAATGGCCCACAGCTGGTGGTAATAGAATACATCTGTATTGGAACCTAGGTCACTGTGCTAAGACCAAGAGATAGCGTAACACAACATGTATGAGCGGGAGAGTGTAGACACAGAGAATAGTCTGTGGCAGCAACAAAGTTCTCCAGGTGGGATGAATTCAGAAATGATTTTTTTTCTAGATGCACTTTTTCCAGAAGCATGTGGAAGAAATGTACTGCTGCCTAGTTGTGAGCAGTATCATTGTGAAAGATGATGACATCTTCAACCAGGTAGAGTGCTCAGCTGGGTTGTTTGCTGCATGTTTTGTGGTTTATGTCTATATGAGTGAATGGGAGGTCTTTGCTATTCTCACCCTTCTCTAACAGTGTTCTTGTCGCTTTTCTTCTGAAGCTGAGGAGACTAGTACAAGACAAGTTATCCTAGATGAAATCACAGCACTGACTTTTTCAGGGAATTACAATGTTCTCTAGCTTATTTATTGTTTCTTTGCATATGCAGTGTAACATCTTGATCATTTTTGACCACACAGATGCACACTGAGTTTTCTGCAGTGATAACCTGGTGCATTTCTCATTTGAATGCAGTTAAGTTTTCAGTTCTGTGAATTGAGTATTTTTGTTCACATCCAAAGTTGCATTGTTTCGCATTTTAGTTATATTAAATAGCCTTTTAATATTTCTAATAAGAAAGTAGTTATTTTCTCCTATGTTCAAGGAGATAATTTATTATCTGTGTTTATTTTGTTTTTCTTTGGTCCTGACTGCCCTATTCAACTTTATCCCTTTCGGCAAACATAAGGAAATCCTGAAGGACAGCATCCATTTTAAAAAGAAGTGACTCCCATTGTAAAATATGTGTTGCTGAAAATAACAACAAAGATATTCTAACAACTGATATGGCCGTGCTGCCACACAAAGAGAATTGATCACTTCATGCAACTTAGAGTGGATGAACAAGTACTTACGACCACCTGGAATCCAAGACTGAAGACACAACAACATCAGAGTTGGTATGTTTATTGACATCTCAGTAGTATATCAAAAACTGATATTCAACTGTATTCAATTAATCTACAGTCTCCTAACTAGACTGGAGACTTTTCTTGTACCTATCACCAGAACCTACACATTCTGGGAGAAGCAAATTAGCTAACACTCAAAATGCTAATATACATATATATACATATACATATATAAAGCCTGTATTAAATAGCATGTATCTGACTCAGCTCAGTTTATTTCACAAAGCCTTTTTAATTTCATTTCAGTGACTATTCACCCAAAACATACAAAAAGACACATTCTTCCTTTATATTTTTCTGAACATATGGAACAGTGGCTTCCTCTCTGAACTCTTAATTCCTGAGCATTGCTTAAAGCTGGGATGGACACAGAATTTACAAACCTGAAAGGAAAGAAGAAAAGTCACTTCCATGAAGTGCTTTACCTCTGCACAATCTTAGTAAAGGATGTGTTTCTACCCTTCCTATGAAATTAGTCTCCCACTTTTTATTTTTTCGCTTTTTAAAAATATTTTCTTTCCTCATTATATAAGCTCTGCAATTATATCTCCACGATTTTTAAAGTATCTTTTAATTTTTTTATTTCAGTCATGCTCAACTGTATCACAGAAAATGTTTTTTTTAGACAATGAAATTCATAACTTTCTGTGGCACAATTGCCCCAAACAGCCTATAACTCCCTTGCATTTTATCTAGCCAGACAGTCTGATTGATTTATCTCTTTTTCTGAACACCTAATTATTTTGAGAATGTACAGCATCTCTACTTGTCAAGTATTAGCTCTCATTTTGGTTTCATTTAACTTCTGGAACTCCTCTAATAATACTTTCAAGTATGTCTTCAATCATGTTCAAAAACTTTCTATTTTTGCTCATTCTTTCTCTGAAATTAAAATTTTACACAGGTGAAAAATCTCTACAGTTTTTACAGATGAATGATTTTTAAGGGGAAAACAAAGTAAAGGAGATTAACTTTTCAGAATTATGACATTTGTGAGAGCTAAAATCCCAAGGAGGGAACACTGTATTGGTTTTATGAAGCAAAAATGAAAATACATATTGCAAAAAAAAAAAAAAAAAAACAAAACAAAAAGGGAAAGAAACCAGCAAAATGCTTTTCATAATAAACTGGGATCTTACAAGTGGTTTAACAAAAAAAAAGGGTTATAGCAATATATAGTATGGTCGGGGAAGTGAGTTGGTTGTATTCAGAATCATGTCGTGAATTACATGACTATATTTACTTTTGTTAGTTAAGCTTACCTGCTTGAGACATCTGTTCATGAATCTGATGGATGATGCACATTTGTTGAAAGTGACTAGGTGATTGTCTTTAGCTATTGCTAAGAATCATGTTTAACAATTTCTATTGAAATTCCTAAGAGTGTTTTAAAATTTTGAGTTGATACTTAACATGCTTAAGTAAAATTACTCTTGCAAAAGTTCATGTTTTGGAGTGGCAATTAAACACAGTAATTATTACAGATAAAGACTTGCCTAAGCTCTTCATTCACTCTTGTCTTCCATAAAGAAAGGAGATATGTGCATATCTTTCTTTACCCCCAGTCATACACATAGAAATCAAAGCAAAAGTAACATAATGAAAACCAAATTATGCCAAATACAAAAATCAAGCTGGTATTATAAATTATTTAAAAGTGATTATGAGTTCTGATTTTCTATCAAAACAGACAGACAGCTAGAAGCTTTTTGCCTAGATATGTAACAGTTAAATTTGATCGGGCTGACTCCTGAGCTATGATTCATTTGATAAAATGCAGGTAACATTTTGCACATATTCTGAGCTGGTCACCTTTGGGTCTCTCCATAGTTAGTGCAGAGAAATAGGCACTGGGATGGTAAAATCTTTTTCTGAAGCAGGTACCTACATCACCTTGGACAAATCATACTTTGACAGTGTTTATTTCTCCCCATTGACTGTAACTTAGTCTTCAGTGATGCATATGGATGCAAATGGTCTACACTGACAGCAAAAAAAAATCAAATGAAACTGAATTTAATTTTAGTCTGCCTAGTGTTGTGGGTTAAATTATATCACCAGTATAGCCTATTTTAGCTAATATTAGCAGTAAAAGCAGAACATATATTTTGAAGGTTTATTTCTATAGTTTTTAATACAGAAGTAGTTCAGGTACAGTCCAAATAAATTTAAACTGAGGAATATGCAGCTTTAGAATTATTGTATTTCAGAAGGATCAAATTAAGACTTCAGTTGTGAGTGAGAGAAAAGAATGACATCTTTAAAAAACAAAAGGCCACCCAAAAATATGTGTTCTGTCCATATTGTGCTGTCTGTAGGTCTTGGGAGTTTTTGTGTCTTTATTTTGTCCTGTGTGCCATTTTAAAAGAAACTTGTGTCCAAAGATAATAATAAAAGAAAAGCAATAAGCAGGATATTAACTCCACTGCACAATACTATGCTGGTTTTTAAATAGTGTGCATTGCTTTATTTGTGGTTTAGGGTTTTTTCCATTAATATGAAACATTTTCAGATATGAAAATCTATATAAAAATCAATAGGATCAATACGAATATCTTTACAAAAAGGTATGAAGGGTAATACACTTCAGAATTAAATTTGAAAATTAAATTAACTTGTGTGTTTTCATTTGTTTAAAATGGCCTTACTTTACGAAACACAAATTCTTAATTCCTAAAAGTTTATTTTCTAACTTGATATCTAAGCTATCTAACTTGTAATTCTGACTAACAGCACTAAGAGGCTTAACATACAGGTTTTAATATCTTTAAAATATCAAGATTATAGATAGCCTGACGTATTTTTCCCCTAATCTTGGGAGTTGACGTATCAAATATTTCTGTGACCAAACTGATTATTCCTGCAGATCCCCCTTAAGTTTTCACGGTGAGTCAGACCAATTATTTTTTTGCAGTAAAGTTTCCAGAATATCTCAGTAGATTATGAGTCCTAGTTTCATTTTCTACTTTAATTTCAGAATTAGTATTTAAATAGGCATGGAACTTTTATGCTATAAAATTTATAAATCCTGTCTTTAGGTGGGGTGGCAATAACTACAGGTTTTTAGGTCAAAGTCCCTTTTTCTTCTGCAGTTACCTGGCTCCAGTAAATTCCAGATTTCTGGTACTGTGTCTTTAGACAGTATACATTATTCTGCTTAATGCATGTAGAAACTAGGCTTGGAAAGATAGGAATAATAAGACAGTCTGACAAAAGATATAGTAAAATGGTATTTAGTCAAAACATGGCATGGTGGGTTTTTTTCCTCAAAACTCAGCTGAAATTTTCAGTCTTATTTGTAGTGAATCAACATCAAATAAAATGCCAGCAAAATAATATATTATTAAAGTATTGGTAAGATGCAAGCTTTAAAAGTTCTTGAAATTCCCCCATAAAATTTCTGTATCATATGTTAAAATCCAGTTTGTGTTAAGTGCTCTGGTTCTATCAAAAGTTGTTTTAAAGTAAAATCAATTAGAAGCATAGGATGGTATGAGAGAACCAGCAATACAGCTGCCTAACATTGAACTGTGTCTCTTGTAACAATCAGTCCTAACTCTAGGATCTGAGTAATACAGAGGAATTTATTTTTTTCTTCAATTATTTAACAAATCATTAAAATTAATTTGAAGGCAAATTAAAGTTTGGAGGTCTGAAAAGACTCATGCAAATGCTTATCTTACGGATAGACCTTAACTTTTCAACTTACAGTATAAATAAGCATGATTTGAGGTGTCTGGAAGGCTGAAAACCCACTTGTCAGTAATGCACAATCCACTGTTCAACCCATGGGCAGGGAAATAATGACTGCATATTGAACAGCCTTCAGTCTCCATAGGATCAGTGCTTCTTTTTATGGGAAGATATAGAACTTTCTCTCTCCTGTCGTCACAGAACTGCTCAGGCTACAGTGCCTGTATGTTAAGACCCTGCCTGTATTTCTGAGTGGCTAGCTTGGATGCTGTTTTTGGGAAGTGTCCATCCAATTGGAATTCATCAAAAAAAAAAAAAAAAAAAGGAAAAAAAAGATGAGGTAAGAGAAAAAGTTTAATTTCATATTCCAAAACTACTCCCCTGGGAAATGAGAATTCAGAAGGTATTTGCAATGATTCAACACTGGCTTTCTGTAAAGCTAGGCTAATGCTCATAGAAGAATGCTCTTCAATATAAATTTCTTTTGACAGGAGCCAGTGGCCTTGTTTGTTGGGTTGATAGGTCACAGAGGGGATTTTCGAAGACTTGTACCTTGTCTGTGATATCATACAATACGTTGAACTGGCCATAGTGGTTTTGAAAGTCCTGCATGGCTTTATTTGCACCTATATGGAAAAGACTATTGTTAAAATATGTGATAGAAACACAGTAGAAGAAGAAGAATACTGATCAAAACAATGCAATGAATCATTTCAATAAGAATTTGAGAATAATAGTTTTTTCTAATATTAAGATTTATGAATTTGACTCAGTGGAAAGAGTTATTTCCTATCTCTAGTAAGAATCCAAAATGTGGTTTCAAATCCCAGGAGAAATAACTAATTTCCTGAATCCTAAAAGTCTTCTAGGCTTGACATTTTTGATGAGACACCTCTTCGCAGGCTTGAGACTTCCATTTTAATCTTCACCAAGAAAACATCTCTTAATTCAAGAGTCACTAGCAGCTAGTCAGCAGTTGTGATAAGCCTAATGCCCCCCTCAGAGGAAAGTCCATTCCTCATGGACACAGACTTAACCATTTTAGTCCTGGTTATTATCCAAGCAGCCTTTAAAAATGACCTATAAGGAGCTGCCAGGAATTCTTTCCCTTTTTTTTCTTTTCAACAGCAGACCTCACACAAACTCTTAAAATTCATTATTTTCTTTGGAGCAGCTTGGCCCCATTATTTCTCCAGCTTCAGCACAATGAAAAGACTTACGTGAGCTGTCAAGGCTTATCTTTTGAATAACTCCTAAATACTTCAGAGAAAGTAAAACATGGTGACTAATACTCTAACATCTGTTGCACATTGTCATGCATCCTGCAGTTGCCAACCAGCTAAAATGGCAGCACATTTATGTGTCAAGATTTCATCTGCTTCTTCTCTGTAATTCTAGGAAATCTAAGCTCCTACATCACTTATACTCTAAAAGATAAGGCTAAGAATCAAACATTTTCTCTCTGGAGAAAATATGATGTGTACTTTGTCAAGTGCAAAGAGCTGATGTCCTGCTCTAAGCTTCTCTTATCTAATTGAACATTCAGTTATAGAAGCATTTACTAACAATAAATGAATGAAGAGAATGCCTCAAGATGTTCCTACTTTGATGGATTATAAAGTAGAGGAAAAAAGAAGAAAAATCAGCCATCATATTTGTTTGGTCTGATGAAATCAGTTTCTTGGAAGGATTTCTACAGCTAATAAGATATGTGATGTTGAACATACCATACTACACTGCCCCAACACCAAATATTTCATGAAATAAAATGTTTTTTTTAAAAATAACATCACAGCTGGCTCTGTTGTCTCAGCCTGATTCTTTATGCTTGAGTTTTTCACATATCGTCTCTTGCCAGTGAAGACTTTGTACGGTAATTTCTAAAAAAGCCAGCTAAGTCCTTCTGTCTTATGTGAAACTTAAAGAACCTATTCTATTCTATTCTATTCTATTCTATTCTATTCTATTCTATTCTATTCTATTCTATTCAAAAATAGAGTTGATGTTTCTTACTTTATGAAGTTCTTCGAGTACTTGTTTGCCCCACCAGAAATAATGACACAATTTCTGAGAGTCAGTCTAGCTGCAGTTCAAATAATGTGGTAGAAGAAATAAATAAAAATGCCCTAAAATATACATGCACAACACCAGGGTGTATACAGAAATCTTCAGGTACCTAAGCTTATTTACAAGCACCTAAGTGATTAAAGGACCTAATTCTCCTTGTCTAGCAGTACATACTAAATGAATAAATGACCTGTCTGCATAGACCACTTTCATAAATCCTGGGATGTATGAATCTAAATAGTATATTTTAATTTATTGACATTTCTTATTGCATAAATGTTCCTAATAAAGTCGAATTTCCATACAGGTTCAGAGAAGACATGCAAAATGTGTCTTCCAGTCATGAGTTATTGTGGAGACTGTTTTATGAGGAAACCTTCAATTTCCTTTTACTACCCCCCATCCTTTCTGGTCACCCCTCAGAAGCCTAGATAATTCACTTCATTTCGAATGACTGTAGGATTCTTATTTTTGTTTTAGCTTAAAACTACTTTTTATTATGATTTCTCTTTCTTTGATCTTCATTTTTATATTTTCTTCAATTAATAAATTAAAGAAAATAAGAAACGAAGATTCCTTTACATGGCTGAACCACACTGATTTTTTTTAATGTTAATATTTTAAAGGAAACCTGCCTTTAGACATACTGTCTTACACTAGGACCCCATCAGATCTTCTAAGTTAGGTCAGGTCAGGATGGATTAATACTTGGAGCAGACGCCTCAAAGGAATATCTAGGCCTCTTAGGAAATCTAAGTCAACATACAGTACAGTACTAGAGGGCAATATACAGCTAAAAGTATTATCTTTTATATACATTAAAAACTGATGACATTTGTAAAATCTTATGACAGAAACTATTGATTTTTCATGCCTCACTTTTGTGTATTGCACTTAGAATCTTAAAATTTTTAAAACTTGGGCTACCAAAATACAGTATTTCCTGATGGGGCTGTGGTCAGCTGGTCACACATCATCTCTGCCCCTCTACTTCCTCAGGAGGAAGATTGCAGGGGGATCTCTGCTGCAATGCCTGGAGCACCTCCTCCCCCTCCTTCTTCACTGACTTGGTGTCTGCAGGGCTGTTTCTCACATATTCTTACTCCTCTCTCCTGCTGCAGGTGCAAAGGGTTTTTTTCCCACTTCTGAAATCTGTTATCCCAGAGGCGCTGTTGCTGATGGGCTCAGCCTTGGCCAGTGGCAGATCCATCTTGGAGCCAACTGACATTGGCGTTATCAGCCATCAGGGAAGCTTTAGAAGCTTCTGCAGAAGCCACCCCTGTAGCCCCTCTCCTATTACCAAAACTTTGCTATCCAATACAAAATCTCTTCTCCAATGTCAAATAAGTAGTAACTGACATTTGAGTACTCTAGGGTTTGCTTTGGCGATAAAATCAAAATTACAGAATTCATCTTAAGCTAGGACAGAAACTATCTCTTCTGTTTTTTACTGATTACTGTTGATCTTGCTTGCAGCAAGCCTAAAATAATTTGACACATGGATTGTCCCTACTTAAGCTGTGAACACAGAGATTGGCCCAAGTTATGACATTTTGGTACAGTTTCAGTGTAAGCTCATCACTAACTGAAAATAAATAAAAATGGTTGACCTATTCTAAGATTGTCATGCAAGATTTTTCCTGTCTTAAATGCTTAACGAGGAGGCATGCCAAAAGCCTCTAAAATCAGGTTGTTCTTCAGAGTACCATTTGCCCCTCCTAGATACTGCTATGAAAGCTCATGTGGGTTTATTTTTATGGAATGCAATGTGCGCATTGTGTTGAAATATGGATTCAATGAGCTAACTAGTGCCCATTAAAGGGGAATAGGGCATAACAACAACCAACTTTTCTGAATTGAGTCCAAATGAGATACTTCATGTCAATAATTCAGAACCCATCTGGTGCAACTTAAAATCTAATATATGTAGCTACATTCTCCAAGTACACCATAACAACTAGGCACTGAAGGGTGAGATCCATGGAAGTCAGCTACCAGAACTGTGAGCTGCCTAAGTTTTCTTGTTGGAGGTTCACTGTCCCTCTAAAGTCCCATATTTTGATCCTTGATGGTACAGAATTTGAAATTCCTAGCCCCTTGAATCCTCTCCTAGAGTTACATGAACCCACTCTTATAAAACACGCAGCCAAGAATAGAGCTTCAAACCTTACTTGTTAAATATACCAGATCAGTATCTCAATTACCACAGAATAGTCACACTGCCTTTTGTGCATCACTGTACATTTAGTTATTTATTTTTAAACAGTTAAAAAAATAAAGATGCCTTACCTCAGAGTATTTTGGCTCCTATTATGTAAAGATGCTGTTTTGAATGAGCCATTCCATAAGAACAGGCACATACAGTTCCTAATTTGGGTCTCTGACAGAGCTACTCTAGCCTAGGCAAGAGTATAGTGGAATATTTCCTCTTGCATTTTAGACAAGGCTTAACCTCCTGTCAGGTTCTGACAATGCCAATGGATTCAATATTTCTAGGTGTCTTGGGGTGACTTTATGATGTTGTATCCCCTATTGCCGCTCTGTGCCAGACAGGAATCCTGTGCCTTCCTGTGCCTTTAAAACTGGGTGCGAGAGAAAGAAAAAAAGCCAGATGAACTTTTCAATGCCGTTTGTGCTGCAAGGTCACACTACTCCTCTGTGTGCTTCTGCAGCAGCAAGAGTGGAGGAAGCACCCTTTCCTGCTTTTCAGCTGGCTTTCAGCTCTGTTTCTCTGGAGAGAGACAAAGAGTTAATTTATTTTTTTCCCCTGGGACTTCAGCTTCTTCTTCTTCTCTTCTGGAACTGTTCAGAACACCAGAACTCACAGGGAGAGCTTTCCATCAAGGCCTGGAGGGGGCCCACATCAACCCAGCTTTGAAGAGCAGGACAGAGACCACACCCATAGAAAGGACTCTGAGAATTTACCAGGTTCTTTCCACAGCGAGAGGTTTTATTATTTAGCATTATTCTTTTCCCATTGTGCATTGTGTCTGTTAGAGAAATAGGTTTTTTTTCCTTTCACTTTCTTCTGAGGAAATTTTTTTTTCTGAAGCTGGTGGGGGAGGGGCAGCTGAAACCTGCCTTCTATCGGAGGACATTCATTTTGGACATTCCTCCGAATTTGTCTCAAACCAGGACACTAGGTGAGATCAGGTGAATTTCAATGGGGCATTCAAATCAGTTGAGTGTAAAACAGTTCAGGGCTGCCAAGGGTGCAAACACACAAACAAAAGCAAACAAAGGTGCCTCGGAGGCAGCTAACTTTGGGACAGAGATATGTGTTAATATTACAATTAGATTATAATGAACTCAGCTCATCTGAAGAAAATGATTTTGCCAAAGTTGTTGTCTTAGCAGCCTGACAGCTATCTCCCTTCAGTGTCTGGTGCAATGTGGGTTCTTAGGTGCAAAGTACCACCGAGTTCTACCATTGAGTTCTCTTCCCCGCAAAGATTGCAACAGAGTCTGGCTGGGATGTCTCCACTCTGCTCCACCCTCACCCTTAGCAGGTACTTACTGTTGTCTGGGGAATCATTGTGGAGCATGCCAACTGTGTTCCATCCAGGGAGTAGAAGCTTCCCTCGTTACAACCTGTTAGGATGTGAATAGAACTTCTCCCCAGCCATTTTCCACATATGGATATGGCTTCACTATTTCTTCTTTGTCTAAAATCTGTATCTCAATCCACAAAGCCTATTTGTCACTGAAGCTCCTGTAACAGTGTTTTCTCCCTTTCAATCACGGGCATTTTTTATGCCAAAGAGAGGGATTTAGAGGGGTGCTGGCTGTGCTTTCCACCCCCATGCCAGCACAACCCAGAAAGTCAGGTATTCCGGGACAGAGAGGAAAGTAGACTGCTTCAGGGGCTCCATATCCATACCTGAACTGTATCCAGCCCTATTCACAACAGCATGAATATTTTATATTTTCATTCCTTACCACATTTTTATTTGACTTTTTAATTAGTACATATATTTGTGCACCTTTTCATTCTTTTTCAGGCATGCATAGATCATGGGCAGCTGTACAAGTGAAATAAAGGCCGGTCATGAGGACTGTGACACAGTGAATCACTGTTTATCTCTAAATATACCTAGAGCCACATAATTTGACTTCAATATTTGCTGTGCTATGTGGTGAATATGCTACCACTAGTCATCTTTTCTGTGCAATACTAGTACCAATTACTCTGATGAAAAGAATGCAAGAGAATTATCTGAAACACCTGGATTAACTTTAACCTGTTGCTTGCTGAACCAAACTTGCATGCCTTTTATACCATCCCAAAGAATTGCTGTTTAAATCAATAGGGTAAGAGCAATAATTTCTTCAGGCAACATTCTATGAGATTTCCTGGAAGATTATGATTCCTTAGACTTCTTTTTCAAGCAAAAAGAGATTAATACTGTCAAGGTAGTAATGACAAAATATGTATGAAGCAAACTTACCTTGCTCATGTAACTTATTGTTTATGGGTGAAAGAAATCAAGATTTATTTTTCATAGAAATATAGAATGGTTTGGGTTGGAAGGGCCATTAAAGACCATCTATTTCCAGCCTCCCTGTCGTGGGCGAGGATACTTCTTATCAGATCAGGTTGCTCAGAGTCTTTTCCAACCTAGCCTTGAACACCTCCAGGGATGGGGAATCCACAACTTCTCTGGACAACCTGTTCCAGTGCCTCACCATCTTCATATGAAGAATTTCTCCCTAATATCTAGCCTAAACCTCCTCTCTCTCAGATTAAAGCCATTCTCCCTTTTCCTAGCTCTACATGCTCTTGTACAAAGTCCCTACTCAGCTCTCTTGTCAGCCTCCATTAGCTACTGGAAAGCTGCTCTCAGGTATTACCAGAACTTTCTCTTCTCCAGGCCGAACAACCCCATCTGTCTCAGACTGTCCTCACAGGAGAGGTGCTGCAGCCCTCTTTAAGTGTAGATATTGGTCCAAATAGTAAAAGGTTCTTTGGTTTAATTTTTAAAATGTTTTTATTTTAAAGCCTTCAGGATGTAATCATTATTAACAAATAAACTGGAATATTCTTAGTTCTTAGCAGCTGAATGGTTCAGTTTAGCTGTGATAGGATATATCTGTCAAGTGAACTTGTCTCTTATCTCTAAGCATATGAAAGAAACTGCTAGGAAATTTATTTTAAAACTTAAGAAAAAGTAAAATATTTCTTTCTATACCTTGCCTAGAGCATTGTTCCTACAATATTTGGTTATAAAGATTTATTGGGATAACTGCAATGAACAAATGTTATGTCTCAACCTCAGATTTAAAGAAGTTTTGCATTCAGAAGGTTTCTTCATGGCTTTCTGTGGCTCATTTCCCTGTCCCTGGCAAGAAGATATAAACATTCCGTAGCTTAAGACTGTGTAAGTCCTAGGTTGGGCTTGGCTAGGAACTGCAGTGCTTGGCTGTCCTTTAATCTCACACATAAACATAAAAAAAGCAAACCAATTTATTATATTTCCTTGAATAATTATCTCATACTTTTAGCTATCAAGAAGCTTAAAGCCAAATGAGTATTTATCTCTAGTACAAGACTATCTATTTACAGAAAATTTAAAAATTAATTCCACCAAATTTTACCCTATATAAATATAAAGCAATTCTCATTGGAAACATTTTGTAAGTCACTTTTTTGACTGTTACAGATAATTTATCAGCAGGTCTTAAGTGAAGACTTGGGATTTCCTATTGCAGAAAAAAAATTATTATGAATATTTTTCAGAAGCAGAACTAAAAATTCTCTTTTCACAAGCTTCCATAACAGCAAAATTTCATCCAGCTCTCAAGGAAGAGAGTACATTTCCACTATTAAGCACATAACTAACATGTAGGGAGGGAACATACTGTTGTTCCTCCAATGAGATATTGATTTAAAATCACTAATCTACAGGATCACCATGTCTAAATTAAACCTAAGAGATTGACCAGTTTCTTAAAGCTCTTAAGGGACTCCAAGTCAATAACAGTACTGCTAGGCATTTGTATAGCACAAGATGTCAAGATACCTTATAGATGTTAATTATGCCTCAGAATAACCCTTGCATCTATAAATAAGCTATGTAGCACATTCACTATTTAAAAGCCAACAACATCTACTTTTTTTCAGGTACTGTATTCCTAGAGAGAAGACTGCAAGAGGGGAAGAAGAATTGTCTTGTGAAAAGCTTTTCCCTAAATCATGCTTTCTTCAAGGAAATTAGTATTTTCTTTAGTGGTTTTCTACTTCCACATCTGTCTTTTAAAAAATTAGAAAAGGAAAAACAAAATTAGGAAAAGGTAGAGGAAATAAAGTCATGATGGAAAGAAGAGCATAGAAAAGAAAAGAGTATTTCACACAAATATGTAGAGATTTATGTCATTCATGGAAACTTGATATATTTTGAAGGGTGATATATTTTGAAGGATCATAAGTACTACATCCAGCTGTGGGGTTCCCAGCACAGAAAGGACATTGACTTGTTGGACCAAGTCCAGAGGAGGGCCACCAAAACCCTATTAGGGGAATGGAGTACATCATCTGTGAGGAAAAGCCAAGAGAGCTGGGTTTGTTCATCCTTGAGAAGTCTTCAGGATGACCTATTTGTGGCTTTCCAGTACTTTCAGAGAGCCTACAAGAAAGATGGAGAGAGACTATTTACAAGGACAAGTAGTGACAGGACAAGGAAAATGGCTTCAAACTGAAAGACAGCAGGTTTAGGTTAGATATTAGGAAGAAATTCTTTACTGTGAGAGTGATGATTCACTGGAACAGGTTGCCCAGAAAAGTTGTGGATGTTGCATCCCTTGAAGTGTTTAAGGGCAGATTGGATAGGGTTCTGAGCAACCAGAAGTCTAGTGAAAGGTGTCCCTGCCCACATCATCAGGGGTGTTTGAACTAGATTATCTCTAAGATTCCTTCTGCCCCTGGCCATTCTATAATTCTAGAATTCTGTAACAAACAGAAATTTTAAAATGAAAACGTGTAAGTGAAAGTGAAAACGTCTAAAATTGTACATGTTCTCTAGTTAAATCTATGACATTCTAGTTATTTGTGAGGCTCTAGTACACACTGATGCATCAGTGTCTTTCTAATAAAATTACTGTCGGCTGAGCTTCTCAACAAGGGAGACCAGGAGCAGGATTGCCAAAGAGGCCACTGCTCCTAAATGTTGTGCCAGTCTTTCACCTGCCTTGTCCAGTAATGACTGGCAGCACTAGAGCCAGAGTAGGATAGGTAAAATAGGACACTTCCTAGTGTCCTTCTTAAATCACCGGACCATTCTCTTCTGCATGGTGTTTTCGAATGCAAAAAAAAAAAAAAAAGCTAGGAATTTATTTCAAGATGAACGCCTAATTTTATTACCTTTTCCTGTGTTGCCCCATGAAGGCCTGAGGTGGAAAGCTCTTTATTTATGAACCAGACTGGGTTATAAAACAAGTATTGCCAGTTTCCCCTCACATTGGCATTCATTTCATGATTTTTTTTTCCCTGATATAAGAACTGCCTACACCCCTGCTCACCATGGCAACTGAAGAATCTAGCAGCAGACTCAGGGTAGGAAAAACATAAGGAAAAAAAAAACAACTCAAAAATATCCCCTGATACTAAAATTGATTTTGTTTTCACAGCAAAACACTATGAAATTGCAAGAGAAAGGGAGCTATCTACCTATGTTTCAGATGGAATCACCCAGCATGGGAGGAGTACAAAGATGTGTGTGTCTGTTTGCATGTTACACTGGAGTATGTTATGGGTAAGTAGCACTTATTTCCAAAGCATGTTTTGACTGTTGAGGGAGGATGAGATACTGACAATGACATGTTAGTGGATGTTTCTGTGGAAGAGAAGACACTCTTGTGTACTGGATGGAAAGCACAGCAATTTTGTTTGAAAAGTTTTCCTTCTGTTCCTGAGTTAGTGCAATGCACATAACTGTTGACAAATATTTATCAGCATGTCTAAACACCCAGAAAGAGGGAAGCAATGTCTTTCAACCACTGTCAGAATGAAAACAGACGCTGATGTTTTCCTACAGCATAGTCAAATGCCATACAAGAATATCAGCCTCAGAGGTTATAGCTACTCAAAACAACAAGGAATATGAGTTTATAGGAGCAATTTCACAGAAATTACTAAAAAAAGGCATTTCAAAAATTACTTTGACACAAATATGAAATTAGTAATAATTAAAATTATATTAAATTATATTGTTATTTTCTAATCAGGAAAACACATATTAGAAATGAGAAAGGAAAAAGCAACACCACAATATCTCATCTTATTAAAGAGAAAGCAGCCTATATAAAAACTAGTAAATAACATCAATGAAACGTTTTCTTGATGTCTGTGGGAAAAAGATTTGATTCATATGATTAAGGAAAACAGTCTCACACACATTAATGTAATAGCAGTAGACAGGATCATTGAAAGTTTTCTTACATAAACGTGGTTAAAAAGTTTATTTTTTCCTAATGAAAGGACAATAGGTAAAATAGCTTCCCTTGTTTGTAATCAGTTGTAAATGACTTGAAACTGAATTTAAAAAAAAAAAAAAAGAAAAGGAATAAATATAATTTTCCACCACATATTGAAGGTAAACTATTCCATATATTAAAAAGAGAGCTTTTAACATAAATGCTTGTATGTGGAGACCAAAGCTCACAAACTCCTTCTGCACCTACTATACCCACTGGAATACTATGTTTCCCTCCAAATACAGCCTTCACATATGCCTCTTGAGGAAGGAAAGTAGTAGTTGCCCAGCTCTAGACCAGCACACAAGAGTCACAGATAGGGGATGCAAGTGAATTTTGGGGCTGAGATGCACACCTGTGTCTACAGTGCAGATGACAGTTGTCAAAAACCTGATGGTCATGGTTTTCTATTGCACAGAAATCAGAACAGGAGGTTATCAGGTTTGACAAGCCACAGAGTAATGTACATGTGTTCAGAAAAAATTGGATCAATTTTTGTATGTTTTTGGTAGCATTCAGCTTACTGTATTTCAATTTCATAAATTAGCTTTCTGTTGCTATTTATTGTTTAATTTTCTGAGTTATCCTCTCTCGCTGAATGTAGATTACAGGAGAATGAAGGACAGGATCAACAAAATATGGAAAGCAGATCTAATGCTACAGGAAATATAGCCAGAGTTGAAGAAAATCAAATTCAAATATGACTAAAACAGAGTAGTGGAAAAGTATGCATTGATAAGGAAAAAGAATAGTAAAAATAATGAGGTAACATTGTAAATTAATGATATGAAATATTGGTTAAAAAAATTTTAACTGAATACCTAAGTTAAAACCACTTGGGGAACGACTTACCTAGAATTTATCTTCAGGCAGTTTTAGAACAATGTTCTATACCTCCATTTAAATTCTGCTGTAATAAGAACTCCTGAGAGACAAAGGCACTTCCTAGTCCTCAGATGTCCAACCAGCTTAGAATACCAAGGTAAAAACATTAAACTAGCCAGAGTTTGCATTTAAAGCAGTGGGAAAAATGTAGAAATGCTCCAGAAATAGTGCAAGAAATCAGCTGAAAAAAGGCAATATAAGTTTTCCAAGAGACAAGGGAGAACTGGAAAAAAGACTCATCAAAAAAGTGCAGGAATGGAGACAGACATGCCAAAAATTGAAAGATAAAAGTTATTTTATTTCTGCAAATATAAGGAGAATAATGTGTAAATGGATCCCTCTCTGCAATTATCTTCATCTTCCTGGCATTAAAGGTAATCAGTGTATAGCACTAAAACTAATGTAATCATTTGTGTCTGTGTTCAAGAGGCAAAGATGTGGACTTGGGAGTTGAGTCAGCATCGATAATATTGAAATCTCTGAAATGTTCATGAAACATCTTTTCCTGATTTAGCAAGGGTTTGAAAGAGATTATTTACTCTTATGAATGTCTTACCTATTTTTTCCTTTTACTTAATGTTTTCAGTTTCTTTTAATGATAACTTAGTCATGGGAAGACAATTGCATATCTTTTCAAATTAGTTTTGTAAACACTAAAGAAGCACTTAAGAGAAAGCACTTCTCTAGTTTCCAAAGGTACTGTTGCATAATGAGCTGGTGTCACAAATGTTTTAAGTGTGCATACTTGCCAAGGAAAAATTGGACTTTTATATTATGATTTTCCCTATTATTTACCTAAGAAATGTAGATCTTGTATTCAATTGCACCGTATTTGTACTATGTCAAAAAGAAGCAATTCAATTTTTTACAACTAGACCCTTTTCAGCAGTAAGAACTTTGGATAAACTCTAGAGTTTGATGTTCTAGGATGAGTAATGCAAAATATGAAGATTCTATATTCTTTATTTCCCTTCATCTGCAAGTACTTTCAACCACTTCAGCTTACTATTTCAATTCACCTTTTTTTTTTTTATTTAAATTAAATTATCTGGATCAATAATGAATTTGACATTCAAAATGAGGTGGGGGCAAGCATGTAGAAATATACAGCCAAACTTCTAAAGGCATAGAATTTTATTTGGGAAATTTAATGAGAATTTGCCTCTAAAAGAAAGAAAAATATTTGCTGGAAATTTGCATTCCTGTTAGCCCTCTTTCATTATGCAAAATGACACCTCCAAATGCCTCAGGCAGGTATTTCTAATAGAAACCAAAAGAAAAAGTGATAAATTTAAATCTAATAACATACTTTGGTAGAATATTTATAAGTGATCAGCAGTGTATTAAGCTGTAGAGAATACTCATCACAGTCACTCTGTCTTGTTATATTCTCTCATGCAGAACTACCTAACCCAAGGCTAGATGGCTTTGAAATTTGAAAGCAGGTTTCTGAGCATTAGATGGTGCATCTATTATCATCAACACCTTCAGTATGTGAGTGTGCATATGTACTAAATTAAGCAAGGTGTTTTCTGCAAGCTTTCTTATTTATAGATGCACTTTTCTTCCAGGTTTTAAATTGTTTTTTTAATGAATGATACAAAAGAAAACAACTTTAGTACAAATGAACAAAGAGTGCAAGTCAATCCTTGCATGGCATGAATCAGAGCAGCTACAATGAGAAACAGCACCAGCTGAGAATATACTCAAAAACATCAATGTTTTCATTCAGAAAAATGTAACATCTCAAAACCTTAATCCTAGACTGCTTAAATCCAACTCTTTGGTAATACTATTGCTTGTGCCACAGTGAAATCTCATTTCATTAAAACAGATTATTTCAGGGAAGTACCTTTCCTACAGAAGAAAAGCAGAGCAGCAGTTCTAGCTTCAAAACAGACGCCATTTTAATAAAAAAACCATGAGTTTGGTCAAAATCTACAAGCAGAAGTCCTGCATTTTAAGAGGACTATTCTGAGGTTTTGGAAAGGAAAAGGCAAATTTGAACTGCTGTTTGGGGTTTTTTTTTTACATTTTGGAAGATTTGTGATGGGATTTTTTTGGCCATACCTCATTCATAGCTGTTGTCCATGAATTAAGGGATTTTTAAAGGTTCCAACTTTCTTTTGAAGTTTTTTTTAGTTTCTTCTTATAGCCTGAATTTTTTAGCATTCAATAGTGGATTTGCAGAAGGTATTTTGCTTTAGTGTGCAGTTGCTATTGTAAAACATTTAATTTCAATTTTATTGCCGCAAATCCATCCTGTGCTACGTTGAGTTGTTGTTTGCCAAGAAGCCAAGGACATAACAAATCCATTTTAGCTGAAAAAGTCCAGCAATAATACACATCAGGTCTCTGACAGTACACCAGAAATAACAGAAAAGCGCACCCTCAGCAATAATCAGCCATTGCTGAGAACAGGATTATGCCTCACCTTTGGAACTGTTCAACAAATTTAGTGAATATCCTGTAAAAACTTTGGCCTGGAGTACTCCAAGAAGCTAGAGATGATACTGACACATGGGTAGCATCTGAAGAAGTTATTTCCAGAAAAATCTGAAAGGATATTTTGGAATCGTGACTGTTAGAAAATACGCTTGATACCTAAGAGATCTTTCAGAAAAACAAAAGAGATTTAATGGAAGTATGAATTAAACAACTATTTCTCTATTGCTCTCTGAACATAACTAATTTCCATTTTTTTCTTTTCCTTTCACCTAAACTGTTTTCTAATCAGCCTGAAACTGGCAGTTCTAGCAGAATGATTTCCTTAGTTATCCTCCTATTAGTTACAATAAGCAAAGAGGAAGTGGAGCTCTGTACTTAGAGGAAAACACTAACAACTGAAATATTTGAAAAGAATTTGGGAGTCAGGGGACTAATACCATCCCTGCCCAGCTCCGTGGGGCCCCACATGCTCCCACAGACGCACGGGCAGTTTCAGTATTATGGTCAGTAGCAAAGAGTTGGGAAGGATATTTGCTTGCATTCCGGCAGGAGCATTTATTGCATCTTCACTGTCGAAGGTTCCAGGGACAAATACCCCGAACATGTGACAGGTCGATCTTAAGTACAGGGGTGTGGCTAACTTCAGGAGCCAACCACGGAATCAGAACTGGGGTATATCATCACCACCCAACAGGCATCCTGGGAGAGGCCCCTTTCCCTCTCTGTAACTGATAAGCCTTTGGCACCAGAGACTGTCTTACCAAGAGCTCTCTCTGTCTCTTGTATCACTGGTCAATCAGCCACCACAGGGGACCCCTGCTTGTTCTGGGTGAAATAAGAAATTAGAGATTGTTAGAATTATATCTGGTGAAAGAGGAGATTCAAAAGGAATGGTTATAACCTCTCACAGACCTGAGAGCAGCAGCATGCCTACCTCTTGCTGCTCAGGCTGCCCCGGTGTCTTCCTCCTCTCTGTCCATATCCCAGGAGTCCATTTCAGCTCATCCCAGGCCATCATCCTGCTCCACTGATGCTCTTGGAGTGCCCATCTCCAGCTCTGTCCCTGCCAACTCTGACTTGCTCACTGGACTTCTCAGGCTGACCTTGGACTTGACGGACCTTTTCAACTTCTCTGTCAAGGAACACCTTATTATCCCAACCCTGGACCTGTGTGAGATAGCAAAGCAAGCCCCCCACTGGATCCTCCCTGGCAATAACCAGGAAAAGTATACTGAGGGGCACCATGAAATGTTAAGGAACTAGCAGTACAGCTGGGAAACTGGGAGAAAGGCACAAGATAGGAGCATGAAAGGAGAAAGAAAGCAAGCAAGCAAGCAAGAAATCAATTTTCATCTTTGTTTCCATAGTTTTACTGTACCATTGCTGATACTGATTCAAGCTTGAATGGCTTCAGAGGCATTTCATCCAGAATGACATGTTTGTAGTTTGTAATTGCTCTTCATAGAGGAGAGTTAAATCAGATAACTATTTTACAAGCTAAAAATACTCCTTAAGTAAGATCACAGGCCTATAAAACAGAGATGAGAACTAAACTTGTGGAAAAGGAGAGAAGTCTGCAGATGAAGACTGAGGTTTGGAATATCTGTTCTAGTTTTTCTGAGCAATGAAGAACCAAAAGAGGTTGTGTGCTGAACAATATGTATACACAATTGCTTTGTACAGCAAAATCTGAGGAGCCTGGGGAGAATGAGACATAACTTGTATAAAGCAAAGCTGCATCAATGCAATATTTTGTTTAAAGAGTTCATAAAAAAATTTAATTTTTTCCTAAACCCAAAATATCATTACTTTTTCTCTCCAGACAAAGCTGTTTTTCCAGACAATGAGAAATATGAACACAGACTGGACCAGGAGCAGCTTTCTTCTGTGAGACTGGGGAATCACAGGGCCTTTAACCTAGTCAAGCACTTTGTGTGGTCATCATCAAGCTTACCATCCTCTCCAGCTTTTCTTGAGCTGAAGCCACAGCCATTTCAGTGTGAGTGGAAGCAGCCATATATTTAGCATAATTTGCTTGTCTGTGAAACAAAAGGGTGCTAATTCACTCTCTTTTACTAAAGATTTATCACAGGATTTTCTCATTCTTTGATGGACAGGATTGTATGCAGAGACAGATCTTCAGTTAGATCCAGCTGTCAGCTGTTCACCTTGTAGAAACTTTTGGGCAGCAAATATCACGCTGAAAATAGCAGTTTTCCTCACCTGTGTTTGGAAGTACTGTAATCCAGGTATTTAGCTATGTCAGTCACAATCTCCTTCTGAACTGTCAAACTAAAGTAAATTAATCAAAACCTCAATTATTCTCTGGGGTTTTTTTGGAGCAAAAGTTAGGTATTTTTAAAGTTTGAGACTCTCAATAGTGATTGATTTTCTCTCTTAAAAAAGACACAGTAAGTAAAAGAAATGATCAATAAAACCTTTTTTTGTTGGAGTTGACCCAGTTGATATCACTGTTTGAAGCTCAAACTCAGACAGCAATGTTTCATAATTTCAGCAGAGTTTTGGTGCAATAAGTACTGAATTTTAACAGCCTTAGGTAAAACTTCTGGTCTTATTTAAATCTCTGTATAACATATTAAAGTCTGAGGCTTGTTTGGCTTATTTTAACTCATCTGCAAATAATTTAATAAATTCTTTCTATTGTGAAAGATGGAAGTGAACAACTTTTATGCCTAGAATTAAAAAAAAATTTTGAAAAATTGAACAGTTTCCAGTGAGTGTGTTTCTAAACTTCAAAAAGGAGAATCAAAGGGCAAATCTTCCAGTGTTATAGACACTTCTGTGATTCACCTTCTGTGAAGACAGAGATCTTCAGGGGGTAATTAACTAACAGAAAGAAATGTCAGTATATAGTGGATATTGCAAGGAAAAGTGCTTTCTCTTCTGCTGAAAAACAGCAACAGAGTCAACAATATCAGTTCTTTACCATGTAGTTTTGGGCTTTAAAACATATTGCCATCTCTTTGTATTTTTCATTATTTGGAAAATCTACATTTACATTTCCTTACATGCAGGTAAGATATTCTCTCTACAAATAGCAGCAGATATTCATAGACATGATAATGGTGAGTACACACATACACCCACATAAACTCTCTATTCCTTTTAAATTTTTTCTCTATTTTACATAAGATAAGATACAGAGCAGGTTAAGTGCCACCATGAAGATGCCACACATACAGCACAGCCTGAGGTACCTTTTTTCTTTGGGTTTTGTTCATTCTCTCTATAGGCCCTACATTTTCAGCAAGTGCCATATGGACAAAACAGTTCCTGGTAAAATTTTGGACAACAATTAACATAAGCACAGCAGGAGATTCCAACTGTTGACCCCTAAAAGGTGGTTAATCAACAACATATGGGTTTATTTATCCCAGCAAGGCCTTTTAATTAACAGTTCTGGAAAATGTACTTTTTTATGAACACTTTGTTATAATATATTGAGAAAATTCTAAATAGTGCAAATGAAACTCCAGCTTGAAAGAAAATGACGTTTATATGAAAAAAAAAATCTGTCAAGAAGTCAGCGTGTGAGAAACCCCAATTCTAACCTCAAACAATGCTAGATTAACAATTTTTGTGCCTGGAATCAGATCTGAATTTATAAGAAAATCTCTAAAGTGCAGAAAGTTTGCATTTAGTGTTTAAACTCATCTTTAAAAAACAAATGCACATTGTAAAGTTTATGTTTAGACTAAAAAACATCAGTAGGACAGGAGCCTGGTTTGAGCCCACCCTCTGAATATACCATAACATTTACTTTCAAGCCAACAGAGGAAGATACTTGATTATAGGGTAAATTGAAAGGAAGAGAGGATAACAAAATAAGTAGTGATGCCAAACTAAAGAGGAGAAGCAAACGTTAAAAAACGGGCACACAGCACAGAATAAGTAAACAGAAGAAAAGTAACAAACATTAATAATACCTCTTTATTAATGTAATGCAAATTATTTAAGGTAAGCCTGAGGTAAACCAAAAGCCTTAAGCTATACCAAAGATATTTAACTAAATTATTTAAGGAAAACAATAAACCAAATTTTCACTTGGTGTAAACTGAGGCAACTACTTATAAAAAACTGATTTACATGTGTCTTGAAAACATAATCAGGTTCTTCATACTAAGAAACTGAGACAACAAAGCAGAGAGTCTTTTCTTTATCTTTGATCAACAGAAAAAAAAATGTCTTTGATGGTATTTCATCTGCTTATAAAACCTGGTGAACTTCCTGTAAATTGTGTCCCAATGATGAAGGCACTGGGATGTCTTTAAGGCATTCAAACACTTCTAATTAACAAGCCATGCAAACAACTACTGAGCACCTTGGAGCATACTCATTCTTCACCTCTGAGCACTGGATTCTACCCTTTGTTAAGAGCAACTGCAACACCAGGAGGACTATTTCGTATGCACTTATTCATCAGCAAAACTTGATCTGTCCTAGCAGGCAGAAGCATTTTACTCTTTTACAGCATTCTGTGGTAAATTAAAGGCACTTTTCCTCTTAGAAAGTTGTTTTTTTCAATACTAAAAGTATGGTTAGTTTAACCTGAGATCTCTGATTGCCTACAGTAAAATGGAAGAATGCAGATTTTAGGTATTGTGAACATCAGGCCAATTCCAGGGTAATTGTAGCTATAGCTACAACCTTCTAAAAATGTTTGCCAAAGAATCTGTTAGTCAGCTGAGATTCCACTAAGTGAGGTGTTATATTTGTCTTCAAAATAAAACAGAAAAGGTTTTTGCTTTATCATTGGCTTACTTTTCCACATTAGAAATAAGAGAAAATAACCTAAATTGGTAATCATTATCTATCCTGTATTATATGCTAACAAGGAATGAGAAACCAACCAAAATATGAGGTTTCAGACAGAAGAAGTAAAGATGGCATTCTCGTAAGGAACTGTAGGGGACTGTTGTCTCTTTCTCTGTGGAATGCCATACAAAACCTTCTTGGAGAAGCAGGTTTTTAGACTGCTAAGCCTTGCAACTCTGTAAAACTGGCAGAAGAAGGAGCCACACATCACAAACCTCAGGGTAAATATTGAAAACAGGGACAGAAATATCCTGATAGGCAGATATCCGTATTCCTCTATGGCGCAAATCACCATTCCATGTATTTGAAGTTAATGGGAAGCTTCGGTAATGACCTTCTACATTAAGAAGGATTTTCAGGATTAGCCACCACTAAATAAACATAGAGACTTTACCTTTAATTAGAAAGTGTTGTTTTCTAAGATGGATGTGGGACTCCAAGTGTCTGATTGTTCCAATTTAAAAAAAAGACCATTGTGCAATGCCCATAAAGAATATGATTAAGCACTGAATACAGTTTACAACCTCTGAGTAAATGTGGATGTCTTCAAGTACTCAGATAGTGCAATGAAAGTAGTCCTGAATCTATCTGAAGGAGGAAAAGAAAGAAAATAGAAAGAAAATTTAAGTACTGCATAAATTACATGAGCTATCAACCTCTTGCACATTGAAGACTAATTCTTATAAAAAAGATAAAAAAGCCATAGATTATTCCAGCATGTTACCCTAAGTGAACAACTAATTTCATAAAACTGGAGACGGTACCTTACATAAAAATACAGAAAAAGTGAAATCCTTTGTGACAATTAAGCTAAGTGATTCATGCAGAGCTGTTGATTTAATTTTCAAAGGAAGATCAATGATTAGGCAAATCTTCTGTCCTGGATTTTCTCTGTCATTGTTAGTGAGACTTTTTATTTTTAAAAGATCTTTTGTTCCAATAGAAGATATTTCTGGTTTCATTTTTTAAAGGACTAGTGAGTCCTTTAATAATAAATGATTATAAAAATATTAAATATATTTTATTATGTAAAATTATATATAATTTTATTATATATATATATATATAAATATATGTTATTATATGAAATATTATATAAAAATATAAAAAATAAAAATAAAAGCACACTTGTTAAGGTAGAAGTATGGTCCATAAGGTATATTATAAAAATGCCACCATTGACGCGTTTTGTTTTGTTTGTTTGTTTATTAACCTATGCATGTTTACAATTGCATCTAACTTATACTTAGGGACTACTGTCTCAGTAAAAAGCCACTTGAGTCAGCTTTTCATCTAAGCAAACTACCTGTTTTGTACCTGCTTAGTCCTGCTGTGTGAACTAGACAAAAGTTCAGTTTAGATCCCACATTTTCTTTTCAATAATTTTTATGAAAAGAAGAAATAGGTAAGAGTTATTTTGGGCCTGGACACTGCTTCTGGTTTGTATGAAGTGTTTTTTGATTATAAGTGAACCCAGTCAGACACATTAGGAAAGCTAATGTAAACAATGTAAAACATTAGTCCAGTTCTAATGCACCAAAACTAAAAATCAACTATGAGCTACTTTCAGTCCAATTATCTTAAGGAGTTTACTCTCCAGGCTGAAAATGAAGACCTAGGAAACACAAACTAAGCATCTCATTCCTACAAGCACAATAGAGCATTAAAGGGCAAGGTTCAATTTTCAGCCTCAAAGGAGCCTCAAAGAGTATGACCAGTGTATTACCAGTTACCTTTTGTGACGATGCAGCAAGATCCATGTACATGCTCTATAGTACAATGCTATATTTTTTAGAAAGGTAACAATTTTTTTCTGATACAGTACTTCTATGGCTCTCTGGTTTTTAAATCTTTGTTGAGATGAAGGGAGAGATAGCATGTCCTTTAAAATTTTGGAGTTTGGGAGTTAGCCAAGTGAAAATTAGTGAGCTTCCACTGTAACTAATTGAAGTTAGATATTGTTTTCATTAAACTCTCATCAACTTCACATTTTGTTTATTTTCGAGTGTAGGTTTCAAGTGTTGCAGATGTGTTGGTTAGGTCTCAGGGAGGGAATATCAACTGTCACACCTGGTTCATTTGCTATGTTATGCCTTTTGGGCACTGAGCTGCAGAACATCCTTTCCTTTTCTAATACTCAGGAGGGGGGTTTTGGGGGCTTTGTAATTCATCTCACTTTCTAGTGGTTAAAAATCAATCTATGGCTAAGTGCTCACATAATTTGGATCAAAGTAGGCAAGACTGCATGATTGTTAGTACTTCTTGTTCATGATGAAAATCTTTGTATTAATGTAGTACATTGTTGTATTTGCACTCATGGTTCATTATATTTGATTTTCTACATCTTTATGTTTTTGCAATCTGACCAAACTACATAATGCTTAACAATGAGCATCCTAATATTTTTAAGGAAGCGTTTCAGTATACAAGAAAGAGAGATGGCTTTCATTTTTCCAAAGACAAAATTATTTTTATTTGAGGAAACATTGATCTTGAGAGGAAATTTTCTCTTTCATTCCAATATAACGATGATGAATATGTATTGATATAGTGCTAGGAAGATTTCTCTTGTTTACCATATTTGAAAATTGATTGTCCTTGTCAGGAGAAAATACTTGTGAAGGATTCATTTTATTATCGGGTTATTCATCTTTTCCTAAACACAAGAAAAAGTGCAGGGTGTTTCAATGTGGAGTGGACATAGCCACAAGAATGTAAAGACCATTTCTTAAAACTGTTGAGGGTAAACTGGGAAGTGGGTAAAGGAAAAGGAGATAAAAAGCCTCAGCTCCCTATAGGAAGGAATTAAAATCTGTACAGAAAAAGAAAGAAACAAGCAGACACTGATGGCTAAATTACTTGTCTCAGGTAAAGATAAATTAATAATTATCTTCAATAATTTGAATTTTAATAAAAATAATTATTTTTAAATCTGTTCAGTAATGTTGAGGATAAATTTAGTTCCATGTTTAAAATGTGAACAATCATTTTATGTCATTTTAAGATAATTGTTTTACCGCATCTGTCTAATATCTTGATAGAGAAACTTTGGAGAAATTTTAGCTCTTGGGAGTGAATCCTGAAAACATGTATGTAATATACAGCCTTGAGCTACTGAATTTTGATGTAGATTCACTGAATTCTGTAGGAAATACTAGTCAAACTTCATTAGAGTCATTATGCTTTTATTCATGTTATAATGTTGTTTCTTGCTAATGTGAAGCATCCATGACTTATAACCTGGCTGCACTACTTAAAACTCTTCTTAGCAAAACCAGAAAAATGTTTCACAACTCTGATTTCCTCGGTCAGCCATATAGATACCACCAGTATCTGATGCATGATGTGAACCATTTCCTGAACTAATGGAGGACCATTCAAAACCAGTTTAATTCTTTGCCTTGCCATTCCTATTGGAAGCTTTCTCCACAAGGTTTTTCCAAACATGATTAGAAACTTGACAATTCAGGCCTGAATCAGTTCCTTAACAATTCACAGTCACTTTTTTCTTACCAATGTCACCCCTTAAAAGCTTTCCCCTTCTGATGGTTGGTTCTTGGATTTAAACACAGACATTAACCTTTGTTTTGCTTGACCAAAGAAGCTGTGTACTTTAGATTCATAGAATATAGGCTCTCCTTTTCCTGGTCACCCGAGTAATATTTTCCAAGGTTATTCCAGATAAAATTTGGTTGATAACAAGGTTATTTAATCACATTTAGTCATTTTAAGACATTTACACTATCCACATGTTGATAATATAACCTACCTTTTTGATGGCAAAAAAATTTAACAGAACACTGCTAGTCTCTCTTCTATGATCAGAAATTAAAATATAAATGGCATTTGTCTCTGTGAAAACTTCTAAATATTATCATAACTAAATTCCTTTCAAAACAATGTTAATCATAATCCTTACGCTAGCTTTTTATACACCCTACATTTCTTAGACTATTCCATTATCTTCTTTAGTTTAACCAGCAATGTAAGTCCTTTATCAAAAACCTGACATACCTTATCAAAGAAAATATCAGATAAGTACAGCAAGATGGATTTGGCAAAAATGTATTATATACTTTTTCCACTTTACTTAGATACTGTTTCCAGTTTCTTACTTACTACCATGGCTGTTTATTTTTACTTTTTAAAGGAAAAACTTTTTTGAAACATTTACGTCATGGGAGCAAGACTATTAGTGTTTGTTTTGTATGTGTTCTGTGCCTTTTTAAACATATCTACCACATGTACTTTTTTCGGCTGTACAGTACTATTTAATAAAAAAATAGTTATTAAAAATCTTTGGTATTGGACCATCTGCCAACAATAAAAATAAATTGACAGTTGTTGAGAAACACCCACAGTTACAAGGACTCTGAAGCACTAGTCCTTTTTCTGTGTTTTGGAGAAAAAAACTGTGTAAAATTTTGTTTTCGATTCAATAAAAAAAGAATAACTGTCTCAGGGGCTTTGACTAATCACTACAATTCTCTTTTAACTGCAAAATTTTAATACAAGCTCCCAGTACCAGAAGCATGCAGCAGCATCCTCACTGTGAGTGCCAGGGTAGATCTGGTGGTGGTGAAAGCAGAGAATGAAACTGCAGCCTGGCTGGAGTCTCATGAAGCCACACAACCCACACACCCCTGTAACACATAACCAAATGGGACATGTGAGCACGGGCTGTGGCAGGCAGCAGGGTCACAGTTATTAGCAAGGCTTAACTTGCAATAAAACAGTATCAAATAATTGAGTGGTATGCTTCATTTTTATATTTAAAAATATTGTACCATCTCTTCCTTTAAGCAGGAAGGCCATGGACTGACCTGCTGGTGATTTCAGTAGGGATAGCCTCTGCTGTGTTACCAAACTTTCAGAGCAGCTTGGATACAAACTGTTTGATTAATTCTCAGAGGTATGCTAGAACTAGAATAAAGGTTCCATAACGAAACACCAGAGTATACTAATCTGCTTTGAATATTGCCTGCTATATAATAGCATTTTAAGTTAAGCAGTTCTTCACACTCAGCACATAGTTAACTATTTTGCTGAATATGGGTGTGTTAGCAGAAACCCAGAATGTCTTTTGAGATGAACAAAATCATCATTATGAAATTTGAGAGTATGTAAGCACAATTTGCCTAAACCCAATATAAATCATTTTACCTGTTTACAGGAATATCTCTCAATAAATGTAACTACCAATGTTGGGGCTGAAGCAATATTTTTAATGAGTTTAATCTATATTTTATATTTAAATATATTACTTAGGCAGAAATCCATCTGGGCTTATTAAAGCATAATCCAAAGCCCAAAATATAGCTGGGAAGGCAAAAAATAAGTTAGCCAACTATAATGTGACCAACACAATAACAATGCAGCCAGCTGCAAGCTGAATGTAGTAGAAACTTCTCAGCAATTAAAAATCACTGTGCATGCACAGATTCTCATCAACTATTTATAACTGTTTCCCTTATTTATATTAAAGATAGAAAAAATGTAGTCATGTCCAGCAGCATTTTTTTTAAATAAAAAGAGCTGGTTTAATAGGTAAAATTGCAAAAATCCAACCTAGAAAATAAAGAAATTGTTTTTTAAAACAATAGTCCCCTTTTAAGAGGAAAATTTACAGGGCTGCTTCAAGTAAGTAATAACATTATAGGAAGGTAAGTCCAGAAAGTACTATATGACACCCAAAGCAGAGTCAATTGTGCCTGTGTTTTTTTTAAATATCTGATAAACAATTTTATGCAAGGGTTTGCTAGCAAACTAACACGAACAAATCCCATGGGAGGACTTGGCAAGCATGGAGCCTGCAACATAGATCTGAGGGTCAAGTCTTGGTGGGTAGGAAGAAATATGAATCATCCAGCAAGACAAAGATCAGATTGCATCTCCTCTGAGAAACTGAGTACTATAGAAAAATCAGGTGAGATTTTTATTTGATCACTTGTCACCAAACTGCTTCAGCACCTCCCCCTCATTAAGCAATGTATTCCAAAGTTTCAGGCATGTTTAAGCTGGATATTAAGAAAAACTCTTTTTATTTGTTCTCCTGTACTTTTTACATTGAACAGTCCTTCCTATCAAAGTCTCCTCAAGCAGAAACATTTCAGATACCATAATCCTTTTGGCTTCTCTCATAGTTCTGTCTCAAGCCGAATGGAAGGAATTACTCCAACCCTTCCCATGTAACTTTGTAACAAATATATGTTTACAAAACAAATGATACCTTTACTTTCAACAGGCTTTGTTGGAAATTCTTCAGTTATAAAAAAAAATTTGCAGTCATTTAATAGAAGCTGCTTGTCCATAATTTTAGATTCAACCAAATTTAATTGAAAATATCCTGAAAAAAAGTCATTACATTTTTAAACTGCAAGTCTCTATCTTTTCAAAGCTACTGCTAATTTTAAAAGTGTTAATTTATATTGTAAAAGTGAGAAACAGTATAAGAAATTCAAATTTTATAAACATTGTAAACTCTTTCCCTTTTTCTTTGTTAATTTTCAAGTTGATTGAGTTTGAGCCTAAAGAAATTCACTTTGAGTTATATTTTCAATTAAATCCTTAGCATACAACAGCAGCATTTAAATGCTCTGTCTCTGAAACACGATCTTATTTTTTAATAGGTTGAAATGGAAGATTCTTTCTATGGTCAAAAATTTCACCTGGTGATATAACTTCATCCAACTGTACTACTTCATCTTGTGGAGTACAGACATAAATGTGTGATTATGTGCACATATGTATACGTATATAATACCTCCATAAAGATTACACAAAACTGGAACCTAGAGGTCCATTATATTAACTTGAGGCATATTAAAGCATCTTGAAATAGCACAGCAGTGACTGTCAGCTAGCCAGACTGCCTAATGTGGAGAATTTCCCTTGTTAGGTATCTTATTAAAGTTCTCAGCAGGGTTTCTGATTTGTCTCAACATCAAATGAATAGCACCAGCCTTTTTTCAAGAAAGAGATAGCTATAGTCTAACAAGACTATGCCAAATTCCAGAAATGTGATTTCACAGTTGCCAAAGACTTTTTTCTCCCACTGTGCATATTTCCAAGGAGTCTATCACTATGGACCCTATTCACAGGGAATATTATCCTGAGTTGCTGCACTACTATACCAGCTGACTTTCACAAGGGTATTTAATCTGAGGGAATGTTTTCCTTGCTTTTGGAGTATCTGTGCAATATTGAGTTATTTGAAAGCAGCTGCTACAGGAAGTAAAACAATGAAAGATCATGGCAGCCTCCCCTGTTCCCCTGCTTTTTTTGAAGATCCTCTTGAAGAAGCAGGAAATGCTGCTACTGTATCAGTATTAGTGTAATTCTAGGCATCAGTTACCAACTTTTATTAAAAAACTTGCTCAGCAAGAGAGGGAGTCTTTGCATAGCGTGGGATCAGATAATAAAGCCAGGAAATAAATAGCTGATCTCCAAAGTAAATCTGCAAGTGCATTTCCCTCTGCCCTGCATTCACCAAGGAAGCAGTCTCTTGAGAGATACTGCAAATGAAGTAGAGTTCAAGAGCTTCAGTCATTAAAAAAAGTGGAACTTGTATTTAACTCCCTGCTCTTCCAAAGAGGGCTGATGAGAGAGCAAGTGACTGAGAATCTGAGCTATACAAGACAAGAGCTTCTGTGAAAACTATTTTTCAAGACCCTGTGCTCAAAGACAAAATTGAGATATCTGTAATCTCCACACAATACACAGATAAAGTTTCTCAGAAAGGCATTTAAAGTTGCTTCAGGGAGAGGGGGGAGTTGCCAATCCAAAATCAAATCCTGCAGACAGTGTCTATAATCCCACTCACATTTGAGTTTTGAGCAGCTCATTAAGGGCTGCAACAAATGTCTCTGTCTGATCAACATCTGGAGACAGGAATACCGATGGCAGATGCCTACAAACTGTTTCTGCAAAGAGCTGAGTAAGGCTTGTTTTCCTTCACTGATGGTTGACTGTTAACTCTTCCTGACTCTTCACACAAAACCTTCATGGGTAAACTTTTCAGGGAGATTTGAGCATCTCTCCTGTCTTGGTATCTGTTTTTATACCAAGCATCTGATTAATACAAAATATCCCTGGCTGCAGAAACTATTTTTCTCCCTCCTATAAAATTACTGTTAAGATACCTGTTACCTCTCTCTTCCTAGTGCCAGAAATCTTGCATTAAGGAATGCATCAAGGCTCAGCTTCAGAGTGAAAGATGCAAAGACACACCACTGTACAGAGGCTACATACAGACAGGCACCTAGCCTAGCAGATACCTAGAGAAAGACATTTATTTGAAATAAAGATTAAATATTCTATTTCTTTAGGATCTGCCAGTGCTCTAGTAGTGGGTAAAAAAATATGTGCAAAGGGTTAAAAATAAAATTAAAAATAATCTTAAAAAGAAAATAATCACAACCACATTTTCTGGGAGGTCCAGTATAACCTGACTGCATGCAAAATTTGAAGTGCTATGGGAAGTAAGCTGCTGTTTTGCCTAGAACATAGGAGCTGCAGGAGCTGGTTATTTAACAGCTCAGGACATATATAAGCAGACTTGAAGAATAGCAACAGCCTCACTCAAATGCTCCAGGCTCCCAGTACCATCAAGCAAAGGAGAGCTGGAGAAACCACTACAAAGAGATCTAGCAAACTGCATCAGAAATGCTTCCCATTTCTTCCTGAAAAATCACTTTCAGTCCTCACCATCACATACTTCTCAGAAGTTGCTTCTCTGTACTTCCCAATGGACTACTACTCTGGAGTTTCTTGAGCATCTTTAAAGGTATCATTTTATGATTTTTTCACCACATGGAAGATTATGTCAATGGTAGAACATAAACACACACAAACACATCACACAAACATCAAGGGGGATGCATTCCTCATTTATAGTAAATGGTTTTCCTAATTAGCTAAAATATGTCTGATACAGAAAAAAAGAAAAATTAATACTAAAATATGCTGCATGCTTTCCATTTATTTGATACAGTTCAGGACTGAACAGTGTTTTTCAAGAAGGTTGATTGGGAAATTAAATTGTAATAACTCACATCATGATAACACTGGAGAAATTATCCCTTCTAAAGGATTTGAAAAGATTACTGAACTTGTGGTCATAAAGTACTCAAAAAACATAGTAGAAATTTTGAGTTTTGCTCCCTCATAGACTGTTTTGTTCATATAAACTTTTGGCATCTTGACGCAACTTCACACTCAACCTTGACTCTTAAATCAGCCTATAAATCATAGGATATAGTAACTGAATATTGACAGTATTTCGTGAAATAAATTAGTATCTTCACAGTCAATTAGCCCATGTTATCCTATCATCTTCATTACACCTTAAAAGTTTGTGTGGCGTGAAATTTAATTTACCTGGTGTTTTCACAAGGGGCTGTTTCTGTAGGTTAATATAAGCCAAAGAGGCCATTAGGACCTTCAAACACTTAAAGGCTTTACTTGAGAGGATTGCTGAGACAACACATTTCTTTTCTTTTAAGTTACATTTTTTTCATAACAGAACAGTTTAGGTTACAGTAAGAGGGAACCAGAGAATAGTTGCAAAGTCTTAGGAAGAACTATTTTTAAAGTAATGGTGGGAACCAGTGTCTGGACTGTAGTGTCCCCACCCCCAAATCATCTGTTCTGTCCTGAGCTTCTAATATAACCTACTTGGTGAGGAATTTGCCAGCTAGGATTTAACTTTCAAAAGGACTTTAAAAGTGCATGTGATAAATGCTGACACAGTTTTCCAGTTTTAAGAAATTTAAAGTAGGCTTTCCCCAGAAAAAATGAGTACATTACCCCACTTGCCATTACCAGCTTGGGATGTTCTGTTCAGCAGATGATAGACTGGATAAAAAAGAAGCTAGTAGAATGATGAGATTTAGGGTGTGGAGGTGGGGAATATACCAGAGTAACATCCTGCAAAATCATATGGAAAACTGTAGTATAGTGATCATACAGCCAGAAGGCTTTCAAGAAAATGGATTGTACTTTCAAAGACGAACATAAGCTATTGCATAAAAACAAAACCAGATCAGATAATCAGGATCTCACCTGGCTTAGCATCTTGAGAAAGAAAGGAGAAACATACTGGAACTAAAACCAACACATTTCAGGAAAAAAAAGTTTAAATTTAACACAACAAATCCACTAACTTGGGTTTAGTGAATTCACAGTAATTTCTTATCATTTATATAGACAAATAGATAATTTGCAATTATGTATAGATAGATTTTTCAGAATAAATTGACCTCTGCTCCTACTATTGTTTACTGAAGGCATCTTGTACCAGTTACAGCAGACAGTGAGAAATCAGATTACTGAGCTGATTTTGGAGACAATCAATGCTTTCAGTGATACTGATGTTTGCACAACTGGCGGTCTCCTGGCTCATTCAAAACCAAATATGAAAGTTATGCTAAGAGGAAACAATTTTCCATTGTTGTTTAAGAAAGGCAATATTGAATAGTCTGAGCACAAAGAGCTGTTCAGATATAGTCCGTGCTACAGAGAAGACATCCAACATCTCATCTTCATTTTTTTTTTCTGCTCCATATTCCCTCTGCTGTGGACTGATGTTTTCAGACATCAAATAGTCAGAAGCAGCACTGCAAAATGAATGACATTAGTTCCACTAAAGGGAGCAATAAAACTCTCATTACACTTCTATAGAAGAAGAATATGGACAATGCAGATGGCTTTTGAATTTCTGTATATATTCATATTTGTTTCTCCTATCTTGCTCCATTCTGAGAGCCTGGTTATTGTATTCCTTAAACCAGATCCTGCAAAAGCAAAACTCCCACTGCTGCCAATTTTAAAAATACAAAGAAAAGCTTTTGCATAAAGAGCACAGATGCAGTTTTTGTAAGACAAAGTTTATTGAGCACCACAGGAATATAACACTCTAACACAAAACAAAGGTTACATATTTCTGTTAGGAGGGCGTGGTTTCTGACACCTTGATTAGACAATAGGTGCACTGTTCACTATCTGTTGCTAGAAGGAGGGTTTTTCTTGTTCAGAACTGGTTAGCTATGTCAATTTTGTTTAAATAAAAAATATAAAGTATACATGACTGTATGTATAGAAGACAGAAAATATTATTTCCTTTTGGAGGAAAATAAATGTTGGAAGGCACGAGAAAAAAATTATTAATAAGTTCATCTATGCAACTTTTCAAAGTGTTATCATCTGTTGAGAAATTCAGAAAATTTCAAGCTGAGGAAAATAAACATCATTTTTCTGAATCTGCAATTCCTGTCAATGCAGCTAGCATACAGATGAATATTACCTTCTCTGGCTGTTTTTAATGTATAACATATGCATGCTGCTGCTGGGCTTGTTGAAGGAGCTGAGCTGAGGGTATGGGGGAAGGAAAGAAAAAGTAGAGGTGAGCGATTCTGTTGAGCATTTGCTGTTTGTACTCTAGCAGCAAAAACTGAACATGTTTACAGGAGGGAGGAAAATTCAGCATTACTGAAAACAAATGGCCTCACTTAAAGAAAACTGGAGGTGGTGAGGGAAGGGAATTTCTTTACTGAAAACAAATGCATTCTCAGTGTAGGAAAAAACCCAACCCACAACAATAAACAAACTAAATTAACTCAGTATCTTGAGACTGCTTAATATCTATCTGGGAATATGTTTCTCGATGATTGGAAGAGAAAGGACAGTAGGAGGGGTTGCCTCGAATTTCTCCCAAATGAAGGGCTGTGGGGGTGGACTAAGAGGGGGCTGAAGACTGTGTAACATCAGGAGACACATTTGTTCAGTCTTCACTGGCATTTCCATGCTGAAGAATTTGTTTCTGCAAAAAAGGTTAAAAACTGTTCTGTGACTTGGATTAAATTAAATTCTTTGGCATGAAAATATAGACTTTTACTTCTCTCTGCTTGGTGCCCAAACCAGAGCAATCTTATTTCTTGTCTGTTCACCTTTTTAGTTTGCCAGCATTGTTAGAATTTTTTTATTGCTTTCACAGAAATATTCTGTCATTAAATCTGATTTATTTTCCCTGTTACATATCCTAATTCACATCTTTGTCCCCCAGTGTTCCTTGTCATCTCTTCCACCACAAATGTGGGAATTTAAATTTGGATTAAAATTTGTTCAGATCCTGCTCAGGTCTTCTTTAGTTTGACTTTTGTCTACTGGAGAGAATAAAAAAGTGTAAGTATAACAAGCTAGAACTTTCCTAAGTTTCAACAGCTATTGTCAGGTGAGGGTTTTTTCTTGTTTCAGGTATTAGTTTTACATTTCCTATTACAGAAACTGTATTCTATTAACTGAAACACATAATTCAATTAACAATACTTTTTTTTTTTTTCCACCTGAGAACACTAGTTAAAAGTGTATCTAAAATTAATCTAAGGACCAAAAAGTCTGCAGTATTAACTATGAATTGCAGTTGTGCTACAGTTATGCTCAATGACTACATAACATTTAAATGACATTTATCTAACCAGTTTTTGAAGACTTCCAAGAGTAGAGACTCTGCACTACCCTTGAAGACAGCAGTTCAATATAGTTGTTGTAAAAAAATTGTGGATCATTTTTTTTTCTTATCTCCACCTGGTCTACAACAGTTTCTTGCTGCAATTTAAGGTTTTTATTTCCTGTGCTCTCTCACACAGATGAGAAAATCAGATTATTTTCTTGCTAACAAGCATTTATACTCCTGAAAACTGTCCCTTTTCTCTTACGAGCTACCTTAATTCTCATACTGGTGAGACTCACTAGAATTATGCATTTTCCCCTATGCAATTTATGCAATATTATTGACATATATTCTGTATATCATTAACCTAAACCTGTTAGGAAAAACAACAAGATTTTGATTAAATGCACAATGAAGACTACATCTTCTAAAACTTTGCTTCAGTTTTACCTTGTTTGGATGTCTTTGACATACAGTATTCTAGTGTTTTTCCAAGTTATTTTCAAGATATTTTTCTTTTTTTTTTTTTCCCCCGCACATTTATCACTGTCCTGGTGCCACCTTTATCTCGTTCAGGATAGTAACATGAAAGAGAAACCAAAACTGATTCACTGGAGAGCTCTGTAATGTGGCAACTGCCTATACCTTTCCATTTAAGTTCACCTAGAATAATTTAATGGTGCATTGTTTAGGGCCTTCCTACTTGCCTATGTTTATTTTATCAATTTTCATGCTGTTTGCAAGTTTTATTTATTACCAGCGTTTTACTTTTATGGCTCTGTGCAGTCATCATGACAATGAATTACTCTTGAGAACTATTCTAAAGCTTTCCAGCTTTTCTGAATGTGACAGGCTAGGATGTTGAAAATGGTTGAAGCCATGGAATGAGAAATAACATGGGAATATGACTCAGGACTAGTCATCACCACCTGGAAAGCTGTCATTAAAAAAAAAAATTCATGTTAGAAGTCAACATCCAATTTTGAGTCTTGTGAAGTTGCTGAAGGGAAGTTAACAAACAAGAATCAGGTTCTGGAGTGGTCTCTCTTCAGGGCAAAATCTTTCTTAAAGGAAGAGACCTTCCCAAGTCAGACTCGAGATCTAGAACCAGTTGTCAGAATGAGGTCAAAGTGCACTTCAAGCTCCCTCCCTCACTCTTCTTGAGGTGATGCAGGCTCTTGCAGGAAGTGAAGCACCATCTGATAATCCTAATTATTCTGGATAACAGTATTCCTGATAACAACGAAACTCTACTTAATGTGAGATTACTCTCAAATCACTATAATCTTTTCTTTGTGACATAAAATAAAAACTACCAGCGGTTCTCCCAACCTAGTTTCAAGGTTGGATGGACTTAGTCTTAGTGTTCAAACGATTCATGAAGATCTTCTCTGAAGTATTCAACTGTAAAAACAGGCAAGGTACACATCTTAGAACCAGCCTAATCTTTTCACTTTCGTCTGTTTAATCATACTTCACTATTTTAATCTGTTTCATACTTTAATCTTATCTTTGAAGCAAATAATTTGAACTCTATTTCACTTTATTTTTTTCTGTTGCTTGTGCTATTCTGACAGTTCAACTCCTAAGGTTTCTCTTAGCCATAGAATTTTATTTTGCCTATTAACCATCATAGTGGCATCTAGTTTACCAAAGTACTCCGAAGTTAAAATATGTCTCAGGGAGATCCTTCAGGATGGAAGCCCTACTTAAGTTCAGTATGAAAGCATAAATGAGAATTCACATGAGTACTAAAAAATTTTCTTCTTTAATCTGCAATATTTACTCTCCTTTCTTCCTACTTCTGTCATAATTCTTTGGAAGAACATAATTAAACTAAAACTAGAAGCATTAAAACTGCTTTGGATTTTAGCTATCATTTTTTCCTTTTATCTTCTTTCATTTCTAGCTGTCTCATTAGCATAATGGCTGTATTGGCAGTCATTACAAGAATGAGATTATCTAGTGATGAACACTTCCATAACAAAGTATTTAAAATAGGGTGTAAGCTCATTAGGAATTGGATGTCTGTAATGGGAGTCAAGAATGCTCAGCACCAGCTAATCTGGCCTAGTTGTTTAATTCTCAGTTTCCATTCTTTTCAGTTGCATTTGTTGTTCTTTCTTATCATTTGCTTGAGGGTTTTTTATCCAAAGCATAACTTTTTCCAGAGGACCTTGTAGTTTACAATCTAAACCAGCAAAGCTACATTAGTTTGGCAGGAGACAGTACACCAGAACTGAAGTAATTGCATTCTCCCATCTCTAGAGTATTAGGGTGCTTCATGATTTTTAAAATATTACTTGATAGTCTGTGCTCAGGACCTCAAGGAATCTTTCACTGAAAATTCTCAAATTTAGTTAGATGCATCCTATAACTTCTTAGCTTTACAGTAATTTTTGGCTGAAACCATAAAGTATACATCAATTTTAAATGTATTTAATCTATATATATATATAAAAATATATACAGCTAAAACTAAAAAACATGCTTTTTATCTTTAATCCTCTTTTGATTTATTTGCCATTCCCATTGATTACTATTTTTTTTTTGTGAAGTAGCTGAGGTTTTCTTGCCTTTGTTTGTATTGTTGCATTATACAGAAAGCAAGAAAAGAGCCATTTACATGGTTACACCTAATTCCTAAGTGATATCATGCTATATGCAGTAAAACACCTCAGTGAATGAACCTCCCATTTTCACACTATTTCACATGATTGCACTGGAATTCACAGACTGGCAGGAATGATATAGATATAGTGTCTAATGCAGTCAGGAATAGTCAGGAATAGTCAGCAGGAATCCATAAACTGTTGATTGCCGGAAGTCAGTAAGGCATTTAAAGGAAGCATATTTAGTAGATTCCTTTTATTTATATGTTTTATTCAAGCACATGATACTTGCCACTGTTAGAGCAAAGATATTGGACCAGATGAACCTTTGGGCTGATAAAATGTGGCTGTTTCTATGAAGAGAAAAGACTGTCTATTTTAGAATTAATATTATTAAGGCAAGGAAGTGGGTGGCATGAATGCCACAAACCTCAAACTTAACTGGAGGTGATGTTATACTACAGTGAGAATAGGGATGTGCTACTTGACCAAAAGTGTCACAAGAGGATTGGAAATGATTTCCCAAAAAACCCAACCCAAACCACCAACCACAAACAAACAACAACAACAATAAAATCCAAAACAACTCAAGTCCAAACACATTCACAAAGACCCGATCTCAGAATTATGTTATTACTTTCCCCGAGATGTTCTGCTAATGCAGAAAGATGGTCTGGAGCTGAAGCTTCTGAATCCTCTCTTGCCCTCTCCAAAGACCATTTTTCCTGAACTGCAACAGAAAATGATTACTGAAAAGAGACAACTCTGAATGTGTGGATTTTTTCAGCTAGTGATTTCCTCCACACCCTTTTCAATATGAAAGAACATTTCTTGCTTTGGAGTGTTTTATACACATGGTACATACCCTTCGCTGACAAATGTAGCTAAGAGAAATAAGTTTGCACAACCATCTCTGCCTTCTGCTTCGGTAGCTTCTGGATCTTCTGGGGAAAGGTCCAGGATTGTTTGGGAATGCCTGGAATAAAGTTTTACTTAAAAGAAAAATGAAGAGGGTTACACAGATGAGTGCACCATCTGCTTTTTCTTGTTTCAGCATTTGTTGAACAACCTTTGCCCTCTAAGTCTTTTTGATGGTTATAAAGAATTGAGAGAAATATCTGCTGAAAGCACGTGGTTGAAAAAAAAAACAAAATAAAACAAGCTTGATATAGATAATTAATAAAAAAATAAAGAAATATCGTGGCTGAAATGAGCTTTTTGTGAATTGCCAGGTGAAACAAAACATAGTAATGGACAACTTTACCACCATATTTTTTGAGAAATGTACAGAAGTATGCATTTGAAAAAATAGGTTTGAAAAAGTTGGAAGCAACAATTAAGAGCAACTCTTTTACAGTACATTTTGAATAAGAAGGCATTAACTTACAATGTAGAAAACCATAATGCATAAAACTGATAACAAAGCAATAGTTTGTGATTTTAAGGTGGGGAACAAGTGCAAGCAGTGGAACAATAAAAATGTTCAAACAAATGCAAATTTCAGCATAGAGAATTGCTAGAATAGACCCTAGGCAGGGAAAGAAAAAGTTCAGAAAAAGCTTTAGCTTTGAAAAATGTCACTATTAAGTCAAATGAACAAACTATTTCAATACAGAGAAAAGAGGGAAAATTATATGCCATTACCGCTACAAAATCTAAGATTGGTATGCAACCTGTCCTTGTCTCTAAGACCAAATCCCACAGAAAATTTGTACCCATATAGAGATATAGCACAGAAAAACAAAGGACTGAAAGAAATAAGAGTAAGGGACACAAACTTAGGAAAGCTTTTACAAAGACAGAAAAACAAGGAAGGCAGAGAATATTCTACCAGACGGCAGGTAAATCATAGATGACTAAAAAAATTCAATGGCCACTTTGCTAAATTAAAAAAACCCCATAATTATGTGTTATTGTTATCTTATGGAAGGCAATTAGTTTGCATTGCTCCATGCACGGCAGGCCTAAGCTGGAAAACAACTCTCCACTTTAGATACCACCCTAATACCACCTAATTTTAGACACCACCTAATTAGGAACGAATTGAAAAAATAACAGAAAATCAAGGTTTTGAAAACATAACCCAGAAAAAAAGATTTTAAAAGTGAATTGGATTTGCTTAGAGAAGAATGTAAGGAAATGTAATAGATATTTCCCTGTACTTATCAAAATATTGTAAAAATGGATGGACCAGTAATATTTCCCAGTAATCTGCCTGATTTTCAATAAGCAAGATATAATTTAGAAAATGAAACCTGATCAATGGTCAGATCTGTCAATGAACTGTTCTAACAAGTCTAACAAGTCTCTAAAAAAATTGGATCAACATTGCTTAGCAGTGTTCTAACCATACAGGTGTGTTCATCATCATGGGTTAAAAATTTGCTTATTTTCCCTGCTCTGCTGTATTTTACCACACCATTGTGATTGTTACAACTCAATAATATTTTCGGGTTTTTTTATTATTATTATTTGTGTATAGTATTGAAGGATTCTTTTGCTTCCACATTGAATTGTGAATTATCTTCGATGGGCTGTGTCAAGACCAATTTTAGTGTGCTAATTCTGTAATTTGTTACTGAAATGTTTACAGACAAGCATTTTGCAGCTGAATTGGTGATATGATTCAGAAGATGAGCTTACGGCATCAACTAGTAAGACTTGCTTTTTACTGAAAAAATTGCATGCCTCTTTTTCACATAATACCATGCACTCCTGTGTCTCTGTAACAATCCTACAAATGTAGTCACTTTCACTTTAAAAAAAAATTTAAAAAGAAAAGGAAAAAACTCTTCTGTGTTGTGCTTTGACTTTACTTTTCAATGACTTCTCAATATTAACCTCTATTCAAACTTCTTAATTCTGAAATGTAAAACAACAAGTTTACTCCAGTTTCAAATTATATTATAGAATATTGTATTACTGTGAAAGTAGATGAATAATTATTGTATTTCAGTTATGTAATTTGCCTGATTTGCAACAAGGGAGATTTATTTTACAAAATTGTACAAAATATCTATTTATAAGGGTAGTAAGGCAGAGGAACAGTTAATGCAACTATAAAACCTGATCAATGGTCACATCTGTCAAAATAGGTGCCCTGGTTTCATCTAGAGTACAGGTAATTTCTTATCAGTAGCTGTTACAGTGCATCATCATCATCACCATCACCATAATTTAACCATAGTTGCATTTAATATAGTTGATATTATCATAAAAATCAAAGATTAACTAGTAAATTAAAATAAATTCTGTACAGTATTAATTTATGTAGAATTCCCATTACTTCTTTTAGTTAATTAATTTCACAAAGTAATTTGTAAAATGAAGACGTATCTCACAAATCAGATGTTTCACTTCTCAGTAGAAAAAAAAGACATTTTGCATTTAGAGGCATCTTAGCATTTAGGCTAACAAATGAAGCTGTCATTTGCCTTTCTGGAAATAATAATGCTTTGAACAGCTTTTTCTAAAATGCTCTTGAAAGCTCCATTCGAGGATCTCTGCTTTCACCTTATTGGTCCCTGATAAAGAGACTGCATACTATTTGTCAGTCAGCTTTTTGTTCTCCTGTGTCCTTCATTCTTCTTTATTGTAACACATTATCTACATCATTATCAGCAACCAAATTTTCATGCTGCTGCTGTGCTCTTTCTTACAGCAGCAGTTTCCTCTGCTCTCTTCCCAGCAGCTACTACATATGACCATGCTGCCAAGAGTTTTGTCGATGAGCTTGTCCCAACTGTCCATTCTTCAGGGAAGTTTGAAGAATACTTCCCATCCTTGTACCTTCCAAAGAATGGTTTTATTTGTCCTAACCTGTGGGATTTTCTTTCAGCATCCATACAGTGCTATACAGAATGGAAAAAATTTAAGACCTGGAAAGAAAGCTAACAAGTATAATAGTATAAACTCTTTGGAGGTGAAGCCAGAGCAATTCCAGAGACCAGCCTCCACTTCCAAATCATATACAGTTATAAAGAGTATCAACAAAATTTATCCTTCTATTGAATCCAAAGGATTAATTGATGAAAAAGTAATTCTTTATATAAAGGTAAGAAAATTTGTCATCCATATCATAGTTCTGTTGCCAGGCGAGGGACTAAACTTGAGAGGTGTACTGCTGTCAAGTCACTTGAAGATAGAGGGGGGTTAGTGCAAACATTGGAGGTGTTAATTTTTTTTTACTCCTTAAGCAAACTTAATATGAGACTCATGCTGAGTTCAGAATGACAATGATTATTGAAAATATGCAAAAGACAAGGCCTAATCACCTCTAAACCAGTTGGAGCTTGGAGTCTCCTTAAACATGAGTTCTGGTAATAATAAGTAGCAGATTTACAAAATATTTAAAGAGATACTGCTCTGTCTTAAAATTTTTACTCTATTCTGTAATCTGTTCTGGGTCTGCCAAGGTCAACTGGGTAAGCTTTACAACAATGTGTTCAGCCTAATCAAGTAATGTGCCTCCACCTCTGCTGGCCAGTGAGGCTCAGTAGCCCTTCACCAAAGCAGTGATGGACTGTGGCTACTCCTGACACTGCCTAGAACACAGAGAAGACTGACACTGCTTTGAGAAATCTCAGAAATGTCACAGGAGGATTCATTAAACAGTATGCATATGTCTCATATAAATGTCTACACCTTACTATTAATTTTGTAAGGAACTGGGAAGGAAGAAGTGATTTTTTAACAGTTCACTTAATCATTTAATGTTTTTAACCCAGGGTCGGATGAGTTGTAGTTATCTCTCTGCACTATCTATAAAGTGAGGTGAACCTGGCTCATTCAGAGCCAACTATCTACGCTGTGGAAGTCAAAAACTATGCAGGATGAAGCCTACTCTACTTGTTTTGAGAAAACCTTGCCAACAGAGTTCCGACTTTAATCACCTTTGTTTGAGAAGGCCTGACAGTGACTGTGAACCGCTTTCTATTCTTTTTTCAGAGCAAGGTTTGAGGTTGTTGTGTATAACACAAGCAGTGGCAGAGTAATTTGTTTTACAGAATCACAGATTGAACTAGATTGTAAAAGACCTTTGAGAGCATTAAGTCCAGCTTATGACCTAACACCACCATGTCAATTAGACCATGGCACTGAGTGCAGTGTCCAGTCTTCTCTTAAACATTTCCAGGGACTCCACCACCTCCCTAGGTAGACCGTTCCAATGCCCAATATCCCTTTCTGTGGAGAAATTCTTCCTAATGTCCAACCTAAACTTTTCCTGCTGCAGCTTAAGAATGTGTTCTCTTGTTCTGCCTCTCGTTGCCTGGGAGAAAAGGCTGACCCCCACCTGGCTACAGCCGCCTTTCAGGTGGTTGTAGAGAGCGATAAGGTCACCCCTGAACCTCCTTTTCTCCAGGCTAAACAATCCCAGCTCCCTCAGCCACTACTCGTAGGACTTTTGCTCCAGACACCCTTGTGTCCAGAGAAGGGCACTTTTGTTGTCCTTCTCTGGGCACACAGCTTCCAGAAGAGGCCAAAATCTTCCTTCTGGAGGCCTACTGCAGAAATTTTGTTGATGCTCATTCTTGTTTCACCAGATGTTGAGAACTCTATTATTTCATGGTCACTGTGCTCCAGCCTCCAGCTACCATATCTCCCACCAGCCCTTCTCTATTTGTGAACAGCAGGTCTAGCAGAGCCCCAGCCCTGGTCAGCTCATTCACCAGCTGTGACAAGAAGCTGTACTCCATACACTCAAGGAATTCCTTAGACTGCCTCTTCTCCACTGTGCTGAGCTCCCAGCAGATATCTGGCAGGTTAAAGTCTGCCACAAGACCAAGGGCTGGCAATCTTGAAACATCCTCCAACTTCTTATAAAATAATTCATCCACTTCTTCATCTTGGTTGGGTGGTCTGTGACAGACTCCCACCAGGATGCTGGCCTTGCTGGACTTGTTGGTCCTTACCCATAGGCATTAAACCTTATCATCAGCAAGTTCTGTAGTGTCAAGAGACTCTCTAACATAAAGAGCCGCCCCTCCAGCTCTTCTCCCTCACCTGTCTCTTCTGATGCGGTTGTAGCCATACATTGCAGTGTTCCAGTCATGAGAATCATCCCACCACATTTCTGTGTTGGCAACAATGTCACAGCTTTCCTTCTGTACAATGGCTTCCAGCTCCTCTAGTTTTGTTACCCATGTACATGCACTTCAGCTGGGCTGCTGATTTCAACCCTAACTCTGGCCTACCAACCTCAGGCTCCTCTCTGGAAAGCCTGGTTTCATCCTCTTTCCCCTTCAAACCTAGTTTAAGCCCTGTAAATCAGCCCTGCCAACTCATGGACTCCTTTTGCCCTTGCTAGATATATGAAGCCCATCTGACTCTAGCGGGTCTGGTGCTGTAAAAATTGCCCTATGAACAAAAAAAAAACCAAAATTGCCTTCATAGCACCAGTCGTTAAGCCACTTATTTATAACATGTGTTTTCCTGTTCCATTCAGCATTCATCCCTGCTGCTGAAGGAATTGAACAGAGCACTACCTGTGCTCCTGTCTAATCAACAAGTCAACCCAGAATATAATCCAGTCTTTCCAGACAGATGGAATTTTACATTAGTGAGAGAGTCTGTTACCTCTTAGAAGAACTTTGCAAATATAGGTTAATTTTTACTGTGACCCTTCTGGATTTATTCAAAGATATGCCACTTCCATATGGTTTTTTTCTCTTTTTTTTCTCTCTCTCCTATTTTTATCCTCAAAACCAAAGAAAGCTACTCTCTGCATTTAGCCAAAAGAATTCCTGTATTTTTTTTCAGAATAAAAATAGTTTCAAGATGACTTTCATGTCAAAACTGTTCTTAAGAAATTTAAAATTATAAGATATTATTTCAAAATGAGATCAGACACTTCACACTAACTGCAACGCTTAAGGATACCTCTCCCCTGTTTCCCTCCTCACAATAAAGCATGGAGTTTGTTTTATAAAGGGCTTTGAAAAAGATGCTTTGGCTAGTTTGCTTTTCCCTACCTGCCCTTTCCATCCCTCTTATACACAGAAAACCATCCTCCATTAACAGGACTATTCTTATAGGCAGTCTCTTAACAGCAAACTTATACCCCTTCTTCTACAGCCACTTTTTGATCAGATCTTGGCTCTTAATTAATTCAGACAAAGGACTGTCACACCATACACTCCAGCCCAAAGGTTTACTGACAGCCAAATAGAGAATTGTTTATTCCCTGTGCATGCAAATAAATAAAGTAAATAAATAAGGAGCAAGTAATAAACCTGATAGTCCGCACCCACTTAGCAATATCCAGCTGTAAACCATAGAGCAAATCAAAACAAGCTGACATCTAGTAGTTTGGATGTTGCAGAGTTTGCTGCCAGGCACAAGGGCTCCACAGAATCAAACCTTAAAAAGCAAAATCCGCGGGTTAGTGTTCTCTATTTTGTAATGTTTACAAGCACTTGGTTAACGACACATGATGCTGGCAGTATCATGCATATAGCATTGGTAATATTATCTACTTCCTATTTTATATTGTTTCCAGTGAGATGCATGACTGTATTTGCTCTCATGCTGTTAGGTTAAAATGCCATGCTGTTTTTCATAGCAACTCACTAAAAGCACTACCAGGGTAGAGTGAGTCAAATTTTGCTCAGTGTGTAGCACTGAGTGAAGAACCACTGAAAAACTAGATGAAGCTGCCAGACTTGTGTTCAATGCACTTGGTGGAAAAGCAGTATAAAACTATTTCCTCCTGCAGGGAAGTATAAAACTAGCTCCCAAACCCTCATCTTATTTCTGATAGAGGCAATCTTATCCTTTGTTAAAAGAACTGGTGAATTTTCTTTTTTTGTGTCCTTGCTGTCTCTTTTTCTACTGGTGTAAAAAGATTTAATTATCCAACATGTTACATGTCTCTGTAGTGTCTCCAGGAAGACACAAAAATCATACTTTTTTTTCTTCTAGAACAGCTTGATTTGGGAAATGAAAACTTGCAATTAAAGGCAGAAACAGAAGATGTGTTTGAGATGTTTCCTGCAGGGAGGATTTAGCATGGAGCACTTGTATGGGCAATGGCATGCCTGAAGGGTTTCTCTCTGATTACCCCTTCAAATTCCAGTCCAGCTCTCTGGTTGCAAAATTTGCACCCATCTTATTTTCATGTTTTTTAACTGTCCAGCTTTACCCTTAAAATTTTGGTTGGGTCAAAACCCAAAGGAAAACACTTTACCTGCCCTCTAGTCTTCTTACAAACAAATGCTTCTTTTCTGCATTTTTTCAAATGGCTGGTATTCCACATTTCCCTGTGTTTTTAATAAATGGACATGTCACTGGGAATGCACCAGCCTCTTTATGCAGCTGACTGGTGTCACAAACATTAGTGATCCACTTGCTTATTTTCATCACTTCCACATGCTGTACCTAGAGTCCTGCTGCTACCCTATTTAACTTGACATGTTTCTGTTTGTGCTAAGCAGGTTGGATGTTATTGCATCCATTTAGGAGCAGATGTTACTTAGTATACCCTGCTCTCCTCCACGCCATCTTTTTTCACAACTCTCTGAGAACAGACCGCAGGGATTGCACTCTCACTTCTGTGTCACCCTTCCCACAGCAACTCCTGGAAAGAGAGAGTAGGAAAGATGAGCTTTTAATGTTGTTATGAAACCATATGCACCCTGCTGCCACCATATCAGAGAGTGTGTTTTTTCCCAGAGTGTTTAATACACCTCTTTTGACACTACAGAAAATGAATTGTGAAGGATACTGCAGTTAGAAAAGTGTTGATTTTTGCCCGGGGAAAAGAAAATCAGGAAAGGTTATAAAATTCACTGTTCAATATTAATTTAATCACAATACATATTTCAGCAATGTACAGTGTGTTGCTTTTAATGCATAGCTACAGTTCCATGCCTGTCTTTTTCTCTAGTCTAGCCTGCAGCTCTTGCCGGCTGTGAAAGTTAAGATTTATAGCGATAATATTTGCTATCTGACAATGAGTTTCAAAGCTAACAGCTTTGTGGTGTTTTCTCTATGTTCTTGCATATGTTTTTGCACTTGCAACGACCATTAAAGTTTGATAGGAGAATTGTGCACATCATGAACACGAAAATGAGAATATAATTACCCCTCTGTTTTCAGATCACTAAAATCAATCTTCTTGTTTTATTATGAAGTATCAGGCTGGCTGAATTTGAAACTATTTTCACAAAAATCCTCAGAAAACCTAGCAGATATAATAACTACCTATGCTACAAATCAGAATGTTTCTTCCTATGTCTGAAACTTGAAAGCCATTTATCCTCTTCTCATAATACATCACCCAAAACCAAAATTCACAAAGTACCTAAATGTGATCCTATTTGTCTGAAGCAATTTCAAAGGAAATGCTAAAATAGTACCAGGAAAATTGCTAGGCAGCTTTAGACCACCTGCTAGACTGTCATGCTTTTTTGTAAGGGACCAGGGTTTGTCTTTTCCTTAAATAGCTTTTTAAATTATGCATATAACTGATAGGGAATACTGTCTTCAGGGGAAAAAGGTGTGTTAGTAGCAGACATATTTAACTTTGGAAGGATAAAGCCTGTCTGAAAACACAGCTCAGGTAGGTAGGACCTTGAGCCCTCGCTGGTTAGGTAGTACTGGTGTGTGCTCACAGAACAGAGATGCATGGGTGAAGGTCATGGGAATGCCCAACCAAGAGCACTGCTAAATGAGACATGGGCTGGGCTGATCTGTCCTGCTCTAGTGGTTTAGGTATGTGCAGGAAATAAATAAGGAAACAGACAAGCTATTAGCAGCTTGCTATCTCCAGAACTGGTTTGTGGCAGGAGACTGGAAGGTGATGATAACACAGGTAATGAATTGTGATTGGTGATGGTTATGGAGAAAATTGCAGACATCAGCTTGTGCCTACATAAGTAGCAAAGCCTTTTGCAGCTTATTCTGCCAATTTGTTTCTAAACATCAATAAAGAGTGAAAACAGCTGACTCTCAGGAGTCACTTGGTACCTGGGTGTCTGGCACCTTGTATCAGTCTGGGCTTAAGTGCAGCTACAGTCAGAGGCTGGGGCTGCAAGTCAGGATTTGGTTGATGTGAATCCTCTTTCCCTATGTCCGCTATGGTGTCCAAGCTGCACCAAAGCCAAAGAGAAACCCAGGACCTGTGTTAGCATGACTGCATAGTGTGCTTGTGCCAAGGAACAGACATTTCAGAGCTGGGATCTGAGCACAGAAGTCATTATCCAATATTCTGTGTAAATAAATTATATGTTGTGCCACTGAGTGATATGCTTCTGTTCTTGTGGTTACAGCACCCTAATCTCACCCAGGACAAGCATTGTGATAAATATCTATTTCATTCCCAGGCAGCAGCTCTTTATCTTGACTGTTGATTTCAAACTGTCTCACATCAAATTTCCTGAAACCTAGGGGTTCTCCTGCACTGAATAATATTTATTTCTGTTGTATTTCAAAACAAAATCCATCATTAAAATCTCACCATTACGGCACAGTTTTATTTCTAAATGAGATAAATGATTCCTTCCCTCCCACCTTCTTCAAAACCATCTGCAAATTCTTTACTTTTGGCTAGCTGAAAAGAGAGAAGTGCATAAAATGTTTCATTTTTTTCTCCACAAGTGTTCAACTTCAAACAGAATTCTTAATCACATTGCTCTTCATGCAAAACATGGTTTCAGAGAAAATTTTGAACTTGAAAAAGCTTTTTAAAGAAGTTGTTATAAATACATTTCATACAGAGTAGATATTCATATGGTCTTCACAAACACATACAATTAAAAAAAAATAAATCTCATGAAAGATGTGAAAAAACATGATTAATTCAAGAATCTTCAGTACAGACACTCTGCAATGAAATTATTATCTGTAAACAGCAATTGTATCTATTACTATATTGTTTAGCTATCTTTATCTGGATCAGTGTTCTGAATAAAAACAATGGAAAAAAAAGACAATGGATTGTGTTCTCATCTGGCCTTTCCAAGCATACATTTACTGACTTTAAATGACCCTCTTCAAATGAACCAGTGAAAGATCTTGTCTACTAAATGAAGAGTCATGATAAAGAATTTATATTTAATCTATTGGGAATATCCTATTCAGACTTGTATGAAACATTCCATTTTGATAACATTCATCATCTATGTCCCCCTTTCACTGTAACTTACTGTAACCAATTGAATTTTACTTTGTCAATGGAGATGTTTATCACCTAATTTCAAATATTTAGCCTTGTTGGTACAAAATTTTAATGCAGTTGACCATCTGCTGTTTTTTTATTCATTGTGTGCTCTTCTTTTATTATTTATTCTTATTATTTATTCTCAGATCTTCTGCCAGATCTTTTAAGTATAATGGAATTTTGAAGCATAAGGGAAGCATGTTTAATTATTTGTTCAACCATAAGCTTCACGAAGCTACTTGACAGGTGTCAGTAACCCCTTGACAAGATGAATGCCCTCACATCTCAGTTTGACTGACACTCTGAGGTCTGGCCTTCCTTGCCTGTGGACGCTGGAACAAATGCTGTTTGTGCAGATGGAACCTGCACGCACCTGACTCGCCAGCAGGACACCACCTTCCCTTCAATCCCACCATCGGTATGCCAGCTTGAATTCAGCTCCTCACTGGGGTGACTGGCATGCAGCTGATGTCAAAATCAAAGTGAGATCGGCTGTACAACGTAAGTACAACCACTTTCTACATGTTTCTACAATGTTACAGCAAGGCCTTTTGCGATAGGACAAGGATTAATGGTTAAACTAAAAAAGGTTGACCAATACTACATTTAAGGACAAACTTTTTTACAATGAGGGGGGTAAAACACTGAAATACGTTGCCCAGTTAGGTTGCCCCATCCCTGAAAATATTCAAGGTCAAGTTGGACAGGGCTCTGAGCAGACTGATCTAATTGAAAATGTCCCTGCTTATTGCAAATGGGTTGGACTAGATGACCTTTGAAGGACCCTTCCAACATGAAGTGTTCTATGACTGATGACCTCGATGGTCCTGTCTGTCCCCACCACTGCCTCCAGCTCCTGTATCTTGGTCCTCACAGGGCAGCACCGCGGCTGTCCCCTGACAGTGACCCCTGGCAGTGGATAAAAAATGGAAATCTCTCACAGTGTACTACTGTGACTTAATATTGATTTCACCAGGGAGAACACTGTCAAAAAGTAGACTGGTGATTGATACACTTAACTGCTGCAAGATCATTTAAAAACACTTTCCAGCAAAGATCGTTTACAGAATTCATTTTTGGACTCAGGGCTGCAATTATTCTGAGGACCAGCATACAGAGATGACAAAAATTTGTGATCTCTGCTGTAAACTTTAGATGGTCACACCTGTTCTTTGAGAAAAATTGCAAAAATTCAAACAAAATATTGATTAAAGAAAGGTTGCTTATATTTGACTAAATTGTGTTTGGCATAATGATGTCTTAAACCAGGCTATTTTGCTTTGATTTTTTTTGTAAATAAAATTTTACAATCTCTCATAGTATAAACATGAACTTGTAATAGGGAAGTTTGGAAAGATAACATATAGCATTCTCTTTAAACTTCTGTTTGAAATTCAAAGTCCCTTATTATAGATTTTTAATTCATACCCTATTTTGCAAACAATACCGTAATTATGAAGGATTTTTAATACCGAATGAATTAATAATGTGTTTCTTTTTTATGGTATTTTAAGAACTTCTCCTCATAAGTAAAAAAAATTTATGATGTATATGCAATACATGGTGTTTTTATAAAGTATGCATGTTGCCGCAAGCACATAAAGGGGCCTTTGTTTAATGGGTGGCCACTGTGCATAGCCATCACATAAGTCAAAAGAGTGAATAATGTCAGGTCTATTTCTTGTTTTGTAACTAAAAAATAGAGTGAAAAGGGAGACCTGCAAGCAAATTTAGCAAGCTTAAAATTGTTGTTAAATATCTCTGCTTTTGTAATCACAAGTCTAAGAACCAATTGAACTTTTGGGGGTGAGGAGTGGGCTTTTGTTGTTGGGATTTTTAGGGTTTTTTTAATGAGGAAAATTGACCACCATAAAAATACTGCCGGTAGAATGCCGCCAGTATTGGTAATGTTAACTTTTTATTTCTATTATAAAGCATGTGGTATTTAACTTGTAAATATTAGTTCTGAAGAAAAAGAGCTGCTTAAGTTCTCTGGGCCCTCTGCCAGTATTTCCCCCACTGCAAGCTGAATCATTCCAGAAAATTACACTATTGTGAAAATAACCTGCAAGCTTGAACATTGCTTTGTATGGAGCACCTGCTGACAGAACTGTGCCCTGAAGGCTGGGGTACCTCATTAGAATCATCACCAGAAATGTACATGTAGGAGTCTTCCTATAAGAGCAAATATTTAACGACACAAAAGCACACAAAGCCAGTTTGCAGACTGCAGCTGAATAAATATTAGGGAAAAGAAGAAGAAATAATAAAATATATTACACATAAAAAAATCTATATTAGAAGAACATGACTAAGGCAAAAGTGCTAGAAACAAAGTAAGTTAGAAAATACCAGCATAACTTATTACTTGTACAAATCCACTAATTCATTCTTTTGAACATATTCCCTAGGATAAGGAATTGCAACTTTTTAAACTAGTTATTTCTGAAAAAAAATTCTGAGTGAATAAAAATATTTATGCACTGATATAAAACTCAGTGAAAGGCTTTGAAAGAAACAAGTGGAAAAAAGCAAGTATTGAACTTTTTCATTTGGATTTCTTCTCACTGAAACATTTTGGGAACTAAGTTCAAAAGGACCCATTCACAGAATTAGGAAAGAGAGACGGTATGCTAGAGTTTTGTGTTCCTCTTTGTACCTGGTGTTCAAGATATACATCTATAAGATAGGAGAAAAATTTACATAAGGCAGTGTAAAGACAGTTTCATTCCAAAATTATTTATTTTTAAAGAAAATTAGGCTATTAGCAAGTAACTTTAGATGGGTCTAATCTTCTAAGGAGACTAATCTTGCCTAGATTCCAAGAAAAGCAATATGACAGTATGACATTTATAAAGGGAGAGGTGGTGATGTAGGTGTGATCAAACAACCTTTTTGAAGAGCAACACTAAGAAAATACAGGTTAGGTTCTTTGTAAAGGTGTACCCATGGATGCCACCACAAAACAGTCTAAAATTCTAAAGAAATCAGGGTTTCCCACTGGGAAGGAGTCCTCAGTTTCTTGATGACCAAGAGAAAATGGGATAAAAGGGATCTTGCTAACTGCAGTTGCAATAAATGTGGAGTAATTATTTCTGAATTAATTCATATGTTTATTATTTAACATTCAAGCGCACCACATTGTAGTGCAAATTTTGTGCTTACTCTTTTCCAGTGGCTGGCTGGAGGGCTTCAGAAGCAGGAAAACCAGTGCATTCTAGGCAGCCAGGGTAACTGACATAGCAGAAGAGAAGCAATTTCCTCGGACAGTCAAACCAGCCTCACTCATTTCAGATTAAAAAGTATAAATAACTGTGAGAAATTTTAAAGAACTAGTTATCTGAAGGAATATATATATTATATTAATGTCTTACATATATATATATGCATATATATATATATATATAAGAGATTAATATAATATATAAAAAATGGCTTGGATTATACAGTTCCAGTATCTAAGCACAACCTAAAGTGCATCTTATAAGAATGGATGACCTCCTAAAGTTTCGCATACCGAGATTAATTTTAGCTAATCATGAAGAAAAATTTTCCAGACCTCTTTGCTTCCAAAATTGAACTTGCAGATTTTCATAATGCATACTAATCATTATATTACCTTTAACAGACACCTCCTGTCTCCTGTCATTTATCAATAGACCACTTGTAATGCAAATTTCTAACTAACAATACCCCAGATTCCTCTGCTAGGTCTATCTGTGACTTATTCAAACCACATGATCTTTCTAAGAGAAAAGCTTCTGAACACTAACCTGAATAAGCTAACTAGACAGATTTTAAAACATGCTAAGATTTTATTTCTGTGTCAACCATAGGTTTCTTAAAGGAAAGTCCCACAGGAAAAAACTCCACACACAGTGTGATGATTCTTGAATTCTGAAACCAGGCCAGTATCTTGCCATCTGAACAGTAGCTTTGCCACCTAGAAATGTCTTTCTTCATCAATTATGTCCTAGCCCAACCAGAGATACAAGAGATCTATTTCTTTATAACAGAGTGTTGTTGTAATACAGGTATTGTATTACTTTCCCATATTTCTTTTCTAGTCCTTCCCCACCTTTTGTTTTATGTATCAGCTCTGCTTGTTCGTTTACATTGTAAGATCTTCAGAACAGAACTGATTTCACTGAATGGTTGGACTATTATCTAAGACAGAGAAATTTGGCTTTTAAAATATCACCATGACGCAAAAGGTAATTTTTTTACTAGCACAGAAAAAAAACCCCGTGGTTTTACTGTTCAGTAAAGGCAGAAGGAAAACTTTCTTATTTATTTCAATCTTCTTTAAGCTCATGGAAGTTTAGATAGAAATAGAGTGATATGGTGTGCATCTGAACTGTTGGCATATTATTCTCTGATACGAAGTATCTGACACTTCATGTCTGGATGCTGTTTGGCTTACTAGCAGCTGTGGCCAGATGCGACCACATGTGAAATATTTCTAAAATAGCATATAAGTATTCATTACATTTCCTACTTAATGACATGGCTAGCTGGTGGCAATTCCTCTCCTAGGATTTAATTCACATTCCTCCAAGACCTACGACTGTATTTGTTGCTCCTTACTAAAAGTAATTTGTCCAGAGTTTGGCAATTTGCACTTTCCAGAAGTTGAATGCCAAATGCCATTGTTGATCATAACATATATTAAATGTACTAATTGTAAAAGGCTTCTTGTAAAAGTAGAGATGCACATGAAGACCTACGACTGTATTTGTTGCTCCTTACTAAAAGTAATTTTTCCAGAGTTTGGCAATTTGCACTTTCCAGAAGTTGAATGCCAAATGCCATTGTTGATCATAACATATATTAAATGTACTAATTGTAAAAGGCTTCTTGTAAAAGTAGAGATGCACATTTTTGTGACAAATTTTAGCTAATGATTCTTCCACATATATTGTGACTGTGATGTTTCAACCTATGCATCTTGCAATCTGCTGTACACAGTACACGCAGCTCCTTAGTACAGCCAACAGGATCCCGTGCCTTTGCATGTGCACTGTGCTCCCTGCAAAGCTGCATCCTGTTAGCACAGGCAGATTTAGCGCTGCCTGAGGAACTGCTACATTGCCCTCACGTGAAAGATGCCTGCCCACTCTACTGCACAAATGTAAAAGGTCAAGTTACACATGCTTTAGAAAATATAATTTTATGTTCCTTGTGCTTAGACAGAGACGTCTGCCTGTTGCCCTGAGACAAGTGCTTATTTCTGGCCTGTGGCAAAATTTCAGGAAGTTCCCAACATTTTTTATCAGCCAGGTTTAGGGGGTGCCCTGCTCAATGCTGCATTTCCGATCTCCTCTTTAAATGTTTCTTCCTCCCATGCACCTAACTTTAGATTTTGGATGTAATTTTGGGAGCAAGGCACCTCTGAGTCAAGAACTGCTTTCAAATAGAGAGCTGCAGTTCTCCTTACTGGATTAAACTGGTTGGTTTTGTCTGAAAATATTGTTAACCCAAGCCTCTGCAGACCTCTGTCAAGTTTCTAATCATCCTGGAAAATATTGCTACAGTGTGTTGCTGAACACACCTCTTCCAAAGCCTTTATCAACTAAATATGTCAACTATTCTCTGAGATGATCAGATATTTGAGTGGTATGAATGCCATTATAATTAATCCAGATTTCCAAGAAACTATGAACTTCTAGGCATTGTTTCTACTTTAAATATCTCTTCTATAAACTGCTGAAACCATGCCAAAAGTAAGAGATAAAGCAGATGATTTAGAGATGCAGTTTTAGATTACAATATTTGATTTAGAGTGTTCTAAAATACAGTACAATACTTTTAATATTAGTTTTTATTGGTAGATGGACTTTCATTTCAATGTAACTGAAAAGCAGTTCCATTTAACAACTGATAGGGTTTAGTCCAAGATCTACCTTTCTGTGTTATTTTAAATTGTTGGATTATTTTTCTTAAGAGAGTATATAAAAAAAGTAAAACAGCAATTGTTAAAGAAAAATAGCAATTTTACTGAAATATATTCTATTAAATAATTCATTTGCATGTGAAGACAGAACTACATTTAACAACAGAAACAATTTAGAAGTGGCCGTTCAGGCATTTTAAAAAATACATTAGTGTAGTTTCCCCGAATGACACTGCACATATCAAAAGGAAGGATCTGAAGGCATTCAGAAATTCTATTAGCAATATTTTCAATAGCTGGAACATAAGAGCATAGATGTAGCCTATAAATCTTCAAGGAAAAGCTGTGTGTTATCTTGTATTCAGGGCTTTTAGTTCAATAACCAATGAAACTAGAGAAAATTACATTAAAATTAGTTAATGATACCTAAAACTTTTCTTGTTTCCCATTGCCTCTCGGTTCAATAGCTTCTATCTCAACAAATGTTTTCTGCGTATTGGTCTAAAATTAGTCTAATATTAGGGGTGTCTAGGCAGCATCCATTCTCATGGCTAAATTCTTTCTTCCATCTATTTCAAAAATCTAACTTTTCATTTATGGTCCAATATCATTTAAATTTATTTCTCTGCTGATCCAGGTTTCAGCACAAGAGGAGTAGAAGATCAAGTCAGTTGCTGAGAATTCTACCTCTCTAATAAATGCAGTTTGGGGGTTAATTCAAGCTGGTGAGTTTCCTGGACCTGGCACCCCACCACACGCGGTATCAATCTGCTGGGAGAAGCAGTCTTTGCTTGGGAACATTATTTTCCCATTAGAGCCTACACCACATTTGGTGAGCACCTGAAGCAAAGTTTCTAATGTCATTGTCCCTGAAAGGAGTCTCATTTTTTTGAACCTAAACCTTTTAGTGAGCCAAACCACTGTTAGGGGCAACCGAGGGATTTGTCTCAGTATTGCATTGCAGCCCAAAACCAAAATACTAATTTAGACAGAGCCTTAGTATTCTGATTTTTATTATTTTGATTTAGAGGTTCTGCTGTGCTTTCTTCTACCTGAGTTTGCTGGGTACTGCTCTGTGATCCAGGCATTCCTCTTTTATCCATGTCTCTGAGGCAATGAGTCTTTTATGGTTTTTAGCAAAATGAAAGAAGTTCAAAAAAATGTCAACCCAGAACAGCTGGTGGTTAAAGAAACTTCAGTTAAGTGTGAAATACACCTCCTTAAGTAAAAGAAGTCTTTGAACCCAGTCCTCCCACCTCCAAAAATGGGTAAACTCCTCCCATTCAAACATCATCTTCACTGGTAGCTTTTTTTTGAAATAAGCACATGCCCTAGCCCTCCTTGTCTTACAGAGGAATTCTAGTGACTAGACTAAGTACTGAAGGATAATGCAAATCTCTCCATTCAGTCCCAGATGGGTGCTGAAGTCAACAGAGGAGCAAAATGCAAGTTGCCTCCTCTGCAGTCCCCACCAGCCTCCTTCGGCAGAGCTGCACAGCGCCCTGGACTGGTGCATCCCAGCTGGCAGTGCCTGCCTCTCTCCAGGCACTGCAGGGTTAGCCACCGAACACATTGCCAAGCTGGTTTTTTGTTAAAGACAAATAAATGTATCCAGGACTTTTTAAGTCATAAAACATCACAGTTTATAGCCAGGGGAGCTTACATTTTAAGAGAAACCTATTTCATGAAGACAGGAAGCACTTGAAATCTACAGGAGGTGAACACTAGAAGTTTATTTAATATTATTGACTTCCTTATGTTTCAGGAGTGCAAAGACAGCAAATCACTGGAGTAACATAGCGTCTCTGCAGGTCACATCAGCTGATCAAAAAGACTAAATAAAAGCACAGAGAAGTTGGTTCAAGAAATATTTCAGACCTCACAGTCCTGCTAGCAAGTAATACCAGGAAGCCAAATCTTAAAGTTTTCATTCACTTTTTTCTCAGCTAAGAAAACAAAGTGGAGGTGAAAGGGATGTATTCCAGAGTGAAGAAAAAACAAAGCAGGGGGAGGGGGGAGGATGAACAGGTATTAGAAAAAAGGATAGCATAAAAAAGAATACCATGCTTTAATTCATTCAAAATCACAATTTCTAAGATATGTTATAATTTCCAATACAGCAGTTATTTGAGTTTATAAATACATTAAAGAGGCAGATAGGGCAATAAACAGTCATTACATATTCTGTGATAATGTACAGAATCCAAATGCCATTAGTGTTACCATACTTCGGGAGATACAAAGACAAAAGGAAATTTACACATGTATAGAAGCTTACAAAGATATCTGGAGACAGCAGAAACAAAAGTGTTTGCTCTTAAATGATTCTAGAACTCCACAATAGTTGTGCTTTAACAATACTTGTCATAGATTAGCTTTAGCTTTCACCTTCTGCATAAATCAAGGGAAAACTAGGTCAAGATGTACATGCTGTACTAACAAGCATGTAATTGTCATTGTTATCTATAAGATAAAGCCACCTCCGTTTTTGATTTAGCTTTACAAAAACTGCCAGGTTGGATCAGACTATTAGCCTCTTTTATTCAGTATCTTGTCTCACTCTGGTTAGTGCCAGATGATTTAAAATGGACCAAGAAGTTCCAGTATAGAGAAATACAGGATAAATTGCTGATAGGACACATTTCTTCATACCTCTTTAATGACTTGTTTGTGCCTTGGAGCATAGGCTTTAAGTACCACGTATGTTAGGTAGGATAAAAAATATTTTTGTAACTGTGCATTTAAAACTATTTGCATAAGGAAACATCAATATCCTGAAATGTGAATTGGATTTGAAGCTGGGGCAAAGGCCTGAATACTCTTTTGCTTGCAAATTTCAGTTTAGAAAATTTACATTCTGGGCTATAATTGTTGCTAATGTGTGTTTCCTAAATAACTGTAATATTAAATGGAACATCTGAGAAATGACACTTCATCATCTTGCTTTCTTAGATTCTCAAACTGATTCCTGAAGCCTTGAAAGCACAATTTTTATGTTACTACAAAGCAATACCTTGGAGATCCAAGCGGGGTATGAATATTCTAGAGTTCCAGCTAAAGGAACTACCACAAAAAGGCAGCAGATTGTCTTCTCTGTTGGAGATATACTTTTGAGTCACCATCAGCTTAATTTAAAGGCAAACAGAAACAGGTAACACATTTAGAAAGGTTTGTAAACATGAGAAATAAAAGAAAGCTACACTTAGCCTACTTAGTTATTCATCAGTTTATGTCCTTTCTGCAGGCAATGACAGCTTAAATATTCACATTCTTGTCTTATAGTCTGGCCTGGTTTTCAACACTCTGAAATTTCTGTCTTCCTCCTCATCCCAGTGTTCCAGCTCATAAATTTCATCACACTAAATTGAACTGGAAAAGTGATGTGAATTGAAGAAAAAAATCTTTTAATTTTGTAAAAAAGCTACCTAGGTTACTACTTTTTAGATGGATCAACACCATAGCATGAAGTTTTTATGAAGACTGAATATCATACTTATAGTTCTTCTCAATTTTGCAAGTAGACTTTATTCCAGACACTTACATGGAGTTAGTAAGCCTAGTTCATTGCCAGCTATGGCTTTATTCCAGCTAATAACAAGAAAAAATTTTGATACAGTTAAATCCTGGGTCAATTCTTTAGGTTTCTCAAAATACAAAATATTCATAGAGCTACCGTGTAAATACTTTATGCCCTCAATTTTGTCTTATGACCAGAATTCCAAACCAAATTAATTCATTTATGTCAAACCATATAAATCCAGAGCATGCTATAATCTAAAACGTGTTTTAAGACTGCAATTATTGGGAAAATTTGAATTTTGTGAGGACCTAGTGGCTTCTTTTTGTGACCCTAGCAAGGCAGTTTGCTTCACCAAACCCATTTCCTTCTTGCCTACAGTGAGAGTTCTGATAAATATGTAAGACTTGCTGCCAGCTCTGACACCTCAGTATACCCACGATAGCAGAAAGGGCTATGACCCAGCCAGAAAACCAGGCTGGTTTAAAGCCTTTCTCATCAAAGCATCAATCAGACAATGTAGCATCAACCTCACCTGGAAGCAGTGGAGGTCTTTTGTCATGTGTCCCCATGTCTGGGCTGGGCAAGGCTGTGGGGAGCAGGAGGCCAGCCCTGCTTCAGCACCAATGACACAGGGACTGATGGCCCTGGGGGCTGCCACAGGGTCCTGGGCTGTGGGCAGGGTGGGGGTGAAGCCACAGGGAAGCTGGGCAGGGACAGGTAGGTCCTTAGTGCTCTCAAGACCCCAACAGGAGACACCAGAAGTGTGTTTAGAGCAAGTCTCAAAGCAGTGAAAAGTTTGCAATCTGTGTCACACACAGAGATTATCTGTTTTCTCCCACAGCATGAATAATTAACATTAAAGCTGGTCAGAAAACTCAGAAAAAGAATATTTTATTTTTTCACTTTTTTTACTTCCTCAGAATGCAAATTTTGTGCTAAAATAGTCCAGTTGTGATGAAACCCCATTGGAAATCTGCCACCAGACAAGCTTTGAAACTTTTCTCGGTGTCCTGCCAGCTCATCTCTGTGGTTCATCAATAAAGCACCTGCTGGGTGCCATGACCACGTGTTCTGGGTCTTCCAGGAGCAGGACAGGCAGACAGGTGGATGTTCCTAGCGCCAAAACCCCATACTATTCCCAAGTAAATGTGAGCATTACTGGATTTTGATCTAAGCCAGAGTGAGGACAGTTTTCCAAACATCAAAATATGCCACAAAGAGGAACGATCCTTTTTTATCCCTTTCAGCTCTACTCCAATGTATTCAACAAATTGAAGAATGAAGGATTTTGGCAGGAGAACCTTTTTTTTCATCAAAGACTTAAGAAGACATGAACAGTTGTGTGTTCTGGTTTGGAGGAGTTGCATTAATATGCAATTGTTTGTTATCATTTGGACATTTGTTTACACAATTTCACTTTTATTTATTGTTCACATGAAGAGTTATACAAAATTTCAGACAGATGAGATGCAATTGATTTCATCTCTCCGGATTACTACAAATCATCTGATGGGATGTTGTATAAGACATTTTATTAGTGCAGCTGAGGAAGGTAGGGATTAATAAAATCCTGTCAGATGGAGAAGAGACTGACTCATTGAGGTGGGGGGAAAGGGAAGGGGAGAGACAAAAATGAGTATTTTTAAATATACAATCTGGGTATGTTGAGTTTATCAGTAGAGCTTCTGATAGAGCTTGAGGTCACTTTCAAATTCCACTAAATGTGGAAGTCTAGGATGAGGAGTGGAAGTCTCCTGAGGACATCTGGTGATGATGGAAAGCTGAGTGATAGCCTTCATATTGCAGGGAATCAGATGATTCAAAATAAGGAAAACACTGCCTTTAATGCTGTATATTCTAAAAATGCTCCTTAAGAGAATAAAATGCAAGGTCACTTAATACTGAGAATTTCTGCTCTGAAGTGGAATTTATCCATTGGAAGTGAGAAAGGAGAATGGCATTCTGCAGCATTAGGTAATCATGGGATGACTATGATTCAACAGAACAGTGTAATGCTAAAAACCAAGTCAAGAATGTATCAATTGATCTGGTGCTGTGAAGATGGAGAACTATTAATGCCATCGTAAAAAGCTCATGTGGGAGGGTGAATAAAATCCCTATCACCTGTACTCGGAACACATGAGATCATGCTAGAGCAAACACAGAGAAAGCAGAGCAAAGGAACTGAGATACTACCCCATGAAGTGCAAATAAAAGCCCCTTATTACAGCCTAGGGAAGTGTAGGACAGTGCTGCTCTCTGTGCATACAGCAGGAGGTAATCACTGCTGTAAAAAAAGAACTGTTTGACTACAGAAGAAGATGAAATAAAAAGTGAGGAAATCTAACTTTGCCATATGCCTAGTGAATATTTAAAATCACTGAAAGAATAAGTCAGGAAACATCAATGGCAAGTAGAATAGCAAAACTAGCAGTAGACTGAGGGCTTGGGGAATTGTTTTCTTGATTTTTAAATTTTTTTGGATAACTTTAGAAAATAGATGGTACTTTACAGTTTCCTGCAGTAGGAACACTGGAAAGTCAGTTCTAGCTAAATTTAGAATAACGTTCAATTACATTTAAGGTCCCAATCTAGTTGATGGGCAAAGGTAGGATGGGTGGAAATAACTTTTACCACAAGCAAGAATGACATGGCACTCATAAATAATCAGTTAGACTGCACTTAATTGAGATGAAGTGTATCAAGTTAGCCATTTTATCTTTTGCAATACAATGAGAAAGGAAGATATGCATTTTTGTGGACACTGATTGCAACAAAACCACATCTTTTTTTCTTTTTTTTTCCTTTTTTCCCCTTTTTTCTTTTTTTCTTTTTTCTTTTTTTCTTTTTTCTTTTTTTCTTTTTTTCCATTTACTTTGGGTTTGAAAGGTATGACAGAACATTTAAGGGAGTATATGGATCCCTTCTGATTATGCCTAGAAGAAGGGATTGCACTAGTGTAATAAAGACTGTATTGTATTAGTGTAATAAAGGTTGTACAAATAATACAATAAAGAGTTAGACTGTTACCAATATCACTGTCAGCCTCATCATTCAAAATTCAGCATAATTCTTTAATAACAGAGTTAAAAATAATAGAAAATAAGGGCCAATAATTTTAATTATATCAAAAGCCTTAATCAACAATTTGCTTAATTAAACACAGAATGCATCTCAGCCTGACAGAAGCTCAAATCTGATTAAAAACAGGACAAGTGGTAAATTAGAAATGCTTGACAAGGAAGAAATCAACTGAAGGTATAATTCTCAATCCTTTTATATGCATCAGTGGGGTACTAATACAATTGTGCAGAAGCCACTTGACTATGTTCAAGTTAAATGAGCTCAAACTGGGTAGATGTTATGGATGGAGTGACACACTTCACTCATAGCAGAGAAGTAGAGAGAGAGACCACTATTAAGTGGATTTTTTAATTATTGGATAAAAGATGGAAGAGCAGAGCCTCCAAACCTGCTATTCAGTGATGATACAGTACAGAAAGTTTGCTGTTAGGTAACAACACAAACTCACACAGACTTGCAAACACTTGGGATAAACGTGCTTTAGAGTTTCCTACGGTCACATCCTAAAGACTGTCAGAAGTCAAAATTTCTCGTCAGATAAGATCTTTCAAACATAAATTTGTTGTTGTTGAAGTTGCACAGATATTTTCCTATAGCCCGGTAGGAGCTGTGGCATGTTACGAAGCCATAGCAGAACAGTTAAAAGAAAAAATAAAGGATTTATCTATTTCATGGGAAACCCTAGAACTATACATAATTGTAGGAAGCCCTGAAGCTATAAATTAAATTTAAATTTTGTTTTGGGATATTTGTTTGATCATGTCACTTACAGAAACTTTTTCTCAGTCACACAACAGAGTAATAGGCCATCTTGCTTTCCATCCATGAAGTGATTCCTCTCCTAGATTTAAATTCCCTCCAAGACATTGTTAGACTCACTCGCTCTCAACCTTTTTCTTCTAAGCCAATCTGATGCTTAAAATTTTCTGTGACAGCTGCTCCTGAACATTCTTTGTAAAAGACAAAGATCTGGCAGAAACTTCACATTCCATAACCAAATTATTTCCTTAGTTATGTAGCCAATCCATTGGTACTGAGTGATGAAATGCTTCTGTATCATTCATTGTTTCATCTCAGAGCAAGGCAAATATAACCCCTTCCAATTATTAAAAGAGAGGCATGTAGATCTTAACATTAACACATAAAAAATATTTTAATATTCTTCACAATCTCATATTCTCCACATCTTTTTGATAATGAAAAGTTCAAGAAAATATTCTCCAGTCAGCTACCTTAATCACAGAACATATACTTTCTGAGGAGAAAAAGTATCCCTCCTTCTTTTCTGGGAATTTCAGCAGTATTTCAACTATGGATGCAGCAGAATAAATAGAAATAAAGGATCATAAGATAAAACCTGAAGTGTTTCAGGAGAAGTATAGCAAAGCCTCTTTAATACTTCTCCTAGAGGGAGATGTTTTGGAGACAGGAGTAGAGAGGAGATTGTGCATTGTGTCAGTGGACAGACACCCATTTTTCTAGCTTCCCTCTTCCTGCTGGGCAAACCCATGCCTGTGGTCCTCTTAAAAAATTTTGCAATAGAGACCCAGGTAAAGAGAATGAAATCAAGAGAAGGGTTGAAAGGACAGATTTTATTTTCTTCTGAATTGCTGAGGAAGAAAAGTTCTGAAAAATTAGGCACCTATTTTTTTCCTAGCAAAAATATTAAAAACCAAAGATAAATTATATTATTACTGTCAAAAATCAGAAAATGTATCCCACAGCTATATAAAAATTAAATTATTCTTACTATTGGGTAATATATAAAATTCACAGTAATTACATGGGAGACCAGACTCTACCTACCAAAGTCTTTATTTATTTCAGCATTTCCATCTTCCATCTGAAAGCAGTACCCACTGCTTGAATATTTTTTTTTCTCCTTTGAATGACAGCGGTGGTAGAAAGAGCTCCAGAGACTTCTCATGCCATCTTCAGGAGAATATTACTTCAATGTAAACTCCCTCAGGAAAGAGCTTACACTAGCAAAGTTACTGAAACCGTCTCTTGAGAGGGTGATTACATTTTTAACTGGTTGGAACATGTAGGAATAGTGGCCTCATATATTCTGGTACTCAAAGTACAAAGTCTCACGTATTTTCTGCAGTTCTATACCCAGAAAGTTTTAATATGAAGTATGTCAAATTTAATTTTTTTCCACAGAAATCATAAAAAAATCACATTCCCAGAAGAGTTTTCTCTAATCATTTTCCTACCTAAGAAGGGCAAGAAACTACTTTCTTTTCTTTCATGCTTTCCAAAGAGGTTGCCTGAATAACAGCCATTGCATCAGGCATGCAGGCAGAGATAAGACACAGGGAGCATGACTTAATTAGACTCTGTTTTTATTAACTTGTTTCATTTGGAATCTGCCCACTAATAATTCCCACTGCATTGATCATCACTCCTCCCTTAATCGTGTGTACGTGTAGCTGTCACCAGCCGCAGATCAGGTGCCCAGGCTGTTTTGGATGCCTTTATCAGCCCCCAGCCTGAAATCTGAAGGGAATAATAAACTGGTTCCAGTATAGTCCATAGCAGACAGTGGCAGCTCCATCAGGAATCTTCCTCTTTCTCTTTCTTGATGAATTAAGCCTTCAGCAAGGTCCTGTTAAGCAGTAGCAGACTAAACGTGGTTCCTGGACCATGTAAGCAGCTCCTGGCAGTGATAGAGGGAAGACCACAGACATATTTCTGCCTCAACCTAACTGTAAAAGAAAAATCCCCAGTTGAGAAAGGACTATTTACTATTAAAACTGGCCTTTAGGGATCCTGGCTATGCCACTGCAGCCAGAGACAAGTTTTGGGCCAAGACTTACCCTTGATGGAGGAGGAACAGGATAGAAAACATTTAAACAAACTCGAGAAGTGGGACTTTTCAGTCTGGAAAAGAGAAGTCTCAGGAGAGGTCTTCTCAAGGTGAGCAAATACCAGATGTGAGGGAATAATGAGGGAGCCAGACTCTTCCTGGTGCTACCCCACTGACAGAACAACAGAAAAAAAAAAAAAGAAATTCCATCTGGACAAATAAATTTAATTTTTCCTGTGAAGACAGTCAAACACTGGAATAGGCTGTCAAGATAGATTGTGGCATCACCAGCCCTGAAGATATTCAGAACCTGGATGGAAAAGCTCCAGGACTGCTGGATCTCTCTGATCCTGATTGACCAGGGAAGTTGGACTACATGATCTCAAGAGATACCATACAACTTAAAAATATCTATAACTATGTGAAAATATTACTATTTTCTTTGCATTACAAATGGAACTGAGATAACCTTTGTAATGCACACAAACCATTCAATGAATTTATATGTTTCAATCCAGTAGTGTCTTCAAATAGACACAAGAAAGTGGTTTTAGAATCACAGACTCATTAAAACTAGAAAAGAGCTCCAAGATCATTGAGTCTAACCTTTGACTGAACACCACCAAGCCAACTAAACCATAACACTAAGTGCCTCACCCAGTCATTTCTTGAACAATTCCAGGGATAGCGACTCCCATTTCCTTTGACAGCTTGTTCCAATTCTTGTGCTCCCAAAATGACACAATGTCTTATACTGGCTTGTACACAGTTATCTTTCACTCTAACCAGCAGAGTAGCTCTGACTATAATTTTTGTGACCATTTTTATTGTGCTTTAGGACCTCTGTCTACCAGTTTTAGAAGAGGTCCCTAAGCTGTAAGCAAGGACAGACTTTGATTTGTGAATCTGATCACAGATGGTGAAAAGAATGGAGCTTTACTTTAAGTGGGCATTTACAGCCACATGAAGTGAACATTCTCTTGTAAATTACTGGCAGCACCGAATGCCAGTGTTTCATGTATCAAGCTAAATTATTCATGCTAGATGTAGGGCACAGGAAAATCTAGCTTGAGTGTTTATTTTTCTAAAAAATAGTAGTGATCAATTTGACATGATTTTGAAAAATTGAAAGCTCATCATTTTAAATTGGACTTCTTTCAGTTTAGCTGAAGCTGCCTAGGAATCAAATTTAAATGAGGTAATTTTAAACAAAAATAAACCTTTCTATACATATAATATGTACTATTTTAAGTAATATTGGTTTGAATTAGCATAAACTCATGTTCTGTACCTAAACCAGTAAAGCATGCAGAAGAAAACTAGCAAAGACCATGAATCCTTTTATATGTAAAGGAGAAGTAGCATGGAACATGCTCAGCAGTATTTAGTTGACACTGACATTGCTGAATTTGTTCATGCAAATTAGATGTTCTGGTAATGGCATACAAAGATGGCAGTTTCTTTCTTGCTGTCACAATGAATCAAAAGCTGAACAATACTCAAGTTTGGGTTTTGTTTCAGGTACCAAAGAGTATTTGCCTTAGGTCGATTTTATTTGTTCAACAGGGGCTTTAGATATAAGAATACTTATACATATGCCTTCAAAACCTGACCGAGGTGCGCCAACTAACAGGGAAATTAGGGGCCCAAACCCTTGCACAGATGCCCCAAATATAATGGACCAGTAAAGGAGTCTTCCATTCCATCTACATTAAGCTCTGTCTTTTCCTGGGACCCATTGCAAACCCAACTTTATCCTTTGTTATGGCGCACAGCCTTTGATGCCATCACAGGAAGCTCTGGAGCATATGGTGTAGCAGATCTAAGCTGGTTCCGCTTTTGGGCTCAGAAAACAGGAATACTGATTTCTGTGAGATTGTTTGACTTAAAGAAGTCCATTTTCAACACTCACAATAAGATTTGTTGTTTCTTAATTTGGTCCAAAGTGTGTCTTGACCCCAGCTGGCACATTAGAGCTTAAAACCAGCAGGTTTTATTTAACCTAGAGGTCTGAACAAAGTCCTATCATGCGATATAGGTACGTCCAGAGGAGCCTCGGGGTGTGCATACACAAATGGGAAATAAAGTAGTGCATTACTGCCACTGAATGCTTTCAATAGTCCAATCAGTGTCTGCCTTGAACGGTTCACTTTGAAACAGAAAAATGTTTTGAAAGTGTTTTCCTTGCTTTCTGTATTTCCACAGTGCACACTTTGATGACGATCCATTTTCTTCAACCAGCTGATTGAATTGATTGCAAATAAATCAAATAACTTGCCATCATTTAATTTAAAGGGGAAAGAAGTTACCCTTGTGCTCAAAGGTCTTGTACTACTTGATTTTTAAAAAAGCAACAAACATTCTGATACCCACAATAAAATCTGGGGATTGGCAAACCTGGCTGTTTGTCAGGTAATTTTTCAATGCAGTTTTCACAATTTTTCAGCGGTGATTAGGTAAAGACATGCCAGTTAACTACTTCTTGATCAATGTCTGAGTATAGTGTTATCTGATGTATTGCAGTTTTAAAAAATGGCATGAGAATGCTTACAACAGGTTGTATGATAATACCTCATGCTATGGGCAGCAGCAAGATTATGAAATTGTTAGTGTTGTCATTTCTTGGTTTCTCTAATGTGAAAAGATGCAGATGAAAAGAATAATTTCCTGTCTGTAGGAAACAGGGCCTTTTTTTCCAACCCAAGTCTCAATCTTTCCAATGGCAGCAATAGGCATCTAAATGTGACTCCTTGTCCACTCTAATAAACTTTTGTAAGCAGAGGGGACTGGAGGCTTCCAGACAGGATTTTCTGCCTGCTAAGTTAGTCCTGCAAAAACTTTTTAGCTGAGAACTGTAGTGGCATGGCCCTCTGCTCTGGAAAAACTGGAAGTAAAATGGAAAGGTTAATATTTTTCTCTATAAAGGACATGTATGCACAAAGGATACATTTTCACATTTTATAGCCAAACTCTGTATTTGCCATAACTGTCAGTTTACTAAAATAATTTAGAAAAACAAGCACAAATAATAGTTATATTAATGAGAGAGCTCTGTAGTGTGGTGATCAAGTTTAAACAGAATTTTTGAAGGTGAAGAAGACTTGAGAGCCAAATCTAAATAGATTTGAATTATTCTGCTATTGTACTAGCATAGTGTTCTTAGCATTATCACTGAACAAACTTGTTTTGTGGTTTTTGTGTGAGTTCTGCTAAGAGCCAGTGATGGTACAGCTTTTAGTTGCCACTAAAGAAATTGCCATGAAATTTCCTTCTGAAGCCAAAAGTAGTTTATGCACTGGTTTAAATGATAAGGGATTTGAGGCACTAAGAACTGATTCAATGTTCCAACTGAATTGCCTTCTTCCTTTCCATTGTGCTGTCACATAATCTGTCAGTTTTCTGTTGCTCCTAATTACTGTGGTGATATAATATAACCCTGCTAAAAGTGGTTTCAACTTTCCTTTTTTTGTTTAGCTTTTTTTTATTTAATGAGACTTTTCCAATGGCTTTTCTTGCTTCTTTGGGTACATATACCTGTGACAGAAGACCTTAAATGTTACAAGATGGTGCTAAAACCACTATTTCAAATGTCACTGAAATTCTGATAATTGCATTATGCCAGTGGGTGCATTGTGCTCACTGCTTCTGTTCACATGAAATCTTTTGTGAGGCCTCCCTGCCCTGTAAGTCTTAAATTACAAGCGAATTTCCAAATGACAGACCGGCTCCAGCTATGTAAAGACTTCAGAGCACAGTGCTATCAGCTGAAATTCAGACACAAGATGCAGCAGAGATCTGTTGAGCTTTTGACAGATCAAAATGGTTTCAATGGTTTTGAGCCATTTCTTAGCAGCACACTAAACTGCCTTTCTCTCTTCATTGTCTGCACAGGAGGCCATTAGAGAGCAGGTGCAAGAACAGTGCCTCCTTTCCCCTTCCAGCTGGATCCTCAAAGCAGGCAGTCTGTCACCCTATTAGCTGCAGGTTTCTTCCTCTGGAGCTCAGAGAGTACAAAAGTCCCTATTCCAGTAGTTATACATGCTCCTCAGTTTCAATGTAATAGTGAAACACCCTCAGATATGTATGGACCCAAGGGCAGTTTTTTTGAAGCTGGAATTTTCAGCCAGTTCCATGCCCCTGATTGGCTTCCAAATCTCTGTCCTCTTGGTGCTGCTGGCTCCCATCCTCCACCGTTTACTACCTGATGTAGACATTTCAAAGATGCAGTGTGGAAAAGCAGTACAGTGCACTAATTAATTTGCCCATGTTTAACTTTGAACTTACCTCTTTTGACGTCAAATTCCAAGTAGCACTGTGGTGTGATTTGTCTGCAGAAACACAGAGCTTAGAGCACACTTAAACTCGCAGTTACTCACCATCTTCTGGATTCACAGAAAAAGCCAATAATTAACAACATGTTAGCTAACCAGCTCACAGGAGAAAGGGGTTTTTTGTACAATTCTGGCTAGTCCCATCAGTGAGCTAACACCTGGACTTAAAAGATTCCTCTTCACTTGATCGAATGTCAGAACTTCATTAACAATTCTGAAAGGTTGGGTTAGATTTTCCTGCTATCCAGAAAATTAGGGTATTACTAAAAAAATATAAACATTGGTTTGGGAGCACAAAAAATGTTTTATATTCAGATGGAAAAAAATATTTCCTTTGTTAAATTGATAAGAGATACATTATAAAATTACAGTCTTCCAGAAGGGAACAAAAGTGTCTGGAATAATGCCACCTACATTGTTCTTTTGCCCTGCTGTTTGCTCTTAAGAGGATTACAGCAGAATAGGACAAAGTGCATTTGGCTTCTGCATTATCTGCATTCTGCAACCTGCTGCTATTCTGCAGTGTTCACTGCTGGAGACTGACAAAGTGAAGACCCAAAGTTCAAGATAATTTCTCAAGCAATGTTCAAGATAATTTCTCAAGCAATGTTTAAGATAATTTCTCTTTACTTTCTCAAATGTTATTTAAAACCAAAGCAAGGTGTAAGGCAGCCAACATGCTCTGCAGAGATGTATAGTTATAGAGCCTGCAATTATCGTACCAAAACAAATGAAAATGTTCATGCTAAAAAGCAATTTACAAGAAGCACCATCAGTAAAACATCAAGGAAAAAACAAATTCTGGCAAACAAAAAAAATTACCACCACAAAGAAAACCCCACTTCTCAAACAATTATTGCTCTGGCCATCTTTGTGCTTGAGTTTCTACCTAGCAAAGAAAATATATTGTTTGGAATTTAGGTTCCTGTGTCTCTTACTGATTTTTGCTGCTTATTCTGGGAACACATTCTCTAAAAGCAAGAATTTTGAAAATAAGTAATGCAGTGCTGAGTAGGACTCAATAGTACCTCATTGCATGTATCATATCTGGAAAGAAAATGTGGCCAGAGTAATTAATATTTTTGGGCACAATCTATATGTGCGTATATATATATATTTCTTTCAAAGATGGCTTTAATTAGTCAGATAAATAGAATCAAATGTTACTTATACTTTCAGCTACATTGCAAAGTCACTGTAGAAGAATTCTGGCTTTTATAGCTTGTTTATTTTCAAACTGGGGTTCAAAAGAGACGTAAAATTAATCATGTAGGTATTCTGCCAGGTTTAAGAGGCAAAGGAGAGGATAAATACTCAATTATACTCAACTGCTGCTGTTCTCAGAGGCAAAAGGATACAACCACAGCAAAAAAAAAAAAAAAAAAACCAGAAACAACCAAAATCAAACAAAACCACCAAAATACAGCCAAACAAACAAGCAAAAAAAAAACCCCCAAAACTCTAATGTCAATCTGAAAAAGTTTCTTCTAGACTTTTTCCATGAAAAAGAATTTTTCTTCCCATAGAGCTTGTGGGAAAGCCTGACTGCAACCTTGATGTTAAATGATAGATAAGAGCCACTAAGGATGTCAGTGCTACTGAAGCGGAAATGCACTTTAGCTATTAACGCTAAGATGAAACCTTGATTTCTGAATGATAGCTTCAGCTTACTTGGAGTGAGATGGGAAGGTTACAGAAAAACTCTGTACCTGTGGCAAGGTGTGATAAAAAATGGACTCATCAGACCCTTTTGTGAATGGGCTTATGCTGGCAGAATCAGCTCTGAATGTTTCCTATGCTGGTGCTCACGAATCAGAAACACTTACTGCAGTGGTAAGTACCTCAGCAGACCTGACTGGAGGTAATACCACATGCATCAAGACCAAATAAGGTGGAAGATATCTACTGTATTTTGTTTTCACTTCTTCAAGACTGGGTTTTATTTTTTCACTTAATATTAAATCTTTAGGATCAGTGCTTTATTGGCTCCTGAGAAGAAATTCACTAATTTACAGTACAGGTTTCTGCTGGGCTGCCAATATGATGAAGGCAGCTCCAGGGATTTGTCCCTTCAGCAAACTTTTTGGATTTCAGTGTTGCTCTGATAAATGTTCGCTGAAGATGAAAAGTTAATTCTAAAGTAATTGCAAAGTTGGGAGAACCAGAGAAAAGGTCTATATGTGCCAAACAAGTAGGGAAAACAGGCACCCAAAAAAAGCGCAATTCCTCCAAGTGGGAAAGAGAAAAAAGCCAAAGTTAACAATCCTTGAAATAATACTACTGAGCTGCTTTTTGAGCTGGTTGAACTGCTGACTGTGTCTTTACTGTGATGTCCCTAAATGTTCTCTGTTCCCCTGAAATCTTTGCCAGGCTTTTCTTTTCAGAGAATTGAAAATTATAGGCTTGATGTTTAGTTACCAGCTGACATTTCTATTGCCTCTGTCTGACAGCTATGAATGTGCTGGACTTCTGCTGTGCAAACATCCAGCTCACTATCCTGATGAGGAAGGAAAATCAGACAAAACAGTTCACAGCATGGCTTTTTAATGCAGAATATTATAGGCTCACCAAGTATTTCCCTGTTGATATTCTTACATCCTTCTCAGAAAATCATAGCACTAAAATGTACAGGAATCTCAAAGCACAGAAAGGAGACCAAATCCAGCAACATGTATTTTTAGTAGCTTTAAATCTTCTTCACCAGAGCAAATTAAAGTAGTTAGATAGTCTTGTTACTGTTTCTGTGATAAATGACAAAATATAAAGCTGTCCTCTAGAGAATGTCAGGACATGGGAATGTTGTACCTTGGGATTATATTAATGCAGCAGAAGAATTCTTGTTTGTCTATGAGAAAAATAACTTATACCACTGTAGTTCATAACAAAGTTACCACTAGTCAGTCTATAAAGAAGATTTCATGTGGACTACCATCAGAACCAATTTTTAAACATATTTTGCCTCATTTGAATGTTTTAAAAATGTTTTATTTTCAGTTCAATTTAGTTTCTACCCTATTTAAAAATGACAAAAATTGTTCTGAAGTTGAAGCTCCTAAATGCCATGTGCAGGTTAATGGCAGTGCCATACTTTTCTTGCTTTCAGACAAGGTTTTGAAGTGTGTGTGTGTATAGAGATGCTTTCTTCTTGCAGTCTAAGAGCATTGCTCAACTGCTAATGCAAATAATTCAAAATCTGGGAATATCAGAGTTCTCTTTTTCTGTACATTATTAAAATATTTCCTTTTTTCCTACTGTTCTTCATTCAAAAATAGTTCCAGCTGGTGCCCAAAGGAGCCCTGCAACTCTAAGAGGCTTTCCATCAAGAGCAGCAGGGGAACCTAATCTCAGTGAGAGCCTGCTTGTTGTGTCTCTAAATCTTCCCAGCAAAATGCATGGTCTCATATTTTATATTTAAACCACTGAACTCGATACAGAATTGTTACCTGCCATTCTGCATTTTCTTGGTGTTCAACACTAAATTATTTCAGCATTTTACCACGATACGTTTCCTTACAGCTTCCTCAGGAATCTAGGATACATGTACAGGTTGGACTGTTGAAGTGTCAGTATATCAGGAAAATAGATTAATTCTCATATTCATTTCTATAGGTAAAAATAACTAGAAATAACTAGAAATAACTGCAGTATTTTTCCAATTATGTTTTTATATAATGACTGATAATTAGCAGTTATAATGTATATTAATAAGACTTTTAAAAATTGACTGAAATAACATTTTTTGGAAGATGGATACAATTCTTGATCTTTCTATAGGCTTATAGACCTTCTCATACCTCCAAGGTTTTTCCAAAACTCTTACTATTCAATGCATTCATGTATTATTTCCTACACATTTACTATACGTTAGAAGGAGTAGCCTCCAGATACACTGATCTATATGCTGTTTAACTTCCCAAATATACCATTGCTTCTTTCATTTAAATAGGTTTTTTTCCACATATTCATATTAACTTAAGCAATTTTTCCTTTTTGAAAAAGACTCAGATTAGAAAGAATAACAAAGATGTAAAAGGAATCACCCAAAAATACATTTATTCTTGAAATTCAAAAAAAACCCCACCTGTATCTTTTTGCACAAAGGATGGTTGGTATAATGTTCCTTGAACTCTGATCTCCCACGAAATCAAGAGCTGGCACAAGCCAAGCTAGAGGGGTTGCTAGCAGTTGATATCACCTTCCCATGCTTTCCCCTGCAGTGGGATAACTGCTGAGGCAACCCCTGTATTAAGTATGTTAATTTCAGCTTTGTGCAATCACTTTGACCTGCAGGAGGTGAATCATTCAGCCATTTATCTGCTAATCAATTCTGACATCTTCCAAGAACAGGCATAATTAATCACACCTCCCTTGATTTTGTGTTTTCATAAACAACATTGTTCTGCTGTCAAGATCTCTTGGTTCGATATATTTGGGAGCATGCCACCTGTGATTCAACACTGCTTTCTCTCATGACAAAGCATCATGTTGATAAAATAACCCTTTATTCTAATTTAATTACACTATAGCTTTGTTTAAGATGATACCTATTTTGTCTTGCATTGAAGAGTAATAAAATCCTGCAGAAAGAAAAAGCACCACAAATATTGACTCCTTCATCTGTATGACCTAACACTGGGCACACTGTTTTGCCACTCTGCTTTAACTTCCATTCATGGTTATTATCCTGTGGTCAGTTTGGATAATAAAGTCTACTAACTGCTACTGTGCTTCAAGGTTATACATTGGTGCTCTGGGATTGTTGATCTGCCTTGTCTTTTTGGTCTAATTTTTTCCAGAAATCACTACTTGAGATATTCCATGTATTTCCAGAGGCAACTACATTTCAGGTGGAATCAGTGATTTTTCTACACTCTTTCTCCATATTTGCTGTCACATCACATTAGATATATCCAGCTGTATTGTTTGATACTGCATGAGGTACACAGATTTCATCATTCCTCTCAGCATGTTACACTTCAATACTCCAAGTCCATCTGATCTTATGGAAGGCCTCTCTTTCAATGCACTATGTGGTAGCATATCCCAAAGAGAAGTGAGGATGATGAGAGACAATCAAACTGTGTCTCAAATGTCACTAATGGAGGGATTCATCTATCTAGCTGAATAGGTCTCAGGCATCTTAGCAACCAGTTTCCTGTATTACACTGAAAGAGACCATTTACCCAAGCTCTGGGGCAACAAAGTCCACCATCAAAACTAATCTGGGTTAAAGGCTTCCTTACAATATTCAGTACAAAAATTTCTTTAGACACTTCACATCACTGGTCAAAACCACACACATGCAGGCAGGACCTGTGCAACAGGTGATGCTGCTCACACCCAGAATTACTTCACCATAGAATCCTCACATGTTCATATAATCAGGAACGCTGCAGGCTGTTTATGTACCTGTGAATAAAACCGAATATACAATCATTACCTAACCAATCTGTCAAAGTCACATTGAGATCTTAGTTGCCAATATGGTGCTTCTCTACATCTCTTGATACCTATGTAAATTTAAAAATAAAGTCTGCTAAGTTTCAAATTCTTCCTGCTCTATTTAATGAGTCCAAGCTACTTCAGGATTTCCCCCTGCTTTTTAAAAGAGAGCACACAGGCTCATTTAAGTGTTTGCTTCACAAATCATTCCCGAGAAGCATGAGTAGTTAAGAAAATACAAAGTCCACAAATCCATTTTATAAATTTACTGAATATATACTGAAAAGAAAAGAGATAAAGAGAAAAATCAACAGAGTAATAATTGTCAAACTATTTCGAGGTCTTTGCTGTAGTGTTTAGTTTTTGTATGCTGAAGGAACAAAGGAAAAGAACACACAACTTCAGGATACCAAAGAGAATGGTGTAAATATCAAGTGAAAAGTTAATCCAGCTCCTCTAGTATCATGAAGCAATTGTAGCACAATGGTAGAACACCTTGGTTCACAAATTAAAACACCTACATGTAGACATGGGTAAGAAAAAGGATATTAAATTATCATGGTTTAAAACAAGCTGGAAATTAAGAGCCAAGTAGCTGCCTTCCTTTCCCCCACCCTCTTCAGTGGGAAAGGGACAAAAAAGAAGAGATTATCGGTTGAAGTAACAATTTACTGAAAAAACAGTAATGAGATAAGGAAAACAAACAGTAACTGCAACGATACTAATGAGAATATTGCATAAAGGAGTGTTATTACGTGCAAAAAATACTTATGGAAATTCAATCTCCCTGATGTTATCAAGGCCAGCACCATGTGGCTTCCTGAGACAAAGGAGAAAATGGCAGACAGTACTGCAGCTGGTGGCTTTTTCCCTGAATCTGAGACAACAAAAACCAGTGACAGACAAATCCTCCAAGTTGGACCATCTTCATTTTGCCACCCTGCCACACTGTTCACCACTTCACTCCCCTGGAAAAAAAGAAAAAAAAAGAACAAAAATGGTGGCAGTTCCCTTTTATTTCCACCTGAAGCCACACCTCCCCACCCCCTGCCCCGTGAGGATATAGGTGGTACGGGATAACAGCCGAGGCATACCCACACAGTTCCAGGCTCTGCCCTCCCCCCACAGCAACCGTGAGAAAATTAACTCTGTCCTAGCCAAAAGTAGGACAGAAATACAGAGCAATCACATCTGTTTTGATAGTTTTGCTCAAGGATTCAATTATTTTAACCAATATTTGAATGTTGAAAATTAGGAAAAATAGCAGGGTCCCAAAACAAGGTTATATTTTTCCCCTACTTTAAAATACCTGAAAAGCAGATACTTGAATGAATGAAGACCAAATATGAAAAAATCATGAAAACAACCAGAAGAGAACAAACACAAAAGTTTAACATTATAGAGGTATCTAAATTATGACCCACAATTTTCTTTTAGCCTCTACCTCTCTTTAAGCCCAAATTTGCCACAATTTGAATTAGGTATTCAAATCAAACTTCTACTTACAGGAGCATTCCTTATTTGTTGAGCTAAGTGATGTGGCAATTTCCACCCCGTCAGGAGAAGCTGATGCCCCTCCAATCCTGAGCTGAATGTGGGGAATCCTGGGATCTGATCCGCAAGACTCTTATTCCACTAGCATATTGAAAAGTTCACTCATTACAAAGCTTGATATTTAGGTTCCATTCACTTCTCCTGTTATTCTTTCTTAGCCTCCTAAATTTCTTATTCTGTGCTGCCTGGTTAAAATACTTTTTTAAGAACACTGGCAACAGCCCAAGCCATGTGGAGCATAGAGTGCCGGAAGATAGAAACTTGGAATACTTATAAGGCTGAGGATATATTAAATCTAGGACTCCCATTTGCTCTTCAAAGCTGTAAACATCAATAACCTAATTTTAAAAGAATCAACTCCAGTTTGTTGTCTGAATTAATAGCTCTCTGTACATTCAGGTTTCAAGCTTGAGGGAAGAGAGAAATCTATCCGCAGCCTTGCCTCTATTATCTCATTTCCAGAGAAGATGGAGTTTCAGAAATACCCCAGGCTTAATGTTTCCCCTTTGCCTTGTTGCTAGGAGTGTCCTCCCTTGGCAGCCCACAAATGTCTTCTCAGGCATGCAACTCTCTTCAGGCATTGCGTAAGGATCATAGGCTCCCAATCCTAGATTTTGGATCCTTTGTGACTCTCAAAGGTGTATAATTTAGAGGCTCCTTTTGTTTTATCACACATTGTACACCTGATAGGTATTTGCATCTAAAGATAGACTACACTGCCAACATAATGCAGACACAATTAATGCTGTTCTGTGTAAGCATATTGACCATGACTCCAAAAAAAGTGTAGTTTGCTAATTTAAATATTGAGCAATTTATTTGCTAATGTAATATGAAAAGATCAGCTGGTTAAATAGATTGTTCCTGTGCCCTTAGCCTGCAAGAAAACTTAAAATAAAAATCAGCTATTTCAGAAAGTGATACAAAGGAGACACCAAACTTGCAGAAATGCTTGTGAAAGCTATCTTTTTTATTACATTCAGCCCATGAATTCCCAGGTAATAGAGATCGACGAGCTGCATCCATCACTCTGTGGTAGAGATCTGAATGATGGTGACTCATGAAATCTGACAAAAGGCCATTACAAAAGAAAGCATTAATTGTGACTTCAGCAAAAAAAAAAGCTTGAGGATAATATCTATGTGTGTAAAAACTCAAGTGTGTCATTGCTACTAGTAAACTATTTGAGATTTAGCATAGGATCGATGTATAAATGGGAAGAAAACCACAAGGATTGAGGTCCTAATCCAAGCAGTATGTACAATCTAAAATTTCCCATCATTTTTCCAGGGATTTACACCTTATGTAACTTTGAGGATCTATGTTGCGGCAAATACCTGAGTTCTGCATTGTTTTATCCAGTATTGATCTAACATCTAACTCAGTGTATCCTTAGATCTTCTTCTACATTGCTGTCAATAGTAGTTACATCTTGGCAGGAGTGTGTAGTAAAGAAAAAAATCAGCATTTCTCCCAAGTATATGTCTCTACAACAAATATGAGGAAGAAAATACTAGGCTGTCTTTGAAATTTAAGCAAATTTCAGATCAGTTAGCTATGAAAATATGATATTCATGGTCATTCTGCTTGTGGACATGTCCATCTGCAAACCATCCTTTCTACCCAGTAACTTTTGCATCTGTTGACTGATTTGCATGCTAATTGATGCTAAATCAATGATCTCAAAGGTAAGACATTATATTTTTCAGGAAACAAGAAAGAAAAGAGAAGAGTATATTAATGTTTTTCCTAGTGAAAGGCCAAAACATGAGCCTTCAAACATACTCCAATGCAAACTTCATATCTGAATTTAATTTTGAAAGCAAAAGTTTAATTAAGCATAGTGGTTCTACTTCAAAAATAAACCTCCTATCAAGCATCACTCCTATGGTACTTCTCCAAAAAAATCAAAGTGCTGCTTGCTTTCTACTTATTTCAATACTGGGGTAGGAACTCTACTCTGTCTCTTGTGCAGCAAATGTTACAGTAGTGTTTCACATATGCTGCCAGTGCAGGTTCAGACAAGCCTGGCAATGCTTATTTGCTGGTTTTTAACATTCTAGTGGGATGAGTACACTCACAATTTTGGGGCAGAGCTTTTGTAAGGACTGTACTCAGGTAACAAAAGGTGGCTGTACAAGCAATTCTAGTTTGGTCAGAATATTTTTTCTTCTGAAGTGCTTGCTGGTTTTTGGAATGCTAAAAGTCAAAGTCCAACATAAGATACTACTGGCCGTAATAAATAACTACTACTACTAATTCCTCCTAAATACCTGCAGTTAATAGGAGTGAAAATGAGTACATCGATACCTACAGACAACTTTTCCTGTGGGATTGAGCATTCTGTAGTAGAGAAATTGATGATCCACTTGCCAGGCACACACAGAGTCATCCTATAAGCTCAATTTATCCTCAGCTTCTGGAGAGAAACTTTCAAAAGCTTCAGTGTTACAGCATAATGACAGTGGCAGTGAAATCTCCATTGAACCTCATGGAGTTTGCTTGGGTAATGCAAAAGGCCCACAAATAAATGAAGGTTTTGATTTTCTGGGGAGGAACCAGAAGGATCCAGAAGCAGTAAGGCCTTCAGCCCTGGAAATGTTAAGGAAAAATTCTGCACTGGGATTTCTCCATTTATGAATATTGGCATCCAAGATTATGTCTCCAAGAAACATTATTTCCTCTCTATGTGATTTACTCAGACTGGGAAATTTTTTTTTTTAGTTTGCCATTTAATTTTTTTCCCCTCAGGTTGAATATCTGTCAGAGCACAGCAACGCAGCAACAAGAGTTTTCATCATGTTAATTTGCCTTTTTACTCTGTATATTAGCATTGGTTCTTCAGGTCTAGCAATATATTTGAGATGTTATGATGGGGTAAAGCAAAAAAATCAAGAAAGATGAGATTAAAATTATGTAGAGGTTGCATATCTTCTATTAATTATTTACCCCTATGTAATAGTGACAGAAACAACTTGTTCCTTGGAAATTTCCATCCATTTGTATGATGACAATATTTCTTACTCAGTGTGCCAAAAACTTCGCCAGGAAATACTGTGCAAGGCTAAAGACTGGAAAAATCAGATTCCCCTTGCAATTCTGCCACAAACTTAATGGAAAATCCAAAGAGGTATTTTAATTTTTCCCATTTTCCCATCTGTGAAATATGAATATCTTTTTCATAAATGTTCAGCACAGATGAACATTTGTTTGCTCATATATGGGCAGTGCTTGCAATTATTGGATGGGAAGAACAGAGTAATAATTATAATGTAATTACTGAGAAAGAGCAGGAAAATTGCTAACTGATGTGTGAAACCTGATACTTCAAGGTCTTCTTCTAGGGAGAAAATTCATGCCTGAACTGCCACTTCCAAGTCAGAAGCTTCATTTTGTCTCCTATTTTCCATTTTCTTAGACTTGCAACTCATTTTCTTTTTTCTTTTCTTTTCTTTTCTTTTCTTTTCTTTTCTTTTCTTTTCTTTTCTTTTCTTTTCTTTTCTTTTCTTTTCTTTTCTTTTCTTTTCTTTTCTTTTCTTTTTTCTTTCCTTTCCTTTCCTTTCCTTTCCTTTCCTTTCCTTTCCTTTCCTTTCCTTTCCTTTCCTTTCCTTTCCTTTCCTTTCCTTTCCTTTCCTTTCCTTTCCTTTCCTTTCCTTTCCTTTCCTTTCCTTTCCTTTCCTTTCCTTTCCTTTCCTTTCCTTTCCTTTCCTTTCCTTTCCTTTCCTTTCCTTTCCTTTCCTTTCCTTTCCTTCTTTGCTTTCCTTTCCACTAATGGAAGGGAGATTCAGGCACACAAGTGCACTGAGGTCACTACCTGCATCCTGATAGAGATGAAGTGCCTATGCACAGTAAGTGGATGGGAGAAATTGGATAACAGCAAATCTTTTAACCACAGCAGACTTCTGATCTCCTGAGAGATAGTTTAGGGAAAAACAGCTCTGTAGCATCCAGGTCTGTGTTGCTTTTACCTGGACACAAATGTGGATTTTCTGTGGTTAAAATTTGGGTAGACTATTAACAGAAGCAAGTGTCAATTTGTGCAACAGTACCTCAAATTTATATCAGCAGGATGTGGACTGTGCATGTCTAATGAACAACTGCACAATAATGTTTTATCTGGTCATATGGTTGATTTGAGTGCATAACTCTGTTGGTTGTGCTTTCAAACTAAGCATGCTAATGAAAGAATGGGCTATGAATCCACATGCAAACAATTGTTACAATTTGCTTCAAACGGTTTTTGTAAGTGTGAGTACAAAATTAAGTAAAGCATTATTGAAATATAGGGGTGATAATTCTTGTGTTGGCATAGGTATATAAATTCCCTGCTTTAAAATGTGTAGATGAGTAATCAGACACTATTTTTCTGGCTGATTCTATGATTATGGATTGATATTATATCATCACGGCTCCCCCACAATACCAATAGTTGATGGTATTTACCATTGGAATGAATGTTTTTAAAAACTCTTACCATAGGTGGTTTGCTTTACACAGCATTATCTATCCCAATTTAAAAATTTGAACACTGTGAAAATAACTAAAACACAAAAAGTATGTCTAAGTATTTTGTAAAAAGCTTGTCATATCTTGAATATACAGTGATATGTTTAATGAAGAATACTTTGAAAGAATGGTAGATCAATTCTTGCCGCTTACCTTGCAGCAATAGAATGATTCCCAGGGTATACACAATAGAATACCTACTCTAATCAAAATAAGCCATTAAATCTATCTCCCTGTCCCAGAGCAACATCAATTATTAATTCTACACTATTCAAAACAGAGTTTTCTCTGAATTATTCTTTAAAAAATGTTCTTGGAAAAAAATGCCATGATCCCTACTAAGCAGTACATTCTATTGCTTAGAAAACCTTTCTTATTGTCTCGATGGACATTGCTAGTCTACACATAAATAATGTTCTCTGTTTATGCTCAGTCACAACACACCTTTTTTGACAATTTTAACTCATTTTTGTATCTTATCCATAGTGGATTTGGAGGACAGCTTATTTCCTTATTTCCAGCAATATCTAATAGGTTCCTACAAACTTTGCAGGACTTTAGAATGTGAGAGATTTTGTCGGTGGTTCACTGGTTTTCCCAGTGAAGCTCTTGCTCCCACCTCCATGGTCCTCAGAAGTACCTACCCTGTAGGCAACTTCACCAGTTTCCAAGTATGCAGGGATCTGAGTCCTGGGTCCCTTTATGGTCACTTAGAGGTGTCACAGCTCTTTTGGGGCTTAAATTCAAAACAATTTCCCCTCACTGTGGCTCTGATCTTGCCATAGTTTTCTCATCTCAAGACTGAAAAGCCCCAATGCATACCAGAATCATCCTACTTCTCTGTACTGAGCTTTTTTGTTTGTCCAAAATCTTCCTGCAGTGGAGGTCCTAAAACCACAGCAGGCACTTCAGCTACGATCTGGTACAGAGAGGAAAAAGGTATTGTTTAATGTATCTTAAAGAGTCCTAGGTCAAACTCTGTATTTTTGAGGAAGCTTGACTGCCTTTGACTGGCATTCAGTATAGATCCTACTAAACCCCTCCTTCTGCTGGGCTACAATCTCTTCTGTCATTCCCTAAAGCAACAGGGCACCATGATTAAGCACAGCACAGAAGACAACCACAAACCCTGTGAATCATAGGCTTTTAGTATAAAGTCATGCCCAGCAGCCATTTTTTTCATGATGTCCACTAGTAATGTATTTAGTATAAATTGGAAAATATTTACACAGGATTATTCTTTCTCTCTTTTTTTTTTTCCTGAGTCCCTGCAGGTTTTTATTTTAATTTTTGAAAGCAACCTCTCCAAACATTTCTTCCCTCTGGAACATAGAGCACTGACTCAAATTAAGATGTGAACATAGTTTTGCAGTGTCCCAAATCTACAAACATAATCACTTTGAAGACACCAAGGACTATCTTTGAAAGGCTAAATCCAGGACCACTGATACTTAGACGTATCATTTTCCATTTATAAGGCACCATGCAAATCCCAAACTATAGACAGAGCTACCAGAATTCTTAATTATGCTGAAGACAACTGCAAGGTTCAGTATTGATGAAGGTATCTAAATAGGAAATAAAACAACAAAATAAATTGCATTGACAGGCCTGCATCTGATTTTTTTAAATGTTTTTATAATTTAAAATAAAGTTTAGAGAGTTTTTTAAACATACCTTAGATTAGTCAGCTATATCAGTATTACATTCCAGTTTTTGTGCCATTAAAACAGGTTTTCAGTAATTTGTACAATAGACAACAGAAAAGTTCAGAAGACTGAACTTTCAACAAAAATTCTGAAACTTACTCTACAATAAAGATGAAATTTACCTGGAAGTCAAATTAAATACTTCTGCAATCTAATAGGCAACATATATGGTATAGCTAAACACAGGTGTCATAATAAATATGTAAGAAAACATAGGATCAGTTGAGAGAAGTGAGGTCAGAAATAAACAGAAAATAGGGAAAATAAATGTGCACATACTTACTGTAAAACTGAGAGTATCAATAGCTTTGAAATACTTGAATAACTTATGTATCTTCTTTTGTTTCCATTAGAGCTATTTTTCGTTATTTTTTGAAAACCAAATTCCTAACATTAACTTGTATAATAATTTATAGTTCTTCAGTTTGAAAATTATTTAACTTAGCAGCACCATTAAAGTAAGAGAAAAAAGAAAAGAAACATTTTTAATGTAAATTATATTTGCTGTATTGATTATGATCATTCTTTAAAAATTTATTTAGCTCAAATATTATAGTAAAAGGAAAAACTTGATCTCACATTTACTAGAAAAAATTGCAAGTGACTTTGTGTCATACTGAATGCACTGTATTTAGGTTCATCTGATTTTGAGTCTTGAAATAGGCCTACAATATTTATTTATATCAAAATGTTGAAATTCTTCTCTACGTTTTCTTGGCCTGGTAATAAATTTGCCTGATGTTTTAACCATTAGTTTATAATCTTTATTTTTTTTTCACAATAGAGTACAATATGCCCAGGAACACTTAGTAAGAAAGAAATATCATTTAATGCAACTATATTGCACCTATTTCAGTGGCATCTCTATGGCTTGAACAAGGTTGCCATGAGAGCTTTGCAAATATTCAAAATTCTGATCTTCTCCTGATACTAGAAGAAACAAAGAAAAGAAGACATTTTCTTTACATCTTTCTAAATTGAAATCCATCACAAACAACTCCTTATACGTGTACTGAAATATACCATATATTATCACCATTGACTTCAGGAAGTATTCTTCATTCTTCCCTCTAAATAACAGCTCTAAATAACAGACCTCATCTGGTCTGTAATCCTGGCCAGATTTTAAGTTTTTTCCTTTATGGCATCTTTCTTCAAACAGTGTCTTTCAAGGCAGTCTGCCAAATCCATTGAAAGCAGAGCATGGCTACTATGAAGACAGATTGTAATTTGCAAGAGTAGTCACTATTTTGTAAGTCACAAGCAAGATGCAGGAGACAGCTACTGCAGCTAAAAATTTAAGGGATTTGAGCCTCTGTGGCAAATTCGTTGTGTGTGTCAGAGCTGACTTGTGCCAACAAAGAGATAAGAAAAACTTTGGGAGAAGTCTATCGCATGGCAGGAGACACAAAGAAAAGCCTTGCACAAATGCTGGAGAGATAGTGGCCAGGGAGGTAGCAGCTGTAATTTGGTGACCTGTTCCGAAGGAATCCTGATTTCTGTCCGCATTTCTTCTTTCCCAGCGGGAGACAGGTGGAAGCACATCTATTATCTCTGCCAGCTTCTGCTCCCTGGCCTTCTCACTGAGCACTGCAAAGAGGATTCATCTATTTCTTCCCAGCATTGTCAACCTTTATGTCAATAAAATATCCTTATCTGTTAGAGTTCCTGTCGTCTCCTCTGCTGACCTTTTGTTCTCTATTTACTTGAAACATTTCTTATAATTTATCTTAACCTCTGGTGCAATCTTCCTGTCATTCTCAGCCTTTGCTTCTCTTTCCTTTATTTCACAGTGGCTTAACTTCGTTTTGTAATACTTCCAGTCCTTTATAGATTTTGGTTTAGATCCTTTGAATGACCCTCTCCTGTTGAGGACTTATTGTAGCTCTTTCTGTATTGACCTTTCTGACCTTTTCATTTTCTTCTTTTTTAAAGTCAGGAGGGGAAAAAAATTGAAAAGACATTATTACTATACAGCTAGCATTCTATTTACAGGTAGCTCAATTTGTGAAAGCATAACTGTTGTGTGAACTCTTTCCTCTCCTCTCCTCTCCTCTCCTCTCCTCTCCTCTCCTCTCCTCTCCTCTCCTCTCCTCTCCTCTCCTCTCCTCTCCTCTCCTCTCCTCTCCTCTCCTCTCCTCCCTCCCCCTCTCCCCTTCCTTTCTCTCCCCTACCCCCTGTCCTGCCCCTCCCCACCCCTCCGCTAATCAAATTGCCCTAATTTGATGCTCTGCCCTGTTTCAAACTCTTTCTGCATTTAAATTTTTGCCCTTCTGAGTTTTTTAGTGTTGCAAATTACAAATTTTCTAGATTCTACAATACATGTTTTTGCATCTTGTTTTTGCTATGTTCTCAGTGCATGCGCTCAACATTTTTGCTCTTTCCTAGAAAACATCATCATGCTTTTTTCCACATTTGATGATATTTGTCCCTTGCTCCTTCAGGGCTGTTGCACAGATTGCTATAAGGAATTGCACCTGGTGAATTTCCAAACGTTTTGAGCTTTTGTTCATTGACTAAATCCATATTCTGACTTTTCTTTGGAGTATGCAAATACATCTGAAATGCGAAACCTTTCCTTCATGTGCCCTACCTTAAAACCTTAAAAGCTGGAGTCATTACTTCAGCTATCGTTCCCCACTCTGAACTCGTCAATTTCCACCTCTTTACATGAATACCATATCTCCTGCCACCAACCACACCCTCAAAACCCACCAAAGTTTTAAGCTTCACTAAATCTTGGCAAAGGCATAAGGAGAGGTGTTTCCCAGCATTTCTAAGCATACTGAGACAGGGAGGCTTTACACAAGGCATAAAAGATAAATCCTATGAAAGAAAGAGAGTTTAAAATAAACTTTCTGAAGAGATTTCTTTTCCTCTGGAGTTATTTTTTTTTTTTTTGTTGGAGTCTGATGTACATCTCTAATCTTAGTCATTAAAAAACCATTACCTGTTTCTCTCATGTTAAAATATTTTTTTTTAGTTCTTTTCTTCTTCATTTACCACACACATTTTTGTTTCACTGCTAATAAGCATTCACTCTTTTAATTTCTTTCTACTAATTTCAAATGAAGTTTTATCTTTATCCTGTCATTTTAATTCCTATCTCTATTTTGGGAATAGGTAATCAGAAAAATCCATCTATTAACTACTGACTCTCGGGTAGATAGATGTAGGGTTCAATCCTACTCAGCCACCATAAATCTCTAAAAAGCAATTTAGTAATCTGAAAATTTTCGTTGTTATGGCTTTCTAATAGTGACCAGAAGTAGAGTGGAGAAATTTCCCACCCAGTAAATAAAAAACTGGGGAGAGCTCAAAACTAATGGGTGTACACTAATTTCCTTTCCAAACTATTGCACGCAGAGACACTAATAGAAGGAAAGTCCTTCATACCCTGAAGCATGTATTAATATCTTGAAACAAGAGATGCAGCAGCATCCAATTATACTGTGTTTCAGGGATCACTTGTCCTGCGTTCTGAAACCTGCAGTTTAGTTTTACCAAAGGATGATATTTCATTTCCTTGATATCAGAGTATTAGGTATTCGTTCTCTAATTAAACAGCTCTGTTCTAACAAAAAAACTAAATTAGTAAGTGTGTATGGTTAAAGTTGGCTGTACAAATTGTCTCTGTAAAGTCATAGAGAAATTAACAATTGCATACTACATTATCTCATGTCAGTAGTTTACAGAAAATTACCCAAAAATATAATTAATTACAGTAAATTACCATATCTTGAAAGGGTCAGATGAAGATTGAAGAGAAAATTTTGTTCACAGAACAGTACTTATTTTGACTAAAACCTTCTTTAAAACTAACTCCTGTAATTAATTTTTAAATCATTTTTCATTGAAGCTCTAGTTCTTTATGCCTATTTCTATGATATGTATATATTTTAACTACTCTTAAGATCATTGTTTCCTATTAAATTGTCTCCTTTCAGTCAATACCAGTTTTGTCTTTTGGATTTTAATACAGCAATGATACCAATTTTGCTGCAAAGAAAATAAAGTGATGGAATAAAGAACCTTTGCTTTGCGTAGAAGAATCACTAAATAGTCATTTTAGCATTATACATGACTTTGGGGCAACTAAATAAAACTACTGCTTTTTCTGCTTAGATAATTCTAGGTACTCACATACAAGGTCTAACTGTCTGCGTTTAAGAGAATATGCTAGAAACTTCAATATAGCTGGCAAGGCAAGAGAAAATATCCTAAGAAACTAGGAAGAAATAGACCTTTCTGTACATATCCCAGGTATTTTCTTTTAATTCAAATATGTTGTTGCAAAACACTGATAAAAAGTAGCATTAATACTGTGCAGTTTATTTGCCCCAGCCTCTCAGGGAGCTGAGATATCATTCTAAATTCACTGTGCCGTATGGCCAGGGAAATAACTGGATCATTTACATGTTTTCCCAGCTGCCATAAACCACAGTTTCTGTGATCTGAAACACAAACTGAAAAATTCTGAGAGCTCATTACTTTTTTAAAAGGCAACAGATAAGAATGCCAATATGCCCATCATGCTACAGTGTGATTAAGTTATATACATTAATGGAAGTCAATAAAATAGGAAGCAACAAATACACTTTTTCTTGCTTGAGTTGCTCACTGGTCTACCTTTATTTAGTTTCTAACACACCTCTCCTTCCAGCTCCCAGCCTCCAGTTCCTCTATGAGTTCTGTTAATCCCCACCAGGAATTAAGAGTTGGCATTTATTTACTTTGAAACCTTATTTAACAGTGCCGAACCACATACGAATGAAAAGAGACATCAATTCTTTGTCTTGAAAACTGACTATTGAATATTTGATGTATTGAATAATTTCCCTGATTAGGAAATAAAGCACTAAGCTGTACCCGTTTGTTGTTTTGTCAGGGGGAAAGCTAATATGATTCAAGAAAACCGAGACATTCTACAATTAATTTCCAACTTCCTGTCCAAGTCCATCAGTACTCCACAAAGACACATGTGAAGGTTTGCCACCAGTACAGGTATGGAGTTTTAAGGAGAACTCTTTATTGGCTCTTTCTCTTACCTTGCTGAGTCTCAAAAAAAGCATGTGTTATACACAATCTAACAGTAATCAAGATTATTACTTACAGAAAAATCACTATAATCTTTGAAAACGCTTTTCTGGTGTTTTTCAGATATTTGCTTTTAGAAGTCATAAAGCAAGGAAATTTAATGACTGTGTTAAAGAAATTGTTGCTCCATAGTGTGCAGGGGTCAATAAGGCACCAAAGACAGGAGGATAAGCAGAACAACCAATCCTTTCTGGAATGAAAATCAGGACTGAACTGTGGGAGAAGACTGTGAATAGACCTATTGGGATAAAGATATGAAGTTCTTGCCTTTTTCATCAGAAAATGGAAGCTTCAGAGTAGGTAGAAGCAACAGTAAAAATGGTAGCCATTGACTGGTGGTGGGTGGTGGAGAAAGATAACAGTCTCAGTCAAATGGAGGATGCTCAGCAACAGTGGCTTCAACAAACTGAGATGAAAAGTCAAATTCTTTGAAGGAAAAACTGGCTTTTAAAAACCAATCATTTACAACTGACCAACATTCCCATTACAAGAAATTCTGGAATTGTTCATAAGTTCCCAGAAAAATCTGGGTTTTCCTCATATCTATGAGAGGAATAATTTCTCAACCAATTATCAGCAAAAGCAGCGGAAATAATTGCTTTGATCCATAAAACATACTAGTGATAGGGGAAATAAGGCTATCTTTAGCTGACCAATACCCCCTGGTATCAAAGCATTGACCAAGTTTTTGTGAAATCATGCAAGGAATTTAAATTTTTGTTATTAAATATATTTATTATTTTTTATCTGAACATTATGCAAGTTTGTGTTAGAGGCACTACTGGAGCTCTAGTGAGTTTCCAGAGAGACCCCAATTCTTCTGTGAAAGAGCTTCAAACATCTTTTGAGCTGGAATTTCATTTTGGTTTTTACCATACAAACAAGAGCACCATATCTTGTGAGTCATCTGAGACAAATAAAACTTTCATTGTAAAGTAAACAATTTTCTACCTCTGTTTATTTAGCCCAAATGGCTTTTTTGCTGTGCCCAGAATACTGAAAATCTCTTGTGCTATGAGTCTGTTTTGCTCATAGTACTTGAGACTCAAGCTAACTTCTGTACAGATCTCTTTAGAGTTAACACAGATCTTACATCAGGATTTCTTGGACAACTCTTTTGCACATGGAATGAACTTAAAGACAGCAAAGATAAAACTGTTTGCTAATTTTGATTCCTTCACATAAAGGAAAGTGTAGATATTTTTCAAATTAAAAAGAAACTAGGTAAACTAAATCTTTTCTTATTCTCTCAGAAATGGATCCTAAAATGAGGAAAAAAAAATATTCTAACAAGCTTTGTTAAAAACAACAGAAACACAGAAATAAATGCCATATTTACAGCATGGAATATTTTTAAACAACTTTCAGGGCTACTGCTGTGTTACTTCTTGTATGTTCTTGACTCAAGTGTACGGTTGAGAATTTTTGTGAGGCTAAAAATTAAACTACCTTACTATAACATTAGTGTTAGATATTAAACTGATATTAAATATTTCTAGCAGATATTTGCTTAATTTCCATAACTGCTTAATATTTCCGTGCATCACTTTGATTGTGCAGCTATGGAATAATTGGAAATACTGATTTCTGAATCCAAATTGTGATAAAACTTTTCATGGGATTTGGCTGCATGCTTTTTAAATATAGTATAAATCATAGCTGTAAGCCCTTATCTTGGATGTATGGAATGTCACAGAATATTCCTTATTAAGCATACAGAGCTGCCTCTCAAGCAAGTATGTACTTACAAATCAGGCCAGGGCACTAAGTTTTGCAAAGGACTCAGTAGACAGTTCATTTGTCTAATAAATTCCTGCTTGTGGGCAGGATTATGAATTGTGATGAAAAAACAACTACAACCAGATGAAGGGTTGGATAAGAGATAAAACATGACAACAATAGCACTGGTCCTTTAATTCAATTCACTGAGATTTCTGTATTTGCACGAATTTCTTTCCCTTAATGTGTTCTTTTATATGTATGTATATTTCATTTCATTATGTTTCTCTTGACTGTGAAGAAAACCTTTCAGAAAATGGAAGGTTTATTTTCTCAATATGGAATATGATATTTAAACAATATTGTTCCCATGTTTTTTAAGTAGGCTTATATTTTGCCTACTCTTACTCAATAACTGAATCTTTTCTTTCCTCACAAGTTGTCAAATGATAGTACATAAACTATGGAACAATTACATTGTATGTATTAGGATGTTGAGTTGATGATGATGATAAAGATTTTATGAAGGTTATAAAATATAGAGGAGTACTAAGAGATAATTTTTACAGAATGAGCCGACATTAAGGATCAACATTTGTTGTTCAGTATAAACATCTGCATTCTAAAGCAGAAATGACAGTCCTTTAGATATCACATTGTAGTCATGGAGAAATAGCATTCTTCCTCTGGTTAGATTCTTTGGTAACACAGAATTCAGAGACTGCTCACGTAATTCACTATTGTGTCTCAGCTTAGTGTGGTTACTTAAGTAAAAATTAAACCCCAAATCCTAAACAGGAAATCAAAAAGGAATTACATCTGTTCTGCCTCCAAATTAATATTTTCAAAAGGAGAACAATTTTCCAGTAAATATTACTCAAAGTAGTTTTGTTGTTTTAAAATTATTTTGAATTAATGTTAGAATCTCATTTGCAATCATTTAAGAGACACCCTTTTTCTAAGGCATATCTTTTATTCCATATTTTTTGGTTCAGTCCTTATCCACTTCATTGAATTAAAAAATGCCTTTGTGTACATCAACTGCATATTGCTGTCAAGATTTTGTCAGGATTTTTAGAAACAATATATACACAGTATCATGCACATAACAAAACAATGCTTCATTCAACAATGCCCAGTCATTATTATGTATCATTGGTGAACACCTTCATGAGCGGCTTTGAGTTTTGGGAGAAGCTTGGAAAATGCCTGTGAGATTCACAAGAAGGCATGGTCAGTCACAGCAGCAAGGTCCAATGGAGCTCCTAGGGGCTGGAGCTGAAACTGTAGAAAAGACAATGGGAGGATTACTTTTTCTCCCTCTTTAAAGCCATTGCTATATTTTATATCTATGACTTAGATGCTGTGACACAAGCTCCCATTTTAATGGGACAATCAGGAGCCACAAGAGCCAGGCTGGCTACCTTGTTTCTCGTGGCTCCATCAAGTGGCCCACAAGCTCCATTACAGACAAGTACACTTTCCTCTGAACCAGGACCTAGCTTCTGTTCCAGACAAGTACATTAATTATCAATAACATAGAACAGAAAAATATTGCACAGTGGCTCCAGTTTGATGTATTTGGGTCAGATCAGAGTGACTTGACAAAAACATTTTGTCTTTTTTCTATGTTCTAAAATAAGTAGCTTTTGCAGCGCAAATTAGAAGTCATTAAAGCCTTTTTATTCCCATTAATACATTCTGAGTACAAAAGGAAAGCTTACTTCTGGGTAGCTCTTACATTTCTCTACTCATGGGTAGCTTTGGGGGAATATGGTCAAACAAGATTTTTAAAATTGAAAGTTGTCATCTTCAGTATCATTTGTGTCTTATAACTTTCGGGCATAATGACACACCTCTCCCAGTTTAAATTTTGACTCTGAGATAAGAACAGTGACTTAAAAGTGTGTGTTTCTATGCATTGATTGTAAAGAGGATCCAAGGGAGACTAGCTAAGATACATACATTTATACTCTATATTGTTACTGTTAGTCACTTGCATTGCACATCTTTACTCTGTCAAGGGACTTGGAAATATTCCAGGGACATGACAGTAAATGCATATTCATAGCCCTTAAATTCAGAGAGCTATCTCTTTGAAACTTGCCCAGACTGAGATTTTGTTGAAGTATCAGATTCTTATCTTCTAGATCTCCTCCACTACACTAAGGAAAGCAAGTAAATTTATGTACGAGAGGGATAATTTTTAAACCCTCTCAACCCTTTTTTAAAAACACTCTCTACAGAGCTTAATTTCATTTAGCAAACAGGTTTTATGGAGAGTGATTTGGGAGGAAATGCCATCAAAATTAAAAGTGTACTTCAGCAATTTAATCTCCATATCACAATCAGGATTTTCCATACGCTACAACAGCTAGAAACAAGTGTGCTGGTCTAGGAAATGTGATCCTTGCTAATTCATGTGTAACACTGGATCCTGTCTGGTCAAATCAGAAGTACTAGGCTTTTTGTATCTAAGAATTTATTAAATTCCTCGAAGATATATAGCCAAAAACATACAGATAAATTTCCAGTTCTCATCTGGGTGTTAAACTGTGAAAAAAACCCAATATTTTTTTCTCTGTACTCTCAGAGACAGGTCCCCCTTTGTTTTGGCTACTCTGTATTTATACAGAGAGGATTAGGCTTCCTACTGGAAACTGTTTTGAGAAACAATGGATAACAGAAATATCACACGTTAGTTTGGTGGGAAAAGGGGCTGGAAATATGCCTTAAAGCTACTTAGAAGCCTGAACATGCAAAGAGCCACAGGAATTTTTTAAAAGAGCCAAGGCATCTAATTTCTTAGGTCATGAGTCAGATAAATGAGGTATATTTTAACATGTGAACTATGGAGAAACAAATCTACAATCTGAGAGTTTACTGAGTAATTTAGGGTGGGAGGTGGAGATCACCTGTCTGGTCAAACCCACTGCTCAACTTAGATCAGGCTTCCCAAGACCTTTTGAATTTTTTAATATCCCCAAGGATGAAAAGTTCATAGCCTCTCTACACAACCTCTTTTAGTGTTTCGGTGCCCTGTTGTGATTTTTTTCCCTAATGTTCAAATATATATATGTGTGTGTGTGTGTATATATATATTTTCTTAATGTTCAAAATTTCTTGTGTTGCAACTTTTGTTCTTGAGCATTCCCTTCTATTAAGTACCTGAAAGCAGCAACATCACCTCTTTGCCTTCTCATCCTAAGATGTCACTCTTAGCCTCTTCTTGTACATCACATACATTCAAACATCTTAGTCATCTAAGTGATCCTCCACTGGGGAACCCAAAACTGGACACGGAACTGCAGATGAAGTTAACAAGAGCTGAATAGAGGGGAATAGTCACTTTCACCAAACTGCTACCTACAGTCCTGCTCCCACAGCATTGTATGCAGTTGTTTTCCTTTGGGGCAAGGACACACTGGCTACTCATGTTCTTCTTGGTTTTCCACCATTACCCCCCAGGCCTTTTCCCCTAAGCCCATTTATGGGCAGTCAGTCCCCAGCCTGTATTTGTGCATGGATTTATACCTCCCCAGGTGCAGGACTTTGCATTTGTCTTTCTGAACCTCATGACTCCTGTCAGTCCATTTCTCCAGCCCACTGAAATCTCTCTGAATAACAATCCTACACTGCAGTTTATTGATCACTTTCTTATCTACATGTCCCCAGATTTGGGGAATGAACACTTAAAATGGATATATCCAAATCCATCATGATGACTTCAAGCTCCTGGACAATTCCACTGTCAAAAGAGACAATAAAGTATACATACAAACACATATTTATTTTTCTTCAATTTCTTCCTTTCAGAATTTAGGTTCAATAGCTTCGCTGCGATCAAAGGTGCCACTTCCAATAACACAGTAGCAATCTTTCCAAAAAAACGCACAGATGAAGGTCTGGCTTTTGCTTAGCAGTCTGACTCTTACAGCACTTGGACAATGAAAAAATTGAGAAACAGCATTGAAACTCCAAATCAGCTGAGAAGGGTCCAATCCTATATCTCTAAGCTTCTGGGAGAGTCTCATAATCCTCAGACTTAAATCCAGAATGGGGAGAAAATCCTCCTAACTTCTCCTAGTAAAAGACCTACTTGATTGCTACAAATGAACCAATAGTAGATAGGTACAAAAAGGAGATAAATAAAGTAGCTAGGTACTCACCTCAGCTTGTGTTTTTACTCAGTGCTCTCTAAACAGAGAGTAAGCATGTATTTTACAGTAAACCGTCACTGGATAAAGGCAGGACAACTTAATTTAAAAAGAAAATGGGAATTATGTTAACACCCATCAACACTGCTCATTAATAACTCACAACATTTGTGCTGATTACCAGGCATATATCAATCTATTTAAATTTGTGACCAGTATATAGTATTGGTAAATGAATATAAATGTTACTTTATCATTCACCCCAAAGCTTGTTTAATAATTTAGATTTGGTATATTTCACCTTCCAAAATAAGTGCCTTGAAATCTTGGGACTGCAGTGAAACATGAGTGATGTTCTACTGAATAACAGTATCAGAGTCTGATCTCCATATATATTAAAGATCATGCAAATTTTTAAACTCTTCTGGTTTTTCTTCAGAGTCCTGTATTGATTTTTGGTATAATCTTAAAAAATTAGCAGATACTATTGTAAGGTTTTTATATCTTCTTTTAGTGATTAGATGATCTTTAACCATTTTATGATTCCATGATTTTATACATACAATGATTTTAACTGAACCTATTAATTTCTACAGGAATACGACAAGCTAACTGATTTTTCTCTTCTAAACCCAATCCATTTGGGATAATATTAAGATTAATGGTTTTTAGTACCCGTTTCCGTTTATCTAATTTGAAATTTAAATATTAGAAGCCATCTTGTTTCCTAATGTAAATCAGTTAGAGAAGACATGAGTCTGTTTCATGTTTGAATAGAAGTTAACTATAAAAATGATTGCTAAAGTATAACCAGTCCTTGTCTCATACTTTTTAATAGTCAGAAAAGGCTTTTGCTACTTAGTGCACTCCACTTATCCATTTTAATCTGAGTTTGGTAATCCACTAAAAAGAAAAAATATTCACAACAAGATTATAAAATCAAGCCACAATATCTCATCTCACCTCAAACTGTAGAGATGATTTTTTGCCACAATTTCTGATACTTCTTATGATAAAATCATAGACATTTTTCATTAATATTTCTAATATCTTTTTTATCTCTTGAAAGGTGAGTTCCCCAGTCACTTTTTTCCTTAGCAAACAGAAATATCCCCTTTTAGGCTTTGTACACTTATTTCCCTAGAATCTGAGACAAAAAGAATAAAAAATGTAGCTAAAATTAAGGCTAGATTCCCCAAAATATTTTAGTTTCTTAAGCAGGTCATGTTCTCAGTTGCTTGTTCTCCCTGGTGTCAAGCATCTTTTACCCTCTGTTGCACAGTAGCAAATATTTGGCAGGCAGAGTTTAAACTGTACAAAATCTACCTTGAAGGTTTTGCAATTTTTTATGAGAAAAATGTGAGCTGTGTGGGTGATGTTAAGTTCCTTGACAACAAATGCCAACTGGCTTAATAGGACAGAGGTTCTGCCACAGTTTCTAATTATCACAAGGCAAAACCTTTCCAGGAGTTTTTTACACCAAACTAGAACAATTACAAGGGACGTAGTTTGTAGAATTTGTACAGTAATTCCTTTTTTCTGAGTATAAGGTCCAATGCTAATAATAAAACCAAATTGTTACAGGCACTAATGACAATTACCTACTGATTTATGACTTTCATTCTTCTGCCTTTCTTGCCACAATAAGCCCAGCTTCCAAACACCCACAGGGCAAGAGAGAGCACTGAATGCAGCAGCTTGAATCTAAATGCATGTTGACTCCCTCACCAGCACGTGTCTCTTTACTCGCCAAACAGGGTATATTCTCCTAAACCGGACTTACAAAAGATGTACTAGGAAATTATCCTAACACTCCTAGTATATGTATTATACGATTTCAAGTATTTAGAGATTAAAATCTCCCAGGGCTTTCAGTTACATTCATGCATTATTTCCATAGGGGAATTTTTTAAGTCTTCATTAGAAATTAAGTGCTTTCTTATAACACAAATATTTTACATTAAATTTGGTGGATACGTCTGCTTTACATGTGAAGTACAAATCAAGCCACAGCAATGTCAAAGGCTCAGGTGATTTTCCTTTCAGCTTACATGTATTATTATATCTGAGCAACTTGGTAATTAGCTACTATACCTGCAAACAATGAACTGCCTGTAACTTAAGATTTTAGTATTCTTATATAGCTATATAAAATCAAGCAATTAATTAAATACCTTTTTCCAAATATAACGTTTTTCCATCAAATGACTACGCATACATTTGACAATGAGACTGCCAACACTTCAGCCACAGAGAGTCATTATCCTTTGGCTCCTTGGGCTAACACACCAGAAAAGTGATCCAAACCCAAAAAAGGCTTAGATTTCAGCTCTCTACATTTTGAAGTCAAGGAGGGGCTGTTCTTTTGCTTCTTTTAACCTCCACCCAGGTAACAGTCTAGTGTGGCCCACCTGCTGACAAAGGGATAGTTCATCAGCACAGTACGTAGAGCTGCATTGTCAACTCCACCTTGGACAGTCAGTAGCAAGTTCAAATCTGCTCTGTGAGGTTTTCCCACATCACATACCCACAGAAGATCCTTACCTGCTGGGCAGACAACTGAGTCATCCTTTAAAAAAGCTGATAAAAGAGCTCACTTTTTCCTTCAGACCCTGGATCAATGAAGCAGAGCCTTTTCTCTGCAAAAACATCTGAGCATATCCCAGAGTGTGTTGTTCTTTCTCTGAAGGTAGGACCAACTTCTGGTCACAGTGTGCTTTGGTAGCCCCTCTCATGGCAAGAAATGAACCAGATCCATGGTCCCTCCAGGTGTTCCTGTCAGGAGCTGAACGAGACCAGGCCAGAAATGGGACTGAAGAGAAGGCAGCAATGTGAGTCCAAATCTGTCAGGCAGACAGAGATGTATGAACCAATTGGCTCATCCCATCCAGGAGGTAAGATATCTATAGGATAGGTATAGGATAGGTATAGGATATCTATAAGATAGATACACCTGGGACGTAGGACCAGAGATGGGAACACCTACAAGACAATTCAGGGAGGGGCTTAAGACTGAGATGAAATGGAGCTCACAGACCCATGGGGAGGAGGAGAGAGGAAGCCCCAGGGAAGACTGAGCAGGAACTGAAATGCCCCTTCTTGCCCTCGGGACCTTGATAGCCTCCTACGTAAGTGTCATGCAGTCCTGCAAAATAGAAGCCAGCTATGCTGAGCTGCATGCAGAAGCTCAGCTTATTTGAATGCATGTTGGTTTAAGATTAAGAGCTGTCTGCTGGTTTAATTGACTGAGCCAGCGTCAGTCTTTTTCATCATACTGCTGCTGGGCGATTCTCCAGCTGCAAAGCTGTCTCTGAAAGAATGGTCCCAGCATGTATTGACAAGGGTCCCATTCTCTTCTGGACAAACAAGTCACTTCCCTCTGCAAATGTGTCATTTTGTAGTTATGCACGAAAATGAGACAGCTGGTTGGGAGCTCAGCAGAGGCATTTGTTTACAGTGATCACCTGTAAGGCAAGCAGGTATTCTGGATATTCCTGAAAGACAAGAGCCAGAAAGTCAGGTGGTTTGCAGCTGTTTTGTACCTATAATCAAAAGGAACTATGTCTAGGAGCCAGAGTTTTCCCTACCTCGTATCTGCTCTTAAACTGACCTTCTTTTCAATATATCTAAAGACAGGATTAACTTATATGTATATGTAGACAGAAGACAAGGTCAAAACCAGGGTGCCCCAGTGAGACAGAAGGGGGCACCCACTGATAGCAAATGCTAACTGGTGTAGCTCTGCTAACTCTGAGTTATACTGCTTTAACCTCTCGTGTTTTTCATCAGTTGCTTGTCATCAGCCAAATTACAAACTGAGAAACCACTCATTTTCAAAATTGATGATATTCTCATATTATGGATCAATAATTCACTTTTTTACTTTTTTTAAATGTTGTTCTATTTCTATTTTAAGAAAAATCTTAAGAGTCTGCATTGGTTTCCATATACTAAGACAATTAAGAACCACCTGTATAGTTAACGAAGAATTTCTTTGAAGGGTAGAAGACCAAAATCCTTGACCCTTCCTACCAGCTCACTGAACTTCCAGGGCATGCACTCTAAATACTAGCAATACAGAAGGAGCACCCATGAAAGAAGTGACCACGTACAAGGGAAGCCAGCTGATGTAATCTTTTTGGATTTCAGTAAAGCTTCTAATACTGTCTCTCACAGTGTCCTTCTGGATGACAACCAGCCGGATAAACACAATGGGTGAGCAACTGGCTCGTGGGCCAGGTGCAAAGGGTTATAAAAAATGGGGCTACATTGGGATGGTGGATGTACGTTAGGGGGGTTCCACAGGGATCCATTTAATGCCCAGTTCTCTTCAACATCTTCTTAAACAACTCGACGCAGGACTGGAAGGAATACTAAGTTTGACTATGATACTAAAGTGGGAGGAGCTGTTGACTTCCTTGAAAGCAGAGGGTCCCTTCAGAGAGGCCTTGACAAATTTGAAGGCTGAACAATCACCAGCCATATGAAGTTTAACAATGACAAATGCAAGATTCTGCACCTGGGTGGGCAACCCTGGATGTACAGACTGGGGAATGAGATGCTGGAGAGCAACCCCATGGAAAGGGACCTGGGGATCCTGATCAAGTTGAACATGAGTCAGTGCCCTGGCAGCCAGGAGGGCCAAGCGTGTCCTGGGGCACCAGGCACAGCATCGGCAGCTGGGCAAGGGAGGGGATTGTCCTGCTCTGCTCTGCACTGGGGCGGCCTCACCTCCAGTGCTGGGAGCAGTTTTGGGTTCCACAACGTAAAAAAGATATAAAGCTATGAGAGAGCATCCAGAGGAGGGCAGCAAAGACGGTGAGGAGCTTTGAGGAGAAGCTGTATGAGAAGTGGCTGAGGTCACTTGGTCTGTTCAGCCTGGAGAAGAGGAGAGTGAGGGGAGACCTCATTGCAGTCTACAACTTCCTCATCCAGCCTGACAGAGTTCAAGAAGAATTTGGACAACACTCTCAGACACATGATATGATTATTGGGACTGTTGTGTGCAGGGCAAGGAATTGAATTTCAGTGATCCTTGTGAGTCCCTTCAAACTCAGGGAATTCTATGATTTTATGATTCTAATTGCAAGTGACCCCTTTCCTGCTCTCCTTCCTTGATGCTCCTGGTTACAGCAACATGCACTCTGGGATGGTTCAGAGGACTTCCCTTAAATGCTCATAAAACGTGATGACAAGTTTTTACTTTTCCAAACACCAGAAAGAAGAGATAGTTTTAAAAGTAAAATGCCTTTTGAGGAAGAATGCTGAAAGTCATTTTTCCCTTGAATCATGAAATAGTGATAGGCTTCCTGGCTCCTAGACAGAAGCAAGACCCAGACAAAGTAAAGCTCTGCAAAGAGTAGAAGTGCATTGATTTTAGAGTAAAACCCAACTGAGAAAACAGGCAGGCCAGGAAAATAGTTTCTGCCAGCTGTCCAGGAATGACAAGAGCATGAAAAACTTACTACAGGTAGAGATGAATAGGTAACAAAGTGAGAATGGGAGAGAGATGCTATCCTTATGAAGAGCTAAGTGAACTAATTGTTGCATTCTTTATTGTCTTCCCTGTGTCTTTTAAAGATCATTACAGCAATAATACTATCAGCTTTGGATGTAAGCATCTATTATTCTCTACAGTTATATTTAGGCACTAACGAGAGATGGTGAATGCAAAGGAGAAGATAAAAGGAACTGATGAAGTACAAAGATAAAGACAGAATCACAAGAAGACAGACAAAGGTTATCAACTTAATAATGCAAACTAATTTCAACAATTTGAATCCCTAGCTTGTTGACATTTCTGAACATCTTCATGCAGTTATCTAATAAAACTAATTTCATAGGAATGGGGGCATAGTATAACAGTTAAGGAGTAATCACCAGCTTTATTTGATTATTACTGTTCATGCTTTGGAAAGCCTTTGTAGCTTCTGAATATAATTGACAAAAACTTACATTATATTACTATATTTAAAATTGAAAGCAATCATCCTCATGCTTTTATATCAAACATATAATTAATTATTCAGGCACTCATGTCCTTTCAGATATTGTGCAGTTCTCTAGGGAAATAGAGGACTTTTTTCTACAAAAAGCCAATAGGTTAAGAAAATTTTATTATGGTGTTTACATAAGTGTCTCAGAGAATATGCTTTTCTGTCACACTGGAAAATCTGACAATTTCTTATCAGGTTCCCTGAAACACATACATCAAGTAAGCTGAGATCTTGTACTTAACATAGACTTGGGTATGAAGGAATCAAATGTTAACAAATAGACCAAAAGAAACCTCATTGTCCCAAACCTAATTATGTAGTTGCCTAATTAACATTGCTTGGCTAATTAATTACTATTAGTATATACCCATTTTCCCTCTCTTTCTTCATTCTGTAGAAGATAGAATGTGCATTTGAATATGCTGTTGATTACATAAATCATTTATTCAAATCTTTAATGCAGATACTTAACTTACCAGCATTACTATCCCAAAACCTTTTTTAAAAATAAGTCCTCTGAATTACAGAGCAGTCTCATTTTTTATACTTTTCTGATGGATTCCTTCAGGGAAGCATTGGGCAGTCAGAATACATTTGAACCAGATCTTTGCCATAAACTAAGGATCCAGACTAGATTTATAGAATACCACCTGCCATGACCTAGCCTGATGCAGGAGGTACTGGTAGTAGTAGTAGCCCACCCCAACTGTCCTTGAGGGTGGGCAGAGATTTTTTTCACAATTGTTAATAAAATCTATTAGGATCACAGAATATTCTGAAGAAGGGACCCAGAGGGATCATCAAGTCCAACTCTTAAGTGAATGGCCCATACAGGGATCAAATCCATGGCCTTGGCATTATTAGCACCATGCTCTAACCAACTGAGATAATCTCAGGGTCAAAAAAAATCAGGATTAGAGCTGGCCACTCTGGATAGAGCACATTTCAAGCTGGGTTCCTAGGGGTAACAAAGAAGAGCTTTCTATGCCTATATTATTGCCCAGTGTCTGAGGGTGTAATGGATTGTGTTTGTTTTTTTTCTCTAAGGTTTGCAGCCAGTTTGGGTGCTTTCTTACAAAAGCAGATCTTTATCTCACTCAGGTTTTGAAGATTTCACAGGCTCTAGCATATTACACTCATCCATTTTTTTACACAGTCAAACTTACCGTATAATATTTAATTGTAATGTTCCAGCTGGGAAGGGGCTGAGTGAACAGCTAGTTATAAAAATAATCATAAGTAACTTCACTGAGAGTCAAACTTGATTAATTTGAGCCTTTCTACTTATGTCCTACTCATCTACTTTTGTTCTTAGCTAAACAGGTTTGCTTCATAAGGACCAGGTTATTTGTAGTGTTGGGTGATAAACTCTTTTTTCCTGTCATATCACTCAGAGCTTTCCTGCTCATCATCTTTCCAGAAGGACTCCTTAATGTCAGCACACATGAGGATTTGGGTCTTCTGCATTTCAGTGGTGAAGCTGCTGGCATGCAATACCAAACCCACTTTCCACCTTGTTAAGAACGGAGCTGGACAGAGGATTTAGTGACACACTCGTTTTCTTCTCCATCCTCCACCAAACCCACATAAAATTCAATGCATGGGGTGGACAACATATGCAACAACTGAAGCAGTTCAGAAGGGATCAGCCACTGTCACTTGCTAAAAGAGAAGCTTGATATTTTTTAGTACTCAGTGGGGTTTTAGTGCTGTTCAAATGTTGCTGTGTATACTACACCCACACCTGTCTCATTCTGTTATATTTCAGCTTTTCTGACTTTTTACATGAAAATCAGACAGGAAATAGTGCTGCTTCTGTCAGCTTTTTGCTGGTAGAATGCTCTTTGGAATCCCACAATAGGCTCTGCTTCATCTCATTTAACAGCATGAGCCTAAGAGACAAGTTATCAGTTTTTCCAAGCAGTACAGCTCCCTTAATGCAGCTTGCCCAGCCATTCCCAGAGGTGGGATCAATATTGCTATATTGAAAAGAATGGTTTTGGTGCTCACATAAGAAAAAAGTAATGTCTGTGGCTTTTGTGCACAGAGTAAGCAGATCTACTGCAGAGAGATATTACAGTGGCTTCCTTTGACAACTTTGCCAATATCTTTCAAATCACTTAACAAGCTCTATTCTGGACCCCTTCAGCATGACTGAAGAACTATTTATGCATTGTATTTAATACGTGTTTCAACATAAAGTACAATATAAATCTTGATGACAAGAGCTTCCAGGGCTTCTCTCCTCTGCCTCCAGGTGGGAGGTGGCTGTGTTAGCTGTAAATCCATACATTCATAGTGACTGCTTTTCTGTGTCCCCATGTTGAGTGGAACAGCTTCAACTAAATGTGTAGAAAGTACCTCCCATCTCTTCCCTTCCAGCCTGGCAGTGTGTAAAGCCATAGGAAAAGAGGATTTCAAAGGCAACATATGGGCAGCCTGCTGGATCAGTGATTTATCTTTTAGGCTACAATTTAAAAAAAGTGGCTACCATAGTCTTTCCAGGACTCATGCCTTAAAAAGAAAGGACTGATTTCTGCCTTGTTATCAGCATATGATCTAAAGGGTGAAGTCAAAGAGAAAAGAGTCATAGCTCTACAACATTTTCTAGGCATTAAACCTCTGAATGGCATCAGAACTCTGAACAGCATCAGCAAGTGAGCATTTTCCACTGCCAAACTCTCTCTGTTCCCTGCAGATGCCCCGAGCGGGACTCCAAATTGCCCTGCAGCATCTGCACTTCTGTAAATCACAGCGTATAAGCCACAGCACAGCAGCACCTACTAGTCTCTTTGGGCATAGCTTTTCTGTGGTGTATTCTCAATATATTCTCCAGCACAGTTCTGGCCCATGTAGCCCCTGCATAGTTTGTTTGTGTTTGTATTTTTCCCAGTATTAGAGAGCAGTGCATTGGATTTGTGTGGTCAGGTTTTGATAGTGTGGGGTCCAAAAGGGTGGCTTTGTGAGAAGCTACTGGGAGGCCCCCCATGGCTGATGGAGCCACTACCAGCTGGCTCCAAGACAAACCTGTCGCTGGCCAAGGCTGGGCCCATCAGTGATGGTAGTAGCACCTCTGGAATAACGTACCTGAGAAGGGGCGAAAACCAGCAGCAACTGTAGTCAGAGAAGTGAGAATAAGTGAGAGAAAATTCTGCAGACACCAGGGTCAGGGGGAGGAGGGGAAGGAGGGGCAGGAGGTGCTGCAGGAGCTGTAGCAGAGATTCCCCTGGAACCTGTGGTGAAGATCATGGTGAGGCAGCTGTGCCCCTGAAGCTTCTAGAAGTCCACTGTGGTACAGAGATTCATCTGTAGCCCATGGAGGACCCTACACTGGAGCCAATGGAAGCCCAAAGGAGGCTGTGATGCCACAGGAAGTCCACACTAAAGCAGGTTCCTTACAGGATATGTGGCCCATGGAGAGAGGAGACCACATTAGAGCAGGCTTGCCAGCAGGACTTGTGACCCCATGGGGGATCCACACTGGAGCAGCCTGTTCCTGAAGGACTGCACCCCATGGCAGGGACCCATGCTAGAGCAGATCATGAAGAACTGTAGCATGTGGGAAGGTCTAATGTTGGAAAAGTTGGTGGAGGACTGTCTCCTGTGGGAGAGATCCCACACTGGATCAGCGGAAGAGTGTGAAGAATCCTTACCCTGTAGAGGAAGGACAGGCAGAGATGACATGTGATGAACTGACCACAGCACCAATTCCACATCTTCCTGCACTGCTGGAAGATTGGAGGCAGAAAAAATTGAGAGCCCTGGAAGAAAGGGGAGTGGAGTGAAGGTGTTTTTAAGATTTAAGTTTATTTCTTGTTACTCTGATTTAATTGGTAATAAATTCAACTAATTTCCCTAAGTCAAGTCTGTTTTGCTCACGATTCTAACTGGTGAGTGCTCTCTCCCTGTCCTTATCTCAACCTATGAGCCTTTCATTATATTTTCTTTCCCCTGTCCAGCTGAGGACATGAGTGATAGTTTCTTTGGTGGGCATCTGGCACCCAACCAGGGTCATCCCACCACAAGTAGTTCCTGGGACTGATAAAAATAACAATGTCTTCTGGTTCTAATCTTACCTAAACAAATATAAAGGGGATGTTTCCAGTTTTAATTTAGACACAGAAACTTCCAGTAGCACAATAGAATCATGCTGCTGAAAGCTTTACAGACTTACAATGAATGTACATTAGTTGTTATGGTTTGTGCACACTGCACTCTCTTTCCCTTAGATAATAAAAACAGCACTAAGTAACTATAATCGCCTTTGGCTTTAAAATCCAGAAACACTAAAGGGTCAAAGGAAGATAACTGAAGAATAAGCAACTGACTGCCAGAAGGCCTCTCTTTTCTTTAGTGAAGCTCATGTTTGTCTCTATAGGAAAGTGCTTGAGAGGTCAAAAATATATATAACAAAAGGCCGAGTTACCCACCTAAATATACATATAAATATTTACTTTTTCCATGAGAGCACGAATCTACCACTATCTTTGAGAGCATTTATGCATTGCTACTTTTAGCAAGACCAATAGATAGAGCACCTTATCTGCAGCACCAAGGAACATTCTTGGACTTTTTGAGCAGATGCCTTGACATCTGGCATGCATTTGTATTTATTTGTGGTTTTAAGTCAAAGATTGAGTATCTTAAAATCAGAAATGTTGACTGGAAGTGAGCTCTGTCAGTTCCGTAATTCAGCCTCCTATTTAAAGCAGAATTTTCATGAGTAGCATCCCAGGTCAGCCATGAGTTTCCATTAAAAATACTGAAAAAAAAGATTTATGAACCAATCAGTTTTACATCAGTAAAATACATCTGCTTTTATAAAAGGGAAATACATTTAATAAAATGAAAAGACATTTTCCAGAACTTTCACCAAGTTTTTGTGCTGTCAAACTTCATAAAAAATGAAAATTCAACAAAAAATGAAATTATTTATCACATTTTCTTATTTAAAACCTCATTTTTATCCACCTTTTTCTAAAGATTTAATCAGTTTTTAATTGCAAACTCAGGTTTTTATTCCAAGAATCATTTAATCCCCAAATATGTTTCCTTAAACAGACTAATTAAAAAAAAAGCTGCAGAAATCAGTGTTATAACTGAGATAGTAATCACCTCACATCCTAGCTCACTTTTCATTGTGACATCTTTTTGTCAAAGTTCCCCTAGTGAAACATGCATTACAAAAGAAGAAGCAGAAGAAGGTATTTTCTTTTGATAATACAGAACAGAAATTATGTAATCTACAAAAAAAAAAAAGCTGATGCTTTGGTTTTCCGTCCAAGACTAACAACAGCAATTTGAGACTATTCCCACCAAAAAGGTGATAGAGGACTCTCCACTGATCAAGGAGTACATAGAATTTCATTGGACATGAAGCCAACGTTTTATTACATTAATTTTTTTTCCCATTTCTCAGCCTGTGTTGCTTACCTTGATTCGACTTCCCATAACTTAAATAACATTTAATATCTTCAAAGCACTGTACATGCATTAACTAATTTCACCCATTAAAATTTGTCACTGCTGTCTAATGATAGATTCCCAAATGCAGTGGATTTGAAAACTTTCTATTAAGCATGCCTTGGCAAGCCTCTTCAAGTATATAGCTGTAAACTGTCTTTTGATGCCATTAGGTCTGTAACCCTTTGCTGGTCATATGCCACCAGCCAATAAGGAGTTACAATGATTACTGAGCTTCTGCTCCAAGAGACGAGGCAGGGTTTCCCTTTTCTTGAGGGAATTTTGATAACCCAAGCAGGTATTGCTTCATATCAGTGTCTCAAAGTCTCCATGATAAGTTTGTCACCAAGATGTTAAAAGTGCCCGATAGATGAGTTTGGGACCATATTTCTAGTGCTGCATGATAAACTTTTTGTTCCAAGCTGAATGTACCAATGGAGACACCTGGAATGCATTTACTTATTAGGCCAAGATAGGAATGTCCTTTGCAGCAGAAACCAGCAATGTCCTACATGGCCTGCAGATGTTGTCACAGGCTGGCTGCACATAACATTTGCATTTGTATTAGAGGTGCTCCAGAGGGCTGGAGCTTGTCTCCTCTCAAGACAAGCTAAGAGAGTTGGGGTTGTTCATCCTGGAGAACAAAAGGCTCCAGGGAGACTTTATAGCAGACTTCCAATACCTAAAGGGGCTACGAGAGTGCTGGGGAGGGACTTTTTACAAGGTCATGTAAAAGAAAAGGCAAGGGAGAATGGGTTTTAAATGGAAGAGGGTAGATTTAGATTACATATAAGGAAGAAATTCTTTACTGTGAGGGTGGCAAGGCACTGGAACAGGTTGCCCAGAGAAGCTATGGATGCCCCATCCCTGGAAGATGTCCAAGGATGGGGCTTTGAGCATGGATGGTCTAGTGGAGGGTGTTCCTGCCCGAGGCAGGGGGGATTGAACTAGATGGTCTTTAAAGTCCCTTCCAACCCAAAGCATTCTGTGATTATCTATCACTGCCGGGATCACTCCGACATTTTTCCACTTTTCAGAGGCAGATCCGAGTGCTTCAGTCCAAGGGCAAATAAAACTGATGAGTGACTACAAGGAGGGGGTATTAGGACCCGATGTCCTGAATGGCACTAGGCCATAAGTCAGTCTGGATGTTGCCTAAATTAATCTTGGAGCACAAGATAGCTTCCAAATATTGCAAAAAATGGAGATGATAACCTGTTTGCCAAAGGAGATCAGTGGAGAGAGCAGGCTGTGTGTCTTAATTCTTTTGATCTTCCCCAATTTTAAAAATACAATTTAGATAAAACCATCTGTTGAAGAGATCCATGGGTGGAAAAAAGGTGCACAGGAATGACCACAGAGCAAGTCTTGAAGGATTTTGATAGTGTTTCAAATCTTGAAATTTCCTGTTCCAAAGAGCATTAGGTGGTTCCTTAGATGTACGGGTCTCTTCAGTAACATCGAGGCTGCTTTGCTTTGCTTTCTGACAAACCAGGCTGCAAACACTGAAAGTGTAAATCCCTCTTCTGAGCAGTAACACCCATTAAGCATCGATAATATGATCTGCACTGCAGAAACCTGACAGAGTGATAGGCTAAGTAATCATTAGTCGTAAACAATAATGTGCATAATAACAGTGAATCATCAGACAGAAAACAGAGCACTATTTAGTTCTAAAGATGAATTAGGATGATTTGCTTTGTGCGTTAAATGAATTTCCCTGCAGTACTTCAGACTGCTTTGTTTTCATACCTTCAGCTGCATCTGCTCCTCCTGAGAGTTGCTGTAGTCACTTTACCGAGCTCCTGTTTTATAAACAGAGAAGTCATATCCCTTACCCTGCCCTTACCATCTTGTCTGAGCATATGCTGCTAGCTTTCACAGTTGACAGACACTCTGACAACTGGCAGTCTGTCTGTCAAGAAGATCCTAAAAGATGGAAGTGTTGAGGAGAAAGTTCAGTTCAGGATCATCTCCATGGCTTTAGGAGAATGTTTGCAGCAGAGATATTATAGCAGAATGCTGATAAAATCATCAACTTTGCTTTCCTGTGAACATGAAGTCTACTTTAAAGTGGTAATATTTACTTTATGAAATGTTTAATTACCAGAAAATTGCATATTTTAAAAACCAATCTCTCTTCCTTTCTCTGGGCCAAGTACAGTCCTCATAAAAGACAAAAATCCACCTCTCAGTGTGAAGTGAGAAGTGGGCGCTCTGCCTCAAGGTGACCCTCCTAGATTTAACTCCCTCTCCCTCCTCTCCCAGTTTGGACACTTTGCCAGGTTGCTGTCACCTTCTTCTTGCTTCTTCTCACCTTTCAGAACATTGTCTACTTTCCTTCTGCCTGGCTTATGTCAGGTGAGGAGCTGATCCAACACCGTCACACCAGGCAACTGGCGCCGGGCCGAGCAATATTGTCCCTTTGCTGCTGGCAGCCGAGAGCAGGAGGAGAGGAGGCGGTGACCTGCCTTGCAGCGCTGACAGCAGGGGAGGGATGCCAGTGGCAGGGCTGGGATGGTGCCAGGACCCTTGCTGGGACAGTGCTGGGTCTGCATTGCAAGACCTCTGCAGGAATAGAGCAACTTCACTGATATCCCTGACAAGCACTTAAATTTTGTTCTCCCAAGTGTAGTCCTTAAGTTTAGAAGCCGATGAAGCAGCTTTGTGCTGCTGTCACTGCTTCTAATTACCGGCTGTAATAAGGCTTCATCCTGATTCCTTCTCCCTGACTTCTAAAAAGATCTTGTGACCTCCTGGGTGAGTGGGCTTTCCTTTCTGATAAGCCAGCAGAAAGAGTAAATCTACAGCACCTGTTTGAACATGAACCAGAGTGGCTTACAGCAAAATAGAAGTGCAGAATGTTATGCAAAATATTAATCCCAGAAAAATTAAGACTTAATACAAATAGATGATGGGAATGCTATGCAATCCTCTCCCTCATCTGTGGTTTATTTAAGTTAATCATTTCAGGCAAATTTTGATCAAGAAGAAACAGCTTTACATAACATATAATATCCTCTTTTCTCTGAATATAGATGTGCTTAAATAGATCATTTGTCTTTGATAGCCATCTGAAGGACTTTTGATACCGTCACCTTGTAAAGCTCCAAGCTGACAATGCTACACAACTTGTCCCAAGCTGTAGTGCACATATTTTTGCATGACACTCAAATTCTCACCTTTAGACTCTGTGCAGTCAGATTTTGGGAATTTTTCAAAATGGGTTTTCTTCTTTCTTCCTCAGTGAGTTGATTCACCGAGTCACAGCATTTACTTCAGTGTTTTATATGATAAATCTGAAAGATAATTTAAATTAGCGCAAACTCTCTAAGATACGCCAATCAATTCCAAATGCCATCTGTCACAGTACACTCAAAGTGGAGGAGAGAAGAAAGCACCCACTGGTTCAGTTCCTCCACACTAACTGGCAGGTGCCTGACTGTCTGTCAGCAGCCCTGTGTCTTCCTGCTTTCTGAAGCTTAATAGGACAACCAGTTGTCCTGATTATCCTGGGATACAAAGAAGACTTTGCAAAAATTACATCCAAAGCTAAGATTACACTTTCTCTTCTCAGAGCAGTCAGAGCAGCAAAAATCTCTTCATTTTCCTTACCAAATTTATAGGGTAATTGTCTTCTTATTTCTCCTTTGCAATTAAACACATAAATATATCTGCCTTGCAGTTTGTATGTACACAGCTTCTTTTCTACCTCAGAGCATCTAAACTTCTCATTTTGCTGTAAGGGTGAGGTCTGCTGCCCCAGAGCATCATTTACCTTTCTGCTTCTCTGTTTGCAAGCCAGAAGTGCTCAAGAAAAGTAGTTTGTGGTTTTCTGTCTCCATGTTTATTTTAGGTTTGCTGGCACAAGTAAGAAGGGTGACCGTTTTTTTGGTGGGGTAAAGTAGTGCTTATATATAAAAACAATATGTTCAGTACTGACATATTTTGCTTTACCGACATTCTCTCACCTGTACAGGCATTAGCTGTAACCTGGACACTTGTGCCATCACCAGTACCAAACACAAGAGCAGATTAGTTGGAAGAGATGAGCCATGTCTCACTTCATCCCTCCCTGTCTGTAAACCAGACTGCATTTAGTGGGATACTCCACAGAAACTTTTCTTCTTGTTTTTCCCCCTCTGCTGTTATCCACAGCCACGGTAATGCTAACACAGCAGCTGACTCTTCAGCAAGAGGAGCTTTTCTTAGATTCTCCAAATCCTTCTCCCAGGATGTCTCTGGTCTCTAAGTGGACCCCAACAGCAAGGCATTCTCTGTTATTTCCTGACTATTATTAAAGGAAAAACAACATATTCTTTTCATTTTTATCCTTAGCTTTCCCTAGCCAGCTGTCTTTATTCAGTCACTCAAGTGATCTATGAATTTGTTACCTTCATTCCCTCATGAAATTAGGAACTTCAAAATCCTTTCCATCTTCTGTGAAGCTTTGATGAGTGCTAATGATAAAAGCAGCATTCAGGTTGCTGGGATTTTGGCACGAGCTGAGAGTACTGAAATGTTCTTTCTTTGCCTGAGAGGGTTGCTTAGAGTGGGTGAATTGCTTGATCTCTTTTTTCTCACAGGACCTTTAATCTAGGTGCTGGGAGGTTATGTCCTCTGCCTCTGAAAGCAGGCACAGGGAATAAAACTGCCTTCTTCCAAAGTCTTATCTATTTGCTAGAAAAAACAAAATTATCACTGCAGTGTCATCAGCTGAAGTCAGAGCTTCACTGTGCAAGGAGAAGAGGAAGAACTAGGTATTATCCTAAACAGTTTCACAAACAAGACAAAGGAATGGTTGAGGAAGGGGTTATAAGCCACTGAGATTCAAACCATCCCTTCTGAGTTTTTATGGGTATTTTGTGCCTGTTGTCAACCAGATACTGTTTTCAAATATAAATATAAAATACAGTTATGCTGGAAATCGGGACAGCTATGGGTCATTAAACAACATATGTTGAGATGCACTGGTGCCATGAATCACCCACTTAGGGGATGATGTACAAGATACAAACTAATTTTATATTTGATAAACAGAATGTATGTTAAGAGTGGGCAGGTGGAAAACAGCATATTTTTTTATAGTAGTTGTTTTTTCCTAAAAAAATAATATCCACCTTTACTAGAAAAGCAAAAGATACAAATTTTAAAAAATTATTTGTAGGTTTTAATTTGTAGAATTTCATTAGACAATAATAAACTATCTTATTTTAATGATATTAAATGACACAGAAAAGTTTTTCTGCCTTGTAAACCTGTAGCTTCATTCAACTTAATATTAAGTAATTTTAATTAATTAATATTATCCCACAATATTAAATTCCATGGGTTTCAAAAAAATTTCTACAGAACTTATACAGACCCTTATGGCTATTATCACTTCTGGAGGATTGTTTGAGAAAAATTCCTAATGACTATAGAAGTAATCAGGAGTACACTTTGCAATTCCACATGGATATGAGTTTCATTATGGTTTGTACTCACTCCATATGCTAAATAAATTAACCTCAATTTCTTTTATTCTCAGGATGAATCTCAGATGAAAAGATGGAATCCAAGTTGCTTGTTCTTACCCTTTTGATTTAATCTTCCTTACACAATCACAAAATTAAAAGTAAAAATTATCTTGTGGAGTCTTGATTTTCATTAACATGGGCTTTCCATTTCCATGGACAAGGTGTCCACCTCCACCCTCCTCATCCCATTTGAACTAGTCATCACATTCCTCAGTAAGGTGCTCTCTGAGGGAAGGATCACCTATACATGTTCCAGCAAGTCCCCTTACCAGCAAGTCAGCAAGTCAGCAAGTCCCTGCACAGCATTCATTCTCAGCAAGGAAAGTGCTGAAACAATCAGATATAAACATTTGACAAAGGGATTATGATCTCTTTTTAGTATAGCCCTTCCTACAGAGACACTGCCTTTTCTTCAATTATTTAAAATTAATTTTCTTCATGTTCTTTTATTACACTGTAACATCCCCTAACTTCTACTGCAGAATTCCTTTGTAATGTCTGAGAGGTCTAAAAAGGCTAACATCTATCATCCACATATCAGGTTGACTGATGCCTTCCATGGTCTGCTGTGAGCAGCCTGCTTCCCTGCTCCACGGCTGCACAGCAAGCTTCTCAACTCCAATCAACTCCAAAAGCTGCCTGTGCCAACTGGTGCCCAGAAACTCCACAAGCATGATGTAAAATATATTATCTGTAATCATGTAAATTTGTACAGTCAAAGAGTTGATTTTTATTTGCTTGGCAGGAGAATCCACAGGCTTGCAACACTCCAAAGCTTTTAAATTGCTAGGTACAACTGCTGTGACATTTCAATTCAGCTGTGTTCATCCCAAATGATAGAACGAGCATCTCTGACCTTTCACATGCACGTATATGCATAAAGCTCGACAGTAAGTAAATGTTTGAAATCTCTCTGAGCACCAAAGGCAGCCTCTGCCTTGCATGTATATGTGCAAAGATTTAGAAAGTTTTCATTAATATTCTGCTAAAGTAAGCCTGTGAAAATTTACTGTTAGCAGTAGCACTCAGCCTCAGAGAAATAATAGGTGAAAGACAATATGTGGTATGCATTCACATCAAACCTTGACAGAAAAGCAAAGCATTATCTAGGGCTGTGCCCCTCACAAAGGTTCACTCCCCTCACCCCTGAGCAGAGCTGCCAGCCTGATGTGGAGCTGTGTCACTTGTGGCCCACTCCTCAGCTGCATTATGCTGGCAAGTGTCAGGCAGAGACCTGCATCCATACTGTGCCACTCCATTACTGCTTTCGTCATTCAGCCAGAGAGACCAAAGTACATTCCTCAGAAGAGGAAAGTGCTAGCTGTCAGAAAAATATTTATGAAAGCATAAGGGCATACGGCATGCAGCAAATGAAGTGATTTAGTGCTGTTCCTGAATAATCTCTTGCAAACACAGATCCTCAGAGGTTCTGCCTGTTGATCAAAGCTTGTTCCTCTACCAAAGAGCAGCATGTAAATAACGAGTCATTTCCTCTTTCTGGCAGAAGGTTGAAGGGCACCTTTGAGAGCTTTATCTATTAATGTACATAAATTTTCTGCTCAAGGCCCCTCATAGGATTTGATATAACAAAAGTGACCAAAAATGCTGCCTTTCATGCTGCCCTCCATAACAAGAACATCCTTTTCTTAAATGTGAGGAACTGACTTCCTAAAGGAATAAAGTAAATGGCTTTACAACCCTTCTATGAGAAATGTCTGGTCCAAATCTCTTGGCAATATGTCATACAGCTAAACTGAGCAATGAATCTGCAGCCTCTTCTGTGTGTATGAATGGAGACATAATCTTTAGATCATGAAGAGAAGGGTCGTCACAAACTCCCTTGCACCTCTCTAAAAGCCAATGCATTTCAATAAAGACTTTGTCAGCAAATACATTTTTGATTTATACTGGTGTTACTTGTCCTAGAACCCAGGCTCACACATGAAGTGTGATGCCTGCCAAGGGGAATCCCAATTATTTACTCTCAAATCACCAGAGAATAAAGCAGAAAATGTCTTTCCTTGCCTGTGACATATTTTGACATAGCTTTCAAAAAATCTTTCCCATTCTACAATGACAAAAAATCCTAGATTTCAAGATATTCTTACAGTATAAAGTAGACAAAAACCCCCTGTGACTGACCTTAAAATACCCAATGGCCCAACAGTTTTGAATAAAACAGACTTGGGACTGATCCCTAAAGATGTTCCACAGCTATGAAATTATTAACTTTCTGGTTAGTAAGATTGCCTCTAAATTAAATTTTTTTCTTGTGAAAAAATAAAACATTCCAGCAAAATATGCTTTGGTTTTGAGGAATATTCATTTTCTGACATAATAATCCTTTTGAAAATAAATTTCTGACAAGTTCATGAAAATAGATCTCTTCAGAGCAAAATCCAAATAGAAAGTGGATTACAGATCACCAGAACTTTCAGCCACAATAAAATTTGTGCGTTGCAATGGTATTTTGGAAAATCAGAATATAACCATCTAGGCAAATGTTTTTGTCATCTGTATTTCCTATTTAACATGTGAAAAATGTGCATTTTCGTCTAATTACCATTTAGAATTTGGGATTATTACCTTGATTTGGCTGTTGAATAGAAAAAGCGACTGAGCATTCAGCTGTTTGTCTGCCAGAAGCAGGTACAAAAGGAACTCAAATATCTCATTTTAAAATATGAAGGGACCTTAGGCTGGCACTTCAGATTATTTTGCTGAGGTGGGGTCACCTTCCACGCCTCCTTGCCAAGGTTTATATTCAGAGTAGTGAGCTCCTAATGAAGGAGGAACCTCTTCAATAGTAGGATTTCAGAACAACTATAAGAAACTGTAAAAGCTCTAGAAAGCATCACAAATATTCCCTGAAAAACTCTAAACCCAGAGAAGAGAGTCCCCTTTCTGTCACCCTTTTTACTAAAGCAAAAGACTAAAGTGAAAAGGATGGCTGCCTACCCTCCTGCAGCACTGACACTCAGCAACTGCAGACAAGTACGTGAGAGAAAAAAATATTGTGAGGGTACTGAGGCCATTTTGAAACCCAAAAAGAAGGTGAATCCATCCTCCCAAATCTTAGAAACAATATGGTTAAACACAAACTTTAACTTGTTGTTTTAACTTATGCATTTACAGTGACTAGACTAATTAAACCATCTTGAACTGAACACATAAGAGAGCTATTAAATATGTCAGGTTTAAGGCATTCATATTTCTTTCAGGTAGAATAACCCTATGCAGATGAAGTGGGGATCACAGCAATTCCATTAAATTAATGGAATAAACAAAAAAGTGCTTGGGTCCTTCTGAAATATGCTCTTCTACAGAACTAAAGAGACAATATCAAAAAAGCCCCAAACAAACAAACAAAAAAAAAAAAAAAAAAAACCCTCCAAACCCCATAAAGCACAACTCGACCCTCTCAGGACAGAAATTAAAAAACAAATTATAAAAATTAGCTTTAAGGGAGCATTGAAAGGAAGAGAAAGTAAAAAATGAATCACTGCAACTGTAATAATAATAGTAATAATAATAATAATAATTTTATTATTATTGTGGGGCTTTTGTTTGAAAACTGTTTTACAGTTAATGATAGCTTTGAAAAGGTGCATGCTTTTCCTATTTGTTAGACAATTTTTATCAACATACTGTTTTTTGTGAATTCTGTCTACCTGCTGTGAGACTACTGCATCCAGGCTTGACCACTCTAGGCCACACTCCCTTTCTACATGGACATGAGAGAAAAAGTTCTGTTTGCTTGAAGTTCCATGATAGAGCATCATTGTGTTTTGACCATTTGTTCCCACGGTGGATAGTCAAACCTTTATAAATGTAACCAGGTAGCTGAAGAGGTTACAGGGACAGCAAGTCTCTCAGGAAAATTTGTGGGCACTTGAAGGAGGAAAGCACGAGTGACTAGCACAGAGGTCAGAAGTTTGTCACGGAAGAGCTGCTTAATTATATCTATGAACACCCCTCTAAAACATGCCCTGAACATGCTATGCTATAAAGGATACAGGAACATAAACACTTCTTTAAGGGAAAAAAATATATAAGCCATACTATTTCTTCTGTAGCAGATTTCACACCTCTAAATATTTCTCCATAAGACTCCATAAAAATTGCTGGGATAAAGGAATAAATGCCTAGGAATAAAATTTACAGGGCTGAACATACATGGTACGGCTGTGTTGTTATCTTAAATGCTATGATATTACACAATTAAGTATCTATCCACTTTTTAATTTAGTATTTTTAAATGCAATTTTATTTGTTTTAATATAGATTACTATTTTTTCTCACAGTTAGGGCAAATTCTAATGATGATTAATAGCTACATAATATTAACCTAAACTAAAGGTGGATTTGATTTAAAAATAAATGTTTTTATTATTTTCACTTATATTTACCTAGAGATATTATTATTACTAAAACATTATATATTATAATAGCTAGATGTGTAAGCAATTATATCATCTACATCTCATCTGATTTTCAACTGAGACATTTCTTTTATCTTCAGTGTTCATCTGAAGGGCATGTGAATCTTGAAAGCAGTTTATTACATTAAGTTGAAAAACAAGTGCTTTAAAGGAGAGGAAACAGGGTCAGAAATTTGTAAAAAAATGTGTGCATGTGTGTTCCTGATTCCTGTTCCTCATCTGTGTTAAAAATTTTTAATTATTATTCTTGTAAATAAGATACCCACTAAGATAAAGGTAGTCCTTTAAACGATGTTAAATTGATACGCTTGATTAACTACCTCTGAAATTAAGCTAGCAAACCAGCATACACCTGTACAAGTTAAACTAAATTGCACATTTTTACTTGCCTTGGATACTACTGACCAATATTACATAAATATTAAGGCATGGTACAAGGACAACTCAGCCTCCTTCCCCATTATACAGGATTAGAACCAGATCAGTCTTTCAAGCATCCTTGATAACCTATAAACAATTCTTCTTCACAATTGTCATTGCACCCAGAGGTGAAAGATAAATTGTTATTTCCACCAGGGCAGGAATGGTAGCAAGATTTTTTGAAATGATGTTATGAACATTCTTCACTTGATTGGGAATGATTGAGAGATTGGCTGATTCAAAGCGACTTCTTGTGTTGAATTTTATGAGATGGATAGTTCTGTGACTGCAGTAGGACAATGCTGACAGAATAACAACTGCAGACATTTCAATATACGTACAACAATGCACAGTTAAACTGTGATCAATATATCTTTATTTCTTGGCAAGTAGACATTTTTACTAGATATGATTAGTGTCTAATCTACCTCACACACTATAGTATACATATAAAAAACTGGTAGCAAGCTGGAGAGAAGGAAAAAAAATAGACTGATGGCTGAGCATTAAATTAAAACTCTTGAAAATTTCAAGATGAACCTGATGCCTTAGGTTTTAACTTTTATATTTTTTAAATTCTGTACTGCTTAGAGTGTAACTCTGAAGTTCCTTGTAGCCTGTAATTCCTGCTCTCTTGTACTGGGTAGACATAACAAAGCCTCTCCAGGCTTTGCCTTCAAGGACACCCAGGCAGTTCTAGGCCCAAAATGTGTAAACCAAAGACTCTAAAGGGGGGCAAGCTGAGGGGAATTACATCATTAAACTGGGGCTTTAATTGGAGAATTAACCCTGATATGCAAATGAACCAAACCTATAAAGGTGTGAAGAACTCGTGACCTGTCGTCCATCTTGGGGTCCATCTTGGCAATAGCCTCTGGCTCCCCAGGGTGTACCTTGAAGGCCTTTCAAATAAATGCCTACCTTTATTCCCTTACTCCTGTCTAGTCTCTGTTCCTGGGAGGCCTCTTAAGGCATCAAACCTGAAAGTATTGAATGCAAGCATGAACAAAATGCCCTTATGAAAACTATGTTTCTTACACTATTTCCTCGTGTTTGAATCAAAGTGCAGGCACTACTGGTCTGGGTGGCTTGGGAAGAAATTCACACATTTTGATTAACTGAGGAAAGGCAATTTACACAACCAGTTGATCCACTCGACTGGCACTGACATTCATCCAAAACAAAGGTCACTGTCCATCCCCCTTTGTGTTGAGATGAATTCAGTTTTCTTTACAACAGCTGTACTCACTCCCTACTTTTTTTTTCAGTTCCATCCATGTCTTGCCTTTTGACCTATGTAAACTGTCCACAACCTTTCAAAAGTAGATGAACAGCATCATTGCTCTTTTCTGTGCGTGAATTTGTAGTGGGTTGATGCTGGTCAGATGCCTGGCACGCAGAAAAGCCGCTCACTCACTCCCCTCCATAAACAGGACAGAGGAGAGAAAATATAATGAAGGTTCGTGAGTTAAGCACCAAAAGAGATCACTCATCAAATACCATTGCAGGTAAAACAGGCTCAGTTCAGAAATATGCATTGAATTAACTACTAACAAAATCAGAGCACGATAATGAGAAGTAAAATAAACCCTTAAAAACACCTTACCCCTACCCCTCCCTCCTTCCAGCTCTACCTCCTACCCCAGAAATGCAAGGAGGCAGGAAGTGGGGGTTATGGTCAATTTATCATCCATGGCTTCTCCCACTGCCCATCAACAGGAGTGGTTCCCCTGCTGCACCGTGGGGTCCCTCCCATGGGAGACAGTTCTCCATGACCTTCTCTGATGTGGCTCCACCTCAAGAGCAACAGCTCTCTGTGACCTGCTGCAGCATGAGTCCATCCCATGGTCAAACAGTCCTCCCAAAACTGCTGCGGCGTGGGTCACTCTTCCACGGGGTGCAGTCCTCCAAGGACAGGCTGCTCCAGCATGGCAGCAGGGCCCCTCTTGCCTTGTGTCTCCCACTGGAACACAGCCTCCTCTCAGACATCCACCTGCTCTGGCATGGGGCTCTTCCATGGGCTGCAGATGGATCTCTGCATCCCCACGGACCTCCATGGCTGCAGGGGCACAGCTGCTTCATCAGGGTCTTCATCACAGGTGGCAGAGGAATCTCAGTTCCGGCACCTGGAGCACCTTCTGCACTGACCTTGGTGTCTCCATGTTTTCCTCCTCACATATTCTCACTTTGCCCTTCTGTGGCTGCAATTAAAACTGTGCAACAACTTTTGTTTTTCTTTCTTCTTGAATATGTTCTCACAGAGGCATTACCATCATTTCTAAGTGGCCCACCTTGGCCAGAGGCATCTTTGGAGTCACTAGGGATTGCTCTGCTGGACAAGGTGGAAGAATGCAGCAGCTTCTCACAGAAGCCACCCGCCACCAAAACCCGGCCATGCAAACCCTACACAGTATTACATGAAGGGACAAGGCTATTCCAGTACAGAATCTTAGGAAATATGGCCAGAGTTTAGAGGTAAGCATGTGCAAACACCATTTCCTCAGGGACAACATTTGTATGTCACTCTGGTATAGGAGAGAAGCCTCCAAGACATCTGTATAATCACCACTGCCATCACTCAAGTTTGCCCTCATTCTCCATCTACTTCTGACCCTGAAATCTCCTCAGCTTAAATCCATAGCTGAAACTCCTCTCAGAATTGTGGTATTTCTGTGGCTTATTTTCTGTAAAGCTACTTGCTCAAGTATGTTCTGCTCCAGCTTCCAGACTGCACCCACCCAGCCACGGTTCATCAGCCACTGTGTCCTAATTCATTGTTTCAAGTAGTGCCAACCTTAGAATTTTTTAAATCATCTGTGGTTGGGGGTTTTTTTGTTTTTTTGATTTTTTGTTTTTACAAGACAGTTCTTAATATGAAAGCATTCTCATCAATAAAAAAGTAAAATACTCAGACTCTGGCAAGTTACTTTCCTTCAGTTTTAGAACTTTCCAGGATATTTTTATTTAGAAATATGTTTAGATCAGTGGTCACCAGAACAGGCCATACTTTGCACTTATTAGTGGGATAGAAATAACTGATAAGAACAGGCATTTGGGAATTTAACAAGGAATTTGGTATACCCTTCCATCATTTGTTTTCAAGATGAGGAGAAGCTGTTTTACATTTCTTATAAGATGCATTTGTTATTCATGTTTACAGGACTAAAGTTCAAAAAATGTGCTAAAACTTTTGGAGATCAGGCCCACCCCCAGCATGTTTTTCTTGGGTTACAGTGCTATATCTTCACCCACTTGATATCTACTGTGGGGAATGCCCTTTTGAAAGTGGATATCTATTTTGAGAGAATAGCCATGGTTACAAAAAAGGCCCTAAATTTTGCATTCAGCACAGCAAAATGGTCTTTCTCCAAGAGGAGAAATGTGCAGTGACCTTCCTTCTGCAACAACACGTAGTCTTGTGGTTCAAGCACCTTAAAAACATGACATGTGTCGTGAGTTTTAAAATGTGTCACGCTATGAAGAGCCTGTAGCTCAAATAACTCACTTGCAAATTTACATGCAACTACACAAATTGTGTTTAAAAGGAGATTTCCTCTCCTTCTGTCTACATTTAAACAAAGACTCAGGTTTATGAAATCGGGAAACCTACTGTGAAGGTCTGAATCAGGGACATAGGCTTTTGTATAAGAAGTACTGAACCCTTTTACAGAAATCCTTGGCTCTTTGTACAGAGAACAAGTGCCTTGCTCAAACATCTGAAAGCACTTCTGCTTTGAAAGCCTAGGCACCTCACCTTGACTTAGCATATTATGGCAAAGAGCCTTGCATTCAGAACATTGCCACATCTGTGTCACAGGCCCAAAATATGTCTGTGTCTATGCAGATTCTGGTCCTGAAAGATTTTTCCTCAGACAGCTTCCACACTTCTCTCCCTGTCATGTTACAATCTTCATGCCCAACTGAACTCCTACAGTTTCTTTGACTCTCTACAGGCTATTTTTTCCCTTCTGCTTAATTCAATATCTCTAACATTTGTCTTATACTCCCTGCTTTTAATTTTGAGGCACTTGGTGCTAAGAGATAAGCCTGTGGCAGATGTAATTATCCAGCAGCATATTAGTCACTTGTTACTGCCACCTACCTGCCTCTCGTACTAGTGTTTCCACTGGGAAGGGAGAGATTGGAAAGCCTTTCATCTTCCTTATAATTATTTCTTCATAAAAAGTAGCTGTGTGGAAGCTAGATGCAAAAATCAGAAGTTTGAACCTGAGACTCAGTCTTGTAAATCAATAGATTTGAATTGCAGAACCTACCCCATGCTTTATCTCTATTGCTGGCATCACCAGGTTGACTTTTTAAACTGAGAAAAACAAATACAGTCGCCTAGTTTAGCCTTAGGCTTTCACTATTTCCTGAAGACCTGTGCCTTCAGCTAGACCCAGATGTCTTTCAGTAACCCAAAGCTCAAAAAAGCTTAGAAATCTGGAGTATAACTGAAGTATAAGCTTTACTGTTTAGTTTTTGTAATACTTTTGCTTCAGTTCCCTAGTTTCAATTTGCAGTCCTTGCAGCTCTTTAGCAGGCTTTTTATCACACTGATGTAGCTGAAACTCACAGTGCATTTGGACAAATAGATAATGGATCAGAAAAACACTAGCTCTCTTCCATCCAGGGTAGTGGAGTGGATTAGGACAGATGGGTAAGCAAGCAGGTGAACCACCCGAGATCATAAGGACGCTTGGCAACATGGTACAGAGGCTTCCAAACCTCTACACCTCTGTGTAGACTCTTGTTCACAATAATCACTGACTGGACCTGAAATTACTCTCACAGTTGCTTCTTCACATCAAGCTTCTGATTTCACACAGGTTTACTACTTCAGATACAGCACTACTTGTGTTGGCTCCATTTTCCTAATTTTGCGCCACAAATGGAAAATTCTGTTAGCAAGACTGATGCAAAATGTTTCTGCAGAGTTTCCCTCAGATATCCATGACCTCATTCACCGCCCCCTCCCCCGCTGCACCAGTCATGCTGGATCTGCACTGGCTTCATGCAGCATCGTTCTGGAGGCTCTGTGTCACTCTTCCCAGAGCTCTCAGTAATGGGAATGAGTGCAGGGAGATCAGAGCATGGTTTGCATGCAGCAGTTCAAGAGTTTCTGAATGGCAGAGTTACTGACTCGAGTTCCAAACTGTGCAAATACTTCCAGACACACAGAGCCAGATTCAGATGGCACCACACTTGAGTTTAGAAGCCCAGCTCACAGAAATTGGCTCTGCACTGAGTTAGCTCACTGTCTTTGTACGGATTAATGGAGTGATTAATCAGGAACCGGATAAACGACCCACAGATAATTCACAGTTGATTATGGTTTCTTTTAACTGTCTCTGCTCCTGGACTGAAATTTTATGTAATGCACAAGCAAAGAGTGTTCCTGCTAAATTCCTGGTGGGTATTTGCAATCAAGATACCTTAACACAGCTTGGTACAAATGTTAACTTTTGCTCAAGGGAGTATGGAAATGATGGGGTTATTGTAGGTCAGTATAAAATGAAAGGAGGTCAGAGTAACAGCCTAGCTTCAGCCAAAGCTGACACTGAAATTTTTAAGATCCTGTTTATTGGAGGGAAATCTTGCTCTTTCGGGGATTGCAATTTGCAGAGGTATGGACTCGTTTGGATTTAAAAATGAGCCTCCAAGATGGAAAAAGACAAAAAAGCTCCTCCACTTTGCGATTGAAACACATTGTCTGAGGAAGAATGTTTCAATTTTGCAAAACCAATGGCACAAAAGGATGGACATGGCTTATAGAAAACCTGTGCTCTCAGATGCCCTTGCAGCTCTTTATTATTTCATCCCCTGATGTTAACTCAGCCAAAGATCCTATGGGTCCTACCTTTGCCATGTTGGAGCAGAACTGATAGCCAACAAATTATTTCATGAAATAACACAACCTTAATTAGAAGATTCTGTGAGAAGAAAAATTACTTTTCTAAATTAACTGCTAGTTTTATGTACTTGAAAATAACTGTACAGACTCCAAGAAGATGGCTCAGTTAAAGACCATGCTGTGCTAAGCTAATATCACAAGGGGAACAACCTTTAGACATATTGTATTAATGTAGTAAATGAGGGCAAAAAGGCCTTTAGAGACTGAAAAATAACCTATAAAAATTCACAGAAGAACTCAAGTTTGCAGCTGTGCCTATGAGCTGCTCGACAAATATGTTTACTGCTTTATCAGTCTTGTAGGCATTTGAAATGCCATGGTAACTATAATTTTATGGATAAACTTGCCCTAAATATCTGCTTCTAGCTTCACCCAGAATCAACTGCAGCCCAGAAGCTGGTAGACATCTTGATGATTCTCATTACCCATTAATTATACTGCCCCTCATCTTTCCTCCAGAATCCAAGCTGAAAGATGACATCAAAATACACCTACCCAAAGGAAAGTAGAAAGTAGCTGTTCAGGGGGAGCTGCAGCTGATCACAGCATCTCACACCCAATGTGGGAAACATATTCACACTCATAAAAAACTACCTCTGACAATAGATGCAGGTATCTCACCCTCTGTTTTTCATATGTTGTTCCTATGACAGGAATTCATGGCCTTGTGGAGGTTCTCTCCCAAGGGCATGAGGACAGAAAGATGCAAATCTGTCTGAAGTTGGTATATTCTGGATGCAAAGGGAAAATGAAGATGAGCGAGGAGTCCATCCTGAACCACCACAGAAAGGCATATTTTCTACAAGGGATCTGTGCAGTATTCTTCGTAAATCACCACATCTTATTGATTGCATGCATCGTGTATACATACATATTGGGTTGGGGGCATTGCTGTAGGAACAGCTAGTCTCTAGTCCCAGTGATTTTGAGATTAGACCCAACTGATTCTAGGGCAAGGCTGAGGCACAGCTCCACAAGTACGGAAACAGCAGTCTTGGGCCCCTAGTGGACTCTGCAATAGATGCTCTGGAAATTCAACTTACCCCAGTCTTAGGTAGCCACCAAAAGAAGATTATCACAATTACTAGTTTGCTTTTATCTTGTTTTAAAGTACTTCTTGTCTGTCTTCATATAAAAGGCTGTGGAATTAAAAGACTGTGGGATTTGTGGATGAAGACCACTCTGTAAGAGTTACGTGATTTGAGTTATTTTGGTAATGTCTGTAACTTGTCCATAAATGTCTCACAAGAAGTTAGTGCTGTAGTCTTGTGGCAGAGAAACAGGAAGCTTTGAAGAAAAAGAAGTAATAAATACTCAATTTTCTAATCTACAAGCTTTTAACACATTTACAGTGGTCGATTTCTTGCCCATTCTACTCATGTTCTTATTAACTAAGCTGCAGTCCTTCTTGGAAGTAAATATTTTATTTTAATAGCACATACTACCACCTGCTGTAAGCAACTGAAATAGCCTTTGCAATTTCAGAGCTTTTAAAGCTGCATAAGGCAGCCAGCCTTAGATTTAAAACACAGCTAGATTTTTGGCATCTCTTTCTGAGCTAATTTAATTAGCTATTCATCCAAGTATTTTCTAACACTAAAAGTTTCTTAGTTATATATGATTTGTAATATCTGGGGTTCAGCAGCCTCTAAGATGCTTGGAAATTTAGGAAACAGTTCTGCTGTAGATATGAAACTGATAATAAACTATTTAAGTAATAATTATGAAGACTAACTACTTCCAAATACAGTTAAAAAATTAGAAATTGATTCAAGGTGAGCAGAATTTTTTAAATAAATAAAGTCATGAGGGATAAAATATTCAGAATATTAATTATGAAAATATTTACTTTTTTTACCCAGTTACCCATTTGACTCAAAGAAAGGCTAAGAAATGTTCAGGAAATTAAGACGTCTCTTTATTACTTGTTAGACTAAGAATATTTTAGGGGCAAGGGATAAATTCCACATGGATATTTTAATATGCATTTCTCTGGGGTATTTTGTTCTGGTATATTTTTCCAACTCCAAAGAAAAAGCTAATTATGAGTAAACAACTCTTTTGCCAAATCCTCAGCAGGTATAAATCCATGTAAGTACTAGCAAGGCGTTGGCTCAGGCTGTTTGCTACAATCTGGAAAATGGTTTGTTATGTCCACTCAAAGTTTTGCAGGAGGGGAAAAAAAAAAAAAAAAGATTAAGTCTAGGGTAGAAGAGAAAGAAGACAGAAAAAGGTTTATGTTGTATCAATAATTTGCATGTGTATACGTAGTGCTTACGCTCCATTAGAAAGTACAAGTACAGAAGGGGATAGTAAGCCAAACACATTGTCCTGCAGCAAATCCAGGGTTTTTTTTCTAGCTTCCACAGCTTGCTTTTTGTCAAAAAAAAAAAAATCCTAGTCATCTTGTCCCTGCTGCCAGTCATTCCAGCACATGGCTGTCTTGCAACCTGTACAGAATTTTCTCTCTTCTCAGTCCACACGGGGAGTCCAAATCCACACCAGCTGTGGGCTGTCAGGCGGTGATGCAGAGCAGAGTCAGTCCCATGCTGAGATGACCTTGCCTGGACACTTGTGCTGCACTGTTGTCTGGAGATGAGGAACACTTTTCTGGGGTTTCCATGGTGTAGGAAAGTTTTGCCTGGAATGCAGCAGGAGCCACCAGAGGCATAAGGACAGCAGGAGACAATGGCAGCTCCCTCTAGATTCCCTTCTTCACCTGTCCATGGCAGCAGCCACTTTCCAACAGTGAAACCCAGCAAGGAAAACTCTTCCCTAACAGCTGGCATATCTGGTGACATAGGCACATTGGCAGACTGGTGGGAACTGAGGAGCCTGTGCAATGCATACCCAGTTACTGGACTTGCAGCACATCTTGCACTGAGGGTGATGTAGGTTGGGCAGTGGAGAAATGGGTCTTCTGCTCCAAGTGCAGCATGAGCACAAGGGAAATTTGAAGCTAAGAGTAGTGCTAGAGCTGGGTGCTTTTCTACCTCCTCATCTCATGACCTAGGCAGCCCCACACTGCAGGAACACCAGCTCCCTCACCAGTCCATGCAGGTATTCTCTGAGGTTTTACAATGGTTAGAGCATAACTAAGTCACAACCATAATCTGGCCAAAAATATGGAAAGGATTTCCCACCCCAGTGCAACCTACTGCTCGGGCCATTGTGCACTTTTTCACTACCTACCCATGCCAACAACAGGAATAATTTGTTTAGGTCTAAGTGCTATTATTAATAACAACACTGAAAGTAATTAATTATTCATTTTCCTTGTTATTTATTTTGGTTTTATGATCAGTGGTCTTATCACTTTACCTTGTCTTTTCCTTACCAATGGCATTTGCTCCCATTGTTTTACCCCACCAAAATTACTCCTTTTGGTCTCTTCTCCCTTTGTTCAGGTTGGGCAGCCCCTGGACACATTTTCTTGGCAATTTCAGGCATCATTTCAGGCATAGCCTCTACAAAACTGAATGCCTTCTTTTTTCCCTTAATATCACTGTTCTGTTTTTCTATTTTTCCCCCATTATATTAATAGACTCCAAATCTTTCAGTCATAACCATTATCTTGCTAGATTTGATTGATTTCCTCATGGTTTTGTAACTCTCAAAGCTCCCTTTTTCTAACTGTTACAATGTCAAAACATTTTGCCGTATGTTCGTGCATTGCTTTCAAAAGCCCCATTGCCTTCCTCCTTAGAGCAGAGCCTTTTTGTATGAATACCACCTCCAGCAGCAGTGCCAACATCTGTCATCCCTGGAACGGCATTGGAACACATCTCACTTGGGACTTGTCTATCCTGAACATTGTGGAAAACTGTACATACTGCCTGGGATCCATTGCACCAGGAAATGTAAAGGTCTCTCTTTCCATCTGTTGGGGAATGGGGAGAGGCAAGGCTATTTCTGTGTGCTTTACTTGCATATTTCCTTCAGTGCCATGCTGTGAGTCATCCTTCAGTCAGAATTAGCTTAATAAATTGGAGTAAGGAAAGATTCAAGAAAGACTGCAAGCAAAGGGTCTGCTGGGGGACTCCAGGTGATTTATGCTTCTTGTCACCCTCTAAGACAGTTCTGTCAATAAGACTTTTTGTGAGAGAAGAAATTATGGCTGAAAATTTCAGGCTGCCAAATTAAGCTAAGGAAGCTTCCCTTGTAGGATAAGATATAATGGAGTTGCTGGCCATGCCTACCTTTCCTAGCCATTAATGACAATAATTCTTAACTTTCTGATCTCCTTTTGATGCAGTCTTTCCTCATGTCATTACTGATCTGTCCCTTCCCGATATGTTTGTTGCACTGGTTCCCCCTGCAGAGGGATCAGGACAGGCTGGATAGATTGGCTGAGACCAACAGCATGAAGTTCAAGAAGGCCAGGTGACTAGCTATTGGAATGGGCTGCCCAGGGAGGCGGAGGAGTCACCCTCCCTGGAGGTGTTCATGGAAAGGCTGGACCTGGCACTCAGTGCCATGGTTTACTTGCCATGGTGGTCTTGGGTCATGTCGCTGTTGGAGCGGTCATGACACACACGGACAGTGCCTCTTTCAAGGGCCAAAAGCCATTTATTAAACAAAGCAGCCACTTTTATACACCTTTTGTATGTTGTCATTTGTGTTACATATTCATTGGCTGCTAAACTACTACAATAGACTCATTGGCTATTATCAACTCCACTATACTGCCGTTGGCTACCTATAGCATAGGCATTCAAGCATTCAGAAAAATAATAGGTGCTGATATATTGCCGTTTTTCTCTTTCTATTGTTGAACTTTCATGCTTCTGTTGATACTATATTCTCATGGGTAAAAACTAACTGTTTTTCTTCTCACTGACTTTTCTCATAGTCCTTCTCTAGCCGACGTAACAGGCCTGAGCCAAAATTTTACAAGGCAACAAGGCCTTCATTTTATAAGGTTTTACTTAAATGCCACAGGGTCATAGCTGGACTCAACGATCCCAGAGGTCTTTTGCAACCTAATTTTTTCTGGGTAATTCTGTCCCTAAATTAATTTCCTTCCTTTTTTCTACTCTTTCATCTTTAAAACATGTTTTTCAATGATTTTTCTTATCTTAAACATGAAGCCTAAAACTACTTGTTCACTTAACACCCGTCCCATATCTTGACTAACTTAATCTGGGAATAAACCACATGTTTATTTATTCCAGGAAAAAACTAGTGCTACAAACTGCACTGTAATAGTAACAGATGCAACAGTTAATTTTTCAGGGCTTTTCAGCATGAAAAATAGAGATTCACATATTTGGTGTAAGATTCTTCTCAGTTAAATAAATAAATAAATAAATAAATAAATAAAGGAGTTACTGTAAGATAATGCCCCAGAAATCCCAACATGTCCTTTCAGAGATGGAAATTAAGAAAACTTCACTGCTTTCTTCTTTAGCCATTGTCTCTGTCTTACTCTAAAAAATCCCTGCCTCTCTGGAGAGATGCCATACCTCTTTAACTCTATAGGACATTTCTTGTCATCTTGTCACTTAATAACTATGATGTTTGTGGAGACATGTCTTGTCTTGAAACGTTTGGCTTCTCTTTCTCCTCTTTTTACATGTCTTATAATTTTTGAGGCATGTTTATGTAGTCACCTCAGATATTCAGTATTTTCGTATTTATGGGTAAATGTTTGATAACACCTCAGTGGCAGTATAGATACTTCTAAAGCAAGTACCCCTTCTTTCATTTTCAGACAAATACGTATACAAGATTAACCAAGAGAATCTCTCTTAATGGCATTCTTTCCATCCAAATATTTTTATCTTACCTTGTATTTTGCTTTGGTTTAGTCAAAACATAGTGGCAAACAGTGTGCATTTCAGTTTTATTGCTGCTGTCTCTGTTCTGCTGAACTCTGCAGGTTGTCTCCTAAAATACTGTCTGACAAAGAAATTGTTTCCACACTGTTTTGTGCTTTCACCCACAGAATCTCCCAACCAAATCCACCAAAAATTGTCTCTGCTGTAAATTAAACAAAATAGTTTGATCACAGCTAACATAAAATAGTACCATTCAATCAAAGTCAAACTGTGCGAGGTTGACTTTTGTAAGTTAAAGGGCTGGCTCAAAATATCACTTGTGTATAAAGATGCCCAGAATAATCCGTACATATCAGATGTGAAAACTAAAATTTAAATTTTAATCCAGTCCTACACATGCTTAAATACATGCCTTTTAAAAATGAACTAAAAAATACATGAGTCAGTAGAACCAATTCTATGCTTAAAATTAACAACATTTTTAGGCAGTCGGCAGGATGAGAGCAACAGAAATGCTACAAGACAAAGCACCAAATTTCTTTGTCTTTTTTGATGGCCTTTGATCTTTCATCTACTATGAGGATGACATGTGAACAAAACTGTTTGCTCATCATGCACTGACTGACACAGGGTTTTTTTGCCTGTGTTGATTTGACTTAGCATAAAGACCAAATGCATTTTCAGCAATAAAAGAGCAATATACCTTAAGGTTTTTTAAAAAGTGGAAAACAGAAAAGGTCAGCTATTACTGCAGATGCACTACTTCTTCACTGATGATATCATCAGAATAAAAGTGATGCCCGTGTCAAAAGTCAGCACTTTGACACAAATCAACATCCTTCTAATTTCAAAGACATATTTATACAGATGTGCAAAGCCCTAAAGAACATGATTATCCAGATATGCTTCACTTGCCTTTTGATTTTCCTTTTCTTAAAATTTTTATAAATGCAGTAATTTGGTTTTTTGCATGGCACTAAGGTAAATTTTAACTCTTGATTTATATTTCAAATATTCTGCAACTCTTTCTACACATTAGTAATAGTCAGATGGGGCTTCTCATTGAATATCTCTTGAAAGCTCTGAGTATCTGTAATCCCTCTCTTAGCATTCATACAGGCATAAGGAAACAAAATTATACACAGGTGCATATAGAAAAAGGATTGCTTTTTCTATTTTGACTCAGAAGGAGGCATGACACAATAAGCAAGGATGTGGGTGTGCCTGAGAGGTCACCTACCTCCAGGGCTTAGACACAGGACCCTAGGCTACCCAGAGGCATTTCCATCTAGTTAAAATGTACAGCTGGAATGTCTTCTGGAGAAGGACACCAGTTTAATATATGTGTGCCTATACATACATATATCCAAAGCTAATATGTATATACAAGTTAGAAGTGTGTGTGCATATATAAATATATATACACAATGACAAATTAATCTATTACCTTTGTGTTGGTTTAGGATGCAGAAGCTCTAAACTTGAATCTACAGGTGAAGTACTGGTTTTGCACTCTGCATGAAGCTGTTGCTGGATGAAATATATAACCAGCTCCTGAAGCAGAGCTGGCAATGCAGTGCTCCTGCACAGCTTCCACAGGTAAGGTAAAGAATGCCTGTGTTATATCAAGGCCTCCAGCCTGCTCACTTGGGTTTCCTCTGGAAAGTTGGCACAAATAAGCCTGCAGCCTCTCATGCAGAGGATATTTAACACAGGTCACCCACATCCTGCATGTTAACATCTGTTATAACAATAACCAGCATCACTTCAAAGAAACAGTGAATTTCATTGCATACCAGGCTGAACCACAGCAGCAGGTTTGCTGGGAAGTGATAACTGAGTCAAGTCCTTGTGGAGCGGTGGATGGATTATAATCAGCCCTCATCCAACCATGCTCAGTGATGTGAAAACTGACATGCTGCTCTTCATATTCAGTAGCAGCAGACAAAATATCTTTTTTAAGATAAGGTACCAAGGAACTAAGAATCACAGAATCGCAGAACAGTTTTGGTTGGAAGTTATCTAGTCCAACGCCCCTGCAATGAACAGGGGTGTCTTCAAATAGATCAGGTTGCTCAGAGCCCAGTCCAACCTGACCTTGAATGTTACCAGGGATAACTTACAAAGCTTTAAAACCTTCTGGTAGTACTTAGAGAGGTCTTGCAGATGCTAATTGGAAGTCTAAACTCTGCCTAAGGTGAGTTTGTAACAGCTAAATCCTATTTTTGCAATTTTAACAAAATGAAGATAACAAAGGGCTTTTATGACAAAGGACTTAGAAAACAAGAATGATACAAGGTGAAAACTCTCACATCGTTGGAACTACTACAAATTAAGAGGTAAAGGCCAGCCTATGCAAGCTGATTGGTATATTTCAAACATGCATTTTCTCATTAAATGTTTCACTCCAGAGGTGCCATAGTTCATACTCTGGTCTTGTTCACTTCTGCACTTGGGAATGCTGACTGATGATTCAAGAACTGTGGATTGAATACCTCATTTATTTAATCTTTACAGAGACTAGGTAATTTCAAAAACATAGAGTAATATCTTTGCTTTATTTTTGTGCTCAGGAAGTTAAAGTTATATTTCTTCAGCAGATTTTTTTTTCAGTTATATGTCAGCTGAATTTTCATGTACAAATGTATTCCCTAAATTGAATGATCATAAGACTTTAAATGTCAACTCAGTATTCATGAGGAATCTTTTGTCTGCATTAAGAGCCAGCTGCTGTCAGTGATATTGGGTTACAGAGCACAAGAACAGCCAGACAAAAAAAAAAAAGAAATCCAAAGTCATTGCTTGATTTGATTGTTATTCACTTTTAAGTACTTTCATTCAACTCTGATTGCTGTAGAATTTGTCTGCTTTATGAGTGTCTTTAAAAGGAGACATTGATGTTTTATGCTGTCTTAAGTGCTAACAATCATCACTGCTAATGAACACGGACTCATTAATGTCTAAATCATTCACAGCACAAGGGCGTTTCTTTCCCTCTTGAGTTTGCTTTTCCTGGGACAATTAATTTTTATATTAGCTACTACATCTGTTTCCAATACCATCCATGAATTTTAGTTTGTCCTTTGGATCACAATACTAAGTTTTTCACTGTAAAGGTAGAATTTTTTTATTCAGGAGAAGAATTTTTACAACCCACCTCTCTCCATAGAAATACATATTTTTAGTTTTAGTTTTTGTTTAATTCTTAAATCTATGACTTACAGCTCTTTTAACTATTCCCTAAATGAAAGCTGATACTATTTTAGCATAAATAACATTACACTATGAACCATTAAGGAAACAGATATACCTCTTGAACACAGGACTATTAAAACTGACAATATTACACAATGAAATTATCAAATGATGTGGGAACAAGTTAAAGAAGAAATTGTATCAGCATATCTGTTTTTATATTTGGATATTATATTTTGGATCCCAAAGAACAAAGCTTTCTTTAAAAAGTGCTTTTTGGTGACATATTATTGTGACCATTTCAGGAAAAGCACAGCACTACCAAAGACTTGGACTGAACCATAGCCCTAAAATTTCTGAGGAAGAAACTGCACTGTCCTGAGAAAAAGGAATATTCTGAAACTGCATTACCAACGAAAATATACAATGAATAGTTTTCCTGTAGGGCTGGACAGTGCGGCAACCCTTCATCTCACACACTATCCGGTAACTGGTGAAGCACTGGAATACCACCTAAACCAAACCATAATCAAATCACATGATTTTGATGGGAATGGCTGTTGGTGATCAAATCACTCTCCCTATGCTGTGAGCGTGGCAAAGATGTAGGTTTTGGAACTAAAAGGAACAATCTGTGGAACAGTTTTTTGTCTATCAGTCTCTTTCCCTCATCTTTGGCTCTTTCTGCCCCGGTAGAAATTGCCTTCTCATTTGAGTACTCTCCTTTTATTGCCATTTGATTTAGATTCACTGAATATTCATAAAAAGGATGTGATAGCATTGCATTTTTAGTATCTTTCTCACTAAACAAAAATGACAAACAGCACCATATTGCAGCAGACAGTAACATAGCAGGAGTGTGCTGGGTTCTGAGAGTCTGAATAAACAACGCAAATAAAAATCATGGCATTTGCAAGAGTGGCACACATCAGGATATACATCACACACTGCAGCAATGCTGAACATACAGAGTTCTCTAATCGACAGAACCAGATGAGAGTGGTTTCAAAGAGTTTTGCAAATTAGTGGTTAGAATCCTTGACACCTAATGAAGAATGAGATTTTCATGTGACTGGACATTCATTGTTCCCTCTTCACGTGAGCACTAAGCAGCAGGCTGGAGCAGGAGACGTAGTGTCACAACCAAAAAAGCTTGTGCTCCTCTTTCTGTGCCTTGGGAGGATTGACTTCAGGAGAAGATGAGAAAACTGGGGGGAGTTCTTTTGGCATCTGAAATATTTTCTTTCCAGGATAGGTACACAGACTCTTTCCCTCATAGAGGCTATTTCTCCGGCCTCTACCATACTGGTGCTTGGGCAGAGGAGTGGGGAGAGAGAGGGATGCCACTACTTCTTTGTAAAATTTGGATAGAATCGGCCCATTGGTTCATCAGTTACCATGTATGAATAGACACAGACACAGGCATTCACACTTTGATTGCTCAATGTTCATTCTTTTCAGGCACCTTGATTGAAAATGTGAAGGGAAGGAGAGGGAACAAGTAAATCATCTTCTTTCTGTGTAAAGAGGTCTGACTCCTAACAAGCTGCAGTTCCCTTCATTTTGCCTCTGATTTCTCACTTCATGGTTAACATAAAATTTTCATAGGGAGGGAAGAAAAGTAAAGAAAAAAGCAAGTCTCTGGAAAGATGATTTTACTACACACAGCACTTAATGCATGCAGCTTCTCCATGAATTCAAAATAAGTGGATATCTTGCAAGTTCCATTAAATATAGATATATATGTTTTATGAATGTATCTCCTTCATACAACTTTTCCTCTCTCATAGGATTTCAGTTGACTGTGTTTCAAGAATCCAAGGCTTACCTCTGGTAGAGAAACCTGGCTCAGACTTCTGAGGAAATTTCTAAGCTGGAAGAAAGAGCTGTGACAACATCTGCAGAGTGGAACCATGTGAGATAAGGAAGGTAGAGTTGACAGTGGAGGTAGGATTATTGAAACTGGGTCTGTGAGTGGTTCAAAGATTCTGAAGGAAAAAATGCCAAGGTGGAAAAGAAAAAACTCAGAAGGAAGAAGGAGGTGAAAGAGAACTCAGGAAGAGATGAAATCCAGAGAGCAGCAAGGGCCAACCTTGGTGCCTTTACCTGACTTGAGATCTTCCTGATGTGACCTCATTATTGATTCCTAGCTATCAAGGAGTCTCTGAGTGTCACATGGGAAGGGGTGAAGGCTGAGCACACTAATGTTTAGCTTAGCCATTTATTACATAGCTAACACCCATACGTGCCAAGCAATGAATAATTGCTATATACTTTATAGCTCTCTATATAATAATTGCTATATACTTTATGTATTATGCTGTCATAGTCTCTTTGCAAATAGCTAAAGGTGTCCAAAGTGTTGCAAACTGTTACATCAACTCAGTACATCAAACAGGTAATGACTCAGCCATGCTGAGTTTCTGTGGATGCCACCAAAACCCAAACAGACCAAAAGCAATTGGTGAAAGAGCTTGGACAGGGAGAGAATTTTGAGGTATAACTTCTAAGAGGAAAGGAGTTAAATGATCTGTGCTCTTCACTGCATGATCCAGTCTTTGAAATCTGACTGTTGAAGGGGAAGGTCTAAGTGTAATTGTTCAATATGGTAATTTGTGGCAAATTAATGATCTGGGATGCAGGGCTAGAAGGCCTAACTGCAAGAAGGGGTTAACCTGTCTGGAAGGAGGAATTCCAGAGACAGATGGATTTCTTGCAAGGGAATAAAGATTACCTGGATGATTAGATGAGAAACGACCTCAGCATTGCCTTATAAATCATCCTGGAGTGGGAGCATGCAGGGGTGCAAGCTTAGGGACGACCTCTGGGCAGCAGAGCTGGGCTGGGGAATGGACCCACAGCTGGGCTGAGGTGCTACCTGCAACCACTCTGAGGATTAGTGCTGATGCAAGAGTTCCTAAAGAATCTTGTTACGATGCGTCTATGGAGACGCCACATAGAACTGCAAACAGTGGCCAATGCATTACAAATTAACTGTTTCTCTTTTATATTTAAGCACACGTATGTATTTAATCCAACTCTAGCGGTACCATAAAAATCCCTCAGCACTGTTGTATTGGTTTGAAAACAAAACAGTGGGAGATCACAAGTCAGGGTTAAAATTTAATAGGAAAAAAAAATAAAAATAAGTGAAAAAATACAAAGGGAAAAAAAAAAACAACACTGACAAAGTCAGATACAACCTGACACCCTGTTAGGGTGGTGGTAGCAGTCCAGATGAAGTAGTTCAGTTGAAGCAGGGATCCTATGGAAGGTCTGGTCTCCAGCTGAAGGTCCAGTGGTAGCTCTTGTCCTCTGGGAACCCAGTAGACAGGGCTCCCTTAGGCAGTTCCAAGGCCAGGTTATAGCCAGGTGGGAATGCTTGGCTCCTCCCTCCTGGGCGGAGCATCTCACAACAGGATGAGATAAGTCCATGAGTCATGCAGTGGTTTCTTGCTGGCCCATTGTCTGTTATCAGGGGTGGGTCATAGCAGGAGATAACAGCTAATGGCCCACAGCTGGTGGGAATAGAATACATCTATATTGGAACCTAGGTCAACTGTATATATCCCATTTTCAGACTGCACCCCTGTACCTTTCAACACTTCCTAATCAATCAGGAGCAATGTGGTAGCTGACAGGTAAGCTATTTCCCCAAAACTGAAACCGTGACCTGATACTTTGGAAACTTATAGGTGTTTTCAACCAGCAGAATAACTGTGATATGTGAAGTCTCTCTCTTTTAATTAGGGACTTTATTGGAAATCCAGTATTCTCATCAGCGCCAGACTTCTCACTACATCCTGTGGCCCAATGGCTGGGGTGTTTATATGGATTGCTGTACCAGTTCCTATCATGATTTCTCTATGATATCAAACAAACAAATAGCTTTGAGAGCAGGCACTGAAACTTTTCATGGCAAATATTTCATTCATGAATCCAGGTTACAAAGCCATTCTAAAATCTTGATGTATACCACTCCTTTTCAAAGAATAGTTTATGTTCACCCAACTTTAGGAAGAATTCAAGCTCTGTGACAGTCTTGCCTTAGATATTTAAATTTGGAGGAGAAAAGAAAGAAGTAAATTTCTTTCAGTTAATGAGGTTTTTTTTTGCCCTTAACAGTGTGTTAAGATCCAGTTATTAAAATTATTAGAGAGATGCCACTGCCTGAATTAAAGTGCAAATGAGGCCATATGCTGAAGTCAATAATACAGATTTTTATTTAACAGTAATTCTGAGGTAGAGAGATAGATAAAAAAAAAATAGGAAAAAGAAAGAATAAGAGTGGAAAGGTCTATAGTCATGCCCCATTGGATCCTGCCCACAAGACTTGATGCAATTTCAAAGTCTGTTGGTCAAAATGATGGTCACTGTCTTGATCCATCAGGGGTGGGGGAAACCCAAAACCAGCATCCACTGGGTTTATATGCGCTCAAGTTCAGGTGAGAATGCCCAGGTACCTTCCCTTGGGCGTGAAGGTAGGATTACTGGAATTTCACACTGAAGGATGTAATGCTGTGGATCACAAGACACTTCAGGAGTCTGATAGTTTAAGATAGCACAGCTGCCTCTCAGGTCAGCACAGCTGACTCAACAATAAACCGTCAGAAGGGGCAAATACCTTCAGGCTACTTGTGAATGTCCAGATACTTACATGGAGGGGAGTTTTCATACCTGAGCCATTATGTAAGGGAGGACCCTGGCATGATAAAAAGCACTATCCCACCTCGTGGGATTTGCCTCTTCCCAGCCTTCTCCCTTATCCCTTATCAACACCCAGCTGTAGCCTCCTGTGATGGGTGTGCACTGCCCTCTGCCACCTGGGAGGTTAAGAGGTCGATTGTTTGAGTCATTAACCTGTCCAGTCTCTTACACAGTGTTTCACTCAGTTTGTGGGGTTTCTAGAGGCTCCTTCTTGTATAATGGTCCATTAGTCAGAGAACCAGGCAGCAGGATGTTTCAGTACAACAGTAGCATGGTCTTCTTATTCCTGGAGAATACTCAAATTGCAGACTGTAATTAAAGTAGGTGGAATATATAGAAGGGTGAAAGTTCTTTTAACTGTTCTCCCAAAACATGGATCCATGCATGATTATGAAAGTCAAGGAGAAAGAGGTGTGAAGAGTCAAAGGGAATCAGATTTCACTTTTATAGATTTCTTTGGGACAGACTAAGACAGGCTTTCTATCTCTGAATTTCTGGGGTATATGTTGACCATTTTACAATGAAGAACTCCTGGGAAGACAATGCACTTTATCATAGAAAGTTTTCACCGAGCACTAAGCTGACAGAAGCAGTGGACAGGCTGGACATCCAAATCAGTGAACTGCATGATACCATGGAATTGAGGGAAGTTTTGGTACAAGTAACTGGAGACAGGCAGACCTGATTTCTCTCTGCAGACCTCCAGAGGCTGTTTAGCAAATTTAAGCAGTTCTGCTGGGAAGCTAGATGTACATAATGTTGATGGGTAAACATTTAATTTAGATGGATATATTCGCAAAACTTACTTCTTCCTTGTGATCATCTTGAACCTGCTCACAGTACATTCATGTATGTAACATAGACAATCCAGCCTATTTGTCTTGTACATGGAAATTATTTCATGCCATTTCAGCACTGTACATACTGCTTAATGCTGGTGCATAAACTTCTTTATTTGCATTTAACTAACTTCCAGGTCATACTGATAAACATATTAATTGAAATAACTTGTATCCCTCTTTCAACAGCATTTAAAACAAGACCTAGCACAGGATTCTGCAGGGTGCAGCCCCACCTAAAAGGAGTAAGGGGAGGATAAAAGAGAGTCTGGGGCTGCAGGTGGTTGTTGGTGTGGAGGGGGAAATTAGGCTGACTAACAATGCAAAAGCTGTTCCTGCTTGAATACTGATGAGCCCAGTTATCTATGCTGGCCACCTGCCTAACTATTTATTTCCTGCCAATGTTTGATTGCTTGTGCTGATCTTTGGGGAACTGTTATTGTGTGAATGCTGCTAAATGATTTTAATCTTTATTTTAATTCCTGTAAGCTTTTAATATAATTGTAAAAGATAATATGTGATTTGTGTGTTGTCTGATTGCTAAAACCTTTGTGCAGTAATAAATGAGTACTGAAATTCCCTATGGAAATTCTGGAATATAGCCAAAGGGCAGATAACAGTGGGTGAAGGCTTAACTGAACAGCAGCAAAGTGTTGCCACTGTCCTTGCTGGAGATGCAGAGAGAACACTTTGGGTATGTCAACATAGCACTCTTTATCTCTCCTCAGCCTGTGTAAGAGGCAGCTGTGGTCTGTTTTCTCGACCTCTGTGTGCTCATTCTGTTTTGACATTACCTATAACTGCATGGCCAATCTTGAACACTTACAAGTCTTCCCATGAGATCAAATTCCCACAGCAGAGCTGTACCCATACTCGGGGACCACAAAACCCAGCCACTTCCTCATGTTTCTTCTCTGCTCCTGAACATAAACTGGGGCATAGCATGTGTTTCCCACGGTCTCAAGGCTCTTCTCCATGTCAGATGCTGAACTCGGGTTCAATTCTTCATTCTACAGATCAGTGGCACAGGACTGCCACTACCATGCTGTTGTCCATAGTGCTGCTTGGTCTGGACCAAATAGCATTCTCCAAAACAGTGATGAAGCCCCAGCTAGAAGGGCCAAACCAGGGCTAAGGGTGCAGCTTTTACATGACCAGACAGACTATTTTAAGAAATGAGAAATTTTGCTGTAAGAGTGAGAAATAGCTGGTGATGGTTGACAATATAGTTTAAAGAACTGTAACTGGGGAACCACTTCTGTTTAGTGTAAGCAGCAGAATGTAAGAAACGGTCTGTGCTGCGTCCTGGGAATTCCTTGTTTTTATTGATCAAGTAAAACTTCCACAGTCCATTTTCTGTGTGTAAGGCATAGTCATGCCAGTGACTGTGTGTAGGTGTGTTAGCCTGGGGCACTCTGTATATATGAATTCTGCAACACTCACAAATTGTCTTGTTGTCTAGCCTTCCCATCCACTTCTGGGATGTCTAAAAATACTACCAGCATTGCCAAAGATGAAGGAATAATAAAAATTGAGGGCAGAAGAGAGCCATCATAAGCACCACATAAATCTCTCTCTCTCTTAATATTTGTACGTCTATTTATATATATGTGTGCACACACTCATATATACACACTCTATATGTGTGTGCACATTTACACACACTCTAGCAGGTTTTGGCTACTCTGATTTAGAAATCCCCTTCCCACCCATGCAAGTCCTGGGACTCACTCTCATGCTGGACAGACAATCATGCATTTGCAGAAGTCCAGAGGAGTGTCATGACTGAGCCACAGTCCTGGGCAGCCATCCAGTCCAGAGCCAGCCATCCCTGGGCAGCAGCCAAAACATGGGCTAAGGGTTCACCACTCCAAAAGAACCACAGATTTGTGTAAGTCAGACCAGAATTCATAAAATAAGGCAACAAAGCATGTAGAAAAATATCATGCAATTCTAAAAGAGTTTTACACTGAGAACAAATGTAAGCATGATTTTGGAAGGGTGGAATTGGCTGTGTGTTCCAAAAATACAGGTCAGGAAGGCAGGTTATCCAAAACACATACAGCACAATATGTCTCCAGTACCATTACATATTAAGCCCCAGATCTCTTCCTACTGGTAAAATGTTCCTTTATATCTCCCAGTCACTAAAAAAAGTTTAACATTTCAGTCTTAAAAATTTAAATATTATCTGCACTGCACCTTAGATGCCTTTACTGAGTGCCAGGAGCTGGTACGAGATCTGTATGGAGCAGTTGTTCTTTTTCTACAGCTCTTCATCATCAAGCATAAGAATTTAGATAAATCAGTATAGTAAAAAATTATTGTAGAGTTACCACATAATTCAGAAGAAAAAAAAAGAGTAAAATTACGTTTTTTCTTATCTGTTGTTATTAACTTTGTTAATGCATGTGACCTCACTGCTCTGCCCTGATTGCTGCTATAGCAGTGTCAGGCACACTCCCAGCACCTGCTGTGCTTCAGTTACAGAGAGATGTAATCAGCAAAACTGGCTATCCTGTTTATTTCTCTTTTCTTCATACAACCACGTTCAGAGACCTGAACAATGTGATACCTATCATCACACCTTCATATCTTAAAAGTAAATATCTTCATATTTACTTTTGCCTTGAATAGTCTTTAATTTTCTTATTACTCCAATAGCACTCAGAGATTTTCAGTAAAATAAAAACTTTTAAAAAACCAACCAAACAAAACCACCCAAACAAAAAATAACCCAACAAAACCCCCAAGTCCAAGATGTATGTAACTATGTTTGGCATGATTAGATGTGAACATATTTAAAGGGCAGACTGAAGCATAACAGAGAGGTATGCAAATTAGCTTTAAATTGTATGTATAAAATCATTCCACTTTGGCAGTACACTGGTCTGACAATAAAAAAATCTGTAATACACTAGTCAAAAGAGGCCAACTCAAGGGAGAAGCTGTGGGAGACTGAGAAGGAAAAAAGCAACCACAAAACCTAAGCTGAGACTAGCTGTGTTACACACCTATTGCTATCTTTTACTTGAATACATGTAGCTACACACTGACAGGAGCCCCTACCCAACTGCCTTTGGCCAGACAGCTGCTGCATTAACTGCAGGTGTAAAATGTGCAGGCTGAAAACATAGATTTCAGAGAACATGTTGCCTCTAGTTGCTGTTGCTGCTGCTGTAGCAGAGTCTGCTGAGGCTGTAGCATATTAGCTGCAGGAGGATGCTTCTATGCACAAAAATGTGGACAAATCCTACCTCCTCCTTGGATCCATAGTGTTTATGTTTGTAAAGTCTACCATGACAAGAAAGAAGATGTTACTTTAGCACCCCCAAACCAAGACTGGGCAGTCAGATGAAAGTGGTTAAATTACTGAAGCTTGTTTTGACTTTCACAATTGGTACAGTTATGTATCACCTCAAATTGAAAACCAGCTTTTCTGTTCTCTCAGATATGGCTAGTATTTAAACATTTATACACAGCAATTAGAGAATTCTTTCCACTTCTCAGGAGACTTTGAACAACCTTTATGTTCACGTTCATTGTAACTCAATTTAGTTTATGCTTTGGGTTTTCTTGGTTTGCTTTGTTTTTTACTCCAGTTTAATGTTTAGCTTTAAAAGTCATGCTGATAAAGAGTTAGCTATACTGGTATCTGTTGTCCTGCAAACAAAAAAAAAAAAATCCATTAAATTTGCAATGTGTAAGTTACCACTTGACACTTTCAGCATCCACAAGACACCTAAAATCAGAACGGGAAACTCAGCCCAGACCTCATTCACAGAACAACTGAGGCTGTATGGCACCTGTCAAGATCATCACTGCAAGTTCTATATGACTGCATATTGAATGTCACCAACGATGGAGACTTCACAACCCCTCTGAGCAACCTGTTCCTGTGTTCCATCACCCCCACAGTAAGAAATTTCCTAGTTTGAAGCAGAAGTTCCTGTTTCATTTCGTGCTCATTGCCTTTGGTCTCGTACCTTGGCTGCTGATGACAAGTCTTTAAGCCTGGCATTTCAACCAGCTTTCAGTCCACTTCCCTGTCCATTCATCTAGCCCATACCCCATTAGCTGTCTATGAAAATATTACAGGACAGTGTCAGAAGACTTCCTAAGGCTGAGGAAAACATCATGTAGTGCTCTACCTTTCTCCATCAAGCTGGTCTTCTACTATAACAAAACACAAAATTCTAGACAAATTATAAAATCTAAATTAGAATAAGGACTTCTACAAAAAATGAAAAAAATAAACAACCTTTTTGTCGCCCTGGTTTTCACAGTGCTCCATGTTTTTACTATTATAGTAAAAGTTTTCATGCACTTTTTATAAATATAGCTCTTGTTTTCCTAATCAGCTAAGGATGTTTACTAAACTTTTACATTGTTGTTCATACCTTTCTCCAAGGCGGAGAAAGGTGATAGACTGTATTTCTATCCTGTAAAATACTAGAAGTGTTAACCTCATCCACCAATGTATAATTGTCTTAAAAAAGGTATAAAAGTAAATAATAAAGAAAGGCAGCGCCCCTTTCGCTCTGCCCGGTGATGTGACCTGCTGCCTAGCCTACTAAGTCCGCATGTTCGTGTCCGAAACTGCGACACCTTTTATCTGAATCTATTTCAAAAGGCTAATTTGAACTTCATAAAAAGCTATAGTAATACTTATTAACTTATTCTAACTAGTACAACTCTATACAGACCCAGACTAGGTAAATTCATTCTATTCTAGGAAAGACTAAGGATGAGACAATGGAATACAACACCCCTCACACCATACCCCCTCATTTTGTGTGTAACAACCCTTCTTTTGTCTCTGGTATCTTATTTCTGGCAACTTTAGTCCTGAAAAACGTATTTTACTTTATGTATGACAGGGAGAAAAATGAACTGTGGTTTCATGGCTTTACATAGTTGCTCTACCTGTAACATTAACAAAAGAATAAATTTAAATGTATTTTGTCACTAATCTAGTAACAATTATACAAGTTGAAACATTCTTATTACATCAGTTTTCAAATAAAACCACCTATGCTGTGAACATTAATGCTTGCAGTTTGAACTTAAATTATCCCTTATATGTTCTTTCAAAATAATCTTCCCTGAAATTACAAAGAAAGCTACATCTGTTAAAAACATAAAAAAATAATGCTTTATATTTCTTCTAAAAGAAAATAATTTTGAGGTTGATGCCTTTTAATTTCCTTGCTTCTAGAAAACAACATGGAGAAACATTTTAATTATACCTAGAAGTTCCACCTTCACTGCTAGGTTTGTGTAAGTTGTCAAGCTTACAGAAAGTTCTCTCATTCCTATCCTCTCACAGCAAAAAATAGTATAACAAAATTTTATAGGCCCATCTACTGTTTAGTGGTACAACAGCTGTTAGCAGCTGGAGATGCTTTATGTTCAGTTGAACTACATTAAAAGGCATTTCCCTAGTCACCTTAGAATGAACATTTTTTTAATCCTTCTCATGACATTTTATAACTTCCAGCCCCTCTTTTGAAAGAATTCAAATTGCAGTTACATACAGATTGGAAAGATTAAATGGCTTTTGGTTGTATTTCAACAGAAAGAGTGACACCAATTATTATAAAAACCCCATAAGTGAAAGTATTATAATAACCCCAGAGCTTTTCAGAATCTCTCACCGGATCATTGAGATGCCATTAACAGACTAGTACATCTTACCTGTCATTTACTGTAGCTGAGAGATTTTAACTGATTTCATCTGAATAAGTGGGCCTTCTGCTTTTCAAGGATATTAATACAGACTCTTGAAACAAACATACAGATGTCCTCTTTCAGAAAAGAGTAACTGGAAATTGAGCAACAGGAACCACATAGTTTTTAAGTGTTTCACCAAACAGATGTACTACATTAAAAAGGTGACAAGCTTTCCACAATTTTTTAATTTGGTTCTGGAAAGGAGTTCACATCCAAGCTAAATATGAGATGAATATCAGGGGGACAAAAGAAAGGCGAGGATTTCCATAAGAGAGAGAAGCAAGGCTTTGCTTCATTCATTCAAATCCCTGTTGTGTCAAGGGATGTAAGTGGGCTGCTCCACGAGGGAAAGCATGCTGAGGGAACAGCAAGACAGGCACAAGGCAGTATCCCCACCAACAAAAAGCAAAGCCCCACCATACTCACCCCACTCAAAAAAAAGAGCAAAGCAGTCCTGGAGACAGGAAATACATGGACAGTGGCTACTACATTTTACCTACTGAGTACACGTTAAATAATAAGTAATAATACACTAAGAGGTATCAATACAGTCCTCCCAATTAACATTTCATGTAACATTTCCCAATTCTTTTTACAGGAACTTTTGTATGAACATGACCACGGAAAGCATTGAAGATAGAGGTCAGCTAAAAACTGACTCTGTGTGGTCTGCCCAACTTCACTTCTGTTTGATACCAATGTTGACATAACAACAAACGAGGCCTCAGCTTTTCTCCCCTCAGTTAATGCACGAATTACCAAACAGTAAAACAAGAAACTAAGTTTTGTGCTTTTTAAAAGTTACTGCTTACTAAAAATAAATACCAGGCAGAATTTAAAAATAGATTTTATTTAGTAATTGGAAAAATATAAATTGAACTGGATATTTGGAAATTAATCCTACAATAATCCAAGAAGCATTTTAGAGGTAAACTGATGGTTAATTGTAAAAGCCTAGTCCTGTCACACTTCACAGTTAAACTGTAATGAGCACAGGAGGTTATTACAATTTTTAAGTAATTGATTTGTATTTCATACACATATGGGTCATTATTAATCCATTATCACCTCAATGAAAAGTTCAGGTTCTATTGTACAAAGGCTATTTACACAAAGAAACATGGAATCTATACCGTATCCTAAAATCAAAGTGCTTCTGAGGCTGTGTGGTGCTCAATGCTAAAACCAATGTAAGCAAATTAAAACAGTACAGATGAAGTTTATAAATTACTGAATTCTCTAGCATATAGAATACATATAAAACAAGTCTACAAAAACATGAATGTGATTGCAAATTGATAAGTAAACAATAGATAAATTGTAGAATTTCCATAAAATAATAAATTATTGTCTCCACTTTGAACAATGGAGGCAAGCATTATTAAAGCTACAAAATACTGGCCAGTTTCAAGCATATTTTATTTATTTAAAATTTTAGATCTCTCCTCAGACCTGTTTGTGGATTAAAAGGCTTAAATTATTTATCTTGTGGTGGTTTTTTCCCCTTCAACATAGCTTAGCATCCTCTTGCTTCCGCAACAATAAAATTAAAAGCCTTCCTCTGATTTCAGCAATTCAGTGTTATTCTTTAGCCAGACCCAGCTTTAAACAGACATGAAAACACACGAAAAATTTAGGATAACCTCACAAAATATCAGTCCAATCATGACTTCGCTCCAATCTTAAAAGCTGCTTTAAACTAAGTACTGATTTTCATTCTTTGCGACTCCTTCCTCCACTGAGTGTGTTACCCACAGCTCAGATACAATTTTAAATTTTTTCCCAAATGTTCTCCTGAGTGCTTTCAGCTCCTCTACCCGTGAATGATCTTCTCCTACAACAACATGGGAGACACCCTCTTCGAGCTGAGAAACTACTTTTGCACCATAAAAACGGAGCTCCAAAGCTCTAATTGATAGTGTATTTCCAGGGATTTTGCTTTTGGGCTCATTAACAACAGCATAACAGTCCGCATAAATAGTGCTTCCTCTGAATATACCGAGCTGACAACTGTTCCACCAATAACGTTCTTCTAGCTCTGCAATCAAGTGTAGAGGCATTGCCTTATTGTCTTTCATTCTTGAGAACACTTCCTTGAGCTGTGCAACATCTGTGTTTGCTGTGTAACTGTCTCCATAACAATCATACTCACGAGCAAAATGTTCTTTTGTGTCAGGAGACATGTGAATCATAAAGGCTGGTTGCCAAGGCACCAGCATCTTGGTTTGAAAACACTGAAGCAGCCACTCTGCCCTCACCACATCGTATTTGTTGGAAGCAATGATGTTTTTCACTCTGACATTCTCAGCTCCTACAATGACACAGTAAGTCTCTGGCCCTGGGTTCTGCACCACACTGCCACCACATTGGGCTATTCTGCTTTCCAGCTCAGACTTTGAGTATTTTCCTGTTCCTGTCATAACACAGAACTCAACATCTTCAAATACATTTGAAACCTTGCTTACACTAGAAAGATCAGGAGCTTTAAATTGCTCAGCTATGCCAATTATCTTCCTCACCTTTGAAACAGTTTTCCTCTTTTTCTCATGTGGCTCATCATACTCATCTATATGAAGGTGCTTAGATGCCAGCTTTCCTTGTGCTTTGCTTCTGAGGTCTTCTAACATGTCTGAAGTCATGCACTCGTACCATTCTTTGTCTTCCCTTATCTTCTCAATTCGGGGGAATCTCAAAGTACAGTCAGTTCTGTACATATCACTGTCAACAATCTCAGCTGCCTTGATCTGAACTATGACAGAGTTGCAAGGTTCAATGTACATTTCAGGTTTTTCAGTTCCACACAAAATGTTACCAGGAGGGTCCTTCCTATGGTAGGGCTTCCAGTGTTTAGCCAGTTTCAAGCCTAGATCATACAATTCTTTCATAGTATAGCCAGAGCCAACACGACAAATGGAGTGGAAAATGGTCGGTTTTTCATTTGGAGGGGGCGTCTCTGCAATAGCACACAGAAAATGAGACATCATTCCACCACGAGACCCCTTCCCCCAGTAACCACCAACAATTAAAAGGTCCAGTTCATCCATCAGTCCATTGACATATTCTGGCTTGATTTTTAGCCAGCCTTCCCCACGTTTGTCAGGCTTGTATGTGGACATGGGATCTTTTACCATAATCCCTTCCTCTCTGTTATCTATTGCTTCATTTAAAGCATCAATTACTTCTTTCCTTGTTCTGGCACTTCTCTTATGGACAACATGTATCCTGCCCTTCACCGGGGTAAATACACTACTTAATATTTCATATCTTTTGCTTAGTACTTCATGCCCCAACTTCTGATCATTAACCATCAACACATCAAATACACAGAAGCAGGTCTGCAGATCAGAGTCCTCCACCATTCTTTTTATGTCAAATTTGTTTCCTTTTTGCATAAAGGTTTGTGTCTCAGGATTGTAAGCCATCATTTCACCATCGAGAATGCAATTTTGTATATTGCTCTTAAATACATTATGAATAAATGGTGTTAATGAACCTTCAAGTGGTGAAGCACCAAACTGCTGAGTATAGTCAAACCCATTTCGGGAAAAATACTTGTACACATCCCCATCTTTGTGCATCTGCATACGTTCACCATCCAGCTTAGTTTCTATGTAGAATGTCTGGTTACTCATTTGTTTCTCAATTTGCTGGACATCTGCAATAGCAGCAAGCATTGGTTTAAAGGCAGAAAACAACATGATAGAAACATCACTAAGTGAGACAGAGGGATCATGCAATTGTCTGCAAACTTTTTCCAAATCAGTAGTAACATTGTGCAATTCAGCAGCATCAGGATGAAAAATGGAAAATATAGTTTGTTGACTAACACCAAGCTTTAGATCCTTTATAATCATTCGGATAAGCCATTTTTGTTCCAGTGCTGTGCTCTGGGTAATTAACTGAAGAAGACTTTTCTTTAATTGACCCTTGTTTTTAGCAGCATTATTATTAGCTATTGCATCTAAGTGTTCATTGACTTGTTCTATTGTCAGTCTGCCTTGTTTTGGGCTCCTAGGTTTTAGTACAAAGTATGCAATCATTGCAAAATCTCCAGCATCTCCGCGTGAGCCTGTAGGTGTTCTGTAATTTAAAAGCTTTGCAGCATCCTTTCCATCCTTTGGTAAATGAAGCAGTTCAATATAGAGTTTCGCAAGCATAGTTTCTTTAATTCCATATGCCATCCTTTCTCTTTCCAGCTGTGGGAGAATAAGTCGCATAGCTGGGTAAAAGGAATCTGTGACGTCTTTCTCTTTTTGATGAAGTGCATCATGGAATTTCCTCCAGGAATCCAGAAAATCCTTGAAATACTTGGTTTTCTCTGGACGAGATTTACACTTCTGTATTCGCTCCAGAGTAGAACACAGATCTGCAAAAGGCACTTGAGAGGCCACCGTTTTTTTAGGAGGAGGCTGTGAAACAGGCACAGAAGCCATCAGTCTGTTTTTCACTGGGAACAAAACAAAATTATATAATTATAAACAAGATGCCACCACATTATTCTGTGTAAAAAAACCCTCTAACTAGCATTTACTGTTTTTCTCATTTTTCTAACTAAGATCTAACCACTGTGTTAAAGGTCACCAGCTGGTTCCACTGCCCTCAGTTAACGGTGAAACTCAGCAGCGAGGCTGCGACACCGAAACAAACACCGGCATCACCTCGACAGCGGTCTGCACGGCAGGAGAAGGCACCGCGCTCCTCTCCCGCTGCTGCCCAGGCGGGAGCTTTCCCTGCTGGGAGACCGATTTCCTCCTCCGCTTTCCCCGAGAACGCAGCCTGCCCCCGACACCACCCGCCTCGGCCCCTGTGGCCCGGCTGCTCCGTGCCGGCGGGGGAGCGCTGTCCAACGGGGCCGGAGACCGCTCCCGGCGCTCGTCCCGCGGAGAGGGACCCGCGCACCCCGCATCCCGCACACGGCGCTGCCGCGGCCACAGCGCGGGGAGAGCGGACACCGCCCGCGGACACCTCCCGCTCCGCTCGGGACCAGACAGCCGGGCGATGGAGGACCGGCCAGCCCAGAGCAGACCCCCGGGGAGCCGCGACTACCTGCGGAGCCAGCTAACAGCGACCTCGCTCCGCCCCGGAACAGGCCGCCCGGCCTGCTGACGCTGCGGCCCGCGCTCCTCCCCCGGGCCGGGGCGGGGAACGCTGGCGGAGCCCGGGGCGGGGAAAGGCGGGCAGGGAAGGGAGAACGGCGGCGCTGTGCCCTGGAAGCGGAACCGCGGCGGCGGTGACTTCCTGCCTCGGGAGGAAGGAGCGGTGGTTGAAGTTGCGCGTTGGGGTCTGCGCTGGCCCGAGGCACCGGCGGCGGCCGCCCGGGAGGATGCGGCGGGTGCGTCTGGCGGCGCCTCGGGCCCGGCGCGGCCGCGGCGCGGGAGGGGCGGTCCCGGCCCCGGGAGGCCGCGCCGGGGCGGGCGGGAGCGGGGATGAGGGTGGCCGGGAGCGGGGATGGGGGTGGCCGCCGGGTTTGGGGTCGCGACCGGGATTAACGCGGTTCTGCCCTGGAGCGGCGGCAGGCGGGACGCTGTCCCCGGCGCTGTGTGACTCCTGTGCCCGCACAGCGGGACGTGGCTGCCGAGGAGCTGCTCCCTTGACAGCGCCGAGAAAAGTTCCCGCAGGTGCCTTCCTACGAAGCCCCGGGAGATCTTTAGCGTCTTGGCAGCGAGGTCTTGCTCCAGTGTTTCGTTTGTCTCCACTGCCGTGTGGAACAACTCCTGCAAATGAGTGCTTGTAAAGGGTGGCTAATGGTAACTGTGGTGTTCGTAATGGGCCGAGTGATTGTTTTGAAAGGGCTGAACTGGGTGTTTCTCTTAAGTTAAAAAGGAAATAATTTAGCAGGCTTGAAAATTATTATGTTTTAGGAGCCTATGGTCCCCAGAAAGTTAAGGTTCCAATATAGCCAACCTTGTTGTTGTTTGGGGTTTTTTTTAAGCGGTAACATTGTAATTCAAGACATTGAATTGTAGTGATACTTTTAACATTTGTCTGTTCGGAAAAGTATCACGCGAGTTAAGGGGAAAGCATTTTCAGTTGTGAGTGTGTACAACTTGATGCAGAGCTGTAGATGTTGGTTGTTTGAAGTAAGTAGGACAAGTGACTCGTTGATTTTAAAGCCAGAGCCGTTAAATGTGTGACACTAAAGGTATTCTTACTGTATTTTTCCTTTGTTAGGACTCGCTACTTTGCTGTTGCTGCTCTCCTTTTTTTTTTTTTTTTTTTTTTTTCTTTTAATGAGTGTCTGTAGGATTTTAGTACTAAGAAAATGTATTTTTCTTGTCCTTACTAAGCTTGTAGGTTTTCTTCTGGATCATTCCCCCCCTCTGAAACTAACTTTTTGCAGTTGAGGACCTAATATTTCTACTTACAGATGTCTTCTGAATAAATATGAGTAAATGTAACACTTGTGCTAATCTTGTCTGTATCTGGAGGAGGTTGAGTCTAGGAAAAGGAAGTGGAGACAAACAGATGTCATTAGGTATTTCTTAAGAACACAGAGAAATATTTGATTTTGTCTGTTGGTTTTGAAATCTGAAGGATTGCAGTGAGTATTAAGACTTTTTTTAAGCTCTTTAATGAGGAAGCAGGCATTAAACACCTGATTGTGCTTCTTAGCACTAACTTTAAAGCTACTTATGCACGAGAAGTTAGTTTTAAGGAGACAGTGTCATGTTTGTTTTTATGCACTATGTATATATGCTATATTATTATAATTATGTATGTACGTTCTTATAATATTACAGTATTGTTATATGCTGTGTATTGTGTATATAGTCCAAGACATTTCATTGTCATTCTTGGACTTCATTATAAGATGTTTTCAAGTTCATCAAATGTTTCAAACAAGCATTCAGCTTGATAGGAGGAGCATGAGATGCACAGTTTCATTAGTGAAGCAGTTGTAATTTCTAGGGGGTTTGGCTCTTATCACTTCTTAATTTTTTTTCAAGTAACAAGATAAACAGTAAATTACATGTGTAATTCAAAACAATTTTACTCAAAATTCATAAATGGAATTGTTTTTCAGGCAGAGATGAAGCCTGGGAAATCATCACATCAAAAGGTAAATGTTTTATGATATGATTAGTGTATGAAAATGGTAATTTTTAGTATTAAAAATGTAGACAATGACAAAACAACAGAACCTGTGGCAGATACAAGAGTAATTTCAGCTGCCATTCAAAATGAACAAAAAATTGTTCTTCAATACTTTAAATATACACTTGAATTTTTGTGATATTTTTTCCTGTCGATAATGGCATTAACCATTTAAAAACAGCATTAGGGCAAAGCAGAATATTGTTAAAATGCCTTGATCATAGAGAGTTTATTTTTGTCAAAATTTTTATTCTTGTGAGTGATTTGTATTTTCAGTAGTTACCTAATTTTGGGACTTGTAGCTCATCTGTCAGAACGCAGAGGCCTGTAGTCGATCCTAGGCTGTGGATTTGGCGGTGGAGGTGTATGGATAGAGAAATGTGTTTATATCAATAGGTGTGTATATCCCAACACAAAGCTGAAACTCACCGCTTCCAGGTTTCCTTTCTGGTGTGAGAGACAATACAGTTCTGAGGCAGTTTAAGCCCCAGGTACAGCAGCAGTCTGGCTAAGTCTTACTTTCATTAGGTCTTAATGTTGAGTTGGGCCACACTGCTGTTCCTACGTGGCAGTGGTTTCCACAGTAAAGCTTTGTGTTTCAGTTCTGTCTTCTGCTGGTCGTTCAAGCTTACAAGCATCACCAAGTGAATACTTGTAGGAAGTATCAGGATTCTGAAAGGCCAGCCTTTCTAATGCACATTATCAGAGGGACAAGAGGAAAAAAAAAATTTAAATGCCCTTATGCTTATTTACCTAGCCTTTAATTTAGTTTAAATAATCAGTGATTATGAAATACAGTGAATGTTGTAAAATGGGATGTGACTGCCTGTTATAGGAAAATCTTGTTGCTTTCAAAGTTGCAACAATTACTTGAAATACAATAGTACTGTAGTACAATATTTCTTCCAAAAAATACATATTTTTTTTTATTGAAGCAAGAATGCCCTCCAAGAAATTAAAGGGGTGAATGCTTCTTGCTATAACTGGGACATCAGACAGTTATGGGGCAAGTCCATGACTGATTCTTGTAGTCTAGGAGCAGAAGCAGTCTTATCTAGAGAGAGGATCAGGTTTGTCAAGGTGGTGGGTCTGCTAAATTTTTTTTAAGTTTACCTCATCAGACGTCAAAGTCTAAATACACTGTTCTCCCACTCTCACGCCTTTTCCAGGTTTTCCTGGCCCCCATTAGTCACAAAATTAGAGATGCAAGAGAAATGCAACACGTGCTCCTTATAATTCAAGACAGAGTATTTCCGTCATAAGATGTTACATCGTAAACTGCTTGAAAGGTTTATAATTTCCCGTCCAGCACACCAGGAGTGGGAAATAAAGACCAAGAAGAGAATTCTCTGTGTGTGTGTGTGTGTGTGTGTGTGTGTGTTGTCTTGCAGTATGTTGAACAGTCTAAAATCTCACAATTCAGAAAGTGCTGACCTTACTGCTCACTGAATATTACTATATTAGCTTACCCTTTTTATTTCTGTCCTTCAAGTGGAAATTTTGTTCTATTTGTATCATCTTCTACTGTCCAAGATAGTGTTTGGGAAGTCTGTTGCTTTGAGTTCTCTAGAAAGTGTGGGCTGTAGCTTTATTGAGAATGAATTGTATTGATTTGGCTTAGAGTCTCTTCTAGGCCTGTGTGCTTGTTTGAGAAGCCATCCTTTTCTGCTCTAGTGATCTTTTAATTGGTATTGGAAGGTGGGGAAGAACATAGTAGAAACTAACAAGTCTTGCAGTAAAATGGGAAGGCCTGGAAATGATTGAACTAGTGAAGTTTCACATAGCTGGGAAAAAACTTTAGTAAATAGTAATGTAATTGTTCATTATTACAGAGTAGTCAGCTTTATTTTAATATACAGTGAGTGTGAAACACTTATGGCTGTGTAGTTTGCCCTTTCTGCTAACTACTTGCTGTATGTTAAGCTTTAGCTGTAGTATGTACTGGTTTTGCAACTCCAGTAGCAAAGTATTTATATATAACTATATATATTTATATATATAAAAGAAGTAATCACACAGCAGAAGTATCTCAGTAGTACAGCATTTTGATAATATTAGCCTGCTGAAATGAAAGTGGGAGTGGTGCCCTTCTCATGAAACTAACATGGCTTATAAAATCAGCTTTGAGTATCAGTCTCCAAATAATAATCCTTAGTGTATGTGGGATAGCCATTGCAAAACTTAATCACTTTAAGTGGATTTTTATTACTTCTTTGTCTCTTAGTAGTTTTGTTTAACAGCGTGTCTCTTACTCTTGTGAATATTTTGTTGAGAATGCAATTTTGGAGTTTCTTTCATTTTGTAAGAAAGTCAGCAAAATGTTGAATAGCATAGGTAAGGAGAATGGTTTTACTGTCTCATTATCAATGTTCTTATAGTCTGGAAATGTAATGCAGGAAATGTTTGTTAACTTCTTCAGGAAATTCTGTTAAAAATTGAAGTAGTTACTTTATATGTCTTCTAATCATTGTGAGTTCTTTTTAAGGGGAACAGATCACAAGAATTAATTTTTCATATAGATAATATACATACTTGGATGTGGATAATAAACATGAACTTATAAATAATATAAGAGAACAAAGTTGGAGTAACTGCTCTTTTAGACTACTTTATATTTCACTAGTTTTATGTATTTGGAGTAGATACACTATATAAAAGCTTAATATTACATTGGTTTTGGTTAATAGATGAATCTTAAGATGTGACAGATTTATTTTTATTTCTGATTTATTTCTAAATTTTGCATAAAATAGTTAGAGATGGCAGTTTTTCCTGGTCAGATTGGGTGCTCATATCTGTGGAATGCAAAAGGCTGTAGCTGCAGAGCTCACCTTTTATCACTCGAGTCTACGAATATGGCTGGTGTAAAATGCTTGGATGCATCTCTGCATGTCAAACTCATTTGAAGTTTGAATTCAGATTATTGCTGTGCTATATCATTATAGGAGATTATAACTTTGTGTCTGAAGTGTAACTATTATCTGCTTTGTAACTTAGTGTTCTCAAACAAGTGAGTTTGTGTTGTCCCTTCCAGGAATTATTCAATTCAGTGGTGAGTGAGTGGTTACTGTAGTTTTTATGTAGGTTTGGCAGTTTTTGTCTGTTTCCATATGAACTAGGAGTGAACACTGTAAGGTCTTGTATGGATGCTGGAGACATAACTATTTCTTTTGGTTGGAAAGAAGGTTTAATCTGTTGTCATTAACATCACTCTCCTCATTTTATGCTGTATGTTTTTGTCATGAGTCTGTTTTCATGTTTGGCATTTTCAGCAGTGCTTTTCAATGACCTGAGAATAATGTAGTTAGCTGACTGTTTTCAGTGGTCTTGCATGATGATAAAATCTTCCATTCAGCTAAAGATTTAATGCAGATTACTGATCTGCTAGTGGAAAATTATTGAAGCAATCAAAATACAGCAAGAAAAGCTGTCACAAATGTAACTGCAATGTAGTATTTTAGTATAGAGGAGTCTCTTTCTTCTGAGCAGTTCAGGTGTTGCTCTGTAACCACAGTTGATTGAGATGCTGAAAGACAGCCTCTAACCTATAGCAGTGCTGGGATGTGTGGTGAGCCTCCAGGGGCTGCAGAGTGACGTGCACAGGCTTACTGTGTGCTACTTAGCAACTTGGAAATAAAAGCTATTTTTGTTTGTGTTCTCTGACTTCTAGAGTTACTTATATGAGCAGCTTTAACAAACTAGTGGTACAGTCTGTATGGTTGTTCTCTTGGCTAGCAGGAATGTCTGAGGGAAAGCAGAAGTTACTGTGGTCTTAGTCAACCAACCTTCTAGTGCTGTTAATGGACTTTGCCAGCAGAAACACTGTAGATGGGATTTTGAAGAGTTCTAAAACCTTTCCCTCATGATTCTTTTCTGCTTGTTTTACACAGTCAAATGGTTTCCAAAAGTTCAAAGGGAGTTTGCCACCAAATTTTATGTTAATGCTCCAATACATTGACTTGCCATTAATCTCCTGCAAGTACAAATGCTTAAATTGCTTCCTTTTTCTTTTTCCTATATTTATATCTATACATTTGGGTTCTTTTGCAGGATTTACTTGGAGTAAAAGATCACTGACTTCTACAATGGAAAAATCATGGATGCTTTGGACCTTTGTTAAAAGATGGCTACTAGCTTTGGCTTCCTGGTCTTGGAGTCTCTGCCGTATTTGTCTTTTGCCCTTGATAGTGACTTTTCACTTGTACGGAGGCATTATACTACTGATATTAATATTTGTCTCAATAGCGGGTATATTATATAAATTCCAGGATGTTCTGCTTTACTTTCCTGAACAGCCCTCTTCATCACGCCTTTATGTTCCTATGCCTACTGGTATACCACATGAAAACATCTTCATCAAAACCAAAGATGGAGTTCTTCTCAATCTTATTCTGCTGAGATACACTGGGGACAATGCAGCGTATTCTCCAACCATCATTTACTTTCACGGGAATGCAGGCAACATTGGCCACAGGTTGCCAAATGCTTTGTTAATGCTGGTAAACCTGAAAGTAAACTTAATTCTGGTTGATTATAGAGGGTATGGAAAAAGCGAAGGAGAAGCAAGTGAAGAAGGCTTGTACTTAGATTCTGAGGCTGTCCTAGACTATGTGATGACTCGGTCTGATCTTGATAAAACAAAAATTTTTCTTTTTGGCCGTTCCTTGGGGGGAGCAGTAGCTATTCACTTAGCTTCTGAAAACTCCCATAGGATTTCTGCCATCGTGGTGGAGAACACCTTTCTTAGCATCCCATACATGGCCAGCACTTTGTTCTCTTTCTTTCCGATGAGATATCTTCCATTATGGTGCTACAAAAATAAATTTCTATCCTACAGAAAAATCTCTCAGTGCAGAATGCCTTCTCTCTTCATCTCTGGGTTGTCTGACCAGTTAATTCCACCAGTTATGATGAAGCAACTTTATGAATTATCCCCAGCTCGGACTAAGAGATTGGCGATATTTCCTGATGGAACTCACAATGACACTTGGCAGTGCCAGGGCTATTTCACAGCACTTGAACAGTTCATCAAAGAAGTAATAAAGAGTCACTCCCCTGAAGAAATGGCAAAAACATCATCCAACGTAACAATAATATAATTGATGTTCTTCTTTGGGGTGGGGTGGGGCAAGTACCTGCACTGTACCTTGATTTGTGATAAGTGGTAAAAGAATGTCTGTTTTTAAATGTATGTCATGTCTGTACTTGCCTAAAGAGTGAAATTAAACTTGGAAAGGTCTGATATTTTATTAAGGTGTTCCAGATAACTTTTACATTTGCAGCATTGTAAATGAACCATTTTATGTCTTTCTCATACTTTTTGGTATCTCTGTCCATATATTCCATTTGTTTGATATGTACAACAGATGCTATTAAAGAAACTTGCTACAAAAGTAGTACAGAATGTATTTAGAACAACGGGAGGCTCTTCAGTATTCACTGCTGTACGTGTGAGCTTTTTGGACAGCCATGGTTAGCACAATGATTTGTTGCTTCTCTTAGAGTTTATTTAAAGTGTTCCATGCATGAGATTAGTGTTTTATTTCTTGAAATTTTATATTATGCAAAGTGGGAAGTCTTTAATGTGCTAAATAATATAAAATAACATAAATGGTAGAGTATACTTGCAGGTATACTATCCTGGGTTATTACTGGTTTTTATGGTTATGCAAACTTACATATGTCAAACTGCAGCTGAAGATGAAAAGATACTTGCCTTGTTTTCATTTACTATTTGTATTATAATAGTGCACAGAGGGTTGTATGTGCCTAACATCATGACTTCAGGATTTTACCCAGGCAATTTCTCCATATAAAATAGAAGTAACTTTCAGAAAGAGATCAGTGCAATCTAAGCTCCTTTCTGCCTCAAGCTCTCCTCACTAATGTACAGGCAAACTATTTGTTATTATTAGTCTACTTGTGCATTTGAGGTGGTGTTCCTCAAGGCAAGATGGGTGGGCATACAAGGTAAAAGTGGGTTTTTGTGTTCAGACTTTTACAGTGGTGTAGTTAAATGTTTGTGCCCTTTATTTATACCTCCTAAAGAAACAAATTCAGATAATTACTAGCGATCACATGATTAGAGATTAATGTGTTCAGTTGTTACAGTAAGGATAATGAAAATGAGCAGATAGTCGTAGGTGGCCATATCCTTGAGAGTAGGAAGGCTCTTGCAGATACTGACTGACTGGAGCAATGAGCCAAGGCCCAAGGCCAGCAGCATGAGGTTCAACAAGGCCAAAGGCCAGGTCCTGCACTTGGGTCACAACAACCCCATGCAGTACTACAGGCTGGGGGAAAAGTGGCTTGAGAGCTGATCAGCAGAAAAGAGGTTTGGAGGTGCTGGTCAACAGCCAGCTGGATGTAAGCCAGCAGTATGTCCAAGTGGCCAAGAAGGCCAATGGCGTCTTGGCCTGTATTAGCAAGAGTGTGGCCAGCAGGACCAGGGCAGTGACTGCCCCCCTGTACGTGGCACTGGTGAGGCCACATCTCGAATCCTGTGTTCAGTTTTGGGCTCCTCACTACAAGAAAGATATTGAAGTGCTGGAGTGAGTCCAGAGATGGGCAGTGGAGCTGGGAAGGGTCTGGAGCACAAGTCCTGTGAGGAGCAGCTGAGGGATCTGGTGGTGTTTAGTCTGAAGAAAAGGAGGCTCAGGGGAGACCTTATCACTCTCTACAACCACCTGAAAGGAGGCTGTAGCGAAGTGAGGGTTGGCCGTGTTTCAAGTGCAAGGATGAGAGGAAATGGCCTTGCATCAAGGAAGGTTCAAATTACATATTATAAAACAAATTTCACTCGAAGAGTGGTTCAGCATTGGACTAAGTTGCCTAGGGAGGTAGTGGGATCACAGTCTCTGGAATTGTTCGAGAGACGTCTGGATGTGGCACTTGGGGATTTGGCTTAGGGGTGATTATGGTGGTGTTAGGTTGATGATTATACTAGATGACCTTGAAGGTCTCTTCCAACCTTGATGACTCTGTGGTCAAAGATGTGCTGTTAGCTCAGTCTGTAATGGAGTTTGGGAGCTGTTCAAATCTCTTCTGCAGGTTTAATTTCTCATCTGCTGCAGCTGAGTTTGCCTCTTCAAAATATTTTTTTTTTTTTTATGGAAAGAACAAACTGGAAAATCTTCCACACAATCTGTAAAGTTGCCCTTTGGATGCAAAATTTTAAATAAACTTTTCTGCCATGTTATCCTGATTCAGAAAAGCATCTCAGCACACACTTAAAATCTGTTTCCTGAGGCACAGTCATATTTTAAGCTTGTGCTTAAGTTTTCTGGTTGAATAAAACTGCTTTCCTGAACTGGTGCCTTAATGGTTATGCCTCCTAATGGAATTATAGTTCTTAAATGCACATGGGTAATAGTTGTCAGCAGTTTGTAGATAGGATGATACATCTTTTCGTACATGTGATTTTTTTTTTTTTAAATTTTAAATTTTTAAATAAACATATACATACCAGAAGTTGCTGCTTTCTCTGCTAAGTATCTTTTGTGATACTATTTTTAAGGATTTCTTAGAGTTGATTGAAAAAACTACACATCTTTGTGGATCTATAGACATAAAAACATGGAGCATAGTTTTGAATCTGAGTGAAACCAAAACTATCTTTTCAGCCTTACAGTGGTGGTATATATATTTTTTTCTTTTGGTGAGGGGGCCACATAGGCAAGGTATGGTGGAGAAGTTTGGCTGGGGGCTGGGAGATGAGGCAGTGTTTGTATAGCAGAAAGGAGCTGATAGACATAGCATTGCCTTTCCCTGGTGTATTCTACAGTGAGATGTGAGCTGCTTGCCTAGATTGTTTCATCTACTTCACATTGCTTTAGAATAGAGGTGGAGGGAGAGAAGGAAAATTAGCAAATACTGCTTTTCTAAAAATCAGTTGATAAAGCCAAAATAATCTATTAATTGTTGGAGACAGAATGAAGAGAAAGGAGTTGTTTCAGAAGTTCTCATATCTTGCCATTAAATACCATTATGGGGGGAGTTTCACAAAGTATCAATTTCTAAAGTAACATGGCATTTAACCCCACTTTCCACCAATCAAAACAAAACTCTGAACCCCAGAATATCACTGGTATTCTGTGGTACTTGTATACAAATGAAGTGTTCCTATTTGAGCACACAGTTGGAAAGACAAAGTCAAATGTGTGGTTTGATTATGGCAATCTGAAACTCTTCAAAGTGGGCTGTATCTAAACATTACTTTCATTATCAAGCCATATATTTTCACTACAGTGTCTGCAGGACATAAATATGAAACTTTGATTTTGCAGGTACTGGGTATGAGTTGACACGATTGTCATATATGCATCCTTTACACTTAGGAGGTTTCTTCCACCTTCCACGTCTGCAGAGTTTTACTTCTCCCTTAATGGGTTGGCCACATACACTTGTGAATGAATGGTTATCCATGCTATTTTTAATTGCATTGGTTATGAGATCCACTGAAGGAAAATAGGAGGGAACTGATGTTTTTATGCAAATATTCCACTGCTCTGCATACCGCTCTTTAAGGGAGGGAGGATGGAGGGGGAGGAAACCTTTCCTGACAAGTCAAGACTTGTTTTTATTTTATGGACTGTGTGATAGAAACCACAGTTATCTGCTGCTAAACTGCAAGCAACATAGTAATGATAACTTTAAATTGCCAAAAGGTGTGTTACAATACTGTTGCATTTGGTTTTTTTAAATACCATTATATGTTTTCCCGTAACAGTTACTCATTTGTGTGTAGATGTTTCCCAAATATTTGTCCTGTACTTATAAATTTCTAGTTTGGGAAGGAGTTCTTTTCACAGGTTTGTAAGAAAGCCTCTTAGTTTAAATATGCTCATTAAAGGAATTTTCTCCTTTTGTAAGAGGAAATTTAAGTTAAAAAAAACCAAAAAACAAACTACTAAAAACAAAGTTCCAGGGGAGGGGCTGAGGAGTTGAACAGCTGTAGCAGTAGAGTTCCTTGTAAGGAAGCATAAGACCTTGTGTGTGCACACATGTATATGGTTTTAATTAGTGGAAATACTTGAGGCTTCCTACTAACCCAAGTTTACATTCCCAGGATTTGTTACTGAACTGTGAAATGCAGAGAGATAAGCTGTGCTTTCTTCTGGAGAAACATTAACTGGTTTAGCTGCCCTCATGTCCATTTCTCAGGTAAAATTAGAAATAGAGCACAAATGCATTTGGTAGGCTACGGACAATCTCTCAGCTGAAGGGCAGAAGGATTAACTATTTATACAAAATATGCATATCAGCATCTCTAAGCTAATAATTTGGGTCACGTTGGATGTTCACAGTGAAGAATGCAAGGCTGAATTGAGAGTCCAAGGTATGGTCTTTTCTGTTCGCAAAAAGATGCAGATGTACCTCCATTTGTATTTCATAATTCAATTATTGAAAAATACATTTTTATTTTTGTTAATGATAGGTGATTTTGCTAGGGGCACTTCTGCCAAATATTAAATCAGTGCCTCTTGCATGTAGTGGGATCAGCCTGATGTATCCCATTAGGTATAATTTGCAATGCCATCCTGCTTGTATAATTTAGAGTAGAACCCTGCAGAAGTGTAAATAGAGATAGCATATTGAAGTTCTAAATAACACTTGTGTTTTGAATTCAGAAACAGTCACTGATTATGAGATGCAAGCTTTTTATTTGATTTTTCTTTAATATATAGTTAAGGCAAAATTGTCTTATAAAGTATTCTTAAGTTTTGTAGACAAAGCATAAATGTTATTGTATATGTGCTAATTGTGGCAAAGTTTTACATTATCATTCTAGTTGGTTTTTACAATAAAGTTAATTTTACAAAAAAACACTTTTCTATTTTTATGTACTGACATATGCAATAAATTGATACATTAAAAGTGCTGTTAATGTCTTGTTCTAGTTTGTGGCCTGTCTTCTGCTTGTGTGAAGGGGTAGTTTTGTTTGCATGGTAGCAGTTGAACCCCAAGGTATTGTTTTCAGTCACTTACTAAAGCCAGAGCACATGGACTAGACATCTGCATTGTTAGGTGTGGCCTTTGTGGAAAGCTATTACAGCAGAGGAAAAAGCGTATTACAAATATGTTTCTAAGCTTTGTCATGTATCTTCACTTTCAGGAAGTGTTAGTAAGTAAAACTGGTATGTGGTAGCTCTCCATCACTTTCTAACACACTTTGCATTTCAAAATTTCTGTTGTCTGGGGGTCTGAGAGATGGTCTAAATATTATGTCCATCAGGAAGTATTTTGAAGTGTTTCTGACTAGTTTTACCACCTATGCTGGCCATATTTTAAATGTCAGTTTTAAATCCTATAATGGCTCTCAGATTTATAGTTCATTCATATAGCTAGAGTGAGACAGTGCTTCAGTCTGAAGCAATTTCTACTTTCTTACAGAGAAATGCTTATAACATCTTTGCTCCCGTTCAGCATGGTTAATATGAAATACCCAGAAAATAAGGACTTACTGCTGTCTTTTCTAAGGCTGCAAACTGTGTGTCCTCTCCTGAATTAATGCAAGGCTTATAGTTCATTTTTAACCCAGTACCTAGGAAACGGGGCTGTGGGTGTGGGGTGTAGGTGTGGTACATTTGGACACTGTTCAAGATACCTATTAATTTGGAATGAAAAAAATAAATATGTCACTAAAACTTACTTGCACTGTGCTATTCTGGAGAACACAAGTCTTGCATTTGCTTTTTCTTACTTGAAAATTGATAGGCAGCTGGGCTACAAAGTGCAACATAAACTCTGTCCTGGAATGTCTCATGATGTTATATTCATTTGCTTAGTAGATAGGTATAGGCCTTCATATCAGGCAAAACACCATATTTGAATTTTTGTCTGAATTTGCAAGTACTGATTAAATCATAGTAAACATTCCTGAGGGCATATGAACATCAAAACTAAAATTGGAGCAGCCCTGCTGAGAAGGAGTTGGGGTGCTGGTAGATGAGAGGCTGGACATGGCCTGGCAATGTGAGAAAGCCAAATGTGTCCTGGGCTGCATCCAAAGCAGCGTGGCCAGCAGGGCAAGGGAGGGGATTCTGCCCCTCTGCTCTGCTCTGGTGAGACCCCTCCTGCAGTGCTGCATCCAGCTCTTGATGCTTCAGCACAGGAAGGACACTGAGCTGTTGGAGGGAGTCTAGAGGAGGGTCATCAAGCTTATTAGAGGGATGGAGCACCTCTTCTGTGAGAAAAAGCTAAGAGAATTGGGCTTGTCCAGCCTGGAAAAGAAAAGGCTTTGGGGTGACCTAGTTGCATCTTTACAGTACCTGAGGGAGGCTACAAGACAGATGGAGAGGCTTTTTACAAGATCATGTAGTGACAGGACAAGAGGGAAAGGCTTAAAATTGAAAGAGAGTAGGTATAGATTAGATATTTGGAGGGAGTTCTCGTGAAGGTGGTGAGGCACTAGAAAGGTTGCCCAGAGAAGTTGCGTATGCCCCATTCCTGGACGTGTTCAAGGCCAGGCTGGATGGAGCTCTCAGCAACTTAATTTAGCAGAAGATGCCCATACCTACAACAGGGGTGTTGAAACAAGGTGCCTTCCAACCCAGGCCATTCTATGACTCTATGAAATGAAACCTAGACCAAAGGCTTGCTGCCTGTTAAAAAGGTTAAAAAGACAAGGTAGGTAAGGTTTTGAGAAAATGCTGAACCACTGTCTTAGCAAAAATCATTTGCTCCAAAGGTACTGAACATGCCTGAGCTTTAAATCTCTCTCTATTGAGGGTCTTCATTTTAGACTTTGTCCAGAATTCTGTCTCTGTAAGTAGATAAGGAAGATACACTGATTATTTTCTGGATTTGTTTTGAAAGCATTGATGTGATTAATTTGTTATGCTTCAGTTTGGATGGGGACAGAGTAACTCTTGTAAGGCTTGGAAAAACAGCAATTTTTCTTTCTCTGAAAGGCAGTGCAGTTTAAGAGCAGACTTGGTTTTACTGTGCTAAAGAACATGGCTTCACTCCCAACTGGAGATACATATTTAATAATCTGAAGCAATGGGCTGAATAATGCAAAGCTGCAAGGTGGCTGACAGAAATGTAAGTATGTTCACGTACCAAGTTCAGAGGGATGTTGCCGCTAGTTTTGACAAGTAACCAAGGAACGGATTGTGCTGCTTGAAGACAGATAGAAAGGAAGTTCTACAGCTGGTTTGAATTACACTTAACGTCTAGTGTGGGCTAATTATTTACAAAAATTCAAAGGGAAAGGTCAGGCAGAGAACCCTTTCCTGCCTGTCCTCCGGGATTCAGGGACAGTGCAGCAATTACATACGGCTACGAAGAAATAACATTATGATTTGAAAATCCTTGAATCCTTGTCCTGTGCCCTCTCTTGAAGATCTCCAGACTGTAGCAGCAGCAGAGTGGCCACTCCCACATGAAGGGCCATGGCTCTGTGTTTATTTTGTTACCATACAAATGCATTTTTAGCCCATCTGTGCAAAATCTGCTAAGTTGCATAGTGTCAAAGAGGTGGAGAAATGCAGTTCTCCGTGTTGCTGGGTAGCAAAGCCAGTGAGACTGTAAGAGAAGTGGGCTTCAGCTGTATGACAGAGCTCCTTTTTCCCTGGGCAGTAAGAACCAATTGCTGTAACATCATGGGGAGTGAGGGGGTGAAGGGGAGGAGGCTGGCGTTAAGCTGCTGTAGTGTATATAAATCCTGGGTTGTCTTTTTATATTTTATATGCTTTTAAAATTATTTTCTAGCTGGCTCTGCTGCATACTTTGAAAGACACCTATAGTAATTGCTTTTCCTTTGTGTCACTTCCTTTTCTCTTTGAAAGCACTGTAATAATCATGTAAAAAGTGACAATGGCTGCAAGTCAGCTGTGGGTTTGCTTTGTGTAGTGTGCATTTGGACCCAGATTGTCTAGATATCTAGAGAAATAAAATATTGCAAGGAATAAATAGAGTATGGCGTATCTAAAATGTGCAGAGACATTTGTATTATCCTCGGCAATTTTGAGGCAAAGAGAAAAGATTACCCTTTTCTCTTCAGAAAAATCTCAGAATTTTTTGTTTTCCTTTTAACAAGGTAATTTAACAAATAAGGCTTTAACTGTTTGTATAACACATCCTTTACTTGCAAGATATTCAACAGCTTACAGAAGTTAAAATAATAAGATGTGAGTTATACAGCCGCAGGAGTGGAGTATCCAGAAATAGAGTACTTTTTGGATACATTTGTGAGGCAGAACTTGCCAGGATTTGCTACTGTATAAGTTGTAGTTAATGACTGAAGGAACTAATTAAATGTTCTTGAAGGGAATGTGTACTGTTTCAGAGGGGTATCTGTGAATACACTTAATACAGATTTCTTTAATAGCAGAAAACTATAATACAGGGTTTATTCTGATCTCTTCCAAAATAGTACTCCTATTTTGTCCATCTTCAGAAAGGACTTGAAATTAAATGGAAAATTTCAGAATGGAACCTTTTCTTTTTCTGTGCTCCTCTAGCTGTTCTGCACTGTCTTGTGTGGTAAGGCAAGGTACCGTGGTCTCTTTCTCGTAATAACCACAGGGACCATTTTGTGGCTGCTTCAGAAGTGTGTGAAACTGGACCCTTGCCACTGGAGGCATACTTTTAGTGTGGCCTTCGACACACTTGCCTGAATCTCTGGGTTGCAGCATCTGCACAAACTCCTTTTTAAAAAGAGAACATTGGTTTTTAAGCAAACTTTCATGTTCATGGGTTTTTACCCAAGCCTTCACAGTCATATCAACTGCTTCTCTCTTGCACATTAAACTTCATTATGGGTTTTTCCTCCCCCACAAAGAAGATGCTTTTGTGGTTAAAGTACATAAATGGATTTCAGGAAATCAAGAATTCAGTTTCTGGTTCAACCACAAATTTCCTGTATGATTAGTTACTATCTCTGCCTTGGTTCCCCACAGATGTTATGTTGATTTTTTATAAGTTTTCAGTTTAGCAGGACCCATCTTGATAATTTAATCTGATAGTCTGCATAAAATTACAGGGCTTGTTTCTGCTGTAACATCTTGGAAATTTTAACTAGCCTTAATTTTGTTCAGGAACTCATTTTCCTGTGTTTTCATGAAACATTCTCACCTTTAAAAGTCTTCAGTGGTAATGTGTTGGGTTATGGTTTTCATTTATTTATTTTTTTGAGTTTTACCTAAAAGTTTGCCCTTTTCCCTGGATGTAAAAGACTTGGTTGAGTAGAATTCTTTGAGTAGCCAAGGCATTTCTTAATAGTTTTCCTTGGCTAAATTAAAGAGGTTTTTTGGTCAGTTAATCTGAGTGTTCAACATAGCTCATCCTTTGGGTTAAGGAGACACTATGATGTATGCCTGGATCATGTACTGTGCATGCAAATTAAGACCATATTTTCAGAATACCTTTTTTATGAGGTTTTATTCTTATTTGCTTGCAGAGTTAGATGACCAGGACTAGGTTTCTGCAGTTTAATGCAGTGACATTTTCTTTTGTAGAAATAGTTTAGAAAATGCTGCTTTGAACTGGTCTTGAGGCAGCCCCTAAGGTTTTTCTGTCCACATGTGTCCTGAGTCAAAAATTGTTGACTCAATTTTTGTTTGCAAAAGTTTTGTTTGCAAAAGTACAAATGTTTGCAAAAGGATATTCAGGAAAGCTGTCCAGTAGAAACAGGCTGCTAACCAAAAACTGAATACCCTTTCTGAGATTAGTTCTCTAAGGTCTCTTGTATTCATTCTGGATTTTTGACCTTTTTCACAGTTCAATTTTGTCAGTCTTAGCTATATGCAAATAGTTTTGTCGATATGAAAGCATAATTCTATTTTTCCCCAGCATATATATCCAAATAGTATACCTCTGTTTCAACAAGAATATTCCACTGAGAGCTTGTGTTCAGCTGAAATCATCACCTTCCCATGTCTCCTACTGGGAGGCTGACCTGAGCACTCCTTGGGCCTCTTTAGTCACACCTTAGTTTAAAACACAGCAAAAACAGCATGTGCTGATCTTACTGACTCTGCTTTAAGCAGGCTAAGGACTACTTTGCAGCTCTGCCAACAAGAGGAATCATAAGGAGAGTATGTTATGATGACATAGTGGCAGGCATTGAGGCACCGACTCCTCAGGTTCTAGGCTCTGCAACTAGCAGGGGGTTTTTGTTTGGTTTGGGTTTTTTTTTTTTTGGGGGGGGGGTGGGGGGTTTTTTAAAGTAATTTTTGTGATTTAATTTAATGCAATTAGCAATCTGCATTTAACTGAAGCTCCATTTGATTATATTAGAAGTTGTTCAACTAAGTCTATTTCTAGGTAACTCGTACTCATTTTCATGATTGACGTCTTACTGTCATTATTTATCATTCCCCATTTTTGTCATCACAGAAGTTGTCTGAAGCTGTATTTTTTTTCAAACTGCTTATAAATCTACAGGACAACACAAGGTTGCCAACAGAGAGATCCTTTTGATGCTCAGCTACAAATGCCTATTGAATTTAACAATTTCCCATGTGTGGGCTGTTGTGATTTTCCTCATCTCCCCTTTGAAATTCTCATTGATCAAAATTACAAGCAAGACAGAGCCAGATGTCTTACAGAAGTCCTCTATGTCACCACAATTATTTTGTCAGCCCAAATAATGACCCCATTTAAAGAGGCTGTGGAGGCTGGGAGCAGCCTATTTTCTCTAGGAGTAGCTAGAGCCCTGCTATTTATACACTGGTCTTTTATTTTCTGATACATTAATGACTGCAGAGACCTCACTGGCCAATAGTTTCTTGGTATTCCTGGATAGCTAGTTATAACTTCCATTCTCTCACTCACTTTCATTTTCTAAAATAGCACTTCTTTTCCAACTGTCACATTATTTTTTATTTTTGGAACAGTCAGTACTAGGCTGGTCATGTTCAGATGTCTAGGGATACTTGAAGGCATGTCTGCTTAGTTCTAATAATTGCTTATTCTGTTAAAAAACCCCTACATTAGTTCACATTAAATTTACTTCAAAATGCAGGCCCATTTACAGCTTAACTTAGTCTTGGAAGTAGGAGCAGAAATGGTATGGTATTCTGTTTTTCCCACCCCACACCAATTTCTGTGTAATTTCTCACAGTATTCATGTGGCTTCTAGGTGCAAGCTAAGATACATGGTGTATTTGTTTCCTTTGCATTTGGGAACAGATTTATTTGTCTCTGCAGAACGGTGTGGTTGCAAGAGGTGGCAAATTAAGGAAAAGAGCGCCTTGCATCACAGCGGAAGATGATAAAGCTTATAATCACACTAAATTTCTTGTAGTCTTAAGAAACAGAAGACGGAGAGGCTACGGAAGTTGTTGCTCTATTGTTGTTCCTTCTTCCTTCTCCTTCCCAACAGAACCTACTTGATCTGAACTACTCTGATAGGTGTTGTCATCAGGATTTACTACACAGTATTCGGACTGACCTGTGAAAGTTTTTTCTTTTGCAAAGGTAAAATTTACTTACATGGTAAGAGGGTTTACCTGTTGATTTTAGCCATAATGGTGATACTGTTTATCTTTTTTCTTCTGTCCCAGACCACTGGAACTTTGAACAAAGGGGTAAAAGTTGAATTTTGTGTAAGAAGACAATAAAAAAAGCATGTGTGGAATATCTAGGTAGCCTTGCTGTTGCAGAGAAGAAAGGAATTCCTAATATAGGGTTTTAAGATGAAAGGACTTTTAAAAGATGAACTTAAACCAGACACTCAGGATTCACCTGAGTGTTGTCAGCATGCATGGTGAAAGTTTTGGGTCATGTTTAATTTTTAAATTCTCTAAATAATTATTTGCCCTTTCCCCCTGTTCTTATTTCCTCTCTCTTATTCTTTTCCATCACCTAGTTTTCACCTCTTCTAGTTCCCCCCTGCCAAATCTCCTCTTCCTGATTCTTTGTGCTCCCTTTTGCATGAATGCAGGTTCTTGAATTCTTTAGAGAGAGTGTATTTATTAGAAAAGTTTTCTAGTTAGTTTGATGAACTGAACTGCAGAATTTGCAACTTCATACAATTGAGAAACCCATAATTTGTGACTCATACCTAGGAATATTTTTCACTATTGTTTTCAGGAAAGGACAAAAAACTTACTTTGAATAATTTTCTCCACTGTATGCATATTGGCACTTTAGATATGAATATAAATGTGTTAATATAGATGATAAAATGTACATACAGAGTACCTCTATGTGACTTCACACACACAGAGGCACATGCCTATCATACGTCTGTGTCTTTTAAGTAGCACTGGATGAAATGTTGCCAGGAAACTTTACATGGTTTCTGCACTTCTAGATAACGCTCGAAATTACTGGTGGTTCTGGCTGTGCCAAGATTTAAAGATTATGGGAAATGGCTATAGCAAGCTGCCACATAAATAACTAGTGGAAAGTGAAAGGAGGAAGGTAGATTGAACAAGCAGCTTGTGAGAAAGTGTTCATCTCCAAAATGCAGCACAGAGAGGTGAAAACAAAGGGAAGACAGAATCTTAGACGTTCACTCTGTACATTAAGTTTAATGGTGCTATCAACGGCTTCATATGACAGGAAATGATCTGGGCGTTTTGTTCACTTATTCTGGATGCCCTTAGTTTCAGAGAGCAACTGGTAACATGGATTGCACCTCGGAAGGGGACAGCTGAACTCTCCCTCTGGCTTTAGTAAGGAAAGAGCAGCGATGAAATCCGTGGACTGTGTGCACGTCATCCAACAGAAGGATACCGCCTCCTCTCCCTCTGCCCTCCCTGGTGCTGTTTCAGGCACCACGGGACTTTTTTCTGTCACATTCCTGTGGCTTGCAATGCTCCTGTCCTCTTGTCTTGCAGCAGTGTCTCTTTACCATGTTATCATCCTGAAAACAGAACTAGAAGCTCTGCGCAGCGAGCTGATCTACAGCGTCCAGGCACGGTCTCCGCTAGACCAGCCACTCGTGTCCCCCGAAGAAAATAAAGCAGGTACCCCTGTTTCTTCCTTCCTGCAAGTGTCTGCAGCTGATGCCAGGCAGGTAAGCTGGAGGGGTGGGTTTTGGCTTGCAGGGCATGGACAGATGTGGGGCTGCTTTCACTGACTCTTGCTTCTCCTTGTTAGGAGAGCAGGCTTGCTGGTACTGGCCCAGCTGAGAGCTTCCAAAAGGAAATCTGGAGCGGGAGTAGAAACAGGGGCAGGCGGTCTGTTGCCAACACAACAGAGAAAGGTAAATATCAGCTGATGGAGTCGGTTGGGATGCCGCAGTTGGATACTGTCTAGAGAAAAGCAGGAGTGTTTGATTCATATTTTCTTTCTCCTGTCAGTGGAGCTGTGCTCCCAGAGCCCATTCTGATTTTCAAATTTATTGGTGTTAACCATGGGCATAGTCTCTTAAAGGATAGAATATTGAATCACAGAATGTTTTGGGTTCGAAGGGACCTTTAAAAGGCCAGGTAGTCCAACGGTCCGGCAATGAGCAGGGACTTGCTGTTTAAGGTACCAGATATTTTATGCTATCTGCAGGTTGAACTTTCAATGTTGGATCCCAAATCTGCATGAAGCGTTAGCATTGAAAAAGGCAACTTCAAAACATTCAGATTTTCAATTTTTCAATTCTCTCTGATAATAGTAGGGAGGGAAATCTATTAATAAAAATGCCAATTCATTTTTCTGGGAAACAGAAAAGAGAGAAGTAATGAGAACTTTAGGGAAATAGGAGCTTTCGAGGAGAAAGGCTGGCTTGTACCTGGTAAAAGAAGCAGACTACAAGGAATTCAGAAGTTTAGCGTCATTTCTACATTAAAACAGCCTATCAATAAATAGTAAAATTAATAAAGGAATGCCTATCCAGTAAGATTTTTTTTTTGTATTGGTTCTCCTTTTTAAAAGGTTCTGCAAAGAACACTCTAGACTGTGCTCCATAAAAGATCTCCAATGTGTATTATAGTGTTGACATAATAATGGGATATATTTGTTTCCTTTGGGGATAAAATACCTACATTTCTTTCTTTTTCCAAACACAGTGGGGCCTTATAAGATGAAATGCAGAATTTTATTATACCAGTTTGTACACATACTCTAATTGCACTGAGTAACTAAAAATATTCCTGAGTTGCTAAATCAGTTCACTCTTCTTATGTATACTTTTATATTATTTTAACTGATATCTTAAACTATTTAGAGACATTGAAATGGAGTAAATTATGGGTAAAGACTACATGAAGCTTTGCTTGAAATGTGTTTCTCACTGAGCAACTAACGTGAAATGTATTTCACTTGAGATTCAAGTAAGCTAAATGAAATTTAAGTTCTAGAGTATAATCACTCTACTTACTTCCAATATTCAAAAAAACACCATTAATTTAGGACATCACCTAAAATCCACAGGTTTATATGGGATTTATTCCATTTCACTAGTAGTCTTTGATTCAGGATCTTGGCTAAGAAAGATTTCGCAAACAGGACTGAGGTCATGATTGCTTAAATTGTATTTCTTTTAGTCTGTTTCCTATCACAGGAACCACAGAGTTCCCCTGCCCTCCCCACCCTAGGAACTCCCAAATAAAAACAAGTGATCTAAAGTAAAAATATAATAAAAAATAAGGAGACATCTTTTTTAAAATTAATGTTAGAGCATCAATACTCTGCAAGCAATCCAGTTTCCTTCACAATAGCTTTCATCTTTAGCCTTATTGCTCTTTGAGGTGAGCAGCGTTTGGGGCTCCTCAGCTGTGCTTCAGAGTAGACTTTAAATTCTTCTCATCACGTAGCCACCTCTGATTATACCTGTTTACCTCTAACACTAAAATTTAAATTAAGCTACTTATTTCTGTGAACATTTTTTAAGGTATAGCTGGCTTTAAAGCTGTTTAGGATGGGTGACAGAAAACACAGAATATGAACATCCATTTTAAAGGGAAAAACTACGTAAGTTGACCTATTGCAAAAATGTTTTCTAACATGAACCTCATATTTTTGTATATAAAAAAGAAAAAATATAAATTGCAAATCTTGCATTTATATGAAAGGTTGTTAGAATTAACTTTCTGCCCACTCTAATTACAAAAAAATTAGCTTTTCAGAGTTCAGTAAGACATTATATTTTTCTCAGAACAGACTTCACTAATGACCATGAACCTACTAGTCAATATTAAATTTTGTTTTAGCAGAGTTAAATAGGAGAACATGGTGTTGTTCATGGTGCTGAATCCAGTCTACTACTTGGTCACGTACACAGAATTACAGGCCCTGCATTTTGATCTTTTGACATCCATATCTGGGTACCAGAATCCCATCAGCCTCCAAACTGTCCTGCAGATGTGTGGCATTCATTCTGTTGCAATGGCAAATAAATTAGAGTATTGAGTGAGGTACCTGTGCTTGTCCTACTTCTGTTTGCTTCAGCAAGGTCTCAAAGTAGAGTCTGATTTCATAATTACTTGTAGACCCATCATTTTACTTTTATATGGATCAATTCCTTAGAAAGTTAATATTTGAAAACATCACTGATATATAATTGCTTCTCTTGTGCTTCAACAGAGAGCAGAAGTAAAATATGGAACTATTATTTTGTTTATAAATAAAGTTATTGTTCTGTTCTTGGGTTTTTAGACTTTAATTGTTAAATTCCAGGAATGGATACCCCATCACTCTTTTTTTAGACCCAGCACAGCCCTTCATCAACATACTGAATTTCCATTTTAATGCATGCAAGTGGCCACAAATTAGCATTTTAATTAAAAGGATGATTGAATGGAAGTGGATTTAACACAATATTGTTTCTTATTTTATGGGGTATGCATTTGTCTGTGCTGATGCATAAGACAATTAGTCATCAGTAGTTGCATGTTTTGTGTCTTGCGAAAATTCCCAGCTTGGGTAGGTTGAAGAGAAGTGTTTCAAGCATCAATTCCAAATAAAGCTGCACAGCTAGCAGTCAGAACCAGAGTTCTTGATACAATGAGTAGGAGGTAATGGGTGATTTTGAAACGTACGCTTCTGGCAAATGTCATATCAGGACACGTAACAGCAGATACACTTTTTCTTTTTATCATCCTCTTTATAAATTTCGTGTGTGGAGGAAAACTGGTCCGCAACAAAAGACCTCTCCCGAATTTTATACTCTATTCACAATTATGGATTGCACTGCCTGTGTGTTTCTCTCTAAGCTGCATGTGCACTTGAGCCCAGGAACAAGATTTATGTCCCGTTGTCTAAGCCAATGTACAAACATCAAGTTTCATTTTCACACTCCCTCAGTGCCTCATTCTGATGATTATTGTGGGATTCTGATTCCCATGGCCTAGGGAGGTGAGAATCAGGTCTTCTGTAAACTCAAATGCAGGTGACCTGCTGGGATCAGATTGGAGCCCCCATTTACTTGGTTGTATTGAGGATGCCCAACTCCTTGCATGTATGTAGGAGATGAGGAGCAATTCTATGTAATTTCACAAATCCATGAGGCAGGGTAACCTGGCATGTCACTTGGCAATTGTTTTTTTAGCTGGCAATTCTCAGGTTCCACTCCAGCATCAGTTGTGTCCATGGGAAATAACTATTACCTTCCAAGCATGGTGTGAGAATTTTGCCATTCCTCTTGATAAAATTGCTGTACTGGAAAATGGGTACCTTTGTTGTCTGGAGGTGTTTTGACTCTGTATGTTGTTGCTTTAGATATCTGTGACAGAAGGATAGCAGGAAGTTTTACAAGTGATACTTGACTTTAGTAATCTTTGAATTGAGACGTAAGCTTTTGTTACTAGCTTAAACAAATGCTACATATAAAATTCCTTTACCAAATATTCACAATACTCCATATTTTATTGTTTGAAGAGGTCAAATATAAAATAAAATTTCAAATCAAATAAAAAAGAAAAAAGGAAGGCCTACTTCTTGAAAATATGTTATCCTTGTTTGTTTCTGCTGACAAGTCTAATTCAAAAGGAAATAGACCCTTCTATGCAAAAGGATAGAAAATTGCTTAATGCAATGCCTGCAATTTCACATGAAGAATTTCACTGAATGAATGAGTGAATAAATCAGTGCTGTGTATTACGCAAAACACTGCACAATCAAAAATACACCAAATAGGCTCTAATTTTCAAAACCAACATTCTGCTTTATACTGTATAATAGAAGTCTGAACTCCCAGTAAAAAATTCCCTTGTTTTTCTGATTGTAACATGTTATTGGCAATTCTATGAAGGTCAAAATAATGCTACCAATTCTTTGAAGATATTTATTGGATCTTAGTCATACCTGCAACTATAATCAAGGCCTTTTAATGCAGGGACTGATTGAATCCATAATTAATGCCATATAAAGACATGTCTATTAAAAAGCACCAAATTAACCAGTTGTCCTTGTTTCTGCTGTGATAGACTTCATGAATACCAGTTTATAAAAATGGACAAGCAAAAACTAGAATAAGATCTCTTCTCATGAGAAATCAAGAAGTTAAGGGAAGAAGAACTGCGAATGTTTCAAGAAAATGCTTGTCCTTTACAAATTAAATTGTCTAGTATTTAAATGTGCTTTGGGAAGCCTACAGAGAACCGACCTAGACAAAAAAGGAACCTAAATAAGCAGGTCTGAGGTTTTTCTTTCAAGGTCAGGGTTTTTCCTAGGTTTTATTTCAGCAAAAATTGGCACAGATGTCTCAGGCCTCAGATAGCAAAACTTTAAATTTTATACATGAGCTCACAAAGAGTAAACTTGAAATTTTGTTCAGATGGATCATTAAGTGAGATTGCAAAATACTAAAATTATTATGCAATTTAAATAATAGCAAAATTTGCATGTGAACAAAAATTTTATTTCACCAATACAAGGTCTTAATTCATGGAGATACACAGAAAGCTGGGTTGCTGCCCTACAGCAAAAGCTAGTAGGTTTTTTTCAAATTGTGACTACATTGCTCAACCAGTAGAGAACACATCACTTCGTGTGCTGGCTGTGGTTTATAAAGGCATCTGGACTGACTAACTTCTTCAGAATTGGGTCTTCTGTTCATGGAATAAGACAGACATGAACTTCTGCCAACCCACAGCCTGCAGAGCAATTAAAATCAGCGGAAAAAAAAATGTACGTCAAAGCAAAGCTATTATATAAAGTCACAAGAGGATGGGGAATACTTTATCATTCTAGATACACTTTTATGCAGCTACACCTCATGGTGATACTCAATCTAGATATTTTTAAACATTTTAAAGATGTATTTTATCAATCCTGTGTTCTGCTTCCATTATTAATTATTCAAAAATCCTTTAGACTACAAAGATGTTGCTCAGGTTTGATTTATACTGGGCTGAAAGACATTCAGGTAGAGCTTTTGATTTATTCTGCTCAGTACCAATAGCAACTATTCAATGTGTATTTTGTAATACATATATTGTACTTAAGGTAAGATTAGGGTTCTTCTTGGAATAGAATTGCTAGCATTTCTTAACAATGTTAACTTTTTACTAAAAATTCCTGTTAATTCACCCAAAAAATGTACTTTGTATATCCATATCTTCTTCTTAATAGTAGTAGTGTTTACTTGGAATTTGTTTCAATGAATTACTTAATTTTAGGCATGTAAGTAGTTCCACTGAAGTCAAAATGAAATACTTGTATATACAGGAAATAGTTATGGGTCAACTTTGGCTTCAGAACGTATTTTTGATGCATGATGTTGTTCAGTCCCTCAAGCACTTTTTTAGATATTGTTTGTCTTTTGAAGCTTTAGGCAAAATGGCCACTTTGCTAGTTTCTGTTTCCTTATTGTCATGAAGGATACTATTGCATCCATTTTCTCCAAAAACTAGCTTACTATATTCTGTGGAGGCTTATTCCAATCTGCATATATTAATAGAAAAGAGACAGAATTTTTTTTGAAGATTAAGTGTAGATCTGATATCTGTAGAATAAAGTAGAGTTGGCATGTGTTTTAAAAAGATGGAGATGATCTCAGACTGTACTGATCTTGCAGATTGTAATTGCTGTGAGCAGTTCTCAGTAGTGCTGATTAGTATTTCAGTGCTGCAACCAGCTGAAACAGAAATTCGGACTGGCAAATTGAGAATTAGGATAGTTTCAAGAATCCTCACCAAGTTTTCTGAGCAGGTTTAACAAGAGTTGCTAAAGTAGCCATAAGTTTTACTGCTTGTAGACACTACTCACTGGTACCCAGCTGGATAGCAGCTGGTTAGTGGGAATCATCACAAATCCTCTCACTGGGTTAGTGGAAAATCCAGTGGCCAAACTAGTGGGTTCTTTTAAAAGCAGGAATTAAAATTTTGATTTAGCTTACTGCAATACTAGGGAAGCAACAAATTCCAATCACTAGGAAGGCATTTTGTCCCAAAGAAGAATTAATACCTTGTGAAATTAATTGCCTGATGTGCTGTGATGTGCATCTCCATAAAATCCCATTTTAATTTTATTTAGAAGTTTATTTTCCAGTAAACTGTTTTGCTCACAAGTGTGATAGAAAAATGTCTGAAGTATAATACCTTTTAAAATTTTTTGTTGGCTTGGGTGTTTTTATTCCTTACCAGAAGGCAGATAATTCAGATGCCTTTAAATTCTTGGCTTGAAAAATCTATAGATTGTAGCACATTATTGATGTGTATTGATAGGACTCAAGGACACATTTCAGTGTGGGAGACAGGAGTTTGGAGGATAGCATTCCTATTAACATAACTAGGGCTTGCAGGCTGTGTGATCATTCTGGCACTGGAGCATTCCCAGATGTGCACTTGAATCCTCATGTTCTGCCAGTTGGCACAGCTGAGTGCTGGTGAACATCCAGCCTTCCTCTGCTGTTTTCAAGAAGGACCCCTTAAAAAGGAGACTTAGAAACAGAAAGAGTCTGCTTTCCACCCAAATCCTCTCACTACCTGCTGTGCAGCAAGAGGTTTGTGCTATTGGACACTTGGTTGCTCATGTGGGTACCACTGACAGACATAGAAACAGGATCCCACAGATCCATGGCATTGCCCATTTTAGCCAAATCTGTGTGGCCAAATCTGACCCACAGCCTTCTTGGCTGAAAAGTGGTAAACAAAATGGAGCAATCCATGGTAGAATTTTCTTCTCTTGACTCTTAGTAAATTAATTTGGTCTCTGTCAAGTGCAATAAATGTTACTACTCAGTTTTCCATCCTTCAAAGTAGCATGAGAACCAGATGTTTTGACTAGAATCTGCTCCAAGCAAATGCAGCTATTCTTTTTTCCTTTTATCCTGTTGCCTGACACTTATGCTTAGCAGGTTTTTTTACAAGATCTTCATTTCACTTGCAAATCTGTATTTTAACATTCTTCAGTATTTTTCTCTGAACAAACACCTAATTTCTCATTAGTGTCACCAGTCTACAGTTCTGAGCAACACATTTTGACAGATACTAAGCTGTTATGTGTGCATTAATTTGCTAAGAGTCATCTCTCTATATTCCCTCTTAGTATAGGTTGATTGAGTGTAGGTATCTGAAAACATATTTAAAGCACATATATATGGATTTTGAGAATTTATTATGACAGTACCATATAACCAGTATATATGACTAATATTTTACAGCACTATAACTGGAAAGTAATTTCTCTAAATATTATGGCAGACACAGAAAATCTGCTATCTATCATAGCTGGCAGGGTTGGGGCTTTTTTCAAGCTTTTGCTTAGAAAATTAACAAGGCTAATTGATGGTTTCTAGTTCATTTGACTTACTGCTACATAATTATATTAGGACCAGATATTAAAACAAGCAGGTTTTACTTGTGCTGCTACCTGAGGCCTCCCACTTAGCTGCATGATCTCTGAAGGTCATCTAGTATGTGTTGTGACAGGAATTTTCGTTTTGCACACTTGAGTAAGATCTGTGTTAAAACCAGTGGGTTCTATTTTAAAATAAGTGGTGAGACTGAGAGATTTCTTTCATGTCCTTTTTTTTTTCTTAAAGTAGTATCATAAGTTTACTCTATTGTATTGCTGATTTATGTTTCTTTGATTTCAAAATGCTTTCACTTTGCAGTGCTACAGGCCTGCTTGCAACTGATTGCTGACAGCAAAAGTGATATCCAGCAGAAAGGTAAGAATATGTGCCATGATTTATAGTTAACTATTCCATGGGATAACTGTTTCAACAAATTTTCCAAATTTCTAAGCAGTAACTGAGTTTTGACAACCAATTTAAAAATAAAAAACGAAGCACCAATAACAAAACAAAAAACAACAAGGTCCCTGCATCTGGAAGGTCCCTGTATCTGGATGGCTCTTGCAAACATCATCTTTTCAGTGGGGAAATCCAGCTAGTAAGACTGGAAGTTTTGTGTAGAAGTCAGCTTTGCTAATTTTTGCCCAGTGAAAATGAAGAATATAACCTTTCTGATCACATGAAATTATTTTTTTTTAGATGATTCAAGCATTGTCCCTTGGCTCCTGAGCTTTAAACGTGGAACAGCTCTGGAAGAACAAGGAAATAAAATAGTGATCAAAGAAACAGGTTATTTTTTCATATACGGCCAGGTGAGAAAGCTCAATTCACTTCAGCACCTGACTTTGAAAGGATTTTTTAATGCCTCCATACATTAAATTTGAAGTTTTCACCTCTTCTATCTGTAGGTTTTATATACAGATACAACATTTGCTATGGGACACCTAATACAGAGGAAGAAGGCTCATGTGTTTGGTGATGATCTCAGCTTGGTGACATTGTTTCGCTGCATCCAAAATATGCCACAGTCTTATCCAAATAATTCTTGCTATACTGCTGGTAAATATCTCCATTTTCCTTTTCTTTGTTTGCAAATAAGCTGTATCAAATAGAATCTGTAGTGCTGTGCAGTTGTATTGTGGCAGACATAAAGAACAGAGTCTGCATTCATGGACCTGGCTAACTGCAAAATTACAGAATACTTTCAGAAAATACAGTTTTATATAAAATATCAACAGTTGGAGATTATGCATCTAACTTGGTGATCTGGACAATTTTGCTCTCTTCATCGACTCTGTGAAGTGGTTAGACATTTTGGTGCTTTCAGTTGGATGCCTGAGGCAGAGGAGTGCCTACTGTCCTTACCAAAGAACTCAGTTTAACTTAGGAGTTGAATTCCACATTTAGTTACCCCAAGAAAATATTAAAGAGCTATATTTTCCTTTGAAATGTCACATATGAATTTTAGCCATCCAACACTTGCATACCTTACTGTGATATTTCAACTCCTTATAAAGGCTACTGCATTTTTAGTCTTTAGTTAGATGAAAAACAGTTAATTCCTATAAGGTGCTCTTTATGACTGCACAAATTAGAAACACCACAAGAAAGAATAATTGAAATATTTAATGAAAGTCCAGCAGGCTCAATGCTCAATATATGTGTATATTCCTGCAGTAGCATTTAAAGAATTAATGTCAAGGCCTATAAAGCCTCATTTATCATCTCTTATCTGTCTGGTTTTCCACCTTAATGGTGGATTTGAAGGTTTTCTCTTTGGTTATTTTCCAGCAAGATCTTTTTTTATAATGTGTTATGAAAAAGTGGGTGACACTGAGTGATGGAGTTGACTGTCAGCAAGTAATGGCATTGAACAAATGGGATGTGGCAGGAAGCTAATTTTTTTTCCAAATAAAAATAAATTCCAGCTAACTAACTAACTGGATACTTTGTCCTGGCAATTGAGGCTGTCCAAACATTTCCTTTAATTTTCTGGCCCCTCAGCCACACATTCTGGCAATGTAACCACCTTCAATTTCATGTATACTCTGCTTTTACCCTTGTATTACTGCTCCCCTTTCTTAACTAGGATCTCTATCTTGCCACTTCATGATTCCTGCTTCCCAAATTCCCACTGTTCTGTTTTCACGTGGAAAAGTGGTTCTGACTGCTCTCTCTCATGCTGTTGAGCATGTGTCACAGCAGATGTTAGATGTGTACTCAGCTCAGCAGCTGCAGCTTGAAGGCAAGATGCTCTTGGTTATCATATCAGTTGATGTGTGGCTGACAGGAAGCACTTCTGTGCTCTGCAGTTGCAGTGGAACAGCTGATGTGGTAACTTCATTAGGTTGGTAAAGCTCATAAGACCTCCTCCAGAAGTGTGGGAATTGAGTGGTCTATGGCCAGGATAACTCAGTGTTGGCTTTGACTGTCTCATCACCATAGCATGAGGAACCTGGGTACACCACTGTTAGAAATTTTTAAGTGTTTTTTTAAGTGAACTGTGTTATGTCGAGTGCCGTGTGGAAATTAAGTCCAGCTTCACAGAAGATGTTAAGTGTCAGCTTTGGATAGGCTGTAAACTCTAAGATTATGCCTAAAGATAAAAGCACTCATCCGAAGTAACAAGACAGGCTTACCTTTGCAAGATGACATATAATGACTTTTGAATACCATTTATAAAATAGTGTATTTGATATATTGACTTAAAAATATTCCAAATCTTTTTCCAGGCATTGCAAAATTAGAAGAAGGGGATGAACTTCAACTTACAATACCACGGAGAAGGGCTAAAATATCCTTGGATGGAGATGGTACTTTTTTTGGTGCAGTAAGACTCCTCTGAAGCCTTTCATTTCTGTTATTATGCTTAATGCCATTTTATTCTCTACCTATGCCTTTGTCAGAAAAAATATTGAATTGTAATAAAGCTGCCTATTCAGCCTCTCCCAATTCACCACAGGCTTCTAAAAATTTTCTTCACTTTAATAAGCAAACCCAAAACAGGAAACATACTAGACATGCTTGTGATATAACCACCATGTGATTACCAGAAAGCCAATTCATTTTAGACAATGGGAGACTCTAGATAACAACTGTAAAGCAATGAGGTTTTGGCTTTGAAACAATTTGTTGTCCATATGGTAAATCAAAGAAGGAGATGACCAAAAATTACAGCATTGCCAGGACCACAGACTATCGAATTGTTATCCATGATTGAAAAGGAAATCTAAAATAAAAATATAACATAGATTTGCATTATTTCGTCAATAAAGTATTTGATATATAACATGTGGGGAAGAAACATCGAACACTAGATTTCTCACCCCAAAATGAAATTGTTAGGTGGGTTCTGAGTTTTGGGGGTTTTTTTCTTTCCCCAAAGATACTGGAAAAGGAAAAACTCTGAATGTCTGAGATAACGAAAATGAATATACAGAATAGTAGCCACTGTCTTGCTTCTTCCCTGTGAACAAAAAGTGAATAAATTAATAAAATCTGTTAGCATTTACTGATTAGAATTAATTTTACTGGAAAAAGTACATGTAAAATGCTTCAACAGCTCAATCTTCAAAGCATTGCTACTCACTAAGGAATATGTGTACACTTCTATGTAAACAAGGCTGACACAGGAAGAAACAGTGAAATTAGACACAATACCATGATTGGAATTGGATTTCTGCCTCCATAATTTCTGCAGTCATATATAGAGGTGTATATATATACAGTATATAGATGTATCTGTATATATTTGAAAGTATGTACACAGATATATGTCTTGGGCATTTGGGCATAGAATTTTATCTTCTTTTGAACAGTTTATCCAATGGAAATATTACTTCATACATTTTTTTTATATTTCCCTTGCTTCTTGCTGTGATCCATTCTATGTAATCTAGTAAAAAGAAAAATCCAATAGATCTGGAGCCAGCAATGCAACTAAGAAAATACACTTGTGTCTAGGAGGCTTTTTCTGCAGTTTTGAATATAGTACTTCAAGAGTTCTTCAGAGTTCTGTTTGACAAAAATATTCAGATCTGTAGAAAGAATAAACAGATGTCCTTTTTCCCTTTCTTTTGTCTGGCCACTTTGTTCAGTAGATAGTATTTATGCCTCTTTTTTCCCTCAAATATTGTATGGTCAAAGGAGCTATTGTACTTTTTCCCCTGATCTTAAAGAAGCATTGAAGTGCTATTGGAATGGATAAAAGTAAAACCCCAAGTAATGAATTTTACTTAATTTGAAAATATTTTTTAGGACCTGAGAATTGTGTTATATAATCTCACTTAGTAAAGAAAAGATGTTCTGTATATTGCAGTCTCCTTGTCTGTTTTTATGAATTGTGATTTGATTGATTTCTCATGGTGCTAGACAATAAATAAAGGAGATTTGGATCTCAGAATTATAGAGCATGGTAAACTAATGAAACAATTAATTCATCTTCTCTGGGCTTCAGGAGGACATTTCAGCAATAAGCATTTGTGTATTGGATTTTTACACTGGGATTTTTATGAGGCTTAACTACAGTTCCAAAATAGCTGCAAGTCCTCCTTTTCTTAAAATGTCTTTATTTGTGTGCTGTGGAGCTAAAGCTGCAGCTGCTTTTTTTCTTTTTTCATCTTTTTAATTATTATTGTTATTAAACTTTGATGTGCTGAGTTTGGCAAAATGCATTTTAAATCCTATACAGGAGCCCTCAGCTTAACCAAGGCTGTGTAACACTGCATGTAGGTAAAAAACTGTTAGCATGCAGCAAGCTGTCTGTTATTGGTGACATACTTTAATGATGACCAGAGTCTCTAATCAGAAGTTTGTTGATTTTAGCATTGATAGGAAAAAGTAAGTTGTTACTGTTGCTTTCTCAGAGACTTGGTGGCTAAACTTGCAAATTTAACTTTTATTGTGTAAGCTTCCCCAGTGGTTTTGGTGGGCTTGTGTGTGCTTAGCTTAAGCCATTTCCCTGCCTGTATTTCTTCCTTCTACTGCTGACAAATGTGCAAAGTGCAGAAGTTTGGAAATGGTCTGGGGCATGATTTGGCTTGTAGGAAAACGTATGTCTTCTGAAAGAAAAAATTTTGAAGGTGTTCCCTTCCTTAGAAGGATGAAACTGAATCCCAAGTTTCTTCACCAGAATCTTGAACCATGTTTCTGTGAACCACAAGAACTCCCACATGTGTTCAGAATGCAAGCTAACAGACTGTTCAGATATTTCTACTTACAAATCCAGCAGTTTTGTTGCTGTCAAATTAGCTTTTTACTGGCTTCATGAGAAAACTTGTCTTCTCAAAATTAATCTGCTTCTGCACAAAGTTGAGTTTTAACAGATCAGCATTTTCTGATCAAAGCATAAAGAAAAGGAGAATACTTCATCCCTGATCATTCTGCCAACAAGCTGGTGATACAGAAGGTAGCAAAGTGCACCCAGACCACCATCACACCTGCGCTTCAGTGAGTGGGACTTAGTGAAGCATTCTGCATTTGGGAGATGTTATTTAAATACGTGTGATAGGTAATAATTAGTATCTAGATGATTCATACAATATACTACATTTTTATCAAGGATATCTAGCATTTAAGACAGGTTCCTGCAAATGCAACAAACTGTGTGAATACTCTGGTTCTTTTTCACATGGTGTTAAGCAGCAGCATGGCAAACATAAGGCACTTTTTCTTTCCAGTATATTTTAATAGAAAGTGTGAAGTTGTATCATTCTTTAATTTTTAATAATGTGCAGTTGGCAGATATATAGCTGCTTTGAATGTAATGTATTTAATGTAACTTGTATCTCATTTCTTTTATATAATGTGCAGTCACACGCTCTGCCAACACACAGAGTATATTCATTACGTGACTCTCCTACATCTGACTGTTTCTCAAATTGCTCAGCATTTGCCATTTTAAGACTTCAATTTCAGTGGTCCCATAGTTTTGCCAAGCTTAAACTGCTGGAGTTGACATTTTCTGTATCTCTGGTTTATGTCTTAGGTTGAATTCTCTTGGGTAACTTTACCCCTCAAAGTTCTACTCTTTTAAAGATGAGATCAGGAAAAATGCATTCTTTGGATTTTATTTTAACAATTTGGCTACTTTTTCTTCCACAGTCTAGAGACCTTGCTTTGAAAGAAGAAATGTGTGTAATGTGGGTTTTGCTTTGTTTTAAATGGGGTTTTTGTTCTTCCTTCCTCTCTTTCTTCTGGACTCGTACTTGGACAAGGTATATGCTTTTGAAGAATATTTTATGTTTTCTCATGTTAAGCATATTCTATCTCTGTGGAACTTTCAAAAAAGAAGAGGAAAATGTTCCTGGCAGTTTTGTGTCTGGATTACATCAGTAAGGTCTAAGTTTGTTTTTCAAGGTCAGTCCAAAGAGCAGTGAGAAGGAAGTTGATGCAAATACAGAGAAGAGGGAAGCTAAATATTTGATATAGAAAGACTCTCATGGAGTTTGCAGGTTACATAGATCTCAGCAGTGATGGGGAAAACAATCCAGACTTGGAGCTGGACTGCAGAACTGGAGAGACCCTACCTAGGGTTTGGTTGATTGATTTCTAATTCACAAGTTCTCTTATTCATAGCTCACAGCTTGTAACAACTCGTAACTTATGAGCAAAACAAAGCTGCTGGGCAGAGCCCTTGTTCTTCCTCCTCTGCCCTGGCACAGGTGTCCTCTGTGTCACACTGTGAAGCCTGAAAGCCTCAGCAAAGCAGCTGCTGTTGCAGCCACTTCACAAACTGTTTGGGTAAGCTGACACCTTCCAGCTTGGACATTTGGTCTACAGCATTTCCAGGAGTTAGCAGTTTGCGAAGAGATTGCCAGACAAACAACAGGCAAAGAGGATGGCAGCAGGAGACAGCAGGCTGCAGGTGACATGGCTGCATAAGGACCTTTAGCCCTTTCTGGCCACTGTGTTGTGCCTTCATGTTGCCTTTGCTTTGGCCTAACAGCACTGACCCCAGCATGCATCAGGGGATAGCACACAGCACAAAATCGGAGCAGGAAGGGAGTGAAGAATCATACTGTGGGAAATGCACTCAGCCACTGCAGCAGGTTGTTCACAGATTTCCAACACTTTTTTGGATAAATCCCTGAGCAACATAGTCTGAATTCAGTGTTGATCCTTCTTTGAGCAGGATGAAGTACAGAACTCCCAAATGATCCCTTTCCCTTGGCTGATTCTCTGATAAGAAAGCAGGAGAAGTGAGGGGCAGAGAAAGGACTGAAACTGATGGGTCAGAAAGGGTCCTGCTGGGAAAGGAAGGGTGTTCATTTCCTGAGTGCAAATGAAACACGGGTTCCTCAGTGTGTGCTTCAACAGTATAAGCAAACATTTATGTACTGAGCAGGGCAGCTTCCAGTTAAGCACAGCAAGCTGCTAGTAGTCATCAAGTACTGCATGACCTCAAACCTAAGAGTGAAAATTGAATCAAACCATGTGGCCAAGTAATAATCTTCATTCACTCTTTTGCAAGTTTCCTTTGACTTTGTTTTTCCCCTGCCCCTGCCCCCCCACCAGTTCACTCAGTGGATAGAAAGAAGATACTTCATCCTGTGGAAAATGGGATATCGATGAAAAGAGTTTTAAGCGGAAGGCCAGAAATATATTTCAGAAATATTGAAAGGCAGTAGTAAATGAGGCAGAACATGCAAGAAGAGACATTACAATGTCCTCTTTAAATCAGAATTGTATTCCCTTTCTGTCAGCGAGAGCTGGCTGAAAAGTCACGTTTACTTTCCACAGATGTTGATTTTTAGTCTTTTTTTAAGGCTAAGTTGTTTCAGTTTTGACTTAAAACCATTTCTACAAAAACTTTTTTGGCAAATCTGCAGATCCTATCTCTAATCCTGATGAATGTGAGTTATTCCAATGGCTGCAGGAAGTCCTGTATCAAAACATGTATGTGAGTTCTCCTTCCCGACTGTGCTCAGGGTACTTACTTTCCAGAGCTTCTTGGCCTAAGGAGGAGTCTTGATGAGCTCCTTTGAATCTGGAGACTTCCACTTTCAATTTCCCTGGCTCAGCAGCCAACAGCCCTTTTGGAAGTTAATCTGAGTTCCCCCCAGACATCATTTTCACTTTCATAAATTTGTTCAGTCTGAAATATTTTAAGGAGAACATGCTGGGCTCCACAAACTGTGGTTTTGATGAAGCTCTGCTTTGTCTGAAAATTTCCAGACTTCCCTAGCCTTTGCTGTAGAGTTCCTCAAACAAGATTTTTCACAGGTGGTCACTGAGTGAATGTTCCTCATTCTCTGTCTGACTGACTGATGCCCTTGTGGTCTCATTTGCAGAAGTGTTGAAACACCCAGCTGTAACTGAAATTAGCAGGAGCATGCTTTGAATACATGGAGGGCTGTATATTTCTGCTAGAGTTCTGCTGTGGAAATACTACAGCAACAATTATTCTGAAAAAGCCCTCAGGGAAATAAATTCTGATCTGGAGGCAAGCATAGTTAGAAGTGTGCACTCAGCCAAGAGGCATGCCTTGGAAAAGTGTGAGGAAAAGTTCTTAAATCATTGCTTGGGTACTGGACATTGTATGCATTGAATGTGATAGGGATCTTACTGGGAAGGGAGATGTGAGAGTGTATAAATTAACTTCTGTTACAGGTAGTAGGACTGAGATTATAAACAAACTTTTGGCCCATCTTCACTATGGGCATTTAACTTTGCATTGGAACATTTGGTGGAGGTTGGAGACAGGATATCCAGGGGCCTTCTTCTATTTCCTCCATTGAAAAGGGAAGCTCCACTCCCCATAAACCTCAGACAAACTACTTCATGTAGCTGTGGAAGGGTTGGTGACCATTCTACCTGTGCTTAGGAAGTACTTGTCTTGACATTAAGGGAACTAGAAAACAGCCACTTCATAATTCCTGACACCACAGGAGAGCAAACCTAGTATTTTTAAAGGGCAAAGAGTAAGGGGGAAAGTTTTGCCAGAGGACAGCACTGTCTGGTGGCAAGCTGCTGTCTCAGGATTTCTTACCTAGCTTTGTCTTCAGAATAGGAAAGTCACAAGAGACTTGAAAGGGATTTGAAAAGCTAAATGAGTCTGTTTTGCAATAATCACTGTTGATTTTTTTTTTCTTTCAAAGAGTAGATTTTCCATCTCCCCACCAGCCCAGGAAAGGGACAATAAGAGCAAAGTGAGTGGATGGGGTGAAGTGCACATCCGATGCGATGGCAAGTGGGAGAGGTAACTGAGATGTGGCTGTGTGGGAGGGGTGTGTAAAGCTGAGACAAGAGCAGGAAGACTGTCATGCTGCTGCTGCTGCTGCCTGTCTTCCCCCACTGACTCCATTGCTCCATGCAATATTTCAGGTCTGTGTTAGTCTGGCATTTAATCGCAGCTGGCAATTTTTTTGAGAGGAAGTCCATGATGGGTCGTATTACGTCCCTATTCAATTATCAGTCACAAATACCAGCCAAAATTACCAGTGCTCAACCTGTAAAATCGTATTGATGATGCTCTGTTGGGCTGCTACCCTGGAAGTGAGTCAGGGCTGATGCAAACCAGCAGAACAAGCTGATGAGAAATGAGGTTGAGTCTGACATTCTTCGTCTGTAAAATGATGATAGTACACTTTCCTACCTCTTAGGCTGCCAGAAATACATCTTCCACCATCAGAGGATGCAATGAGCAGTGGAAACAGGAGAAGAACATAGTCTGCTACTTTTACCATCACTTATTTTCTTTCTTTCTTTACTTGTTCTATCCAGAATCCCTTTGTCCAGCTTTATTAATCTCTTTACTCTTTCATTCATCACTACTGTACTCAGAACATGCCAAAAAAGGGGGGGGGGGGGGGAAGGGGGAAAGCAGAAAATTTTACTGTCTCCATCGTTAGTTTTTTTTGTTATAACCTCACACAATCATCATCATCATCATCATTGTCGTCATCATCATCATCCTCATCACTGCTCCCAGAGAGCTGAGTCTCATACAGACCATGGGTACGGCCGGTCTGTTCCCACTGGAGGGCAGCGGTGCACACACCGAGCCGCAGCTCCCGTTGCTTCCCATCTCTGCACAGAACAAGCTGCTAATAAAAATTCCTCTCTCCTTTAAGCCCAGTGTATCACTTCTGACACTGCAAGTGGAAAATTAGAAAAATAGAAAGGAAAAGACGAAACGAAACACAAAGATTCTGGAGCACCAGTGCCAGTGAAGTAAGCTTTTCTGCCAGATTCTATGATGAATTATGAATTAGTTCTATGAATAACCATGGAAACACAGAATATCCTGAGTGTGAGGGGACTTCAAAGGATCATCAAAATCCGACTCCTAGCCCTGCTCAGGACAGCCCCAAGAGTCACACCATGTGCCCAAGAGCATTGTTCAAATGCTTGTTGAACTGTCAGGCTGGTGCTGTGACCACTTCCATGGGGAGCCTGTTCCAGTGCCCAGCCACCCTCCGGGTGGAAAACCTTTCCCTAATATTCAACCTAACCTCCCCTGAGACAATGTCAGGCTATTGCCTCGGGTCCCATCGCTGGACATCTGAGAGAAGAGATAGGTAGTTTCCTCTCTTACTCTCATGAGGAAACTGTAGACTGCTGTGAAGTCTCCCCTCAGTCTCCTCTTCTCCAGGCTGAACAGACCAAGTGATCTCAGCTGATTGACATACAGCTTCCCCTCAAGGCCATCCTTATGGCCCTCCTTTGGACACTCTCCAACAGCTTGACATCTTTTCTACATTGTCATGATCAAATCTGCAATATTCAAGGTGAGTCTCCACTGGCAGGACAATCCCCTCCCTTGCCTGGCTGGCGATGCTTTGCCTGATGCCCCCAGGACAGGATTGGCCCTCCTGGCTGCCAGGGCACTCTGGGGACTCATGTTCAACCTGCCATGGACCAGGGCCCCCAGGTGCCATCTGCAGTCCTGCTCCACAGTTTATCATGGCCAGGTCTGTACACAAAACCAGGGTTGCCCCATCCCAGGAGCAGAATCTGGAACTTGTCTTTGTTAAACTTCATATGGTCTGTGGTTGCCCAGGGCTCTAATTAACAGAGACAAAGCTGTCTCTAATACATTGCATTTGCTTTTGAGCGGGAAGAAAACCCAAATAACAACAATAAATTAAACAAAAAAACCACAACAAAACTGCATCCTTGAACCTTCTTTGGTTTGTCTAAGGAAAGAGAAATATTTCTGGTTCATTTTTCGAAGTCCAGTACTTAGGTGGGAGGAAGAATTTAAAAGTAAGCACAGTTGACACACAAAGCCTGGAGAAAACTAGTAATTTTGAAGAGGACATATCTGGGTTTTACCTCCTAGGCCCAATGTCAGAAAAACTGTGGGTTTTAACATTTTCAGAATTTTGGTCACTATTCTGATACGGATTAGGCCCACCTTGTATATAATTGTCACTTCCCTTTATTCACATACCTAAGTCTACACACTCTCAATGTACATGAAAGCTCACCCTGGTATGAGAAATTATAATTTATTCACCCATACTTTCCCAGCATTAATGGATCCTTCTCCAACCTCTGAGCAGCCATGTGCTTTGTTTTGGTTTTTTTTTGTTAACCAGGTTGAAAAACAAGGGTGGAAAGAAGAATAGTTTTTTTGTAATTTAAAAGCTGTTGCTTTGAGAAATTTTCAGTAAGTCCATTTCCTCACCTTGATTTAATAGCATAGCGGGAAGAAGAAAAAGCAGTACTTGTATTGCCATAAGTATCTTACCTCTTTGAAGGCATTACTTGCATGTCTGTAGCTATCTTCACATTTTCATTAGTTTCGAATTCACATTTCATATTAGCTGAAAACCTCTTTTCTGTTAAACTGGGAATAATGCAAACCCCATCCCTTTGATCCTACCCTCTAATTCACAGCTTTAGAGCTGGTATGTTGTTCTAGTCTGCTCAAATATTTGCTCCTTTGAGGATGGGGATTGCTTATATATACTCATTAGTTCTCTTCACAAAGGGATTGTACTAAAACTGATCCGCTGGGATGCACAAACTTCTGGTCTGCCAGGCAGAATGGCAACATTATGCACCGTTGTGGCTAAACGGTGCATTATTGTTCCATTTTCTTACCCTGATAGTTATGGATATAGGAGATCACATTGACTTTCTTTAAATGAAGACTGAATGAAGACATCAGCATCTGCTATGAGGAGGCCTCCATGTTTTGAGATAACAATCTGGTACCTCACTACAGCTCATGGGGAGAAACAGGCACTTCTGTGTCAGTTTGACTTTTACTTATGTAAATGAGTAATGGGTGAGGTGAATCATACTGAAAATTACCTTTTTTTTCCTCTGTGACTAAAAGACAGTCAGGTTAACACCTCACACAATGTAGGTATACGAATTTAGAATAAGCAGATAATGGCATATAAAAGCAAATGAAAGAGGATAGTCTTCATGGCATGATTTGTAACTTGGCATTTAAGGGGATAAACAGATCAAGAGCAGCCTGGCTGAGAAGGACTTGGGAGTGGCAGTGGGTGAGAGGCTGGATTTGACCTGTCAGTGTGCACTCATGGCCCAGAAAGCCAAACGTGTCCTGGGCTGCATCCAAAGCAGCATGGCCAGCAGGGCAAGGGAGGGGATTGTGCCCCTCTGCTCTGCTCTGCTCTGGTGAGACCCCTCCTGCAGTGCTGCATCCAGCTCTGGGGTCCCCAGCACAGGAAGAACATGGACCTGTTGGAGCAAACCCAGAAGAAAGGCACCAGGATGGTTAGAGGGATGGAGCACCTCTCCTGTAGGGACAGGCTGTACCAGCTGACCTTACCCAGGTTGTTTAGTAAAGAGGGGAAGCATGCAAGCATTCTCAACTACTTGTAGAGTAGTTTACATATAAAAATTAATTTATTTGAAACTCTCAATTACTTTTAAATATTGGACCAACTCCAAAGGTGCAATAGTTTCTCTCTTTTTCTTTCTCTCTCCATTTTTTTTTTAATTTAATTTTATTAATTTATTCTCTCTCCTTCTGGACAAAATCAAAAACCCCAACCATGTCAGACATTCATGGATAGTTATAATATTGCTTTACCTTGACTTTGCAGACAAATAGAGCCTTTCCTTCTGCTTAGCAAGAAAGGCTCAGGTCTCAAGTACAGTTTGGGGGTATCCTCAGCAGTGGCAGTGGTGAGTTCTGCCTGTGTCTATCTGCTCACCCCTGCTATAGAAAGACAGAACCTTCTTAATCCTGTTACAAAATCCTTTCTCCTGCAAAATTGAGCCCAGCTGCATTCCACTCAGCCTAGCCGTCATGCATTTATCCAACCCACAGACTCTGATCTAACTTCGACTACTCACCCAGCAACAAAAGCTTCCCTGGGAGAAGACTCAGTGCCTCTTCACAGGCCATTAGGAATTTCATCTGCACTCTGTGCAGAACTGTACGTGCTAGCCCAAAAAACACTTATAGTGAACTCCTGGGTAGATAGGTCCACAAGCACCATGAAAACTGAACATGTTACCAAGGCACTGAAAGCCACCAAAAGCGTGATTCAGATGAAATGCAAGTCATTTTAGTCCCAGTACACGATTCATCCAAACTTCACACAGCTATTTAGGCAGCCTATACTGTAGCAGAGTCTGTAGGCTTTTAAATCTCCATGGGTAAATCTTCTTCATGTCAAATGTTCTGCCAACACATATACCCCAGGGCAGCTAAATGGCATATATCAGTACTTACTCAAGCTGAAACCTGTTTGATATTCATGGACTAGTCACCCCTACTGATGAAAGCCCAGAGCATGACACAGTTTCATTCCAAAACCTGGCCACAAGAGGAGGAAGTGGTGTCCTGACTTTATTACAGATAATAGCCTGGTAGTTAGTGCACTTGTTGAAGAAGTAGGGCACCTGTCCTGAGCCTGGGAGGGGAATCAAATGTGTGCCTCAGGTCTCCTCTCTCATCACTCCTGCTCTGCAGGGCAAGCACAAGACCATCCCCCACAGCTGAAGGAAAGATTTAGCTGCGCATGTGAGGACAGAGGTTGGGAATGGTGAAACTCAGTCTCACCTGAATTTCAAAAACAATGATATAGATAAGTGCCAAAATTCTGTTTGATAGTTCCCAAATTTACGATTTCCCAATGAGAAAGGTTAATGTTTTCTGCTGACTGCTGCTGACCTCACTCTGCTGTGCCTACCTGTGTCTGTCTCAGCACTTTGTTTTGGTGATTCCAAACTTCTCTCAGTTGCAGGTGGTGAGGGGATAAGATATTTTTGGTATGAGTTGCTTTATCTTTCAACATTATAATAGAAACCTTTCCTACAATTTATTCATTCAACCAAAGTACAATTCAGAAAAATGTTTATTTCAAGGAACTTCACAGATCTCTCAATTTCCAAATGCTTGTACTGGTACAGCTACCAGTGGCTAACAGAGAAGAAATTAAGAGAGAATGTGTACATTATGTAGATGAGAAACAACTCATATCTGGCAGTAGACACATAGTTTTTTGCTATTGGGAATCATAATTTCATAAGTAGGTTGCACTTGTGATAGGCTTTGTTTCTCCCAAAACTGATCTCCTTTTCTTTGGATAGTTAAACATCAGAGGAAGAATATTTCCCAGTCAAATCTGTTTCATGTAAATTCTAGAAACCCTTTTCACTGTAACTATTTTTGTTATTTTTAGATTGGTGCCCACACATTCTCACTCAGACATAGAATCACATGGTCATTTAGGCTGGAAAAGACCTCTAAGATCATCTGAGCCTAATCATTAACCCAGCCTGCCAAGTCCACCACTAAACCATGTCCCCAAGTGTCACATCTACATGTCTTTTAAATACCTCCAGAGACAGTGACTCAACCATTTTCCTGGGCAGCCTGCTCCAATGCTTGACAACCCTTGCAAAGAATAAATTTTTCATAGTATTTAATTTAAACCTCCCCTGGCACAACTTGAAGCATTTTTAAACTTTTCTCTGATTATTTAGCTTGATACCTGGGAGAAGACCAAGTACTCCTGCCTTGCTACAGCCTTCTACCTGTCAGGTAGTTGCAAAGAGCAATAAGGTCTTCCCTGAGCCTCCTTTTCTTCAGACCAAACACCCCAAGCTCCTTAGCTGCTCCTCATCAGACTTCGCTCCAGATGCAGCACCAGCTTTGTTGCCCTTCTCTGGACATGCTGCAGCACCTCAGTGTCTTTCTTGTCATGAGGGGCCCAAAACTGAACACAGGATTCGAGGTGAGGCCTCACAAGTGCTGCAGAAAAAAACAGGGAGGTTTCTCAAAGTACTCACATGGGCTTTCTGGGACTCCTTTGATCTCCCATAATATGTATATGTCACTGCATTTTTATGCCTTGCAGTGGGATGTCTTGAGAAATATACACCAAGAATGCAATACAGAGCATATCATCCTCCTCTTTTGACAGTTTAGGTTATGCTTTTTTCCATTCCAGTTGAAAATGTGACTAAATATTTCACTTTTAACAGCTTCAATCCCAAGGGAATAAGAAGTATACAGGTTTTAGAAATTAAATTAAATGCATCTGCGTTCTTCTAATAGTAGGATTGTTTAATTCATAGCAGGTGGCTTTCCTTAAACTTAAAAAGTACAAACTCACCTTTCAGAATGATATTGAACATGCTGTAATAAAAATAGATTTCATAATTTTTTTCATATGATAGTATTAATTTGTTTGCTCTGTTAGTAGAATGACAAAGAGTATGGTTTTGTATCACTTTAACTAATTTCAATCTAGATTGAATACAGAGCCATACAAATTCTCTCTGTACCGGCATTAAAGATGGACTGGAACCTTCAAAGGATGTTTCATCTCATCCTAGAATAGCATTGTAAGACAGCTGGACTGCCCTCAATCTGACTGTCTTTCACCATTGATCATAGAGTCAGGATGGCAGGCTTAGATGTGAACAGTTAATTTTTGGTAGTGAAAGCCAGGTTATATGAACCCATTCTGAGGTGCAGGAGAACACAGCACTGGATTGTCTCCTATTGGAAACCATGTGGACAATTAATTGCATTACAGCCTTCTAAGTATATTAGTTGCATTACTTATCAGCTATCAGACAAGTCGAGCCTTAGACAGGAATTGGGGCATCTGAATTACTGCTTTACCCCAGACCAGGAGAGCACTTTTGAAGCACCTCTCCCACTCACCCCCACCTCCTGCAGTTTGGCTCACCTTGCAGAGCAGTCCTGGAATACATGAACCAGGTTTCTTCCCGATGTTGCAAACCTGAATTGTGTGCTCCAGGACCACAGGTAAGGCTCTGCAACTGCTCCCGGGCATCCCGGCCTTGAAGATCTAGTGTAAATCAGAGTTCCAAGAAATAACACGATAACATCATTATGCAATGACTTTTGGAAAGGTGGAGTGTGGATCCACTGTACGCTGAAACAAATACAAGGTAGTAGTCGCTAGAGGGAGCCCCTTAACCATCATATCCTACTCCAAACCCCACTAACTGGGACCTTCACCTCTCAGATGTTGAAGCACTTTAACAGGGTCATGGAGTGTTACTGCCTCCAGTACTCAGTAAAGAAGACGAGGGTAAAAACACAGGAGTATGCAAGGCTTCTGAAAAACTCGACATTCATTCCACATTCTGAAAAAAATACAGGCTTTTTAAATATTTCCCCTCAGAAAACTAGCTAGTGCAAATTCAGTGCAGTGGTTGGGCACAGAATTAGCTTAGCCAAGACCCTTTAAAAAGTAATCTTTAAGCAACACCAGTGAGAGGGCATTCACCTTTCCCTCCTTCAAAGATCAAACACCAAAATGGGAACAAGTTGTCACCCTGAAAGTCTTCAGACCACAAGCACAACCCTCCCTCCTTTAACTTCTTTACATCATAGGTGTGCCCAGGTGGCAATTCCCAGCAGCCAGACTTCAACAAGTGCTACTTAGAGCAGCAAACTGGTCTGGCTCTCTCTGGGTTATAGAGGGCTGTGGAAAAGACAGCAAAGACATGTTCCTGCAGTGTAACTGCAGACATGCATTCAATTTTCTGCTGTATTCTAAATTTAGAAAATAATATAGCAGTTACAGTTTGTGGTTCTCTGTTAGAAACTCTATAGAATTTGCAGGAAGTACTGGAAAAAAAATGCAAGAAGGATATGAGAGCTGTGGAGATGGCCCCAGCCACAAAAGAAGCTCTCTCAGTCAGCAGGGCCCTGCAGGGTCTGATTTCAGCCTGGACAGAAAAACTCAGAAGCAGTCCAGAAGGTGCTTCTTTTTAGAAAAAAAAAGCAGCAGTAGAGGGCATCAGAAAACAAGAAATCTATAGACCTTAATGAATCCTTGAAGTGCTAAAGGCTCAGTGAGGGGAATGGGAACTAGAGAGGTACAGACTGGGATTCTGTAACGCAGGTGGGGATTGGAAAGCAGACACTGAGAGAAGTAAAACCAGACACAGCACTTCTGCGCTTGTTGGCTTAGCCACTCCGGCACGCTAATGCTGCGGTGGGAGGGAACAGGGAAGGGATCACATCTAGTGCTGTAACTTTCCTCAGAGGTACTCCACTAGCAATCCAACGTGAGCATTGCAATTGATACCAGCAACTCACCAACTCTCCCTTCTCTTATACAATACGAAAATGCAGGAAATTCTCTGTTAGTAAAGCAAGATTGCCGTTGGGTAATGCCTCATGCTGTCACAAAACACTCAGTACAAGAGGACTCAAATAACAAAAAATCAAGAAAGTAAGCATTAGCCAGCATGTAACCTTATTTTTTGCCTCTGAGCGATGACTAGAAAACAGGCAGCACTCAGAAGTGAAGCTGAATGACTCATTTTCTGAAAAAGCAAATTCAAGCCTCTTACCGGCATTTCCTCCCCACCCTAGAACTATTTCTCCCTGCATGTGCAGAGATAATCACCTCACTGCAGCAGGCACTCAGGGTTGCCATAAAGTGAAGAAATTAGCTCAATTTCTATTTCTACAACAAAGAACTGCTGCTCCGTAAGTACAGCTATTTTCTCTTTTCCTTGGTGGAAGTGAGGAGAGGTTTAGTGGGAACTGTTATTTACAGTGCCTTTCAGGGGCAGGCTCAAGTCTCAGACTTGAAGGAGATCATTCCCGTCCCTTGGGGGACTGGTGGTTGGGCAGAAAGCATTTTAGTTACATCTGCGGCGTCCCCCAGCCCGACCCTCATGCATTGTGCGAATGTCAGAGTTGTGCAAACAGCAGGGGACGTGCAGCTTGAGATTCCACGATAAGCCAGAACATCCAGCTGCTTGAAAGCTCTGGCATAACACGCTTTTCCTGTGGTGAACTGTGGGACGTGCAGCTAGGGCACATTTCAGGACTGCCTTCAGAAACGCTGCACAGTAGCAGCAGTCCTCATGCTGAAAAAATTTGGAATGGTTTTAAGTTGCCAGTCTACCAGCTGCCTGCTTTGAGCATAACTTGATCAGGTACTGTATTCCTCCCTTACTATGCTAGGAAATACATAGGAAAATTTTAATGGCTATATGGATTTTTTTTTTTTTCACTTCTGTAGATAAAAATATCCCAAGGAAGTTTTTAAAATACTTTTCCTGTTACAACAACATTATTCTCACACAAGACTATGCACAAAGTGAGAGCTGCAGGCTATGTGTTTACAAGTCTGAGTTTTCTTTTATCTGTATCAAGTCTACAAAATAGGAATTTTTTAAAGAATTTTTCACAGACTGAACAGTACTGAATTGAGTGGTATTAACTGTGTGACTTTTCACTGGCTCTTGCCAAACTGATGCCACAAATGCATACTGTTCTTAAGAAGAGTGTATATGAGTACACCTAAAAATATGAATATTTTCTGTTATGAAAACTGGCTTGAATTGGGTTTTTAGTATCATGTAAGTATTTTGTTGGAAAGGTAAAGACTGATTATAAACTTTGAGTCAATACAGGAAAACAGTTGGTAAGATATGAAAGATATGCAAGCTATTTTCCCCAGGATTATTAAAATATATGAAGAAAGACAAAAACTGAATTACTTTGGGGGAGGGATTAACAGTGGGAGAGGGAGGAAAGTTTTGCTTTAAGCTGAATTCAGTTCAGATAGCAGAGGAGACTGTTTGCTTGCAGTTCCTCTGCCTGGGCTCCCATAGCCTTTCACTGAGGAAATGGCTTGACAGGGATAATACCAGTCAGTGTAATAAACCAGAAACTGGTTTTCGTATATTGCCTGCTATTTTACAGGCAGCTTCTGGGGAAGCTCAGCCTCGAGCTCCAGGCTGTGCTTTAAATCAGTCTCTCTACTGTGAAACACAGGCGGTTAGTGACAACCAACTGCACAATTAACTCTGATTATTCCCAACTCTATTTTACTTCAGCTGTTTTGGAGGCTCATAGTATGCAAATACAAAAGTTGGCTGAGGTGTCCTCCAGTACTTTCCCTGTAACTACTTAGGATGCAGCAAAGGCACAAACTCAAATGCAGGAAACTGAGCATCTAGATAGCAACTCTGCATCAATTCTGGTGCTTGTAAGTAAGTGTTTGGATGCCAGTTTTCTAAGCACAGAAATTTAATTTTTCCCATCGTGTAGTATTGATGCATAAAATGTAAGAACTATGGATATTAACTAAACTGCCTAACACATAATTTCTGGAAAACAAAAAATAAATATGAAACAAACATAATTTATAAAATTGAGATGTTTGGGACAGTTCAGCCAGATGTGGGATAAATTTGAAAGAAGTCTATTTTAAAGCTTTTGAACCAAACTCACTCGGCCATTACTTCAAAGTCTTTAAATAGTTTGTCTCACTGTCCTGACAGTGAGAGGAAAAGCCCTGGAGAAACCTCTTCATTCTTAGAGTTAAATAACAAGAGGTTACAAACTCTTCTAAGAAATTATAATTGTTGGAAAAAGCTGACTAGAATTTCTACAACTAAACATACCTCTTACAAGCCTGAAAGGAAACTTAGCACATTATGTGAAAAAGCACAATGTTGCTACTGTCTATGATTACAGAAAAATAAATTATATTGAGGACTGGATTTTAAAAATCTTTTTTCCTTTCTGAAGAGTAAATAATTTTATGCAGATGATTCATGTAAGCAAATAGAATTATTTTGCTATTTTGAGATAACCTTCTTAAAACAAAAAGAAAAATTTCTGTAATAAGTGAAGGGCAATTAAAACAACATTAATGTCTTTACTCTTAATTTAGGGTCTGATCTGAGGTGCACTGGAGTAAAAAAACCAGAATGTTAACAGGCTTTGATTAAGTCATTAATCTATTTTTATTGCAGTGACTATTAGGAAGATGTAACTATGACAAGGTACTCTTGGTTTTGCAGGATTTGAACACTCCAAATGCAGAAATGATTTGGCAACTAACATCTCATCGGTAAGAAAAACATCGTGAGTTTCTGTTATATCATACTTAGATCTAAAGTGAGTAAAACTTAATAATGACACAATACCATGTTACAAAAGAGTAGCATTGTTTATCTCACAATGTGATTTTTGTTTGTTTTTCTTGTTATTAACTTTTTCAAAACCCAAAGATCCCAGTCTGGACAAAAAACATGTCAGAGGAAGTTGATCCTATTCTCAGCTTCCCAGACCAACTTTTAATAAACATCCAAAGCCATGAAGCAAAATCACTTGTACGTCATCTTCTACATGCAAATTCCCATGTGAGACTGCTCACAGGAAACTTGGAAACAATCAGGAAAGGAGATTTTAAAGTTAAGGTCCTGACCTTTTCCTCTTCATTACATCAGGTTGGGTAAATTATAAGCACTCAGCACACCCTCTGTGTCTGGACAGCATGGTCTGGTCTGCAGCCAAGCTCACGTCGGAGGGTCTCTGGCCACGTGCAGGGGGACTGATGAATGGCCCAGTCACTGGCTTCTTTCCTTCTTCTGTGTTTCAGGTCTCCCCTGGCTACACCCCTGATTTTTGGTCTGCTTCTACAGGCACCACCCACACACCTTTCCACCATCACACAGCCAAACTTTGTCCTGTTGCTGGCTGATGATCTCGGCATAGGGGATGTAGGTTGCTATGGGAATGACACTATCAGGTAAGGAAACAGGCCATAAGGGTGAACAGAGCTGGTGTGGTATTTAATGTAAACCTGAAATCCTCTGCCCAGGGTTAGGCCTAGAGGGCATTCCCAGGGCCAGGTCTGCTATATGGAGCTGCTTTGTATTCCTGAACTGCCTAATACTAAAAAACAGCTATACCCAAAGACAGAAGTATTTTCCCCTCTTTCAACATACAGGCCTCATTATCTCATTTTAATTGTGTTGCCATTCTTTCCCAGTCTCACATCAAAATGGAGTTAAATGACTGCAGTGAGCAATGTTACCCGGAAACATTTCTCTTTTCAGCCTCAAGGACATAGAATTTGCCTTCTTTTTGAAAATTGTGCCACAGCATTGCCTGCTGGCTTGTAACTTGTTTGAACAAAACCAAGTTTGCTAGCATCCCTCCCGTCATCCAGCAAAGTTCTTGCAATCTCACCCTGAAAGGCTTCAGTCAGCAGGTTCCTGACAGGCAGCTGGTGATCATAGGTAGCTGATAGGGTTCTGCAAGGCCAGGCCTCCACAGCATCATCCCCAAAGCATGGATTTTCTTTTCAAGAGTGGTGGGCTACACTCGGGGTGTACTAGCAGGGTGACTGAGTACCTGGGCTCTCTTAGCAGTTGGTTCTCTGCAGTGCTAAGAATGGCAGGATTTTGAAACAGCAGTTTGGGAAGTAGACCTAGTGCTCCTTTGAGAAGCAATATTTATCAGCTAACTGAGATGGCAATTGTGCTGAAGGGTGGAACTGTACCAATTTCTTTGTCAAGTCACCCCAGACAGCACCTCTGGTGAAAGGCTGTAGAGAATAAGAAACCTTGTTGGAGATGCTGTTTCCTGGCAGTCTTTGAGGGAGGAATCCATAACTGTACCAAGCAACGAAACATCCAGGATCTTTCAAAATCCTACTGAAGGTTTTGTCTACTTGTGAACACCATTGAACTGATAATTGCAAAAACAAAATTGTAAAACTGAAGCTCAATAATTTAAAATAGAAGTAGGCACACCTTCAATTGTAAGAGGGGCATATTGTATTTTGAAATGTAAGATATTATCCTGTCTGTAACTGGTGTGCTAGGCAAGCTTGTTTCTGTTGGTTGTCAGTTGCTTGCAAAATAGCCTCTTCTCACCCACTTACTCATCTTGTGGCTTAATTTGTGTTGCCATGAGAGATTGCCACTACAGTGTGAAAACATGCAGGATTTTTTTCCATTTTTCTCCTTTTCCCTTCATTACAAACATTCTGAGGGGTACCTTGTTTGCTCCTTTATCTGTATCTGTACATATAAGTCATGTAGCATCTTGTCTAGTCAAGCACTGTCACCCTGTGGCAACTAAATTACCATTGCTCTGATACACTGAGGCTGATATGCCGCTCTTTAAGAAGCCAGTGTATATCGCAGGGAGGTCTGATGCTGGTTAGGCACCAGAAGCCAGGACCTTTCTAGAAAGAGTGTCCAGCAAAGAACAGTTCTTCTAGGGGCCAAGGCAGCCTCCCTGCACAGCGGTGATCCCAGCAAGTGTAGCCATTTCTCAGCTACAAGTGATTCCAGCTCTTCGTGAGATCACCCGAGGCAAACTCAGGGACAGAGAGACAGGAGCCGTGTGTGGCAGTGCCACAGAGGCAGCTTTATTGTCCAGCAGTCTCTGTGAAGGGGAGGCCAGGGACAGCAGCGCCATGATTCAGGGCAGACCCAGGGCTCTTTTTATGGGAAAGGCAGGGGGTGGGGTAGAGCCCAATTTACCAACTGGATACAAGGTATTACCATACAGAAACGAAGCATGCTGGGGGTGTTTAATTTTGTCACTGTAACCTAGAGAGAGGTTTCTTATCTCTGAGTTCTTTCGCCCTCAGGCTTCTCTCCAGGGGAGTGCAGAGGACTCCTGAGTCAAAGGTTCACAACCCTCTACAACTGTAGGAAATGCAGTTCTGGAGGAATTAAAGGTTTTTGCAGTGAGGGTGGTGAGGCACTGGAACATGCTGTCCGGAGAAGCTGTACATGCCCCATCCTTGGAAGTGTTCAAAGCCAGGTTGGATGGGGCTCTGAGCAACCTCATCTAGTGGAAAGTGTTCCTGCCCATGGCAGGGGGGTTGGAACTTTGTGATCTTTAAGGTCCCTTCCAGCCCAAACCCTTCTACAATTCTATGACTTCTGCAAGACTTTTCATAGGACATGGGAAAAAGAAGGAATGGTTGACTTGAAATTAATCTAGATATTGATTGTTAATGAAGAATGAAAAAGAGAAATATTTCCCCATCATTTGAGAAAATTACAATAAGTTAAAAAAAAATATTTTCTGGCTATCTTCAAATAGAAGAAACTTCCAAAAATAAAGACAAGTATATAATTTCTTATTCCCTTGAAAGACTCTCTGAATGATATCTGGTGGCATTGGTTGCATTTTTAGGACCCCGAACATTGACCGCCTGGCAAAGGAAGGAGTGAAGCTGACCCAACACATTGCTGCAGCTCCACTTTGCACCCCCAGCAGAGCAGCTTTCCTCACTGGCAGATATCCCCTCCGATCAGGTTTGCCTTGCAAAGCCACACACCCTTTAAACATTGCTTTATTGCTGGAGAGAATAACTTCATGCAAAGGGCACAGAAGAAATGAGGGTGTGCAAATAAGGGAGTCACAGACACACCACCCCTCGCTGAGACACACGAGATGGCAGATAGGCTAAGCACCCTTGAGGAGGCATCTGTATTTGTGGTTATAGTGCATATAGCGTGTATATCTGTATTGGGATATAGTGCATCTACAGTGCACTGATCGGGGGGGAAAGTGGAACGGGGAAGAACCAACTCTGCAGAGCACCTTGGTCTCCCCCAACGCACAATTTTGGTTATGTTTTGAAGCTCTGTTGTACAGACTGAAGTCAGAATGGAGTTAGAGCAAACTGTTATATTCAAAAAAGTCATTACACAAAGCATGAATAACAGTAACAACACACTTACAAAGCACAAGTTAAAGTAATTTCTGTCATAGGTGGCCCTTCATCAGGTGTCAGAGGCACCTCAGCCCTGCAGGGAGCAGAGTAGGTCTGTGCAGATGTGGGTCTGCTCCCTTCAGTCAAGGTGCAGAACAAGTCATTCATGGGAAAGCTTCTTTATGTATCTGCCAAAATTAATCTGTCCTAGGAGATAACAGTTTGACAGCAATATTATTTTTCCCAGTTGTGTTTTTGAAGAAAAAACACTATCCTGTCAAACTGCATCCCTGAGATGAAGAGGTATGAAAAACAAATAGCTCTACAGATTTCAACAAATACTTGTTCTATTGCAAATTATCTTCAGAGCCTTCATTCCGGAGGCATTTTGAAGTTGATACGTCATCCTGCTTTTATCATGACAGCTCCCACTGAGACTGGTAGTTTGAAAATACACATGGGCTTCTACAGACCCTTTCCCACTGTAACAATAGGGCCAGAGACGTTCAATGCTACACTGACAGATTGAACTTTACGTAGTGCTGTCTGATGGGGTTATGCCAGTACAAAATGCTAAATGGTCAGGTGTAAACCTGCAGGTGAAGAGAAGACAGATACTCTGTGTGGCTCAGAGATCAGATACCAGCCATGCCACTGTGCAAGGAAATCCTGAGTTCTCTGGCAGCCTTCAGTGAGCTGGAGTTTGAGAGTGACAGAGGGCTGAAGTCTCCCTATGCTCCTCCTTGCCCTCACATTCACACTAAGCAGGTGCATTTCGTACAGCCTAGGTGCCACGGTGACATGTAAAATCTCCTATACAACCATGTCATTCCAAATGAAATGAAATTAAAGAAGAAAAATGTCTCAGTATGAGATACAAAGAAGAAAGAATAGGTACTATGGAAAGTCTTAACTCTTTCTTAATCTTGTCCAGGGTCTTAGATTTATTTTCCCAAACAAACAGCATTAGGATAAATGTTTAATACTCATTTCAATGAAAATAGGAAACAAAAAAGTATGTTGGATACTCAACCCTTTATACCTACTCAGATTGTTTGTTATTGTATTTTTAGGGATGGATGCTGTAAACGATTACCGTGTTATTTTTTGGAATGCTGGCTCAGGAGGGCTTCCTCCAAATGAAACCACTTTTGCCAAAATACTGCAGCAGCAAGGCTACAGCACAGGACTGATAGGTATGGAGGCATTCCTCTCCTAAAGATGCTCTGGAATGTGTTTTACTTGTACATTCACTCAAACTATTTGTTTTCGTTAGTAACTGCTCATACTTCAGTTGTAATATTTTTATTTCCTGATTAAGAATAATATATAAAAAGAAACTCTGTCCAAAAAGCACATCTCTTAAAAGACCAAGCATATGATAAAGAGGACAATCTTTACCATTGACCCACTTTCAAGCACCGCTATGGTTGTTAAAATACATAACAGAAAATGTTATTCATTCCTTAATGTTATTGTACCAGGTATAAGACACTTATTCCAATACTATTCCATCAAAAAAAAGTAAAAATATGAATGTCATTTAAATACACATGATGATGTTTTACACATTTCAGAGCAGATTCACACAAAAGGGAACAGCTGCTATTTAAAACATTAGAGACAGTTAACAGTGTCACAAGATTGGGCCTTTCAGAAACAGAAACAAAGCAATTATTTTTTTCTTCAGTCACAGCATGCCACTGAAGTTCACCAAGACTTCAGTACAGCCCAAAAACACTGCCTTCTTCAGCATCAATGTGGATTTCATCTTACTTAATATTTCATAGCACTATTATTTTTTTACAGTTCTAAATTTTGGTCATGATCTTCTTTCAAATAATTATTTATCTTAGATGTGTCACATAGTTCCACAGGCTGATAAATGACAAATATTCCTGGCTGATTTTTCAGCTATTTGCCCTACCTCATCTGAGCATGTAAAATGTCAAAATCCAAAATCTGCATCTGACACATAAAATATTAACTGCACAAACCAACTGAATGTATTAATAAAAGTTCCTGCAGAAATAGTTATTTATTCATTCAACAGAATAAATCTAAACCACACAGACCAAAACTAAAAGAAGCCTTCCAAGCAATTTATTTAAATTCTACATTACTGAAACTCCATCTCCTGTTAGTTTTGTAGCAATATTATTTTGGTTGTTTTAATCAGCTCATAAAACAGACTGTGCATGCTTCATCTTGATTTCAGCATGTTATCACTAGCAAAACAAACAGATTTGTCTTCACTCTCCCCAGGGAATTGCCCTGCAGGGGAGCTGTGCTACTTGCCTCCTAGAAGCTAAATGGGGAGGTATTTTCCCTATGGGCATCTCAGCTAAAATCACACTACAGATGCCAAAAGCCTCACTTGGATTAATCGGATTGACAGATCCTGATTAATTGCACCATGGGGGATGATGGAAAGCACCAATGATAAGTGACACACAAAAACCCACAAGAACGTTACATTCAAGTCATGAAGCAAAAAATCTTAACATCCACCCATGCCACCACAGCTGAATGAGCACTAAGTAGTCTCACCTGAATTGTTTGTGATTGTTTTGCCCTGAGCACAACCAGTTTAATTGCAAAGTTAAATCCTATTAATAACCTGCAGCTTGAGGTGATAATGAGATTTTTTTGTTGGGAAATGCTTTGAAGGTACTTTGTAGTCAGAAAACCAATGCTGTATAACTAATGCCCTCAGAGATTAATCTATCTTAATTATACACTTAGTTTAGCTTCTGGAGGTGTGATTCTTTTCTAGCATGTCAGAAAACTTTATCGACCTCAGCTGGAGATTTAGGTGTTGGAGTGCATCTGAATTCCAAGAACACTTTAGCTGCACCTGTATTTATGAGCAATGCATCTATGTATTGATTACAAACCTGTTTCATTCTACAGCTGGCTCTAAATATGTCAGGAGGTAAACTGCATAGGGATTTCAGCTGAAAGCGATTCATCCACCTACAACAGAACTTGCATTCTTTCTTTATATTCACGCCTGAGAAGCAGCAATTTTTCCCCTCTGAGGCAGTTTTCCTGCTCCTATTGTAATGTGCTGCAATTCTATTGAAACCTACTCAGGGTTGTCTGCTAATATACATACTGGTAATACAGCAAACCATTTGTTGAGGATAACATCATCCTGTAAGTGCACAGTTCCTCTCTCCACAGTAAGAATTAGTTTCAAATTAGTTTTCAAGTAAAATTCTTAATGTCCATTTTGATCTGGCATCCAAGATCTGCATAAAATGCAATTAAACATCTGATGAGTGTTAGATTTTGTTCACTTAATTCAGACATTCACAAACCTCAGCGTTTGAACCAAATGAGCCAACTTGCTGTGTCATCATGTAAGTGTCTAACCAGTTTGAATAGATTGGAGAGGAAGCAAAAGCATGGTTTTGATGTGCCATTCATCATAATAGCTGGTATGTTGATAATAAAGAACAAATTGAGTTGCAAAAGGTCAAGAGAAGTTCCTTCTGAAATACAAAGACTTCAGTATTTAGAAGAAAGAGGCTTTAACTTCTAAAAATTTGATTGAACACAAATAAATGGCAAAAATATTTATAAAACAAAGTCTTTTATTCTCATTCAGTATATGGAGATATAATGATCATCAAAGTTACTTACAAATGCACAACTTCATGAGAAATCCTGATCTCAAGTTTTTCTGGATCCTGTGGTTTGTCTGGCAAACAGACACCTGAGCTGCCAGTTTGACTAGTCTATCCATATCTCCCTTTATCAATCTGGCACCAACACTGAGTATTGCCGTAGTCCTGATATCAAGCACTTCAAAATGCTCCAGGAACAAGGCTGCATAGCACTTTGAAGGTAAAGGGACAACAAAACAAGGTTATTTTGCCTGATGCTTACAAAAGGACAGCTTCCTCCTGTTTGATACTTCACAGGTCACCAGGAAGGCTGTACATTTTTGCTCAGTTCTGAATTTTTCTCAGTTACTAGTTGCCTTTATAGTACATTATTTTTAATGTTTGATCAAAGCTACAGGGCGTGAGTATACGTACAGAGCACCAGTAAATGTGTTGAAAATGTATAAATTGTAGAGGTTTACTTTCATCAATCCCCTTATATAACTACATACTTGGTGTATTTCTGTGTAGGATGGAGAACTTGTCACAAGAAGAAAACAACCAACAATTTTTTGAGAAATGTTTTGTATAAAGAAAAGTCCATTCTTTTAAAATATTACCTCTTTATATTTTAATAACCTCTGTTTTCAGGGAAGTGGCATCAAGGTGTTAACTGTGAATCCCGCAATGACCATTGCCATCACCCTTTAAAACACGGATTTGACTATTTCTATGGGATGCCTTTTACACTAATAAGTGACTGTCAGCCAACGGAAACACCAGAGATGGACAGAGCCTTTAGAAGGAAACTCTGGCTTTCCACTCAAACAATTGGCCTCATTACACTCACTGCTGTCCTTGGAAGACTGACCGGCTTGATTTCAGTCCAGTGGAAAACACTGACCTGCCTTGCTGGGTTTAGTCTCCTGTTCTTCGTATCCTGGTTCTCAAGTTATGGATTTGTGCGGTACTGGAACTGCATTATGATGAGAAACCATGGAATTACTGAGCAGCCAATGGTGACAGACAGAACTACATCCCTTATTTTGCGAGAGTCCATTTCATTTATTGAAAGGTGAAGTGGGCTTCCTTTGATCACAAATTTTCTGGTTCTTGTGCATTTTGCAACATTTAAACAGCACTTTCCATTTCACCTCTTCATAAGTTTTTATATTTTACAATACTCTGTAGGATTAGAAATACTATTATTTTTATTCATTTTAAATAATATCAATAATTGTATCATATAATTGAAATGACAGCTGCTGCTTAAGGATGCCCCTTATTCCTAGCTTCACTAAAGCTGGTAGTATTTCCCAATTTCCATTGGTTTTATTGAATGTTTCTAGGCTATATTTAAGAAATATGTATACCTATCAATAAGACCAGCATTGCAGCTTAAGGGAATAGCAGGTGATGTCAGAAATGTGTGTGTGGGCCAGGGAAGGAGAAGCAGAGCTGTGATGCAGCCTTATCATATGGATTGATAAGTGGGCAACAGCTGGCAGGTGATGAACCTGCTGCCTTCACTTCAGTAGCACAGTGGTGCTTTGCAATAGCAGAAAGGGGATCTTCAATGTGGAAGTTTTCTATGATTCAGGGTAGAAAAAGGATAATTTTGTAAAGGCCCAACATTTTTCTATCAGACAGATCTTAATCACTGGGTTATAATATCCTACAAAGTAAGGTATTTCTGAAGGGATTGTTGAAATATCTATATGCAAATAATACCATTTTTCATTACAACAGACTGCTACATGCATTGAGAACCTTCCTCCCTAATAACACAGTGTTGATTTCTGTTTTGTAGAAATAAGCACAGACCATTCCTCCTCTTTCTTTCCTTTTTGCATTCCCACACCCCTCTCCTCACCACAAAGAAGTTTCTTGGGAGGAGCAGACACGGTTTATATGGAGACAACGTAGAGGAGATGGACTGGATGGTGGGTAAGTCACCATAGCATGTAACGATGTCTCCAACAATGTCTCCTACCTAGGTCCAAATAAAAGGCTTTTATTAAAAGAACAAGAAAGATAATTAAAAGCATGTACAAAAAACCCCTAAGCTTTTTACAAACATCTGTCAGTCTTGTGTGAGCACTGTTGATTTACCATGTTGACTTTTTATTTTCTCCAGGCTTGGACCAAATGTTCTTTTTTTTTTTTTTTTGGTCATGTGTTTATGTTTTAACCAGGTCCCTTTAGATCCTGTCAAGGCACTCTCCCATTCTTCTTGCTAAATATGTGATAATTACATAATTTTCTATGATTCGTAAAGACCAGGTCATTTCAGCCTCTCATGGTCATTTCTAAGTAGAATGCATCAGAAGGTGATAAAATCAATAAGTAAATTGATTCCAGATGAAAAACAGCAGGCTATCTATTTGTGACTGCTGCATTAAGCAGAATACTGAATATTTTCCAGCCACAATCATAAGTCCAGAAATGTTCATCAATGTTTACTGGTATTGCCCCCCCCCCCCCCGCCAAGATGCATGTTATTTTTCAGCCTATTTTTCAGGAGGAGAAGGAGAATTATTTATCATTCAGTCATGATGGACAAAAAGTACCCACATTTGCAAAAGAGAGAAAAATCAGGTACACATACAGGAAGATTTTGGTTTCAAACCTAGCTGTCAAACACTTTCACACCACAAATGTAATTAAGAACATCAGAAACAGCTCAAGAATGACTTTTAAATTTAAAGGAACTTTGTTACTAATGCATATTATATCCACGCAGCAATGTAATGCAAATCCTAACTGTGGTCTAGACAATATAAGATAAGGCTATGTATTGGTTTGAAAACAAACCAGCGGAAGATTGCAAGTCAGGATTAAAATTTAATAGGAAAAAAATTTAAAATAAGTGAAATAATACAAGGAAAAAGCACTGATAAAGTCAGATACAACCTGACACCCTGTTAGGGTGGTGGTAGTAGTCCAGATGAAGTAGTTCAGTTGAAGCAGTGATCCTATGGAAGGTCTGGTCTCCAACTGAAGGTCCAGTGATAGCTCTTGTCCTCTGGGAGCCCAGTGGACAGGCCTAACTTAGGCAGCTCCAAGGCCAGGTTATATCCAGGTGGGAATGCTTGGCTCCTCCCTCCTGGGTGGAGCATCTCACAATAGGGCGAGATAAGTCCATGAGTCATGCAGTGGTTTCTTGCTGGGCCATTGTCTGTTATCAGGGGTGGGTCATAGCAGGAGATAACAGCTAATGGCCCATAGCTGGTAGCAATAGAATGCATCTGTAGTGTAACCTAGGACAGGGTAACCTTATGTTTTTTCTGTAGTTTTCATGATGGCCACCACTGATGCAGAATATAACTTTTCAGGGTCTTAGATCATAATTTTTTTCCATATTTTTATAGCATGTGGTAGTTTTTGCTATTGACGATACAGGCTTCTTGTCTGTGACTGTGGTTCTTGCACTCCTTGTTAAAATACCAATAATAAAGTGGTTACAACACATCATAAATTTTCTGTGCTTTTAGAGACAATGATATCATAACTACAAATACCAATCTTAAAAAACATTAATGAGCAGCCTTACCCAGGTAAGAAATTACACTGGTAAATGTTTACAAGTTAGAGGTTAAAATTTATGTAATACGAGCGATATTTTTGCTTTTTAGTATGTACTTATTTTTGTGTTTACAGGCCAGGTTCTAGATGCCATTGACAAGGAAGGCTTGAAAGACACTACACTAGTTTATTTTGCCTCAGATCATGGTGGATGGCTGGAAAGACAAGAAGGCAAAAGGCAGCTGGGTGGCTGGAACGGAATATACAAAGGTAAGAGCTGTCAGGGGCCGTAACAACCCAGCAATAACTAGTAAAAAATTTAGGACACCCCTAAGGCTTAGACAAGATTATGCACTCAAGGAGTAACACTGGTTTATTACCAAGAAGCAAATATGTCTCATTCTAATTAGGCATGTAACAATGTAGTAAATTCTAACCTGGGCAGGTGTCCTTCATAAGCATGAATTCTCAAATTGTTGGGGGGCTGGTCTAGTGAATACACTTTCACTGATGCCCAGTAGGAGCTTAGCAGAAGAAAAACAAAGAGTAAAGAAGACTCATCAAGGTAACATGATAATACAATACAATTTGTGTAAAATGTCTCTATTTCAAAATAAAACTTTTTTTCTTTTTTAATGAAAGGTGGAAAAGCTATGGGAGGCTGGGAAGGAGGAATCCGTGTCCCAGGGATATTTAGATGGCCAGGAGTGTTACCTGCAGGCACAGTTATTGATGAGCCTACAAGCCTTATGGATATTTACCCGACAGTAGTTCATTTGGCTGGAGGGGCAGTGCCTCAGGACAGGTACAAACAAAAGTATCTTTATTTCTCCTTCTTCCCCAAAACAATGGAAAATCTAGCTTGGAAACACATTCTAAGAGTTTGATGTTTTCTTCTTCAGTCCTGCTGCTTTTCTAGACACATCAGTGTCTAGAAAACACATCTCAGTCACCTCTTCTCTACATTTGAGATTCAGCCCCTACCTGCCACCTCCTGCAATCCTCTTTCTTGTCCAGGGCTGCCAGTTCCAGCAAGAGGTGTGCAGAAGAAGCACAGTGCTGCCCAGCTCACCTCAGCCCTGTGGTGTCTGTTTTTCCTGCTAGGGTGATCGACGGCCGGGATCTGCTGCCTTTACTGCGAGGAGCGGTGTCGCACTCGGAGCACGAGTTCCTGTTCCATTACTGTGGCGTCCACCTACACGCTGTGCGGTGGCACCAGAGGGACAGTGAGTGCAGAGCTCCTTTCCAGTTATATTCAGTCTACACGAGGGCACATTGTTCTAACACATTTTACTCTGAGATTGCATCTCTCCAAGTAGTTCCAGGTGTAACGTGGTGAAGAACTTGCTAGCACTGCCTGTGCTGTACAGCACCAGGAGAAATTACAATACTACATTAACTAATCAGTGTAGAGCTGAAGTGCATCCAGAAATGAACTCTGGAAAAACATTCACTCTTTCTTGTGATAACTTACAGTGTTATAACCAGCCTTCTGTGATTCTTTCTTTCCTGCCAGCTGGAGCTGTTTGGAAGGCTCATTACGTGACTCCCATCTTCAGTCCTCCTGGGGCTGGGGCTTGTTATGACAGAGGATTTTGCCCATGCTTTGGGGAAGGTGTGACCCATCACGAGCCTCCGTTGCTGTTTGAACTCTCTCAAGACCCCTCTGAAGCCAAACCTCTGTCGGCTGACACAGAGCCCCTCTTTGACACTGTCATAAGGAAGATTGGCAGAGCCATAGAGGAGCATCGCAGGACACTGACTCCAGTCCCAGAGCAGCTCTCTGTGTCCAACGTGGTATGGAAGCCATGGCTGCAGCCGTGCTGTGGGACCTTCCCATTCTGTTGGTGTGATAAGGAAGGTGATAATAAACTTACTGACATATAAAGGATAGAACCTGATACTTTCTCAAAAATGTATTTAGATTAGGAGTGTTTTCTTTGGAGATGTTGATCCATGGGTCTTTTGTTTCTCTAAATTGAGCCTTTATAAAATAATTGTTCCAGTGAATGGCACGGTACTTAGTAAAGGCAGCTTTAAACTGGACACTCTCAGGGAGTGATCAAGATAGAATGACCTGAAGACCATGTTTTAACTTACATCTGCTGACAACAGAATGAGTAGAACAAATGCACTGAAGCAGGCCTGGACAAGTAATGATATAACTTGTGTTTTGATGATTCTGAATGTATATTCTGAAGATTTGCTTTGGGTTTTTGTGTGGAATTTCTAAGTGATTCCTGGACTGAGGTCTCCCTTAATTTTGTTATCCTTACCTCCCTACCCTTTTGTTACCCTGGCAATGCATAAGGTGACCCTATAATAAATTTTTGCAGACCATTTCTTCCAAAATAATTAGAAAATAATCTTGCCTGGAGTTCATCACAGAATCTTTCTTGGGACAGGCTCTCTTCTTCCCTTGTAGCCAGTGACTCCAGCAGCAGTGATGATGGCAGCTGACTAGCCTGGGCAAGGCATAAAACTTGAAAACATCACAATCTGGGCAGTGGTTGTCTGCGCTCTCTGGGAAGGGTGGGACTCCTCTGGTTGGAGTCAGCCTCTCTTGATGGAGAACAAAAAAAGGAAAGGATTTTCCTTTTCCAAAGCTCCCTTGGCACCCAGCACCCTAAACAGCTTCAGCAAGGGCCTATTTGGCATTGACGGCCACAGTAGTGCCATGCTGATAACCAGTTCAGTCATTGGGGCACAGGACTGCACAAGTTACCCTGCTGCCCAGATCTCAGTCAAAACTGTTTCCTGCTGACAAAGAGCGTGTTCAGAAAAGACTCTGAAAGATGCCAAACATTAATTATGAAAATGAGCAATAATTTTCTGTGAAAAAAAGAAATGCAGAATTAAGGATTTTTTGCTTCACAAGTTATATTTTCACTCCACCAAAGAGCTAGGATTACTTAGGTCTACCTCTTTGCTTTTGTGCTTTCTTTTGCTGCAGTTCTTTCCTTTGTGTTAAAATAGTTGTTCCTAATTAAATGGCCTTGCAGGTAATGCTTTTCTTTGTAGGGCTGTAAATACATCTGTTCACATAGATGTGTTTACACTGGTATATCTGAATGTGTAGGCATCTGAGAACATAATTTGCCCATTTGTTTTACTTCACTGTTTCTAACTGTTCTTCTAACTGCTGTGCTAGGACCAATATATCTTGTTCATCTTCTTTGGTAATCATTTGGTTTATTTTGGTTTTATTTCCTCTTTTGTTTCCCACAATTCAGTCACCAGGAACTCTGAAGGTAAACAAAGTCCTACAGCTTAAAAGCTAAATTTTATTTTATGCTGGGACTTCATGCATTTCACAGACACTTATAATTCCATCAGATGCCCCATCAGTGCTATTGATGAGAAAGGTGCTCAGTCTTTCTGTGAAAAATTCAGGAGATTCAGTAAAGCCATCACTTTTGCATGTTCTGATTGCTGCTACTTCCTTCATTGTTAGGAATGTCTGTTTTTTCTTCATCTAATTGTATTCTACTTAACTAGTTCTTTCTTGGGGAGACTTAAGGTCTTTTCATATTCAATATGAAGTGTTTTCTTTACCTGAAATTACTGTATTCAGACTGGCATTTTTCAATTTTCTCAGTCATTTTCCAAGATATCACTTCCATTCTCAAGCCAGTTTAGTGTCTGGGATTTTATATCCTCTCAATTTTTCAACATTTTTAGAAATGTACAGGTGCAAAACCTGTGAATAGCAGTGAGCCAGTTTTTCTGGCACTGAAATACTTCATAGCACTGTAGTATATCCATTAGGACTAGAGGGTACTGGAAAACATCTGAGCTAGGATTTGTCATGGATACTGGTGTTTGCACATGAAAGCACAGTGATCATTCCCTGCTGATCTCCAAAGTGCCATGGGATCAACAAACATTCAGGGTTTGGAGAATGGACATTATGCCTGGAATGATGCCAGGCCATGATAAAGGCTGCCTGGACAATAACATTCTTGGAAACATCCTAACTAGCAAATACTAATCAGATTGCTCACATTTCTTTCCTTTTTTTTTTTTTTTTTTTCCTACAAGATTGATGGGCTACTATTTCATTGCAAATCATTTCCTAAGACTGACTTTTTCTGCTTAGTCACAGCAGTTTTCATCTCATTGATTTATGCTGGTCATAGCCTAAGATGACATAGATAGTGTTCAAGACAGGATTTCAAGAGCATCTTATAAAACTCCTAAGATCTAAATTTGGATACTGAAAGTGTTTTCAAACACAGTAGAAAGCAACATTTGAGCATGAAAATTAAGCTGTTAAAAACATAGTTACCTCTTTTCATTTAAAAATTAGACATAAAATATTTGTCTATTTTACTGAAAGGAGATCTGTGAAGCAGAAAAAGAAGAAAAAAAATGAACAAATCTCTAAGTAGCAGTTGATCTTTTATGGTTTTTTGGTGTATTTGTTTTTTGGGGTTTTTTTGCATTAGAATAAAAGGACTATTTTTAAGCTGGTTTTGAACTCTCCTGGACATACATTGGTCAAGTTCTTCAGCTTGACTTCAGCATGTAATCATCAAAAAGATCACAGTTTTCAGTATTTCAAGCTAAGCTTTTGTGGACACCATGATAGAATATTCTGATAATTTGTCAGGTTTCACAGATTAATAGTTTTGTCCCTGAACATGCAAATTGGTATCTGTGATGTCTACACTTGAATACTATCTCAAACAAGACTGTCTGTGCTGTTAAATAACATCTCAGGAGCAAATAAAAATATCATTAATCAAGGGCAGTACCTGGAAATGTCAAAGTCAGGATTATAAATTTAAAAACACACAGCATGTGTCAGCACCATGAAACTGAATAGACACAATGTTGCCTCATAATTTCTACTATGTGTCATATCATCACATGGTATATTACAACTAAGCATTTTTATCCTATCCAAAAGAAGCAATTAGAAGTTACTATCGTTAGTTATATAATTATAGTAATATATAAAGAACAAGTACTTACTTGTCCTGCTTTTCAGGATTTCACATCAGTTAACATTGTTTTCTCACTGGGGTTTCACTGTTTTACTCTTGCACACTTTAGTATCATTCACAGTTTGTTGATGCTTTTTTTTTTTTACTAGGATTTTACTAATCTCAGCAGAAGACTGGGATACTTGCAAAATTCAAACGTGAGCCAGTTAGAGAGTTGACTTTCTGCCACTAGGCAGCTAATCATTATTACAATTAATGAATTTTTTATAACACAAAATTGAAAAGTCAAAATTGCAAGTATTTTTAAAAATACATGTTCAATCGATATGAAAGAAGTTAAGAAATCAAGAAAAAATGTTGATAACCAGAAGATAAGGAAGTTTATTTATTTTACCCTATTTCAGTCTTTCTCTGTAGGCCAAACTAAAGATGCTGGTAACAAAGAGTGCTTTAAAATCATCACATCACCTTACTCTGCTTCTGATTATGGCAGATGGCCAGAGACACAAGATGGAAGAGCCTTGCTAGCTGGAGAGAGGGAACTCCCACAGATAAGAGAGTTGGAAGTGGTGTGATCAGACCTACGCTAAAGTAAAAGGGCCAAACCCAAATCCCTACTTTCTTCACTGTCTTTGCAGAGTGGATCCTTTCCTTGAGTCTTGGTTTGTAACCCAGAAACCTTCCTCTGCCTCCTGAATTGTACCATTTCTACCTAATTCTTTCCAAGTCCCTCAAAAAAAGAGAAAAAAAATAAAATCTCTCTCTTCATATTTCTGAAACTTTCCTTTAATATCTTTTCCCTAATGCATGCAAGCATCCTACTCTCCTCAACAGCGTTTAACTTGAGCTGAAACCTCATTCCTTGCACTCTCATTTCTTTGTCCCACTCCATGGATTTTTCCCAGCAATCTATTACTTTTTGGGGCAGAAGTTTTTCGGGAAAATGTTGCAGTAACTATTGCTATATGCTGATAACATTTAAGACCCTAATGCTACTCTTGATTCTCATACACAACATCCACTGATGATGCTGTAAATACCATTGTAATTATCAAGGGCTAGTCAGTAAATTCTGTTTTCTCCTTCTTGCCATAGTATTTTTTATTAATATTTATTTTGGTCTTTGAGTAAGAATATGTCTACACCAAGAACCTCTCTCCTGTTTTCTGCCTTTCTCTGAATAAAGCCCTTATTCAGTGTATTACATCATAACACCTTTATACCCTCTTTTAAAACTAATATAAGCACACACAGCCAGTAAAAAGAGGGGTCCTGGAAAGGGACTGGAAAGATGCAAGGCAAGCCAGACTGTGCAACTACAGCAGAGAACTCACAAAGAGAGGAGCTATAATAACACACGAGGAATCAGCCAGGCTGCCAGAACTGGCGTGCACACACCAACGTGACAATACGGTGATGGGTTTTCTCTGATCTCAAGGGAGCTGGCTGGCTCATTCTGCATTAGGCAGTGCTCTTCCATCCACAGGGTGGTTCTCTGTGCTGTAGCCGACAGTCTCACTGCCCGAGATTTACGAGCTTTCCCTCCGTTACTGCTAAAGCTCTATTAGTTTGCCTTGGCAGCTCTAGCAGCTCTATTGCCAGCATCTGCTTCAGAACAGCTCTTCCTTACCAACACGCGTTACCCGGGGGAGGCAGGATGAATTAAATGCCTATGCCCAATTTTTTAAAGGAGACCGACACCTGCCAATTACTCTTGATACGACGATATGAGCCGTGGTTCTGATAATCCCTCCTTGGAAGCAAAGATCAGAAAGCCTGAGGTGAAGAGGGAAGGGAGAACAAAGCTCCAGCAGTAAGTGAGCGAGCATGGAGTAAGTAAAAGATAAGGGGTCTGTTTGGATTTTGGGTTGTTTGGGGTGTTTTTTTTTTTTGTTGTTGTTGTTTTTTTGTTTTGTTTTGTTTTTTTTTTTGGTTTTTTTTGTTTGGTTGTCTGTGCAAAAAAACCAAAACAAAACAACAAAGTAAAAAAAACCCCAAACTAAAACAAAAACAAAAAACCCTCCCCCCCCCCCAAAAAAGCCCCACCCTTGACTATGTTCTTCCTTTGGAGACAACTTTTTTTTTTTTCCTGTTTAAACAGAGCTGAGCCATCTTTGGCAAGGAGTGAATTTGCCATCGAGCGCCGCCGCGCTCTGGGACCCTGCGGCTCGCGGTGGGAGTGGCCGCCAAAGCCGGCGCTTTCCCAGGCGGATTCCCGTCCGCTTCCCGTGGAGGCAGTGCTGGGAAGCTGTGCTGGAGCAGCGAGCTCTCAGAGCTGTGCTCTGCTTGAGGGAGCGACCTCCAGCCTCTGCTCTTGGTCACTGCAATCCTCCCCTGCCCAGCTCTCAGCCTCCACCTGCCGGCGGAGCTGGGCCAGCAGGTCGTAAATAGTAAAAACAATGTGTGTGATTAGGGATGCAGTGTGTGATAGGGGAATCAGCAGAGTACGATAATTAACAAGCTGTGCTTTCCTTCCTTTTTAAGTGTTTCAAACCAAACTTCTGTTTTTGGCGGTTATTATTATTATTATTACTTCATAGAGGTGAACACAAAGCATGATTTACCTCCGGTTTGCCTCCCTGTGTTCCTCACTCTTCCTCTTGCAGCCGTGCCCCTACTTGTTGCTCTTTTAATCTCATTCCTCTGCCCGCTTTCTGGCTCTGATTTTCCAGCTGTGTGCTGTTCTTGTCCTCGCTGGAAGGAAAGTTGTGTGCTCCTAGGTGAGTAATTTGAAGGCAGAAGGCACAATTAGCTCATTTAGGCCAGGGAGTGCTAACTGCAATGTGAAAATGCATGAGGTAATGTACAGCCCAGGGCCAGACCATGTCTTACTGCTGTTGCTCTGAATGTAGGGTGCTGCTGTGCAGCAGCCTGGCCAGAACAGGGTGGCCATAATAAATTGAAAAATTTGGATTACCTGCCATGAGAGTATTACTTACTGACAATGCACAAAGCTAAGTGGTAACATAATCATAGTACCAAATAGCAAGGATTGATATTTTCCAGGCCACTAAAATCTGTATCCTTTCAGTGGACACTGTTGAAGCTGGTTCCCTGAGAGTGCAGAATGGAAAGGAAAAATGAAAGAGAAGCTACTGATAATCTTCTGCTTTTGTCATCTATCTTTTTTCCAAGGGCATCCCTTGTATTTTGGTTGATGAGCAGCACCTGCTTCTGGCTCACCAGCTACAAGTACTGAGAAACTGACTGTGCTCACACCAGCTGGGAGTTTTTAATTTCTTCTCTCTCTCTCTCTATCCCGACTTGTTGCCTCTACTCTCCTGACCACCTGTATACCTAGAAGCTATGGAAGAAAGGGGTCAACAGGTGGAACAGTATGTGGCATATGGTGTGCTGAATGTGCTTCTTCCAGAGCCACAATGCAATGTGAAGTTAGCATTTTTAATTACATTTTAATGTACTGTTTACTGAGATGAAGCTGTTCTGTATCATGGTTTTATACAAGGTGGAATGCAAGCATTTATTTTCAGCCAACAGCTCAGCAGAATGAGACTTATGCACATCACCAGTAACTATTTCTATGTACAATAATTGTAATTCACTTTTCTAATATTTAAGTAAGTGTTAAAGAATTTGGAGTTTTGCTCTGGTTTTGCAGTAGTGTGCAAATTATTTCTTTTTCTATCCAAAGTTAGAAAAAGAAAACAAGAAGACAAATTCTTTCGTTGTATGTAATTACAGGTATTTAGCTTAATTGACAAGAATTTAATCCAAATTTTTCTGTTGGAGTTGGATCTCTCTTAGCATTTTTAACAATGAGAAATTCCTTTCAGTTGGGTGGATTCCCAGTGAGTGGTGGCATTTCCAGGCTTTTGGGGATGAGGGCGAAACATGGGATATGCCTGGCTACAATAAATATTCTGGTAGCAAGGAGATATTGTTGAAGTGGAGGTTTGTATTTTTTTATTCTCTGTAAATTTAGCTATTTTTTTTCTTCATTGCAACATATCAAGAATGACTAATTCTAGTAAAGGAATCTATTCAACAAGTGAAATAGTTGGAGGATGGGGGAACTACAGTGCAGAGCCACTGCTGCCATTCTATTCAGGGTGGCAAGCTTCTGGCTTCCCGTAGTGCTCTGTTATCTCTGCTGAGATGCTGAACAGCACCTGAGGTGGAGCAAATCTGATTTAGTCGGTTGACCTCGAGTTGTGAACTTGTGATCTGAAGCTTTATCTGGGTAAAAATAACCTATATCACAGACTATATGAAGTATAAAATATTGATGTGGACTATACCTCTGCAGCAGCTACAAAAGAGAGAAAAAAATTGCCCTTCAGAAAGGGGACCTGCTGCATACTAATTTGGCAAGAGCAATTTTATTGCATGTAAGAAGCCAATAAAAATATTTGCGTTAATAATTTGCACTATTTCAATGTCAGTTCCAAAAAAACAAGGTCCATTTAAGAGTCATATAGGAGTAAAAAGTATTTGGTAGCAATATACATATTTTTACAAACTACAACTTTTATAAAGGGATCATGCCAATAATACTTAAAATGTAAAACAAACCCAAACCAACAAAACAAAAATGTGCACTGGTGTGACCCTAGCCTGACTTTCTAAGGAGACATGACTCTGCACTGCATTATGCAATGAAATTACACAGATTTTAGGGCTTTGAACTATGTTAGTGGCTGTATTTTTGAAGTAGTAGATGAAGTCAGAGTTCATCCTGCTAGAACTCTAGAGGAATTGGTTGTTGAATGTAGTAAGTGGACAAAGGTTTTTGTAGTTTGTTTGTTATTTTGCTTCCCCCGTGTCAAATATTCCTGCAAGCAGTTAATCTGCTCAGCCAGTTTAGTTGATCAACACTTTTCCTCTTATCTCTTAGGGATTTGTTTTCCCAAGGTCTGACATAGAAGTGATTTCATGAAATTTTGTATGTGTCATTTCAATATTTATGTTCCCTACTTTAAGTGCACTCAGAAAGCTTGTCAAAGGGAGAAAGAGCTAAATGAATGCCAGTGTGTGCTTCTAGTACTCAGTCATGTGTAAAAAGCCAGAAAGAAAACAGCAGTATAAAACACACAGTGACTAAAAAAAAAAAAGTTTTTGCTGGCAGAAAATTTGCCTGTTTTCAGCAGGGAATAAACAGCAGCTTTCTGTGCTCAGGGGCAGTGGAAAACTGGTTAGCTGAAGAGGAGGAAATACTGCAGGGCTCAAACTGCAGAGATAAAAATCATCTCCCTTCTCCTTTGGTGTTACTTATTTACTTTACTTTTTTTTGTTAGAAAAAGTGTTTGTTTAAAATTTAGTTCTGTTGAAGGCAATAAGTAATCATGGCTGTTAACTCTTTATTAGGTCACTAACGTAGTGGTGAGAAACAGAATGCGAGGTCTTTGCATCCAGATAGAGTTTTGCTAGCAGGGAAAAATGTGAAGGTGTGGGATTTGTTTGGTTTGGGGTTTTTTTTGTGGGGTGGGCATAGCAGGGGCAGTGCAGTTTGTTTCAGTTTGCATTTTTAAGTCATGCCAGCAGCAGCATGGGCCCATCTTCAGTAGTGAGCACATGGTGAAAAAGATGTAGTCAAAGAAAGTTTAGCTATAATTTGGATGAAAGCCAGTGAAATTAATACTTATGTTATTGGCAGTTTTCAAAGATCTGCTCTTCCCAAAGCATGATGTAATTTCTGAGAACTATAATTTTTTCAAGTCTTTGTGCCAGAAGCATCACAAGCTGTTAAGCAGTCATACGAAATAAGTATTGTAGTAAAATAGATATGAATAAAAGTAGCCCAGTGTCAAAACATAAAAATAACTGCATATAGTCATAAGTGGAAGGAGGTAAAAAAACCAAACAACTGTCACCCACCCTGGTTATCCCAGCCACTGGATTATATGAAACTGATAGTTTTAGCTGCTTCCTCTTTTCACTGCACTGACTCCTACTGACTTCTCTAGAGCACAAATTCAGCAGTTGATGTATTCAAGTAACACTAAGAACCAAAATGTCAGCAAATAAATAGGGCTCTTCCAAGTAATTGCTCAAGACCTGCTGAATTGCAAAATATATCACACCAGAGTTAAGATCTGAAAGAAGGGGATGGACAGTAAACACTACAAATAAACACTTATATCTTCAGCACAGGCATGCCTGCCTTTCTAGAAAATGCAATGAAAACAGGGAGACAACATGACAGAAGAAAAGAAGGAGAATAAGCTAATCCCTTTATCTCATCTGGAAGGCTGGAAAAGCTGCGTGGGAGAAACAAAACCATTTGTAGCATACCCTGTTATTATTTATAGCATCTCTTCTGAAGCTCTGAAATAGAGTGGTGACAGACTTTGTACAAATTCTCACAGAATTAACCGGATAGGGAATCTATAAAAGGCAGTAGCCATGTTGTGTTATTATTTCAACAATAAGGACTTTGTACTCTGCCTGGAATTCATGTAAAACCCACATAGCTGCCCCCGTTTGATGGCTGTTCCAGTTTGCTGGCTGCTGCTGGCAGTGGTCCCAGGGTCCATGCTGGAGACAGGGGGAAGAGAGAGCAAGAACAGGAGCAAGTTACTGCTGGCTTTCACCCACACACCTTTTAGAGGATCAGGACTGTTCAGCACCTCCAGGAGCAAGAGGGATTTTGGAACAAGAATAATTGAGAAGAGGGTTTGTCTTATACATTTTTTAAAAGGGATTGTTTTTTTTATTAGTCCTGATGATAACTTTATTGTGGTTTACTGGATTACAGAGGGAATTACTACCTGATGTATTCTTGGATTTCTGTAAGACATTGCTGATTTTTAGAGGCTGCTGTTAGATTTATAAATTATGTTGTGTTTTCTTATTTAACAGCTGAGGAAACTGGACAAGCCCTTGGGCCTAGTAGTGGGTTCATCACATCCTCGTGCTGTCATTGAGGGCTCTGCTTTCAGAAGGAATCAGACCCTAACAGAGGAATGTGAATATGCATATTTAAATTGTGGTGGGTTTTTTCAATAAGTGGGATTATTCATGTAGTCCTTCAGTAAGAGTAGTGCTCCTGAAATGGCTTGCAGTAAATCAGATAGTGCCACAATCAATGCTATTAAGATCTTTTTAATACAACCAGTACGCCTTCTTTGCTCAAGTTCAGTTTTCCTGAGGGGCTCTACATAAGTTTTTGTCTACCGATGTGCCTGCTGTGACCAGCTGGCTGTAATGCAAGAACCTGTGGGGAGAAAGTGGAAGGTTTGGGGGGTGGGTTTTTTTTTTTTTTGGTGGGGTGGGGTTGGGTTTTTGGTTTTTATTTATCTATTTACTACATTAAAAACCTAAAACTTAATTCTTCACCTGTGACATCCTACATCATATTCTATCACCTAGTTCACATCTGTGTAGATTTTAACTCCTCCCAGATGGTAGGGAGTTTTCTCCATGGATAAAGGTCAAAAACCATGCTGTCCAGGGGGGTTTTTCTCTCCAAAACAGGCAGAGAAATATTCCCTGCACTCCGGGTTCCCACAGTGGAAGACAGCAGAGCTGTTGTGTGAGCTTGGAAAGCTTATCAACACCTCGGGAAGTCAAGGGGTTTCTTAGATGTTTAGATCTGTCTGGTCCTTTTGCTGCACTGCAGCTCACAAGGGCTGATCCTCAGCTCCTTGGTGTAGACTGAAGATTTTCACTGTAATAGTTTTGGCTTGATCATGTACCACAAGCTCTTTAAATGTAATGCTGCCTAACAGCTGCTGGGAAGGCAGAGCTCTGCCTCTGTTGTGAAAGCACCGTGAAGATATTGCCATGACAGGTAATGACCAGAGCCATCAGTCATTCTTTGTTGTCACAGATTAATGGCTTCATGCACTCGCCTCGTCATTGCCCCAGCTCTGTCCCGTGTTCATTGGGACCAAAGTTCACTGGGGCCTCGGGGGAGCTGCATCCAGGCTGTGACAGTGAAACACTGCTACACTGCCATCTCAGAAAGGTTTGAGATCCTAGTAGTAAGTCGCCCTGGAGTTATCAGCAGCCGGAAGCAGGCCAGACCTTGCAAAACTGCATGTAAAATCACCAGATCTGCTGGGCTCTGATTTCTCTTTTTTTTTTTTCCATCAGAATTTATATGACCACCTATGTAGCTGTTTCATAAAATGGAAAACTATGAAGTTTACCAGGGAAAACAATAGTAAGAGAGACATTCACTGAGGCTCTTTCCTGGATTTTAGGTGTTGTGCTTAAGAAAATGTAAGCAGATAATCTCACTTTTCCCTCACTACCACCACCCCAACTTAATGAGAATCTAAGAGTAGCTAATACAAATTTGGATCTATTGCTATTTCAAGACCTTTTACCTTACTTTTATAAGACATAGAGGGTTAGGAGTATATAGAATATATTGTGTATTATCCTCACTATGCATTTATCACATTGTGGTACCTATGAACTAGTAATCCGAAGATGTGTTCTGGCATATGTATTTTACATCTGTAAGCTTCCATTGCAAACACCTTGAGCAACTAAAATGTGCAGAGATATTCTTATGGTCTTCTAGGAAGATAATCAAGTTTAAGCCTGTTGCTGCACCTTGATTTTGCAGATGGTCCCATGGTTTAAGAAGCACTTTCCAGACACTGTGTGGCAGTGGGTGCAGTAAATGCCACAGTCAAGCCATAATGACCAGCGTGACTCCACCCCAATCACCTTTGTGCTCCTGTCCCACCCATTCCAGGAGCCTTAAGAGGAGCATCCTATACCCCCGTCCAAGGGGTGCCTTGGGACACTTGTAAGTATCCAACCACTCATTCTACTGGGAATATTTGCAGAGATCAGTGCAAACATCAATAAATAAATGCAGATACAAAATTCCCATGTGAATAAATAATAACAACAACAACAACAAAAATAATTAAGAATAAAACCTCCAGAGAATTATACCAGTATTATAAAACTCAAGGACTTCTGCACATATTCAGGAGCTCCATCTGCTGGCACTTTTTGGTTGCTGTTTGCACCTATACTGAGTCCCCAAAAAACTTTGAGAATTGTAGTTTAAAAGTCTATTGTAAAACTTACAATTGTTTTTTGTAATATTACCTCTTTGCTTCTGCTTTTAGGAGCTGCCTAAACATCTGGCTAACTTTATGCTTGTTTCCAAGAGCCTGCATATCAAATCCTTCAAAACCTAACTTTTTACTGATACTGGCTGATGATCTTGGTATTGGAGATGTGGGTTGCTATGGCAATGATACAATAAGGTATGAAATTAATTATCGCTTCTGGGTGAAGTTCATTAAAAAATGCTGATGATACTTAGAATTAAAATTCATTATTAATTTATTAGTTTATCTAGATATACTTCTTTTCAAACTATGTGCAAAATGAATGTTCTACATTAATTCCTACTGGAGTCATAATTGTACAGGCGTGCTTGAGAAACTTTCTGGAACTTAAAACCTTCCAAATGTGTCTGTGCAATGTACTTGTCAGGCATGTGTATAATAAGTAAATTTCCACAATTCCAGGGATGAAATATGAAGGAATGACATTAGAATTTAATATCAGTTAACAACTTTAGCAGACTTATTATGAAATGAAAGGTCAGTCTATGTGATATACTTATCCCTAGTGCAGTTACCAATCTGTGTATAGATTGATTGAGAGAATGATGTGTCTTTGTTCTAGCCTATTATTGTCTTGGACGTTGTGTTGTGAACACTCTTTTTCCCTATGCTATGTAGGATTTTGGTACGGGTTATACCTGAGATACCTTGTCTTTTTTTCCCTCCTTTTTTTTCAGTTATTAATAAAAACACATATACCCATGGAAAACTAATTTCTAAGGATCCAAGATATATATCTCAAAAATATATATAAAACACAGTACTTTTCTGAGTTGTAGGTAAACAGATTTTTGTAAATTTGATGGTGATATTCTTAACAAAACTAGGAGGAGCAGTATGCCATGAATTTCTGTGTGATACAGTGTTATCGGAGATGGAATTTTTCTCTTTAGGACCCCTAACATTGATGGCCTGGCAAAGGATGGAGTGAGACTTACTCAGCACATTGCTGCAGCAGCTGTCTGTACTCCAAGCAGAGCTGCTTTGCTGACTGGCAGATATCCTATCAGATCAGGTTGGGCCTCTTGCTGATGATTTGCTGCAGTTAGTCTAGTCACTGTTGATATTAAAAATCCCCTTAAATAAACCATTTTAAAGAACAGTTAATCTTGGGATTTGGAGTCTCAGTGAGATGGGCAAAAATTAGAGATGACTAATGATTGATTTCTATGGGAAAATCCCCATATAAAACACATTTAATGTGGCTAAATGACAACACAGAAATGGATGAAAATCTAAACAGTACAAATCACCCAGAGGTGATGAAGAGGAAAATTGTGTAAATGTTGTATGTTCAGTAGCACTGGGATTATATTAAATATAACATTTTTAATATCCTGGCAAACTTTTTCACAGTGAAATGTGTCAGACTGTAGAACAGTTCTCAGCAATTGTGTTTTAAAATAGATTTACTTCAGTCATGTAAATTTATGACAGAAGAGTTCAGCCACTGCATAGAGCAGTAATAATCAGTGTAGCTTCAGATGTGATTCTGACTCGCTTAAGGAGAAATGTAATCCTTAGCTGTACATTTCAGAAATGTGTACCCCAACTCTGTAAGCCTTTTGTTCTAAGAGAAAACCTATTTTCTTATTTTTTTAACATCCTACTTAGATAGAATTTTGATTGTAAGAGGTTGCTTAATGTCCAGATGTAGGTGTCTTCCTGCCATTTTTAGACACCCCAGCGTAGCTGAGGCATCTGTATTGGACTTGCATATAACGACATGGAACTTGGAAAAGACATCATTCTGGAGGTCAAGCAGAATATCCTAGGGCATAGGAAATGGTTTATAAAGAGGCACTGGTCTTAGGCAGCTGGGTCCCATTTATTAGAAAGCACAGTTTGAGAAGACTGAAAATCTGAAACCTGGCTTGTTTTATTTTAAAGATTATTATTCCTCTCTAGGCATGGCATCTAGCACTCAACGGCAGGTTCTCTTCTGGAATGGGGGTTCTGGGGGGCTCCCACCAAATGAAACTACTTTTGCCAGAATACTCTACCAGCAGGGTTATTCTACAGCACTTGTAGGTATGAGACGAAACTCGCTGCCTTTTTCATTGTTTGTTATTCTAATTAGGTTGCTTCTGTAAATACATTTTTTTGTCAAAATGTCCAGGATCGTTAAATTAGATTTTCTTGTATGCAGAACTTTCAAAATCAGCAGGGTTTTTAGCACACCATCCACAAGTCCCAGTATTAGTACAGCGTGTCTGGTAAATCCAAAACAGGTGTATGGAATATGCAAATACGCATTGCAAATGGAAGTAAATTCATAGGAAAGAATCTTGTTTGCCCAGTACAGGTTGCTTTAGGATGAACCAATGGAGACATTCACTGATGTATTAGAGCAGAAAAATGTTGTTTTCCAGTTGACACCAAGACACCACAGTGGTCTTAATTATATTGACTTCAGCAATGTTTTTAACACTGTCTCTCACAACATCCTCATAGGCAAACTCTGGAAGTGTGGACTGGATGAGTAGACAGGGAAGTGGGTTGAGAGCTGGCTGAACAGCAGATCCCAGAGGGATCAGCGGCACAGGGTCTAGTTGTCACCAGTGGTATCCCCAAGGGTCAACACTGAGCCTAGTATTGTTCATCAATAATGAAGGTAACTAGGGGATGAAGCATCTCTCTTATGAGGACAGGCTGAGGGAGCTGGGCCTGTGTAGCCTTGAGAAGAGATAGCTGAGAGGGGGCCTCATCAATGTCTGTCAGTATCTGAAGGGAGGGTGCCAAGAGGATGGAGCCAGGCTCTTCTTGGTGGTGACAAGCAGTAGGACAAGAGGCAAGGGGCAGAGCCAGATGCACAGGAAGCTCCACCTGAGCTTAAGGAAGAACATCTTTACTGTGTGGGTGACATTGGAACAGATTGCCCAGAGAGGGTGTGGAGTCTTCCCTCACTGGAGATATTCAAGAACCATCTGGACACAATCCTGTGCCATGTGCTCTAAAATGGCCCTGCCTGAGCAGGGAGGCTGGACCAGATGACCCACTGTGGTCCCTTCCAACCTTACCCAAGCTGGTGGCTGTAGTTTCTGTTATTTAAGCATTCTGCTGATTATCACAGTTGTGATGTCCCTTAATTTCTGCAAAAGTGTATTCTGTCAAAAAGCTGAAAGAGTCCCATTGACTTCAGTGGTTCTTATATAAAACTACATGCCCCCCCCCAAAAAAAAAAATATTGTGGTAACTAATTGCTAATTTTGCCTGAACAGTGATTAAAGGCTGTGTTGTTGAAGCACCTCTCATTTTTAAATTCTTTGTACTATTTTGTAATGTGCTTAATTGTAATTACTGTGCTTTTCACACCTGTGCTCAGCTCCACACCCTGAGGTGTGCATTTAGTTCCTAAAATGAAGCAAGTCTCAGTGATGTACTGACTTCACACACTGCTCACTGTAGTCTGATGCAGCTTATACTGTAAACCACATTCATATACACAAGTGAAGTGCAGGACAGGTCAGCACATGTCAGAAGTTATTTGTCTAGGTAATAGCCCTAAGCCCATGGCTATAGACAGTCCTTCATTGTCATGATAAGTACACTGCCCTGTAATATGACTTCAGTAAGGTTCATTATCAGTGTATAAAATATTCTGATATGTCCAATTGTACTGGATGATTGTAATAGCCTATTTCTGCTACTCATTATAGAATGAATATAGTCACATAGAGACAATATGTGCACCTTCTTCCTGAAATTTGTTCCTGGATTGTGAATGTCAGATAGATCCTGTGTGTAAAATAGTTCATATTTTTGCACTTAGCTCTTTCTTTTGGCACAGGGGCTTCTCAGTTTCTCCCTATCAGTTTATACATTAATGCATGGCTATTTCATCATGTGAGAAATAATAAGTACCAACTATTGCAACCATATTTGTTCTTACTCTGGGAGGTGTCTGAGCTGGACCATTGCCCTGCATGGGATTTAGACAGATAGATGAGGAAAAGCAGCTGTTCTAGACGGATAAAGTTCCAATGCACTATTGCTCCCTGAGTCTGTCCCCATTCCACACCAGCTCGGCCGTTGGCTTTACCCTAATTGAGAAATACAGGCAGTCACACCCTAGAGTTGTAATACTGGATTTAAGATCTTTTGTTTTTTATTTCCAGGGAAGTGGCATATGGGTGTGAACTGCAAAACCCACCGTGATCACTGCCACCATCCTTTAAATCATGGGTTTGATTATTTTTATGGTATGCCTTTTACCCTTGTGAATGAGTGCCAAGGCACAGATGACCCTGAATTGGCCAAGTCTTTGCAAGATACCTATTGGTTTTACACTCAGATGATCATCCTTGCAGTATTTACTCTTGTGATTGGAAAACTTGCCAATTTATTCCCAGTAAAATGGAAGATAATCATCTGTCTGGCCATCTGTGGTCTCCTTCATTTCATCTCCTGGTTCTCCAGCTATGGTTTCACCAAGTACTGGAACTGTATCCTGATGAGAAACCATGGTATCACTGAACAACCAATGAACCTACAAAAAACTACTTCTAATATGCTGAAGGAGGCAATTGCATTCATTGAAAGGTAATCAACAGAGGTGAGGAGCAGACTGGGAGGGCGGGAGTGATACAAAGGGGTCCTGGCCAAATACTGTGTCTTCTGCCAGAAGGAACAGAAAAATGATCCTAGGGTGGTGAATGGACTATCATAGAAAGTGTCATATGAAGTTAATATTTTACAAACAGGAGAGTGATAGTGAGTTTTGTTTTGTTTTGTGGTTTTGTTTTTTTCCCCAAAGGTCTCCTTCATTTACTATCTGTAACCTCAACTGGAATTGAGAAAACCACTAAGTCTTTAAAAGTATTCATGTGTTAAGTCTGGGCATATCCATATTTCTGTCAAGGTTTAGGGGTTGTGCATTTGTTTTTTAAAAGAATATTTGAGGTAATACAAATTCCTTCTCTAAAACTTTGAGCATAAGTAATGTCAGATTCCTAGGGTATCCTACCTGGCTTGGTGTTGAAGGGATACGATTTCACTGTAGGTGAAACCTACTGATAGCACCCACTGTGAGTGATATCTGCCTCCTCCATGAGGGCACCTCGGATGCTCAGTGACATACATCCATGCTTAAGCTTAGGCAAGTGAGTCCTGTTTTTCTTGCTTCCAAGAATGTGTCAATCTTTTGTCTATGACTTCTTCTAGTTCTTTATTTAATGTTCTACACCTGTCTAATTTGGAACTGGAAAAAGAAAGGGCCTGTTACTCTTTTGGCCTTAATACAGAACAAACATCTTTGAGGGATGTTTTAATCACCTCTGTCTCCCAAAACCTCAACTCTGATAAGATGTCAAGAAACAAAAATCTCTTTCATCACAACAATAATAATATTAATTGAGATAGTAACTGCAATACCACTGTTATATTTTGGGTTGTGTGACAACTTGAAGAGAAATAACTATTGTTTTCTTTTATTTCAGAAACAAGCATAGACCATTTCTTCTCTTTGTTTCCCTTTTACATGTTCACACCCCTCTCATTACCACAGAGAAATTTCAGGGAAGAAGCAGGCATGGCCTGTATGGAGATAACGTAGAGGAGATGGACTGGATGGTGGGTAAGTGTTGGTCTTGAAGGAAATTCTTCATTCATTTGAATGTGGAAAAGACATTAAAGGGGTGATCACCAAACTCCCTTTTGGCATATGTAAGTCAGTGAGCTCACCTTGGTTACACAGTTGGTTTCAGAGATTGCCATACCATAACCATACAATACCTCTTTTTTATTTTCTTAAGATGAAAGCTTTAACTGTCCTTATAAGGATTTGTTCTTTATCTTTTTTTAAATGACATGCTTCTATGCTGAAGTGTTACATGCAGTCAAATAACCAAATGTGTCCCTGATCATGTTGTTAGTCAAAATGTATGACATTTCTCCAGCTCTGGTCTTAAAAGATGTAAAGAGCGTTGCTGCTGAATATTAAGTTATATGATGGTTGTTTTGTGTACTTATTCATTTTTATAAAAAAAAAAAATGTATCAGAATCCTTTTCTAGCCAAAAGTCCAAGTTAGAAAGCTATGGAGTTTCACTTAATAAATTGTGTGGAGTCAGTGATGACTTACTTAGGTCATAATCTAGTCTCTTGAGTACCAATCAGGTTAAATTTCTGATTGGTTTAATTAGGTTTAAAAACCTAAACTTAGTTTTTCCTTTTCAATGAGAGGGAGAGAGATAGCTACTGTTTGTATTTAGTCAAAAGTGAAGACCCTATTAACAAAGTAATTGCCTCCCCTCAAGGCCCTTCATCATTCTCATGGCCCTCCTTTGGATGCTCTCTAATAGCTTCACACCTTTTTCATATTGTGGTGCCCAAAATTGCCCCCCCAGAGCAGAGCAGAGTGGGACAGTCCCCCCACCTTGCCCAGCTGGTGATGCTGATGCTTCTCAGGACATGGTTGGCCCTCCTGGCTGCCAGGGCATTGTTGGCTCATGTTCAATTTACCATTGACCAGGACCCCCAGGTCCCTTTCTGCAGTGCTGCTTTCCAGCATCTCTTTCCCCAGTGTATACACATAACAAGGGGCAGAGTCCAGCAGTTTCACTCGTTAAACTTCACATGGCTGGTGATTGCCCATCTCCCTAATTTGTAAAGCTCTCTTTGCATTGAATATGGTAGATATTCATAACAGTTCATAACAGAACTTATTCAGGCAAATGGAAAGACTCAGTCTTCACTGAATTTGGAGTCAAGACCTAAAAAATCTGACTGCATCTCCTGACGTAATTATGATGTTTTGCTTTGTTTATAGGCAGGCTTCTGGATGTTATTGACAATGAGGGCTTGAAGAATACCACATTCATTTATTTTGCATCTGATCATGGAGGATTCTTAGAGGCTCGCAGAGGAAATTCTCAGTTGGGTGGATGGAATGGGATATATAAAGGTAAAATTTTAGTAGTGGGTACATGCATAAGAATTCCTCTTTAAAAAAAAGAATCATTGAGAAAAATATATCCAAACAGACTATATTTAATAAACTATATGATGAGATTATAATCTTGGATTTTAGGGCTGAAACAAAATCAGGGCCTCTGTTATTCATAGGGCTGGGGCTGAGTAGAGAGGCAGGATCACTTCCCTCGACCTGCTGCCAATGTTCTTACTAATGCACACCAGGATTCCCTTGGCCTTCTTGGCCCCGAGGGCACTGCTGGCTCATGGAGAGCTCGTTGCCCACCAGGACACCCAGGTCGTCCTCTGCAGAGCTGCTTTCCAGCAGGTCAGCCCCCAGCCTGTAATGGGACATAGGGTTATTCTTCCCAAGGTACAGGACCCTGCATTTGCCTTTGCTGAATTTCAGAAGGTTCCTGTCTACTGATTATCTGTGTCAACAATGGCAGATATCATGATGTTTATTTTCTTAATATAGTGTTCCAGTTTCTCACCCACCATGTAGAAGTTTCATTTAGACTTTCTATGGCTGGCTTGCAACACAGTGACAAAAGCTCTAGGGAAATGAAGATCTATGGTATCTCTTGTATGTGGTCCCTCCAGATTACTAAGCCTTGAAAAGCCACTCTGGCACTTACTAATGAAGTCTGGAAGCTGCATCCATCACGTTTCCCTATAGAAGAAGAGTCATGTGCACCTTGACCTTATCAGCATCACAAGGCACATTGTCTAGCACTAAGTGACTTGATGAGCCACACAAGCAATGTTTGATAGAGCTGGGGATCCACCCACACACCATCCTAAATGCAAAATTAGCCTTTAGTTCTGTTAGTTCTAGTTTCCATGCCAGTAACAGATACAAAAAGGCCAAGACGCTCACTTGAATAGCTTAGGATCTGACCTAAGGAATTCACCTCCACTAGCTGAACCTAAGTATATTAGTAACAAGAGAGTCCAGAGGGGAAAGAGAAATTTGATTAGGGAGGGAGTTCAGTATGAGAGGACAATGATGAAATGATGCCTGCTTAGAGAGAAGGCAATAGGGGATACAATATCAATTTAGATATCAATAATAGAAAGACATAACTATCTATGTCTACATACAGCAGAACAGGGGATATCCCAGTGAAACTAACCAGCAAGATTAAAAAATACAGTTTAATTAATAAATATCTATAAGACTCACTCTTGCTATTGGGAACTGCATATTAAAAACAAGCAGATAAATAAGCCACACGTACAAATAATGAGAAGAGCCACTACTGAATGACAGTCTACTGTTTTCCAGGATTTAGAGTGTTTTTATTAAAGTTGCATGAATATTCTAAAAGTTTTAAAACCTTTTATTATACATGTGCAATAAACATCTGATATCTTTTATTCTTTTAGCTTTTTTGACACTTCTACCCATTCTGTAACAGGTGGAAAAGGAATGGGAGGCTGGGAAGGTGGAATCCGTGTCCCAGGTATAGTTAGATGGCCAGGAGTGTTGCCTGCAGGGACAGTTATCGATGAACCTACAAGCCTTATGGACATCTATCCTACAGTAGTTCAACTGGCTGGAGGGGCAGTGCCTCAGGACAGGTACAGAGGTGCATAAAGCATATTGTATCTCTTTCTTTATTTAGATGGAAGCTGACTGTGTCATGCTTCCTAACAGCCACATGTTAAATTCTTTTTGTTTCCAAACAAGGCAATTCTCTAGCTTTCTTTCTGCACAGCTTTCCCCATCTTGTCTGCTTATGTGGAAGAGGCAAAGAAAAAAAGCATATGTGTTATCAAGGGTCATTTAGCTAACTCAGCTCTTCTGTCACCGAAAGGCAACTTGGTTGATTTGGGACACTAGGATGACTGTGAAAAAAACCAGACTTCTTTAAAGGACACATTAAAGTGTGGGTGGCTAAGCCATTTCAGCAAAAAGCATAAAAGTACTGGTAGAGTGTAACTAAACCAACTATTAGGCAATTCAGTTAGTGGCTTCTTTTTTTAATATTTTTACAAACCCTGTAGCTCACAGAGCGGTTTCCATTTCAGGTAGCAACATTAAAACCTGCGAACTGTGCCTTCACTATTGTTATCACTTCCAGGAAAATTATAGCAATGGTGACTGATCTCCCCAGGCCGCATGTGTGAACTACCTGTAAATGCAAAAACTTCTAGTAACTGCTAATTACTGGTGTCCACCCATTCACCCAATTAAAAATCTCAGGGCTCATTAGCGAAACAGTATCTTGGTTTAGTGAAGACACTTGAAATCCCAATGCTGCACACATACAGAGTGAGTAGTGCTCATGCTCCAGCTGCAGACCTAAAATTCTTAAGCTGTCTGGTGACTCTGGTCCTCTCTGTCAGGGTGGTGGATGGGCACACCTTGCTGCCCCTGCTGCAGGGGACAGTGCAGCACTCCAGGCACGAGTTCCTGTTCCACTACTGCGGTGTGTTTCTGCATGCAGTGCGCTGGCACCAGAAGGACAGTGAGTATAAACATCCCCCTCCTGCAGGTCAGAAATGATGTAATGTCCTCTAGCTTCCCATAGAGTATCATGTAAAAATGTTCACATACACATACACACACACATATATTTCTATTTGGAATACATTCATTGTCTCAAACTCTCAGTTCTTCTGCAAGGCCTCATTGTTGGCTCTCCTGCCTTGCCTGAGATGAAGGGGTTTGCTTCCTGGGAGGTAGAGCATCAAGAATCTTTGCGTTTTCTTAGAGATCTCTCTTTGTTTTTCTGTGATGCACACCATTTTTTGTGAACACAGAAAGTTTCTGGGGAGAGAAAGTTGTGTCTGACTGCCCCAGCTCCTGGAAAATATTCCTGTTGAAGAGTCATGCCACACTTCCTTCATGAAAGGCTAAATACATGTTCTAGTCAAGTGGGGCATTCGAATAATTGCTTTTCAGGTTCTCCTGCTGTTCTCCTCACCTAACTTACCTTGCTTGTTCTTCTAAGCTATGTAAGTTCTACTTAAGTAGCTATGCAAGGTGTATTTTGTGGCATTTCATGTTCCTTTGAAGCCATGAGCACATCTAGATTTCTTATGCATGCCTTTCTACAATTTGTCCCATTGAACCTCAACTGTTCATGGCAAGGGGCCTAAAAACAATGCCGTGTTCTGCATGTAACAGACCAGCTAATCAAATATGCAGCTCAGCTCTCAGCCAGGCCAAAAATTTTGATTCTTTGCTCCAATTGCAATTTCTTCCAACTGGGCTGATAGACTTCTTAGAGTCCATTTTAGCTCCTTTACAAGTATGTCACACTCACATTACATATCTATTATCTGTTTATATCTGTCTGTTGATCAGCCTAGATATGAAGCCATTGTGTTTTGATGTCACCCAGGCAGGACCCATCCTTTATGGCCTTCATTGAAGCCAGAAGAATCCTTTGTTTATATGTTAAAGAGTCCTTTCCTTTACCTCTGCACTATAAGTCTTATTAGTGACAGTCCATTTCTTTCTGCTCATTTAACTGATTGATTGTTAGGAGTTGGGTTTGAGAGATGTTTGGATTGAAGCAGCAGGTTTCCTTTCCCTTGGATACATTAAATCAACACACTGTCCTAAAACACATATGAACCCTTCGGATTCTGTCAGAGCTACTTCAGTAGCAAATTGTACATCCCTCTTTGCCTCTTGGAGATGAGTGAAAACCCCACTGCTTTATCAGCACTGATTTCTACTACTTTCTTTTTTCTTTTATCCTTCTTTAACCCAGCTGTCTACTCAGCTCACCAGCACAGGTTAATTAAAATCAGCCTCACTCTATCCTTCAAAGTGAACTAACAAGGACCTGGCTGTCTCCCACTCTGCAACTCCAGTAATTATTTGCAGCTGTGAAAACTGAAGGTTAAAATTTAGCAGAATCAGAACAATTCTCCCCAGACATTCTACACTCACTACTCCAAATTGCCATACAGTGTATAAGTTATAAAGAATTCAGCTCAATTATTTGTGGAAAAGAATGACTACTTAGTTCAGTTTTTCTGAACACTGATCACAAATTCCTATGTACATCTAGATAAGTCCATCTTTCCATCTCATATTTATCTAATAAATGGTTATTTTAGCAATATCACAACAGCACTCCAACTAGAGCCAGATACTCAGAAAAAATGCATGTCCCAGAGAGCGCTTGTTTAACTCCTTGTAAAAAATATCTATGTATGCTACCTGACCGACAGACATAAGAAGCAAATCCCACTCTCTGGGCACCCCGATATCACAGAGAATGCTTGCACTTCTGTCACAAGACAAACATTCTTTTAGTAACAAGACAGGGATAAGCTTAAGGATGAAGAGCACATCCAGCCAGCAGCAAAGCAAATTCTCAAACAGACCTAAGGAATACCTGTCTGTCCTTAGTGAGCTGTCAGAAAGTTGAAAGATTTCAGCTTTATTTCCAGATCCATGACATTCTGAGCTGGAAGGGACTCATAAGGATCATCAAGTTCAAGTCTTAAGGAAATGACCTACCCAGGGATTGAACCCAAAACCTTGGCATTATCACCACCATGCTCTAACCTTTTTCTTTCAGAAATCCATATTCTTAATCCTTTTTTTCACAATTTCAGAAATGGAGATATCTAACATTTATCTTCATTTTCTTATACCAAAACCTTTCAGAACCTTTGAGACAGCGTTGCTGCATAAAAGTGCAGAAGCAGGATGTGGAAACTGTGGGGTAAAAATTAAGAGACACATAGCCAGCCAGCTAGCCAGCAACTGGATATTTTAAGCTAAGATACTAACTAAACCTTAATATCTTTTATTTGTTCCCCTTCACCTTTTAAAAAGTTTTGAAATTTTGTATATTCACAAAATATTGTTCTAGCAGTAGTGACAAGACAGAGACTGAAGAATAAAGCTGCAGGCTCCAGACATAAAGAACAACTCTAGAAACAAGAGAAGAAAGGAAGAAAAGTTCAGCTGACTTCATTGAACCAAAAAGAATATTCCATGTAGGAACAATGCAGTTGTCAGCTCTTTAATGCTTTGAGCACAGAAGTGGCTCCAAGTGGTGAATGTCCCCTTTCTTGTCTCCTTTTTCAGATGTAGTATCTAATTGCTCTCTTCTTGCTGGGCACATCCTCGCCTCTGAGTTCAGTGTAGTCCTTTCTAAGTGTGGGGTAAGAAATAGGAGAAAAAGGAGGAGGGAGGGAGAAGTAAAATGTCCTGATGAACTGCATTGAGATGTAGTCCTAGTAATTTACCACTTTTTCACTACAAGTTACAAACCTGTGTTTATCCCGTGGTCAGTACAAGAGCCTGATGAATTATAAGCTCTAAAGCTGCAAACTGTTTGCCTTCTTCATGTTAACTTAAAAACTAGACTCCAGATTTTACTGTTTTAAAGGCCTGCAATTACCACCCTTTTTGGAAGTGTGCTGGAACATGAGCAGAGAAATAAACTGTGGTCAGTTTCTGCCTAAATGTACTTCTTCACTCAGACATACAGAGCCAGAAGAAGAACCACCTACCAACACTTACACCCAGAAATTGGGGACTACATTCTCCATTTCCCCCCGTCCAAGAGGCATGAAAAGTTTAAAGGGGAGCGAGAAAGTGGCAGACTCAGTCTGTACTGAAAATATTGGGCTAACCATGCATATGCTGCACATGGTACCCATGAGCCACAAAAGAACATCTGAATCCCTGTCAGCTTCCATAACATCTTTTCCCTCTATGCACCAGGGATGGTTCTGTCTTCTTCTTTGTTGTTCCAAGCTTCCCCTTGGAACAACAAAGCAGATCGCTTAAACATGAACCAACCTTTCAGGGACTACTCCCCCAGCTCCTAATGGCATTAAGCTGCTCAAATGTGTTTCTTCTGTGACAGGTGGCACTGTATGGAAAGCTCATTATGCCACACCAGTATTCCAACCAGAAGGCTCTGGGGCCTGTTTCACAAGAGGAATTTGTCCATGTTTCGGGGATGGTGTAACCCATCACGACCCTCCACTGCTGTTCAATCTCTCACAAGATCCGTCCGAGGCAAATCCTCTATCAGCTGACACCGAGCCCTTGTTTGATGCTGTAATGAGGAGAATGAGAAGAGCTGTGGAAGAGCATCGCAAGACTCTGACTCCAGTCCCACAACAGCTGTCTCCTTACAATAACATATGGAAGCCATGGCTGCAGCCGTGCTGTGGGATGTTCCCGTTCTGTTGGTGCCATGAAGAAAGTAACAAAGATGATAGCATAGTTTAATACCACAATCAAAGTATGGTTAGCTTTAAAGAAATTGATAATTTTTCACATTCACATGACTACAGTCAGAGAGAGATTAGAGGTAAAGGTTAAGTTACACTGGAATAATTAAAAGGGACATCAGTGATTGTTTTTGTTCAACCTTTTCTCTTAGTCATGGTAATTTAGTAAGCCTGTGGTTTAAAAAAAAATTAGGGGTCATCTGTATCATCTACCCCTCAAGTGAATAATTCAGGATTAAATACCAAATAAATGAAAGAATATTTCCTTCCTTACTGATTTTCAATTCAAACAAATAATGACTGATAAGAAAGCAAATTTTTAATAACAGATCTTTGTATGTGAAATATGCTTGTTAAGGCAACAGGACTGAGCCCAAGAGCGTATCCCTATTCAGGCCTTACTTTTTTAAGGAAAAAAAACCTTTTGCACAAAAATGAAAGGATGATGACAATGAAAAAATAATGAAAAATAAAATTGCACATTTAATTTGGAACGATACCTAAATGAATTGGCCTCTCAGAAATAAAGACTGACTAATTTACATAAATTTTTTGCTTCATCATCTGTACATTCATTTATTATGTAATAATTCTCAGGGAATACTGAACTGACACGTATGTTTTAAAAATTAGATAGCTAAAGTTAGCATCTCAAGATCAGTAGCAAAGTACAAGAAGCCACAAGAACTCCTACTGATGTTTTCCATGCAGTTAAGCAGTCTCACTTGTGAGAGCATTGAAAATCATCACCCCGCTGCCCTGTGAGGATTGCAGAATTTGTAACCTATCTGTGAGACCAATTCCTAAGCCTGCAGGTCCCACCTGAGTGACAATGCCTCTGATTTCAGGGGAGTGCCATTATGCCTCCTGAAAAACATGCTTTGTTTTGTGAAAAAAACACATTGTTTTCAGTAGGAGGTGTTAAAAAAAAATTCACCTCACAAACTAATCAGTTCTGTGTTCAGGTTATCTTCTCCAAGCCAAACAAGTGTCAGCACTCTCTACAGTCATTAGGGAAAGAGAGGGAATTAAAATACCTAATCCTCTCTTGCTGCCCTTAGGTTAAATAAATTAATCTCTCAAGATATAATCCTAACCATGCAGGGTTTTTGTGTCAAATCAGATTTTCAAATGGAGGCTTCTGTATTTTTTCCTCACCAAAAAAGTGTATTGTGGGCAAGAGACACAGATTCAAACTACTAAGTCTTCCTGAACACGGTATATTCAATTCCTGCTATACAGCTAAAGGTCACCCAGGTTTTAAAAAGTAACAAGGGATGGTAAGAGCTGCAGAGCAGGTACTTCAGGTGACTTGTTTCCTTAAAGCTTGCTGTCTTGAGGAGCCACACCACTGCAGCTCTATTCAGCACCAAGGTTGCCTGTGTGTCATTCTTTGCCTTTCAGAAGCAGGAAGAGACAAGAAGGCCCATAGCAGGTCCCTCTCTCAGCTCCTGAGCTGCCACAGCTGGTCCCTTTCATTAACTTCAGGACAGAAGAGAGTGTATGCCTGGACTATACACCCGGTGCAGTGTTTCAGAGAACCTCCTGACTTACACCTCCAGTGTGCCAGGTCAGGGGTGTGGTCAGTCGCTGCTGTTTAAACAGCATGGGTGGTGACCATCATGCAGGCCCAAGTGCAAGTCTCCAAAAAGCTGACCAGGCATTTCTTCAAGTTACTTCCCATTTCACCTTTTCTCTAAAAGGTCAGCAAGAAAGTTATGTGGATAACATTCCACATAAATCAAAGGGCACACATAATAACGAACTGATTGGATGCCTCAATGTCACACTTGATAGAAGTATCTAAAAATGTGTTTGTTCTCACTTCTTGACAGCATTTAAATCCACATTATCATTGATACAAACTTGTCAGATTTGAAATTTTTCTATGGCTGACAGGGATTGAAATGAGAGCAGCTGCATTTCACTGGATTCATGCAGGGAGAAAAGAGCATAGGAGGGTAGGACAAATCCTACTGCTCCGTGGGGAACAAAGCCAAAAGCTGTCAAGCCAGTCAGTTCATCTACAGTAGCATCTACATTATCACTTAAGTACAAGGATTAATTTTTTCTTAGTTCACTTCACTGGCTTCCCCACTCACCCACTCCACTCATTAGGTTGGATATCAGGAAAAAGTTTTTTACACAGAAGGTGGTTGAGCACTGGAACAGGTTCCCCAGGGAAGTGGCCACAGCACAAAGCCTTCCTGAGTTCAAAAAGAATTTGGATAATGCTCTCAGGCACATGGCATGATTCTTGGGATGTCCTGCACAGGGCCAGGAGGTGGACCCCGTGGTCCTGCTGGGTCCCTTCCAACTCAGCATGTTCTATGACCTACACACAAGCCCATGCCCAGTCCCACACCAGGCCATGATGAAAGCATTTACCAGGGGATGGGAAAGGTGTTCAAGCACCCACTCAGCATGCAAGCATAGATCCAAACTTCAGGAAGCCAGACTAGGAAGGCCAGTACATCGGCAAGACCCTGAACTCCATTTGTAAACACAGTGTGAAAAAATCACCCTTTATGAATGTAAAGCTTAAACATTTGTCTAACACTTCATTCCTCTGAAAGTTAATTTTGATGAACTGCTGTAGAGTCAGGTGCTAAGGAGTCACATATCCACTTTGCCTTTCTGACATCCAAACACAAATAATTTTATCTTGGCTGGCATCTGTGGAAAACCAGAGGGGCTTTCAGGCAGGAGGAAGAAAAATTAGGGCTGGTAGCATGGAGAACCAGCTTTTGTCAACTGTTGAGACCTCAACCAGGCACAGGGAAATATGCTTTTCCCACACTGAGAGGGAGAGGGCAGACACTGCACACAGAGGATCTGCAGGCGACAAGAGCAAAGTAATGGGAAATTGCTGAATAAGATGCATATCACTTCAAAACACAGGGGCTCAGGAGAGAAGACTCTTTTCAGTCCTGAGTTCCTTTCACTGTCTAAAGCTAAATGTATCTTAAAAGGTACAAATTTTGAGGAGAGAGTGGTAAGCAGGAAAAGAAGGCTAATTGTTTTACCTGTTTTATGCAGATCCTAGCCATGGAGTTGTTGCAGATCTTTGTACACATTTTAATGAGAACATGTAAGCTCTGCACAAGCTGTTCTTCTGATCTTCTGGCAAATGTATATTCCCCGTAAAGCAGATGAACCCAGCTTGAGTTGTCCTCATGAATCCTTTCACATAAAATGCATTAATAGGCAAAAAAGCTGTCACAAAACCTTCTTGGAGTAAGAAACTCTTAATTGAGTTCCCCAGGTTTCCTTGAAAAATAATCTATAATGATGATTTGAAAAATATATTAGTATAAGAATAAAGCCTAAATGGTATCCTTTCTCCCTTCTTTTCTCATGGTTTCTCCCTTTGTAGCAAGCACAAGAACTACATAAAATGGCCTTTTGGGAAAACTGGAGACAACTGACCAATCTCCAAGCCATTGTTAGCCTTGCAAGATCGTGCCTACAAATGGATGAATATAGACACCATAGAGAGGGAATTATTACTCTGTAACAAATGAAGTTTGTATTACTGAAGGAGCTGTGGTTGTACTGTGTAAATGTTTGACATTCATGTTGTATGAAGCTGACTTCCACTTAGCTCATTTGATCATTATTAAATGACATTTGGAATTGTTGCATTGGGCTGACTCAACAGAGTAATTGTCAAGTCTCACAGGAGTGAGACAATAAGCTTCTATGAAGCCTCACTTCATCATGTTTAAATATTAGACACATTGCTTTGCTCCCTGCTGGGACTCAAGGGAGTGCCAGCACACAGATCACAAGATCCCATCATTTAAGGATGCAAAATATTTGTGTAACAAATAAACTGAGCAAAGTAATTTGAGCTCAAAATTTATCCAGCTTGAAATTCCCAAGAACTCTGACTATATTTAAGAGGCGTTTACATAAATGACCAAGCAAGAGTAACAAAAAAACCTTTTGCTCATGACAGATTGTAGGTTAAAATACACACACAGAGGCATGTATATAGTGTTGAACTCAGTAAGACACTGGAGGATTTTTGTAGGATATTTTGATGGTAATGTTACATCTAATCAACTCCATTAAAAAATCAAATTTATTCAAAACCTAGTTTCTCATTGAATTACCATACTACTGCATTACTAAGATTTTTTGAAAGCAAGAAAAGAAAATATTTTAAAAAATTGTAACTCCCTATGTTGAGATAAATGGGGTTAAAAACTACAGGATCCGAACAACCCTGGCTTCTGCTCTGCCATTTGTCTAAGAGCTGTAAAAGGTTTGGAAACAGAAGGAATTTATGGAGGTTGGAAAGAAAAAAAAAGCCTCTAAACTAAACAAAACATAAAACAGGTACCCATCCATCACATGCAGTTAGTTCTGTTCCAAGTACTTAATGCTATGACAAGGCTCTGAAAATCTTACTGCTCTAAAATAAACAAATAATCTGTTTCATGTATTTATCATTGTTCAGAAGGCTGTACAGTGCCATAAAATTGAACAAACACTTTTCCAAAGCAGTTAATGTCATGCCATCCTAAAAAGTATTAAAATAATCACAAATCAGAGACTGGCTGTCTTGGAATTTTAGGGTTTTTATCCCTCCAATTTGTTTGAGTTGAAAGGGTTCTGACAACAGTCAGTAAAATTCAAGAGAAAAATCTTTCAAATGTATTTTTTCCCTTTATTAATATAATTGTCACTTTTCTGGCAATTATTATTTATAAGTTTGTCAGTTATATATTACTGGGGTTTTTTTTAACTACCTTTGCTATAATTATGGTATGATGTTATTACAAACCAAAAGTTTGTACCAGGATGCAAAATATACCTTGCGTGTCACAGCTTTTACTTTTTAGCACAAAAGAAACTATGAGCCATTCAACTTACAATGAACAGAATTTTAGCTGAAACATTTTGCAACCAATATACTGACAATGCAGACTACTTCAATGAGCAGTATTAACTGATATATTTTTGGAGGCTATTTGAGAGTTTACTCCAATGCAGTTAATCTCATATATTGGGTTGATAAAAAGTAAATAAACAAACTCAAAGACCCAAACCAACAAAAATTCAAACCACAGAAATAAAATCCCCAAAATAATGAAAAGAAAACTGGGGGGAAATTGGAATGTGAGATTTGAATTAATGAGATAAGAATTAAGAAAACAGGCCTATTTAATGTCATGTTCAGAGTCATAGGAATCAAAATGGGATCAGGAAAGCAACAGAATCAGATCCATTAAGGAATAAATAGGCATACTGCAAACATACTGGTGAACAATGAGATGTTTATAGAAGCACACAAAAGTATCAAACCCCTGCTACTCACCCAGCCTCCCATTCATGGACAGAAAAATCAAGGTGAAGAAAAACAAACAAAACAAAGCATTTTTTCAAGTACCAGCTTTAGAAAAACCATTGCTGTGAGCTGACTGATACAGAGAGACAAAGAAAACTTATTTCCCAAGAACAATGCAGCTGGAAAAGTCCTCACAAAACACTAGGCAGTAAGTAAAGTGATATTTCAAGAACACCCGTCTCCTTTTCCTGTAGGCTAGGAAAGTGCATTAACTCACATGTCTAAAATTTTCAAGAATTTTCCTTGTGGCACACCCACACTACCTCCCCCTTATACATGACGAGCACCCAATAAAATTGTTGTATGGCAAGTAAGAGTACCCTCTAAGTCAAGCTATTAGTAACTCCAAGCACATGACAGAAGAATCAGCATGTTTTGTTTTAAACACAAGCTGTCCTCTCTAAATACAGAGTCCGCCACACAACAGTAGGTCACAGTCTGGCCTTGTTAAAAGATGAATAGTGCCACCAAAAAGCTTACATTTCTTAACTTTCTTTACCTCAGAAATACTTGAGGCTATACCACAGTTTAATGTGGGAAAACATTCCAGGTGATGGAATTTTTTTCTCAAGACACATTTCGCCTCAGCAAACCTCAGTGCTGTGGTTCATGGCCTCATGCAGCCTGTAACACCCATCAGACCTGCCTGTGACCCCAGGATTTCAGAATGATGGCTATAAAAACCCAGAATGCTGCCTCAAGCGCAGCACTGGATTCATATACAGAATTCTCCCCTTTTCACACCCAGGTGGCAACAGTTGTATGCTAAAAGCCACTACAACATTACTTTATATGTAACTTGTTCAATTTTTTGTGTGTGAAGCCAGGACACAAACATTAGGGCAGGGCTTTTAACAGCTATACTTTTCCATGAAATACAATAAACTAACTACTGTTTGCTAATTCAAGAGATCCTAAACATTATCATTATATATGTCTGTAGAAATAATTATAACTCTCAACTTTTAATTCTGCTCAGCAGGTAATGCTAATGTCTCAAAAGCAATTAAATAAAATTAAAAAAGAAATTAAAGTAACTAGTCAGTCACAAGTAATATTCCCTGGCGCAACGTAAACAACTTACAGCTCTTCATCATCTGATAAGAACGACTTCATATGTCTTTTCCATTTCTTTTATTTCCATTACATTAATGTACTACAATTCTTTTTAAAACATTGTAAAAGCCACATAGAGTACCATTGTTCATATTAACAGTTTGAAATGCGCTCAATGACACATTTTACTACATTCATATTCTTATTTTTAAAACCTTTCAGTACTGATTTCACACCAGTAATTTTTCTTCCATAATCTAATCAATGTACCAAATAAGATCTAGCAGTTAATGTAAAAACTACAGCTGCATGAAGCATGAGTTCACACTGCTGACTACAGCTTTAGACACACTTCAAAAGCTGTTAGAATTATATCAGCAACAACATTTACGAAACAGAGGACTTTCTCAGAACACAAGGATCACTAAGAAGCAGGGATAATCAGAAGATCAAATGCCATGTGAGTAAGGGTGCATTGCAGCTGCTGTCATCTCCACGCAGCTGCACTGGGCCACAGCACCAAGAGGTGGAAGACACCTACCTGTGTTAATGTGTGAGTCACCTACCCAGGAACACAGGCTGTGGAGGGTGCCAAGGCTAGCCAGAGAGAGACATGCACAGAAGACTCTTCTCAATTTCTCTGTTCACCCTAAACACCTGACCTAGAAGCCTGTATTCAACAGACACACCAATGGCATTCCCACTTTAAGGATAAATGAGAACTAGATAAAATCAGAAATATCCTACAAAAATGAAAGCAAATCCACTAATGTGAATATTAGGAAGTAATTCCAAGATACGCAGATTTTTTTCCTTCTTTCAAGGGACCTTTTGACTCTTTCATTCCTTTCCTGATTTGTGTATTTATTCCCTGCCCCACCTTCTAATCCTTTTTGATGGGAGGAAAAAGAAAAAAAATTTTTCTTCCCTCCTATCATGCTATCCTTTTTTTCATGCTAGCATCTATGCATAATGGTACATCATTGCTTTTAGACAGAATCTCCAAGATATTTCGTTAGGTATCTCTCTGCCAAAATTTGTGATGTATTTAGACCAAAACATTTCAAGTCCTGCAACATCACTGCAGAATTCTTATTCCAGTATTGAGTGAGGTTACAAATAACTGTCAAATCTGTTATTACATTAGCACAACTGCCAAGTCTCTTTCTTTAAAAGTTTTCTGCTTTGAAAGAAAGTATTTTACTTGTTTGTTAAAACAAACTCAGTGAGTCAAATTTAAGTACCCGAATACACCAAACTATCCCCCGTAAGTATCCTTAATATAATGCAGTCTCATCAGTAGATTTTTTCTGGAATCATCCTCAGAGATTTATTGGTTCCCACCCACAGCTATTGTTTAGAAGATCTTCAAAGGGCCTGTTTACTAAAACCAGTGCCAATTTTGTTTTCGGTTGCACTCAAATTGCCTGCAGTATGGGGCAACAATGCTAAGCCAAAGAAGGCCTTTATCAGCTGCAGTCTGATGTACTGTAAACAAATTGATATAAAGCACCAGAAGGTTTACACCAGGCTGTCAGCATTTCTTCTGACCATTCAAATCAGAACAAGCAACTAAAGCTCACAATATTTTATAAAGCATCAGTATCCTCTAGCAACAACATAAAAGGTTAACATGCATTATCAGTGTGTCTTAAAGTTTTAGACCATGCTACCTCACACTAGTTATGGAGCTGAGCAGCTTCCTATAAATAGGTAGAGCATCCACTAGTGATCCCAGATGAAGTCTGAAGTTCCTCTAATCCTAAACATACTTAAATTAAAAAGTTTTGTTGCAGACTTCTATGAGGTCAGGATTTCATCTCTTCTGTTCTTTCTGGTATTGAAGTCTACATCATGGTCACCCTTGAAGGTGTTAATTTGGTTTCAAGAGTAAGTTATCTTTTATTTAAGTACTTTATACCAACTTCTGAAAGTACTTTGGGAATAATCTCAATTTTGGAAAAGCTCGTCTTCCAAAATAATCTCAACTTCCAACACGTTTCCTACTCATGACTGTTTCTGCAGAATGCTATAGGGTGCATCAGGGAAGAGTGATAAATACATGAGAGATGTATGTATCTCATACTCAGAGAGGTACCCTTCATTATTCTTCAGAAGGCACTATGGGAGAACAATGAAGATGAGACATGTGACAATAAAGATGAGGCACATTTATCAATTAAAAACCAAGGGTCTGTATCTGTTAAGGTCCCCCAAGAATGTATGAGGATCCATAACAACCTCAAACTGGTGTCAGGTAAACTGGTTAAGACAGCCAAGTATTCAAGAATTGCATTTATAAAGAAATCTATCACGAAGGGCATAACAGTACACCCTGTCTTAGTGTAAAAACGCATCCAATTTCTTTTTGATATGTTCAAAAGCATCTTTCCCCATATAGTCCATGCGCCCTTCCTCCCATTTTCTCCGTTCATCTTCTGGAGTGGGTTTTGCTGGTTTGAAGTGAATAGACAGCTCTGAAACAGAATGTACAACCTTGTTCTGTGGGAAGAAGCAGAACAGTGGGAAAACAGTCATTTGGTTGTTCTTATTTCAATATTATGAAGTTAAACCTTAAATGACAAACTGCTGCACTGTACACTCCCAGTTAAAACAATAAAACAAACAATATTCAAACATTCATTCCTGTTTTGATAATGGGACCTCATTTTCCCATGCTCTTACTACTTTCCATGGCATCTTTGAACATACCAAACATTTATTTTACTGATCTTAACTCAGATCTTGGCATACTCAGCAACAATACAATGAAACTATTACAAATATGGCCTGGTTAAAGCAAAATATCTGCCACAATAAAGAATTTATAATTTATCTGTTCAAACCTTGTCTCCAATAGGCTTTTATGTGAACATAGATATCTAGAATTTTTGGTAATTTATTTCAACTCAAGTGAGATCAGTATTATTTAGCAGATGTGAGACACATTGTTCATTAAATTAATTCAAAAGATGGCCACTATTCATTATACCAATAGCTAGTTCATTTTGATTGACAGTCCAAAATTGTAAATGCTGGTTCAAAGTCAAGTCATCATAGGTGCCCAAATGAAAGACACATTATTAGTGATAATTTTTACCACATAAAAGAAAAACTGTGTCCACAATTGACCAATGCCAGCAAAAAGGGAACATCCCAACAATTATGACCTGTAATAAAGATGAAATATAACAAGGACTAATCAAGGCAGCCACTGAAAACCTGCTTTCAGTACTATTTGAAGAGGCTCATAGGAAAACAACTCATCTCATGTTATAAACAAAACTGAAATAAACTAGAACGGCTTCCTAGTGAAGCCCTCAGAAATTCAAGGTAAAAATGTTTCAGAATAGAACTTAATGGGCAGGAATCAATATCTTAAACTGCCTAAATGTCCTGGAATATCCATTATATCTGCAAGTTTGGAGCAGATAAGGCACAGGACTTGTGCAAGACAAGGTAAGGTATTTCAAACAGCCAACATGACACTAAATGCTTGGGTAACTGCATCCTTCCATATGTGTCATCCCACTCTGTACATGATACTAAACCTGGCAGAATACTCTCAGAAGAGTGCTTGCTTCTTATATATGCAGACATTCAACAGTACTTGGTATTTAATTTTTGGCCTGCAGTAATGTGTGAAGATTTCTTTCTTTATCATTGGCAAGTTTTATCAACAGCTTTGGAAGCCATAAACAAAATGACCAGAATCATCATGTTCTTAGAAATTAGGAATTTCAGCTAGGGCCCAAACACCCCTGGCTGCACAGGAACTAACAGGGTTTTTTCTCAGTCTTGAAGTATTTCACCATGTGCCTCACAATCATACAAAAGCCCTCATTAGGAAAATGGCTGTGTTGTGTACCTTACGAATCCTTGACACCCTGCCAGCCCCATCAACACCAAGTCTGCCCCTGTTGTCACACTGCCCACAGGTGCAAGTGCCCAAAAATGCAGTGCAAGGTCAGAAAGGAAAGCCTAGCCACTTCAGGCTCCTGCACCTTCCCTTTCCACCTGCTTGGAAATATCACCTCAGCAGGTAAAAAAACCCACAACAAAACAAAACATAACAGAACAAAAAAACAAGAAATACCCAAACAGCTTTGTTTGTATTAGTATTGGAGAACCAAAATTAACACCATGCTTTGATTACTTGGGGGTTAGCACAGGAAAATACACATTTAAAAACTCAAAGTTTTGAAAAGAAAACTAGAAAGGGATCACACACCACTATTGGAAACAGTTAAGGAATTACATAGCTAAAATATTAAGGAATTTATTTGCAAATTGCATTATAATTAGTTGAGCTTTCCCAAAATTATGTTGGCAGCAAAGACACACATGCAGTTATCAACAGCTGTTCAATGCACAAAGCTACATGTACCATTTCTGAGGTTTCCTGAAACACAGGTTGAAATACAGGTTGTTCTGAAGGTCTGTCAGGCTCAGAGAGATGGACGTTAGAATCTCTTGGTTCGACTTCACATACAGGTTGCTAAAATAGAGCCACTGAGGTTTTATTAGGAGAACATTTTTTCCAAAATTTCCTTATCATGAGAATTCATAAAATACAATCACCTTCAGTCTTGGGGTAGGGTAAAGCAATGGATGGGAGGAAAGCAAGGAAGCACATTATCACCAAGGAGAAAATTCATGTCACCCAGCTTTAGCTATCAAAAATGACATTGAATCAATGCCTACTACTACAATCAATCTAGGATAAGTACCTCCAAAGGGCAGCTCATTTTGTCCTAAAATAGGTTCAAAGTGGCTGTCATTTTTCAGTGACTACACACACAGCCTAGGAAGGGAGCTTCCAGTAGATTCCTACCATTCATGGGGCCAAACTTCAACAAGAAAAATCTCATTTTAGGAGAATAGCTTACTTCTACTTCTCATATAAATAGCATGCTTTTTATATGCATGAAATAAGAACAGAACAATGCATTCCAAAACAGAGTTAAAATAGATTGCCCAAAAAATATTGTCCCAAATATTTGCTTTTGACAGATATCAAAATATAAATGAGTAGACAGACCCCATTCTAAAGTCTTTTCCCCCAAAACAATCCCACAAGTCTATTGAAGCTGAGCAGCAAAAAGTGGAACAATGGTATTCCTAAGTAAGAAGAGAAGCAGGCTGTACCTTTCCAATTAATGTCGTCTTCTGATAAACCAATCCTAGTAATCGAAATACTAATAGAAATTTAAATTTTAATGAAACTACTTGAGGTGAGCATTAGGATATTTTTACCCCAAACAAATATCTTGCTAATGCGTGCCTATTTGGTTTGAACCCGTCCAGTGGAGTCAAATGCATAAGGCACACAAGAAAATAAATCCTTTGCAAATAAATTATTCTTAAGTTATGGAACTGGAAGGTTTGCAATTTTCCTTCAGTCCCTTCACACTTGGAGAGGAAAGGAAGGGGGTGAAGGAGAAAAGGAAATTACAGTTTTACTTTATAGAGTTACTATAGTCTAAAGAAATTAAGGAAAGAACATCTTAAAAGTTGTCTTCATCACTGTAGAGTGTAGTTCACAAGTTTCAATAGCAGATGACATTAGAAAACTAATTTCATTTTCTCACAGTTGTACCATGGGGTGACATGGCTTATCATCCAATATCTAATGACTTATACCTGGAGAGGCGTTGTGCTATTATGTCCAACTTAATTCCTGCATAAAATAAGGAGATCCAGTGCAACAGAAACACACAAGTACAAGAAAAATGACAAAAGAAGCAGAAAGACTGCAATATTGATTAGTGGATTTTTTCAAGACTCTCCTTGTTGCCGAAGTCGCAGAAATTTGAGGAACCGTTTTCTGGGTTAACACTTGTGGGAAAAAAATTCTACAGAGGAATGATAGAAAGGATTCTAGTTTTAAATATATTAATTCACAAAAGTGTTAATATTAAAAATATTACTTTGGTAGCAGATTTTTTTATATTACATTTGATTAAGTACTTAACAACTTTGAATAAATAACCTCTTCCTAAAATGCAAAGCAAAGTCTTTCAACTTCCAGACACATCATACATGCATTACTAAAGATTAAAGAAAATAAATAGGCTTTAGACAGTTTTTAATGCTAGTGAGAAAATTCAATAGCTGCAGCTAAATTGAAGATACAGTCTTCCAGATCAGAAGCATAATGAAAGAATCTCCTTTTAGTATATAATTTGACTTTGTTACTGCATATAATAATATACAACACACTCACAGCTTTGAAGGCGAGTTCCTCGGGTGAGCCTGCTGTGGGATTTACTTCATTTGTCTGCTCTGGGAGCTCAGGCATTTGCAGTGAACTGGTCACACAAGGACTGATCTTCTTCAGTGTAACTTCAACTCCATTGAAAGTGTGCTAATGAAAAAAAGAACATCCCACCACTGAAATATAATTTTTCAGGAAAGTAATATCTTATTTACAACACTTGCACTTCCTTAGAGGGATTTCATCATTAAAGAATAACTTAAATGCAAAAACAGTGTATGGACCTAAATTCAGATCGTGTTGCAGTTCAGGTTTTTGCTTTTTTGCAATCATGAGTACACCAGCATCATCAGGATGTGAATCTAACAGGTATTTCCACCTTCATCTACCATAGCTGAAATATTTCTTTAATACGCAATGCCTTAAAAATTAAAGCATGTTTAAGTGTAAGATCAAAAACTACCCATTCCTTCCTCTGCTTTCCAATTTGTCATGAGGTTAACAAGCCAAATTACTCTCTGAGGCTTTGATGGTTAATATTCAACTGATCTTATGGGACTGTGCAATTAGTTCAAGTATGTTAGTAATTTAATATTACAAAACATTAAGAAAATATTTACATAGGCATAAATGGAATATAATTTGTCATGTCTGGATACAAAATTAAAAATTGTCCTTCTACACATTTCCTTATGCTACTGGTCTCTAAGAAATCATCTATTTATCAACAGATTTTTTTTTGTTCTATTAATGAAAAGCACATTGCTGCATTTCCTTTGAAGAAAAAAAAACCATAAAGAGATCAGCAAATGTTTGATGACATAAGAGTACTGTATTTAACATCCTAAATGTAATTAACACTGCTTTTGCAAACCTGATTTATTTATGACCCTCATAAAACAAGTTATATTGTAGTTCTGAAAAGGTAAATTTTATTACATTTCAAGAGCTAGTTTGATGGTCTGTATCAACTTAGCTTCAAGAAAAACGTAAGTGTGTTTTTTTATCTCCAGATTATCCCTTCTCTGGCTAATTTGTATCATACTTTTGTGTGCACATACATTACCACAAAAAATTTATCAATTAAGAAGATGGCTGCAGGATATCTAGGGAAAGCAAATAGTACTATGAATCCTTCCTAAATGACTACTTGGAACACTTCTATAAGCAATCAGTGCTACTACCAACAAGCAGATACTAAGTTTTCCCACACATATTGGGATTGCATGGCAAGGTTTTGGTAGCAGGGTGATTACAGGAGTAGCTCCTGTGAGAAGCTGCCCGAAGCTTCCCCCTAAGCCCAATGGAGTCAATGCCGTCTGGCTATAAAATGGACCTGTCACTGGCCAAGTCCAAGCCCACCACTTATAGTGGTAGTGCCTTTGAGATAACAGATTTAAGAAGGAGGAAAATCTCCTTCTTCTTTTAAGAAGGAGGAAGGAGTTGCCTTGCAACTGGAACACTGCAGACAGAGGAGTGAGAATAACTGCAAGCAACAGCCCTGCAGACACCAGGGTCACTGAAGAAGGAAGGGGAGGAGGTGCTTCATGTGCCAGAGCAGAGATTCCCCTGCAGCCCATGGTGCATCAGGATGTCCTTCTGAAGCCCATGGGGGTCCATGGTGGAGCACAGAACCACCTGCACCCTGTGGTGGACCCCACACCACAGCAGGTGGATGTCTGAAGGAGGCTGTGACCCCATGGGAAGCCCATGATGGAGGATGGATGCCAGGCTCCTGGCAGGACCACCGGACCAATGAAGAGAGGAGTCTGCACTGGAGCAGGTTTGCCAGCAGGACTTGTGACCCCATGGGGGACCCACACTGGGGCAGGCTGTTCCTGAGGGACTGCATCCTACAGAAGGGAAGTCTGCACTGGAACAGTTCATGAAAAACTGCAGCCCATGGGAAGGACTCATGTTTGAAAAGTCCATGGAGGACTGTGTCCCATGGGAGGGACTCCAAACTGGAGCAGGGAAAGAGTGTAAAGAATACAACCCCTGAGGAGAAAGGAGCAGCAGAGACAACATGTGATGAACTGACCACAGTCCCCATTCCCCATCCCCATGTGCCATTGGGGGGAGGAGTTAAAGAAAACAGGGAGTAAAGTTGAACCCAAGAAGAAGTGAGAGATGACGGTAGGTGTTCCAAATTTGGGTTTATTTCTTATTACTCTACTCTGATTTGATCATTAATAAATTTGTTAATTTCCTGAAGCTGAGCCTGTTTCACCTTTGACGGTACCTGGTAAGAGATCTCTCCCTGTCCTTATCCAGACCCAAGAGCCTTTCCTTTCCAGCTTAGGAGGAGAGTGATAGAGTGGCTTTGATGGGCACTTGCAATCCAGCCAGGGTCAGCTTACCACACCATATAACTTCTTCCTCTACCAAACATAGAATTTTAAAATTTTTGGTTTTTATTCCAACATATTCCCTTATCATAACCCCTTATCAGTTACCGTGCATTCCTCAGATTCTGAGTCTTCGATCTTTTGAAGTTTTTCCAACAAAGGCAATATACTGGCACTGTATATATTCCACCAGAGGGCAAGAAATGACAGCTGATGAAAAGATCCAGAGGTGGTGCCATCCTGCATAACTCTCCTTGTTTGAAGGTTGTATTTGTAGTTCCAGGGCTTTGTTGCTCCCAAGAAGTGAACAACTTTGGCATCTCTACCAAAACTGTAGAGATGAAACATACAGGTCTACACATAAAATATTTTTTTAAGCATATATAAATTCCTAGAAGAAACATGTTTACTTGCAGGTGAGGTAATTTAACATTTTGCAACAGCAACACATTTGAAATTATATACAATAATATTTTTTTCTACCTTACTCCTTTAATTCTTCTTGTTTAACATACAGAAAACAAAAAGTTGCATTGCCATTTGTTTCCAGTTACTGATTCTAGTAGAAAAGTTCATGAAGGAAACTGACTGGCTCATGCAGTACTATTTCAAGTCCTTCTTCATGCTCTATTCACAAACAAATATATATAACTTCAAATATTTAATCACCAAAATTGGTTATTACTGATCCCATATTAAAAATGACTAATAAGTACTAAAAATTACTAATAAGGCCTAAGTTCATCTTCTAGTAAGGGTGTATTATGCAACTGGAACAGAAATTCATTATACCCTAAATCCAACTTGCCTTTCACCAGAAAAGTTTCTCAGCTGCGTTGTCTGGAGTCATATAATTAGTAGTACAAATTTCATTTCATAGAAGAACCTAAGGACTGGCTCAAAAAGATTTAAGCAATGCCAACTGTTTCTCTAAGAAATTACTCGAGAACAAAGGAGCAACCTTAAAAGTAAACCTGTCAGAACCTAATGCCAAAGTAATTACATTTTGTCAAAAATGAAAGAAGCTTCTTAGAAAGAGCATACAAGACAGTGTAGCCAACTCTGGGACTCTCCCAGTGTCCAGACATTCATGTTACATTTAAGCATCTACTGCATGGTTTCTACAGGAGATAATTTGTGATACTGTAATTTATAATCAACCAAATATGCCATTATTACTCTCTCTTACAAAAGGGTGTTCGTTAACAAACTACAGAGGTTTACAGCCAGTCAGAAGTGTTATTACTTACTGATTGAAAGCAGGAACATAGGTGTATACAGAGCTGCTGCTTAAGTTATAGAGGAAAGGCAAGTGTTTGCCAATATCTGCTGTTGCCCAGTTGCTGAAGAAGCTGTTCAACAAGCCTTGATCACCTCCTAAAAAATACATAAAACAGTATTACCATAACATGTGTACACTCAAGTTTGTATCAAAATTTCACATCCAAGGATGGCAGTGAGACTGGGGAATGAGATTGGTGTGTTCATGGGACTGCAACTTGGACTTGAAAATATGGCCCTGTGAGCATGTAGAAGTGAATAATACCTGATTCACTCCGATGCAACTTCAGTGTAAATGAAGTTCCATTGTAATATATGAAGAAGAGAGTAGTGTTTGGTGTCTCTCAGAGCAGAAGACTGAAGATCAGCTGTATTTCTCTCTCCTAAGCCAGACAGCAAAATTAAAACTTACCGAGCAAGACTCGGACACCATGTCCCTTCACTGCTCTTTTCTGGGGAGCACAGTCCATAGGAAGACAACAGGCCTTAAATACAGTGTAAGAGGCAAAGTTCTGCACCTAGAATTCTTGTAAGGTACAATTACATAAATCCTAGAGAAGTCCTGCCTTCCTCTATTCTGTCTGATAGCATGGAAACGGTCTTGCACTTCATTCCTTATGGCTTGCCCCTTACCATCAAAGCTGCCATGTTCAGCAGCAAACTGGAGCAGCAGGTTGTAAGTCCTCAAGGAGGGCTGGAACACAAATACACCACTATTGAAGCAGTCAGGCCAGCCAGAATCAGGAGCTGCTGAAAACTCTTCTCGATCAAACAACTCATCCACATTGCAAAGTACCTTAGGGAGAGTAAGAAAAGAGAAAAAAATGTTAGAGCACATGTTTGTCTAGAACACGCGTTGTCAAATTAATACCAATGGAGTAAATTGCTAGTTTGGCCTCATATATGGCTTGCAGAGCATAAAAGCAATGACGTTGTAAAATATGCTAGGGGTCAGAACCTCTATTTTTAATATAAGGCAACATAAATTGTGGTTCTCCATGATTTCTCTGATAAAATGCAAAGCCTGTGAAATTTTTTCATGAACCTTGGAGACCATCCAAGTTCCCTTTAAATATTATACCATGAAAACACACAATTTCCTTCTCTATTAACTCACTTTTCCATAGTCCATTATTCTTGGCAACTACTACAGAACTAAATGAAAATTGGGAATCTAAATCATTTTAGTAAGCAACAGACTGACTAAAGGGGTAGTAGAAAAACTATGTCTTGCTACCAGTTTTCTAATGTAACTTAAGTTCAGAGATTTGCTTTTTTTTTCTTTTAAGCTTCACAAGCAAGTGGAAAAATCAATCAGGTTAAGGCCCAGATAACTTTTAAAGTTTGTGGAAAGACAGCTGTGCAGTCACTGAAAGTCAGCAGCCCACCTACAACTGAGCCACTGTGAAAACTTGAAGAAAGTTTTTTTAATTGAATTTAAAACAAAGACAAAAATTTGCCTTCCTAATTTAACTTTAATGTAAAGCAAGAAATTATAAGTCTTCTTCCTCAAGAAGAATAACTTAATTTGGTTTCTAGTTCAAATAAAATCCTGTTAAATTAAAATGCATCCCAGTCTTTCAAAGTGAGCCATGAAAGTGCAAGAAAAGGCTGACATGATTGTCCTTGCCAAAATTATGGCAATTTTTACCTCTGTACATCTAAAAACTTTAAAAAAATAATGAATATGTCTAGGATAATCTTTTCCATTTTAAAACCATCTTGCCTTCCTGACCAGAATAATTCCAAACAAAAGTATGTGAGAGAGATCTATTTTAAACTTCTGTCAGAAGACCCAGTGCATAGAGTGAGTTTGGGATCTCTTTTGAGGACAGTCCTGAGGCTGCCCTCCAAACTGAATTTATTTTTATGCAGCCAGCACAAATTGTAAGAATTGCTAAAACGTGCCAGGGTGGAGCTCCTGCGACCTTGTGACCGCCAGCAAATCTGGTCACTTCACAGGCCAGCAGGCTGCTTGACAAGGAAGCATCCCACGGAGACAGACACAAACGTTTCCATGGCTCCCACTCCACTCACCAAAGTGTCTGCATCCATGAAGACACATTTGCTGTAATGAGTAAGAGTCCAACAGTGAAGCTTAGTGAAGGTTACACCCAGTTCTGGCCTCTGCATCAGAGCCAAATGGACTGAGTCAGCACTGTCAAGCACATCCACCTCAACCACTTCATCAAACACACTGCTGAGGACTGACCTACCAGAGTGAGCAGTGGAGAGAAAGAAGGGAATTTAGACAAGTTCATCAAGGTTCGCTTCAGGCATGGAAACTGTGACACAAAGCACCACATTAATTATGACAATAACCAAAGCTAGACTGATTGGTTAGAGTAAGAAGTCAGAAACAAAAAGTCTTTGCAAACAGCCTACTGCAGTGGCAGCTATCAGGCCATAAAACAGGGTCTCCTCCACTACAGGGGCCAGCACATCTCAAATGCAACAGCTGCTGTAGGAAGGAGAAAACAATCCTTATTTTAGTCACTTCTCTCCTATAGAAACACCAACAGAAATTAAAGCAGCTTTCAGTTTGCACAACTGATTCTAAAGAGCAGCACCATACTGTTCCCTCTGCATTTTACAGGATGAGACATGCACTGCCAGCACACTCATTTGTACCTATTGTGCCCAAGTAAACACAGCTTCAAAACTGCAGCTTTCATAAGGTGCATATATACTTGCTCACCACATATAGTTCCTCACTACTATGTAGCATCTCAGATAAGACTTTTAGCTAAACATCTTTTTTCTATGCATGCATTTCATATGAATTCTATAGGTAATATCAAAGTAGGTAATTTTCCTTCAAGAAGTAAGAAAAAAAGTCTTTTAAACACAGCTTATTTATTTACACTACATTATTATAATCAAAGTCCTCTACGTCTCACAAATACAGAAAAAGAAAAGCCTGTGCTGGTTGAAATCTAGATTTCAGGGTCATTAATTTTTGCGTAATTGATCTTCAAGGAACAGGAATTAACTGGGAAAGAACTAGGTGTAGTACAGATTTTTAGAAGTATCTACTCTCAGTGATGTACTTTTTAAAAAAAATGCTATCCTTTATTTAAAATCCACATTATAAAGGTTTTTCTTCCCACTGAATGGGCATGAAAAGAATTACAGACTTAGTATTGACCCATGCATCAAACAGATACAGTATTCCCTCAGGAAGGTTACAGTGTTCTGACAATGTCCATACTTCAAAAGTCTGTAAAAACAGAGTTTTGTGCATCCAGTCACAGCAAAAATACATTTATTGAGCCAGATGCATTGCAAATACATTCACATGGCATACAGAAAACAGGAGCTTTCACACTTCCTAAGACATAGCAGAACTAAGAATTTAAGTTGCTATGGCATGGCACGTGCCTTTTAACAACTGTCACAGTCCTCCAAATAACAGGGCTTGAGTTCAGACTCAGTAAGATTTCTGTAAATGCTATTCTGCAGCATCTGTAGAATCACAACACAAATTGCAAAGTGATTTATACAAAAAAGCAATAAGAAATTAATTTCTTTTCATGATAGCTGTCCACCAATATTTTAAGAAGATTAGTCATGTGAAACTGAGCTGTTAGGTGTATGGAGACTTCTGATGTTACAGGTGGTTATGTATCTTGCTCTTTCTAAGAGAGAAAAATTGGAGGAAAAAAACCAGTAGTGCAAGGCACTAAAACCTTAGTTCCAAATTTTCAGTTTGTGTTCTCAATTATGAGATGAATTCCAGCCACAAGCTCTATTTCTGCAAGTGAATCCTTATTAGGCTTAGGAGCTTATAACAGCTGTTATTTGAGACTCCTCTTGGAAATCACTAGTCAAAGGGGAAGTTTTAGGTATAATGCTGTGAAATCCACAGAAACCTATTAAAATCTTTCACGCTGTTGGTTCTTCTTCCACTATTTAAATTCTCCAAATACACATTAATACTTACCTCATCCCACTGGAAACCTCTGGGGTAATTAGAACTGCCAGTTTTCTGGATGTCTTATGGTTCCTCAATGACTGCCCGAGAACAAGAGCGCCTTGACAGTACACATCATCAGTAGCAAGGGTCACAAAGGCTTGATCTGTTACTGAAAAAAAATATTCAGGGGAGTCACTTTACAGCTTTAACATAAGCCCTTTTAGCAGGCTCCCTCCTCTTCCAGATAAACAATAATCTGTGGCTTCTAACAACCTGCAGTTCCTGTGATGAGTTCTTTTCTCTCACACACTCCCCTCAAAAGACACAATTGAATAGAAAATCCAGTGAGAGCAGAATGTATGTTTCTGATTTTTATTATTTTTTTTTGCCTGATTTTCACAATAACAGGTATAAAGTTTTTGGGTTAGCCTTGAACAAATAATTCCCTAAGTCTAATTGCCTGAACATAATACCAATGAAAAAAGCTGATCTGTACATATTTAGATTTTATATTTAACAAACATAGTATAATAAAACTGATAAGGAAAATGTTCTTGTTCATACAGTGTTGAAAGATGAGTAAAAGAACAAGATGTTGAGTACTAGCCAGAAATGTTGTTTCCATAACACCACTCAATCAACCCAACATTATTTTTGCTCTGCCTTCTTTGTACTGGGGTGCAGTACCTGGTGCTGGCTGAACAAGTACAGAGAAATTCCTACCAAGATCAGCACACCTCCCAGAAGCTGAGGATCCCTACCTCAAGAAACTCCAGGAAATTTAGGAGTGTTCCTCATTGTCAAGAAACACATGAGAAAAGAAGTTACAATAAAAAAGAAAGCGGCCTACACTCCTGCACAACAGGAGACAATGTATTTTGTAGAGATACCAGGCCAGTGGCAGGATCATGAGGGGCTGCTTCTTCTGCTCCATCCTGTGCCAGAACCAAACTATCAGAGCTCTCCTGGGAAGAACCTATAACTCATCAAGGTGAACAGCCTCCTTGGAGAAGAAGGATAATACATTCTAGGCTGCAAAATTAACCAGAACAAGATGAGCAGGTCACACAGATCAGAGGAATTCCACTGAGCTCTACAGAACTTGAATAAACACTTGTATTGAAATACTTGTTTAGAACCACCATCATCTTAAGGGACAGGCAATTGCATTAAATAAATTAAAACAACCAAACAGTACCAACATAAACAACCTGTCATACAGTTTCCAGGGTCTGTGGGAAACACTAGGAAAGAATCTCACAGAACGAGTTGCAGAGAACTTAACAAATGACCTCATGGCTGCTTCAGCCAGAGGCTGCCAAAATGAATGAGTTCTAACCCCGAGCCATCATCAAGGTACGCAATAAAGTATGGTTGATGCATGTGATAAACTAACAGATACTAAGTATTTTTATTTTTCACATCCACCAAATCCAGAGCAAAACACAGACCCACTAGTATGCTGCCTTTTCCCCCCACTTTTTTCCCTCTTTCACTCATCTCCAGCTAGCCAGCTTTATTTCAAGCACACATACCCTTACATTTGGTGACATTGCCACACATCCCCTGCACCTCAGGAGAATCCCAGTAAGCCTCAAACTTGGCCAAAAAAAACCCCCAGTTCATCCATCCAAACTTATAATAGTTTTCAAAGCCCACAGCTAAGCAAACTCCAGTAACATTTCTGATCACAATTTCCAGAGGAAGAAAATGAAAGAATGAGTTTTGAAATCTCCCATTATAATAATAGCCTAAGCAAGCTATGCGTTTTCCAGAAAACAATGAATATGGAGTAGCTTTAAAACAACAGATGTGAAGTAAGCTGCTCCTACTGCAGTTTTCCAGAAGGTTAAAGGAATAAATATAAGCATCCATAAAAATCAATGTAAACCAGAAAACCACTGAAGGCTACTCCAGCAATAAAATTACTCTGAAAAGACGCAAAAAGTCGGGAAGAAAAGCAGTTTTGTGTTAGGCAACAACCATCTTCAGCCAAAGAAAAGTAATGAAACAACTACTGAGAGGAATGTGGGAGTTAGGTTAATATAAAAAACAAATTGCGAAATGAGTGGGAGTTCCAATCTTAAAATACTGTTTTAAACAACAACCACAAAACTGAACACAATCTTCACATAGCTTTTGCAAATTCTTTTAGCTACAGAAGCTGAATCTTTATTTAAGTAATACATATAGAAATACACATACTACTCATTAAATAGTTCAGCAAGCTGGTATAGAAAATTACCACATCCTCCAAATGCTTTCATGCCCTGTACCCCCATGGTCAGAGCCACAAGGAAGCAAAGTGCCAAACAACTGCTGCTTCTAAGAAACTCTCTCTGATACCCCACAAAGAAAAAGTAACCTGTCTGTTTTGAGAATCAGATGTGGGATACATGTTATGGCCTTCTTAATACAGTGAATCATTATAGAGATAATTAAATAGATAATCAAACTATCGACTGAAAATATTTAACATTAAAATATTTCTGATGCAAAGAGAGAAGCATATCCTAGCAATCTGAAAACCATACAGGGGGCATCATTAACTCATTAAAGATCCATAGGGGGTTTAAAATCAAAATATTTTATCATTACTTTTTCTTTCATCTCATCCTTGACTTTCAAGGAAGAAGTGTTACTTTACTTGCCTTGTTTATAAAATTCTTTGGAATATAGCCTATAAGTAAACATTTTATTTTTATAACTGAAACTAAGGATCAGGTTTTTATTTACATTTTTGGAAGTAAATGGTTTACCTGAAAGTTTCCATTTAGCTGAAATCAAGGACAATGCATTAAATCTAATGTACACAGGGTTTCACTCACTGACTTTAAAAGATCAGGTCTTCTTTAAGTTTGGAAGCCAGAGGTGTAGGTATTTAAATTCATTGCAACTGTTGTTTGTTTTGTTTTTTGTTTGGGATTTCTTTTTAAGTGTCAAGAAACCATTAAGCATACCATTAATTTTGTGCTGAATGACAATAAGATTTTTAATGGACAACACCCACTGTTAAGGGTATTAAATTTTCAAGCAAAATGTTTTCAAGCTGTGAATCCTTATGGCTGAAATAATACCACTTACTATCAGTGAACTGTGAGTAAAGTAAGTGTATGATTTGAATCCCATTAAAACCCTGTCATATGAATTCATAAATCTGCTCATTTCTCTTGTCTGGATTACCACACAGCACATGATGGAGCAAATTAAGAAATTATCATCAGTAGTGGCTCCTCAGTTTTATTACCTAACAATAGTTTCTTAGAACAAAACAAGGATTTTCAAGGAAGTAACCTGTTGAGTTGTTCTAGAACCTGCTCTGCAGCTACACAGAAAAGACGGCAAAAGTAATGTGAAACACTACAGTCAGCGTGATCTTATGTGGAACTCATCACAGCTTTTTTAGCCAAGATCACCAACTTTTTATGCTACTTACTCATAGAAGTAGCACCTCTGACACTGCCAGAGGCAAAATTCTTCAACAGGCATGAAAACTAATTCTATAAAAGCTTTATTTAAAATATGAACAGAGCAAACAGACAGGGTGGTGCTCACTTTGATGTTCAAAGAGAAAAAGAGAATTAACAAACACCAGGTATCCATTTTGAGATCAGGAGTGACTGTTAATAAGCTCTGAGTGACCCAAGTGCACTTGCCAAATTCAAGACCAGTTTAAGAAGGGTAGGGAGGTTTTTTCATAATCCACTAGACATAGCTTTTAAACCATATGTTTGTAGTTCTTCAGATAGATAGAGAAAGGATAGATGTGCTCCAGCTGTAGCTCCTAGAGTAACAATTCAAATTTGCCAAGCTGCCCACTGCAAAATGGCAACAGGAGACCAGGCACTGGTATGTTATGATTTTTCTGTAAGAACATTCTAAGTAACACATTGTCATCTCATGCACAAAAATAAGAGCAAATAAATCAATAACTGAAAGCCTCCAGCAGGCTGGTTGGGCCCCCAGTACCTACTGCTGTTCCTACTAACCAGCACTGTACCACTGCTTTCTGAAATTCCTCCCCGATACATGTGTTGCTCTTTTGCCACCTCCCCCCGCTACTCCAGAGACAATCTGCAGGATGAGCAGGCTGCAGCCTGGACCTGTGCCCACTGAGCCAAAGCACCGCTCTCAGATCCCAAGCGACAGTGGTACAACACAGCTCCAACTCACAGCACGTTCCCTGACAACGATTTTGTTACTACCTCTCCCTCATGAAGGTCTCTGTGGATCTTCCCCCAGAGGCATGTCTCAGTGAAGATGTGTTAGACTGCCAAAAAGATAATGCAAGCTACAGGCTTCTCACTTCTCTGACCTAGCACAACCATATCCTGGAACAGAAAGCTCTGCTCCTGCTGACACCCACAACCTTATAAGCAGTCAAGAAGTGTTTTAAGTAGATAAAATGAACAATGGTGTCAGAAAATAACCTGAGTCAGACCCCTATCAAAAACTATTATGCAAGTTTCCAGCAAAGAAGCAGTTCTTGCCCTAGTAAATAAATGACAGCTGGCAGTTTTGATTCCCATGCTTTCGTAGGTCCAGTAGTAGAAACATTTGTTACTAATGAAGATTAACAACAAACACTTTACACAGACCTATTTATAACAGAATTTAAATTGACATTCAATGGCATACAATATTTCTCTTGGCCTAATGAAGTTCTGCCTCATCCAAAACCAGATTCTCTCTTATTAAAACATTACTAAATTTTAGTAGACAGGATTACTGCTATTGTGTTGGAAGAGCACTTGATTCCAGTTCTGTGTAGCTTTTACTATGTGTCTTTCAATTAAGAACCATTACATTCCTCTTCAAGACCCTGCAATGTTGGTATTCAATGGATAGTAAACGATGCTCGTGAAAATTCAAATGCAACAATATCAAAAGATGCAAATAAGCATAACACATAATTCCAAAACAGTAATATACGAGTTTGAAAAATAGCAACAATTAGTAATAATTATTAGTAATAATCACTTAAGCAATCCAGGGTTAGTCAGATGTTTCCAGTCTTTCCACATCTTTCTTCCAACAAAAAAAAAACCCCAAAGAAACAACAAAAAAATCTTCAAAGACCAAAGCCAAAAAAAAAAAAAACCCTCAAACAAACAAAACCACAATCCTCTAATCCTTTAATTTTCAGATTTGCTTTCTGCATCCTCCCAGTGCTGAAGTGCCACATTCATGAATTCAAACTCAGGATCCATTGGTCCAGACGCCTGACACCCTTCAAACGGTTCCATAAACCAAGCTTTGTGGGAGCTGCTGCTCTCAAAACCAAGGAAAAAGTTGAGTAGGTTCAAGAAACAGAACGGTACCTGCACCTACCCCATGTGATTAGCCTGAAAACTTCATGGCTTTAAGGATAACTGATTAAGAGTGATACCACTGCTGTGTAAGGAGAGAGATGAGAAAGGTTTCTCTGAACCTGCCTTAGACTGAGGCAGCCAACCCCAGCCTGTCACCCTGGGGATCCACCAGGTAAGCACGCAGAGACCCAAGCAGGCCAAGCTGTACGGACAAGCAGAATACATAAATGAGTTCAGCTATTTCACCCCATCACCCAGACGGTTAAAATCCTCTTCCGAAGCTGCTAATTACAGCACAGCACTCTGCTGATAAGAAAACAGCAGAGACCCTCGCCTGCACGGGGATGTGAGAAGGGCAAAAGACCCGGGGGGTGCAGCCTGCGCTGCCGATCGGCCCCATCACCCCCCGAAGCTGCTGACGGCCAGCCGGGCAGGGGCTGCGGGACACGGGTACTCACCGGGCATGCTGGGCAGGCGGGGGCCGGGCAGGGCTCGGTGCGCGGCGCCCACCTCTGCCGCCGCCTCACCTGCGGGCGGGGGGGCCGCTAAACCGCAATGGCAGTGGGATTAGCCTCCTTCCTGCTGGAGGCGGTGGCAGGTGAATTACACTCGCAGGGACTCCTGCGCAGCAGCAGCAGAGAAAAGGCATTAGCGGCGGGGGCCGTGGCGGGGGGGTTGGCACGGCCCACCCCGCCCCCGCTCCGGGCGCTGCCTTTGCTGCGAGGGGCGCAGCCTCCTGCCGCCCGCTCCCCTGCCCCGCAAAGCCGGCTCCCGGGGCGGGCACGGCACGGAGCTCGGCCCGAGACGGGGCACGGCCTGGAGCTCGGCACGGAGCTCAGCCCGGCACCGCAGCCCGACTCGGGACACGGCCCGGAGCTCGATCCCGCACCCGCCCCGCTCCAGGAGCGGCTCCTCCGGCGGGCGCGGCGCTCCCGCTCCTTTGGCCGCCGCTCGCCTGCGCCCACCCCGGGCTGGGAGAGATCCTCGCCTCCCATTCCTCCTGTTCCCTCCCGTCCCGTATCCTGCCCGACGCTCGGGGCACCCTCCGGGTTTCAGCCTCCCCGCCACACACGCGCGTGTGCAGAAACCGAGAGGAAGGGACATAGCTCGGGGAGACTCCGTCGCGCAGCGCCCAGAGGGAAACACCAGCCTCTGTGATGGTGAAGGTGGCAGAGCGTGGGAAAAGGTCTCAGAACAGGAGTAGGGTGACTCCAGCGTGGCATGTGGCCACCCAGATACACGGGATTCACCATGAATGAAGGGAGTCTACCCCTAACTCTCGGGGGCCATCGTGTCCCCTACAGATACACACGGTCTGATAACTTGTCACCCAGATAAGCAAGTAAATGTTTTCAGGGAGCTTATGCTCTTCAGAGGGCTATAAATATTTCCTCAAGTGCATAAATAAATGCACATTTATTCGCACAGCGTGCTTTTGCCACTAGTCTAGAAATCATGCAATTGTGATGTAATTCAGCCATACGATGTCTCTGCAAGGTAATTTTAGGCTGTTGTGGTTCAGCTGAGGCATTTTTGTGTCAAAATGAGCTGTGAACATCAGTATCTACGCTACATAACATAGGTCAACAAATTCAGACAGTGTACCACTGAAAAAAAGTGCCCGATGGTACCATTCAGCTATTTAAACCTTTATTTCCAGCAATTTGCAAGGGATCTCTGTTGCCACTGGAAGCTGCAGCATCTGTTTCCTCACACCCTGGGAGAATCCTAAAAGGTCCACTGGAGAAGAGGCTGTCATTGCTCTGTAGTAGTGGTGAGGTGTTTAAAGAAAGGAAGGACATAAACACATAGGAAATGAAGTTTTATTTATCCCACAGAAACAAAGTTCTCAGGGATCTGTGTTCACCTTTAGCTTATATTGACAAGTTAACTAAACAACATGTTTGTGAGCAGCAAAACTGCTGTTGTAGAGAATTTTACTGGCAGAGTATTTCAGTTGGGGGATTAAAAAAAGCTTTTCCTTGGTAATAAAAGTGATGTCTACATTAGGATCATTTTCTGCTGTGTGCCAGCAAATATTTTCACACTATAGAATAGATTTTAAATATCTGAGCCAGCAAAACAAGCTAGAGTTTTGATGTTCTAACAGCTAATCTTCCTTCCTCCCTTCTTCCCTTCCTTCCTTCTTCTCCAGATTTAAATACTCTAGAGCTTCCCTACATAACGCCTCAATTACCTGAAATAATAATAATAAAACCAGTTATTGCAATGACTATAAATGTATTGTTATCATCATCATAATTCTAGTTAAAAGGGAAATAATCACCTAAAAGTGTGCCTGCACACTAGTATATTGCTATATTGAGTGTGTGCTGACATAATTAGACCAAAGCTCTTCAGAGGTTTAAACACTTGGGGTAGTCAGGGTTTATCCATTCAGATTCATGTATTTTTCTCAAATTCTCCATAATAAATCTGCTTTGGGGCTAATATCAACACAAATAATAAATTATTTTGAAAATATAGTGAACAATTGTAAATAAATTTTCATAGTATAGCAAAAGCAAAAATTTTGCCTATAGATCCTTCTCTAGACACTTAAAAAAATAGATAATTAAGCTGTTTTGGTTTTTTGGGTTTGCTTGGGTTTTTTTATTCCTGTAATTTTTCTTTAGTTTGAAGCATTTCCTTCTTTTTCCTAGTGGGACATAGTTGAAATTGTATATAGAACATATCGGTCCTCATATGTCTCAGAAAGTAGCAAACAAAACAAACAAAACCTAGATCATCTTAGATAAAACACAGTAGGTGTTTATTGAAAATTTTGAAGAGAAAGAAGCAAAATATATATTTTAATGGCTGAACAAACCACGGAAGTTGTAACAGCAAAATACTTATCATTTCATTAATCAAATCTTTACATCTACCTGACAAAATATATATCAATCTGTTTTAACTATTAACATGGAAAATTAATGTTTTAAAAGAAATATTAAATGTCCTTGAAAACCATATTCACCATATTAGAAATATTTTTTCATTCATAAATTAAAAGTGATAGCCACAAAGGCGCTCATTTGTTTGTACGTTGTCAAGATGTTTCTATGTTTAAACTGATGTACATGATAATTTCTTTCAGAATAATAAAAAAAAAAAAGTAGTGGTAATCTAAGCAAGCAACTGATATATAGCCATTTAGATAAATAGTATTTTATTTTATGAAAAAGTACATTTGTAGTATATGTCTTCCTCTCAATAATGCAATACACAGAAAATCATATTTACCTCCATCTAAAAGGAATTTTGGTAACTTATATGCTTTACATATAAAATGAAGATAAAATCACACTGATTTCCTCATGCTTTAAAAAGTTAGTTAAAAGGACTATATTGCGGATTTGTCAGTAAACTGCTAGTTTTGCCTGCTTTCAACTGTTTTTCACTCATTTGCTGGTTTTTTGATTCTGTTTGCTAAATGAAGGCAGAGAGACAGGAAAAGTGTCAGTTTTTGTGATAGGTTTGTCTGCATGAGGACATTTGTTAGCCCAGCAAGGTCAATCAGGAATGAGGGAAAGACATGGAACAGTCTTGCTAGAAAAACTATGTCAACCACACCTCCACACAGCATGAAGTTTAAAAGTTGTTGTGACTTGGAGTTTAGAGAATGAAGTATCATAAACTCATTCTAAATTAATCAGAAGAAGCTTTGTACCCATTTTCCCTTTTCAGAAGTTACGAATAATAAGTATTTTTTTAAAAACCCATCTTGCTAGATTGATGGCTTCAAAGGTTCCTAGAGGAGGGCCTAAGTTTTCAAGAAGAGAAATTAAACTTATGAGCAATTCCAGTTCCGGAGAAGAGCAAAATACCATTTCAGTAATTAATCAATTAAATAAATAAATAAATACAATTACTATGTGTTCGTCTCTATTTTATTTTAAACAGTGGTTTGCCAAGATATATAATCTTTTCAATATATTATAAAATTAAGAATGAATTTTCTTGCTATAGCTCCTTTCACTTTGCTGAAATTCAGACATAAATACTAAGTAAAGACTTTCAAATTTTTAATCCTTTAGACAACTACAAGTTTTCTTTAAACATAGTAAACATTACAGAAACATACTGGAGAAACCCAACAAGTGTTAAAGGAAATGGCAAACTCCTTATTCCTATTCTATCAGAAGGATGAAGTTTTTTGGCTAATTTTGAAAACAGAAAAAGAAATTTATTTGGTGACTTGAATCCTCACAAACCCAAATCTTTCGATTTTTAGCTTATATTGTACTTGATTTCTTTGTTGTTTAAGATAATTTCCGAGTCAAGATCTGTATCCAACCCTTATGAATGCAGGTCAGAGAGTGCAATACAATCTCTGGATATTTTAAGCATCTTTTTGATGACATAAAGCTCAAGGTGTAAAAGTGACATCAGGTTAGAGAGAGAAAGATTGCAATGTCTCAAGAAAATGTTTGTTAGAGGAAGATTTTCTTCTGTCAGGATGGCAATGTAGAACGTCACCAACCAAAGGAGCCTGTGATCAGACAGCAACTCTTCTTTCAGTGGTTTACACTGTAGCCCCACCTGAAAAATGAAAACTGAACGTTCAGTATTTCCACTGGGGGTGTTCTTTTCCAGCTTTTCTGAGGCTGATCTGGGCCACCCAGGCTGGTTTCCACACACAGAGCTGCAAGAGTCAGGCACCTCTGTGGTGGCAGAGACAATGGTTTGTCAAATTCCCATCTACTTTAGCACTAAATCAGTGGAAAACTGGGCCTTACCACGTGGTTTGAAACAAAGTTTGTTATTCTTGTAAGCGGTGTAGGCTGCTATTGATCCAACAACCAGTATTACAAAAGCAGAAATTACAGGAGATGTAACTCCAGCTATTAATCCTGAATCTGTGGAAAAAGAAAGAGAAGGGTTTGGGGTTTTTTTTTTTCCAGAGGCACTTAAATGGTTTGTCTTAAGCATATTGTCTACTAAAGTGTGTTTTCCAAAATTATGAAAATAGTTTTGTGAAACAGTAGACTTAAGCAGATGAATAGAAATCGTGTTACATTACAGCTGATGTGAAAATAGTGTCTTAAAACTTAATTTAGTCTATGTGCTACTTTTAGAGGGCTAACATGATTTTAATATTTCCTGGAGATCCGAAATCAATTGTAAAAGAATGTAAATTATTTACTATACCTGTGTTCCCTCCATGATTGAAATGATGCTCCTCTTCTCCTGGAAGAGAGGGTGGAGTTTCATCAAAGAAATATTTGTCATCGTGTTTTGAGAACTAAGTCTTTAGTCAGCAAAGTGTGACATTCAAAGGTCAACAGGGGTGGCCCAACAGGACTGCAAATGAGGAGCTCCCCTTCCACTCCTCACTGACAGCTGTGCTGGCCAGAGGAATAGCTGTTCATCCTCTTGACACTTCATTTTTGGGGAAGAATGTTATCATTGGACAGAAGGATCATATGTAACAGTATACATCAAGCTGATTTCACAGGGAGGCCAGAATACTCTACCTCTTCTCTACTGCCAGACAATCAGATCCTTCATCAGTAGTTTACATCAAGATCTTAGTCTTGGGCCGTCTACTTCAGCAATCCCCTTGCTTTGGGACTTTCCTTGCTGAATTCGAAGGGATAAAACCTGCAGGCTTCTGGCGTATGCCAGAATGCTACAAAATGTTTTGGAATGTGTTTCAAGATTTAGCTTCAGGCTCAAAACCATGTTTTTTCATGAAGGATAACTAACCTAAATAAAAATAGCAGACTCTTGTCCTATTCCTTCAGAGACAAGCAGATTTCCATTAAAGCAAAACCAGCCAGCTCCAATTTATTTACAGGTGTTAGGAAGCAGTTGCAAGGGAATTTGGCAAAGGCTACCTGTTATAACCGGTGGTAAAGGCTTTCCATCGAGGAGATCTGAGTCATCAAAACCTCCTGAAAGATAAAGATTCCAGCTGCAAAATTATCTACAATGGTAACCCCCTCAGCTCCCTTTTCCACTGCTTTTGAAGTGTTCTAGAGAGAGGTGAGGGACCTTTGAAATCCCAGCTTCGACATGGTGGATGGGTCACATGTCTTGAACTGAATGGTCACCTAACAAAACTCACCTGAAATCTAAAATACTGGCACGGTTGGTGTCTACATATTCTGTGTCTGTTTTGGGCACGTGTGGGATATGTGGGCTTGGGTCCTCAGTAACACAAATCCTTATACACCATGAACATCTTGAGTCCCAGTGATCCCTGAAGCACAGAGTCGGTGGGTCCTTTCCAGGAAGGACTCCAGAAGGACCTGTCCATGGCTCACCACTACAGCCACACCCAAAGTAAGTTGAGGTACAGGGTGAAAGCCAGAATAGATACGCCACATTTACTTTATTTAAACGAGTGTCTGGAACCAAACTCAAAAGCAATACAGGCTGCCCAGCCCCATCTGCTGTATGCCCCAGGGCCATCTCAGATGCACATCTCAAACGGATTTGAACACAGACTTATCCCTGCCCTGTGGCTAGATGTCAAATTTGAACCTTCACATAGTTCAGTGTATACACACCCAAAATGAAAACACAAACAAGATTAAATGTTAGTCTCGTACCACTTAGGACACAGTGTCCCACATTTTGAGCAGGCAGAAGAACTTTACAGTAATTTATGGTACTAAAACTCAGAAACAAGCTTTCCAAGCACTGGGTCAGAAACAGTGACTACTAAAGGAAGATGTAGGGAAAGGATGATAAAAGCTATTACTAGAGAAACAAGAGATTAAAGTATTCAAAATGTCTGCTCTGAACAGCTCATAGCACTACAATTTCATAAGAACAAATAGTCTTACCAGAATTACCGTAACTTCCCGGGCGCGGTGGAAGAGGTGGGTATAAAGGTTTTCTTGAGATGTCACCTATTGATAATTAATATTGTTAGATGGTTGAACAGGGAAAATTGGGAACCGTTAATAAAGAGTAGGATAATTTGACATTTTATACGTATTTCTAATTTGTCCTCCCATGAATTAGTAAATGGACTGCTCAGTAGTTTAAAAGACTTAAGCACCATATCAACAACTATCTAGCTACAAAAACTGACTAGGAAGTGAACAGGGAATATTTTCAAAAGAAGAGAAGAATTCACAAAAACATTAAAGGAAAATATTTCATGTATTTCTGGCAAAGCTGGCAGCTGGGATGCACCATGTGTCACTGTGGGTGTCAGTGGTGCAGTTACTCAGAGCCAACAGAGAAGCTGGTGTTCTAGGCTGCACAGGAGGCAACAGGTTATCTCATTGCCATCAGCAGGTATTAATAAGGCCTGCAGATTAGTTTAATCTAACAGATGCTGAATTTATCTAATGCATAATGAATTTTCTGCTCTTGATCTGTGCAAAATGACCTCAGACTTCAGCTTTGCTGCTGTTATTTAGCCTTATTTTTTTCCAAAGGATTAGAAAGGGATGTATTAGATAGAGAAGATCTGATGAATAAAAGCAGTTTCCAAACTGCGCATACAGTGCTGGGGTATCAAGAGCTCACTCAGGTCAAAATCTGTCAAATTTAATGTCTAAGGCTGCTGCTCTGCATATATAGAGTAGGTCCTCTCTTGCCATTTTTTTTTCAACCAGTTCAATCACATATTTTACTGTTCTTATAGCCAGGCAGTGAATTTAGCTCTGCTCAAAACAAAATTAGGTCACAGAAATAAATAGCAATTTCCCTCCCTATCTTTATATCTCTCACCTTCCAAACATGCCAGATGCCCTTTTGCTGTGTTTTCTTCTTGCCTAGCTGCTAGATACAATGCTTCTGTTTCTGAGCATCATTTAGGTTCTGATCCAGAAAATTATTTACTTGTATGCTTGATTTCAAGTGAGTTTAGCCTACAGTCAATGGATTTTAGGTAGAGTTGTAAAGCTTTGCTGAATCAGACTTTGCCCAATTAACTATATTCAGTAGAGGAAGGACTTGATCTGTTCCAGCTCTCTGTGTCATGAACTAAGACTCACTGTGGCACAAAAGCAGAAAACCCCCAATCCCATTTTTCATTTCTATTGTGATGCTGCACTTAGTCTTCTCTAAGCATAAGAAGACATATTGTAGGGCATAGCTGGTGAAAAAATATTGTCTTTAGAAATACTCATAACAAGAGACATAACTTTAACCTCATTATACCATGTCTGAAGGTCAATTAAGAACCTGAACTGAAAATAGAACAAATAAATAAAAGCCAAGGGAAACATGATTGTCTGTCCCTGCAATGAAAAGATTTGGTTAATGAAGATACTTAAGCTATTAATTAATTATTTACTCAATATATTTAACCTGTCCTCTCATAATAGTACTTGTTATATACATTTTTTTGTACATAAGTACATTAAAATCTTTCAGGAATGGAACAATTAGTACAGGGAGGAATAAATGACAATATAAACATGGGAATTATTGACAAAATTAGGTTCAGCTTTGTAAAGTGTGGACCAATATGTCATTCAAACAAAGGCATGAAGTACCACAGGGGAACATGGAAATGGGAAAAAAAAAACAATATAAAAGGTTTCATTCTCTAAGACTGAAACATAAGTAAACCAGACCTCTGCAGCTGCTTCAGAGGTTCTGTGCTGAAGTAATTGATCTGTGCTGAGAAGTAATTGATCTTTTGTGTGGCTGTGATTAAAGTGGAATTTTAGGCTTTGATTCAATACTAATTGCATTTTGGGTAACTTCAGTATTCAAGAACCTTTCTAGAGTACTTCACATCCTTGGTATATCTCTAAACATGCTGAATAAAATTTGGTGTACAAATTCCCAACCTCAAGGATTTCATATGTCTGCACAGCTCAGTACAGTACTGTGAATACTTCCTAGGTCAGATCTGGGTGTTATGGGAATATCTGGAAGTTAACAGCATGTTACAATAGCTTGACTGCTTCAAACTTAGACTGTATCACCAGTGCTCATCTCTGAAACATTCCTTCCCAGATTTCTAATTTGCCATCAGCAGAGCTACAAGAAGCTCAAACCTCTCCATCCAGTGCTACCTCTGATTCCTAATTTTTAGGCAGGCTCATTTTTGGCAGCTGAAGAAACTACAGCCATCACCTTCTTCAAAATCCTGTCAGAGGACTGCACCCTGAGCCAGCACGAGTGAAAGGGCCGTGCCTGCTCTCCCCAGCCATGCCTGGGGTGGTTTGCCATGGCACAGTGAGCCCCAGCTAACTCCCGTTCATGCAAGGCAGGGCAGCTGGAAGCTGGAAGCTCTCAAAGGTAGCTGGGGACACGCTGCATGACAGCCTCAGGCAGAAGGGCTGCATGCACATGAGCTGTAATGACTCACATGACCATAGCACCTCGTGCAGCATTGAAATCTCTTTCAAATCTAATTACCAATTAGGAGGAGTTCAGAAAAAGACTATGAAAGAAAAGATCTCCTTATAGCCAAGGAAATAAGAGAGTACTCACCCCCACCAAGAGCATCTCCTAAATGTAGATCATTGTCTAAAAATGAATAGGAGAAAGATGTAGAAAAGTGAGTTACACACAATTCTTGAGGGAAATGAAATATTCTTTTCATTAGAACATGTATAACTGAGTGTTTGACCTTTTTCAGGTCAGTCCCACAAATTCAAATAACTTATCACACTTTTCTTGAAAACTATAATAGAATCTAGTATTTCCCCACACTAACTGGCAAACAGTACAGTATTTTTTACTCAAAATATGAATGTTTTTTTCTGATTTAAATGTCAAAATAAATCTTACAGTTGAATCAAGATCAATACCTCTTTAATATACCTGCAATTAAAAAAATAAAATTAGCTATGTTAAAATGTGTAACTGTACCCATTTTTTAAATACACTTAATTATTAACATTTATGTCTGTGGTTAAAATTGGTGTATGTATGTTTGGCTTAAGTGTAATTTATTGAACTGCAAAAACTGAATACCCATTTCAAGAACAAATACTGGGGAGCAATAAACCTACTTGAGGAGAGATTGAGTCACCAAATCCAGGTAAGGGCCATGGTGATGCCTTGTGTCCTAGGTTCCAATATAGATGTATTCTATTACCACCAGCTGTGGGCCATTAGCTGTTATCTCCTGCTATGACCCACCCCTGATAACAGACAATGGCCCATCAAGAAACCAGTGCATGACTCATGGACTTATCTCATCCTATTGTGAGATGCTCCACCCAGGAGGGAGGAGCCAAGCATTCCCACCTGGATATAACCTGGCCTTGGAACTGCCTAAGGGAGCCCTGTCTACTGGGTTCCTGGAGGACAAGAGCTACCACTGGACCTTCAGCTGGAGACCAGACCTTCCATAGGATCCCTGCTTCAACTGAACTACTTCATCTGAACTGCTACCACCACCCTAAAAGGGCGTCAGGTTGTATCTGATTTTGTCAGTACTTTTTCCTTGTATTATTCCACTTATTTTTAATTTTTTTTTTCCTATTAAATTTTAATCCTGACTTGTGGTCTCCCACAGGTTTGTTTTCAAACCAATACACCTTGCTACAGGCAATCATATGCACCTATCTGAAGTTGGGAGACTGTTTTTCTTTGCCTGAGCTATAAAGGTTTTTAGATAGAATTAAATGTCTGTATGTGCATGTTACCCAGTAAATCAACAAGCTGTGACCATTGCCCTGCACTGTACATGTGTCTTGATGTACCTGGGATGGAATCTTTCCATCCAATCAATTTTTTTTTCCATGACCTGCAGTTTTCTAACATGCAGGTTTGGATATGAGTATGTGGGTGGTATTTTAAGGTGTATATGGAATGATGGTGAGTTCTGAAAGAAATATATTAGATGGATGTCATAACTCCAAGAATCCCTGTCTTGGTGCTTATAAATGTGGAGCGATACAGTGAATCAGAAGAAAAGGGACAGCAAAACCTATCTAAATTTTGGTAATAGTGCTTATTGCCACAGACAATTAGATAGACTCTCAATTAAGCAAGTTTTTTTTTCATTACAGATGTGTCAGAATTCCCAAAACACCAGAAAATCACCATGCAGAAGTCTGTTTTCTTCTGTTCTTTATATCCAGGAGGAGCGGGAAGCTGCTTTTGCACAGTATCTAGTCTCATTTGGGTAACAACTCAGAAATGTTTTGATGTCACCAGGAAATCTGGCAGGAAAATAATCAAATTCATAATACATGACTTAGTTTACTCTTGTCAGGTGTTGAATCTCCCTGTGTCTGCCTAGTAGAGAGTTGCATTTCAAAACTACCTTTACCTGTCAAATGCTAACACTGTAAGAAGCAATAAATTGAAAACTGAATTCAATTTATTATTGGGATGAAGAATTCAAGTAAAATGCAAGTTCCACTCTGGAGGGCTCATGCAGAGATTTGTTGCAGAAATGCTAAGGTTGATATGAATTTAATAAAAATGGAAATGCATGTGTCTGTAAGGACCAGAAAAAACAGCGAAGTGTTAAAAGAACGGACAATAAAGGTCACTGTTCCCAGCAGTAAAACTGAGGAATGTGTTGTTTCTGTCAAAACCAGCAGGCCTGTGCTCTGATGGCAACACAGATGACTTGTCAGCAGAGGAAAAGCAGAAAGGCATTCTAACATCAAAGGCTGCAGTATATCACTACTTTTCCTGATTTCCCACCTAGAAAGTCTGTGCACATAGCCTGTGTACTCCAAACAAGCTAATAAAAAATAGTGGGCAGCAACCTGACCAAGGGTTCAGAGACACTGGAGTGAGAAATATTATGGCCTATAATAAAAGACCTCTCTATAATACCTAAAGGATAGAAAAGATCTGTGGATTCTACTGTCATTTCTGATCAAGAAGAAGCACAGAGACAGGGTAAGAGCTCAGTAGCTGGCAAGCTTTGTATCATGTTGCACACGATGCTCACCAGACCACCTAAGCACACACATCTTGATGCTCATGAGCATGTGGGTGTGAGGATATGGCTGAATTAAATAGAATGTGGGAACAATGTGAGTGGGTAAACATCCACTTACTTTGAGATTTTGTAAACAAACATACCCTTCCATTAAATTTTGTGATGAATTTTGCTATACTAGGGGGGGGCCTACAGCAGACCTTTAACTAGGGCAGAGGTGCGTGGGATGCCCAAAGGACACTGCCTGTAATTGGCCTCAGCTGAACAAAAATCTCAGCCACCTTCACTTCTGAATGAGACATAGAGGACACCCTGAAGTTAAGATGAAGCGTTATGCAGATGCTAGAACATACTCTTGTACCATCTTTCTGCACTTTCCAAATCCAATAATTGATTTGTAACACTGTGGGCTTGGGTTTTTTAAGAAGTTTTAATTTCTTTTTTTAAACTGTCTGTAGTGCTGAAAGAGACTCTGAAATAGTCTGGAAAACATAGAGTTCTTCCTACCCAAAAATTAGTGAAGTGGATTTGGTTAGGATAGATATTAATTTGTTGTTCATATCTCTAACAGATTTAGGAGTTCCTAAAAATAAAAATTCCTTTCACCTGACTGAGGCAGCTTCAATATTGGCATCCCTAAGCTACCTTTAAACATGACCACAGATAAATTATTTTAGGGCACAATTCAAATAACTTACTCGAAATGTTTACATTAGGATAGGAACCAATACACATTTAGTGCAATATTTTAAAACAGATAAATGCTTCTAATCTAGGCGAGACACAGATTTTGTTTGCCAAATGAAGCTGGAAGGAAGAATGCAGCCCTTAAAGTACATAATAACTACCACTTTCACAAAATACTGGCCCTGTTTGTTCAAAGAGGGAGCCAGAGAATTGCATGAAAAATGAAACTACTTTCATAAACCTAAAGTCTTATTGCAAAATTTGTCCAGAAAAAGATCTAAAGTTGTGTGGGCTAATGTTATCCAGCATTTACCAATTAAACCATTTTGTTTGATAGACAGAAATTTATTGCAGCATAGTTTAGGTGAAAAAAACTCCATGTTGTCATAAATTGTTCCATCACAAATGCAATTTTGTTCTTGTTTGGAATTTGGGTTTTTTCAGTGCTAACAAGTGTTCATTGGAATTCATTGTTTGGCATTCTCAGGACTACAGCTCTCCGCTGTTCAGAACTTTTTTTCCTTTCTGACACAGGTGGTTGTAGCAATCAATACTAGGTAATATAAATCAAATACATGGTGAGAAGAAAGAATATCCCCAACTTGGGTCTGGATCTTTTCCATCTCTGTTATCAGGCATCATGAATAAATATTCAAAAAGTAAAGCTAATAGGGGAAAAAAAGGTAGAGGAACAGTTAGCCATTTTTAGCAAGCTACCCATTGTTTCACTCCCCAGGGAGTTCGGAACAATCTAGAAAAGTATGAAGAAGATCTTCAGGAAATAAAATACCATCACTGGCCAGCCATGCTCTAATGCCTTACTGGAAGCGCTAAAGATATGTAATTGCTAATTGTCCAAAGAGCACTTCTTTTACATAAAGAAGTCATATATTATTCACACATTATCTCAGCTAAAGCACAGGAGATTATATGATAAAGAACCTCATGTGAAAGCTTCTCACATATACAAAATCAGTTTTATGACCCATTATTTATTACTCACTGAGCCCAGGTCTTGTCGGTCTTCTGATCACCGTAGGCTTCCTGGTAATTATGTCATCTGTTGGACACAATGACATGCCAAAAACAATAACAGCTTCAACTTAAAAAAAGCAGGTATTTGCAAATGTAGAGAGCTGCTTTCAATAAACCTTTATGTATCACAGCAGAAGCCAAAAATGAAGGGATGTGTTTCCAACGCTTTTTTGTCTGCCTTTTTTAAAGGAAGTTTTCATTTCATAACAGAAACATTAAAATGTAGCATTTTCCAGTTCTGTGTATCTTTAACTTAAGTAGTAACCACTTCATATTCTATTCCTCAAGGAAAAAGACTTAGGATTTATTATTGGGTGTAAATGCCATAGTAAAATAAGGATAGAAAATTTACATACCAGGGTGATCAAGGGCATCAGCTAAATCAAAATCACCTTGACCTAGAACAAATGCGACAGAAGAAAAGACAGTAAATCAGCAGGCAGGTTTCCATGACCTCCCGACCTGAGGGCTCTTTGCAGAGCCAGAGCACCAGCAAGAGGCAAAAGAAAGACCCATCCAAACAGCAGCAGGCAGAGAACAAGCTGTCAGCCGTCGCCCAGTCCTGAATGACTGTGTGAGATGGGCCCATTTCATTCAAAGAAGTTTGTTCAGGCAGGCCAAAGAGAAGCTGCTCTCTCGTGGTACCATATTCACCTGCTGTGCAAACACCACCAGCCCTCCCTGGGCCCTAGGCTGCCGCCCATGGGCTGTCACCCCAGCCATGGAACCCTTCGATCCTCATGCAGGCACCCTGCCCACAGGCTGGCATCCTGGCACTGCCTTGACCTATATGGTTAAATTAGATTTTTCTGAAGCATTTCTTCAGTGCCAGCAGCACAAGCAACTTAAGCTTGACTGTCCTTTGATTTTGTCCTCTAGTAAAATCCTCATTTTTGATCAGCATCCCGAGTACTGGAGGAGGCTGTCTGACATGAACCCCATTGCCTCGGAATACCACCATCATCAGTGGCTACGACCATTTCTTGTTGGAGTGAGTCATCAGAAATAATTTTGTAATACTGAAGAGCTGTTGGACAAACCAGCTTCTTTGTTACAGGCCATGACACGCAGGAACTAACAATATGGAAAGCAGCTACTGAGGTCCTAATGCTGTAAAGAGAATGTGACAAAATCATCTTGTGAAGGAAGACTGTTGAAAACTTTCAGGTGCAATATTTCTTTGAAGTTAAGGAAAAATAAAAATGGAAGTTGGAATCCAATCAGAATATGAAATTCAAGAAAGATTATGCGGATGTTTTCAACTGCATGAGAACAAAAGCAAAACAACAGACTGAAACAGTTACTAACATCTGCCCTTCTCCTGGACAATATTAACATTTCCCTCTCCTATTCAATGTCTGTTCTGGTATAGAAAAGGTAGGAAAAGACAAAATATGTTGTTTTGAGACTTCAAGGGAGAAACAGAAGAAAGCTACAGAAATTTTAAGAAGAGAAAAAGAAGACTAAAAATCTCCTGCAGAAATCATTCAGATTGATTTTTTAAAAAAAATTATTTCTGACACTAAACCAAGCAATAAAAAGAAAAGGACACCAACACAGAATGATTGTTTGAGAGTAAGACAGGAATCCACAGTGAAATCTCTTTGACTGTGTAAACATAAACCTTGACAGATGGGCAGTTTGTATGAGGACATGTGTGCAGCATGGTAAATTATAGTGCAATAAACCAAAATACTGCTTGGACTTCCACACCAACTTCCTCTGGTAATAACATCAAGTGACCACAAGGAGAAAGATTCTGTGGAGCAGAATTTTAAATGCTCATTACCATTCTTGAGACTTTACCTAGACATTTTTAAAAATCTAATATTGGATGATAACAGTTAAATATCTGAACTGCTCAGACTTCATCCACATAAATGGTGGGTCTAAAAACCAAACCACATTAGATTCTCAGAAAATATGTAGCTCAATAGAAACTGCAGTCACTTCAGAGAACTCTGAAGATAAATGACAAGGGAAATAAATTAGTGAAGCTCTCCACAGTACAAAAGGACTGAAAGAAATTAATTTTCCACATAATCCCTTTTTTTGGGATCAGCTTCCATAATAGATTTGGAAATATACTGAAGAAAACGAGAATGAAAGAAATTTTAGTGGGGCAGAAACAGCTTTGTTCCATTGGGGGGTTTTAATTGTTTGGGGGTTTTGTGTTTGTTGCTGTTGGCTTTGTTGTTTTTATGTTTTAATGTGGATAAAGCTATGAAGAGACTTAGCCGTGCAGGTGGTAGTACCTCAGTGTTATCTCTGCTATTGCTGCTTTTTGGCTAGTATGCTATTTCTTGGCATTACTTCTAACCTTTTTTCTGGGAGTATCCCTGTTCTGACAAAGAAATAAAATTACTATAATAATGTATTTTTTTGGGTGGTCCTCAATGACTCATAACAGAGAATTTGAGAAAATGCTTATAAGCTCCAGCTGAACACCACAAAATAGTCCTTGCGAAGTCATGTCCTCAGGCGCATGTACATTTGGTGTTCACAAATTTTGAATATTAGTTTTCTGAAAATGAGACCCAAATATCTAGTCACAAATGTAGACAGTCACATCTTTTGTCTATGGTTTAATTTATTATATAAATGTCAAATGGATTCACCACCCTTTAACCATGTATCTGCTTGATCACAGGGGTCTGAGGTCCCACAGCTTTTGAGTAGAATTTACAAGGAACAAGGCTGTATTCTGCAGGTGAATGTTATCAGTTGGTCATGACAACAGCAGTCAGAAGTTTTCTGACAAAAGGCCACTACAACATCATTGTGAAATTTTTAATCTCTGTAAGTAGGCTCAGTCCTGCACTAGATCCATATGAACATAGCTTGTGGCCCTTAAAGTGATGCAGATTTAAATAAAGCAGTAATGAATATTGCTAAGTAAGGATCAGGTCATGTGACAAATGAAATTAACTTCTCAGGTTTTTAATATGCAAAATCTAGTAATAAAAAGGAAACTAAAATCCATGAGAAAATGTGTTTATATGTGTTTGCCCATGCTTCTGGACACACATCTATAATGCATGTATGTGCATGTGTGTTAGATAAATAATTTTGTCATTAAGTTGATTAAATTAATTCGTTTTGGGTGTATTGCTAGTAGTCAATAAGGATGAGATTACCTGTGTGACAAATAAATTAGAAGTAGCCACCCTCTAATTGTGAGCAAGATGGAAAGGAAGAATTAGTTGATTTTACAGTATTTAAAGGCATGAACGAGTATGATTTCTTCATTGTAATTAAGTAAGAATTGTTTCATGAATATAATGAGGTTAAAACATTGTGAAGATGGCAGAGACCAAGAAAGAAGTCAGTAACTCAAAAACGAGAACAAAAATTTTCTAAAAGGGAACAATATGTTACCAAAATCACTCATGAGACTCATTTTATATTTTTTTTAGCTGAAATTGTGAGTTATTGTTTGCACAGACCATTTCTGATTTTAATACAATCAAGAAACCTATTTCCATCATAATGAGAAAATGGAGTGTATTTTCCCATGCATGTGATTTGGAACATACCCATGTACTAGTCCAATTTTATTCAGGAAGCAATTATGTTTGTTTAAAGGAAATTACTCATTTCTGGGAGAACATAAAGGTTTACATCCCAGAGTGGACACTGTGGACAAAATCTCAATGAGCAGGTACTATTTCTTTCATGTAAAAGCCTCATGATCCATATTTGCTGATGAGGTTACTGTAGCTTGTTTTTCCTTTAAGGACCTTTAGTTTCCATAAACAATGATTGCCATTGCAACCCCTTGATGCTGGGGTGGAAAATGAGTATGCTTTAAAATCTATAATTAAGGTCCAAGGTCCAGTATATAGACCACAATATGTGGACCTGATTATTGACTTCATGTTTTTTGCTGGGCCACTTCTGGTTTTAGTTTAAATGCAAGGGACATGAAAAGGACTGTCTCGCTTATTCATACAAGAACACATTTAAATAATTAGCAGCAACTAACATGCACTAATAAAGTAGGAGTGGCAGTACTGCTTTAGCTCTGTTCAACATAGACTCACTGAACACAATAGAAAATCTTCTAGTTCTATGATATTTTCCTTGCTGTTCAAAGGTAACTGATGTTCTTTATGATGTCATATGCCCTGCATACCTAAAATAAAACAGATATCTTTTTCTGTATTTTGCTTCAGAGTGAGTTTCTGAAGCTGGTGTGTGCTGTAGAATTGCAGGGAGAGCAAAAGAACTGGGATCTCCCATGAAGGAAAACCATACATGTTCCTGTGCACCCTACGCAGATTTTCAGCTTTGTGTCATGAGGCAGCAGAGCTTAGCCCGTGGTGTGGGCTCTTAATCCAAACCTCCTCTTTGTCGCTGTAGGTTCATGAAGCTGCCAGCCCTTTTCAGCTATTTGGTCTGAGAGTCTCTGGCTTAATGATGGTCACATTACATGAGAACTGTACTCAAACAAGAGACCTGTACGAGTGTTCCTACTGAAATCCTTAGTGTGGCACAGGCAACAGCTGTGCTGGGCTCTCTCAGTGACCACTCGCTGCCTAAGTACCAGCTGGCTAATCCCCATTTTCTCCAGTGGGTAGCTTGGAGACAACAGAGGGAACTGAATATGAATAGGTGGTCAGGGAGGTGCCAGGCTTTGCTGTTTCTCTTGCTCACAGAGTGACTTATAATGTTCCTCGTCCCACTTTCATACCAAGTACACGGGTAAAATGCATGCAAAACACCTCTTGATATGGATAGCCCCTTTTTCCTTCACCACTGCTGTAATAAGACCAGGGACGTAAGGAAGGACTTTAATTTGTCTGCTAATCTTAATGCCTGCTCTGGCCTTTGCTATCATTTAATCTGTAGCATTGCTTCTCTTTGAAAATATATTGCTGTGATTTACATAAATTCTTCAGGAATTAAAAATGTATTGATAACAGGCAAAGCTTATTCAGTGGAAGTGGGACTGTTATATTTTCATAACCCATCCAAGCGCTTTCTTTCAGCTGGGATGGTGTGTTTGCCTTCATAAGATATTGTACTACAGGTCATATTTAAGTATTTTTAGTATTTTCCCATAATGTTCATAGATGTCAGCCTGTGGAAAGGAAGGAAGACTCTAATCAAAACAAACTGAATCTCTCTCCTCCTACTATGAGGAAAAATGCCACAAAATGTTCTATTTTTATTGATTTTTAATCGTGAAAGAATTCTGACATTTATTTGTTATTTATTATCCTCAATGGAATGGAAAGGAATTGACAATTACTGGTGCAAATAAGTTAAAAATACACACTCAGTCAGGTTGGGCACTGCTGCCAGGCTTGCAATGCGGCAGCAACGTTTAAAAAGTGAACCTGAGAAGCTGAGTAACTATACCAGTTGTTTTCTCTTCCAAAGCTCTGATGTTGCAACAGCTCTGCCAATTGTTAGTGTTTCAACCAGTTCAGGTATGTCGATTTTTCAAACTGCAATCACACCCTTAGCTGATAGCACTGACATGCCTATGGATAGTCACAGTTCAGGTCTTGGGAGTGGAATAGTTTTGGCAGCCAGCAGAAGAGAATTTGTTGCCTGCTGAATCCATAAATGCTTCAGCACATCCACAGAGACCTCACACAGAGCAACAGTGAGGACTGCAGCTACATGGAACAGTGTTAGAAAAACAGGATTGTGTTTTTCATCTCTCCTGTTCTGTCTTTTAACTCCAGTGAAAACTACATTATTCACAGAACTAAGTCACATAGAGTCTTAAATCCAAACAAGTCTATAATTTTTTCCCCATAAAGTGCACAGCTAATTAACTGAGACTACAATTGATTTTGAGTCAAAACTTTGTAAGCCTTAGCAGAAGAGAGATGTGTTTTTTACTGACTAGCAGTTGTGTTGTTTACTACGCTTTATGTAGGTAGCATTCAATATCTGATGGAGTAAATGTAAAGCTTCTCAGACATCATCAGTCTTTGCACTGTCTTTGTCACCAGCTGAACATGTGATCTATCAGTCAGCATTAAAGACCATGGATATATAGATTATATCTATATTGGGAACCTGAGGAGCATTCTGAGCAGTCAGGTCTGAATGAGAGCCTCAGTTGCTTTCCAGGTCATAGAGGGGAGAGCCCCCAGGTTGCACAGCTTCCCCACTGCAGATGTGCACACAGGCTTGTGGCCCAAATGTGACCTGTGTTTCAAACTGATGCATGATCTCAGTTACCAGGGACCAGCGTGAGTTGTGTCTGAGCACAACTCAGTGTGGGCAGTGTAGACACAGCCAAACCTGAATTACCAGAGATCAGCCAAGCTGCAGGAACTGATGAGGGATGTTACCATGAAATTCAGTGGAAGAAGTTTCTGTGAAGTTTATTTCATTTGTAATGGGCTAAAAGCCTCTCAGACGATTAGTTGTTGAAGCTCAAATATATAGGAGCCTTCATGTAACCTATCTAACTCTGGAAATTACAAAAGCTAAAGAGTGTAGCTAAAAACTGAATGCTGCACTGAGCATGTTTCTGAACTGTATCAGATTTCACTTTCCTTGTGCAATACAGTTCTTGGTTCTGCTATGCTGCTCTTGAGATGTCTCCATCAAGATAATCTAGCCAACTAAGTCAAGATAGTTGGATGTAAAGGAAATGCTGGATGAGGAGGAATGATGTCATCTGGTCTGCCTGTGGTGGCCCAGTAGTTTATAGATACTATCACAGAGGATTACAATTTAGAAAAGAATTAAGCTGCCTATAAAAGGGTGAATCATGCCATAGACATTCCTATCATAAGAACTTCGACCAGCTTTTCACCAGCATGGTCAAGCCTTTCTCGTATCATGTCTTGATTGGGACTGAGAAGATGTTCTTCTAAATATCCCCTGAAACATGGGGAACACTTTGACGATAAAATTCAGTGTCTGTTGCCACAGAGTTAAAATAATTAATTTTGCTTGTCAGCGTGGATTAAATAGTTTCCGGAGTCATGAGACTGTGCCCAAAGCCCACAGGAACTTTCAGCAATGACTTCTTCCCCAAAGCACAGCTTCAACTGGCTCTAAATTAGCACATGTATAAATGAAGAATGATTAGGCTAACTATCCTTGTAATTAAAATAGTAGAGTATATGCAAATTGGCTTGCTCAGCCTCAGATTGTCTGAACTGAACTATTCAACATAAGACAGTTACAGAACAAGAAAGTCTGCATGCCAGAGGGGAGAGACTGCGTGAATCATCACTGCTCACAACACAACATGCAGGCCAGCACAGTCCTACTGCTCTGCTCTTTCTCTGCCATGATGATTCCTGAAGACCTCTAAATAATGCCTCATTTTTTAAAATCAAACCATTGAACAAAGTTAAGACAAGGTTTTTTTCACTGCCCATCACTGCAAGATCTCCTAGGGACGTTGTTTAAATACGGGGTGCTGGGAGGATCAGCAGCAGCTGCGGTTTTGGAACTAGTGATTGATGATTGATTTCTTCCTGCCAACACTGCACTAAAAGTTTCTCCAGTATTGCTAATACACAAAAAAGAAAAGGTTACAAGTACACTACATGGCTGATGCACACAAAGATAATTCCATTTGGTTTGACATCAAGAAAAGTTTGAAAGAATATTTTGCTGAAAGAAATTATGTTTGAATATCGTAAAATGACTCAGTACAAAAAGGCTACATTTTTCCCTATTGCTATTCATTCATCAAAAATATATATACAAAAGATATTCAATTAGTAATTAGTCCTGAATACATTGACTAAGGTTAATAAACTATTCATTTATCATTAATAAAGCATATGCACCAATATAAAAACATGAACATCTTTAAACTGAATCAGAATTTGTTTTTACAATAAAACACATAGGTTTCAAAATACCAATAACCAAGAAAAGCTTTAAAACATGAAGTCAGCATTTGATTTAGGATGGCTTTGGAAACGGTAAGCTCCCCTGGAAGCTCTCATTCTACAGCTTCCATTTAAGAAAGTTTATAATCAAGCCTAAGCTTGTGAATCATTTTAGGGAAGCAACACTAGCAAGAAAATAAGAAATTAAAATAAACAAACTTCAACTACCATAGCTTTTATTAGCAATCATCCAAGAGATATATATCTCTTTAGAAACTCGTGAAGTACATATAAACACTTTTGAATGCTGCTCATGAAACAGTAGCAACAAAAACAATGCCAGCAAACATTTCCAATAAACAGGCATCCACCTTTTAGGGGCTGGGGGTTTAGGTTGTTTGGGATTTGGTTTGGTTTTTTTTTTTTTTTTCATTTTTAATAATCTAGCCCTTTAAATAAGCTAAAGTAAAGCTCACTTACCCCTTACATGGACTAGAAGGAAGCCAAGGCACAAAAGAAAAATATTTCTGAATTTCTTCATGCTCTTCTATGCAGTGCCTTGATTGCACTGGTTGGTTTTTTTCCAAGCAATGATGGTAGATGTTGCAACTGCAGTGCCAAGGTTTGAGGGAGACACTTGGAATCAGCAGCTCTGTCCAAAAAGGTTTCTCGCCACCACTCACAAGCTCTTCAAGAGAGAGAGAAACCTTTTTGCGTACAACGCAGCTAGCAAAAGCAAGCAACCCTGCTAGAGCCGAACTATGAGCAGCATACAAGGTGCCACCTGTGCTCCAAGAAACTTATTTATCACCCAGGCAGGAAGCATGGAGCTGGGGAAGCAGCGGCAGCACCCAATGAGGAGGGTGCCAGAACACTCTGGATCCACCTCCTTCCCAGAGGGGAAAGCAAACCTGTTTGACATCCTCACCTTCAAAGTAGGGTGTGGTGCTGTGGGAGCTCAAGTAGCTTGTAAAGGGAGACTGTCCTTCTCTGAAGGATGCTTGAAAGAATCAATTAGACATACTCTGTCCTCAAAGCATCACCCCCCTGCTTGTTTCTTGGCTCAGCAATAAAAGCTGATAAAGGCAATCCTGCCAGCCTTAAGCCCTTACTCAGGCCACCAATTTAAGGAATTGGATGAAGGTTAAGAATCTGACTTGCAGCAACTCGGATTTTGCTACAGAGGGATGACAAAAAAATCTAGTTTTATAGACTTGAAATGTGATGTCGGACTACTGAACTGAAGCATGCTCAGCTCCCCAGTGGATGCTTATCTTCACAGGAAAACCTTGCCTGTCATTACTGTTTCTAATTATCTAGTTTGGGGATTTTTTAATATAAATGTCCATGCATATCCTACATGGAGAGAGATGTCAGATGGTGTTGAGTGTGATGATACAAAGCTTTGGAAAATGAACAAAAATCATGCATCTATCTGTACATAGATGTACTTTTAAATTACTGATGTGATTTTAATCCAGTTTTGTCACAGCATCTCTAACAAACACATGTGCCAACACACTTGTCCTTTGAACTGGATTGCAGCCATCACCCTGGTGCCCAGCACCAGCAGGGTGACTGGTGTGCATCCTCCCTTGTGCTGGGGGGTAAGCTGCAGGGGGTTTTGTCAGAGCTGTTTTGTCTAGGGCAGCAAATAGCTCAGGACTCTGCTCCCATGAGTGGCCAATCTGAACACTCGAGGTGTTGCTGGGTGATTCAGTCTGATGTGGGGCACAGGCTGCCCCCAACTGCATTTCTGTTGAGTTATGCAGAACATACAACCAAACTCATGCTTTTATGCTAACTACAAAAAACAGATGCAACAACATAAGATGGACTGATAGAACTTGGTGATACTGGATCCTCAAGAAGCTTGATGTTTTAGTAGGTCAACTCCCTCCCTCTCCCCTGCCCAAATTTGAAACAGCAGAATGGTTTATAAAGGTCTGGCTTATAGCCACTAATAGAAGCTCTAGAGTTCAATTTGGGTATCACCATTCTCCACATCAGGGCCAATTTCTCAGTCTTAGAAGAATTAAGGACATTTAAGCTGAAAAAGTGACTTTTTCAGCCAGTTAAAACAAGAACTATTCCATGAAAGGAGCAACCCCATAAATCCACTTCTTATTTTTTTTTCCAGAATACCAAAAGCAGGCCCACGTGCTGATCTTCATGTAAGTGATGACTTTACCTGAAGGGAACAGGAATGTTGCTAGTCCCAGGCAAGTCTGAACAGCTCGCACATGTTCACTGGCCTTAGCTCAAAACAGTTGTTCCAGCAAGTGAAGTCTTCCCAAAATGCGTGCTCTCACCAGTCTGCTGATACAACTTCATTGTGGTATTGAACATTCTCAGATGGAGTTTGAAAATGATGCACGTCTTGTTCAGATCTTCTGAAGCCAACTATTGCTCTATCTAGCTAAATAAAAACAATATGAAGGTGGGTGGCACTGGAAGGAGTGGATCTAGCGTAGGAGTCAGAATGTCCTGAATGCCAATCCCACTCCTGTTCTTGGGGGCATTGCAGGAACTTCTTGATCTCAGCACTGTCAAAAACATGCAACAGCTTGCCCGAGATAGAAAGTAAAAAATATTGTACACTAAAAAGAAATATATGGGCTAACACCTGACCATAAATTGCAGTTTTAGCTCTTGAAAAATCATTAACCCATCATTTTCTGTGTAAAGGAAAACAAAGATTTGCCTACTATTCACCTGACAAGGTGGATGAATGTCCTGTATTTTTTTACTTGTCTTTCAAGGAAAACCTCAATATTTTAGAAATGCAAATGGAGGTAGAAAAGGAGCCAGTGTGTCTGTCTGTTCTCTACACCACATGCTTTTAGCCCATCAGGCCTCTTTTAGATGAGACAAGCTAGAAGGGAAAAAGAGTTCAGTCACAACTCATCACAGCGGCAGCCCCATCTTCCTGTGGGCAGAGGTTAGACACTGCTCTCTTTGGCTTGGGTAACCTGCTGTATGTGTCTACTGGAGATGAAAGAACTGAATTATACACTAGAACTACTTGGGAATGCCACTAATATCCTACACTACTCATCTTTTGTCATAAAAACAGCAGTACTTTAATTAAAATATTGAAGCATCCAGTAATATAAACCATTGATTTAAATGTAAGCTGAACACAAAAGTGAATTGGTGATACAATTTCTTGACACCAGAAAAATACAATTACAACGTACTAGCTAAAGGTTCAATGATTTTTCATGAGCAGATGGAGGAACCTGTGTTTTATTCTTATGGTTCTTTAAGTACTCCAAATGCAGGGATTTGAGGAAACTGTGGGTTTGCTCCATTTAAGTTCTTTTCCCATTCCTAGCAATCTCTTCACATCCTTTTAAATGTGTCTTTATACCTGTGTAACAGAAAAGAGCAAAACTGAAGTAATATTTTCAACTTGTGGAAAGGTTAGGGCTTGCTTCATAACCTCCTCAAGTGAAAAACACACTTAGAACAGTGTGTTTGAGACGGTCTCCTAAAGTAATAAGTGAAAAAAAACCAACAACACAGAAAAGCAGCATTGGAAGCGTAATTCAGCCCAAGATTCACTGGAAATGGAGTGCACTAAAATGTTTTCTTAGCATTCAAAATTTTGCACAGATGTTGAAATACGCACAAATAAGAGCTATAGCAAAAAGCTGCCAAATGTTATGCTTAAGAATTGCTTGCTTTCATTTGCACAGCCCAATGAATTAATTTGGATAAATCTGGGTAGGTATTTGAAATTAACATCGTGTTTGAAAACCATCAAAACTTTTCTCAAGCAGCCTTTTCCACCAACAGGGTGAACAAAACTGCCACTGCAGCTACCTTGTAGAAGCTAAAGTGACATATTATTCTACAACAAGATCCTGCTTTGATTAATTTTCCTATTATTCATGGTAACTCCTCCTCATCCTCAAAGGAGGTAGACTGGAATAAGAAATGGAAGTGAAGAGGATGTGTTACAGGAATGGGACAGCGCTCTGTTGCCAGGACAGCGCTCTGTTGGCATCCATTTTAACTCAGTTTAATGGTAAAGGTACCTCACTGGGCTGAACTTGCAGCTAGAACCTGAAAAGGACAATATTTTTTCATTCCACTGCACAGTGTGATTGAAACATGTATAGAAACCACATTAATTTCCAAATCTGAAAGTCAATGGTAGCTTAAAAGGCAGCGATGGGCAGCAGCTGATCTGTGGGAGATGACTGTAGAACTACTTCAGTAGAGTGATGAATAATTGTTTAACTGATAATGTTTCCTGTCCCAATGAATGGGAGAAACAATGAATTAGGATATTTAGCTCTGGAAAGCAATGGCAGTTGTGCAAGGAAGAAACAAGATGAAAGTTTCCTGGCAAATAGCAACACAGCAATTAGCACCCCAATAACTGCGAGTGAACTGCTATGTTTTATCCACTGGTAAGTAACAGAAACCCATGAATTGGCACCTTCTCACAAGAAGAGAAGAGACTGAAATTTCGAGGCTTCTGTTTAACCTTTTATATCCAGGTGGCAGCAGCCAGTCTTTCTTCTGTCTTCCACAACTCCAGACTGTGGAGCCACAACTGCACAAACCAGTAAATAGGAAAAATCAGTAAGTTTGTTACTATTTAGGCACCTGGCTACCCCTGCCTTGCCATCTCATTCAGTTATGGTCCTCTCACATCAGAAGGTGAGACAGCACATGGCCCTGCAAAAGTGTCTACTGCTAAAGGATCTGATGACAACGCTTAACAAACATTGAACACCGTTAAGCTTGCCCATACTAGGACTTCTAAGTGCATATTTTCAGTAAATTCTGGGTTAGCAAATCTTCCTCAAAATCCATGCCTGTCCTTCACATAGAGAGCTGCCTTCTCTGCATTTCACACCAGTAAGCATCTCCTGAAAGCAGCTCAAAGCTTTGTTAATTCTGGTCACTTCTATCTAAAATGATTAAAATGTCTATACAAAATAAACCTGAGCTGCTGATGGAGCAGGAAGACAAACTATTTAAAGGATCCTTCCCTAGATGAGTGAGCACCAAGTTTCTTTTATTTTCAGAACTACTGCAAAGAAGAACACATGAACCTTTTTTTGTTTTATTAATTTATTTTTAGAAAAATCGCAATGTTGATAGGAGGTTTTAATAAGTAATTTTTAGGCTCACAAAGCTGAAAAAGGATTCAAGAGTCTTGGTTAGCTAAAAGCCAGTTTGAGCTCCTCCTGCCACTCTATCCCTAACAAACACTGACTTATTTCTGTTTTCTCTATTCTTGGCATTCATATATCTGTTTATTCATGTAGGCAAGCAGTACACTTCTTTCCTTTGTATTTACATAAATCAAATGTTTATATAGAAATCAGTTTTGCACTCTCAAACACACTTAAAGATTTTAGCACTTTTATACTAAAAGCAGATGTGGGGCAAAAAGAGACAAATTAATTCCATAAGAAAATACTAAAATTTGTGTAAAGCTTTGTTGCAAGCTAAGAAACATGTACAAGAAATTCTTAAATGAATTATCCTTGGCATACATTCATATTTGAATGTACAGATATATTTACAGGTCTAATATCCAAATTCATTAATGAGTTCTAAGATGTTCCACAAAATGTTATCTTCCTGTAGAACTTTGTCAGGTGGCTGAAGCCCATTAATAAGACACATATGGTAAAATTGCATGAAAATTTAAAACTATTAGAATTAAAGCCAACAAAACTGGTCAGACTATTCCTTCCAGACAGAACTAGTTATTATTCCAGATTTAGTCCTTTAGCTTTTATGAGGAGTAGTTTTCCATGTTTCCACAGATCCTTGAAACCTTCCTGTTGCTTTCAAGAGCCACAGCATGGGTCACAAGTGCTTTCAGAGGAGGTTGCAATCATAGGTCATCATCCTAGGGGAATCCTTCACAAGTCCAAAAGCACTTCTCACATGTTTGCTATTTCTGCTGTTCAGTGGATGTCTGTGGAGTGAGGTTGGCTTGTTCGGGTCAGTCTTGCTGTTTGTACTTTGGAACTGTAGTGCTGTTTCTGTCCCTTACACGTGTGATAAGCCTTCTGAATTCAGTACTATTTTCTCTTAAGCTTTTGGCTATGGAAGTCTGAAGATGTTAATCCCCACTCCCAAGTACTTCATCCCCAACTGTTTAGACAATGACAAACATTAATGTTGCCAGAAATACAAAGTCCAGTTATGGTTTTGATCTGCAAAACAGGCTTTTCCACAACTGACCAGCTCAGTACTTGCAAAGCAGGAAGAGCCAGAAAGGATGAAGGCTCTGTGTGCATTAACTTTGGGTTTTCTTAATCTGTACCAGACAGATGCAATGAAAAAAAATCTAAAAACAAAACAGAATTTTTGTCTCCTGAATGCTCAAGCACAAGTATCTCTTCCCTGGCAGCTGGCCCAGGCAGCTGCACAGATTGGATGAGCAGCACCCACACCCAGATCCACCATCCATACACAGCGAGCCATTTGCTCTCAGGTGCCCATAACATACACCAAGCTGTTTGGTTGGTCCACTCACTGAGTACAGATTATTTGAAAAAAATGCTTGTACTGCCTGAGAGCAGTAACGTAACAAAAACCGTAATTGCATATTGTTTTTGGAGAGGTAAGGAAAAGTTAAACACACTGAATGTACTTGAGACACACCCATTTGTCGGAGGAGTCAAGGAAAGAATGTAAAGGCACAACATACTTTTACACTCTTGTCATTAAGGCCATGTATTGGTGTGCAACAATGCTTCACAGGGCTAACCATACAGAAGTACTCAGCTCTAAGTCACAGTCCCAGAGGTGTTTCGAACAAGAACTGTTTTCTCATGAAACTTCAGACTCTGCTGTTAATGTTATGCTTTTTTTGTTTCCTTTTTCTTTTTTTTTCAGGCAGAATGCAGGTTGTTTATCCAGTTCCAAAGATCTGTTCTTCATCACTCTTTCTTTAATTTAGTTTTCCAAAAGTGTGCGCTGAACTGAAAAGTGAAAAACAATTCAAGATTAGTGGACTAAGTTAGGATACAATGTAAGTAATACATTACTATGTAATAGTTTATGCAGTCAACAAACTTTCAGTAGATGTTTGACACAGTGTAATAAATTCAGGTAGCAGAGACTTGATTCTGTGGAGCCAATAGGCTGCATAGCAAGGGACATTACATCCCAAATTTCTCACTCAAATAACCACATCCTACTACATCAGGGAAGCTATCTGCAGAGTAACCAGCACACAGCTCAGACTTGCAGCTCTTGCAGATGCAAACAGGCTGCATAACTCATACAAAAAGTAAGTTACTGAAAGGAAGTTCCTAGGTTAACTACATTTTCAGGAAATCAAAGATAGGTCTACACAAAATTTTAAAAACACAGACCTGTTCTGCCATGCCATTTGACCTGCAAGACTGCTTCTAACTGGAAGCCATGTGGGTACATCTATAATCAGAAGCAGACCTAGCATCTGCTGACTCCCAGAACTTAGATCAGGAGCAGCACCATGCTGGCCATGGCTGCCCGGTCTCTTAGCTCAACACATGATCATGCTTGGCTGCAAAATATAATAGAGGCACGAAATTTGGGACATAATATGACACAAATATGTAGGTAGAAGTAACCATATATGATAACATCCCAAGTGTGACTTTATTGGTTAAAATAAAGTATGCATCATCTGATTCATTTCACATCTGAGTCTTGGTGAATCTTGGCCAGAATTTTAGAATAATCCAACTACAGCTCATATTTTAACTGCCTTTGGTAAAGGTCTTTGAATGATACTACTTGTTTCAATAATGCACAGCAAATTGAGGATACCCGAGTCTCTTCAGTTGTTACAGCCAGTCACAAGAAAATTGTGTTTTCACAATTGCCTCTGATAATAATTTGCAGAGAAAATTCAATTCTTCACTTTCTCTAATCTCCTACATTTCAATGACTTCTCAAGGCAATAAACCAATCCATTCAATGCTTGATTCAGTTCTAAGTTTGTTGTCATTGTAAAATCATAGAATTACAGAATCATTTGTATTGGAAAAGACCTTTCAGATCACCCATTTTAACTCTTACCCTAGGGCTGCCAAGTCCACCACTAAACCATGTCCCTATGTTCCACATCTATACGTCTTTTAAATACCTCCAGGGACGACAACTCCTCCGCTTTCCTGAGCACCTGTTCCAATGCTTGACAACTCTTGTCATGAAGAAGTTTTTCCAAATATCCAATCTAAACCTCCTCTGGCACAGTTTGAGGCCATTTCCTCTTGTCCTATCACTTGTTACCTGGGAGAAGTGACGGACATACACCTGGCTGCAACCTCCTTACAGGTGGTTGTAGAGAGTGAAAAGATGACCCTCGAGCCTCCTTTTCTCCAGGCTAAACATCTCCAACTCCCCCAGCCACTCCTCATAACACTTGTGCTCCAGCTTCTGTTGCCCTTCTCTGGACATGCTGCAGCACCTCACTGTCTTTTTTGAAGTGAGGGGCCCAAAACTGGACACAGCACTTGAGGTGTGGCCTCACCAGCTATGAGTTCAAGGGGACAATCACAGCCTTGGTCCTGCTGGCCACACTATTGCTGATACAGGCCAAGATGGCACTGGCCTTCTTGGCTACCTGGGCACACTGTAAGCTCATATTCTGCCGAAATTGCTATTTTTTTTTTTTTAAACAAAACAGCACAATTCATTTTGTCCAGTATGTTAGATGTCAATAAAGTGCATTTAATAGGATCCCCACCAAAGAGCTGATCTTCCATCTAGATTCTTGTCTTACCAGGTGGCTCAGATTGCGCTCCCCTATGGCTTTCCATATTCACATTCTCTTCATCTGCTGGGAAAAAAACAGATGTTTAGCATTCAAATTCTCTTATATTTGAGGTTCTTGATAAATAGAGATATTTTGAGAGAAGACACAGCAGTGAAGAAAATGGGCTATTGATAGGAGTTGAGTTGCCCTTGTTTTGTCTGCACATTAATTTTAACATGCATGGTACAGATGTTATGCGGTTTCCAAACTTCCCAGATTACAAAATAGCAGTGCCTGGCTGAATGATTGCTCTATCCCTTGACTAAACAGTCAGAAAGACTGAAACAGACAAAAACAAAGCTTCTTCCCCTCCTATCACCCACAGTACTTCCAAAGTTCGCTGATCCAAATTATATCTTATTTAGGTGGAAAGGACGCAAGCAATAGATGACTGCAGAAGAATCATTTGGGGATGAACTTTGGGGTAAGTTGTCATAAAACTGGTAAGTAGGCAAGCATCTTGTGAAGACACAAAAGCAAAATTTACAAAATTAGAAGTTACAAAGTATTTTTCAGCAAGAAAAAGTCTCTAGTCCCAACCTCCACTTGATTCTCCTTTAAAAAAAAAGTATTTTTTGCAGTCTCTCCTGCTTATTTTTTAGCAAGAAGTGCTTTTATGTTAAGAAATGTAAAGCTTTAAGTCCTCCTAGTTTTGAAACTCTAATTTTTGGGCAAGGAATCCTTCAGTCTTAGATGACTAGTAAAAAAGGTTACTACTCCCTGTGAACATAAATTCACTGGGCTATTGAACTATCTTATGCATAGGATCAATTTATAGTCCTCATATATAATATATATATACAAAACTGCCTCTCTTTAGACAGTAGGAAACAAAACTAATTTGGAATTCTTACCACTTTGCTTGAAACAGAGTTTCTTCTTCTGGTAAGCAATGAAACTCGATACTGCTCCAATCACAGTAGCAGCCACAGCACTTACAATTCCAGCTATTGCTCCCTGAGAAGCTGAGAAAAACAGAGATGTTTGTACACATTTTTCAGAACTGAAAGCCATGAAAAACTTGTATTGTCTCAAAGTAAACCCTTTTGTAAGTGAACGCTTCCAAAAACCATTACACTGAAATTACATGAAAATGTAATAATCAACTCTGTGCATAATGAAAAGTGAATCCTCTCATTTTATAACCATTGATTTCTTAGCAACGCCCACTGTTAAGGAACTTAAGCATGCCTGTTTGAAGCTCCACTATCTAAAAAAAGCTATCTTTTCATAGCCATATCTATTTTGTATGCATGCAACCACTGCACCAGCATCTCTGAGACCTTAACACGTAGGAATCATTTGCAACATAGAAACTTTAAAGGATTATGGAAGCAGAGCTTGAAAGTAAGAATCCCAGATTGCACAAAAGCTTTTTAATTGCAACCTACTCCCAGTAGTGACCATTCTCGCAGAAGATTAGCAATACAGAAACCCCGAGAAAACAAGCTTCATACATCCAAACACCATCATTCAAACAAATTCATGCATTTACCCTCATCTTCTTGGCCATTTTTTGGAGTTGGGCCCTTTCGTTCTGTAAAAATGAATGGAGAGTTTACATTTTATATGTATAAAGAGCACTCATATCATAATTGACAAACCTTTTGTCAATTAATTATGCAAAATTACAAACCATCTATTATATTCATATGTGCTAAACTGGCACTGAAACAGTTTTCAAAGTATGGTTCAGAGCAGTGCCATCTCCAGCCTTGAGTGCTCAGCACTTCTACAAAATGAGCACAGAACATCTGTGAAATCTGGTTTAATAAGCTTGTGCACCACTGCAGAGCACTCATATAATTTCAGACTATGTATTTCCATGGAATCAACTATCTTTCCTAAAATCTCAGCCTCATCTACTAAATACCTTTGTAATTCTCTTCACAAGCAAGCCAGGAGTTCTGCAAATACTAAGTATATTTGTCACTATGCAACTTGTACCACTGAGGCAGGAACCTGTGCAGATGAAACCACCACACAAAGTGTCCACTGACGTTTCTTGCCCCTTCCAATTTCCAAGTACTGCCCCAAAGGAAGCTTGGAAGGGGAAAGCTAACCAAAAAAGTAGCATCAATAACCTCTATCTAGGATAAATCTTGAGAGAAGTCAGTAACCATTAGCACATCTCAAATCCCATTAGGATAGTTAAGCTACCTCTGACCTGGAAATAGTAAAATTGCAGTAACGCACACAGGGATGACCAGCCCCATCCTAAGGACAACCAGCACCATCCTAAGGATGACCATTACTGCAGCTTGGTTCCAATGACCATCTTTGTACTGAGTTGCACCATAATCAGTAGACATAGAAAATTACCAAAGAAAACTTTGGCAAGCTTTGAAATGGTTTTATACTGCTCAGAGTAGATACACCCTTCATAGAAACATATGGTGGTGAAGGGATCTTAGCGAGCACCGGGTTTCAAAACCCCTGCCACAGGAAAGGTACACCTTCCACTAAACCAGGTTCAGAGCTCCATCCAATCTGGCCTTGAACACTTCCAGGGGTGAGGCATCCACAACTTCTCAACTCCTCACCTCTCACCTGCCTCACCACCACCACAGTAAAGAAGAGAAGACTAAGGATCACTTGGAAGTGTATAGATCAGTTCATCCTGTGGGACAAAGGAAATCTTTGAGAACACAAAGTGGACCCTCTTCTGGCCCACTCCCAGACTTCCTAACTACAAGAACTGAAAGAAACTGAGAGTATGTCACAGAAGATCAAAAATAGCACTTGGATGACCTTAAAAACTATATTCACAGTGAATTTTGAAATAAATACCACATTCACATTTCAGTTTTAGAAGCCATCTTTCTTAGTGTAACAGTAAAAATCACTGAAAGTTTTTGCTCTAGACCAGTTTTACCCCTTAAATATTTGGGGGTATTTTTGGCAGAGACAGAACACATTACTTTTGAACTTGAAGGTATGCTCTTAAGTTTCAGATACCAGAACAAAAGGTGCTATGAATTAGAGCATGTTTAACCAGCTTATGAGCAAGCCTTTATCAAAGCTCAGGTAGCCACAGAAAAAATACAAAGCACAACCTGCTATCTTACCATTGCTGCCACTGCCATCACTTCCTCCTTTTGGTAAATTGCCATCCAATAGATCTAAATCACTTAATGTGTCTATAAAAAAAATGCAAATAATGTTATCATGTTTTAATTTCAGTGAATAAGACACACCAAGGCATACAATAACATGGAAATTTTCTCAAGACCATTCGACTGAATTTGTGGTGGTTTTAGGCTCAACACCAGAGTCACAACATTTAACCTTTTAAGAGCCCTCACAATGTCAAGTCCCTTCAGCTCAGAACTGTGCAGTTTGAAGGCAGCACTCCTTTCTCTGGACTTCCTGAACAACTGAGGGAAGTCAGTGTCCAAGAGCAGGTAGTACTGCACAAATCAGGTTAAGCAAGCAAGGAGCTCTATAAGCTTCTTAACTCTAATAGCCCAAATCTCACTATCCTGTGAAAGCAAAGAAAGAATGTGGACAGAAAATGACCATTTATTTTCAAGGCTGCAACTGTGAATGAGTCTTCAGAGTTGGGTCTTTAAGTCACAAACAGTCCAAATGTAATTCCCTTCTCTGATTTATTACAGGATATTGAAGTGCCTCTCCATTTCCACTAAACCCCACCTCATGGAGCCTTCCTGTCTCCCTCATGGTACCTTCTCCTCCTTCCCTCTGCTGCCAAATGAATATTTAGTTTAGGAACTAATAGTATTGCATCAGAGGATGTTTTAGTTGGGTGCCAAAAGCACTGTACTGAGGCATGCAAGACTCAAATTCAAGTATCTGCTGCAAATCAGGCAGGTAAAAGAACAAGAACTGAGGCTTGCATTCCAGGGCTCTTTACCACCATGTCTGTGAATAATGGCATCATCAAACCTGCATCTGATTCTGTTTTGTGCTGGGTTAGGCAAAGACAGAGAGGACCTCTAAAGCAGAACAGGCCGGGAACGACATGTATTTTAAACCCATCTTTCAAACACAAATAATTGTATTTCTTAACTGGGCCTTTAAATTAAAAAAAAAAAAAAAAGAAGCAACCCTTTAACTTTGAGCTTTACCTTTAATTTAGGTCCTTTAAAAATAAAGATCATAGGCAGCTCCTACTCCCTTTTTAGCATGACTAGAAGGGATTCAGTTTGTAAAGAAGAAAGAACTCAATCTGATAGATGGGTGCTCTACCATAGGCAGCCAAGAACAGCATGGCCCCAAGCGCACACACACTGCCCCATCCTGCCTCTTCTCCATACCATCTTGTTTTTAAGTGAAAGTGACTCAACAAGTCTGTTATGGAATTTCAAGACTGGTGAAAAGCTTATTTGCAAGGCAACTTTTTCTCAGTCTTCAGTGTTTGATGTATGCCACACTTGACATACATAGCAGGCAATTAACAAGGATCAATTATTAGAAGTGTAACCAAGACAGTAAAACCAGGAGTTTGTGCTAGAAGCCTTACCAGAGCCTTTAGGGTGATCTCGCTTGGGGTTATCTAATCACAGAAGAGAGATTTAGGAAAAAAAAAAAAAAAAAAAAAGTTAAGATAACAAAACCAGACTATAGCACAGTAAGGTTCAAAGGGACTAGGAGAGATTAACAAATACTCTTCTACAGTTCAGAAATTCCTGTTAGATCAGTCTTACCAGTGTCTCTAGGATTTGTAGGAGGAGGTGGCTTGGGATCATCTGTAGACAAATAAGAGTTAGAATAAATTGAGCAAAATTACTAGCGTGAAGAAACCAAAAGCAGAGCATGAAGTGACCTTGAAAGATGTTCTGACTTAAAATATTGTATCAAAACTTCCCCATGTCATTCTCCTCTCATTAGCTAATGCTGTATTTCTTTGGTTATTTTAGCTAAACACTGTGTTTTAATGTAACTAAGAGTGTTCCTGCTACATTAACCTGCAAGGATGGAATATGCGCAGAAAAACTCATTCAGTGTTACGCAGCATTTTAGCTTGCACATCTGATTCCAAAGGCTAAACTTCTTTAAATTTTTCTACCAGGTATAGATTACTTGGCTGTTTTCTCTTTTAAAATTACCAGGTTTTAACCAAATATAAAGCTCGGTACCTCTTATGCCATGATGATTTCTGTCTTTTATAACCCTTTTATACCTTTTTACAACTTCTGTATTCTTAGTGCTTTTTGCCTACATTCTTGGACTTATTTGTTAAGCTAGGACACTAAACATTTTAGAAGCTTCATAGTTAGGGATCAGTGTGCCCCAGACCCCAAGGTCCTCTCCAGAACACATTTTGTAAACTAAGATAGAACCATCCAGGGGAAGGTTCCTGGGGAGGGAGGCTCACTCGAGCCTCTCATTGGGGAATCTTTGATAGATATGCTAATTAGTAAGACCTATAATGTTATACCAGATCTTTTAGAGGTGTGCATTGCAGTGGGCATTTCGGGGCATTCCATCTGGACGTAGTGTACCTAAGGATCCTTAAAATACATACCAAGGTAAAATCCCTTTTCCCTTCTAACCGTGTTTGACTCTTGATTTTAAGATCAGGAAAAGGCACAACCTCACTTGAAAAATAGGTGAGGTACACAGAACACAACTAGACATATAGGTCCCCACAATGACATTTCATTTGGCTTGCCACAAAATAGGAAAACAAGAGATCTTAGAAATTATCTCTGTACTGTTTCATCACAGTCTTCACATTAGACTTTCCTTCAAATTATTTCTAACAGATTAATGTTTCCTTGTGCTACTAAAAGTACTTCCTGAAATGGGAGAGATTGGTTTGGATTTAACATTTACTTCCCTAAGTAACAGTTTATGGAATTAGTGCCATCTAGTGAAAACATAGCAATGAAACAAGTAGAAGATGGCTACAATTATTGAAATTCCTACAGTTTTTGTGATCCAGAACCTTAAAATTAGGATTAACAAACATAACTAGACTGCAATTATTTTTATCTACAGTCTGCTACCTTAATTAACTTGGTGCCTTATTATATTTAGGTCATAAAGGATGGATAGACATTGCGCCAGGTACATTTGAGCAGTATCCAGGAAAATATGATACTTACCAGGACCAAAAGCATGGACCAAGTCAAAATCATCTACAAAGAAAGAAGGGAAGTTTTACATGTAATGCAAAAACTGAAGTTGTCTTACATTATTTTTTACACAAAATGCACCTCACAATGTTTTCTCCACAAATGGAATGACATGCTCACTCATCAGTGACTCACAGGAAAGCCCCACAGAGTTACCAGGCATTACCTGCCAAGTGACTTGCTGCTTTTAGAGATGATGGGACCTGCCAAGGGCCAGCTCAAGATGAGCAAGCTGCAAACATGGAGCTTGTTGGCAGACTGAAAGCAACAGAAGGGATTCTCACAGGGTCTTTAAGCTTGTGAAATCACAAAGTACATTTCTGAAAGCAGATTCCAAAATGAAGAAATCCTTTTGCTGTTAGGGAACTGCTTTCTTTTATAGAAATATCACAACCCTGTGCGCCATTGAATTGAAAAATTCAGGATCTCAAATTAGTAGGTACACTACACTTACTTTACAGTAAAAGGCACTACAAGCCAATTAGATCTCACCTGGATCTGATGGTGGTGTCTTCTGAGTTGTAGGAGGCTTCTTTGTAGCTCCTGTCAGGTATGGTTAGGGAAAAAAAAAATTAAATACCATTTAACACACTGTTCAGAAGCTACATGAAGGACAAATGAAAGTACGACTATACAACAAAATGCACAAGATCAAATCTATACAGCAAGACAATTTTGCCTCAAAGAGAAATCTTTTAAGTGCTCCAAAGACAAATTTGAGTCCTATGTGGTCAACATCTTGATAAATACATGGCTGAACTGTTCCACTGTGGTTTAAGCAAACCATATGTGGCAAAGTTGTCATGCTTGGTCATGCAGTAATACTTGGAAATAAACAAGTCAAAAGAGCAGCCACAATTTTCCTGCCTACCTCCCAAAAGTGCATCTTCCAAGGAGAAGTCATCTTGGCCTGTAGAAGGTAAAAGAAACACTTACTCAAACCCAACATTTAATAAAGTTATAAACATGCCTCTGATCTATCTTGAGATATGTTTTCTGCTTCCTGAGTAAATCTAGAAGAATATTTCGAGGCAGGATTGAACACAGACACTCTTCTCTATTTCTCCAGGTAACTATCATTATGTCTTTTCAGAAAAAAAAAAAAAGGAATCACACTAGAACTTGGCTCTATAGAAACGACCCGAAGGTTTGGAACATACATTCCTGCAGTCAATAACACACCTTATTCTTGCCACTGCTATTGCATACTTTCTTAGTGCCATCCACAGCATATTCTTTCCCACCCTCCTTTCCACTGAACCACAAAATAAGCCGGGGGACAGCTCCAATGTGTGAGAACATACAAGATTCAAGTGTGAAGAAGAGCCTTGGAGCACAAAGGCCATTATGAAAGTTATGTAATGAATTTAATATCTTGGCATTAAAAACTAATTTTCATGTGCTTATAAGACTTACCTTTCCCCCTAACTAGGGTTAGCAGTATGAAGGTGGTTAAGATATTAGCACATATGATCTTGAGCAGTCTTTCCAAATTCCTAAAACACAGCTAAACACAGCTGGCAACACTATGGGGTCTCCACGCCAGGGAGATTAGATTCTATTTCCAGTCCTTAGGAAAAGAACACTGTCTCTTGTTGTATTAAATCAGTTGCTAGAGTTACTGCTGCTTACCCAGCCAAGTGCAAACACACCAACTCAATACATACAGGACACAAACTGGTTTCACAGCACGAATACAGTGGTGTGATCTCAGCAGGAGAGGCTTGTAAGGTAAGTGGACAGCTAAAACAATTGCTCAGGTTGCTTCTGATTTTTCATCATCCCTACTTTCACTGAAGCATGGAATAAGAAAAAGGCCTGAAAGTAGATATCAGCTATTAAGAAAATGACATCCGAATATACTGCTTCAGCCCCATAGAAGCTGGAAGACTTTTTCTACCTACTGAGTGTCAAGCCAGCCAGAGCAAAAGTTATTTCCAGACCGCAACTACCTTAATTCAGAAGATACCTGCATAAAGCATTGATGTGTCTGGCTTTTCCTCTAAGAATGTAACTACCAAAGAGGCATCAGAACTGGCTACTGCAAAGCCTGAAGGAAGGAATAAAAAAATCCCATCAAAATCAAACCACAAGCAGAACACACTTACATGACAGACCATGTTAAGACAAGTCATGAATCTAATACCAGGAATGATGGATGCTCATATACCTGGTGACATCTTTTATCATAACTGAGGTCAAAATTGAAATCCCTTTTCCTTCTCAGGTAACTGCACTAATAATGCCTTTTTTGTCAGAAAAGAAAGGAGAGCAAGATTTATTTTTTTTTTTCTGTAATAGGGAAGCAACTGGAATGGAATAAAAAAACTGTGCAGTCTGGCAAACTGAGCTGCTACAGCAGAAACCGAAACCTGAAGTCTAAGAAGTGATTCCCATACTGTAACATTTGAACTGAAAACCACCTTGCTCACAGCCAAGTAAAGGAAACAGCCCTGCCTGGTCTGTGACAAGCCCTTTCATGGAAAGAGAGGCAATTTATGGCTTTATTGTGGTGCACAAGCAAAGCACATTTAAAATCTCCTGGATAAAATAAATAGGTATAGATCTTGAATAGAAAGCAAGAAGATACTTTACTTGGTGTTCCTTATTTCAGGTGGAGACTACAAGTTCTTTTAGATACTTAGCTCATGAGAAACTACTTCACAGAATGCAAAATTTTTGCAGGTCATTTATCTGAAATCTACATCAACTTGCAATACAATTTTATAAACCTCTGTAAAATTAGCAGGTGCTAAGACACAAATGCCAGTCACTTCTGAAGTTACTCCTTTGGTTAGACTACACCAAGAAACCTCGACATCAACAGGAAAAAAAGGTCAAAGCACTCATAAAGAAATTATAAGAGGTATTTGCATGATTGTTCCTCAAACCTGAATTCTAGTTTGCTTGTTTTCTTGAGTACATACACCTCTCAGGCTACAGTCCTCTGGGACATATGCCTAAGACAGGACCTGATCAGAATTTGGTAGACCAACTCCAAGAGGGCAGGCAGAGGGATCTGTTGAAGATGCACACTCCTCAAAACACCCCACCAGAGGAGGGACCATCACAAACTGTTAACACCATCTATCTCAAAGTCAAAGGTGCATCACTACGACAATGAATGTTACAGTGGTTTGTGTATATTTCAGGAGCCCTGTTTCTTTACAGGCAGATGGAAAAACAAGCACATACACTCAACTTTATGCTTTGGTGCAGATGAAATTTTACATGGAGCAGGAAAGGGTTGTATGAAGAGTTTCCCACTGCCAGCATAAAACTTAATCCAGGAACTCAGAATGGCTTAAGCTGCAACTGTTTCCCTCAAGAGGAGGAAACCTTTTTAAAAGGGTGTGCTTTCAGCGACATTGCTATTTTAAGGGAATTTGCACATGAGCCTCACAGAGAAATAATTTAGGATGAGACTGCTGACTGCCAAGCTCACATAAAAAATGTTTTGACAGAGATTCGAATAAACAAATTTGAGAGTCAATTAAAAAAAATCATGCTTTATTGATGGGAATTATTATTCTGAAACCAAAATTCTGCTTTCCAATCATGCAGGAAGACGTCAGGCTCCTCATACACATTACTTTTTTGAGATAAAATAGCAAAACATGTCAAAACTTAGCTTATAGGACTCATTACAGTAATCTGCACTCTAAGGTGCTGGAAGTCAGCTTTCCCAGCAAAGAAAGGTGCTTCTCCACTGTTCATAACAAACCTTTCTATGTCTTTAAAGCAGTTGCTTTTAAAAATGCACTCACTCCGCTTTTGGTATGGGTGGGTCCAACTAAAGTAAAAGTTCAGTGACTTAGCCTAAAAGGAGAAAAGCTCAGTAATGATTCAGCTGGTTCCAGGAAATAAGTAATTAGAAAACAAGAGATAAAGCTACAGAATGAGAATAAATGTACTATCAGGGTCCAAGAAGGAAAAGTCAGCGAGAATATGCTGCACTCTCTACAGATTTAAGGAACATCCAGAGCAACTAAGTTTATGAACATTGTATTAGTCTAAACAAAGATATTTACAAGTAAAGCAGATGTTATATTGCATATAAAGCACAATTCAGCAGGTATTTCTAGCTCCTAGGGGCATGAGCAGATTCAAGAATGCTTCAGAAGTGTTTACACTATTTTCCTTTCATGTCTGTAGCTCAAATACCTGGATCTCCAGAGACACATCTTCAGCAGGCCATCTCTAGTAACCAACATAGTTTGTGTTAGCAGGAGGGAAAACAGTAGGTAAAACAAAAAGAGCAAACATAGGTTTTGACTAGCTGAGGAACTAGAGGGTATTCAAGAGATCCAAGTAAGCAAATAAGAGTGCAAAGACCTGTTGCTGCTCTCAGATACTTCCTGCTACAGTATTAGATTAGTCACACTTACATTCCACTGCAGAAGGCAACGGGAGCTTTGGAAAGTTCCTCTATTAATCACGTGTATGGCAACACACCAAGAAAGGAGACTTGTGATGAATCACCACAAAAGTAACTTTCTGACTTGAGCAACAGACTGCTTCAATTTTGTTTTCCTAAAAATGCCAGTGCTCTTCTGCTTCCTTCCCTCCTTCTCTCCCTAGGGCCTTGCACACCACAGGGTGCTCACAGAGTCTGCATGTTGCAACTGGTCTTCCAGTTGTAGGCTTATGAACCAGGTGACAGTGGTCATCTTGTCTCCATCCCACAGCTGGACATTACCTGCTACTCCATCAGTGGCTGACTTACAATCACAGAGTATCTCCAGTTGGAAGGGACCCATAAGGATCACCAAGTCCAACACCCTGCACCTCACAGGACTAACTATAAATAAACCAGATAAATAAGAGCCTCATTCAGACACTCCTTGAACTGTCAGGCTTGGTTCCATGCCCAATTCCTTCCTGTCTGTTCCAGTGACCAACCATCCTCTCAGATAAGAACACTCTCCTAATGTCCAATCTGAATTTCCCCTGGGGCAGCTTAATTCCATTTCTTTATGTCCTTTTGGAGGTCATCAGAGAGAAGAGAACAGCATGTGCCCCTCTGCTGCCCGCCTTGAAGAAGCTGTAGGCTGTTGTGTGGTCATCCCTCAGCCTTCTCTTCTCCAGGATGAGCAAACCATGTGACCTCAGACACTCCTAGCAAGTTTCGCCCTTGAGGCCTTTCATCCCCTTGATCACTCTCTTCTGGACACACTCTAGTAGTTTGATCTGTTTACTGCACTAAGGCACCTAAAACTGCACACGAGGACTCGAGCAGAATAAAGCTGGACAATCACCTCCCTCGAGCAGCCACCACTGCTGTTCTTGATGCACCCCAGGGCACAAGTGGCCCTTCTGGCTGCCAGACTGCTGACTCACGTTCAACTTGCCATCAACCCAAACCCCCAGAATCTCTTTCTGCAGGTTGCTTTCCAGCTTCCCATCCTCCAGTTTGTACAGAGAACCAGGGTTATCCGATCCCAGACATGGAACCTGGCACTTGCTCTTGCTCAATTTCATATGGTCTGTGACTGCCCAACTTTTGTCTGCTCTGCTCCTTAGCCCCTTATTTTCGTGACCTATGCAAAAATCTTGAACTCAAAGAGGCCTTTCGTCTCTGTAGAGTTTACACACGGTCTGGTAGCCCTCTTGCAGGACAAGGATATTGGTAGCCACAAAGGCATAAACTCAGGCAAAAAGCAGCTTCTCCAGCTTCCAGAACAAAAACTGGATAACTGCATTTTATACTCCTGTGTCTTGTGCTCCTTCTTCTCAGGGGACTGAAAACACAAGGAGTAGAAATATTCAACACCTAACCATGACAGAACCTGCAGAAAATACAAAAAGGCCAACACACTGGAACTTGTTCAAGAAACACTTTAAATAAGAGAACATAGGAATCATATCCCTTCCAATTGTTTTTTAAGCTTACCAGCACTTGATTTCAATCCAGGTTTTGCCCCATCGACATTAGTTACCTACAACAGAAGACTTATACTTCTCAGCTCACATTCAGACAATTATTTGCTTCAATGTCCTATGCAGGCAAAACCAGGAGGGGTAGTTTAATAATAAAAAATCTGGGAGAAAGGTGAGTTGGTTCTCCGTATCTTACTGTAAGAACTGTATCTTTAAGGCTTTAAATGGAGAGCCTGGAACATGAAAAGTACACACAGGTAGGCAGCTAGTGGAAGTACTTAAAACTGTACTCTTTCCTCTCAGCCAGTGAATAGATTTGCAGGCAAGATATCTGCATCAGGCAATGCTGATGGGATGTTTACTCCCACTGCTAAGCAGCAGTTTATAATTAGCCCTGCCCAAAGTCTCAGGAAATTAAATGCCACTGTTTGTTTCCAGCTCTGTGCCCACCTATCAATGCTGCTTTCCAGCTTTGGCTTCTCTGCAGAGCACGAGAAAACAAAAAACTCTGCATAAAATTCTGTTTAGCAAATGAAGGCCCTTCCTACCTAAAATCCTCAAACATGGATAACAGCTGTAAATCAGCCAAAAAAAGCAAAGATAATTTTTCACATGTGGGGGAGTGTCTGCTTTCTGCACATCTGGAATATTCACTAATGTAACCAATGGGAATAACATCAGCTAGATCTCTGCTGTAACCAATAAAAACATTTATTTCTTCTTCAAAGAGATGCATAGGAATAACCTAATAATGATATTTATTTTTTGTACAGTGATCCAAAAGCTGCTTCCCTGAAAAGTTACTTTATTTGCACCTATCTTGAAAACACAATATGTAGAAAGTTAAGCAATTATGTGGCCTAATCTTTTTCCTGATCTGACTGCTAGTAAAGGGTTTTTAGACTTATGATTTATTTTAATATTCAAATTACTGTTTCTTCTGTTCAAAAATGGAAATTTAATATTTTTAAACAGCCTACAAGGCCATATTTGACTCAAAATTATTTACTTAAATAACTAGTAATGTGAGGGTTTTTTTAACAAAACACGCTAACATAAGACATTTGGAGAAGAAAAAAACCTCACATTTTGAAGCACAGTTTGCTTGCTTAAAAGTTTCCTGTGGACTGGGTAACTTTTGTTGCCACTTTAAGCTACAGAGAGTAGGAAAATACAATGGAGCTCCTAGAGCTCTTATGACCTGTGAGCAGAGTTTTCCGGGGCAGGATTTGACATAGGAATAAGAGGACAGAATAAAAAGCTCAAAATCAGCAGAAAGCACACAGAAGAACTGAGTCAGTTGCAAAGCTAGAGAATTATCATGATGGCAACAGTCCTGCCAAATGATGAGCTGCTTATGAGAATGGGTAAAAGAGAACTATGCAAAACTAAGAACTCCTGTGAGTCCCTTCAATCAGATGTCCAGAATAAAAGCAAATACTTGACACGTCAATCACAACCAAACCAGGGATGAGTTGTATACTGCAGTCTGATTTCTTACAGTTTTTAACTCTTCATGCCCATAACGGATGTGACCACTTTCCCTCCAAACTACATCTGGGATGTTTGGTGACAGCACTCAGTGGCAAAACAATATCAAACAGAAAAGCCACAGATCACAGATCTTGTCCTGAAGATTAAAAGAGCTTCTAGACACTGCCACTAACAGAAGCTTGGAAAGAGCTGAAGTATTATTCCATGCTGTCAGAGACTGAATGCTATAATTTATGGCTTAAACATCTTCATGAAGGACCTTTGCCTATTATAGCAAAACTGTATTACAAAAGCTGCAGAGAAGACCACCACACCCTGAACAGGCCTTCTGACTGAGGCCCTGGCCTGCACACTGAAGGAGATAAGATAATACTTTATCTTATGCAAGTCTGGGGAGAGAAGAAATACATTCACAGAGGGATCAAACTTAACATCTTCAGGGAGGAGACCACAGCCCTGGGGCCATCATCTGCCAGGCTCACACAGTCCCTCACAGCAAAGGGTGGGGGGGAAAAGAGGTTTTGGGTGTGTGTTGGAAAAGCCTCTGGTCAGAGGCAGTGAACGCCCATCCTCTGTGGGGAGGAGCCCAGCTGAGGGGCCCCTTCACCCCGGGAAAAGCTTATCCACAGCAGAATGGGGTGACATGGCCCATCAAGTACCCCCGCCAAGGGGTCCCCAGACCCTGCACCAGAGCACTGCCGATGGTGCAACAGATCCACGGTGTTGCAAGGCACAGTGTCAATACCTAGTCAGTCCCCTCAGAGGCACATGGGAATTCCCACCTGCCCCAAACATGTATTAATCCATTGGATTCTATACTTTTCGACGTGGCATGGCAGTGGGGGACCCTCACCACCAGCAGACCAGGTGGAAGGGAGCAATGAGACATCATTGGGACCCTCAGATGGGTGATATGCTTCCACCTAACTCCTGTCACTCTCTCCCTGTTCCCCACCCACCATACACGCTTCTTTCTTGATTTCTTTCTTTCTTTTTTCTTTCTCCTTGTCTCTTTTACGATTGAAAAAAATATACATTTTTTTTTTTTGGCACCAACATCTAACCTCATTTGGTTTTAATCATGCTTTTGGGTGTATTTTGAACCTTTCTGGGTCCAATCCATTTTATTCACAGAGGCTTAGTTTCCTTTGGTCTTCTGTGCTAAACTGGTTCGTAACATGTTTTGGGGGAAGTTGTTTCTTGCAGAGAGTACCACCTCCACATGTTCAAAATAAATAAAACCCAGCTGACCACAGTCCTGGGCAACCTGCAGGGGCTGTCCCTGCTGAAGCCCTGAAAGGACTCCAGAGATGTCCCCCAGTCTCAGCAGCCTATGGCTCTGTGACATGGACCAATCCTAGCCACTGGACTATACTCCTTGTGCTAGTTCTAGTCATAGAACTACAATTAAAATAAGTCACTGTCCATCTGCAACTCTTTTTACAAATGAGAACTGAAATACATTACTCTGTCTCCTGAAGCTTGTAAGCAGAAACCTAAGCTACACTAACAAATCTTTTAGAATATTTGGGCGATGGATGCATGGCACTAGAAACGACAAGTTTTGAGGGCACTGGCATAGGAAGAAAGAAGAGAGGAAAAGGTTTTTGCAAAATGTAACAAAGGGCCTGAATCCACATGGCAAGAAATCAAAAGTTATTGGACATATTTATTTGACTTTTTGTTCGTTTTTTCTCACCTGCAATTTCAGGAGGGCCTGACCACAATTCAAGACTGCAAGTGTCATATACTATGCTTATTGCTATTTCACGTATGTACTTGGCCTTACCAAACATAAATGCATTACTAAAATAAGTGAGCATTTTAATTAATACTACGTTACCTCTTGTGTCAATTCAGGGACTAAAGCAAAATACAACTGGCAGACAAAAGCATGGGCTCATCTGCATCTGTGTGCAGCACACCCTTGAAAAAGGCCACAGATGTTTGACTAAATTGCCTTGCCTAAGTTATTTGAAGCTTGTTTAGTTCTTGCTCCTGCATGCTGAAATTTTCACCCTTCTAGGTAACTGGTCTTGAGCTTTTGGCACCTTCCCCATAGCAACCCTAAACCACGCTGATTTCACGCTGCACATTAAACACGAAGTTACTTGATGTCATCAAGGCCAGCCCAAGAGCAACTGCTGCCACTGCCTTCTCTTGCATCAACAGAGCACCTGCTGAAGCCAGCTCAGTCCTTCACCTCCTGGAGCAGGCAAGGAGTACCCCTGCCCCTCTTCCCAGGTCTCAGTGTAATCACTGCTCTCCTAGGGAGGCTCATGATGGCCCAAGACCCCACTGATCTGCACCACTGCCTCTGTGGTCACGGGGTGGGATCAGGAGCTCTGAAGCGGTCTTAGGAAACCTGTTCTCAAATCTCACCAAGATCAAGCAGGCACTGCGGACCTGCTTTGCATTCAGACACTTTTGAAGTTCTGTCTCGGCATAAGAAATATCAGTAGTTCATTTTTTATAAGCCTAAGATACCAAAATACTTTAATTACATTTTGCTCACAGTCTACAGCTTCGAAGTTTAAGCTGCTCAACAGACAGGACTTCAAGCTTTCACAAAGCTGACAAGCCTTGCAGCTACTACTCACATAGCCTAAATTTCCATAACCAGGTACATTCTGACCACGAAGCTCACATTTACTCATATAAATTCCCTTCCCTAACTATTATATCAATCAGTCTTTGTAGCATGAAAGTATATTAATTTGTTAATATATATTAGTTCACATTTTACATTACAATGCAATGTGGTAGTGGAATTTTACTGGACGCTTTGGTATTGATAGTGCTTAAGTTAAGGAAACCAAAGGACAGCTTGACACTGTAAATACTAACTTTATTTCTTAGAAGCTTAGAGACAATAAAATATATGCCTGGGCAACCAACATAAATGGTCAGCATCCTAACCCCTCTAACACTTCTTTAAAACCCTCCCAGTATTGGCTGGCATCATAGATGTGAAGTGAATCTGATTCCAAGAATGTCTGGATTAGTTGAAAAGCAGCAAGAAATATCGGTGCTTTCCAAGTTTTACCATGATTAGTATTCAATACTGTGGGTGTCAGGGACTAGTCAAATTGTCTTACATTTAACATTTGAAAGCTACAAGAACCATGTGTAAAACCACATTCGGCATGGCCCAATTTGGCTAGGAGACCTCATGCATACAAGTATTTACTCTTGTAATTCCGCATTTTGCACCCTAGCCCCCCTCCTCAGTCGGCAAGGGCCTGTTGCAAATTTTCATAACATCCTCCAAAGGTCAAAGCCAGTATGTCAGCACCTGTCCCTCTTCCAGTCTCGAAGAATCTCATTACTTCTTGAGGTTGTCTGCACTTACATCTAGCAATAGCTTCAGGAGTTCCTGACAAGGATCTTTCTGACTGACATCCATGAAGCCTCTTGGCCTGAAGCGTGTACTTCAAAACAGTGGCCACACAGTCAAACCTCTACATGCATTCTACAGCTCAGTACCCTGCCCAGTCTAGTGCAGAGAAAGGGAGAAGTGTTTTCAGGGCAATTGTGTGATGTCTGGGGCATGACTTCAAGGAATGCTTTCTCTGCTCATCCCAAACCAGTAAAACACTTCATACAGCGACAACATGTGTAAGACAATAGATTAAAGGCTTCACTCCACAACAGTCAGGAAACACTGGCATTGTGTTCAGTCTGCATCCTCACGCTCTGCATCTCTGGTAGCCTCTTGGATTGGAGCAGGGAGGAATGGAAGAAAGAGTAATCCCGGTGTGGTGGGGGGCTCAGAGGGAAAAAAAGAAAGCACAGCAGCAAGGTTCAGGGGCTAAAAGATTAGGGCAATCTGCACTAGATGAAACACGGTAAAATTGTGGCACAAGGAATGAAGAAGTACTAAGAAACCAAAATTTGTGATCTAGCAGACATTGGGTAATAACTGGCATATACATTGGGCCCAAAATCTCAACTGTTGGACTGTTAAGTAATCCTCAGTCTGATCAAGGAAAAAAGGTTAAATTCTAATTTATGTTGAACAAATTAATGGGCAAATTAACAAATTTATAAATTCCTTCTTTAAAATAAAATTTATTTGAAATATACACTTGCAATGCGTACAGAGCAAGATCAAGAATACTGTTATTTTTATAGCAGCACATTGATATGAGGATTCACAGTAAGCAGAGCTCTTATGTCTGCTGATACTTGTAAGCTGACAATTTCATAGCTTGTTTCTTTTACCTCCCTCACCAGAAGCCTTACCAATTCAATAGTTTGTATACTAATAGTAAAGTCCAAAAAAAATCTGTAATCTAACCAGAAATATTAACTGAACAGTAAAATTGACTTTGTTTTTCCAGACTCTTTATTTTCATTGCGGCTTGTTCAGTTATGGCTACAAAGACTCTTAAGGCTTTTCAATCTGTGTACTTGACATATGCTACTACCTCTCGTGCTAAAAGGAAGAGGAAGACTGGGTTTTATGACAAGGGGAAGGTGTGGGTTGAGGAAACCAGACTCAGCACAGTGTTTGCAATGATTCAAATCATAGGAGTTGGCACAAATATATGGCAAGCTAGAAACATGGCCTAAGTTTTGTTTCTCACTTAAAAGAAGGTCGAGAAATTTTCCTTTAACTTCCTATTCTTCAGTACTTGAGGAAAAAGGCAAATCTTCCCTTTTCTACCAAGACTATGTTCTTAGTAGCTTCAGTGTGTTCATGAGCTCAGGAAAACAGTTGGAATGTGTTCACAGTGGAACTGATTTATTAAAATACGGATATAGATCTAATTTCGATATTCACCTGGAACGGACAAGGACTCTCTAACTCGTTTGGGTTAGAAAGGGTGTGTTTATTCCAGTGACAGGAAGCTGTGAGGATCACTCCAAAAGCACAGATCCCAGATTATAAAGCAATCCAAGGTCTATTAATCCATGAAAGTTCTAAATATTCAAAATATAAACGTATTTATAGCATAGACATGTCCCATTCCCTGCTTCATATGGAAATTAGCTAAAAAGTCATTAAGCATGCATAGTTTGTTCTATGAAATTGGTCAGTGGTCTCATAATTATGGGAGGGGTCCCTCATTCGATGACATAACTCCTCTTCCTCGCTATGACCTTTTTACCTTCTTAGTTTTCAACAATACACATGGCCTTGGAGAACTCCCAAGAACTTTCCCAAAACAGGTTTTGAATGGGGTCATCAATAACTGTCTGGCCCTTCCTTTGCAGATTCTTGTTACAGCCCAGCTGAACAACATCAGATAACCAATAACCAGTTCCCAGACCTGAGGAGTTTATTACGGCTTCGGTTTCTTCACTTAATCATCAACTTCTTTCTTTAAATTCTGCTGTTTTTGCTTCCTAAACCTATTCTAATCTTTTAACTAAATTCTTAATGTTTAAATGTTCAAGAAAAATTCAATTTAAATGCTTAAGAGAGACCTATTTTGAATGTTTCGAAGAGACTCGATGTCTCAGAACTGTAAGCATTTCCAGTTCAAGTGCATCTTGTGAAAGTACTACTGTTGTATTTAGACAAAACCTTTAATAAGAATTCTCCATGTCCACTCTAAGAATTAATTTCATCATCTTCACTTCCATTCTGTATCACCTCCTAAAACCAAGTTAGATTTTATGCTCCAGTGTTAATCTCTTGCAGGCTGCCATTACACATGCCAGACTTCAGTTTGCACTATAAATTTGCTCATTTATTAGAAATTTAATCATTTCATAGAACACCACAGGAAAGCAATAGAAATGGATGCAGGACAGGTAAGAACTGCAAGCTGCAGGAGCTGTGCCAGGATATAGGGCTGGAAATGGAGCCAGTGACAAAGATACAATGGCAATGCCCAAGGGATAAAGTAGAAGCAACAGCGGGCAGGGAAGAGGGAGGAGGGAGAGAGAGGGAGAAGTCTGGATGCAGAGTTGTCAGCTCACTACAGCCACACAAGAATCACAAGTCTTGCCTGAAGTTTGGGGAAAAAAGGTCCACATCTCTGCTTAGTACACAAAGAAAAGAGCCGACCTTTACAGGCCTAAAAGGCCAAATTAGAAAAAAGGAAAAGATGAAAGTTTTTGTGAGAATGGAGGAGAAGAATATTGTAAATCAGACTGCAAACTTGCTAGCTAAGACAAGCAGCAACAGCTCTGAGGTGAAGAAGAGATGTCTCTGTAACCATTTGCAACATTTGGGGAGGGAGAGAGCAGGGAATAGATGGTGAAGCAGCTACTGAATTTTGGATCCAATTGCAAGATGCCTGGCATCCATGACGGAATGAGAAACACAGAGTAGGCAGGAAGGCATTTCTGGTGTTGAAGAGAAAAAATACAAACAGGTATGGACAGCTGGAGGTCAGGAAAGAACAAGTAGATTGAAAGATAATGATATAAAATGTAAAAAAAAGACAGCCTTATCTAAAAGCTTTCTGCATAGGCTTCTCCAAGCCCCTCCCCCAAAGCTTATTCTGAAATTTCTTGTTTCTAAATTTAACAAGGACTTGTGTGACTCTAGAGCTGTCTGCTTTGTCCAACAATAGCATCAGCTGTAATAAACACTGGATACTACCCAACGCATTCACCTCACTTTTTATTCACTACATCTCACTTTTACTACCCCTACTATCACCACCTTTCCTCCTTTCCTCTTCACATAAGTTCAGTCTTTTCCTCCAAATCACGGGGAACAAACAAGTGTTGGTAAACTGTAAGTCTAAACATTCTAACTGCACTTCTAGACACAGAAGGTTTAAAGTGCAATATTTCTGTGTCAGTTATAAAATCAGTAATCCTCCCAATATTGCTTGGATGTGCTTTCCTGGAAATACCATCATTTAAAAAAATTTTCACTTTATGTTTTCCTCAGAATATTGGAGTTCTTCACAAACAGAAAATATACAAGCATTTTTCTGCAGTTAAGCAAAAAAGCATACAAAGACAGCTTTATAATGAAAATCAGATTTTTACCAATTAAATTGATGGGTATTTAATCAAAAAGAACTTCTATTTAATGGAAAGATTAATTTATATACTGAGTTATAACTTTTAACTGATGAAAGAACAACTGCTATCCTAAAACAAAGTTTGATTTTACCATGATTAAAACTCTTTGGCTCAGAGTGAAATGAGCTTTGTGGATACTTTACACACATCAAGAAATGGATACCATTTCCTGTGAAAAATTTGGAAGCAAGAAGAGATCCAGTGGGAGTTTTACAGGATGCAAGCTATGAGAAAAGTAGAGCAGAATTAACATCTGCATTTAACTAACCATTGCCCCAGCCAAGAGGCCTTCATTTTACAAGTACAGTTAAAGATGCCATTTCTTAGATGCTTATTTATAGTATGTGGATGCTTCACAAGTAACTGAAATGTGCACAAAGTACACCAAATGCATTTGTTATACAGCCAATGATGTTGTGTGATCAGACCTGACTTAAAATGCAAATGTTTCCTTTCAAAACGATCTTTTTCCCAAAACCTGTTTGAATGACTCCTGCATTTGACATGTCAACTATATATTTTAAAGGAACTGTCCTACATTTAAAAAACCAGTTCAATATTTAGAAAAACTATTGTAAACAGGCCTTACATCACAAAGAAATAAGTTCTTGGACTTTTACAGGAATTTGCCTTATGACTACTTTGAATTCTTTGTAAAAATATCTTCTGGATCTTATTATTCTGGGCTTCACAGTCACATCAAATGCAGACTAAACCAGTCTAAAAGGAGTTTGTGATGACTATGAGTGCATTTATTTTCAACAGGCGAAAACTGTACCTGTGGAAGGAGCAACAAATTTTCTGCAACAAGCTGGGAAATCTTTCCTACACTCGAATTTACAGACATATAGAGAAACAATTTTTTTTTAAATGAAATGTAAACTAGAACTACCTCGTAAGATATCAAGCAACCTTCCAAACACTAGCTTTTGCAATATGGGTCCTGAGTCTGCAGAAAAGCTGTCTCAATGCTGTTGCTGCCTCTATATGCTTTTGCAAGGTGGCACGGAGACCTCCTGCAGCAGCTGAGAAAATACAGACAGACAGGCAAAGGGCAAGATACACAAGCTGGAACACTGCTTTGCTGTGTGGGGAATAACACACAGGGTGCATGCTGCAGGATTAACAGCAAGCCCAGGGGTAATTCCAAGTTCCCATCAGTCCTGCGGGAAACGGGAATTCTGTATGCCCCTGTCATGGATGCTGGGACTTAACTTTTCCATTCAGATGCTCCTGAATGGAAAAAGAGAGGGTATGACCAAAGTGAATGGAAGGTCCTCCCAGGGTGCAGCATTGCTGGCTGGAGTTGTCAGCAGAGGGTTGAGCTGGAGCTCAGTTCAACCACTGCCTTCTCTTCCCCCAAACTCCAGGCCACATATTGCTCTGACAATCCATCTGAATTTACTGCACTACCAGCAGGTGCAGACAACTGAATTTACCAGGCTGTCTCGGTAAGGTGGCCACACACTTGGCCTTATCAACATCATGTCCTAAAGGATACTGACACTCAGTGCACCTTACTGCCCTGTAGCAGTGATGAATGAGTAGTTACTCAGAGAGCAAGTGGGGAAGACACTTGCCTACCTCTAGTGCAAGAAAACCTCAGTTTGAAGAGACAAGGTTGGCACCTGCTGCCACTGCCCCTACTGCCCCTGCCCTCCTTGGGCTTGACTTTCTTGACCACTGCAGCTGGACGGATGAGGCATGAAGGCATTATAGGTATAGGCAGTGTGTTCTGTCCTGAAGGGAACCAGCTACAGGACTCTTATTGGAAGTCACCCCAGCAATGTTGCAGCCACTCAGACTCAGTTGTTCTTACCTTAGCTATGCAAATAATCTGCTGAAAGAGGTACTGAACTGATTAAGGGGACATGGATGAGATTTAAAAAGTAATTAGCAGCTGACTCCCTGGAAAAACAAAGGGAGGGAGACTCTAAAAATGCATTTACCTTATGACAGTGCTGTTCAGCCTGTCCAGAAGCGCACTGGAGAGTGGCAGAAAACAGCAGATGTCAGAGAGTTGAATGATGGAGTTCCAGGCCCACTACAGCTCTTACATGCACCAGAAGCCAAAAAATATACCTGGTATATTACAACTGGTGTTGTAAAAGCATTCTTTTCAACCCTCCTCACTGAAGGAACAAGACCCCAGCTGCCTTCACCTGGAATGGTGTGCAGTAAATCTGGAACTGGCTGTCACAAGGGGTGGAAACGCAGCCCTACCATCTTCCATGGCATCATCCACAAAGCTTCAAGGCAACATCTCTGGAGAATTTTTCCACTGTATTGATGATATATTGGTTAAAGGAAAAACCTTCAAAACAGTACTAAGTAATGGGCACCAGGTAATCTCTGTCTTCCCCCAACCTGAACTGATTAATCTGAAGCCAGCAAATCAACACAAAAAAGGCTGAACTCTGGCTATAAAATGCCCCAGCATATGACAAGTTATATGCTGAAGAGGCTGCCGTGAATTTACAATACTAATGGCCTTTGTTCCCCTTAGAACACGCTTGGGAACCCCAGTGGCCCTGAGAATACATGTACACAGCCTCCTGAGTGATCAATAATGCAGTGCAGAAATGGCTCAAAGACAGGAGTCGTGTTAACCAGCAGCAGTGAGAAAAACCACTTTCAATATCAGGAGAATGGAAAGTAATAAAACAGCTCCTCAGAAAAACATCTACTTAAACACATGGTGTAAATAAGAATATCTGAAATTCAAAGGCAATTTAAGAAACATAGGCTGACCAGTTAGCCAGACTTGACAGCAGAGGCTTACGGTGTGGGCACAAAGAAAGGCTATTTCTAGCCAGGTAGGTCCATGAAATTTCCGCTTGTGTACTGAGGCAGAAAACACAGCTTAGACTTGTCTCAGGAAGCCACAGAGCAAGCAGCCAGGCAGTGTGAGATCAGTGGAATAATAGGACATGCATGAAAAGTACGAATGTTGAAACAGTACGCGTGATGGGAGAAAGGGAAGTTTGTAGCAGCCTGGCAAGTAGATCAGCCCCCTTTATCTTCACACCACCAAGCAGGAGTTGTGTCCATGCAGCAGCAAACTCAGATAAGTGCTGCTAGAAGATTTTCTACTAGGACAGATAACATAGGTGGCACCGTAGGTGCAACAAACGAGTGTGTGTTGGCATGACAGACTGCAGCCCTGACTAGTCTCAGTAGTAATAATTTCAAAACCACAGCTGTTGAAGAAAGAGAGGAAGATTATTGAGCAGAGCGGTGTATCATATTCATTCTAATCCCCTGGCATCTGGAAAGGTAGAACTGTACAATGCCTCACTCAAAACTGCACTCCAGGAAGAGGGAATCTCAACTCTATGAAGCTAGGGGGGAGCCAGTTAACAAAAATGCAGGAACCCCTCATAGCAGTCCTGCAGAAAGCCATTTATCCCAATTTCAACTGGGTGACAAAGTACTATCCAGCCCCTGGGACACCAGAATTGAGATACAAGGTTGTGTGTATCCTTCTGCAGCAATGGAAATCTCTAAGGAAGAAGTCCTTATCACTTGAGGACAAGGAATTACCTACTAGGTGGCCTTTGAGAAAATTATAAAGAAATTAGATATGAGCTGTTATGTACCATAAATAATTTACTTCAAAACCATGCCATGTGTTTTGGAGACACAAGATGGAGGTATTTGAAGATTTATGTCCAAACAGTTCTTGGGTACATGCTGCTCAAGAACATATTGCATGGATGTTCCATCCCCAGAAGTGTTCATGGCCAGGTTGGAAGGGGTTTTGAGCAACCTGCTCTAGTGGAAGGTGTCCAGGCCCACGGCAGGGAATTGGAACTACATGATCTTTAAGGCCCCTTCCAACCCAAACCATCCTGTGATTCTGTTCTATGGTTCAATGAAAGTACAGGACTTGGCAGGGTTTCAGCAGCAGGCTGCCCTGTCTGGGAAGAGGCCATGAACTGCACTGTGCCACCTACAATGGTGTCATGGTGGCACTGCGCACACCAAACCTTCAACGGGTCATGGCAGCACAGAGCATTCCTGCTTGAGCACACATGAAGAGCCAGCCAGCAGGGACAGGAGACACACGAGGACATGGTCTGAGACTGACAGAGGGAGACTGCAGAGGAACACATGGCTGCAGAAGTGCTCCAGGCAGTAGAGGTTCAATGCCAATAGGAGGCTTCCTGGAGGTACTGCAGCAAAAACACCCCTGAGGGAGTGTGGCCACTCACACCAGGGCCACCCACACCATAACAGTGACAGCCTTGAGGGACCACAAGTGACCCTCATAGGGGGTGGGACACCAAAAAGCAAAGAGGAGCAGAAGATCAGCAAGAAGCATGAAGGAGCAGCAGGAAGACACCATTAAGCTCATTACAACCTTCTTGCTCTGCATTTTACCCCAGCAAAGGAGCAGATGGGCTGAACACGACCTGCAATGGAAACCAGGGAAGCTGATACAGAATCAGTAGGATTTTTTGGGCTTAAAATTAAAGCAGGGAAGACGGAGGGCCTTTAGGGTTTGATGGATCTTTTTTTTTTCTCTCAATTCCCAAACCAATGATTAGAAGTTTGCATTAACTGACAGTAAGTTAAGTAAAAGTTAAATGAGTTGAGACTGTTTTGCTCATAACATTCTCTCAAAACATTTTTACTAGACTCCAAAGAGCAGGTTCCTGTGCCAGAGAATGCAAAAGTAGTTTGCAAAAGGCTAGAAGAAAGAGGAATACTCCTGTCAAAATGATCTTAACCAAAGTGTACTATTATTATTGCATTTTACTAACACAGATGACACCTGATTAAATACAGGGTGATTGCAGTGAGAAGTTCGAGACAGCAAGAGTTAATGCAGGCAAGAATCTCAAGCACAGGCGACCCAATCATATGAACCAGAGTAACATCAGGAAAATATTGAAATTGGTCTTGGCTGGATGGCAGTAGGCTGAGTCACACTTAACTCTTGCCAAGTTAAATCACTATAACTAACAGTTACAGCCTAAGGAAAGCTTAAGGATTGTTGCAGTGACGCAATAGTGCAGCAGCCATTTTAGATTAACACCACATAAAATAATTATTAGCCGTTTCACATTAGAGAAAATAGATGAAGAAACATGTGCTGCACTTTTAAAGTTCATGCTGCCGTGTATGCACTCTAGCACTGCTACTGAAATTGTTCCAATGAAAACTATGTGGTAATTTCTGATGGTTTTGTTTGAGTTTTTAAAATCAGATTTCAAAGGCAAACTACTCCAGAGCCCACAAAGCAGAGGTCAGTCTCCAGGAGTCCCCCCAGCAACTCCCTGTCCCAGCTGAAAGCTCCATCTGCTGGATTACTGACAGGGATCATTTCACTATCTTTCATCCAGCTAGTCATTTCTCTCAACAGCGACTTGCCCCAACAAGAAATCCTTGTTTCTTGCTGTGTTTCCTTCACAAGTGTTTCCATCCCTTGCTCAGGGCCCTCTAATTACATAGGTCACAGAAAGAAGGGATCTCTACCTACATTTCACCCCAGGCTACTGATCTTACAACATGGGTACCTCATTTTCCAGCTTGTATTTTCCTCACCTCTGGGTGTCCTTTTGGCAACTGTGTTTCAAGCAACAAGCTCTACCCAATTCTTGCAACAGATATGTAAACCATGTATCCCAGAGTCCAAACTCCAGGTCCTCAGTATGCAGACAGCTTTTCATGCCCTGATCTTTCTACAGTCAATAGGGGAGACTTTTGAGCCTTGAGTCTGAATGCAGCAGTTTTTTGCTGCTTATCATGCACAGAATCACGGAGAATCACTGAGGTTGGTTCAGACCTCTAAGATCATCAAGTCCATGTATGGAGTATCATGTAAGGCTTTTTTTTTTTTTTTTGTTTTATTCTTCATCTGCTGTGGTCTTCATACACACTGTACAGAAGTCATGATAATGCTTTTTTTGCATTGCATTTTGAAAACCACATGCCTCAAATTAGACAGTGGGACAACCTGGTTTGCAGGTGTAAGATGGCTGAGTTGGTCTCATACCTCACAGCCAGCCACAGCAGGAAGCCTTCCACCCTTTCCTCCCCTGTCCCCACCTCCTTTCCACTCTCCCATGATAGGCCCTGCCACTCCCTTGTGCTGGCAGGAACAGCCATCAAACACTCTGCAGAGCAAACTCAATGCCGATTAGTCATCTGCTGACTTATCAAGATGAATCATCTCAGTGCAGGCCTCGATGGGCACCAGACCAAACAAAGGAGGAAGAGAAACAGAGAGATCCCACTCCTCAGCAGGGGCAAGATGTCAGGCTTCCTATAGAAACTGGTGATACAAAAACTCGCAGTCAACCTTCCTGTGGATACAGACCCAATGGCATCTAAACTCCAGCTTTGCCAGACGGGCAGAGTTCGTAATTGGCACACGAGACAACACTTGAAAAGCAGCTTTGAGGTTAAAACCGTGAGCTCTTTCTCCAAGCAAGCTCAAATTACACAGTTCACCCTTGCTTAATAATGCATTCAAATCCTTGTTGATATGTTGAATATTGGTTTAGCACTAACAACTTTCCTGTGCCTAAAATGGATGACCCAATATGAAGTTATCAGTCTGGAGCACAGACTCTTCTGCTTGAATCGTGAAAGCAGGCAGTGCCAGTGAAACCACTCACCTCCACACAGCTGCACGACAGCTGAACTCCTGGTACAACAAGACACTTAACCTTCTACACGAGTTCTGCAAATTCAGACTACAGACAGCCCACCAACAGTAAAACTAAGTTTTTCAAAAGCATGTAATTCAGGTTTTGCCTTTGTCATTTAAGATTGCAGGAGAACAAATCTGAAATTCCCCTGGAGGGCCCCGCCCTCCCCAGGCTGACATTCTCAGCAGTTCTCAAATTCCTACACATTTGGTTTAAGGAAAAAGTGTCCAAACCAATTATAACCTATTTACTCAGTTTGCATTATTGACATTAACCAGTACTCATATAAATTAACTAGCTTTCTAAAAGCAATCTGTTTAAAAGGTAGTATCATTTTCCTCAGCATTTAAAACAAGACCCCTAGAGGCAGCTGTTGTGCACCTTCCCTCCAGTAAAGCAGAATGCAGACATCTCTTTACATCTCCATACTTCTTGGTAAAAAGTTAGGAAGACTATTTCTCAGTGGCCCAAAATACTTGCATGTGTTAAGAGCATCACAGCAAAGATCTTGCTCTCCATGACTGTGAGAACTGCTTACATTAGTAAAGGAGGAAGTTTTCCACACAAGTAGTAAGATGACAAATATAACCAGCCTGACTCCTCATTCAGTTTTAAAGGTGGTTTCTGTAAAAATTGTACTATTTTTCCAGGAGCTGAGCTTTGCTAACCTACAAGTCAAGACCACAATAGGGCCACAGCAGAATTCAAGCAGGCTTGCTGTCAAACTGCTTATCTGGCACCATATGTCACTATCTACAGCTTCCAATCAAAGCTAGGAACATGTATTTTTCCTTGTCTTTTACAGCAGAGGTAGATATTTAAGATTAGAAGTGCTGCTTTTACGAAGTACCTGAAAGAAAATACCATAGACATAGCAGCAAGTGTGCTTATTAACATAGTAAAAGAAGAAAGAAATGTCTTAGAAACAAGTCATATAAATGGGAAATGACAGCTTGGGCTGCACATTCCAGTTCAGCAGTCCTCCGCCTGGAAAAAAAAACTTCATACTGGGGACTTTGCTACTTTCCCCACCCTCAAATGTTTCTTCTTACCAAATACCACCGTGCTATTACATATGCACTTTTTTGATCAGGGTTCAGGAAAATCGTCCCTGATAAATACTGAAGCAACGAGAAGCTGCTCAGGAAACCTACCAGAGTGTTTTACCCTGCGGTTTTGCCATATTTATTTTTTAAAAGGCTGTCGTGTGACGGCAGAGGCAGACTTTCTGGGGAGTAACTGTCCGATGCCCTGGGACTGCCGTAACTCCGCTTTCTTGCCTAAAATGGAAGCCGCGCTCCAGCCGAGCTCCCCAGGACCTGAAACCCCCTTCGAGGACCCCCCTGCATCCTACTGGGGCGAGGACGACGTACTGACCGCAGATGATAAACCAGTCAGTTTCCAGTGAGGAAGGCGGGGCAGAAGGCTCAGGAATACTTTTCCAGCGAGTTAAATGAGAAGAAATAAATTTAAAAAAAAAAAAAAAAAAAAAAAGAAGAAGAAGAAAAGGGGAGGCTGGAGAGGGAGAGCGCCGTTTCCCTGCTCTGGACAGACGGACAGACACGACCAACCGGGGACCCGCCCGGCTCCGTCCCGGGGCCGCGTCGCCGACCGGCACGGTGCGGAGCGGCAGCGCTCAGCCCCCGCCCCAGGGACCCGGGGCAGGCAGCGCTCCCTTCCCGAGCCGCGGCAGGACCGCTCCTCAACTCCCACCTCTCCTCACCTCTGACGGAGAGCAGGACGGCGAGGAGCACCGGGAAGAGAAGGAGGCTCCAGCGCCGCATGGCTGTCCGCCCCACAGACACACAGACACACAGACACCGCCCGACAGCCGCTCCGGTACCGCCGCAGCCGCTCCAGCGGCACCGCCCCGGGCCGGGACACCGCCCCGCCGCGCCCCGGGCCCTCCTTCCCGCTGCCGAGCTGGGACAGCCCCGGGGGCTGGGGCGGGAGCTGGGTGTGTGCGCTGTGCGCCGAGAGGCATCAGGAGTGGGAGGCCGCGGTGCTGCTCAGCCCTGCCCGCTGCCGTGCAGCCTGCCCGCGGACCGAGCCGGGCTCCGAAAGGAGCCTGCGGGGCTTAAAATCTGGCCGCAGGTTTTAATAGCAGAGATGAATGCCCAGGTGCTCAGGCGCTGCTGCTCTCTCTTAACCCAGGCACTCCCTTTCACTGCTTTTCCTCAGGAAAAGTTACCCAACACTAAACACACCAGGACACCTAATAATGCTGCACATGGCAGGCTTGCTTTTTCTTTAGTCAGTCAGAGGAGAATGGTTTTGAGTTTTGTATTTGCAAGCAATGCCACACTGACCCGTGGCCAACAGGTACAAATGTAAACCTGCGCACACCACCGTGCTGTGGGAAGATGAATGTTAAAGATCTTGTTTTCCTATAAATCCTTTCCAATGGCCTTTTTGTGCCCTGTATTGAATGCCTTCAGTTGAGGACTGGTCTGTCCCAACATTGTGGCAGCAGCCTGAAGCGCTGCTTCTGCTGCAGGTCATGGTCAGAATCATATTGACACTCGTGCTGAGCTGTGTTGGGGGGCATTTATGAAAAATACTCTGCCCCCAAATCCTGGTTTTTCACTTGCCAGGTATGCACTGGTTATTGACTGGATGGTAAACAGTACAGCGACGCACACAGTATGATTTAGAAGGTAGCTGGTGATGTGCAGCTGACCTGGATTCAGTGGTCATACGCCTGTACTTTCCTCAGAGAGGCCTATACCTGTTATTTAGCATTTGTAGGACCTTGCCAGCTGGAAAAGTGGAATGCCAAATCATTTTCACCAGTTCATAAATTGATGGGTGTTTCTTTTTTTTCTTTGACAGTGCCTAGTCAGGTCATTTTTAGATTTACCCTAAGGCATAAAAGAGTTTAACTGTAGTAATAAAAACACTTTAAATTATAATGTGTTCTAAATTAAGCTTTTTCATTAAAATATCTGAGTTTTGCAGGAGTAGTATTGAAGTTGGCATTATGTTGGGGCTAGCAGCTACCATTTTTGCCAGACTCCAAGCCTAGAAGGTAAGATTGATATGTGCACATGCATTGTGTAATCCATCAGTATGAATCTTGCCATCAATGCTATGTGCACATACACAGGAAATTATTAATGTTGCTCAAAGGATGTCCTTTAACAGAGTGTTTATGGTTGTTGTTAAGAATTCCCTAAGAAGTTGGTCCCTTGCCAAAAAGAACAAGAATTGGTACTCCTCAGACTACTGCGCACTTCTTTAATCGTATCATACCAAAACTCCTGCCCAAGAGCTGCAGAGCTGACAGAGAAAACCTAGCTATCTCACTGACATTACCATGTCAGATCAAGGCCCTCCCTGTAGCTTCCTGTTGCCAAAATCACTCTTCATCAAAGCTGCCATCTTCAGATGAAGTAAAAGCAACTTCCTGTTGGAGAAGACATGAAATAACTGTGGTTGGTACTAGAGCTTATGCTTTCCACTTGGTTCAATCCTTTAGAAGGGGCACAACTAGCTGGCACTACCCATTTTATGGCTAATAAATTTTTCATATTTATAAATATCTGGTAATTTTTTTTGAATTTTACTAATATTGTGATCTGATAATTTCACTGGTATTTTGTGAAAATGAGGTTCCTGATTTGTTGTTACCAGGTCTTCTATGTGTGGATTTGATTAGAAAAAAAATCCAGGCTTTGTTGTTTCACACGTAAAGCCAACTCATCTGTAAAAATCAAAATAATTTAGCAAAAAGGCTGGTTTTCTTATTGTTGGAGTAATAGTCATAATCTGAGACCCACTTGTTCCAATACCACGTATCCTTTTTTTGCCTGGCCTGCAATGGTGGCCCTAGCAGGTCTTTTACTGTGTCTCTGTCCTGCCCATAGCCTCTACCTGGAAATCTCTGCAGATAGCTTGGGCATTTTCCTGATCTGAAGATGCTGTGGGAGGAGACAAAGTTGCCTTAAGGCTTTTTTTCTAATGAACAGGAACTTAAAAAGACATGCATGGTCTGTGGTTTGACCTGAAGAAAAAAATGTGGCTTATACAGCATCACAATGAAGACTGGAAGTTGTAAACCCAGGTGAAACTGTTCAAACTTGAACAAGATCTGTGGTGTGCACAGCTGAAGTGCTGTCTCTGAGCTATGAAGGTAAATGTTTTTTCTTCTCAGTTTCCCCCATTTCCTCTTCTGAAATAAGATCCTTGTAGCTTTTTACTGCCTCACCCTAACTTTTTTCCCCTTTTACATATGAGTTTTCAACGAAACATCATAGCTCTCCGATGTCCAAAGAGGCAAAGGAAAGACAAATAGATTTTTATTTGCTAAAATCTAGATCTTCATGGAGCAGTTAAAACCTGCTCTATCCCCCAGGGACACCTTTTGCCATCAGAGGGCCACAGCCACTGTTTGTGGATGGTGAAGCAGATGGACAAAGACAGCACTAGGAAAAAAGAAAGGAGATGGGCAGGATTGGCAAACCATGCTTTGATTCACACTTGTGTTCAGTTACTGCTATAAAATTGATATGAGTATGAAAAGAACCCTGGAGATTATGTTGCCTTTTTTGCTTTTACAGTTCACCAGAATTTGGCAATACTCCGTAATGACTGTATTTCAGGTGCAATTTTTCTGAGGCTAAGAACACACACATATAAGGAGTGTGTTTGGGTGTGTTGGTGCTGTGGCTCCATCTAACCACACGTATTAGAAGAGTATTTGCCATAAGTATCTCATGTTTTTTACTCATTTGGAAATCAAACTGAAGGGGCAGGGTTTCATCTCTGGTTTCTGTCATGGCATCTACTGAAGCATGAGCTCTGATCTTTAGGTTTCTTCTCACTAGGAGGATATAAATGTTTACACTTGTATGTATTTTTAACTAAAAGTCAAACACGTAACACCTTATTTTCTCCCAATGATTTCATCTTGAGCTGTGACAAGGAGCTAGTTCCACCAGGAAAGTTTCCTGTAATTTTATCAGTAAGTGAAGTTTTAGAGCCACAAACAAACTGATATGGTATAGTCAGTCAATACTATATATATATATATATATATATTTTTTTTTTTTTAAGGGTTAAGTATAAAGAATGTGCTAAAAACATAATTAAAACCTTATTGATCTTTGGTCACAAATTGTAAAAATTATATCAAGTTTGTTTCGTTAGGTTTTTGGTTTTTGGTTTTTTTTTTGTTTTTTTTTTTTTTGAGTGGCAGCAGTATTTCTGATTCTAAGGACATATTCAGAATAAACAAGAGTCCAAGAGGCTGTAGAATCTCTTCTGACTCCTCTCTTAGTTGCTATTTTCTGATGCTCTCTGCCTTGCAGGACAGGAGATACATTAAGATACTGCAGCCTAAGTGTTTCTTCCCAAGGAAGCAAACTAGATTCCTCTAGAATCAGCTGCTTGATAACAGCTATTGCTTCAGAAAGGACTTTCTGCAGGTGATCCTGAATACCTTTTACAAAGGCGGATTACCTGATCTATGCCACCTCAGCTTTTCCGGCAGTAAACGTCCTCTTTCTGTTGGTACCTCTTGCTCCCTCCAGTAGCAGCAATAATTGCAGCGTGCTTACGTGACTTTCAGCACTGGCTTTCACAGTTTGGCACCAAGGTCTATGGCAACTGAGGGCCCATCTCCTTTAAAGCTCAGCCCATTTCTCCTACTATAAATACCAGCTGGGTATTGTTTCCTTTTCAGATTCTCCCCACATATTTTTTGTACTTTGTTTTGTTGTTTTTTGTCTTTCAGAAGCTATCCAAATACCTTTCTATGTCCAAAGTCTATTACACTTTTTTTCTTCATAACAGTTCATAAAGAGAAATGTGATTTTATAGATCATTTTTCTGCATACTGATCTGCATTTGAAGAGACATTAGGTAAAAAGTTGTTTATGAAGTAACTGTTATTTTATGACATGAATGCCATCAAAGATTAGTTCCATAAGAGAAAATGCAGTTTATTGATTAATGAAATAATTTATATATCTTAAAAGGATTTTTAAATTAATATTGTATTTTATCTGAAACAGGGAGATACTTTTTTTCATGCACAACCCTTTCAAAAAAATAAATCCTCTAGCAACAACCCTTAACATGTTTTTCCTTTAACTCCTGTATTGTTAGACTTCAGTATCTTCACTGAATTCTAGTAAGGGGAAAAATTCTTTTTGCTCTTTTTCAGGAGAGACATTTATGGCAGTTTTTTTTCATAATAGTATGAGCTAGAAATATCTAGACTAGTATAAATGCTGAAAGCAGTCTTATTGTAGCAGTAGATGATATAGACCTCTACATAAACTTATAAATTACAGTGAAAAGATGGGTTTGGATTTTTTTTTTTTTAAGATAAGGCCTTTTAAGTCAGGCTGTGGTATAAATTTTTCCAAGGAAAGTAAAGTGGGACTTTTGCTGATAGGAGCTCTTGATTCCTCTAATAATATTTCAATTTTATGTTAATTGTATAAAGTTATCTTTGTATTTAACTGCTGAGATTAATGTTTCATGGTTCACTACATATCTTTTGAAACCCATTTCTTCTATCTCTGCATTTTACCATGAAGCTTTGTTTTGAATATTTTAAGTCACTTTTATTTTAATGTACGTATTTGACTGACTGAAAAGAAAATCTGGAATACCTTTCCTCTCTTTTTGGCAAAGTGACATTTTAGTAATAAAATGTTTGTTCCTTTTGAAAATAGCTCTGATGCCCAATTTTTTTTCTTTCTTTTTGCTTTAAGAACAAAATAATTAAATTTTAAGATGATAACTTTATGCTTTGTATGTTATTTCTCTTGATGCTAAGTTCTGCTTTTCTCTGGTCCTCAGAGAGAAAGAAAAAACTGACAGAAGCAGTTCTTAAACAGGTAAGTGCCACATTCAGTTTGCACTGTTTGATTGAGCTGCATCCTTCCAAGTCTAAATAAATGTGATTTTGGCACTCCTGACATATATTTAGGACTGTTTTATTCTATAAAACAAAAACATGTGAGTATATGTTTTAGCTGCTCTGGTACCATTGCCATATGCCGTATTATCTAAACATTTCCTATTTAAGGCTTTTGTTCCTATTTGCATTTTCTCCTCAAAGGAAAAATAGCTCGCTGTCATAAACTGTTATATTCACAAGAAGCGAAACAGAGTTGGAATGCCTTCATATTCAGTAACAGAGCAATGTTTGCGGTATTCCAAACACTGACATTGTCTAGACGGCAAAAAGAAAAGGAGAAGGTTCCTTTATTCTTGAAAATCTTTGGTTAAAGCTCAAGTCTGCATGTCTCATTTTTTCAGAATCAAGTTTCCTAAAACATCTTTCATGTAAGAATGGAAGGAAGCAGTCATACATGTCACTGCCTGTGTTCCACTTCTTCCTGCCTCAGGGATGCAGCACAGTGTAACCGGGGCTTGTTAGGGCTTTCTTTCCTGCATGGCCTCTGATCTATTCCGCTGAAGCCTCCTGCAGTGTGGGCTATAAGGTCACCTGCACCAGGGACATGAGCTAGACTAGTGGCCTTTGAGGAGCTGTTAGATACCAACTGCATGAACAGTAAAATGACCAGGATTTAGGAATTTCCATTGAGATAATCCCAAATTATGTGCTGTGCTGATGGCTCGGGTTAGAAAAAACTGATTTAGAGCAGGAATAAAGCTAAAGTTTAATGAAAGCTAATTTGTCTTCCATGGTTTGTTGCCTTCTGTATCTCCACCTCTATTATGTAGGATGGGTTATGTGACTGCTCAGTTTCGTAAATACGGTGAGGGTGTAGCTGGATTCTTGAAAGAGGCCAGCAGATCTGACAAACATGGCAAGAATTTAGCAGCCATTTGTGAAGGCATTTTTTTCGTAATGACTTTTGTAAAGCACGAAAGATGCATCACATCACGGCAAAATCTTTTGAGCTCCACTGATAAAACAAAAACCTCTCTGTATTCCTTGCTTAGATCTCCTTCATTAAGATGCTGTGGCAAATGCTCTTGGCAACTTTAGCCATCTACAGCCTGACAGGAATAAACTATTTTAGTCCTGTGTTGCAGCTGCTCCAGTATGTTATGAAGTGTGCAGTTGTTGCCCTTAGCCTTAAAAGGGCTATTGGAAAGAGGGAGAGGAAATCTTTATCAAGGCATGTAGTGAGAGGATAGGGGAACCTGATTTAGCAGAAGGTGTCCCTGACCATGGGAAGGGGTTGGAACTAGATGATCTTTAAGATCCCCTCCAATCGAAACCATTCTATGATTAAAGCTTTTAAATTTATGCTTCAAGCCCTAGCACAGTTTGAAATACAGTGGTCTTTGTCATTGCACGGCCTGGCTACGGACTCAGTGGCCAAAAGAAGTTCAAGTCATGCATCTGTTGGGAAAGATGCTCAATTTGGTGCCTGTTCACAAAGACAGGAAGACACTGTTCTAGAAAAGACATAGCTATAAACATGAATGCAAAATCATGGCTGTGAGAAACTTGCAGTGCTTTAAATGTGGGAATATCCAGAATCTATCTGACCTCATGCGCAACAGAACTAAACACATTGCTAGTCATGCGTGGTCTGAGGAACAAATAAATCCAAATAGTCAAATGTCCCCCTAATGGGGTGGGTGCTTGAAAAGATGGCTAGGAAAACATTATTCTTATTTCCCTTTGAAAACTTTAAAATTCTCATTTAAAAAATAATTTTCAGCACTGGAGTGGATTTCCTGCTTTAAGATCTTTCTTAAGAAGGTTTATCTCGTCATCTGTTTAGGAGCAGATGACTGTCTGTCATCTGTCTGTGCTCCATGATGCCAATCAGCCAGCTCTCAAGGTTTCCTCCTCAGCCCGGAGAGCTTTTCTTTCGGATCATGACATAGAAATACATGGCTGTTCCTGTGCCCTTTGTTGGTGAAAATAAATTGATTTCCTGAGTTTGGCTCCCAGGGGAGGGCTGTTAGTGTTCTTTCCCTTGCAGTCTGTACCACAGTGGTGGAAAGAAGGGTGTAATGATAAGGAAGTCTAGATATTTGTCTGTGTGGGGAAAGCAGAGATTCAAGGAGCTGCTGATATTGATATCGTGGTCCAACTGAGAAGAAATTAAAAGCAGTTAAAATTATTATATGATTCAATTTGCAAGGAGCGATAATATATTTCACAAGTTAATCAGTTGATTCATATTTAGAGTTTGGTTTTTTTTTGAAACTAGTGATTTAAATTTAGTTGAAGGTCAAGAGTAAAACTGTAGGTTGGGGGTTTTCTCCATAACAGAGGGCAATAGTTTTTCCTCCAATCGTCTACTAATTATTTGCTTCCTTTTCATCTCTGCCCTTCTCCCTTTGAACAGGCACCAAAAAAACCCCAAACATATATAACAGAAAGGCAGTTAGTAAGCCTAAATAGTTCAAGTTCTCTTTTTTTTCCGTTAAAGGATATCTTAGGAATAAAAATATACATATTTATATGTGGTTTTGTTGCTAATGCTGAGATCTGGGGAGGCAGATCTACGCTTTAATTCTGATCAAGAACATTCACAACTGTATTTTTATAATATTTTCCTCTTATTATCTAAAGAAAAAAAAGAAAGTACAGCTCTCTAAAGTAAAATGATAATGTTCTTGATTGTCTAAATTTTACTGCATTGCAATAAAAAAAAAAAAAAGAAGATAAATACAATGCAAAATGGCAAAATGGTATGTATGTGAAATACAAACCACACAGCTGGAACACGCCTTTTTCCTGCCTGTGTAATATAGGAAAAGCTGTTAAGTCAAACAATACAGCATTTTCCATTTGAACACATAAAATTTGAGTTCATAAAACAAGTTAGAATAACTGTTCCTGCCTTGGGAACACTAGCTGTGAATAACTTCTCCACAGATTTTAAGAAACATGGAAAGCAGGCATCACTTGAGAAAAATAGTTCATGCATTTGTCATTCCCACATCCATTTTTGTGAGTCATTTATTTTTACACTGCTGTTTTCCTAAGTGCCCAGAGTGCTATCAGAAAGCTTAAACAAATGACAGCAAATCCTCTTGCCTTTTTTTCGGGGAGTGGAGTGGGGAATTGGAATGAGGTCTTGCTGGTCCTGATAGAGCCAGATTTTCACTTATGGGGCTTGTTTTTACCAGGCTAAAAAATCTTAGTTATTATTATTTGCCACTCTTATCATTGCTTTACCTTCTTTTCCCCATATACTGTTCCATTTTGTTGCCTTGTCTCCTTCTTCTGCATCTGGGTAATTGGAAAAGTCAATTAGACTTGTTCTTGCTGTCAGCTGAAAGCACTAGACAGGAGCCAGCAAAGGAATTCACCACCGCTTTAATGTTAAACACCCCCAGCTATGTCTGGTGCTATGAAGTCAGAGAGGAGAACATGTTGAGGGAGAGATTAACTGCAGACCCCTCCCCTGCAGCCTTCTAATGTAAAATCTGAAGATATATGCTTGCCGAGATTTAAAAAAAGCTAAAACTACACAGTGGTATCAGATGTGGAGGAGGGATCAAAAGCACAAATGTGTATTGATGAGGCCTTGTATTGCTGCTGACTGTGTTGCATCTCATTTGTTGCCAAACCCTAATGACTAGGATGGTTTGTTGTGCTTCACTCTGCACTGTGTTGAGTGCAGTGACAGACTTCACTACTTCAAAACCAGATAAGAAAGTGGAACACACCAGTGGATCATACCTTATATGTCAGAAGGGCAGTAAAGTTTATGCGTCTGTGACCATTTCTACCATAATTATATATTTTATTACAGATGGTCCCCAGTTCTAGTCAGCATCTGCTAATGTATGTGCCAGGGAGAATCTTTTCAAAGGTGCAAAATATTACAGAAGTCTATAATTATTTTCTTCCTGCACCTTAGTAAGAACTAAATGTGTGTTCACATCTGTGCTTTGTGTGCCAAAAATATATTTTTACCACCTCAGTCCCTTCCCTCCATATGCATCCTGTTAGCATGGGTTCCTATAGGAAACTACCATGTAATGGGACACTGGGGACAGCTGTGGCCTGTGGTTTAGATGAACATTGCAGAGAGGTAGAGAAAGATGCCCTTAGCCTCTCTCTGTGAATATTCTGTGAGGCAATGTGATTATGGGGAATGAGCTGTCTTTTTATAATTAAAGTAGCCCAGTCCTACAGACCTCCACTGTCTTTATATTAGAGTACAGAATGTACAGAATTATTTTTGGCTTGTATAAAGGTTCAAGAGGAATTTCCATATTTTGAGCAAAGACAGCGATTGTTTAGTGATGCAAATAGGGAGATTACGAATTGAGATTTCTGTTTCTATTCCTGGTTTGTGGTCTTGAAACACTAGAATCTCTTCTTCTAATTTCTTTCCATAGCTCTACAAGTGGACTGACGCCCTTGAAACTTCCAAAGCTCTGATTTTTTTAACACAATAAAATGTGTCTGGTGCAGTCCTTGGAAACAGCCAATGCAGATGCATTGGATGACCTGAACAAACCACAGGTAGCATAAACATAATTTCTGTCTTCCTGGATACAGAACCAGGAAGGATACATTTCAGCCTGCACAGCTGAAATTAGCACAGCTGAAAACCTGACCAAAGCTTTGTTGCAACATCTTTGCAGAGGTTGTGTGAGCAGGAGCATGCAGCACACTGAGCCTCAGCTGTGTTACATTCTGGTGCTGGGGGAATTCGGCACCACAAAACTGATACCGCCAGAAAAAAGCAGATGTTTACCATGTTTTGTTTCTCTGACATAGCAACAACAACCCATTGACTTCCAGAGGTTTAACTTTGTACTAAGGTCTCCTCCCTGCTCTGCCAACCATTCTGTGCAATAGATTCCTGGCCCACTTTCTGAAGACAGCACTGAGAATGAGGTAGAAGAATCTCTTCTTTACTGTTTTATGCACAGCTGAAAATAGCTTGAAACACCTTCAGGTTCACAGCATTTTTCTCTGCTGCATTAACTCTGTTCACTGGCCTTTAGTGTTCACATCTTAAAACTGGCTAATGAGAAAGGAAATCAAGATTTGCTTATCTATTTGTCTCATGGTAATGAATTTTCTGCTTCAGAAGTAATGCTGGGCAGGAGAGGATGCATTAAGAGGGTGAAGCAATGGACAAACATGCATTTGACCTGACAAGTTCTGTTCTCACCCAGTGCTTTTGCAGTGAACTTTTTAAACTCAACACAATGGGATTTAAGAAAAACATCAGCTCAGCACACCAGTTTTGGCAACAGCTGAATGTCAAGTTTATGCTGTTCTTGCACATGCCTCTTCGCCTTTATTTACAAATAATAATTTATATAACTTTTAATTTTTTTTCTACAACTCTTAAGTTTCCTGTAAGTTTCCAAGTATGTTTAATTACCAGTGTAATTCACAGTGTGCCATAAATTGTCTTCTCCCCTGTGTTTCGCATTTCTTCAGTGAGGCATTTGTACAATGATGTAAAGGATTTCACAAGTATAAAAGACGAGATTGATACAAAAAAATTACCATACAAACAAAATCTAATACTAATACTAGTAAGTTTACTTTGATTAAGATTATATCACTTAAATTTTTACATCCTTTTTCAAGTGTTCAATTTTATCATATGGGAAGATAAAAATCAACTCTTGATCACTTGATCAAATTCTCAGGCATCTGGCTTGCAGACCCTTCATTATTTCAACAGCATTCATTTTGTGTGGAGCTATTTTGGAGCTCAGGAACATTTCTTAGTAGACAACGGAAGAGTGGAAGAAAATAATTAGCTATACATCCTCAGAAGTATGTTCCTTCAGAAGTTTAAGTTAGACATTTTTTTGCACTGAGAGGAGGATGCATTTTTATATTGCTGCGAGGTCTTTACTGATTATGTTTTTCAGCTTGTTTTCAAGAAAAAAGAACCATTCATTTATGCTGCCATCCTCAAACACTGTTTGGGGAATGTCTCAGAAATGCCTGCTCTTGCTGGAGAAGTCAAGAGGAGTAGCCATGATCTCCTCAGACTGTGCAGGAAAGGTTGCTGGTTTTTTTCCATAGAAAGGTGCTTTCCGTGAACAAAAACCCAGCACAACTTATTTCCCAACCTCAATCACTGTATGGGTGATTCAACAAAGCAACATTGGTGCTAGGTTTAGTTACTTTCTTTGTTAGATACAGCTGCCTGCACTGTATGTTAAAAAGCAAGCAACCAAAGGCCTGCTCAGCTATTTCCATTTCTTTGCGAAGGCTGGGAAAAGAGGAATGGGAGTTCCAGCAGGCACAGTGAATGAGCAATAGGATCTCTTGGAAGCACAACTCTGTAGTTCACGTTACAGGATTTCCTGCTTGACATTTTTCAGGTGATTTCAGCTGCAGTAGTGTGTGGTAAAGGAAAATGGTCTTTTGGGTAGGGCACATGGACTCTGCCAGAGAGAACTCACACACGAGTTGAAACTTTATACAAAGCACATTCTCCACCCTCAGCAGAGGAAACAGTCAGCAAAGTGCACAGAACAAAGATGCTTATGACTCATGAAACAGATGAATGGGGTTTTACTGGCATGCCTAGTTTGAGTTGACTATAAAGGATAAAAAATGCCTCAGACCATCCCTGGTGAATTAAGCAAATGCTGGATTCAGTTGTGATTATGCTTGCTGCTCATATTTGGAAGTTGATTTCTGTTGGAATTTGTCATATCTGTTGTTTTTCTTCATAAAATCTTCTTTTGTGTAGCCAGTAACTGTGGGTCAAAAAGAAGGCATGCACACATACAAAAGCTGTGGGTTGTATTTTAATAGGGATCCCTACTGCTTATCATTGCTGGTTTATGTAATTGTCTGGAAAAGGTCAGCATAGTTTGTGCTGTGAGCAACTGAAGCTGAAAATTTTTGTCCTTTTTTTTTTTCCCCTCCTGCACCAGACTTGTAATCTTTTGACTAAATGCAGTATGAAAAAGGAACTGTAGGAAAAGAAATTACTGATTTCAAGCCTCAGGCCATTGCACCTTTCTTCTTAAATTGTTGTGAATCTTACTAACAAAGCTGGTCCCAAATAACAGGTGGTCACAAAATGTTTAGTTTAAAGACCAAACATTTTCAGATCTTTAGCTTGAAGGCAAGTCCCACAGTGCTCAGCTGGATTATTTCTGTGTCTCTTATAAATTCTGTGCTAGAATATCTATAATTTTGATTTTGCTTTCTCTAGTATGTGCTCAAGCAGTTATATTCAGTGTGATTCTTTTATGTTGATTATACTTCTGTAATTATTTCTATAGTCTCAGCATAGAATTTAAAATATTTTCTTTGCTTTTAATGTTGCATAGTTGTTCAAAGCAGCTGACTGGTTGCTTAAATACACCTCAGATGAGGATAGGGCTGAGGGAGTGTTCCTGCTATTGGCTGAGTGAAGTTAGCCTCTTCTGACAAGAAGAAGATCAGGAGGAAGGATTCAATGTCAGCTTTTGTTTGGATTTCAGAGCACTCCAGAAGAAGGCTCTGAGAGATTTGGGCATGGTGCTTGGTGCTTGAGGTTCTGGGGAAGGAAGCCAGCCCTGGTGTTGTATTGAGAAGAAAAGCTGACGTGTCACCTGCAAAACCAAGGCAACCTTTTGTCCTTCTTTAGAAATGGGGAACTGGAAGAGATCATTGGCAGTGGCACTGTTATGGAGCTGCAATCTGAGGAAACTTAGAGCAATGGCAATAGGATGAAAATGAAAATAGTTCAGGCAAGGCTCTTCAGCATTTTTTTCTCTTACTGTTCAATATGTAATAGATGGAATGCAAAAGATTTTATTTCTGTGTTCCTGGAAAAGGCAGTATTAATTTTTCAAGTTCAGATTGCAAGGCTATATGTTGTTACTCTTGCTGTCTGTCTTTGGAAAAGCAGGGAGATTGAGAGATACACACAACAGAAAGATAGCTGAACTGTCATGAAAACATGCACTTTCTTCTCAAGCAGATGAAAAGGTTTCATCAACAGTTGCACAAGCTGTGTTTCTACCAGGGAAACCTGGGAATGATTCCCACCCGTTGGCTTTGGATGTACCACTTTGCACCATTTCTGTATTGAGTAAGGTGGAGACCCAGATACACATCTCTCCTGAAAAGTTAAGCATGGGAGATAGTCACAGATTTTTCAGGAAATACCATGATCAGGGTGACTGGGAATCAGAATTTGTTGTGGTCCTGCTGGTGGAATATGTCTGTCCTTTGATGTAAATATAGTCACAGATGCTCAGAAATTGAAGGCATGTTTATTGCATAAGGAGTACACCTACCAGAGTAAAGAGGAAATATTATCTAGGAGACTTGCTTTGTAATTGCAGAAGCAGTCATAAGGACTGCCTTTTGACACACCTGATGTTGCTTTCATAAAATATTTAAAGAAACGTGAGTAATGAGCTGTAACCAAAATAAGTTTTGCTTCTGAAAGCAATACTCTGTCAGTGAAGAAATCTGCCAGATTTACTCAGAGCAGCAGAAGCTGCAAGACAGCTGTCCCATGAGAATTAAACTAGAATTGAAATCTTTGTTTTGGTAGGGTCTATGTATTTGTTTTTCTTTTATTTCCTCTTTGTAGCCTTTTTTTGCCCCAAATTGGGCACAATAAATTAGGTTAATTATTCATATTTGAATTTTTATTTTCATAAAGAGTATGGCTTCCTGGAAACAGGACACCTGTGTGTACATTAGTTTCATTTAGAGAATAAATAAACCTATAAATAGGGCAGGCAATCGTACTTTCCCTTTACCTCCTCTTATATTTTTCTTGCCAGTGTCAGGCATTTGCATGTATGAGGCTACAGCAGTGCAAAGGCCAGATAATATTCTGTAACAACCCCTGCTGCACCTGTGAAGAGGAATATCCTTTGGCAGAGGTTAGTCAGGACCACTGTATATAACAGAGCTCTACAGATACTCACCTGACATGGGTGTTGCTCCTCCTTCCAAAGCAGAACATGTAGGAAAACACAGAAAGATAAAATTTCAGTGTGGGCAGGAGAGTGCAATCTAGAGTTTGTCCTAGCAGGACACTTTTCTTGGGGAAAGGGAAAAAAAAGCGGGCCATTGACCTAGGGTGCAGTTATGTGAAGAAGGTTGGCTCCTGTAGTCCTACAGTGCCAGGGACAGTCATGCACTGAAATGCAAAGGAGTCCTGCAGGGTGGGTAGCAAGTGCTCTTGGGGTTGTCTTTCTATTGCCTCCTGAGCTTGTCTGATTGTTCTGAATAAGTTTGTGTCCCAGAGGAGAAGCCAGAAGGAAATGCAGCCACAGAATTTAATTCTCTGTTCGTGAGGGAACGAGGCTGGAATCTGCATAAGAAACAGGGAGGATCTGAAATTAGTCATGACACAAAAAGGCTTTTGTGTGATATAACCAGCTCATCTGTGATTGCTAAGACAGCACTTCAGCTGTCCTAAAACTGTCTGCTGGGGACCAAATGCTGACTTTTGTCAAAAGACCAAATGCTAAGTAACAAAAATCAACGTGTCAAATACATTACCCTCTGGAAGTGACTGAGAGTAGGGCAAGATGAAATATCAGAAAAGGGCAGTCTTGTCTAAGTTGAACTGGAAGCAATGCAAGGGTGTGAGTAGCAAGTGTTAGTCATCAGTATTTTCTGTGTTCCTGCTGCACTGGCAGATCCCAGCTGCCTGCTTAGGCCAGATGCAGCTGTGCAAGGCAGTGTACAGCCCCCAGCTGCATCTGTGGAGGGGTCTGAACTTTCTGGCTGAACAAAGATTGAACTTTCTTCCCTTCCTCCAGAGAGCTTCACTCAGCAATAGAGCAGCGTTTTAGAGAATATGTTCTCCTGACAGTGTGGAGGACCTCACTTCTCACAGGAATCTGCATGCTCTGGGTTTGGTAAAATACTTCAGAGCAAAACCTCAGTCAAGAGTGACTGTTTACTGAGTCCTAGCTGATGCTGACTAAATGTCTGCTGAGTGGCACCATACCAAGCTCTATAGTTTGTCTTATCATCCCCTCAGAAGGAGATTTGCTCCATTGTGAAACAATGAGACTTTAAATTTCTATCTGTTAAGTCTTTGAGAGCCTTTTAACCAGCAGAAACCAGCAGTGCTACACTGGTTGACTGGATTCTGACTTATCAACAATGAGAAAACACTGCTGATCTTTTCATAGGTTGTGATTTATTTATTCATAGAGGCTAAAAAAACCAGATAACAGGCATTCATGGGCCATCCATTTAAGACTGCACACTCAGTAAAGTCCAAATAAATAAGCCTAGCCCAGAAAGTCTTGCCAAGGTGCAGGTACTATTTCTTTCTCTTCTACAGTATTTATGCATGGCAAAGCTCTAACTCCTACAGCACCTAAGCTTTGTGAAGAATCTTAACTATTTAAATCTCTAGGCCTGCTGCAATAGATGGTCTCTGAAAAGAGCTGAAGATCAGCACAGCTGCAGTCCAGAGGCTTCCTGTTTTCATTGTTCCCAGACATCACCCAGATAACAACATTAATTTATTACCACCTGATAGCACTGAAAAATCATAGGTGGTTTGGCTTTGTTGTTTGTTTGGGTTTTTTTCATCTTAGATATTGAGTTTAGAAGAAAATCTTAAAACATCTGAGTCCAGGTGTGGACTTGGAAAGAGAGGAAGGGGAGCTGTTGCCCAGTGGACTTTTGATTGTATGATACAGCCTTTCTTCTCCCAAACTGGAGCTAAGCTAGTTTTGTGTTTCTGGGAGGAGCATGCAGCACACTGAGCGGAATACAAAAATAGTGCTCTTAGATAATAGGATATTAAGTAACAGCCTAGGTTCTTGGGAGCTTTTGCAAGCCAAAAACTTGGTGCTTGGGACAGGGTTAGGCAATAGCAGCCCATTTCCACTGCAGTTGAACTCTTCAGATCCTTTCTGCTTGTGGAAAATCATAATATTTAAACCTTGTTTCTGGGCCTCCAGCTCTTCTATGCATGCATAGCTTTCTGGTGGGTTGATGCTGTTGAGGCTAGTGAAGCACAGTACTAAAAAGGTATTTTAAGGCTAAAAATGACAAACAGGGTTTTAGCAGATTTTTAGTACTAACAGCACTGAGTCCAAGCTTTTCTAGTCCCCTTTTCAATGTAATATTTTGTAAATGTGATTCACAGAAATGGAGTCCTAACACATGGGTTTGTTTAAATCTCTGGCTTTATCTGGTCCTAACCTCTGGAATCCTGAAATATTTGTCTGTTACAGTTGTACAAATCAGGGCAAATCCAAGTCAAACATCCTAGGACCTGTTATTCTTTTCACCTCATGTCAATGTAATTAAGGAAAAAGCTAAGAGAATAGTTACACTGAATTGTAAAAAAGTTCTGCCGAGTAAGTATGCCCATCTGCCTTCTCTTTCCGTGCTATGATTCACAGATGTCTGGAAATCATCCCACTTCCTGCCTGCCCTGAAAAAGAGATTTTTACAATTAGAATGTAGCTACCTTCTTTTAGACTTTATTTTGATTCCTGGGCAGAAAATTAATTCTAGAGAAAATAAAATGGATGCCATTTGCTAACTAGTTAAGGAAGAAGGCAGAGTAAAAAAGTATACATTATTATCTTTTATCTTTTTCTGTACGTTGCTTCTGTGATGCTTCCAAAATCATTCTGGAGTAGCAAGATTGATATATCTGATTTATCATGATGTATCTGCTGTTCCTCATTGTGTGTGTGGTCACCACCTGGATGTAAGGTACTGAGGGAGCTGGTGCAAGAGTTCACTGAGCCACTTTCCATCATTTACCAGCAGTCCTGACTCACCAAGGAACTCCCAGTTGACTGGACCTTAGCAAGTGTGTCCCCCATCCACAAGGAGAGACAGAAGGAGGATTCAGGGAGCTACAGCCCTGTCAGCCTGACCTTGATGCTGGGGAAGGTCGTGGAGCAGATCATTTTGAGTGCCATCGTGAGCACACGCAGGACAACCAGGGATCACGCCCAGCCAGCATGGGTTTAGGAAAGGCAGGTCCCATTTGACCAACCTGATCTCCTGCTGGGACAGACTGACCCACTTAGTGGATGTAGGAAAGGCTGTGGACGTTGTCTGTCTGGAATTTAGTAAAACTTTTCACATCATTTCCCACAGGATTCTCCCAGAGAAACTGGTAGGCATGGCTTGGACATGTGCACTGTTCACTTAGTGCACTCACTGGCCGGGCCCAGAGAGTGGTGGTGGCTGCAGTTGCATCCAGCTGGCAGACAGCCACCAGTGGCGTTCCCCAGGGCTCAGTGCTGGGGCCAGCCCTGTTTCATAGCTTCATCAATGATCTGAATGAGGGGATTGAGTGAACCCTCAGTCAGTTTGCAGATGACACCAAGCTGGGCTGGAGTGTTGATCTACAGGAAGGTATGAAGGCTCTGCAGAGGGATCTGAACAGCCTGGGCAGGTCAAGGTCAAGGGCAGTGGTATGAGGTTCAGCAAAACAAAGTGCTTGGTCCTTCCCCTGGGTTACAACAACCCCAAGCAATGCTACAGGCTGGGGGCAGAGTGGCTGGAAAGCAGCCCAGCAGAAAAGGAGCTGTGTGTCTATGTTGGCAGCTGGCTGGATATGAGCCAGCAGTGTGCCCAGATGACCAAGAAGGACAGTGACATCCTTCCTGGCTTATATCAGCTATTGCAATGTGTTTCCAAAACACAAGAGAAAGCATTCTGTAAATATTTACTACTAGTGCATTATTAGCTCTTGATTAATGTGATTGAACAAGAGACAAATGTTATTGTTGTTCTGTTTAATGTTGTGCTCCTTGTTCATTTGTACTAACTACTTTGTTTTCCCAAGGCAAAAGGTCACACAAAAAGAGTTTAAGCAGTTTAGAGAACAAGGTTATCCTTGTAGATAGAAAAACTGCTCTGTTTTTCAGTAAAATGATAATGCATGAGCACTCCCACTGGATGAGTGGAAAATTAGGAAGATGTCATTGTGCAAAACTTTCCATACAGATAGACTGAATGTGTCAAGTAAAACTGCCTACCATTTGATAGATGGTGGTTTTCAAAGAGATTGCTGCAGTCACGTTGCTGGATTTGTATTGGAAGAGCCAGATGAAGTTGATGCTGTTCCAGATGCTAAATATGAAAAGTCTATTGGAAGGCTCAGAGAAGTAGCATTTCCAGCCACGGACTTGCTGCTGAGGTACCAGCTGAGTCAGTGTTGTATACTCTCCATGCTGCAGCACTGCAATGCACAGTGTAATACATCAAGGCGATGTTAGTCTTGATGTCTTAGATACACATTTATTTGCAAACAGCCCATAAACTAAGGACTGTTTTGTTTAGCCATAGACATATGGCTTTTGTGACCAACTTCAGTAAGCATTTAAGTTTGCATAGCAAAGAAATAAGTAATTATTAATGCAAGCAGCTGTGTGAAACAGTTTGAGTAGCTTTTCAGATAAAGAGACCTGCTAGTGAAAATGCTGATAGATGCTGACATTTCTTCTCAGATTGTGACCTTTCCTTCTGTGGTGTTATTTAGTTGAACTTGAGAATTTGAAATAACATCCTTCGTTTTGAATGGGAGAAGGGGTAAAATGCATCTATTTAAGACGATCAGCAAGTGCAAAATAATTACAGCTTCATGTCTACTGCTTCCCCCTCCCTGGAAGCCATTCATTCCTGAGGTTTGTGGTTCTGGCAGAGTGATGATTCATTAGTGTGCCCTCGACACTGTTTTTTACAAATAGGACTAGTTTTGTAATAGCCTAGGATTTCTATAAAGAGAGGGTGAAAACCACTTCAATTAATGTATTCTATTCTCTCACAATATTTTGTTGGAACTTGGCTTTTGGTATGATACCTATGGATTCTGAACTCCAAGTCTTTGATATTTGGATTTAATGTTCTCTCTCGTGCAGGATTTCTTTGCTGGGCAGTCAATATATTGAACATATTGTAACAGCTTTTAATGAAAGAAAACTTTTTAAAAAAATTGTCTATGAATAAGATTGCTTTTCTACTGCCCTCCAAAAGTACATTATAGTCTCAAGTGTGCTTTATAGAGATGTTTGTATTCAAAACAATCCTCCATGCTTTTATCTTAAAAAAAAAATTTTGAGCCTTCCTGCTAAAAGACATGAAATCTGACTAATTAAAGGCAATTAGACTACTCTCCTAAGTCTTACAATGCTCAGAGCAGAAAGTAAATGCTGGAAAGAATTGCTCTAAAAGTAGTGGTACATATTGGACTATTGTTTACAGTTTCACAAGAGCCCCGAAGCCAGTGGCTTCAGTAACTTAATTAGACACCATGAAAGATATCTTTTGTAAAAAACAGCAAGGTGTGATTGCTTACCTTTAATGCAAGTAGTACCCTACGTTTTATCTTTTTCATAGAACTTAAAGTGCAATTGACTTTACTGATTTCTTACTGTGTTTCAGGTTCACAATGCTCAGGATCTGTAGGTGAAGTACTCAAAGATATGTTCACGCATGGCTGCCTGGGAATGATGCCAGTGTCCTAAGAGTCTTCTGAAATACCATGACTCTCACTGATGCCATGGTGATTTTTTGCCTTTTCTTTTATTTACCTTTTATATACCCTTTTATATAGCATTTATGTATCCTCAGTGTTTTTAGCATGCATGCTTGCAATTCATTAAGCCCGATAATTTAGCCTAGTCCTAATATTCTGTTGAGCCAGGAGACCAAGAGATCTCCCTACCTCCTTGGTGGAGGTATGACATATCAGAGGTGCATAATAAATGCTTTCGAGAGAATTATGAGATTGGCGCATTCATACTTTTTGTCTTTGTCACTGACTTAACACAATTAATGAAATGTCACATTTGTATTGGCTCAAATTATCATTCTGACACAGGTATTTAAAAGAAAATTCCAGTTCTACTTTTTATTATACCCAAGTCATTATTCATGGCTAGATAAGAGCAAGGACCACCTGTTTTTGTGTTTGTATGTGAGGGTATTGCACACTCACAGACTCACTACTACAGGGGGAAACATTTGGGCAATGACTGGCACATACTAGCAGAAAAATATAGGTCTTTTCACTGTTTATATGATGAACCCTTTTACAGTCATAATGAAGAGTCTGACATTGCAAATACAGAATCACAGAATTATTGAAGTCAGAAGGCATCTCTTGAAATCGTCTAGTCCAACCTCCCATCTGAAGCAAGGTCAGCCAGGGCAGGCTGCTCAGGACAAGCCTCATACTGATCATCAAATGACACTGGATTATTAAAAAAACTACAGTAGTCACTTAGAATCATGTACTTTGGCTTACCATATTCTCTACTTAGCATTCACAGTTCCTGTTTTTAACTATTTCTCTGAAACGATGACAATGAAGACTTGTAATTGGAAAAAAAAAGGAGGTCTGCTCTTAATCACAAGATTTCAAGAGGAAAGTTAGGACAAAAAAAATATACAGAGATTTTTGAATTATGCTAACAGCACGTCACATCTGTTTGAGGCTCCACACGAAGTTGCATGGAATCTAGAACTAACAACCAGCCCTTGAGCAGAGCGGTGGATATGAGTTAAATACCTGAATTGTGAAGATAATGTATTTTATAACCAAGAACTTCCTCGGGCTTTGCTCAGCTCAAGGATGAAAACCAGCAACTGTTTTAGGAATAATCCACAGCTGATCTCAGCTACCATCCTGACTTTTTAGGGAGAGGGCAGGTCCACTTTTTCTTGGCATGGACTGATTGCTTCAAAAACAGCAGAGACAAGGGAAATGTTGATGAATTACTTTGAAATCTTAAAATAGTGATAAGCATTCTTTGCTTTCCTCTTCTGCAAGCTTAAAATTCTTTCTTATGCCATCTGCATTTCCATCCCATGACTTTCAGTGATTCATACCCATCTCCTGTTTGTCATAACTCTCCTTCCACCCTCCTTGTTTACATCTACACCACCCTGAGATTGCTTGTTTGTTTCTTCAAATAACATGTGGTGTTGCTCATTTAAGTACTCCATAAAGATCCTGGAGACAGGAGGCTCTTTCCTACTCACGTGAGTAATGTCACAGGCATGATGTACCTAGGATTTCCAAAGGATCCAAACAGGTTGGTTACTTAAAATTAAATGAACCAGTAGAGCCAAAAGATTTGCTGCTTGGCTGGGGTTTTTTTCAAAGATCCTCTGATGGTCTTGGTTTGGCTGCAGGAGTCAGTAGGTGTAATTGATTTAGAGGTTTGTTCCTCTAATTTTTCTACAAGAATACTTGTCATTTCTGAGAAAGCTGACACTGTTTTAGAATTTCCCATGGGTACTATGAATTCCTTCTTCTCACATCATATTGCCAACTACCATTAGGCATCAATCAAGGCTCCTAGTAGTTCCTATTCAACAAGATGCTATTGACCTTGAAAATGACTTTTTATGCCTTATTAAAGTAAACCTGCTCTGACTTTATGAGATGAACTAGAGGAGGTTTTTCACCAAGAATGGGTTTACTTCTGGTAGGTTATTTTCTACTCCTATTTATTTGCAGATACAGGGCATCTTCTCTTGGGCTTTGTTTAGAGAAATATATCTTCTTCTAAAAGCTTCCTCTTTTAAAACCTGATTTTCTGTGTGCTTTCTTCTGACTTCATTTTTTTCAAATAGAACCCCTGCAGATTTACACTGCTCTAATGCATAACTCCACAATACTGAAAAGAGAGAGCTGTGAGAGATCTGCTAATATTCTTATTTTCTCTGTAGCTCTATTACAGGACTACTGTACTGCTGAGTGTTATCTTTGCACTGGTGCTGGCAGCCCTCCCATCCATAATGGTACTGTAGAGCTACATAACCTCAAGAGGCTTCTAGGCTGAGAAAAAGCACATGGGGCAGAGGTGCAGAGTCCAGATAAAAATGAGAATAATGGCCACCAAGTAATTAATATTACATGGTGATCAGGATTGTTGAGATTAATTTGGATTTGGTTTTGAAGTGCTTAGTTTTGTATTAAAAATATTTGTTGAAATGTTTACATTCTCTTTTTTTTTTTCTTGAAAATAGTCATATTAAAATGAATTGATAAAATCTGAATTCTGCAAGTAGAAGTTGATTTGCTACTAGGAAGTGGATATTGACCAAAAGACACAGCTGTTTCAGAGGTGAGTGAACAGGGGAAAATGAGAAATTGTAATCAATAAACACTCACCAGAAAAGAAAAGAAATTGTCAATTTCAATAGAAAAGTTTTGTAATAAAATTTGTGCTCTGTTAAACGAAATTAAAAGACAAAATCCCAGTGTTTCTGAAGGAGTCATTGATACTTCAAATCACAAGAGTGGGCATCCTGGGTTTGGCTGGGCTAAAATTAATTTGAGTTACCTTGCTGTGTTTTGGATTTTTGTTGCTCAGTAGTGCTTACTCTAAGTCAAGGACTTTTCAGGCTCCCATACTCTGCCAGTGTGCAGGTGCAGAAGAAGCAAAGAGGGTGCATGGCAAAGACAGCTGATCCAAACTGGCCAAAGGGATATTCCATACCACAGAACATCAGTGTATAAACTGGGAGAGTTGGGCAAGAGGGGCTGATCATTTCTTGAGGGCTGGCTGGGCATCGTTCAGCGACTGCTTCATTGTCAAGTATTGTGCATCACTTGTCTTAAGTTTTATTCCTTCCTCTCCCTCTCTCTCTCTCTCTCCTTTTCATTATTACTACTATGATGATTATTTTTAATTGTATTTTATTTAAATTACTAAACTGTTCTTATTTAAACTGATGGGTTTCATCTTTTTCCCAATTCTCTTCCCCATTCCACTGGCGACAGGGACTGAGCCAGTGGCTGTGTGGTACTTTGTTAGTGATTGCAGTTAAGCCATGACAGCAGTGCAGTAGAAAAAATAGACTGGACTTCCCGGCTTTAAGGAAGAAAACACTTCTATGTGTTGACTGATACCTTCACTCAGATCCTTTTCCGTTATTTATTGCCAGGAAGCCGGAATGTATGACCTAATTCCTGGAGTGGGCCCTTCACTTTTCCTGTTAAGAAAAGAGATGTCCAATAGATGTAAATCTTGAGGAAGGTTCCTGAAGCCTCTCAGAAAGGAGAAAGAAAGCTAAGCAAAGTACCTTTTCTTCATCTCCCTGTTCCAGGACTCCTTCCATCATGTTTCCTCTGGGCAGTGATCCTGCCCTGCTTTTCTTTTCAACACCACTTGAGTCTTCCAAAGTTTCATCTTGTTTCCATCTCACTGGAAGGAACTTACTGGAAGCAGAAGCCTGAGAGAAAGATTAATGAGCATCTCGTGTCCTTTTCTCTCATCAGACAACTTGCAGTTGGATGTAGTTGGTGCATTGAACCCATCTTGTCCTTTACAGACCTGAAAATTGTGACAGATCTTGTTTATGAACCAGAAAGCACATGCTGACAATTGCAGCTGTTCAGGAGCTGACCCACCAGCACTTCAGATCTCTGCTGTAGCAATGGAAAGACAGTTGACTATGGCTCAACACCTTGTCCCAAGCAAAGTCACCCTCACATGACAGCCACCTGCATACAAGCCACTCAGTGATCTCCCTGTTACATTAATACACGACCACTGGGTCTCTGGTGGGGAGGGAAGAGGCCTCTGGTCACTACAGAGGCTGGCATTTGTGGAGCCATGTGATGTGTCTGAGCTAGAGGTGAAGATACAGAGGGTGACTTTTGACATAGTGGTGGGACATGGCAAGTCACTGACAGGAGGGATGATTTCAGTTTCCTCTCCAGCACACCTTTTCTCAGAGAGCAGGCAGTGGAGGGGCAGAGTAGGAGACTACTTATCTCACTTTCTCTCCCACATCTCCTCAAGGGACATCTTAAAGAGCCCCTACCTTTGTTGTCACGCTATGTACTTACGGCTACCTCTGAACTCAAACTTGAAGAGATCACTATTAGCATTGTCATAATTAAGTACATATTAATAAAATGTGCTGCCAAAAGCAGTACAGACATGAATTTTATTAGTAAGCTGTGGCTATGTAAAATGTGCATGTGACCAGTGGCCCCAGAGCATGCTGAGGTTATCAGGAAGATACAGCTGGCAATGTTAGATCTCTAATCAGGAAACACTCTTAAGAATGTTGAAGATAACAGACATTCTGTTGGGGTAAAAAGCAACCAGCCATTGTACAGAAGCCATATAACCCATTTACAGAGCAGTTTGTAACAACCTGAACAGGCAGAGACTGAGTATTTAAGATTCTGATGGAAACCACTAGCTGTGCACACACTTTTGCTTCAGCACTGGGTATGCAGAAATAAATGTTCACTTGCTACCTTGAATTACTTATACATAAGTGTTAGAACATCATTGGGGGAACAAAGAACCCATGTTTATATCCTTCCCAAGGCTCTGTTGTACTTCAGTTACAATTGCCTGTCTTATGTATAAAATGAAAAATCCCTCTATTTCCAGCTAGGTAATCTTTCCTTGATATAAAGAGGTAAATGGGCCTCAAAATTAGGTGATGACTTCATTGTCTTTGCATTTGTCATCCCTGGTGATTGTAGGGTCCACACGATAAACACTGATGGCTCATATGATGAGTGAGGATTCATTGAAAAATAATCATGATTCATTTGCTTTTCTCTTACAGAAATTTATTTCACTCAACAACCATAAGGGGAAAGTCACAGGAAGGGAACAGCTGTTAACAAGCCTTTAACAAATCACTTTAGTGGCCTTTTAGGTGAGACTTAAGAAGAGTGATGGAGGGAGGAAACTAGTTAGAATTTTGTACAGCAAAATCTTGTTATGAGAGAACTCCAGGACAAGATAATTTGTTCTTTGTTTTATGAATATAAAAATTATGATTTTCCTAGCATACATCACAAGGCCAGTGCTTAATAAGACATGCAGTCTCATCTCAGATGCAGAGTAGAACCTGTAATAAGGGACTAGCTGCTGAGCTAGCTGGGATGTCATGTTAACGCTAATCCCAGCTCCTTGGAGAACAAGTAAAGAGCGAAAGGACACAGAGGCAGAGTGCTGTGCAATCACTGTAATGAATGCATATTCCCAAGGAAAGCATTGCTGGATTTTTTTACAAGAGTTTTTATTTTTTTACTGTGTAGCTGTAGCAGAGATGTAGCAAGACTGAGCTTAAGAGAGGTGAATGCTTCTGTTAGTTGGGGAAACAAAAGATCTGCTCTACTAACATTTGTTATGGATGAGCTCAACTTACAATTATACAAATTCTTTTGTATTCAGCCTTTGAATCTGGCATTTTCATCTAATTGGCTTTATAAGCAAAACTTGGCTCTAGTTAGCAGTTGATATTCTAGTTAGCAGGCTCTAGTAAGCAGAGATAGAAGTTTTTTGATAACTAGACTGTAAGGAAATCACAGAAGCAACTGGTGTTGCTAACAATAATGAGTGATAAAACCATCTCTTTGGAGAACTGCAGTTACAAGGAAGAGATCTATAAAGAAATGAAGAAGAGGAAATAGCTTCTGCTGATAGCATTTCTCTTTCTCCTTTTCCCCCTACCTCAGTTTTCCAATCAGTAGCCGCATTACCTTCTGGTTATCAGATTGTTAAATCTTCCTCTTCATTAGCTCCTGGCTCATATTCTTCCGAATCATGCCAAAATTTAACCCAGTGTGAAATTTTATGATGAGGTTGCAAAGTAGAAACTTAGCAGGGGAAGCTGATGCCAGCATGCAGAAGAGTGTATACAGTCCTGCTCATCTTTTAAGTGAGATTTTTGAGTGGTAGCTGCTCTGATCCAGCTCTATCATTGGAGATTAAATTTAAAAAAAAAAAAAAACCAAAAAAACCAACAAACAAACAAAAAAAAACCAACCAAAACTACCAGAAAAAGCACTTCCTCCATATTTCAGCCTCTGATTTCCAAACTGTAACTGGCTTAATGCCAAAGACTCACAGTTCTTTCTTCAAAAATTAACTTTTCCAGTGTTATCAACCCCACCTGCTTCCGACTGGAGTAATGGTAAATTTTGAAGAATTATTCTAGTTAGAGTAGAAGAAAGAAAATATACCTAGGCCAGTGCAAACAATATAACTTCATACTCTGTCATATCAGCAGTGCTTTCCTTCTCTGTCCCCTCTTTGTCATTGTTAAGAATACACTAATACAGAATATTATTATAAGAATACAGGCCTCTCTCCCTGGCCTTACAGTTTATATTCCATATAAATCAAACCTCCCTTTTCCTGAGTATGCCTTTGGGCTACCAATAAGTTGTACAAACTGACAAGTTTTTTAATAATGCTTTGAAATAAAATTTCCAGAAATACAGCCCTGTCAGCTCTACAAACTTCCTGTATCCTCATTCTTTTCTTCATACTTTTCAGCTAATGATATCTCAAGACAGTGTTTTACATGGAGAAACAGAGGCATGGAAAATCTGCAGATGTTTGATGAAATCAGACACAGATCCAGGAACTAAAGTAAGAAGGGAAGTTCTGGCCTTTCAGCACATGCCAGGAAAACAAAAAAAATGTGGGCCAAAGTAAAAGGAAAATAAAAAAATGTTTTTTACCAAAAATGGAGCATTTTTCATATGCTGAAATCCTGACAAGAAAAAACACTGACTATTAATTCCTTCACTAACTTTACATATAAAGCAGTCTAAAGAAAACCAAAGGAAGCTGAACCAACATTTAAAACCTGCATTACAAAACTCTCATCAGTATGCAAGAGGTTGTCCTTTCATAATAACACTCTCATTGCCGTCTTTCAAATTTTGATGTGGATTTGTTAAAGTTTCTTGTCTTCAGAAAAGAGACCATGCCTCCTGCAGATGCAGTGTGCAGCCTTCTGCATTCCTCTACTTCTGATCCTTAATTTTATCCAGTGAAATTTTAAATAAACAAAAGAGTTTTAGAGAACCTCACAGGAGCATATCTCACAGGACATGATGCACTCCTGGGATATGAGTGCTGTGAGGAGGACATTTGGTCTTGAGGCCCCTTCATATCAAATAAGTGACTCCATGAAGAAAGGGAGTTACCTTACACTCACACTTCTTTGAAAGACAGCTAAAGCCTTTCTAGCTAAAGCAAAACAGTATCTGCAGATTCCACAGAGAGTTAGGAAGTTGCCTGCATCTCCCTGTAGACGAAGCTTATTTTATGTTTGTATTTTGAACACTGGTATCCGTGGCACCACAAAGTGCCTTATTCTTTCTGAAACTTGTTGGGACCTGTTGGGAGATCTGCACAGGCAGCACTGAGCATTATGTTTAGTTCCCTGCATGAATGTTTCCCTCCCTACCGTTCAATAGAGCCATTTAATGGAGCCATTTTTAAGAATATCTAAACAGGATACTCCTTTGCATACCATTAATCAGCAAAAGCAGTCAAAGAAATGATGTGGTTTGTGTGCTTCTGAGTCCCTTGTCAATGAAAACATGATGAAGGTGTTCAGGAACTCTAATGTCACAATTAACAGGACAGAGCTGTATATAACACACATCTCCTGTTGTAGTGACACTCTCAGTTCTGGTTCTTCTCTTCTTCTTTGTGAAATGTAATTCCCATTGATCCTTGATACAAGACAGAAAAGGGAGCCTTAGTCACTCACTGTGGGAAAGCACATGATAAGGGTTAGGAGCTGGCTACATAAATTTTCAATGTGTTTATCACATTTTCCTTCAGAAGTATTCTGAGTCTTCATAACCTTATATTAACACTGACAGAGCAGCACAAGGCAGTGCACAGCTTTTCCAGTGCAAAGCTGTGAGCTTCTTTCCAGCAGGAGAAAATGCACAGTTTTGGACTTGCAGGATAAACACAGCTGAAAAGTTCATTTTAATCAGGGTAATCTTTGTAATTTAAGACGACTCCAGTTTTTACTTTTCCATGGTTGTGCGAACAGAGGTTTTCAGTAATGTTAATCAAATTGTTAAAGGTACTTTGGCAAGGTTACAAAATTACTGTCTCAAAAGTAAAGATATACTGGAGGGTGCACATTTTGCAGCTGTTAAATGCTGTCTCGTACCATTTGGGAATCTGTAGTGTGATGTGAGTCTTAAAAGATTGGGGTTTTTCCCACTGGTCCTGGTCTATAACTCTGTGCCCAGGAGGGCAGGAATCATTTCCCGAGCAGCTATTTCCTTTGTCAGCATGCTGCTCTGTGGGAAGCCTCCTGCCTTGCTCACTGGTCATTACTCCAGCCCAGATTGTGTGATGTGTCTGTTCTCCATAAGTCTTTATGTGTTCCATGATACAGGTGCTTCAAGAAACGGAATGAATTCACCATCACATTGTTCCCATGGGAGAGGGAGATTGTATCCTTCACCTTTGAACAAGAAGGAACTGAGATGCAGAGGAACTCAGGGAAAATCTTCCCATTGTTTTGGAAAGTCCAGCCTGAATCCTTTGCAGCCTGATTTTTTGAGAGCACCTTATATTAGCTCTTGGGTTTAAGCTGCAGTTTGCAAGAAGCAAGGTGCTAATACTGACTTACAAATGTTGATGATAAAATAATTAGAGACATACACAATTCCAGAGTCTGTGGGAATACTTTTTAAAAAAAGCACTGTAACATTGTGCTGATACTTCAGTGACTCAGTTGGCTCCACTAGAGCATAAAACAGGTATTATAAGAAGAACAAATTGCACCCTTTCTACCACATATTTATAGAAATTTGTTCTTATGCTAGCACAGATAATACGAGATTCCAGACCAGCAATCACACTGCCGTCATGGGGCTCCAGGACTCGCATGTGTCACTCTATCACTCCAATGACAGCTACTTAGCTTAGATTGCACCTCTCCTAGACAGTCTAAATTATTTGCCTCTCAAGAGACAGCAGTCGGGCTTTCTGCAAGTGATAAAGAGGAAAAATAGGCTGATCAGGTTAAATACACAGGCTGTTTTTAAACACATCACTGCGCTAGTCTTTGTTTTCAGTGGCTTGATCTTGAGAGCCTGTTTACTGTCTCAAACAGCTGAGGGCAAACCTTTAAATTTGGGAGGGATTATAGAATGATAGTATTCATGTGGCGGGTTTTTTCATTTCTTTGACTTCAAGGGCCTTGTTTGTGTAACTATGCGTACCTTAAACCCCATTGTTTTCTGTTGCATTCCTTCCCCATTTTGGCAAAAGCCTTCAATGATTCCTAGTGGTTCTCAGTGTCAGGACCTGCAAGTGGAAAAGTTTTTAAAAGATACTTAGCAATTGCTTGAGAGATTAAAAAGACTTGTCCTTGTTTTATGCAAACGATGAAAAATCCATCCCAGAATAGCCCATGATAGCTAACAGTCCACTGGGTAATGAAAAGTTCTGGTCAGAGGACCAGGAGTCAGGCACCTTGCCATCATGAACCCAATCTCAGATGTGTGGGTCAGCTCTCTGGACTCCCAGATTCTGCTCAGGCCTTGAGACAGTATTTTTTTTTCTTGTTTTGGTAAAATTGTTGACAGTGACTTCAAAATTCAAACCTTCTTATACCTCTCATTCTTTCATAATGGGATTGTCCTTCTAGCACCTTTATTTTCAAGATTATGGCAAATAATTGTTGCTGATACAAACTGTCATTTGTATCAAGAGTGTGGCCAGCAGGACTAAGGAAGGGATCATCCCCCTGTACTCAGCATTGGTGAGGCAGCACTTCAAACACTGCATTCAGCTCTGGGCCCCTCCGTGAAAAAAGGACCCTGAGGTGTTGGAGACTGTCCAGCAAAGGGCAGCAAGGCTCATGACAGGACTAGAGAATGTCTTGTGAGGATGGTCTGAGGGCATGGGGTTTGTCTAGTCTTGAGAAGAGGAAGCTCAGGGGGACCTCATCACTCTCTACAACCACCTGAATGGAGGGTGCAGTGAGATGGGGGCTGGTCTGTTCTACTGTGCCTGCAGTGAGAGGAACAGAGGAAATGGCATTGGGCTGAGACAGGCATTGTCCCAGCAGGTGGTGGAGTCACCATTCCTGGAGATGTTTAAGTGGTGCCTGGGTCTGGTGCTGGGTGGTGGTTTACTGGTTTAGGGGCTGCAGTGGTGGTGCTGGATTGATGGTTGGACTTGATCTTAAAGGTCTCTTCCAACATTGGTGATTCTGTGATTGTATGTTGTTGCTTTCTCTTCTCTTGTGTTTCTTTCTACCTCACAGAATTGCATTGGGTGAAAGTTATTTGTAAATTAGGATTTGTTTAGATTTTTCCTTGAAATGGTAGCTGTTTCCTTCCTTTTCTCATCAATTGCTGTGTCCTGTTTTGAATAAAAGATAAAGCAGCCACTGGACATAATTATTCAGTTTTGTTTTCAGAGAACGTATAAATGAAAATAAACCTAGAAATTTTACATGCTGTGTCTGGCTACAAATTTTAATCATGAACAAGCTGCATTTTACAAGCTATGAAAGGATTTTATGAGCAAGGGTTTTGAGGGCAGCACTTCATCCTGCAGCCCACCCATACCCCAACAACCAGCATATTCAGGGTATGTACTCAGGCACCAGGAGGTACAGCCAAGTGGGCACAAGAAAGTCCCACACATATTCCTCTAGGTTATGCTCAAAATTTAGGCTGAACAGAAAAATAGACTTCCTTTTTAATCCTTTAGGCTGGAAGTATGCTGTCCTGGCATGCCACTTGCAAGCTAGGCATTCAGAGGATGATAGAAAAATGAAGAAGAGGGGATTTGTAGAAGCCTAGCACCTTCACCACCAAAGAAAAAAATCCCTCCTGGAGCTGGTGAAGTGCCAGAAACAAGAAATCAAGCATCCCTCTCTGTTAATATTATAGTTCCAAACAAAAGAAGACACACAATAGTGGCATGAAACTTCTGTCAGCAAGTTGCTTTCTTCCAGCTTGTGAGATTGCTGCAAAACCACAGCCATACATGTTGTAGTTATGCCAGTGGCAACATGGCATAGAAGGGATCACCTCTAAAAAAAACAAAGATCAAAAAAAGAAAAGAATAATCAGTGATGATGTGATTATGACCCTAGAAGCAGAACTTTCCAACCCCATTTGCTGTGCAAAGCACTGTGAATATTACTTTTTCACCCTTGGCTTTATCTTTTCTTTCTTCTGAAGATGAAAATTGTATTTCCACCCTCACTTTACAACGACTTTGGAGTAATTGGTTAGCAAAATACATAAAGCTGAGGTGGAGAAAGATTTACTGCAGCAGTTTTATTTGTATCCATACAGAGTGCCATCTAGGGGAGCTCAGTTAAACCTCATTCAAGACTGGAAGCTTCGTTTGTCCTTAAAAATCCAACTGGAAAATGCTTCACCTGTAGGATAATGCTCCAGGATCTTGCTGCAGCTACTGAGTTCACTGCTTGGAGTACATAGGGTGGCATTAACATTATAGGAAAATAAATTGGCAAGAGATTACGACAGGGTACAAATGAACTGGATCCATAAAATCAACAATCCCTTGTTCAGCTTGTGAGAGAAATTATGAGCTTTAAAATCCTAACTTGTAAATGTAGTGATTAAATCAATTAAGAAAATTATTTTTCTTTGTTTCTCTGATAGTACAGAAAGGAAATCTTTAACTTTTACAAGCATATAAGGAAATTAGAAAATTTTTGTTTAATTTCGTTGGCCTGGTTTGATGTCCTGTTCTAACTTTATATATTTTTAATCAATATATATTTGGAGTAATATGATCAAGTCCATAATTGCACTTCTGCCTAACATTTCCTTTACTTAGCATTGCTTGAGTCAGACTAGAGAAGTCTGTTTTTTCTCCTATCTTTCTGGAAATTGTGATAGGCAAGTGAATAAATTCTGAAGGTCTCGAGGCAGCTAATTATGCTGAGCTACTTTGATGACGCTTGAATTTCTATCATTATTTAATTTCCTAAGATAAACTTGCTGAAGAAAATGTGCTTTACTTTTATTCTTTCAGAAGATTCCTAAAATTCTTGTAAGAAACACGCAGAATGGCCTGTGCATTTAGGACCAGCTCTTCAGTCTTCAGGCATGGAGCCACATGCAGACGAGGTTCCTTTCTCCTGCAGGAAGCAGCATCTATCTGTTCATTACACCACCCCTGTCTTCTCAGACTTGCATGTTCTTTTGTTGTCTCTTTTTGGCCTAACGTGGTCAAAAAACTGTATCTTACACATGCCTGTCTCACAAGGCAGTGCATAAAAAGGTCTATTTCAGTCTAACAGCCTTGCTCTATCTCCTCTACCATATACATTTCCTAAATTCTTTGGGTTAGGAACAGCCTTCAAACTCTGTACAGATCCCAAGTCACAGTTCAGTCTATGGCTTGGCTCCTGGGTGCTGTTAAAGACACATGTCTAGAAGACTTCATTCTGCTTATGTGTCTGACATCATTTTTTGCGTCATTACAACATATTCTTTTCCTGGAAAGAGCTGTGATAGACTGGTTCTATGTTAAATCAGGCAATGACAGAAATTCTTATCATTTTTCCTTGAGCTGTCCAGTGGTTTTTCTCTACAATATTGACTTAACAATTTATACAGATTTGATATTTACAAGTACCAATGGAAATAATAACTGAGTTGGCAAATATATCAATGTTGTTCTGTCACTTTGTCATCCGTCTCATGAATTCCTAGCACCCCTTTTACCAGCAATCTCCACTCACATAACTTCAACATGAACATAACAGTAAGTTCCTTTTTTTTTTTTTTTTGTAAGCACGATTTACAGAAGGAACAATGAAAATCAATTATAATTAGGGCTAATACACTAAAAAAAAGTAGAGCTGTGATGCTTGGAAGCAAATTAACTGGTAGAAATTGTATAAATGGTTAGCAAGTATGTAGTGTGCTCCTGCTCTAACATTTTTCACATTACTAAACTGGAAAACTCAGAGTTAATGGTACCAGTGGGCAAAATTCCTCCCACTTTCATCCCCTTCCAAGTCAGTGTCAGTATCCATTGATTTCTACAGGTCTCAGGCAGTGGGACATAACACATGCTTCAGTTTTGTGTGTACCTAAGTGCACATAATACTTAAGTAGGTATACATATTTCTGAAGCCAAGAAATTGTGAAGGATCTTACTTTTATTTCACACTGAGTAACAGTGGGTGAAGTGGTGCTGTGATTTATTTTTTCCTTGGTAGCCAGCTCTCTAATGCAAGCTCTCCTTCCTCCCATTTTGTGCTTTTAGGAGAGAGAGGTGTTGTTATTTAGCAAGTGGCTTTGTCTGCTCTACTTCATGATAAAATGACAAATGCAGAATAGTAAAAAAAGCCAAAAATTTCGGTGATAGTACAGCCATTTTCTCCCTTTTTAAAGTATGAATAAATCATCCATAATAGCATATGATTATCTTTTACAGTATCTACATTATAAGAAGCACAAATGCATAATAAGCTTCAGAAAGGTAAAAATGTGTTTTGCAGTGCTTTTGATTTTGTTGTTCAAGGTATACTACACTATCTGGTAATGAATCAATACCTAATAAATGAATAAAATAAAGAAGGGAAGCTTAATTCTTCATACTGGATATAGCTGACAACATTATCTAATATTGTTGTTAATATTCCTCAACTTTTACTTGGCCAACAAGCTTTTTGCTTTGTGTTTTGTTTGTCTTAGAAGCATTCAAGCTTTGACATGCCTATGTACAATTGCAGGACAATTCTCATTCGACTGGCACTAAATTGCAGTAAATCGGTTTTAAACTGAATAATTTGTCATGGGAGAATACTGCATGTTGTTAAGCCCTTGTGTCCTTGAAGTGTTCTGTGTTAAAATGCCAAGATGGGAAATTGTATTAGCTGAACACCTCTCTGTCTGCCAGTAGCTGCTTTGAGTGGAAATCAAGTGATGCGAAGAACCTGAACTGGGGCAAATCCCTTCCTGAATGAGGGACTGGTACACACACATCCCTGTCCCTTTCTAATTAGCTCCAGCAGTTACTGTGCCCACGATTCAATTAGCACTTTTTAATTGTAATTTCATTCTAACCCTATTTTTGATCTCATATAATGCCTCAAGCCAGCTAAAGTTCTTTTCCTTCTGTCAGAAGGGAGTTACTAGCAGGGAGCTGGAACGGCCCTGCCAGACCTCCCCTGGCAGGCGCTGTGCCTGCTATGTGAAAATGTACATTTCACCCTTCAGCTAGATCTAATTTAGAAATCTTTGAGCTCTTAATGATTTCCTATAGTTTGGCCTAATTGAATCTAAGTGCTTTTACATTAAAACTAGAATGCCCAGCTGGGCTGAAGCTGAAAACCCGTGACCCTGAAACACAGTCCCAGAAACACAGAAACCCTCCTTCCTCAATGTTGCCAGTTGCCATCCACTGCAGCAAAGCCACAGCCATCTTCCATTCAGACCCAGTGCACAGACTGCAAAAATAGTTTGGTTAAGACCAGAATATTCTGCAGAACTGAATTACCACCCACACGTGCAGCAGCTGCTCTATGGAGTGATGCTGCTGCAGCCAGAGGGACTCCGCTGCAGGAGCTGCTCTGGCCCAAAGTGTCCCCCTGAGAGGGAAAGGGGCTCCTTGCTGCTGGGAAATGTGCCACCCAGGTCACAGTGGGGGACTCTCCCAGTGGGGAGCTGGAGTCTGGAGCTCTCCTTTCTCTCTGTGACTTGAGATGCCGAGTATGATTGACCAGCATCTCAGCAGTTCTGCATCCAGCAGGTGCTGGGAGCACGAGGAGACATGATAGAAGACTCAGAAAAGCTGCCTGGGCTCCCCTCTCTGTGTCTTCCAGCAGGATTTGCTGTTGGCTTTTCTCTAAATCTTTTAAAGCCACTGGTGAAATCTCATTAGCTTCCCTATGAAATTCTCTTCTTGAAGGCTTCTACAATAGAGGACCATACACCATGTAGGGTCAATCCATTATCAGTGTTTTGTTTGGGTTTTTTTCCCCAAATTCTGCTGTTCTCTTTAATGTTCAGGCAGGAACGAGAAGTGTTTGCATCGTGTCTAATTAGAAAGCTCTTCTAAGAACACCATACAAATATTGCACAGTACAGAATTTCTTACTGGTCTATTAATAAGCATAAAATATTAACAAATAACTTCCAAGCACAAATACAGAATATGAACTCATAATCTTATCCTCAAGCTAAGAATGATTCAAATGATAATATGAATAATATCTAATAATTGTCTATCTACTACAATTATATCTCTACAGAACCAGACTTGGTTTTTTTATTTTAAAGACTAAGCTTAAGTAAAAGCACTCCTGGTGTGTCCAGGGGGTTGGAAGAACTTAGCCAGTTGCTGTCACACATTCAAACTAAATCAGACTGTTAGGCTCTAATATTTACATTTCACAATTTCTGACCTACTAAATTGTACTCACAAAGTAAATATCATTGCAGTGTAGCAAATTGTTTACAAAAGATGAGCTAAGGAAAGCAATTCCATCATTTCTATTTTCATCAAGGTGAAAACCACAATCATCTTACTCAATCCTATGCTCTATTAGCAGGAAAATTTTCCATTGAAGTCAGCACAGATCTTGGTTTCATAGGAACATATTGTATTCTGTAGCAACACCCCATCTTGCTCTCAGTAAAGTCAGTGGAAGACATGCTTCAGGTAATGGTAGTAAAGTGAGTTCTTCAGTGGTGTTTCGTAACATTCTACATTGGCAGAAAAAGAAACATCAATTTCATAGAATCACAGAGCTTCATCTCAAAGAACAGATTTGCTTCTGGTGAAGAAATACATGGGAGTGGGGAATTTAAGAAACTTCAAAGTAACCTGCACTGCAGCATGGAAAGAATGTTAGACCTTATGCATTTTAATAACCCCCACAAGGACAAATCACCTGATTCATTCAATGACTTCTGTGTTCCAGTTAATGTCAATACAAATGCAATATAGCAGCTTAAATTGCTGATTTTGAAGTTTACTTCTGTTTTTAATAAAAACCCATTTGTTTCCCCCAGACATGTCACAGAAACAAATGAAATATTTTCTTCTAAATGAAGGATGTTTCATTTGACCAGACAGAAGTATTTTTTTTTCAACTTTTAATTTGGCAGGAAGTAGGAGAACCCTCAGTGTTATCCAAATTGATTTATTTTTGACTATGATTTGTTTTCATTTTCCTACTTTGGACTCTTTCACAGGTGACCTTCTGAAATGTATTATAAGTCCAGTTTGGCAGCTAGAGACAGGATACAGCTCCAAAATCACCATTGTAGTCCTCATGGGATAGTGTGTAGGACTATCCTCTCCCTGTTATCACATACAAAAGCCTTTGGGCCTCTCCCTAGAGATGTTCACAGTGTGCAGTTGAAGAGCGGAGGTGCACAGATCTCACCAATTTGCCTGCATCTTTCAAACAGAATAATATTTTCTCTGGACTTTAGCTAGGGAAATAATTTAACTTCTCAGAGCAGACAATTTTTGTCTTTGGCACAGTTGATACTCCCTAAAGAAACAAAAAGATCAGCCTACAAGCTATTGACTTAGAAAAAAGAAATTATTCTAACAGAAGGGTGTTGAAGTAATGTTACTTTTAATCAGTTTAATCACAAGATTTTTCCAATTCTAAGTTTATGCAAAAAATATTCATCTGAGCAGATATGTAATACCAAACATACTCCCATATATATGGAATACATATTTCCATAAATAATTGGCAGAACAATCTACCAGTTGTTCACAGTTTTTTGCAGATATTCCCATACCCTTATACATTTTATCACAAGACTTTTATAGATTGTTTAAGATTAAAGATTTTATAGAATTGATCACTACAAAAGAAACGTTCACAATTTGTTCTTCAGTTTAAAGTGTCACTTGTTTATAAAGTTTCAATTTTCATAAATTTTGAATTCATGATAACTCATGAGCTGAATACCAAGATTAAAATAGTAACAATAAAAGTCACTTTCAGGATTCAACATAGTTTCTACACAGTTTTATTTTCCCCATGATTGCTTACTGCCAAACACCCCTTTACCACCTGACTCTGCAGCAGAGCACGCGGGTGACAGTCACACTGGGCTGGACATTGAGGCTATGTGTGGGCTGCTCACACTAAACGCACCTTGAGAATGTGTTTTCAAACTTTTAAAATGTTTCAGGTCACCGTTTTAGCCTGACAGATGCCCAAAGAATTTGCAGGCATGGCTCAGGGAGCTGAAAAATCCCATTTTTCAGCACAGGCTACTGATCAGGGGTCAGTACAGGCTACAGATTAGTTACAGTGTGCTGTAATGTATATAACCACGCTGCTGTCAATGTCTGCAAGCTCAAAAGGTGCAGGTTTTTGGGGTCAGTTGGCCCCTGCCAGACAACAATCCTCTGCATATTTAACTTACTGGTGAAGCTTTAGAGGCAGCAGTACAGCTAAACTGCTTTTCATGTCAATCAAGAGTGTAGGCACATTTTTGCAAAGATGAAAGAATGAGTCTGATCTTTACAACTTAGTTGACTTCACATTTGTATTAATTTCCTCTTTCTTAAGTAATGGTTGCAGCATTTACTGATTTTAGGCCCTTGGCAGAATAAAAGCAGGTAAAAAGATCAGTGCATCTTATTCAGTCTTTTCTTTGAGATCCATGAAAAGATGTATCTTTGCACTGCTGCTGAATCCCATTTTTCGGATGCTCTCTCTCTATTGCAGCACAGCCCCAAAAAACACAGCTACCACATAAATGATGCATAGGCCAGGCAGTGATACAGTACATAGAAGAAAAGCAAACATTGAGGCAAGGAGGAGCTGGGGCAGGGAAAAGAAGGGAAGCAGGAAATGCATGAAAAGCAAGGCATACAACATAGCAGAAATCAGCTACTTTGAAGTATTAACTATGGCAGGAATCACATGGAATGATTTCTGCATCATCTGCCAATTTTAACATATGCCCTATGGGTCTTTAGGTGGAGCACTGAATCAGCATCATACTGCAGTCAACCATACTGTCTTTCCCACAAAAATTTCTCTCTGCATTCCACTTGGGGGGAACCCCACAGAGCTGACAGGATAAGAGCTTCACTGCACCTTGGGGAACTTGTGGGCCCGGGCAAAAGGATCAGCCTGACCATGGTGCCTCATGAAGCAGCTGTTGTTGACAGTAGAAGTTATTGGGGTTGGGCAGTGGAACAACTGAGAAGTAAATCTCAGCAAATTTTATTCACCATTGCTTCTTTCCAGACCTCTCACTGGTTTTTTCCTCCCAAGCAGAGACTGCTTTATCCCATGGCTTCTCAGTAATACTGAGCTGGAAGTCAGCCACCCGACATAGTCATGTTGTTCTTCCAAATGCATATGGCAGTCTAGTGCAGGCATCAGGAGCATGAGTCATCAGACCAAGGCTGGACATAAACATCTGATTTATCTGTCTAGACTCCATTTATCATGTAATGAAAAGGCCGTTTCTACAAAGGGACATACCTCACTCTAAAGTTGTTTTCTAAAATGAGTGGTACACCAAAAAGTTCTTATTTCCCTCCATGGATAGCAAAGGAAGTTCAGATGTGCTTCAGGCATGGACACAATACTGCAGACACATAAAATTAATGAAGTGAAGCTCAGTCATTGTTGCTTCATGTAAGGAATAAAATAATCCAGAAATTAGACTATCACAGTCCAAGATGCCTTGTAGCTGAATTGATACAATCAAAGTTTCATTTAAAAAAGCATTCAATTTCCCACAGCATGTTTCAGTTTTCATTTAATATAGAAAACACTGTTGAATGAAATATTGTTATTTGTAGTATTGCTCTTGAGTGTCCACTTGACAAATCAGGATGTACCACAACTGGAGCAGGAGATGTTACACAGACTTTAGGCACAGGATCACTTAAAACTTGTCTATTGCTAGAAGTAGGTGTCAGCTTGCTCGTTTCTAGGAATTGGCTATGCCTCCTTGCCAAGAAGAAAGCTTGTTGTTCCTGTAGCCTTTTGCTTCCTCATGGCTTTTCAGGAGCAGCCTCTCCTAGCTTCAGCCTGAGGCAAGAAGCAATCATGAGCAGTGGTGTTCTGGGAAATTCACACCCTCTTGTTTTTTCTTCACCACATTAAAAGTGTAAGCATGGCCATATGTGTCATTTCTGAGTCTCCCAGAGCAGTACAAATTTACACTGACACGTAAGGAAGGCCTCCAGAACAAAGCCCTGTTTCTGCACTTATCTACAGGAACAAACACAAGATTTAACAGGGATGTAGAAATACCCATCTGGATCACCCCAGTGGTCCCTACAACCACTATTCTGACACCAGCAGTGGCAGGATGATACATGCTTTAGGGCAAGTGTGTGAATGTCACATAAAAGGGGGGTTTCCTTGAACTTTTTGTGTTTGTTTGGTCTGTGGGTGCCCCAGGAAAGCTGAGACCCTTGTGCCTGCCCAGTCAGCCAGTGTCCCATTGTGGGGACTCCACTGATCAGTGTGCTGTGTTGGAGGGCAGTTCGACTGACTTGCTCAGGGACATGTGGTGACAACGTATCAGAGCTGAATCCTTTACAACCATTTAGGAATGGGAACCCCCTCCTGGATGTCCTCACTTCCATCAAGTATGATGGCTAGCATCCTTGAAGGACACACACTAAACAGTTTATGGAATAACACACTTTATCAATAAACAGTCTGATAATAGAAAATTGTGAAAAGATAAGTTTAGAAGATCTCAGTTGATAGCAAAAACCAAATTTAAAGCAATAGACAGACAAGCTGTAATCACCAGTGAAAGCTATTTTGAGATAATCATTCAGCACACATAGAGTAAGTTTCTTCTTATCCAATAGGCGTTCCTGTGGAGGAGAAGACAAGTTCAGCCTTGTCAGCTGATCTCAAAAGTTATGATAGTCTTCCATAATTTATTCTCGTTCTTAACTTTCACACTCTTTCTTTACATTTTGGGTGGAGCTTAAGTGACACCTGTCATACATACTTTCATTACTGATTGGTGTAAAATTCTCTCAGTTTGCACATAAATCCCAGAATAACAGAATATTCTGAGTTGGAAGTCACCCAGACAGATCATCGAGTCTAACTCTTACACATACAGGCCTCAAACCCACAGCCTTGGTGTTATTAGCACCATGCTCTGGGGTCAGTAAAATATTCGGCACATGCCCAGTGAGGGGTGGTCACACCTTGGAGGGGGGCACACCTTGGAGGTGTGTGTTAATATAACAATTAGATTATAATGAACCAAGTTCATCTGAGGAGAGCAATTTTGCCAGTTGCTGGTTCAGCAGCAGCACATCTGCTCCTGGGTCCCCTGGCTGGCACGTGCTGTGCACTTCATTGGCCACATGATACCATCGGGTAGTAGTCCCTGCAAGGATTACAACAGAGCCTGGCTGAGATGTCTCCACCATGCTCTACCCTCCATTTCATCCCTCTCAGCATGTGCATAAGGTTGCAGGTTGAATGTGTGGGGAGTCAATGTGGAATAGGTTTTGCGCATGACAACCACATTCCATCCAGGAAGTAGCAATTGCATTTGACCCTATAATTTCTGTACTGTTATAACTTTCACTAGAATTTAAATACAACTTCCCAGTTTTCACTAATTTTAGCTCAGTGGTCTTCCCACAGTGAGCTTATCATTTTCCACAGTCTATTCCCTGTTGTACATCCTCAGAATTAAGCAGTTTCATTCATAAGTTGAAATTTGCAGTAGTGTGGCCTCCTTACCTTTTCTACCAAGTCACGCAGGGATTTTATTGGAGTGCTTCTTTCCTTGTTGAATTGAGGCAGTTTACCATGGTTTATAATACAATATTTGTAACAATATCAATACAATAATAATACTACCATACTGATACAATATTTAAGGTGTCAGAATTGTCTGGATATATTTCCCTTACCTGACCTCCAGCCATTTGTTACAACCTTGAATACAGAACATCTGACTCAGCTGCTCTCCCTCTACACCACTGGAACTGCCTGTCTGCTGATGGCCTTTTCTCTCTCCTTCCTTAGACACCTGTCAGCACCCACAGCCCTCCTCCTAACGTAGCATGCTCTGGCTTATATTGAGACTTTGAAGAGTAAAATGTTCTTATTCAGACAGGTATCAGGAAGCCATTATTTCTCAACAAGCAGCATCCTCATTGCATTTTCAAGGATTCATTCTGCTTTGCTTTTCTTGCTGGACTTGTTACATCTTCTGTTTGATTTAACTTTCTGTGGTGAGGTAAAATAACACCTTGTCAGTAACGGGATTAAGATATTAAAAATATTACACACAGTTATCTTGGTTTTTATAGGTTGCAGGTTTAGTGATGTTCTACATCATATCTCTCAGGTCTTGGATACTTGCTTACTGTGAAGATCTCAGCTTTCAATGCAAAAAGGGAAAATATCTACCCCCCTCCCTATTGCAAAGAAAAGCTTGAAAACATTATTGCAGCAAAAATAAAAAATTTACAATCTGGAATCAATATGATATAAAAGGTAGGTTCATGATTTTTATCATTATAGATGACTTCAGTGAGGGCAGAGGGAAGGAACACAAATTCATTATTTCTGAATATTTGCAGGGGTAATGCTGACGGTGGAAATGTCATCTTTGGGAATTCTCTACCACCAATGTCTTTAGAGCAGTAACAGTAGCATTGTCTCTTCAGTTTGTGTGAATATGAGTAGTCCTACGGTCTCATTTATTCTCTTTGCATATTCGGACCTTGATCTTGCAAGCGATTTATTTTGTACCTCTGAAAAGTGCTGCAGTGTTATGCAGTAGTGGTATGCACAGGTAAGAAACCCTGACTGTGCAAGATAACAGCAGCTAAGCAAACTGAGTGCAAAAATTCAGAGACATTTAGTTTATCTATAATAAATTTGCTTTCATAGAAATTGCAGTACATTCAAATCCTGCATTACTAAAAAAGGAGATTACATAATACCTGTTCCTGTAGAATTCCTGTTCACTAATTGTACTTTACTCCAAAAGTCAAAGGATGCACCTCCTCCCACACTCCATCCTGACAACACGGAAACGCCAGCACGGAGGAGAGGGATTTTAATGGAAAATCTGAAAGGTTGATACCTTCCTTCCGATTCCATTAGGTGGAGCTCTCAGACAAGAAGAAATGAATGAAAAAAACAATCCCGCAGGCACCCTTAGGAATTATTAGTACTGTATTATGCGGGTATTTTTCCCTGCCGAGAGCTCTCTATTCTTGATAGAATTCATTTGTGTCCGACTAGAAATCTTATTACATGCTTTCAAAACTAATATAACTCAGCAATCTGCCTCTATAACTAGGTTTTCATTAGCTTAACACATTACCGAGATCAAGCTGCAAACTTTGGAGGTAGCTGAATGCTGCATCACTGGTGTCAACATAAATAACCAGACCAACAGAGAAATAGCTATGGAACAGGGAAGAAGAGCAGATAAAGAATTTAAGAGCAATATATAAAAAACAGAACATTCCAGCAAGTTCCTGACCATTAATGATAGAAGTTCACTGACATTAATGGTGCAGGATTCAGCTGAAAATGTTGTCATGCAAATGCAGGGGCATAAATCAAACAAAAATGGCAAAGTGTTTGCAACCTGATTTCTGCCACTTTCCCATTCTAGCTTCTACTCTTGTTTTGATCTTGCAAATCTTCGGAGTAGCTCTCCCAATTCCTACACTAGGGAAAGGATGAAAATAATCCTGTGTAAAGCACTGTATGAGCAAAGGACAGAATGCTGTGTACATATTTTCAAGACTAATGGCTCTTATACCACTTGTTTGTTATGTGCAGTAAGTTAGAAATGTCAATACTTTTGGCAAATAAATTCCTGTTTTTGACGAAATGGGAAAAATGTAAGCAATGTTACAAAGGATATTACAGAAATTAGCAGAGATTGTCCAGAGATATACGGAAGGAAAGAGTCTGAACTGTTTCCTATTAGACTCTACACCTTAGTTAAGAGAAATTATTAACTTAATTGAATCAATTAAACTGTGATTAAATCTTGCTAGTTTTATCTTTTATGAAGGCAAACATGATACATTTTAACTGACAATGATAACTGACAATTTCAGTAAAGTTTAGCCTATCTCCTAAATTTATCCTTGATACAAAAATACAATCATTTAATGATTTCTGAGGTATGATGCTGGAAGGTGGTTTGTATTTTGTGTTTGAATATCATGTCTGGTTCCAGATTTTGCAACAAAATATTCTGCAGACACTTGAACCATCTGAAAGTCTGTTCCATATTCAGACTTTTTAAAACCTGTACTCTATTGTACCAAAACCACCATTTAGCACATTGTGCTAAAATAAAAAATATTCAGTGCCTGTGAGACATGAGAACTGGCAGCTTCATTTTTGTGTTGAAATCAGTTGGCCTCAATATTTGGCAGTCTTTACTTTTACACACTACTCTAGATTTGCTTCACCAATGTAAAAAGCAATCTTCTCATAGTATTACAGACTGCTGCAATGTAGGAAGGGCATCTGTCCCCAACACTGAAGCTTTCTCCCTCACTTCCATATTCTGCTCTGTACAATTCCTCAGAGGAATGTTTAGTGACAAGGAATATCTTTTAAGCTTTTAATTTTTCCCACAGGCACCTACCAGTGACATTAGAAAGAGGTCACAGGTCAGATCTGACCTTTCCTTCTTGGCACGGACACCATGGAGCAGGATTGTTCTGGTCATACTGGGCAAAGAACGCTTCCGGTGCCTGCAGCTGTAGCTTCCACAACTTGTTTCAAATGCAGAAGGCACAAAAAGCCAAAGCATCAGGAACACATCTTATTTTTAACTTTCCCTTGCCTGCCTTCAGGATGGCTTTAATGACTACAGCATGGGTAGGCAGTTTTCAAGCTCTTGTCTCCGGAGCTGTTCCTCTTTCTGATGACAATACATACCTGTGCTTTTATATGCTCCATTTTTGGTCATATATGGCTACTCACAGCCTCTACTGTACTTATTCTGAGACCCTTACCTGTAATGGAGGGAGATATTATTATCCCTATTTGGTGTCTTCAGGCTACGTGACTTCTTTAGCATTATCCATGGAGCCCAGGGCAGAGTAGGAAACTGAACCCAATTCTGATGCATTTCAGCTCTGCCCATTGAACTATACTTCAAGGTAAGGTGATGTTACACAAAGAGATGAGTGTAGGTCTGATTTAAACTTCAAGAGTGGGAATGTAGGTTATGGCAGTCTTACCCTGCTTGCCTAGATACCAGAGAGAAATAAGCAGGAGAAGGGTCAAGACGGTGAAGCATTTTGGAGCTCCACAGCGAGCCTCTGATAAAGTCCTGTAGGCAGAGAGCACAGCCGGTAAGATTCATCTGGCTAAGCATGGCAGAACCAACATGCCTGTTTTCCCAGTGGAAACCAAAATGCTCTTTCCAAATCTGAAATTTTTTCCACAAAGAGCTTGTTTTTGGGAGATGAATATTTTTCCTTGGAAGTTTTTACAGCAGAAAATTCTCAACAATCCACTATATGCTCCCTTAATTCCACTCCTGCTTTCCAGCATCCATGCCCTTGAAGGGGCAAGTATATTCTCTTTTCCATGATCCAGTATTTCCCTAAAGTACAGTACAGTTAAAAGACAGACAGGCAAACTTAACTACCTAGATTTCCATAAAGTTCAATTAAAAGTGCCAAGCTATTGTGACTAGCTTTGTCAAAATCTAGGTGATAAGTTCTGCTGTGCAGGAAACTGTGCTTCTTTCACAAAATGCTGGTGAGGAATGGTGGGATGCTACTGCTCAGGAGGCTGCAGGCACACAAACCTTCTGGATGTATCTCCCTAGCTTGCATCTGACCCATGCACCGGGAGCTGAGCCGCCCCTTTGAGAGGGAGAGCCTGAGAAGACAGCCAGTGCACATGCTCTGGGCTCAGAAGGGAGACAGTGTGATCTTGATAGGAAAATAGCATTTACACAGCCAAAATCCTCATCTGTTACCGATTGTGCTGCACCATTATCTTTCTTTTTTTCACCTGATAATCAGGCATGGTGCTTTGAAGAGAACATAAATCCATTTTTCTTGACTCCTTTGCCTATCTTTTTGGAAAAGTGCTCAGTGCTTGTACTGTGTATCCCAATATGGTTTCTTTTTTAATATCTGTTTCAGAAAACACACCCCTACTGCAGCACAGTGCAGCCTATAGCAATGAAGAGGAAAAATAATAAAATCCTTAAAGACAGATCTGGCATTCTGAGTGCTATACTTGGGTCAAAATTGAATTTGAAAGGCTTCATCAGACCATCAAAAACTATTTTCTCCCAGTCTCACAACAAGTTACTGGATGTTAGAAATTTCTGCTAGTAATTACGTGGGAATAGGTTGAATTAGCTGAATTCATCACACTTCTTAAAACCAAACTTTTATTTGCTCTGAATAAATTCAGTCTCCTATTTAGTAACAGTCTCCACCTCCTCCTAAACTTCATTAAAGCCTCATCCTGTCAATGGCCGGGCATCTGCTAGTAAACATAGGTGCTTTGAGAGGATCCTGAGCTGCTGTGATAAACAAAGCTTCCCAGCCGAGTTACATGTTTCACTCAGGACTGATCTGTTCAAAACCTGGTAATCCTACACATTTGTTTAAACAAGTGGTTCTCATGACCAGCCCTGACCTACTTTTCCCAATGCCTTATTTGTTGCACACACGTTTTGGCTTTCCTCTGACTATACTCCAAACACAGGCTGCCTTTTGCTATCTCTTAGAAAAAATGCTCAAAGCAATGGGGGCCCTGATGAGGGGACATCAACCCACTCTGCTACACAGAGAGGAAAGTACAACTTATTGCCAGCACCCATCAAACCAGAGGTATTAACCTGCTCCTCAAGAAAACTTGGGGTTAATTTCTCTTAGCTGGCCAGTTTGACTCCTTACGGCGTGGAAACAGAGGAGCAAGTTGAACATAAACACTTGACTCCTGCAGAAAGGAAAATCTATAGAAGAAAATCCAAATGCCGTTAAAGGGTAACAGCATTTAACAGTGACCCTGTCTAATCTCTCTTTACTGCTAGCAAGAGATAGATATGAGAAAAAACTAGTTCACTCCCTGCAGAATGCATTGTTCCTCGTCTTTCAAACAGACCCAGGATAGAGCCTTTTGCTAGGCACATCGATCTCTTTCACACTGCACATGAGCTATCATTTTTTTCAAGACATCTTTCTGCTCTTTAAATGACAGCTTGATTGTTGGAGCTAATCTCCATCACAGCAAAATTGTGTATATAGTGGTTGGGTGAGTGGAGCTATTAGTCCTGAAGTCCAGTTCTGTGGTCACTGGCTAAAGAAGATGACTGAAAGTTGAAAGGATTCTGTTTTGATGTCCAATATCCAAATCTTTAACTCATTTGGATTCTCTAAATTTGCATGCAAAACCAAAAGAAATCTTTTCCCCCAGCTCTTCCACTGAACTCAGTATGTTGTCAGGCAATTCCTAGATGTTTTTTAAATAGTTCACCTTGGGTTTGGCTTCCAGTAGAGATTTTTCATTCCAAATGTATGATATAAAAGGACAGATTTCAATTCAGTGCAAATAAACAATCCATAACTAAGGTATTTGTAAGATGTTAGTGTAGGTGTGTGCAGGATGAGAGGAGGGAAAGGAAAGGGGAAGGGAAGGGGAAGGGAAGGGGAAAGGGAAGGGAAAGGGGAAGGGAAGGGGAAGGGAAGGGGAAGGGAAAGGGGAGGGGAAGGGAAGGGAAGGGAAGGGAAGGGGAAGGGAAGGGAAGGGAAGGGAAGGGAAGGGAAGGGAAGGGAAGGGAAGGGAAGGGAAGGGGAAGGGAAAAGGGAAGGGAAGGGAAGGGAAGGGAAGGGAAGGGAAGGGAAGGGAAGGGAAGGGAAGGGAAGGGAAGGGAAGGGAAGGGAAGGGAAGGGAAGGGAAGGGAAGGGAAGGGTCTAATTAATTGGTATACTTCTCTTTCCCTGCACTAAATGAAAAAAAAAACAAACCAAAACTAGGTTAGCATATTTGAAAAGAGTCAAACAAAAAAGTACATTTTTTATAGACTTATCCACCATTGTACCAGGTAGGAAGGAGAAGGCATTAAAATTTCGTCAGATTTTTCTTTTGAAATCTGATGGAATCATAGCTGAGCCATATTAGCTTCCTCTTAGGATGGACACGTGCCTAACATAAGCTCTCTTCTGTCCTCTGATCCAAAAGACATGTATCAAAAGCATTCATGGACAATTAGGTCAGAGATAACTCCTTTGAACCTCCTTTTTCTTAACTTGCTTGCTGAGTTTATTCTAGGTTTTCAAATTCCTGTTGATAAAATTGAAGAACAAAAGTGCAGCTGGGGTCTGTGCAAGTGGCAATTTTAGGAATACCTTCATTCTCTAAACAGCTTGACTTTTCTTGTCAGGGAAGCGTACCTGTCAAATCACATGTTCCTCTCCCTAAGATCCAGTAACAGTTGGCTGATATTTGAAAAAGGATGATATTCAAGAACATGCAGTATTTCACAGTTACATTCACAACAATACAGCAATGCAATCACATCCACTTTCTACCCCTCCTGGACAGAAGAATTAAATAAATCACCCAAACCTGGATAGCAAAGCAGTGCCACAGGCAGGAGTGGGACTGAGCTTTCCCAAGTCTCAACCCCACTGCATAACCATAGGGACACTCGTGGTCTCTTAGAAACCCCAAGTCACTGTAGCTGACAATGACATCAAGAATAAATCGAACTGGCATCAAACACAACCTCAGCTAGCTGCAGGATGAAATTCAGCCTGGGCAATACAGTGAATATGGTCCCTATGGCCAGGCCATGCCAGTTCCTGCATCATCACACAAACCATCTTCCCTCTTTTTCTGGGATGAGGTGTCAGGTTTGGATCAGGAGCAGCACAAGGACAACCAGTAGTGTTAGGGGGAATAGCAGAAACACAACCCCAAATGTAATTGCCTGTGCCATAAGCCAGATGCCCTGAGAGAGGCCCAGGGGGCTTCTAAGTAAACCCAAAGGCAAACAGATCTGTCCATCCTCTGCTGTTATGTCCCCTGAAAACATAGGAGGGCTTGTGTCTGTAGCTTCAAGAGAGTCTGGGAAAGTAGAGCGACGTGATTTTCTGCCCCAATTTGAAGCTTTGATTTGATAAAGATTCCATTCTTACAGCCTTGAGTAATTTTTCTTGCCTTTCTTTTCCTAAACACTCTAACCTGGAAAGTGGAACTCCAGTACCCCAGGAGGGTATTACTGACATGATGCAGCCTGACAATATGTAGCTCCTGTCTCCAGCATGCATTTCTACTCTCAAGTATTCTATAAAGGAAATATTCTATTTCAAAACTGTGCCGAAGACTCAGTTAATCTGCTCTTTGCTGTGGCCAGTAAGTGCTTTTTCTTCTCCCCATAAATGACCATTATTTTATTCCTCTCCTTGCTGTGATTTTCTCCAAACTGTAAACTCTTACACCCCGTTACATTAAACTGCTTCTTCTGAATAATGCATATGGATTATGATCTCCTATGATTTTTCTCATTACTTTGGTTCACCAAATAGCTGGCCAAAGGGAGGTCCATTAATTAACATATGATAAAAACAAGATAACTCAGATCTTGTTTTATTGCTCACTCTTTTGAGAGGGAGATTTGTTCTGTTTGTTTGATTGCTCTTCAAGCTGCGTGTTCATGTCTACCCAGGCTTTTATGTTGTGTCCATCATCATGAAATGTGAGATGGTTGATAATTCTCTTCTAATTCACAGAACAGATACCGTCTCGGCAACAGAGCATTTTGGCCTAAAAAGCAGTACTTGGAGCCTGACATGTAATCCATGGAGTTGTCCAATCTAATTACTGTCACTTGCATCAGTGTTTTTATGATATAGACATACATCCACTCAGAAAAATCACTAAAGTTACAGAGGTAGCTGCCAGGCAGTCATTCCATGACTTCTGGCTTGGAAATGATTTGAAAGATGCTATAGAGGTGGAAGGCTCCGAAATGCACCATCAGTCCCTCAAACAATGTGTTTTCCCTTGTTTCTGCTCACATTCAAGTATTATTTTAGTAGATTAGACTAAATTTTTCGCTAATTTAACTGTACTTTCTTGTAACTAGGTAAAATTCTGGTTTTGTTGAAGTCAATGAGTAATAAAACTTCTACATCAAAAACTACTGAATATATCAATTTTTAAGATAATAGGCTGAGAGCTGGGGTAAATTAACATGCACTGAGCACTGTGCAGCAAGGCCAGACAAACTGCTGCTCTCAAGCCTGTTTGTTCTCAATTGCCTTTAGTGTTTCTAGCATGCGTGACCCTCTTCACTGCAGACACATTCCAGGAACAGTTGGCCATGTGCATTCACTGGGCATCTTAGACATGTTTCTGACACTCATTCTCCAAGGAATTGTTCTGTAAGTCTGGAAATCATTTTAATAAACCAGAAAATGTCTCCTTATATTTTTCTTGCATTTAAAATTCCCATGAAGCCATTGGAAACTGGGCATGCAATGAGATATCATATTTAGAAATGATCAGTCTGCGTTTGACTGCATCAGAATTGCCTCCAGCTAACACCATTGTCAATCACAAGCCTTTCACTGACATCCCTGAAATTATATGCAAAAGTAACTGCCCTAAAAAAAATAAAGGGATTAAGCTTGTTAGATGTTTTAATTGATAAAAGAATTTAAAAATGTGATTTACTTCAACCTCAACTCATCAGTGTCCTGCCCAGTCTGTCTCTGTCCTTACAGAAAGAGGGAAACACATTTGTTTTGCATTGCTGCCAATTTTGGGGTTACAGTGAGAGAAGATTAACAGTTACAACTTCTCCAAGCACCAATCTCTGTCTGTACAAGCCTTATCCACCAGCACACACCACTGGCTCTTTCCTTTGCAAACACCACAGCCCTCTCCCGGGGATCCAATGGCTTCGGATCTCCTCCTGGGCTGGACCATGTACCATGAGTCGTCAGGATTTGCTCCCATTAGTGGAATCTAGGGTGACACAGACTGTCCAAGCCTGGGGATATAAAACTGACCCTGCCTTTCCAATAGATTTTAGCAGGTCTGAATAAACCTCCTGGCAGGAGGACTGGAGAGCCGACAGGGAGCAAGTATAACTTCATTTTGGCTAAGATTGCTGGCGAAATTAACAAGAAACAGACGGGTCTCCTTGTGCCATCTACGTACATAAGCATCCCGTACATTAGTGTTGGATTTAATTTGGGCATTTAAAGCTACCTGCATTACAATGTGACTGTGGGTCTTTTTACCCATGTTTTGTGCATGTTCTTCCTTGCAAATGTGTATTTGCTGCAGCACATTTTCAAAGGGAATCGAGAAAGAGAAAACTAAATCTACATGTATTAGTATTCCTGCTTAATTTAATATCAGCTTACTAGGTGGAAATTAAAATGATTTTTCTGTCACTGTTATCTCTCTTCACTTGGCAAAGATTGATTTCCTTCTTCCCTGCTGCTTACTAATAAGAAATCTGAAAACTAAGATGGTTTTTATGTTTACTTCCTTGTTTAAATCAGCTTTCTTAACTAAGGACAGCTTTAGCAATATATTTGTTGTTTAACTTGTGATTTCTGTGTTGGCTCAGGATCCACCAGTGACAGAACATCAAACACAGAGATGCTATATATTTTTAATTACTCAGGGATGCCCTCGTGCATAAGTACATGCAAATTAAACAAACGGATTTTAAAACCGGTTCAGAACAGATTGTATGTTACACAATCAATCACATTTTGTTTCAAAAATGATGGTGCATTATTTTGCTTCTCATGCTGACAAGTACGGAGGTTATCAGCCGTCCCTTGCCATTGCTACTGCTGTGTCTGGCACTGCCAGGTTTGGTGCCACTTTATCCAGAGCTGACAAGCCAAGGAAGGTTGATGGTAGTGCACAAATGCTTGAGTGTGAGAATCACCTGAACCACTACTTTGCATGGCACGACACCTTTCTACAAAGGAAATACTAATGTCCAGCAAATGGATTGGAAAACATTTGTCTCAAAGAATCGGACACAAGAACCCATCCATCTGCCTCCAGAATCTATCACTCCTTTGAACTGGAAATGATAAACTAATGAGCACAGTTGCTGTCTGGAGTCCAAGCTGCATTGTATGAACTTGGTACTGGCACCCTGGTGGCACTACAGCTCTAAACAAGATGTAATAATCTCAAAAGATAAAAAAGGTTCAGTGAAAATCTTGCAAGGCAAGGTGGTCATACCAAAGGAAAAAGGTGGGAAAAAACAGCCATCTGAATTCTGCAGATGAGGAACTAAAACATTAGAGACAGAGGTGGTGTGGTGGGTATCCCTAAAGAGCCAGCCACTCCTCCTGCACAAAAAAAACCCTGAGCTTTTCTGAAAAACTGAGTAATGTGTCCTGCAACACATTCTTTTGAGACATTATTTCACACCTTTTAGACATTTCACTGTGTTGGAGGCCTCCTTACTTAAGATCCTAATATTTCTGTTTCCTGCTTTCTTTCCACTTCATCTTAAATCCCCATGCATGGCATTAAGAACAGTTCTTCCTCTAGATTATTTATGCCTGTGTCCTGGGGTGACTTTATGATGTGTATTCCCCAAACTCAAGTTGGGCTAAACCATGACATTCTGGAATGTCTATATAGCAGTATCTTACCTTCTTCCTCTCAAATTTGATTAACCTTCATTTATCCACTTCTTATATATTGAAGTTTTAGTATTTCCTTCTCCCTCTTGATAAAGTTGCTCTTGTCCTTCTTAGGGGATGATGTCTCAAGGTTTCTTTCAGCCCTTTCTTACATGGTTCAATGACACTTCAGTGTTTATGTTTGATACAATGAGTTGTATCAAACTGAAGTTTCAGAACTGAAATCCAGCAAGCACCTTCTGTGAAGATGCACCTGGTGTGCCCTCACTAGAGATCAAAGGTGACAAGTCCTTGCATTGCAGCAGAAGCACCTCACGCCGTGTGAGCAGCCTGTGTCCCACCAAGGGTGCCCTCGCCAGCCACCTGCTTGGGTGACCTGAGGGAAGGGTGCCTGCGTCTGTGGCTGCCTCCCGGCGCAGGGCTGGTCTTGGGGCACCTGGCTTCTCGCCTGGAAGCCTGCTCCTGGTCAGCTGTGCCGGGCAGGCAGGCAGGTGTCTGGACACACTTCAGGCACTGAGTGCCAAGGCTGGTGTGCACGTGATGTGCCGCTACACGGGCACTTCTGGTGCCACAGAACTCGGGGGCGAGTTGAGAGCTAAACCAGAGCTACTGCTGGAGGTGAATAAGCAAGTGATCCTCTTTGATCCAATTTCCATCTTCCTGTCCTATTTTCACGCTATCTGTCCTGGCGCACCTTTGGTACATGTGCCAAAGGCCACAGAGACGCTGGGGGAAACTTGGCAGGCTGTGACCCATGCCGACCTGCCTGAATTAAAAAAAACCCCTTTATTTACTGGAGGTGGGGAGGAGTGACCTTTCTGCTTAGAAAACGTCCTCCCGACCCCCCGCTCCAGGTCGGTCCCTGATGGGGAATGTGGGTGATGGAGATGCCAAGTGCGGGCGGAGGGGGTGGACGGGGAAAGGAAATCCCGTTCCCTGGCACCCCTCTGCAGTTACAGCCACAGCACACGCCCGGGCTGCGGGGCTCCCCCGCGACGCGGCGGCGGCGGGAGGCGGGGGGACCGCAGGAGGCGGCGGCGGCGGCGAAGGAGGAGGAGGAGGAGGGAGGAGGGGGCGAGCGGCTGGGAGGGGAGGGAACACCTCGGCTGGGCGGAACACGCCGGCCAGCGCGGTCCCAGACTGCCGCGGCCGGGCTGCCCGCGCTGCCCGCGGCTCCCACTGCCCCCGCACGCTGCCCCTGGGGCCGGGGGCGGCGGCGCCCGCCGCGTCCCGCCCGCAACTTTCCCTCCTCCGTGGATGGCTTTCTTCGGAGACCTGCAGGGCAACCGGGCGCTTGACACCTGTCCCCCATGGGCCGCCCCCGCGCCTAAGTTTGCCGGCGCCCGGCCGCACTCGGCCGCCGCCGCAGGGCGGGCTTGAAGCCGCGGCGAGGCCGCGGAGCCCATGGCCGGGCGCCCCGGCGCGCCGAGCTGTCCGTGCGCGCCGCCCCGTCCCGCCCGCCCCGCAGCCACCGAGCCCGCCCGAGCGCCGCAGCGGGGGCGCTGAGCGAGGCAGCCCCCGGCTCTCCGCCACCGGCTCGGCGCCAGCCGCCGGTGCCCGCCGGGTCGCTGGCGGCGGCGGGGGCGGCGGCGGGGCCGCGGGATCCGTCCGCGCTCGCTGCCCCCGTGTAGTTCTCGAGTCGTCTGTCCTCGGCGGCGGTCCGCGGGTGACATGCAGTCCCTCATCTCTCCGGTGACCAAGGCTATCCTGGTGGCTTTGTTCATCTTCGCCATCCTGCTGATCCTTTACGTGATTCTGTGGTACATCTGCCGCGATGTGGATTGCGACCATGGGATCTGAGCGGCGCCGCGGGGCCAGGGCTTAGGAGCCGGGATTCACCCCGCGGGGCCGGGAGCGGCAGCGGCAGCGGGAGCTCCTCCGGGCGGCAGCCGCCGCCACCGCGGCCGAGCAGGGGAAGAGAAGGGGAAGGAAAGAAAAGAGGAAAAAAAAAGAAAGAAAAAAAAAGCGAGCGAAGGACCGAGCCGAAAGAGCCCGGAGGACAACTGCGATCAAGAAACCAACCTGAGCTTGACCTTCAGAGACCAGGGTGACCCGGTGAGTCTCCGCTCTCCGCGGCGCGGGGGATGCGCGGGTGCGGCGGGGCTGCCTCCGTCCCTCCCGCTCCGCTGCCCTCCCCTCGCACACACAAACACACACAGACTCGCACACGCACGCACATGGATGTGGCACAGGCGCCCCGCACACGCCGCGTACACACACACCAGTGGCTGTGCGTGCCTGAGTGCCTGCTGCACGCAGGCATGCGTGTCCCTTGGGGACATGCAGGACCCGTCCTGCTGGCCGGGGTAAATTGTGCCTGCCCCCGTCCCCGTGTCCCCCCGCCTTAAATTTTTCGAGGTGACACCGCGCAAAGGCAGCGCGCCCGCGGGAGCGGCCGGGGGCGGGTGCGGGTGCCGGCGCGGGTGCCGGAGGGCGGCCGCCGCGCTGCCTTTGCGGCCCCACATTGGTATGCAGGCGGTGGCTGCGCCGCCAGGCAGACCTAAAAGGTGAGCCCAGGGGATGGGGGAAAGTCAATGCTTCATCAGGCCGGGGGCAAATCGGGAAGTTACAGAAAATGAAGGAAAAGATGTCAGGTATCCGGCCGGTGCCAGCAGGCAGACTTTGGTGAGGGGATGTGAAGCAGGATGAGTTTCTCCTTTCTAGGGCCAGGTTGATGGAAGGAAGTGGGGGAGATGGCAGAAAAATGTGCATGGGAAGTTCTGGATGGTAGCACTCCTCCTGGTCTCACTGACACTGCATTTCCTTCATCCTACTCTCTCTAAAAGGGTTAACGCACAAGGGTTTACCACATGCTCAAGCTGGGCAATTTCAGAAAATGTTGATAAAAAGTACACAATTGATGACCATGTACGTGCTGACCGTGTTGGGACACAAGAGGGGATGTATCCTGCCCAGCCGTTTTCCCACCTGAGAGAATTTGTTGCTGGCTGTTTCTGCTCTTATTGTTTGGTAGTATTGAATACCCCGTGCTGAAGCGGAGAGAGAGCAACACATTGTGTTTAAAGTGGAAAAGACCTGCTGAAAGATAAATGGTCCCAAACACTTGGGCTGTAACTGTTTCTGTCCTTGGCAGACAAGCTGTCAGGAATAGGAGCAAACTCTAGCTGCATGCGTTATGTTATCCCTGGCGGGATGTATCCAGATGCTGCAGAGTGTGGGTGCGTGTACACAGTGGGGAATAGGAGAAAAATCAAATTCACGTTTAAAGCCGGGGAACAGGGACCTAGCCAACTGTGAAGTGTAATCACGTAATTCTGGATAATTTGACATTGAGTATTGTTGACCGAAAGCTCACCTTTGCAACAGGGGTCTGTACGTGGAGGAAACTGTTCGGAAGTCGATTCTCTTGCCATTTTGGTTTGTGCTTCTGTTCCGATTGTATTTTGTAGGGCTCTTGACCTGACTAGTTGATCAAACATGACATTACCGTTAACACACGCTACTAATGTGATTATAACAGCAGTGACATCAATGTTTCCTTGCCCTGCAACTACAGTAGCAATGCATTTGTTTACTTCCCCCATGCACGCTCTGAAATGTCTGTTACTCAACAGCTCTGAACAGCAAGGGAAGAGGGAGGAGGAGGGGGAAACTCTTACAGACATTTAAAAATGGCTATAGCTCTGTTTCCCTTATGCATATAATTATGCGGAAATTAAACAACCTCCAAGTCCTCTTAATCTTTTTTTTTGTTTTTCCCAGTCAGTACACTTGTTTTTACCTAAGTCGCAAAAACCTCTTCACACTTTGACATGTCAGGTTGTGTCACATGTTCCCTTCTGAATTAACAGCAGTGCACACCTTCTGCCCCTCTCCCAGCTGGCTGGAGCTAGTGGGTGAGACAGTTATAGAGGCTTTGCCATTAAGTGTTAATTATTTCACAGTAAACCAAACTGTTATTTGTAGCGCTGGATGAAATGTGGCAAATTAATGTGGTTTTCAGAAAACTTTAAATATCAAGAAATATGCGTGCGGGTGATTAAATATCTGAAGTGTTGAGACGACTGAACACATTTTGTACTACCCATCATAACTGACATTAATCAGTTTAATAATTGTAGAAACCATGAAATAGTCCATTCAGTTATTGTCTGATCATTAGTGTTTCCAGCTGGCTCATTATTATTTTAAACATATTGTTTTTAGGAGACAAGATGTAGAATTTTTTTTTTAAATACCTGGTTTTAGTCTAAATAAGATGAATATGTGTGTGTTTATATATAAATATACAATAAGATTTGTATACACTCAAATGGGTATTTTCCAGTCTGACGGAACTGAAAAATAAGTGGAGCAATGATTAGCAGTATTGAATTTGATTTGTAGTTGTAGTCACAGATGCGTTGGCTTTGGTTCGATGTTGCATGTGTTTGTTATCGTGTGTTAGCAAACGCGAAACCCTAAAGATCTAAATCCCACCTTTTCCTATTCCTGCAATGCCTGATAGAAGGGAATGATATCCTGGCCTTGCTCAGCTCCCTGTGGAATTTTGCAGTTGGTTTTGACGGAGTCAGAAATATGGCAGATTAGCATTTGAATTTGTAACAGCATGATGTTACTAAAGTTGAGAGACATATTAAAACAGTAAAAAGGGTAGAATTGGTTACAGTGGAATACCTAGAGACCATACTTTTCTAATTATTTACTTGTTTGCTCAGAAGTTTGGTGATGATTTTATTTCTATTCGGTGTTTGTGCTCGTGCCCCAACTCAACAATTTTCACCAGCTCACTCTCTTTTAATGTAAAGTGGTATTTCAAAGGTGAACTCTGAAATATCACCTGCGACTGAGATGCAGTGCACCAGGTAGATTTAGATCACCTGTAAGTATTTTTTGCAATAAGACAGGTTGTAACATAGTGAGTAGTGCTTTTGTTTAAGGCAAAGACAACTTGTTACTGTGTTCCAACTTGAGCCAAGAAAAATTTTTACCGTATTGCAAAAATTAGTAATTTCATGGTATGAAAGTATGTTTTTAGTCCTAAAGCTATTTAATAGGCTGTTCAAAAAATATTGTATTGAACAATATTTCAAATCTTTACCTTTTTGTGTGAAAAAGACTGTGGAGTTACCACTGCTTCGTCAGCAGAAGTGTAATGAATTTTATGGATTAATTCCTACTGCAAGGTAGAATGCCATAGCATGGTCCCAGAAATCTTGTCATGTTAGACTTAAACATGCAGTATATTTCTGGATAAGTCATTCTTTACTCAGTTCCCAGTCAGGCAAATTCCCTGAAGATTTATTAAATATTTTCTGTAAGTGGCATGTAAGAAGAGTAACTGGGCAATGAACATCACAGATTTGCTTATTTTCTATTTTCTTCCTTATAAAATGGATTAATAAGAATCAGTGTCTTCATGGTATGCCCTCTGTGCATCTTATACCATTTCCCTAAAACAGGCTTAAAATGAGCACTGAAGATGGTTCCAGCATAGGAGAGTCTCCACAGAGATGAAAGGTTAGCCGAAGTCCAAGGATGGACAGTGCTGCATCCTCGAGATGTCCTTGTGTCATACGAGTGCTCAGCTGTACTTTTTCCCCTCCAGGTGAGTGTGAGGTGGAGAGACTTCAGGCTGCTCTTAAGGCAGGACACATAGATCTGCCCTGTGCAGCTCCAGCCCCATTTGTTGGAGGGCCCAGTCTGGGACCGATTTTCTACCGTCTGTTCTATGCAAGGTGATGATTTTGTAGTTGTTCCTTGCAGCCTTAAAATATATGAGCCTTAGATTATTGGTAATGTGACAAGCACTTGGCCCCCTTTGTGGGTTTGTAAACAGCTCGGAGGTGGGATTGTTGGGATTAATTGTACAATTGATGCCATGATCCTAACACTTGAAACTGGCAGGGCCCTTTAAATGACAAATTTGGGGGCAGCATTAGGGAATATAGAATCACTGTAACAAGTGTTATTAAATCTGCAGCATGAGCAGGCCATATCTTGCTCCTTGCCTTGCTGGAATAACAGTCTTGCACTGGCAATGTTGATACAAACTCTGGTGGTGGTGTAAGGGAGTTACAAAGAACAGGCATATTTGCTCTTCTCCTGAAGATCTCACTGTGCTCTGGGTGTGGATGTGCCATTAGATGCTGCATGGCTGCTCCCTCCCTGCTGCATGGCACCGCGTCAGGGCTGCAATTGGACATCCAAACATATGGGAAAGCTCCACTGCCGTTTCTCAATGGGTGACTTTTTCCCCAGTTTTTCTTTGATGCATGAGTGTTTTCTCCTTTTCCTTCTAAGCATTAATCCTCTGAACTGTGACTTAGTGCGTAATGCGGTTTGTAGACAAACTGCATGGATTGATTTTCCTGAAGTGGGCTGACCAAATGATGAGTGTGTTGGAAAGCTGCACACGCTTATTTGTTGTTCTACATTAAGCTAGTCTTTTGGATGAAATATCCTAATATCTATTAAAATAGCTTTAAAAAAATAAATTACGGGTTACTTTTAATATGCATTGCTAGAATGGTTCATGTAGTTGCACAGCAGCATCTGCTCTTGTTAGCAGCATTTTGATAACTTTTAAAATTTTACCCAAGTGAGAAAATTTGAGCTTTAGCTTGGAGGGGCTCATAACACTGTGTGTTGTTGAGAATTACATTCTTATTTTGAATATTTGGATATATTACTTTAGAATACTAAAGATACTTACTGGTGTTTTCACAAGTCATTAAATTATATGTAAGGGATACCAATAAACTGACATTCAGGGTTTCATTATAGAGCATAGATTGAATGTGGATTATGGTTGCAAAAAAGATGTGGAAAAAATTGCTTGTGGCTGATTAAGAAAGACAAAGGAATGGGAAAAGAAAGAAGAATGTTGTATCAAGACAGAAGAAGAGAATCTCCAGAGTGTTCAAATTTTAAAAAGTGCAGCTAATGAGAAGTAAAATGAGAAGCTCGGAGCACAAAAACTGCCACCTTCCTGTACAGAAACTGTATGTACATATAAGTATACATGCATATATATGTGTGTGTATAAGTATAGGCATTTGTACAGTCTGTGTGATCGAAATTAGAAATTTGCAACTCTAGAGCAAGCTGAGAATTTTTACATGGATGATTTTTTCCCTTGAAACCAGACTCTATTAATGCCCAATAGAAATTTACTTGAAAACCAGATTGTGTTGAAAACTTGATGATCAAACATGAGTGGTATTGAATATTGGGGTTATACATTAATTATTTTTAGAAAGACAGTGCTAAGGCTCTGTTCATTTTGGAAAAAAAATAATTCAGGTTATGAGAGCTGGAAGAAATACATTAGTAACAAATAGATTTTATGTCTTGTGTTTTCCATTGACCTCAAAGAGACAAAGTCTCTACTTACCAGGGAAAAATCCTATTAGGTAATTAACCTATTATGACCAAGAAATATGTGTGAGAAAAGAGCATCTCAGAGAGAAGGTAGCAGAACTGTAATATTTTGGCTTAAACCAGTAATACACAAAATCTTCTTGCAAAGGTACAAATGTGCAAACCTTTGATGTGATACACCTTCTGTATTTATGTTTTTAAGTGCAAAGGATGAAAGATTTCTCCTGAACTTATGAGTGCTAAAACTTATGCACAGGGAAACCCACTGCAGGATTATGATGCTTTTTGGGTATTATGGTATTTTATGTAACACCTGAGTAAGAAAATAGTTTGGGTTTTCATGAAATACAGCAATATGTTTACCAAGGACTAGGGGAAAAAAAGCTTTTGTACGAATAGCCTCTTCTGTATTTACTGCATATTGGTGTAAACCTGAACTCATGGAGAAAATTTTATTTCCTATTCAGTATCCATTTCAGTGGTGAGTTGTGTGTGCTGTGAACCCTATTAAATGAATACCCAACAAAGCCATCATGATGCCTACAGCAAAAATTAAAGAAGGTCTTCATTAAGTTGTGCTCTTCATAAAAATTATATGTGACATAGTTAGGTAACCTGCAGCACATGTTTCTTATATGGTTCTTACAATTAATGCACTCCTGAACATACTATCATCACCTCCTTTGTGAGATAGGTGTATATAAATGGGCTTAAAAATAAGTTTATAACCCGTCTCCATTCTAATGTCTTGTTTTTATTTTCTACTGCAACACCATTCTGACACGCTTAATAGGGTCGATAACTGAGTGGGAGTTCAATGAAGTCTTGCTATCAGTGAAGATAAAAGGAAAACCCTGGGCACACAGAAATACATCAGTATATGTTTCTAGTGACTGATACAGCATAATTCAACTTGGCTGCAGTGACCATGAAACAGTGAAGTTTAAGATCCTTAGGTCAGTGAGGAGGACGCATGGCAAGTTCGCTACCCTGCTCATCAGGAGAGCTGACCTTGGCCTCCTCAGGGATCTGCTTGGTAGAGTAGTGTGGGATAAAGCCCTGGAGGGAAGAGAGGTCCAAGAAAACTGGTTGATACTCAAGGTTTGCCTCTTCCACGACCAAGAGCAATGTATCCCAAAAGAGAAGTCAGGCAAAAATGCTGGGCGGCCTATGTGAATGAACAAGGAACTCCTGGACAAACTCAAACTCAAAAAGGAAGCCTACAGAGGATGGAAGCAAGGATAGATAGCTTGAGAGGAATACAGTGAGGTTGTCCAAGCAGCCAGGGATAGGGTTAGGTAAGGTAAAGCCCTGATAGAATTAAATCTGGATGGGGACATTGAGGGCGACAAAAAAACCCTTCTGTAGGTATATGGGTGATAAAAGAAGACTAAGAAAAATGCGGCTCCACTCCTGAAGGTGGTTTCCCAGGACATGGAGAAGACTGAGGAACTCTGTAGCTTTTCTGTTAGGTACATGAGTCGGCAATGTGCGCATGTCCTTGCTTCCTCTGGGGGCTTCTTTTTTGTGTTTGAATTTGTTCAAAAGCTCCTTCCACTAAACCAGATTGCACAAAGCCCCATTCAACCAGGCCTTGAATACCCACAATTTCTCTGGACAACCAGTTGCAGTCTTCACCATCCTCACAGGAAAGAATTTATTTCTAAAATCTAATCTAAACTTTTCTAACTCTAAACCTCTTTCAGTCTGAAGCCATTCCCCCTTTCCCTATTACTGCATACCCTTATAAAATGTCCCTCTCCAGCTTTCTTGTAGCATCCTTTAGGTACTAGAAGACTGCTATAAGCTCTCCCCAGAACCTTCTGTTCTCCAGGCTGAAAAGCCCAACTCTCAGTCTGTTATAGCAGAGATGATGTTCCCCTGGTCGCTCCTGTGTCTCTCCTCTGGACCTGCTCCAGCATGTCCCTGTCTTTTCTGTGCTGAAGCCTCCAGAGCTGGAGTTGAGTAGTCTTCATCCTTGGAGGTTTTTAAGACCCTCTTGAGCAGCATGGTCTGACCTCAAAGGTGGTCCTGCTTTGGGCAGTAGAGTGGACTACAGACAGACCTTTTGAGGTACCTTCCAACTTGAACTATCCTGGGATTGTATGATCCTATCAAGCATGTATTCTTGAGAGTCTTCTATGGGAATGAGCACTGGCTGGCTTGTTGTTATACAACATTAACTCTTAATGTGTGCTAGACAGGTAAACCAAAAGGATGGGGGCACAGAACTGGGACTGGGACTGAATGGGAATCTGTTCCCAGTAGTCCTAATCATCCTTAAATTTTACAGCTACAGTTCCTACGCAATACTCCTGGATATGGTGAGGTGTGCAGCTGAAGTGGCGCCGGCAGTGCACCACTAGAGCAGAATGACCACTGTGCTCATACGTGGAGGATGAAGCCTTCACAGATCACAGTAGCCTGAAGGTTGAAGACAACAATTCCAATATACTTATAGCCTGTTTAATTCGTACACCTCTGTGGGGACTCCAGCACACTTCTAGGAGCTGGAAATTAATTCAGTTACATTGCTCTGACTATAATATAATCATGCTGGGCATACTCTTCTGTAGTATAATTTTTTTTTCTGTAATCTGATCGAATTTTTATCTTTGTGTTTGTCTACAGCTGTACAAAGCCTGTCACGTTAACTGCCATGCCCATATGGGTAGGTGGTACAATAGGATTTTCAGGTACTGCCTGGCATAATTGTAAACTATGGCTTTGAAGAGAAAATCTCATGGGAATGGCATGCTTCAACACCAAACTTGTCATCTCATACCTTGGCTACTCACAGCTTATGTTTAGGTGGAGAGCAGATTAGTAACTAGAGAAAAAGGCAAATGCAAAAGGCCATTGTAGCTTTTCTTCCTGGGTGGAAAAAGCCTTCTCCTCAGTGCTCAGAGATCTGCTGTGATACCCACCTGCCTGTCTGGATGGTGGGCAGACTCAGGGGAGAGCAGGGTAGCTGCACAAGGTGATAGTGGATCCCCTTTATTCTGCCATTCCATTATGCACCTAAGTGTAATCTGAATTTACAAGACGGAGCTATCAAGAGTGATTATTTTCAGTGCAAATCCAAGATAAATGAGAGCTGCAGTGCATCTGTTGTCAGGGGTTTAAACAGTGATTCTCTCATGTTAATATACAGGCTCACTGCCACCCCCCACCTTATTAAACACATGAAAAGCCACACTTCTATAACTCAGATTTTTTTTTTTTTTACTTGGAGTTGTATCAAAAATGATGAAAACATTTTGAGCCTGGGAAAAACTTACATATTTGAATGCATAAACTGCTATTTTTGAGAATTCTGAAGTGACTTTAATTTTTTCTCTCATGTGGGTTTACAAGCCTGGAGAGGTTTTTAAATTAAAAGTGGAAGAGAAAACTTGCTTTTTACTTGAGTTCATGAAAGCTCTCTTAGTTCTAAAACTAAATTATGTATGAAGCAGTAAAGTCCTGTATTGTCTATTAAATTCACTTGAAAATTCCCTTTTTAAAATTTTACACAGTATTCAGGTGAATAGATAGTATATGCAATGTATTTATTACAGACTTCTCTGAACCTGCTGCCATTAGGAATCAAATGTTTTGACTGTTCCTGTCCCAGGAACAAGACATTGACACCAAATTCATTTCATTTGAGTCTGCATGTTAGAAGTGCTGTAAATTCCAAGGATAAACATGCGATTGTATTATGAAATAGTATAACTGTTACTATCAGCCAAGGGTTTCTTGTCTTGCTTTTGGCCACACAAACAAGGTCAGCTGGAAGGAGGGTAAAGCATAACAGAGGAAGCTGGGACTGGCTTGGAAGACACTGCAGCCACTATTGTGAGTCATTCTCTTTTAATCACGTAGGCAAAATCCTATGGGCATGTGGGATGATACATAAAGGAAGGCAGGATTTTGCTTGCTGTGGAGGAGCTGTTCATTTGTTACAAACATTCAGCTGACTTCAGTGGAGAGGTGCCAATTTCTGTTAGCACAGCTTTGGTTCTGAGGATACATATATGCGTTAATAAACAGTTGGAGTCCTTCTTCAGGCTGCAGAAAGTAGCAACCAAGTAAGTGATGCAGCTAGGATGACATCCAGCCACCTCTGCCTCTCTTCATCCTGTGTAGCCAAGTACCCTTTCTTGAGCTGATTTGGCAATGATTGATGTAATACAAAGAACTTGAAACTAGTAACATTTATTAATGTGTAATTAATGTGTGTTCTATACAAAATGTTGCTAAATTAAAAGACAAGCAGTTATCTCATGAAATAGAAATGTTCATGATATATGGTTGAAACATACAGCTATGTAATGTGTGCCCTTGTTTCAGCAAATTTCATGAAAGAAAGTGAAAGAATCAGTGCTCCTGAGAACCTCTGTATGAACCAAAATGGAGTCATTCTTGGATAAGCTTATGGATATTCTGCTACTATTTTATGCATGTCAGCTAGGCAAACTAGACTTCTCATACACATTGTGGTCCTCTGGATTTATTAGAGAAATCAAACAGTTCTTGTGATAACTGTAAAAATAACTTAAAGCCTCTTGAGATTCAGCAAGAAGAAGGTTCACTGAAAGGCAGCATCCTGGATGGGATGTACCAGTGGTAGCTGTGCTGTGGGGGGTGGGAAAAGTTTTGCAGGATACCTCATTAGTAGCTGGAAGAAAACATTAATATACAGTGCGGGATGGATGGATGGATGGATGGATGGATGGATGGATGGATGGATGGATGGATGGATGGACAGATGTCAGGCAAATCCTCTGGGGAGTGGCAAACCCCAGGTGAATTTCTCATGTGAAGGGGCACTTTGAAGACAGAAGAGTCTACCTGGTAGATGCTCTCCAGTGTCTGGCAAGGAGTGGAACTGCAGAGCTGTGACGTCAGGACGTGCTGTATTGTGGCAGCCACTCTTTGATGCAGTCTTGAAAGCAAGCTCAGATGCACAATACGACATTTGGAGTGATGTGCCTTATCAAACAACCTGATGTTGTGACCCAGCATGTAGCAATCTGTTTATTGGATATTTTATTAAATAACATTTTGGTCTATGTAGTAAAATGCATTTCTTAATTTGCCATTTTTAAGATAGCTGTTGTTTGAATTAAGCCTGTGAATAACCTTTCTTTTACTGTCCTGTGATTCCTGCACTGGTACTGTAACTTCATTTCTTTTTGACCTACATTTGTATGAGTAGAGCAGTTGCTTAAACTGTGAAATCCATTTATTTTTCTCTTACCATTTCAGAAAGTAGGTAGTTTCAGAACTCTTATGTTTTAAGAGTGTAATGTTGTTCTGGCTGGATGGTGTCTACTCCTTGATTTCAGTTCCAACACAATCTCTTCATGCTTTTTTACCCTAACATGCAGCCCTATAGCCACCTACCAGTCTCGGCCTCCTCCCACCAGAGCTGTTCTGCAGGAAACCTGTGCTGGATTTCCTTTCTCCCGTGTAAGCAGCAGGTTTTGTGCCCTGATAGGGGACAGACTGAAAAATGCAAAATTATTATCACCTCTGAGTGTCACAAGAGAGGAGAATAAGCACTTTCAAAGCAGAAAGTGACTACGTTTTTCTTTTCGTTGCTGTAATAGTAGTAGATGGCACTTGTGGCCCAGAATAATTTGTCCTTTGAATAATGGTCCTTGCTAAAGAAAGCTTGATTTTGCTTTTTTCCATGTGTAAAAAGTTAATTTTTAAAAATTTAAACCCACGTGTAAATTTTCTTATTTACCTGCATTTTGCTGGCTTCTTTTTTACCAATTATTATGGTTCTGTTTTCGAAAACATTCTGTGTAATATCTGTTACATTAAGGTTTGCACCAAGAGGATTTGTTAGCGTGAGTTTAAGGAGATCTTACGCAAACACACATATGTGCACACATTTATTACCAGTGATGCTTGAATTGAAAGTGATCACTTCATTTGCCTGTTACCACCAAACATATCTTGATTTCCTTGTTTTGCTTAATTTTAGGTCACAGTTTATTACATCCTATTACACAGTTTATAAGCTGGGTCAGTGCCCCAGAAATGAAGGGTGAAACCACTTGGTTTGCAAAAGCAGTTCCTGGAACTCCTGACAGTGGGAAGTTTCTATGGTTTTCATTACACTTATGCCAACAGGAGTGAGAATGGAAATAAACTCCACTGCAAATCAAAGACACTCCTGAATTAACTTTCTGGATGGGCTTTATCTCTGGTCAAGATGGTGGTCCACCCATGCCTGTCTCCTATCCTACTCAGCACCTTGGGTAAAGGATTCTCTCTTTCAAGAGAATCCTCAGCTTTTATATGTGGAATGCCCTTATTTTGGTGCTGAAGCACCATAGAAATTCTGTGATGTTACAACCAACACTGAGATTTGGAAAGTCACTTGATTTTCACCTGACCTGGACTTTCTCAGCTATGTATGTATGTATGTATGTATGTATGTATGTATGTATGTATGTATGTATCTATCTATCTATCTATCTATCTATCTATCTATCTATCTATCTATCTTTTCTATAAATTTTTTAATTTGATATAAAATGCAAATAAATCCTAACGTATAGTTTTATGTTAAAAAGCAGTCTAAAGACATATGTGTACAGAAACATATATCAGGCAATTAGGAATAATTAAGGAGAGGAGAAAGTAAGTGTTAGTTTTAGATTGCTTGTTAGGTACATCACTGAAATACTGTACTGTTTTATTACTTCGTTAAGGACAAAATGAATGACTAAAATAAAGAATGAACAACATTTCTTCCATCAAGAAAGGTTTTCTGTCTCAGGGAATTAACCAAAGCATAAAAATATTTCTATAAACATCTCACAGAAAAACCCTTGCACTTTTGCACAGTTAGCACTATTGCAAGTTTTTCTGTTTATATTTGAGAGTGGTTTATGCCTTTTCAACTGTGCAAGACCTACTGGGAAAGGCCTAGTCAATCATAGAGAAAATTATTGATTTTCCTGTAAGTTTAAGTGCACTGGTGTGGAAAGGATGGTCTTACACTTCTAAAATATTTTTCAAATGTAAACAGCAGTCGACTTTGACCAGCCTGCATTTGTGTTTGCTCAAGACCCAGCACCCTGGAGGCAGAAAACTGAAGTAGTAGGAATAATACAATATCACTGTAAAAATAGAACAGAGATTGTAACGGCAGAAATAATATCCAGCCTCTATACTGTAAATACAAAATCTACGTACACCATGATGTCCAAACACTTTAGAGAAAAGATGGGTGTTAGTCTCCCTGCTTTAAAGGAGAGGAAACTGAAGCTGAGGAGGCTGGCGACACTTCCTTGAATTCTCTACTCTTCCTAGTGGAAGAATTAGGCTTGCAAACCGACTCTCTATATCCCAGTCCAGTGAGCTGCCCTTGAAACTGCTCTGGAATAAGATAATGATGTTGGTGATTACTGTGTTTTGATCTGAGAATGTAGTGGTAATGGATTGCATATCGTACACTATCATTTTATGTAATTTTCCAAACATTTATAAATAATTCAAACTTCAGGTTGGATGTGGCACATCAAAGTTTATCTCATCACATCCCCTTGTCTTTTTGCATCAAAGGAACATTGGAGACAGTGGCATGTTATAGCCATTAAATAAAACATGAAATTTTGAAATGAATGACATTTGAGTACCAGACTTTGGCTTATAATGGTAAAGTAAGAGCTTTGCTAATAAATCTGGTTAGAGCACTGCCATCCCGAGGAGTATATTGACACTGGAAACCTTTGTCATTTAAAAAAAATACTAAAGGCTGTTCTTGACAAGATGAAAGAGGGTTGTTGGGTAGAGAGGGCAGAGTTCTTTACTGTGACCATTCCTCTTAAATAATATGTTGTTATTTTTAACGACATATTATCTATGTCAATTTACACTGAAGCGGGAACTGCTGCTTTCAGCAAAAGGAAGCATCATCCTAGACTCCAACTGAAAAACCAAAGCAACCCCAAACTTCAGATTCACATTATAATGTAAAACTAGAAATGTTTGAAGATACCTTTGACCTTAAGGCTCTTTTGTTAAATACGCAGACAACAACTGATATTGCTGAATGTTAAAACTTGCATGAACAGACACATTTCGAAATGCATGTGGTACAGACAAAGTCTAGAAACAGTTAGGAAGGATTCAGAAGGTAGAACTGCCCAATAAATTAAGAAAGAGCCCAACATAAGCAGTGACTGGCCGTGGTACATTGGCTAAAATGAACACAGTTTCTTGTTAGTGACACAGAAAAGAAAACAAAACCTGTTCCATGTGATAACACCTAAACTACTGTTGGCTATTTTAAGCTTGGAGAGATGTGTTATAGGCAGGAATGCAAACTTCCCTGGAGAGCATGTGAAGGAGGTAATGCAAAAGAAACCAACACACATATTATCGGGTGTTGTTTCACTCACAATTAGTGGGTGAAAATGCAATACTTCCCGTGGCTGGAGATCTGGAAGTAATGAAGTTTCAATCAATCGTTTACAAGGCTCACTAGGAGAGAAATGCCCTTTTCAGTGAAAGCAAAACAGATGTTCTGTTTAAACTGTCTGGATATTACTAATACATCATGATTGCTTTTTTAGATATTGTAATCATTTTTGCATCAAAGAAATGTAGAGAAAAGATCTACAGGGATCATTAATTTAATCTATTGAAATGTACAGTGCCCCACTGCCCTCTTTTGCCATGTACCTGGAAAAGCAGCAGCTACAGTAACAAGTACCACCACAGAAATTGGTACCTTTTTCTTGCAGGGCATGTACCTTTTGAAGTGGCTCACAGACCAGTGACACAAATGATTCTTTGGGAATCTTTTTCATGTTACAAAAGGAAAAATATTTGAATATGACCTCTTCATTTACATGCCTCAGGACCAAATATTCATTCTTCACTCCTGCAGATTTTCCAGTGAAGTGTTAAGTGGCTGTTAGAGTTTGGTCCCAAGAAAATTTGTTCAGAAGGTACTGCTATGCAAAACATCTAACAGGGATGCTGAAGAAATGGAGTTAAAAACTGCATCAGGTCTTGCCCTCCACATGCATTCTGCTGGGAACCAATTCAATCTGGTTAATATCTCTTTTGTAGGGTGTTTCACAAGGGAGGAAACCACCATGATTGTTTGCTGTCTTGCTTACCAGGAAAAAAACACATTTAAAAAATTCTGTGCTAGCCCTTCAAAATCTTCCTGTTTATTAAGAGGGCGCACTTGAATAATTATGTTTATAGTTGTCTTTCTATTTTTCACAGTTGACAGTAGCCTCTAGCAGCTTGAAAATTATTTTGGTTTTCCTACCATTTTCACACTGAAATCTATGTAGAAAAGGAATAGCCTTGAGCTTATGTTGGTGTCTTACTGTCTTGCCAAGATATGTATTTTTTTTTGCCTTTGCACAAGCATCACTGACAGTGAAAACACAGATCTTGGAACATTTTTTATCTATCAGGTTTCCTGCAAAGTCTGTGAAGAATAATAATGAACAAGTTAATCCATTCTATACTAGAGTTACCTCCTGGCTAAACTTGTCTGCCTGCATTTTTACAGCAAGCACTTTGATTTTTGTGTTTTATAGAGAAATAACCCTCTTATGTATTCATTATTTTTACAAAAATATTAGTGGAAACATACAGAAGCATATGACATAGAAAATCTTTCTGTTTGCATGTTGCATGTATTCTTTTACACCAGTTTTTCGGAAATTATTAGACTCTAAATTACAAGATCTAGGTTTATAGCATCTAACCAAGGTTTGCTTTTAATGTGAAGAGGTAATAAATAATCTGAGGATGTTTAACTTTTATTTCCATACTTGTCTATGACAACTCATTTGTTGCCATTGAAAATAACCACTGAAATAATTTTCAATTGATATTTCCACCAGTTAGTTAATAACAGTCAGTGAGAAATTGATACAGTAGGGTAACCACTGCTGTATTAAAATCTGGGAGCAGGGTAGTTGCATGGAAGAAATGGAGAAGACTGATGGGGAGGCAAAAGAACATTTCACAGAGCGAGCTGTTTCAAAGAGGCAGCAAATATAGAGAGGTTCAGAGTGCACCATAAGAGCATGCAGGAGTGCTAGAGCATAAGGAAATGGATACTGCTGAGCTCCTTTCTCTCTCTGATCAGATCTACTTTTGGCTCCAGTGACTTCTGAGATTATATGGCATTTCAGCATACCTGCCTTCCTCCAACAGTCTCTAAGGAGACTGAAGAAGGAGCTCTGGCTGCAGCCCAGCTGAGTCCATGGCATTGGACATGAGCAGGCAGGGGTTGTAACACAGCTGCCTGACAGATCTGTGAAAGTTATCTCGCACTTGGCAGCTTTATGATACTAAACGTGTTGAGATAACAAACATCACAGGATTCATGACAATCTACGATATGCCTTCTGTGGCCTTGTCTTGCTTGCCTTCCGTTCCCTTGGCTTGGCTTCCTTTTTCTTCCCTTCCCCAGCTCTATTTATCTACAGGTAACTCCTTACTGATGCAGGCTTTCTCAAGGTCTGTGAAATGCTTGAGTTCAGTTGCAAAGGGTCCTGCTTGGCTTGGTTATTTTAGAAAAAAAACCTTTCAAGACAAAAGCCCAGAAAACTAAATTGCACTTTCAGGGTACTCATAATTTTGTTTCCCATTGTCAAGCAATAATTTTTTAAGTCTTAATTCTATTTAATTTACTGAAGATAAAATGTGTGAAGAATGAGCACCATGACACAGCAACAGCATTGCAAACCTGTAATAGAAGGACTTAACTACCAATCCATGGGATTAATGGGAAGCATCTAATTAGTGTTTTGATTGGGATCAAGAGCATATATTTAAAATGAGGCTGCTGGTCATTGCCATTTTGCCGACCTTGGATCACATCACACACAAATCACCCAGTGAGTGTGAGAGGCCTTCTCTTTGAGCAGCACTGAGTGCAGTCTAGAAGCTCTCCTGATGTGCTCCAGCTGTCATTTACTAGTGTCATTTACTTGGCTAAAACCAACACAGTTTCTTGTTAGTGACACAGAAAAGGAAACAAAACCCACTCCATGTGATGACACCTGAACTACTGTTGGCTATTTTAAAGTTGGAGAGATGTGTTATAGGCAGGAATGCAAACTTCCCTGGAGAGCATGTGAAGGAGGTAATGCAAAAGAAAAAAAACCAACACAGAGAAGTCACACACAGCTGCCAGAAAAATACAGATGTCTTTTGGAAGCTATGGAATTTTCCAGAAGCTCCAACTTTTAAGTGCTCCAGCCTCTAACTACCGCTGATCTTACTCCAAAATGTTGGTTAGAATTGAATCCACAAAAGTGATTTTCCCCATATTTTATAGGATTTTCAGCTGTATGAAGCAATCATTGGTGGAGTCCAGAAACTGCACCTGTAAACTCTGTCTCATTATGATGCTTGGGCAGTTTGTCTACCAGCAACTGAAGCTGTCCATCGTGGGTATTCCATATTTGATGAGTCTTCTTTATCTAGCAACATCCTGTACTTGATAATATTTTTTAGTACTAAAAGTGTAGAGCAATAGCTGTAAAATCTAATTTAATTATGCCTAGTATCAGGAAAATACTAAACTGTTCTAATTTTGTAGTTTTATAATTTGAGAATGTGTGTCATTTTAGATACAGATAATTCTACAGTTCTGTTCTTTATGAGCCCATAGCTCTAATCTATTAAGCAGTTAGATACTTGGTCCTCTGGGTTACTGTTATTCTGCCAAGTGATTATTTTTATATTATAAAAGCACAACATTTTGTGGGTGCAGCTATGAAAAGATGCAAAGGGCAGTAGGCGTTTATGTCCTGTTGAACTTCAAACTTCAAAATGTCAGGATTTTTTAGGCATTCCAGTATATTGGACAGTAAAAGGGTAGCAATAAACACCAAATTAGTGAGAATTCAAATGGGATGTTTACAGAGTCTGTCAAAAAGAAGTGGGATAATCGTGTACCAACAGAACTGCATACAAATTCTATCAATTATTAAAAATTTATGTCAAAAAGACCTGCACGTTATCCTCAGGTCAGAATAATGGTCTGATCCTCTATAATGAATTATGGAAATTTGTAACCAGTTGAGAAACAGATGAAGAAAAACACCTGTGTAGCTAGCTAAAGAGACAATACATCTGTAAATAGACAATAAATGTGTAGGGGAGAAAGGATGCAATTCTTTAAAATGTTGGAGCAAGGAATCCCACCATTGCCATTCAGTACATTGCCTGTTTAGCTATGGTTAATTACTGATACAAATGATAGAAAAGGATGAATTTGAATATCTGAAGTATGAGCAAATGAGGAGCAGCACACATGAATTTACAAAGATAAAATCATATTGGATAATGTCATATTTTATGAGGGATAAAGAAGTAAAATTGCTAGACATTGTAAAATATCTAGAGTGTAATAAAACATTATACATTGTGTCTCTCAAAGCACTGTGTTGAGAAAGAGAAGATTGGTTTTGGTACAGTAAACACTTGTACTAACATTGACAAACAGCTTACTGGAGGACTGTGTAAAAGGTGGCAGGTGTTAGGAGTCAGGAACATTTGCAGTGAGATAGCTGAAAAAGAATTGTAAGGCATAGTTTATTTCACATCTCATGAGTGGTCTGCTTTGACTGCAGATTCCTTTGGCCTGAAGCATCCTTGATCTTGCGTTTCCCTGATCCATAGCAGACTTCCCTTGGGTTACAGGGTGGTCATAATAATTGATTAAAAAATCAGGGATGTATTTTGCAAATTTCACTTTCCCCATTTGCAAGACAAATTTCACTGTGCAGGGTTTAGTTTAGGTTCATGTCTGATAATTTTCAGGGGTCTCTTCCACTGGATTTATTTTGTGGGATTCATAAATAATTATTTTTAGGATGACCACTCTTCCTCGGATATTCTGTTTTGAGTGGCAACGAGAGAGGTCTTCGTCATCTATTTAATTACCCTGGATCACCATCTCTAAAAAGGTCTGTCATTCTCCATCAGCTGAACACCATTAATTGAAATTTATTTTTTTTTTACTCTCCCTTCTCCCTAGAGGAGCATCAAGAAATGCCAACTTTTCTTCTTAGATCCATAAATGTCTCATTGACTCTAGTGAGATTTTCGTATCTACCCTTTGATGAGAGAATTTGATCCTAAGATATGTCCAATTACAGAAGTATCCAAAGAACAATTCACTTCATAAAGGAACTTATCTGGGAGTTACCAGTGAACTGCAGTGATTTTTTTCATCCAGTTACTTCTTCACTATTTCTGAAGCCCCGTGGTTTTGCTCAATGTGTGACATTCATTAGAAAGCAACATGCTAATCAGAGTACTCCTGTTTTATGTTAGGTTTTCCTTTTTTATTACAGTGCTACCTGACATTTTACTTGACATTTTAGAAGCTGGATAGAAATTTTTCACTTTCAGTCTTTTGTCATGCTGGATGCACGCGAGTGCTCTATGGTTTCCATCAAAAAAATTAAGGGAGCATATTGCTGTCCCTGTGATGAGGGAGATCCTGGGGCTCTGTAGAGGTTTACTGGAGTCAGTGGATCTCTGTGAAAACTCTGGTTCCATCTTTTCAATTTTCCTAGTATCATCTTCAAGTTTTTCAAGGTTGTGATTATCCAAATGTAGCTTCAGGGCAGTATGAGAAACCTCAGTAGGTATACTGATCCCATCAAAGATCTAGTAAACAAGAAATCCAAACAAATAAAAATGAGACAGAGATATAAAAACATAATTAAAATGGCTTGAATGACTAACCTCTGTGTTGGTGAAAACACTTGGATAATTTAACAGGAAAATTGCTGTAAATACTGTGACAGTGATGACAACTGTCATGTTTATATTTGATTAGATTCTGTTCTTAGAGTCCTCAACTTTGACTTTCTAATTTAATCTGATTCCATCAGCATCCCCATACTTTAGGAAATGTGTGTGTCTAATGATCAGGATCCTAGAAAGAAGTGGCATTTTACTATCCTGAAAGGTTCACAGACTTGGTAACAGATTAGAAAAAAACAATTCCTAAAATACTAATTTTACAGAATGCTTTTTTAATCTGAAGATACTATTTTGAGCCAGACATCTGTTAAAATGTACTAAGAGAAGTCAGGTTTGCCCAAGCTTCACATTCAGATGGTGGTTTGGGGTGGATTCTCCTGCCCAGCTGGGGTTGGTGACAGGAAGCAGGATCTGGGGAGAGCCTCCAGAGGGAGATGCTGCCCAGCGAACCGGCTGCCTGGGTATAGAGAGGTGCCTGCTCCATGGCTCCTCCTGGGCTTCCCTGTGCTCCTGGGGCTTGGGTGCCAGCCAAACACTGCTTGAACTCACAGCCCTGAGCGCTTGGCTCTGGAAGTCCTGGTTTACCAGCATAGGTCGCTGGAGAATTTTATCTCCCATGCTTGCTCTTGATACTCGGAGTGCCGCTTGCAAGGAAGTTGACAATTTAATGAGATACTTGGCATTAAAAAGGTCTCTGTACTGTATCCAAGTGCTTACTTTCCTGAAAACCCATATTTAGTTGGCACTTTGAAGTAGATGTGTGTCTGGATGAAACTGTAAGGGCAATGCCAGGCCTTCCCACAGGAAGGGCACCTGTGCAGCACCTGAGCAGAGCAAGAGCAGGAGATGCCCCAGCAGCAGTGGTGGCCCACTGAGGAGCACCTTCCACTTCTGGAGGTTGCATGATTTGGAACTTTCACAGTATGTCCTATACATGCTACTTTTCAGCGCTTGCTCAGGCACAGGCTGTGTGCTGAACTTTGTCTGGAAATCAGCAATATCACTGTACTACTCAGCAGTTTGGCAATACACTGAAAATCCCACCATTAGCTTTTCAGTGTGAGCATGTCTCTGCTCGCTACATGGGCTCAGATAAGCTTGTTAAGTGATGGAGACTGACATTTGCTCCTGGAGAGAGAGGCCTTTATTTGGAAAAGTTATCAGATATTAGAATGATTCATCTGCTACTTGAGGCTAACTGTTTAGCTTTCCTTCAAGTCAAATTAAACAGTTGCTGTTGGCATGAAAAACAGGGAAGGCAGGCAGAGTAAGAAGAGAAAGGACAACTTATAATTAAAATCAGGCTTGATCTTATACCATACCTCATTATACCACTGAAGAAAATGGCTGGTTTTACTTCCAAATATTTAGACACTCCAAGCAATACTCAGCCATAGCAACGCAGCTTTAGACTAAGCAAGAGCTAGTATTACAGTAGGAAGATTAGCTAAGTAGTTTTAAACGCTCTTAAATGGCAACATAATCTTTGAGAAAAATATATTGTTGGCCTTAAAAAAATTGACATTAGCATAGTCATGAAGTGGCAGCTGACCTGCAAGTGCGATGTTGCTTAGCAATACTTCACCATCAGGCAAATTGGAAAAGTGGGCTAGAATGATTTACACCAGGGAAGAGATAAATGCTAATTTTCTCTAGAAGATTCAGGTTACTGTGGTTATTAGGAAGGATATTAGATCATAAATACCTCTCCACCTCTTCTTCCCTTTTTTTTTTTTAAAGGTGTTGAAAAGTACCTCTCCTATGAAGACAGGATGAGAATGTTGGGGTTCAGCTTGGAGAAGAGAAGCCTCTGGGGAAACCTTATAGCATCTTCCAATACCTAAAGAAAGCCTACAAAAGAGCTGGGAAGGGACTTTCTACAAAGGCTTGTAGTGATAGGACAAGGAAGGATGGCTTTAAACTGAAAGAGAGCAGGTTTAGATTAGATATTAGGAATAAATTCTTCACTGTAAGGCACCAAAACAGGTTGGCCACTGTGAATGTCTCATCCCCAAAAGTGTCCAAGGCCACATTTCATAGTGGCCCTGAACAAACTGGTATAGTGGAAGGTGTTCCTGGCCATGGCAGGAGAGTTGGAACTAGATGATCTTTAAGGTCCTTCCAACTCAATCCATCCTAAGATTCTGTGATTCTATGGTTTTGAAAAAGATCATAAATTCAAAAACCAGTCAGTGAGAATGCAAGTGCATTTGCTTCCAGAACAGTAATTTTAGAAATGGTTGATATAAATAATACAGTTGGAGGGAAAGAATAATTAATGACACAAAGGAAATTTTATTTTGATTCTTCTTTGAACATTTTCACAGCCACTTAGATTTCTGGATCAGTTGCCAGAGTCCTGACCCTGCCAGAGTCCTTGCAGGTGGGATGCTGAACCTGCCTGGAGTTCAGCTGCTGCCAGAGGCTGTGCCAGCCCAACTGAGCTCACCGCAGGACCCAGATATGAATTAGCTGGTGGTCTGGGTTGAGACAGATGAGGAAGAAAAAGAAAATATTTTGAATTTGGAAACTTGGTGGTGAAGTTTGAAAGTTTAATAAAGATAAGAAGCTTCTTTCTCCCTCCTCATGTTTTGATGTGCAATCCACTTTTTATGTGTCCATAGCCATAGACAAGGAAAGGGGAAGCATTTTTCTTCACCTTGGTTGCCTAATCCAGACAGATCTCTTACTTTGTGTGAGAGTAAAGTGAAAGCTTTTTTTCTCAGACTTTCTGGTTATACTGTAGAGACGCAGGATGCAGTGATGGCTTCTAGTGTACTGTGTGGCTGACAGGACAGCTTTGCACAATGCGCGACACAAGTGCTGTGCTCTCTCCTGTTTTTCCTAGAAATTTTTTTCCTGGGTCTTAAAAACCACAAGAAAGATAGCTGAGGTTCCATCTACACCCCGCCTCTTAAAACTGTTGGTTTTACTGCTGGTGGTAGACAGGCAGTTTAATTACACTTCCAGAATGTAGGAGCTATAGGTGTGCCAAATCTGTTTGTGTAAAACACATAGATTGTCTCTGTACCCTCCCACTGCGATCTGCACAAAGCCTAGACCCAGACTGAGCTCTCATTTCCAAAGGTTTCTGTATTAAATTAATGTTGCACTCTAATTGAACTTGTATCACCCCAGAAATACATCCACCCAACTGAGAGGTACAGTATGTTTGTAACATGTAGCACATGAGCTGCTCAGTCCAAAGATCTTGGGAACTGGAGCACAGCATAGTTTAGAGTAGATGGCTGTGGAGGGGCAGGCCCCAACTGTGGCGGCTGCCATTCACTCCAACTCCGCCTCTGACTCCGCCTCTGGGGACGGAGACTCCTCCTGGGAGGAGGACTCCATGGGCGGCACCACAGTCTAAGCCCAGCCCAGTTTCTGGAGGGTTCCCCCAGAAGGCGTCGTATGATTGGTCAGGATTTGATTGACGTGTTTGTACCACCCCCTTATAAAAATTTTATTGGCCCTCAGACATTGTACCTTCCTACCCCCTTGTTCCTTATTGGCTGACTATCCGGCGCCCCTCCCAGATTTGCCCTCCTTAAAAGCGGCATGCACCCCTTTTTCCCCCGGAGTTCTCCCCCAGAACCCATCAATAAAGGAGCTCGGGGAAGACCCCCTCTCGCCACCCTTTGCCTCCTAGCCTTTCTTGTGCGCCTTGCTACTCCTCGGGTGGAGCGGCCCTCGTCTGCAGGATCCATCCCTGCCCAACTCGTGGCACCTCGGGGCTGAGGCGGCCAGGGTTCCTTTGGGCCGGCGTCCCACGCTGAGGGCAGCGGGGATAGCCAGGCAACAGATGGCACATTCTGAACTGTAATATGTATGTTGTGCGATGGATTTCCATGAAAAGTATTACTACATTATTATGTGGTAGCTGCCCACAGAAAATAAACACAATAGCTTTTCATTTGCTGGCTCTTTCAGTACATGGTCAAAGAGTGAGAAGGATTTAATATGGCTATTTCTTAAGCTGGAACTCTGACATTTCTATAGCACATGACAAATGATTTTCTAGGCACATTTCTGAGTTCATCTCAACTGAGAGGTAGCTGTTATCTTTCTGTAATATCAGAATGTTTGTTTGAGAAATAGTTGTTCCTCTCCTTAAAGTGACATAAAATATGTGACAACAGGATGCAGAGGGTCAAGTACAGACTCTTTTGTGCAATAAATAACTCCCAAGTCATAATGCATCTCTTTATATAAGTATCCAGAAAGTTTTCAGCACATTTTTGTCTTGACCTTTTAGCATGAGCAATAGTACTTCTGCTTGCTAGGCAACTGATTTTTGTCCATCACTTGAGAGGTTAAAATGAAATAGCAGTGATTTTTCACCACTGTTTCAGAGGACTGCAGAAAGAAAAGGTATTTAATCGAATGCATAGCTTCAGGGAATTACCAACTGCTATTACAAAAATAATGGAAAATATTTCAGAATCCCCAACCATTACAAATGGCTTTTTGCCAGTGTACCATTTTAATGACAATTTCAAGAGGAGACAAAGCCTGACAACATATATCATGACAGAGAAATCAGAGCTGCAATCCAGAGAGCAGTTTTAGGCAGGAAGCAGTGGGACAGTTTCACAGTTCCTTTCAGATAAGAAACATAAGCAACCTACAAATGTGCTTTACACACATTTGTGTAAATAATAAATTTAAATGCACCATTAAAACTTCTCTCCTAAGTAATGTAGTGAAGAAAATCCTCCCCAAAACGTAACTTAAACTTGCTGTGTGTGTGTTTTTGTACTGTCATCACTGCACCTTCCTGTGAGTATGACAATACAAGCCAGAACCAGACACTATTAATGATTTAGTAACAGTGAGTGATGTAACTGTGTATGTTTTATATCTATTTATATTTTGTCTTTATTAATACAGATTTTGCTAAGATGACAAATTACTGATTTCAGTAGGGAGCGCAGGCTTCCGTTTGACCCCCAAGTAATAGAGTGAAAATTAACCTCCGTGTACATAAGTAATAATAAAACATTTTAATCCAAAGTCAATACAAACTCTAGTCATATTCCTGTCTTCATACAGACTTTGCTTTTGCAGGGTACTGTGCAGCTTCACTTTCTTGGATGAACTGTGCAAAACTGCATCAGTGTATCTGCCTAACAAATGCTTCCTGAAGAACTGTGAAGATCCTGAGTATGTTTGCAAGGGCACCCCATTAGCTTGCACACATCATCCGTGCCCTCAGTGCCCAATTCATGGCCATAACCTCCTGCTTCCTCCTGCTCTCAGCTCGAGCACTGGGCAGGCTGGGTGAGGCTGCAGAAGCAGGCGTCTGGCTCTGGGGATCTGTGCCACAGTGTCCCTTCATCAAGACATCAGCCATCACACCCAAGCTTTAGCTACTTGCCCTTCTCCAGCCTGGGAAAGGCACCTGTGGAGCAAGACATGCCCTTGAACTGAAGTGAGAAAATGGACAAAAAAGTGCATTGTTCCTGAGTTTGCCAAAAATATTACTTACCAAACAACGCAGCTTTCATGGGCTGAGAGACCTTTAGCAGAGAGGAGCTGTGGAACAGGAAATTTGGGCTCATTTCACTGTGCATATCAGGCTGTGGCCAAAACCAAAGTAGCTGTGATAACATGTGAAAAGTCATCTGATGAAAGGCTGCTGCCAAACAGGAGGAATAGCCTTAATACATTCTGGTTTTTTGGTTTTGGTTCCAGAAGATGTCTGTGTCTCATGACTGTAATAATAGTCAATCATCATGCTATAATGAAGGGCTTTTCATGTAATCATCTGTAGAACTGATTACTTTGGGCTATACCCTTATCAGGCTGAGCTTCCTGGCAAAATTCCCACTGACATCAGTAAGAGAAGAAGTGGACCTTTCCTCAGCAGTTTACTGCTATTGTTTGACAATACCACGCTTTTCAGACACTTCACAGTGGAGATTAAATATTTAGACTCTTAATTCTTCAAATATTGAAAAGGCACAGTAGAGATAACACACTCATTCTCAGAAGTCTAAGTTTGTTCTGGTCATTATTGCTTCTAAAGAGTACAGCACCAAAGCAAGGCATGAACAGGTATGGAAAAGATTTTATCCAAGATGCTGAAAATGGTAGACTCTCAAAGTTTCAAAACCAGGAAGGAAGATAAGAGATTTTATATTGTGGATGACACAGAAACATTTGCTTTCTTTTTCTTACCATAAAAAATCACCAATTAAGCAATCCAAACCACTGAAACTTCAAAAGATAATACACCTGCAGATTTACTCACTATTTTTAAAAAAATGTACTTCATCCTTTTCATCCAAGTTTTGCCATTAACTCTGAAGGGACCAGTAGGATCTGAAAAAGGATTGGAAATTTATAGACATAGCCAGAACACACACGATATGAACTCTATAAGCTTGTTTGTAGAGGTTAAGAGCTTGTTTTTCAAAATATTGAATGTATGTAATTCATTTTGACTTGAGTGGGAGTTCAGGGCATGCAGCAGTGCCAGAGAAGAGACCTTAATTTCCTGTCACAAGGGCCAAGTGTCTCTATATTTGGATATTCTTTCTTTTCATAATTCTTGCTTTTCATAATTTGCACTGCAGTAGCAATTAAGGGATAACATTATAGGCAATGATCCCATTGTACTAGAAATAACAGTTGTTCATTACTCCAGAGGCCTTCAGCTCTAAAGCCAAGGCAATTATCGGAGACAGTTTATTGAAAAGAAAAGTGAAGAGCAAATCCCTGCAGTGCCCATCTTTAGGCACCAAGTGCAGGTGCCTGGATGTGGAGGCTGCTCTGTGGAAATCCTCTGCTTGTCCAACACACAGGCAGATCACTCGAAGCAGCAGCAGAGGTGCCTGAGAGTTGCACAAGGAGACACTGCAGCATTCCCATTCCCTCTGGGGACCATGCAGGGGGCAGGGCTGGGAAGCCCAGCCTGCTCAAGGCAGGGACAGGATGAACTGGGCTGTGGAACTGCGGCTCTTGAGATGCGGTAAGAGATGTGTCATTGCCAAGCATTATTTTTCCCTACTTCCAGCAAAGCTTTCGATGCAGTTGCCTGTCAGAAGGAGGACAGCAGCTCATTGTGTCCTGCAGCTTGGGTTTTCAATGAACTGGGCATTTGAGAATGTGTTCAGGAGAGACGGTCACCTCCCAGTGCAGCTGATGATCTACTGTGAGGGTGTCACAGAAGACATCCTGCCTAAGTACCCAGTTTCCAGACAGAGAAGCAGACTAAGGGGCTACAGAGACAGGTCAGAGAGTGTAGGAGAAATTCTCTACCTTCCAGTGTAAACATCACCTTCATGGGTAGGTAACACAGGTGCACCTGTGCTGTGTTAGCCATAAGACTTGTATGATTCCATAGCATATTTACCATGTTTCTTAAGGAATATGCTTCACAAATACTTGCAAAAAGGTCCAATCTCAACTGAAGAGTTGCAGAAATATTCTAAATTTGGTGGATGGTATGTGGATTTTTATGGCTATATCTGCACTAGCTCAGTAGAAGCAGACTGGAGGAAAAGGGATCTGGTGCTCCAGGGGTTCTTACTTTGGACCAGGCCCATGGCATGGCCTGAACACCTGCACACCCAGGAGTGTCTCATGAAGGGCCTCTTCTTCTGTAGCCCAGATGCCTCCGGGGTGCAAGCCAGGCAGTCTGCTGGGACAGGCAGGAGCTCTGCCTCAAGAAGAGTGTGCCTTGATCTGAACCAACAGACTCCTGTTGTGCTCCACCCACTACCTGCACTCCCACGGGTATCAATTTTCTGGTCAGAAATAGACGTAGAATTTGAGGTTATGCACAGCATTTTAGCTGGCCAATCTCTTCTGTGAACTGAGGCACTGAGCTATTTTTCCAGAAGCATGACATTCTGAAGCCCAGTCTAAAGCCCAGGGCTATGCTGCTTCTAGTCGTAGCTCTCCCCTGAAATGCACACCTCTCTTTGTCCATCATTTTATCTGCTCACTTGCCTTGCTTGGGTTTTATGAGGATTTGGTTTTGCACATTAGTCCTAAGATGTGAAGGCTTCTACATAGGCATTGAAAAAAAATTGAAACAAAAATTCAAATACACTAATAAAAATGCTTTGTCATTATACTAATATAAAGAAAAAAAAAGGGAAGGAAGGAAAGAAACAAGAAGGAAAGACAGACAACATAATCAGTATATTGTCAAAGAGAAGTGGTGCTGGAAGGTGTCAAAACTTAGCTAGTAAAACAATAGTGGTTAGCAAATATTCTTTTCTCAAAATGCAGACATTTTCACAGTGCTGAGAATCTCCTCCACAACATCCTTGTTCAACATCAAAATATTCTGTTTTGTGAATTGAAAGTGTTAAATTTTCCTATTCTTTTCATGTTGACTTTGTAATCATATTGGAATAACAAATTAAATGCTACAATATGTTTCTACTAAATGTTGCAGATATTGATATACATAGGGCAGTGTTTTGACAGTATCTATATGGAATACATAAAAATCATAATTTTTCAGAATTATTTTCTGAGAAAAATTTGATTTTTTTTTTATTCTGATTCAGCATGAAAAAAAAGTTGAAATATTAATGTTTTCCCAAGCGTGGAAATTCTTACTAGTTGTAATTATAATTATCCTAAATACTTTTGTTTCTGAAGCCAAACAGAGCAATGGCAGCCAGAATATGCAGGCCTACATGTTGTAGTCTATTGAAATTCACAGCTTATGCTTTTCATTTGAGCAATTCTCCCTAATTTTTATTTTCTTACTGTGTATGCAACTTATGCAAAACACATTCATTCTAAAATAGTTTTTAGTCATTTAAATCTTTTGCTCTATTGTTTCTAACATCAGACATTTCAGCACTGGGATCTTAGCAAAGCATAAAATGTCTCTGACTTTTTATGACAACATTTTTTGATCTGTTCCCTTCTTGGTTCGGTTATGAGATTAGAGAAGAATAGAATTGATATATAAAGAAAATTATGTATGGAAAGTTTAAGATTTTTCCAGTAAACCATTCAAGTCTGAGCTCAAATATTTTTTTGTACACCAGACTTCTTTTCTTAGGTATTGCTTCTTTTTGTATGACTATGTCTGGAGATATTCATATCCCCAGGTGAGACCTGAGAGTATTTAAGGGGAAGAACACACCATCTGGAACATTTTTCAGTTTACACATTTTCAACATGATTTAGCTGTACCCATCAGCTCTGCAACTTGGCTTGGGCTGTGCAAGTTGACTGGTGTTTTTGTAGCTGCTGTCCCATTGGATTTATGGTTCTGCAGTCCAAATCCACCTTCCAGTTACTTACAACCCCACTGACAATTAATGATGTTGTATGAGGTTAGCTGAGAATATCATTTGCAGTTATGTGGAATCATGTGATGCCTTTATTTCTTTTTTTTCCTTTTTTTTTTTTTTTAACCTAGGGTCACTTTTGAGAACAAAATCATGGCTTAATTACAGGGGCCTTATGGTCAGTAAACAAATTTGAGACTTGAAGGCAGTGTTGCAGAGACTAGTGATAAAGCAGGACAGTCACAGTTTGGATAATAGATTTTCTACAGCATTTACATTTCAGCTATCACTGGGTTTTTTTCCACTCTTGGGAAACCTGCCCCAAAAGCAGACTGGCCACTCTTAGGGCTGAAAAAGCCCCCAAGGATTTAGAAGATGAAGGATTGGCTCCTGGCTTGCTCGAAGAGACTACTGGAGAGAAACAAGGCCTTTTTGTTAGGATTGATGGAGAGAAGCATTTTCTGTTGGAAGGTCATTCTGGCTGCTGCTTTGTTTTCTGTTTGTCATCTGTTTTTACAGACCTGAAAGGGTGCTGGGTATTGCCAGCCAGCCCTCCCTTCCCATCCTCCTTTCTACAGTATTCTCGAATATTCTGTGCAGCTTTGCCCTTTCATTTTGCAGTTGGGTGTCATGTCCAAAGAGAATCAAAGCCTACTGAGATGCAATCCATGGACTTGCTGGGCTTTGATTCTTGCCCTTCACGTATTATCAGAGAAAGTTCTCAGTCTAAGGAATTCATGTAACTCTTGAGAAGATACTAAGAGCTGCAAATTGGCTTTTCCTGGTCACAGAAACATAGAATCACATTGAACATTTCCAGGGATCACAACTAGTACTAGGCCTGAAAATAGTTGGCAGTATGGGCCTTAAGACCATGCAGCCCCTCTTTCCTTCCTTGAGTGGGACTGTATCCACTGGGGTTTTGTCATTCTGTGACAGAGAAAGTGACAGGCAAAGTTGAAACTTCATTTTAAACCTTTAACTCCTCATGTCACTTGACTATACCCTTGAAGGAAAGTGATTTATGATACTGGCTTTGCCTTCCTTGCTCTACTAGGAGATGAAGTGGTGCCTGACAGGGATATCCATCTTCATTGCTGATATTTTCATTGGAACTGGTGGGTACTAAAGAGACAGTGACCGTGCCTTTCAAAATATTAGGAGGTGAAGAAATATGCTTGAGGAGCTGGCAGATTATCAGAGGGAAAAAAAAAATTCAGAAAAAAAAAATCTCTGTTAGGAAACCAATGTTTGTTTGCTGACTCTACTAATTAGTCCAAAGGATTTTGTTGTGTAATTGTCACTGATCTTAATAGATATATTTCTTTCTAGGCACACAGTAGGTCTTACTTCTTAGTTTGAATATTTTCAGTTAGTTTATTCCATAGACAAATAAAGAAGGACACTGAAAAATAGGCAAAGGCTAAGATTTTGCAAATCCACTGTCACAAAATATAGGAGGATTTCTTCTGCTTCCAAGGCTGCTGGAGCTGGGTGGCAATTGGGAGTGCTTGGTATTCTGGTAGCGACCCTCCTCCCTTAGAACCAGCTCCTCAGGAGAGTCACAACATGGAGACATGAGAGCATGGGTTTGGATTTCCCTGTAGAGAGGTCAGAGGCAGCAGCCTCATGCTTCAAGTGCAGGTACAAGGCAACAAAGGAAAATAAACAGAAGATTTGCAGAGAGTCAACTGAAGCAAGAAAACAATATAATAAATAAACATAACACTTTTTTTCTCAGTTCCAAACTCTGCCTATGAGGGCTGGTAAATAAAACCAGTCAATCTGTGGAGTGATTCCTAGACAAGAAAATGAATTAATGTGCAGCAGAGTGTAAAGCTGGTGTGCACCATCTCTACCTGCTCATTTTTTTTCCCTGACACAAATATTTCCTATCATCATTAATGATAATTTCTGGAGACACTGGACAGACGTGATAAAATCACTCCACATTTCAAATGCATGTGGTTTTTAGTCACTAATAATTTATATTAGTTTTTTATTGGTGGCTACAAGTTATCAAGAAATGTATCTTCTGGGTGGTGAAACCTGTTCTCCTCTCATAAATGTGGAATAAACCTGAAGTGAGTAGTGTGCCACTGATGCATAACAAGCATAATTGAAGGTAATATGATTTCTATTTGCAGGCACAATGCTAATACTGAAAGAAAAGCAAAGTTCCCCTTTGTGCAGAAGGCCTGAATGCCCAACAAATCACCTCCTGAGCACTCAAAATTATGTACTTCTTGTCCCTCTCTAAAGGTGTGAATGAACTTCATTCAAAGGACACAAACCAACCACATAAAACCACATCCAGTTGTTTTGCTTTCCTACTCGAATCACTGTAGTTTGTATAAATGGAAACCGGCTGTTCTGAGAGGGAAAAAAAAACAAAAACAAAACAAAACAAAACAAAAAAAAAACCCCAAAAAACCCAAACAACCAAGCTAAAGTATGTGAGATGTATGTAAAGATGGTCCTATTAAGTAGGACCATCATCCAGTGCAATGATCAGAAAAATGGCTTGAATTTATTAAGGGGAAATCATTGAAACTATCAGTCTAGTGCATAGTAAAAAGACTAAAGATAATAGATTGCAGTAGATTGGTCTGTGTAAGCAAGAAAATTACAGGGAACACATGGAAAACAGTGCTTTTTTTTTTTTCGGGGAAAAAACCTGAAGCATCTATACACTCAACAGGTGTGTTTATTTTCACCTATGATATAGTTAGCAGTTTGTGTATCAATATGTACATCAAGTGTTTGCTTTTAGAAAATTATATTGATTGGGTTTTTTTATCTTTTTAGAAAACCCATTGCAGTACATACTGTGAGCATAGAGAATGACACAGCAAAAACAAGAGAGAAGTAATCAGCATGGTTCCCCCCCCCACCAGCAGGAATAAATTATTATAACTATAAATCACACATGTTATTACAGGGCTCAAACAGCCCTGAAAATTCCAAGTAGCAGAAGATGATAATTAAAGAGAAAAAGTTGAGACCAAGCCTTCTGTTTAAAATGTTTCAAGAAGTCACTGCAAATACCTTTCTTTTCTTTCTTTTCTTACTCTCTCTCTCTAAGTGGCAAACAAAATGCAATTGGTAAAAGAAAGTGCACAAAAAATATTACTTACAAATTGTCTTTAGCTGCATAATGGCCTAATTGGTGAAGGGGTGATGCAGTCCTGGAGTATGAAGAATGGCACAGATGGAGAGCAGTTATGTGTGCTGAGGAGAGGGCAGATGCTCTCAAAGGCATTTTGCAGCATTAGATGTCCTGGCTCGTCTCCATCGGCGGCACCAATCTCATTACTCTCAGCACGTGAAGAGATTTCATCCTCTAACGCCAGGGCTGCATGGCTGTAATGAGGTGCACCAGTGCTGGAGACAGCCAAGAGAGCCCAGGAGCAGAATTTTAGGAAAACATCTAGAGCAGTTGTCATCTGTATTTTCATATGACCTTGCAATTCAAAATAGGGTAGACAGCAGCCTGGTATGACTAGCTGATACTGTGCAGGCCTTAACAAGAACATCCCTTGTCGGTGGTTCACTTATTACTCATACTTTAGTGTCTGCCTAGTTTACACTTGCAGTTTTGCTCTATAAATATATGAAATACTCTTTATATCAACACCTCTTTCCGTGTATAAGTCTCAGTTACAGTAATACACTCCATTGTACAGTTTGAACCGGGGTGTCTAAATAAAAGTCGACAGATTGTGTTGTATTGTGAATTCCCTCTGAAGAGACATAAAAAACCTTTTACAGTAAACAGGAAATGAGTAAGACAAAAAAGCAGCATATAAAATAACTTGTTTAAAGATAGACTGGGATTTTTTTCTTTCCTGCCTTGAACAAAAGTAAAGGGCTATGCAATGAAATCAAAAGGTGGTAAATTATAAAATATTAAAATATTTTGTGACATGATATATATAATCATATAAATAAAATGCAGCACAGCTAGAAAAGACAATAAAATTAAAAAATAATTTGGAGTATTGTCTAAATATCAAATATATATAAAGAGACAATTAATGGCAACAGGACAAAAAAAAAAAGGATATAAAATCTTCAGAATAGCAGTATAATAGGTGGAGAAGGAAAGTAGAGATTACCATATAGGAGGCTGTTTGCTGAGAAGATTTTAAACTTCCCTCTGAGATACCCGATCCTGGTTGCTGTAACAGATATATACAAATCTGTGCTGATTTTCCATCTCATCCAGTGTGGGTCTTCAGTGCCTGATCCTGTCCCTGAACTACAGATCATGCTTTCTTCCATATGCCTTTCTGAAGCTGAGTAAAATTTTTTTTCATAACATCATGATTTAAACTAACTTTTTGATTAGCAGCAGGAACAGTCAATAACTTAATAGAGAAAAAAGTTAAACCTGCAGGTAAAAAAAAAAAGGCCATTTCTTTCGGTCTGGTAACAGGCAAATTTGTGCACTTTTCTGGAAACAAACTGTATTTTGATGAAGCAGTAAAGTTCTTTTTCTCTTCATACTCTCCCTATTAATTCAACAACAGCAAGAAAGACAGAATCAGATCCTTGATTGCTATTAATGACATACTGTAAACACTTGGTTGCAAGACAACGCAAAACAAAGGCGTAATTGATATAGTGACAAATAAAAACCAAGGGAAGCCAGATATGGAATACAGTTTTTATCTTGGCTTCTCCTTGAGGAAAAAAAAAAAAAAAATTAAGCATACTGAATTGGTAGTTAATAGTCTCATAATTAAGAAGCAAAACCCCAATAAAAGGCAGGCTGGCCAGAAGTAAAATGGGTGCAAGACTCAGCATGCAACTTGCAGGAAACCCCCTTGTTTTGCAATGAGAAACCCAGCTAGTGAAACTGTGAGCATAAAGCCACTCATCCTGTATGTAATGTATGGTTTTGGTTGCTTATTCTTTAATGTGAAACAGTAGTAGAGGCTTCTGGATTTATACTTTTGATGGATAAAAACTTGTTTGCTAGGGCTTGCAACTTGAATATGCGGTTACCAGGACAATTTGCTCTCTATCTCTAGTTTTTGTAGCTAGTGAGTGTTATAACCAATGTAACTCCTCTATTCAAAGTAGTAACAATGCAGTAATGTGATTTGTATACAAAAAGAACCCTACTTTTTTGTGGAAAGAAATAACAGCATAAACCAATGCCTTTAAACACTTCTCTATTCACTTCTGGGTGCAGGAAATGCCATTCCCCTTCCACATGCTTAATAAAATTTCAAAATTTTATTTTACTCTCTGTAGGCATAAATGTGCATATACATTTACAAGGTATATGTATATACTTTTTATTAGTGAAGTTGTCTAAACTCACTTTAGTAATCTAGACTTTAGATAAATCTGCTTTGAAGTGATGTCAGGGGGTAGGAATACATCTTCTAGCTGGGCTTATGGAATAAAATGTTCTGTATTGCTAAAGCAGCTTATTCTAAACTTATCAATTAACATTTAGAGGACAGGTCTGACTGGGTGATGGTATTTTTGCAAGTTTCTAGAAAACAAATAGCCTAGCTTTAAGAAGTAGGTTTAAAGATTGCAACTCATCTCTTGAATTGTTTGTTGGTTTGGATTAAGGCCTTTTACTTGATGAAAAATACTTGTTATAAAACTGTTTTAAAAGCTTCTTATGCATGTAAAATACCTATGTCATTTCATATTATAATGCTGGTACTTAAGCACATGCTCTTTGACGTACACACACACAAAAAAACTCCCTAACTCAAACACTAAGAATTTAACATATATACAAGCAGCGACAGCTGAGTCCCTTAGGATAGGCTTATTGTCATTAAATATTGAATGTAAATGGTTGATATTATTGAAACAGCAGCAGCAGATTAGAAAGCAATACGAAATCAAGACTAATCCAGAATGTGAAATGCATAATTCCTAACCATTGCACCCTATGGGAATCTGAATTTCATCTATCAGGCTCAAGCAATTTCAGCTCTCAGGGAAGCTAGAGGACTGAGAAATACCCACTTTGTTACACATTTGAGAATATCTAGTGAGAGATTTTAAAAAATGGCCGATGTTTCATTCTTTGCTGTCTCAGCAGATTGGGATGATGATGTTGAATTTAACGGCTGTCTTAATAGACTTAAAATTAAATTATCCTAAGTAATGGATTACATATAACTGAAATAGTTTATGACCTCTAAAAAATATGAAGACTAATATCATGTGAAAAATTGGAATCCGACATAGAATCATAGACTATTTCAAGTTGGAAGGGCTTGAAAAGATTATTGCTTCCAACTTCCTGCTCCTCGCAGGACTGCCCAAAAATAAACCATGAGACTAAGAGCATTGTCTAAATGCCCCCTGAACTCTGGCAGGCTTGGTGCCATGACCATTTCCCTAGGGAGCCTGTTCCACTGACCAGTCAAAACTGGAAGTGTGCTCTTAACAGCTGCCAGGATGAGCCCTTGGCTTTTTCCATCCTTTAAATTATTTTTACAAGCAAAATGAATTTTCTGTGATAATTTCTAGGGCATACATTCTAGGGGGTCAAACTACAATTCTGGAACACTTTGCACTTCCTCACAGACAAATATTAGAGAAAGTGTAAGGTGTCAATCCTGCTGAATCTTCTCTGCAGTTGTTCTTAAGGCAATTCGGCACTGATCACACTGTGATTTGCTTTTACACTGACAAAAATGAGAAGAATGAAAAATAAAGCTCAGTGTTTACAGAGACTTGGATCATCCCATGGACAAGGAATGAGAAATGTCTCCTCAGACATCAGATGTCTCCTTTTACCTTCTCTATGCCATATATGAATTTGCCCTTAAGAACAGCGGGACCTACTTATTCTTTTTGTTTAACTTTTCCCTTTAAATTTAAAATGTTGAGTTTGTTAATGTCTTGCCCATGTGAGCTTTTCACACAGTTCCTTTGTGCTTGGTAAATTAATGTAATGCTATAGAATAGCCAAAGTCCAAACCAGCAGTGCACAAGAAAAACATAAACAAGTTATATAACATTGCAATCATTCATTTATTAAAGTAAGTGGAAATTTCAAGGCATACGTAATCTTTTTGGACAACTGACAGGCAGGTGTGATCAAGAGAACAGAGAATCCAGTGATTGTAGGCAGATATAGAGACAGGTTTGTCTGGGTGATTAGAAAGTAAAGTGAGAGGGAATTGGGAAAAATGGGAGAGATCATTGGCTGTCCCAGGACAAGGAGAAGTAACAGTGCAAAGATTGCTGAGGGGGTTAGACAAACAAGCTGCAGCAGAAATAAGTGTCTCAGGAGATTAAGGAGACAGGACCCATTGACAAAGAGTAGTGCAAAGCATCTTTGCCAGAGCGATGGGATAAAAAGAAGGGTAAAATGGGCTTAAAGAACTGTCAGACCATTTCCTACAATCAGTAATCCCCCAGTATATTTGTTACAGAAGGGAGAATGATGACATCGGGCCCCAGACACATCCCAGCTCAGGTCACCATTGCATCCATCCTGTTTGTGGTCCACCTCGCAGCACATCTCTGCCTGAGGTCAGGGAGGGGCAGCTGGGCCCTGCCCCAACACTGCCACAAGATGGATGATTTTACTGCACCAGGCTTTTCAGCTCCACTTGCTTTCAAACATGCTCACTCGACAGACCAGAAAGTTGCCCATCTTCATCCTTCCCACTGCATGACATGATCTAGGTTAGCAGTGAGCTAGACCATTTTTTAGCAAAGTTAAACCAAAGTGAATCAACCTATAGTCTTTCTCACAGTTCCTATCTTCTGTCACCTGGTTGTCTTCCTTTGCATCATGTTTTGGCCTGATCTTCCCTCCAGCTTGTTCTACATATCTCTTTACCATCACAGCATTTGCTCTCTCATATGTCGCAGTCTTAGAGACAGGCAGCTGGAAACATCCCAATCAGTCTTTAGAAACAACAGCAAAAATAAGAGATGCTCTTCCCATGCTGAAGTTGGAGAGTGCTGAGGTCAGAACCTGCCCCCAAGGAGCTAAGTACAAAAGCAGTGTGGGTCCTAAAGACAATGTGTAAGAATCCAGTCTAAGAAGTCAATTGCTGAAAAAGGAATACATGAGGAAAAGTATATTCATACTGATATGAGGCACACACACACAGACTGGGGAACAAAGCCAGGTTACTTCAAGCTGTATGAAAAGCTCACAACAGGTAAGAATTGCCCTCTTCTGGAAACAGCAGGTGCCTCCACCAGCTGTCACAGCCCCAGCCTCACAGGTATGTCCATGAGGTGCAGTCCTTGCCACTTCGGCCGTTCCTGTCCAAGATCTGAAGATCTTGACATTCAAATTCCATCTCCCAGCTTCCTTGACCTGGTCACCCATCCATCATCAGTGTAAGAACACCCTGCTGGTGGCATGGAGTCACCTGCTTATCATAGCTGACATGCCCAAACCAAAGCTCTCATGACCTCAAAGGATTCAATCCCACTGCTTCCTGAAGCTGACTGGCCAGCTGCAACAGCAGTGAGTGTTGTCTTCAGGGAAGTGCCCACAGACAGCATAGATGAGACCAGTGAACTCTGCTCCTGAACCTTCAATACCAACAGTCACAGTGTTGTCATAGTCCCGTTTGGATTAGAGGATGGGCAGGATTACATGTACCTGAAAGCTGGTCTGCTACATTCTCCCCACAAACCTCACCTTGTGCAATATTATTTTACGTGGCACTCAAGTGATCTTGCAAGCGGATGGAACAAAAATACAGGTGCAGATCAACTCACGATGCCCAGTTTTTGAGGGGTGATTCTACTTTATTATTTCCTTCATATTAGAATGGTGCTAGCCACATTTCTGATGAAAGACGTGCTTGTCTTACAGTATTGCTAAGTAAGAGATCAAAGACACATGGAGGACCTGAGTGTCATGGAAAACTCTTGCTTTGGACCATAATAATCTTCCTGTATGTTTGCTGACCCTGAACAAAATTGTCTTAGCTATGGGTTGGGCAGTGTTGCATAGGAAATGCCACAGGTGCTTGCAGACATCCCTACACAAACACTGAAATAATCACATGGCAGTTATTGACACTAGGTATTTTTTAACACGAACTAACTGTCAACAAAGCCATTTCTATAGTGGGCATAATTAATCTTTTTTTTTTTAATAGCATTGTTTTCTTGGTGTTGGAATATTGCCAGTACACCTAGTTTGTTTAAATGTCTTTGCTGCTCTCCTGTCCCGACTAACAGAAATAACACTGTGCTGTTATAGTGCAACAACTTTTCCCTTACCCCATCTGAAGCATTAAAGAATGTATTAGCCAGAGTTGGATGTTCAATGGAAACATGACACCCTGTTCTTATTTTGTTGTGATTTCCTGATGAAAATCAATCACTTTGTTTCACTCTCTGTGGGATTGTGTTTCTATTTTTCTGTTTCACAAATATGCTGGTTCTTATCCCCTGAGTGCTTATCATCCCTTGTGCGCAGGATTTTGTCAAAGGGCTTTTGAAACTTCATGTATGTTAATCAATCAGTTAATCTACTTAGAGACATTTTCCAATAAATCCAGGAATTACATAAGAACTGATTTCCACTGCTGAAATAATGCTGGTTGCATCTAGAATTTCCATATGACTTGTCCTTCTTTCAGCCAAGTACAAGTTGCCATGTACAGTTCAAAGCCTGATAATACCCCTGCTCAATTCTAAATATATTTCATATATTTAAGTGTTTTATGATAGAAGTTTTTAACAAAAGCTTGTGTATTTTTTTTAGCAGCTCACCTACTTTATACTTTTGTCTCCGTGCAACTTTTGCAGGTAAACACGTTTGGAGATTTTTTAAAAATTATTTTTATTTTTGCAATTGCTTTTTTTCTGTACACTTTCTTCTGACTCTTTGGCCTCTGAGTCTTGACTGAGCTGCAGGGGGGATGCTCAGAACTCACCTGATATGGAAAAGGCGTATGAGGGAAGGGGAATGCAAACCCAGACCAAACTACTCATGCTCCAGGCTTTCCAGACCAGATACATCCTGAAAGTGTGACATACACTGAATACATAGATGCACAAATACAACAGTTGCTGCAGAGATGGTTGTTTAAAAAAAAAAAACAGCTCAGCAGGAGCAATAAGCACACTATGCTTCTTGCATAATAGCTGAGTGGTTTGAGCATTTTGTGGAAGAGGGGAAGTTGTCCCTATTCCAAGACTCTACTGCACTTATTAGTCCATATTTCATCCTGTTCTTCTCTAGTCTAAAAAGCATAGGTTCTTCAGGGAATATGGATTTGAGCACTGTTGCCTCATTCCCATGAACTTCAATGCTAGGCTAAAAATCCCTCAGATTTCTTTTCTTTACCATGTTCCTGGCCGTCATCGCCTTATAGCCACACTGGCAAAAGCAACTTTTTTCCAAGTGAGATAATTTTCTTGAAAAGTGAAATATCTGAAAAAGGCTGAGAGGGAACAAAAGCCATCCCCCTTCATGGGCAAATGCTGTAGCATGGTTCTGTTACACAGAAGGCTGGTCTTAGACAATCTATTGTCTACTTTCCCCAGCATTACTGAAAAAAAGGAAGTATGTCCCATCAGATGATTGCCCACAGCAGAGAAGCCTGCTCTCAATCCCCGGGACTTTCTACTGTGTAACTTGCTGACACCTCTCCCTTTGGCAAAGTTTCTTTCCTCTTCTATGTAACTGACCCTCCCCAAGCTACTATGAAGGCTGCCTAAGAGCTTACTGCTCCATATAGTCCTGCTATGCTCAAGTGCCCAATATTAGGCAAGATGATGTCTAGTTCGAGAGTACCTAAAATTACTCCTCCTGTCACAGAGGGAGAAAAAAAAGACATATGTAAAAAAAAAAAAAGGCAGCCTGTCAAAATTGTCAGCAGGTGCAAAAAACCCTACGTGAATTCCACATGCAATCCCAACTGAGTGCTTCCCAGCACTGCTGATTACTGTGAGCAACTCCCTACTGAACCTGAAAGCTCCTCAAGCATTTAACTATATTCACCCACACATGTTAAGGAGATCCTGTTCTGGGAAGATAGGCACTTATCTCTTGCCTCAAGTCCCAGTACAATCCAGCTTAGGAAGACAGGCATTTAAATCCCTTTTAGAAGCCTGAAAAATTAGCAGCAGTCAGAATTACGTCTGGCTTTTTCCGACATGGGCCATCAGCTTCGACATAGGTGCATAAGTCTGAGAGCATGACTTGAGCTAAGCACGGGAGTGCAAGTGTACATTTTACCATTAGACAGGGACTGATGTGTCACTGACATCTTACAAGACTGCCCCAACTATCACACCACGCTTGGGCAAAAAGCAACAACCTCTCCTACTGTGTGTGGATATGAAGAGTTGTTGGCTCTAATTCTCATCTAAAGAGAAAAAAAACCAAGGGGAGCAAACTCACATATGTGGAAACGATGCGTCATACAGGAGACAAGAAAAACAAAGTGTAACTTTGTAACTCTCCACCCTGTGCCAGAGAGGATCTGGACCGCTAGGCCAACCTTGGGTTTGCTTTTGTCTTCTGTGATGTGGCCCCGTGCCCCGTGTGTTCCAGGCTGCCCAGGCTCTGGGCTGCAACACCTACCATGCACACTACCCGATGGTTGCTGATTATACCGTTCTGCTGGGAAGTTGGAGCTCAGGGCTTAATTAGAGTCTAGAAACATCACCCACTTCCTTTCTTACAAGTTTTTGCATCTTTATGCAAAATGTGGGTGGAAGCACTGTGATCTCATTAATGTCAGTCCTGCAGTAGGGACAGAGAGGCTGGATCATATGTCGATAGAGTGTTAGGAGTGTTTCAGATGAGTTTCCAAGAGGATATCAGTGCTCTAGCTGCAGGCTGACTTTGCCCACTGGCATTGTGAGTTTGCTTGTAGTCAGTGGAAAGAAGGAGGCACTCTAAGTGTCTCAGAGAAAGCTGTCATTTTCTGCAGTCTTCAGAAGTGCCTCTCTGTCCTCTGCCCATACAACAAAGCTGAGGAATTAGATTGCTCCTTTTGTCCCTTCCAGGGTTAAGACACCTAAAACTTCATTGAGGTAATAATGTCTCAGTAAGGTATCTAAAGTAGACGGATGAGATTCCAGCCTGAATACTCGAGGTTTCCCAGTAAATGATTGCAAGAAAAAGCCAAAGTGTCAATAAGAAGATGCAGGCTGTTGAAAACCAAAGAAAAGAAAGTATTCATTGAAATTAGGATGTATTTTAAGACAATATTTGAAAAGAATCAAAGACCTACAGTCTTTTGTAATTATTTTCATTTCTCATCCCCCATAAGCCTTTAGAAAAAAATAATATATTGTTGGAAAAACTTTCCTTATCCTTTCTGTGAAGCTCTACTCATGAACCATGGAGGGCTGAATATCATTGTGACACTGAGAAAAAGTAGTGGGTCCAGTAAGACTGTAATGTTAGCCCATTAGTTTTCCCTAACTTAGTCTAATTCTTTGGATAACATTGTCTGAAAAACGACAGAGGAGTATTTATTGCACTAGCTTGAATATGCATCAATTGATTTTATTATACTAGAAAACCTGAGAAAGTATGGTTTATTTATATACAGATTGTGTAAATACACTGTAGGCAACAGTTTAATGTTGAAAGGGCTTTCATTAATGGTGTAGTTCTGAGAAAAGGATGTAAAGCAAGATAAAAGAGTTGAGATTTGATTTTTACTGAGATAAGTTGAAAGAAAAATTCACTTTTACTAAATGTGTTTCTTCTTTCATGTTGTTTTATGTGTTGCTCTTTCTACTGCTCCATGCATGGCTTCAAAAAATATCCATTAAGAATGAATCCCTCATTGATGTGACTTCATGATGTCTATTATTTATGTTTGTCTAATTCTATGTGTTAATAAAGAAAAATAATCATCAGAGATCCAAAAAATTAAATGGTTGGTTTTGTCCTGGAGCAATTACACATCATGCTATTACTTGATGAGTATTTCTAACAGAAGATATGAAGTCAGTTCTACTGAGCAATATAATCTGATACTAAAAAAGTATGTTGGTAATTGTGTTGTTTTTTAGAAAGTATGGAGTGGGGTTTTTTTAAAGGCTAGGAGATTACATTTCAAATATAATTCCAGAACTTTGTACGGCCTCCCATCTTTCTCAAAGACAAAAAGTTATCTAAAGATTTGAAATTCAATATATGGGCCAACGTCTCCTGTTGTGCAATGACTGATTTTTGGTTTGTATTGATACTGAGGGTCATCTGCATTTTTGAAAACCTCCCGGTTCTGTGAATGGAAACCACGGCATCAGGGCTAGGCGCTGTATTTCCCCTAACCGAAACCAGCCACCCACCAGAAGAGCTGGCAGATAGGACCCGCTTTTCTGTCCCGAGTACTCGGACTAAGTACTCAAACTAAGGCTGAGGACTGAAAACTGGCAACGCGAAACTTTCGAGATACAGCATGCGATAGACCAGTAATCATTGTAAAACAGGTCTTAGTCAGACAGGTGTAAAATTCCGGCTCCTGAGGTAGGAAGGCTCCGTACACTGCGCTACATTTGGAGAAATCGGTACCTGCAACTGAGACCTCGAGAGGAGTGAGCCTGAGGGATGCCCGAGATGACAGGGGCCGTGCCCAGACCCAGCGACGCCGTGGGAGCCCGCAGCAGCCCCTCATTTGTGCCAGAGTGAAGGCAAATGGTGAGACAACCCGATGTGCGTTTTCGGCCACGGGATCCTGAAGCAACGCCGTGTGCCTCATTCCGCCTAGGCACAGACTGCCTGCAGCTTTCGCAGACCTGGCAGCAAGAGTCTCTGCGCCCCAGCCCTATCGCACCGCCACCGCCGCCCGCCGCCCCTCTCCATCTCCCCCTGCCCAGCTTCCCGGGCGTCCCGGCGGGGGCCGAGCCGCCGCGCCGTCCCCGCTGCCGCCGCCGAGGCCGGTCCGCCCGCCGCCGCCCCTTCCCTTCCCCCGCCACCGCACATGCCCAGAAGGGCGGGAGCCGCGGCGAGCCCGGGCGCTGCTGTGACAGCGGCGGCGCTTTCCCTTCCGTGGGTGGGTGGGGGCCGCGCCGCGCCCCCCGGCACGGCCCGGCCCGGCCCGGCCCGGCGGAAACACCGCGCCGGCCGCCTGCTCGTCCAGTGCCTTCCCCGCCGCGCCCCGAGCCTGCTGCCGCCGCGGGGCGGGAGGCGGCCATGTCGCTATTGTCTGCGCTGGTGCCCTTGCTCCGGGTGTACTGCATCGGCCTCCGCGTCATCCTGCACCAGCTGCGCCGCCGCTTCCAGCCGCGCTGCCCCCCGGCCTCAGGTGAGCACCGCAGCCGGCGCCGCGGGGCGGGGCGGGGCGGCTCCGGGCCGGGGGGCGGCAGCCCCCGCCGCGATGAGGGGAAAGTTTGCCGCGCCTCCCCCCACCCACCACGGGCAGGCGGCAGTTCCGGGGCCCTGGGGCCGAGACCGCGCAGCCCAGATGGGAGCGGCGGACAGTGAAGAGAAAGGAAGGAGAGGACAGGGCAGGACAGGGCAGCGCAGCCGCGACCTTGGCTGTAGCGCGGGGCGCCCGGCCCGTGCTGCATCCCCCGCAGCGGGGCAGGGGCTGAGGCACCGCGGCGGCCCCGGCACGGGCGCCGCCGCCGCCGGGCTCCTCCCCTGCTCCCTTCGCCGGCCGAGCGGGACCCGCCGCACCGCCCGAGGGCAGCGGCCCCGGGGGGCTGCGGCTGGCAGGGCGCCCTCCCCGCCCCCGCCGCTCCCCGCCCTCGCTGCCGGCGCCGGGCCCCGGCCCCACCGCCCCGTCCGGCCCCCGGGCCGCGGCCGCCCCGGACGCGGGGCGGGGCGGGGGCCGGGCCCAGGACGGGCGCCTGGCTGCGCGCCGGCCTGACTGTGGCCTCGCGAGGCGGCGTGGAGCTCTGTGGGCCGGGGGTCCCCGCTTCTCCTCTTCCTCTCTTTGGCGCTCTGACGGTGTCTCCTGAGAGCTCGGCTCAGAGCCGCGCGGGCGCTCCCTCCCTCAGCCCAGGTAGGTGCTTGGGAGGCGGGTAGCGGCGGGCAGCTTCCCCCGGCCCGGGCTCTCCTGCCGCTGCTGCCCGCCGTGCCCCCACCCCGCTGGGGCGGCCGGGACCGCCGGTTTCGGCCTCCCTGTCTCGGCTGCTCCAGGAGGGAAATGTACCTGTGCTCTTCCAGAAGCTTAGTATTTGATACCGGCTGTCACTCGCTGATGGCTTTTAAGCTGGCAAGTGAGTGACACTTGTAGGTTTTCTGAGGGACTTCAGGTTAGTCGTTGGTTTGAGAAGTTAGGTTTTTGCACTTTTCTGATTTGGATCAACAACATGTTAAATGCTGACTTAGGGGAAACTGAGTTTGCCAGAGAAACAACAATCTGCTCACATTACTCTTGAAGACTCTAAAATATTTCTGAGTTTACAAACTTAGAGCAAACTATGAGCTTGGACAGATGGGTAGGTTATCATCAGAGCTGAGCATACCACTACATTGAAGTCCATGCCTTTAACCTTCTCTTCTTATCAGCAAGTAAGCCTTTGTGGCCCTGCTGATATTTTTAACCAGAGGAACAGTAAAAAAAGTAGTATTGAGAGGGCCTAGTGTTTCAGTAAGGAATTCTGGCAGATGAGGATATTGGCATAGAGAATATTTGAAGTACTGGGAAGGAGATGGAACAAGTACACCACACAATAGGAGTGTATTTGTTCATCTTATCACATGTGGCATCCTTGGGGGTAGCATTTTGTCTGCTTTTTGTTCATTCCTGATTCTTCTGCTGGGATTCCCTTTCTCATTTTCAAAAGGCAGCAGTAAAACCCTCAAACAAATGAGACGACCCTGGTGACAAAAAGGGCAGATGTGCATATGGTTTGAAGTCATCTGAGCATTTTTCTAGCATTAGCGTTTCTTGGCAGGGGAAATTTGGGTATTTTGCCTAGAGTGTGTAACACTTTCCAAATCTTTTTTCGAACCACAGAGAAACAGCATGACGAAAATGTGACCCAGTGTTTTGTTGCAGTCTGCTCTTTGCTGCTATTGAAAAAAAAGGCACTGAATTTGGAAATGACAGAGGAAGGCGGTGAAGATCCAACCTGGGAAATGTCACTTGCCTAAGTGGGACCAAGGCAGATTTGACAGATGTGAAAAGTTTTCTTTGAGCCCTGACTTGGGATGTTTTTTTTCCAGGGACAAGTGGTTTCCTCCGCAGCTAGTTGTTTGCACTCAGTTCCCTCTTGGCAATTACCTGCTGCCTTGCTTTGACTCGCTGTGTCCAGCCATTGCTTAAAGAAGTGATTCACCTTAACAACTGGAACCTTTTTACCCAGATGAACCTCGTTTCCATAATAACTTCAAAATAGTGATGTCAGTGCAACAAAAAGCAAAAGTGTTGTTAGAACAAGCTTGGAACTACAGTTTCTGTAAGAAAACCCCGAGTACCTTTTTCAGACGGTGCTAGAAAGGTGTGTATGTTTAAAATTTTCTGTATCTTTTTGAGGGCGTATCCGTAACTCTCACAAGTACAGGCATTTTATTATCAGGGTGCCTTCCTGGGGAAAGCTTGGAGTGGCCAAGTGGGGCTGAGAAGGACAGGACAGGGAGGCAGAGATAGGCATTCCTCTGATCCTGGCTTCCTTGGCCCCTGTTTCAATGTCAGGGTTCCCACTCTCTGTGCAGCAGTGGTGCAGATCTCACTTGGAAGATTTAAAAGAGAGAGATGCGTGTTGGCTTGTCCTTTAACTCTGTGGATGAGTAAAGGGTTCTGGTCTCAGTGCAGCCCTTCTGCCTCAGAATTTTCTAAGAAAAGCTTGCTTTTGTTTCCTTGTCGTGAAGAAGTGCTCAGGATTTTAATCCAAGTAAACAAAACTAGTTTCACTTTTATTTTTCCTTACCCTTACTTAGGAGTTGAATGTTCTTGGCACACGTGCTTTTAAAAGTGACCCAGGTATTCTTGCACATCCTACTGGAGTTCATCTAATTTCTATAGATGGGCATCAAGACGGTTTTTTGGGGAAAGAGTTAGAGCTCTGAAATCTAAGTTCAGTGCAAAAACTTGATAATTGTTTCGAGTTGCAAACGGAAAAGATAGTAACATTCTCTATTCAAGAGAATGTCCCCCACCTCAACACAGAGTAGGGAAGTTGACCTGAAATTCTGATCTCGAAGCTCAGGGAAGGGAAATACGGAGCTGGGACTATAAACAGGGTGTGCAGTCAGTGATTGCTTCGTTAACTAAAATCAGCATAGAGGAAAGTGCAGAAATAAAGGGGAACTTAAGTTAAAAATGTATCTCCAACTACTAATTGCATAAACAGTATAACTTCTAATATGTAGTTTTTAGTGTTCAGTGGTTTAAACTATTAATAGTTTCCTTAGAAATTACTGCTTGGACTTCTTTACAGGGCTTAATCTTAATTAATTTGAGGGAAGAAAAAAAAGCCCTGCATGACTAAAGTTCTTGATTAAAACAGTTTTTTAAAAACACAAATCTAATCAGTGGATTGATAAAAGATAAACTAATATTAATTGTGACATCAGGATATTACCAGTGGAAATGTGATCACCAAAAGTCATCCTACTGATAAGAAAAATTGTTCATATAATTAGAAGCTGCTCAAGGAATTTATTTGGCATCTTCCTCCTGCATTTTTTCTTCTACTGTACATGTCTCATTGAAATTTGGTAGGGGGAAACAAATGCTGAGTGTTATGTAGTAGTTTTGAAGTCTTTGTAGTTAAATTTGGAACATGTAATGTGTAGAAAACTGTCTCTGAAGAAGGTGGTAGTGTGGATTAAGTTCAGGAGACCTTAAAGGTGACTCCTGTTCTTTTTAAAAGTGATTGAAATTTCATACATGTATTTTATTTCCCCAATTGTTAGTTACTCAGTATCCTCATTTGTACTAAGTTTCTTTACAGTTAATTGTGAAATGCTGATTTAGGATCATGCATCTCTTAATTTTGATTCATATTTTGAGGGCTCTTACTTTATGTGAGTAAAGCGTAGTGAGAGACTGAGCACTTCCTGCTCAAAGCTGTGTGAACTCCAGGTTCTAAATCATCCAGAGGTGGGTAGAGAAGTGACCAGGTAGGAAGGATTGATGGCAGGCAGAAATGCAGTTTCATCTAGCAGTTAAACCCTCTCCCCACACATGCCCCTAAAAGAGTTATTAAGTTAGTTTCAGAATGAGGAATCACGTGCTTTACGGTTGCCCTTGTGCTGACTGAGACAAAGGTTGTGGGACAAGGATACCCACAGGGTGCCATTGCTGTGCATGCACAGGGAGGCAGAGCTAAGGTTGCAGGGTGTCTGCACACCCCACATTTCCTCACATCCCCGTGCTTGGTTTCACAATCCGAGTGACTCTCGTGGGTTTTGAACCAATTTTCTTCGCCACTGGGGAAACCGAGCCCTGCCTGCAAGGGTAGTACAGCTGCCCTCCATGACACAAGTCATCACTGGCATTATTATTTTGGCCCAAGGCCTGCCCTGGAGAGGGAAGTCCTAGGTTTGTGTTAGGAGAATGAGAGGGGTGGTCTGAGAGGTATGAGGAGACAGCACAGCCTGCCCCAAGAACAGCAGGGTTGAGGTGCTAGGGCCAGAAAGTCTGGATTCTGCCTCTTCTTCCTCTTCCTCCTCCTCTGCCTGCTCCTCCACCTCCACCTGTGACAGCTGAGTGCACTGCAAAGCCAGCAGAGGATCCTCTCTGCCAGCTCTTAGAAGCCTTGGCCCCAGTACTGGCTGATGGTGTTGGCCAGCTGCATGGAGGAAGCACGGGAAAGAAACAGCAGCTTCTCCAAAGGTGCTCTCCTGTGAGTGGTAATTCAGGGTTGCTGTTGTTTTTGCCAGGAGTAGACTATGAGCACTGTTTCACTGAAAGTGGAAAAGTTTACCTCTTCTTGGAGAGAAAAGAGAGGTGTGGGGTTTTTTGTTAGTGTTCATAATTCCAGTTATGCTGTATAACACTCAATGAGAGGCAGGGATGATTAGCAGTTTATATTTGAGCTATTACGACAGCTGAAGTGTATTTTACAGCATTCTGCTAAAGGCTGTATTATATTGGCATATCCTTAGCTGTGACAATGCTGCTCTGGGCCACTATTGCCAAGTGCCTGATACATCACAAAACGATGGCAAAGCTGTGACATACAAGAATGAAGAGTAGGGTGAGTCTGTAGCACTCCTGTACTCTGAAATAACTTCTACTTTATCAGTTGGTGATGAACTTTTTATGATCCAAGGTGTGTCATACTAATTTTAAATATTAAAGATGCATCAACTCTGGTATTACAGTGCCTTCCTCCTTACTTTCAGGAATTGCCAAGTAACTGCAGAGGAAACTCTTAAGATTTAATGAAATGCCGTGAGCCTCTGTGCTTCCTCGAGATACCATGTCATGGATTGAAATGGAGGAATCTAAAAGCTATGATAATATGTATCGATATGACATGTCTTGTCAGTGCACTGTATCTGATGCCATGGCAGGGTTACCTCATTACACATTACACCACTTGGTCTTTCAAAATCATCAGTTTTTGTGGGATTGCCTACCTTGGTGCTGTTGATATGCACATGTTTGGAATTAGGCAGCATTACCATGTTGAATCAATAGTTTATCCTGGCAACTTAAAGGCACTGAATGAATCACAGTAGAAGGCATGCTAGTAGGCAGAACATTGCCCCTCCCTCAGGAAAGAACCCAAAGTGTCTACACCCAGAAGTAAATCTTCAGAACAAATCCAATGAAATGCTTGCCCTGCATCTCTCATTGTGCTTCTAAACCAACAGCTGTGTTTAGATAAATATGTTTGGTATTGGTTAACCTGTGTTTGGTTTTCCATTCAAGACATTCAGAAAATGTTGCAAAATACCAGCTATAGTTCAGAGGGAAAATTGTCTTTTCTTGGGAATGTTCACCAACAATGGAAAGCACCCCAGAGAAGCTTGCATGTGTACTTTTTTTTTTTTTTTTAATATTCCCTTGCAGCAATATGAAAAAGTCAGATTGTTTCTTCCTGCCCTAACCAGCCAGTCTTACCACCTGAGGATTTCTGGGCTTGGGCACAGGTGCAGCTCCCAAGGAGTGGAGAAGTAGCAATGCCAGTGTTTTCAATCTGATGCTTCTCGTGTTCCTCTCCTTTTCTCTTTCTCTGCATTTTTGTGGAGGAGGCTGCATCCCTGTTTACCTAATGTCTTCCTTCTCCTTCCCAATGCTGGCCAAGGCCCTGGTAAAGGGCTTGTTGCTGTCACAGTGGTGTAGAAGAAATAGGGAAGTGTCAGGGTGCAATTGCACTGTGCTGTGACTTGGCTTTTTGTGAGATCAGCTCTGGTGGGTGCCAGCAGCCAGCACTGTTCACAGAGGCACTGTAGGCCTCAAGTAGTACTTGCATGTGACTGCACAAGAAGAGCTTTCCTGTGCAGATATCAAGGTACAGATTGCCAAGTCTTGCCTTATCACCACGCTCATCTCTAGTGTCATCCCTTCCCAACTTCTGTAGCCTTTTGAAGAAAATGCAGCAAAATTATTTTCCAGCTGATGTGGATAATAACATTTATTAGTACTTCCCTGTCTGCTTTTCCTGTAATTACAATGCACTATTATTCCAGGAACCAGGATTGTGAACCAGTACTTCAGGAGATGACTTTGATTTCAGAAAGAGAAGGACAGGAAAGGTGTCGGACATGTATTGTTGATCTGCATGTAGGTTCAAGCTCCTTTTCCTTTTATTTCAGTCAGAAAACATCTTTACATTTGAGAGGAGCAGATTATTGCCATAACTTGCATCACAGATTTTTTATTATGGTGGTTTCTTTTTAAAGCAAAAGCTGGAACAGTTAGTTCGAACTAACAAATCTTCTTTCAAAATAAACAAACAAGAAAACCTTTGCTCCTTCAGTATCAGGTTTCAATTGAAATAAATGTTAACAGCAAAGTTCAGTAATTCTTTGGCAAGAGGATGTTGGTCTAGCTCTAGCTTAAGAGGCAGGAAAATGCTGTAGCAGATGACCAGTTTTTGTGACAGTAATTTATCAAGTCTGTGGTGGTGGTTATGCTTTCTCTACCCAGAATCATGAAATTCCAGAAAAAAAATATATACTCAGGTCTTCTAGCTCAGTTTCACAGCAGAATGGGATATATTAAAACCCCTTTTAATTTTTGACAATCCAATGGGCTTCTTGTAGGTCACACTTCCTGCAACTTTTATCTTTAAATTTGCAAATGTAATTAGTGAGTAGGTTTCTTGATATATTCACAGAAACGCTGATTTCACATAGTTGAGTGTGGTCAAACTTGTGCTTTCTCATTGTATCTTTATCTTACTGCCTTTATCAGGTACTCATTAATGAGTGAAGGATCTAAAGGTGGGACGGTGGCCAAGAAGCGATGGAGAATAAAAGTTTAGAAGGTTCCCCATCAGACCTAAAGTTAGTGGCTCACCCGAGAGCAAAGAGTAAAGTGTGGAAGTACTTTGGGTTTGATACCAATGCGGAAGGATGCATATTACAGTGGAAGAAGATCTACTGCCGTATTTGCATGGCACAGATTGCCTATTCAGGAAACACGTCCAACCTTTCCTACCACCTTGAGAAAAATCACCCCGATGAATTCTGTGAGTTTGTGAAAAGTAACACTGAGCAAATGAGGGAAGCCTTTGCCACAGCATTTTCAAAAATCAAGCCAGAGTCATCGCAGCAGGTTGTTCAAGATAGCCTCATCATGAAGACCTACCAGAACTATGAAAACAAAAAACATCAGGAACTGACAGCTGCAGTCATCAGCTTAATTTGTGAGGGCATGTATCCAGCCTCCATCGTTGATGAGCCTACCTTCAAAGCCCTCTTGAGAACAGCGGACCCCAGGTATGAACTTCCAAGCCGGAAGTACTTCTGTACAAAAGCAATTCCTGAAAAGTACAGTGCTATTAGAGAAATTGTGCTGAAAGAGCTCACTGAGGTTTTGTGGTGTGGCATCTCCACGGACATGTGGAGGAGCGAAAACCAGAACAGGTCGTATGTAACCGTGGCAGTTCACTTTCTCAGCAGCATTCCTGGCAACTGCCTGGCTGTGAACTCACGGTGTTTGAAAACATTCGAAGTACCAGAGGATAACACTGCAGAAACCATTACACGAGTTCTTTATGAAACATTCATTGAGTGGGGGATCAATACAAAAGTCTTTGGTGCTACTACAGATTACAGTAAAGACATTGTGAAAGCATGCTCTCTCCTAGATATTCCCGTACAGATGCCTTGTTTAGGGCACACTTTTAACGCAGGAATACAACAAGCTTTTCAGCTCCCCAAACTCTGCAACCTTCTTGCCAGGTGCCGAAAGCTAGTGGAGTATTTTCAGCAGTCTACAGTCGCAATGTACATGCTGAGCGAAAAGCAGAAGCAGCAGAATATTCTGCACTGCATGCTGGTAAGCGACCGTGTTTCCTGGTGGGGAAGCACGCTCGCTATGCTGCAGCGCCTCAAGGAGCAGCAGTTTGTCATTGCAGCTGTTCTAGTGGAGGACAGCAACAACCACCACCTCATGCTGGAATCCAGTGAGTGGAATACAATCGAAGGGCTGGTGGAGCTGCTCCAGCCTTTCAAGCAGGTTGCAGAGATGATGTCTGCTTCAAAGTACCCGACGATAAGTATGGTGAAGCCGCTTCTCCACATGCTTCTGAATACTACTCTGAACATCAAAGAGAACGATTTGAAAGAAATCAGCATGGCAAAGGAGGTGATTGCTAAAGAGTTGTCAACCACCTACCAGCACACACCTGAGATAGACATGTTTCTTAATGTTGCAACTTTCTTGGATCCCCGCTACAAGAAACTGCCTTTTCTTTCAGCCTTTGAGAGGCAGCAGGTGGAAAACAGAGTGGTGGAAGAAGCAAAAAGCCTGCTGGAGAAAGTCAAAGAAAATAGCTTTAGAACTGAGGAGAAATTCTTCACTGTTTCAGAAGAGCCCCCTATGAAAAAAATCATCATCTCCTCTACTCCTCCTCCTACGAGTGTCATCAACAACATGCTCGCAGAGATCTTTTGCCAGACGGGGGGCGTGGAAGACCAGGAGGAATGGCATGCTCAAATTGTTGAGGAGTTGAGCAACTTCAAGTCACAAAAGGTCCTCGGTTTGAATGAGGACCCGTTGAAGTGGTGGTCTGACAGACTAGCGCTGTTTCCAGTTTTACCAAAGGTTCTTCAAAAATACTGGTGTATTCTGGCCACAAGGGTCTTCCCCGAACGCCTTTTTGGTTCTTCTGCTAATGTTGTGAGTGCAAAGAGAAACCGGTTAGCCCCGGCTCACGTGGATGAGCAGATCTTTTTGTATGAAAACAGTCGCAATGGGTCTGAGGCAGAACCGGAGGATGAAGACGAAGGAGAGTGGGGTTTGGAACAGGAACAGATTTTTAATTTAAATGACTCGGTAAACATAAACAATAATTTCTTTAATATTCGAGACAGTGGGTTTGTTTAACAGGACTGCTGCGGTACATTTAATAACAAAGAGAAAAGGTATTTGTCTTAAGTTACCAAAAATTCTTCTGTTTTATGCTATGAATGCTGTAAATATTGAACAGTTGTAACAAACTTGATTTAGCTTCCATTGTCTGTGTTTTTCCCACTGTCTTAAAACATGAATGACTTGTGATTAAACAGCACTGAAATGAATGAGGAAATAAATTCTACAAAGACCGTGGTTTCTGACTGTGGCCCAGATTTCAGAAAGCACTTATCCATGTGCTTCCTATCCACTTGTTTCAGTGGGAGACAGACACATGCTTATGTGCTTTCTATCATAAAATTATTTTCCTGAGTTAGGACCTTGAGGAAGTTTTTAAAATTCATGCCTCCATTTGTAAATCCTGTGTGACTCAGGATGCTAGCTTTAAATTTTGGATTTTAAAACGTTTTTAAAATCCATAAATCTGAGCAGTGATTATTTTTGGAATATATTGTTGCTATGGAATGAAAAAAGATTTGAGCCTGATTTTCACTACCTCATGTCTTAGGTCTGCTCTATGCTAGAAAAGTCCAGCTGGTATAATTCTGTTGGTTAGGGGACTGATGTGTTATTATTTTAACTGATACTGTGCTGGCATAGGCTGTGGTTTGGATGCATTTATATTGGGATAATTTATTTTCCTTTCCAGTGTGGTGTAAATGGTATAAACACTTTTAATGTGGTATTGCTGTGTCCACATTAGTCCAGTTTTACCTTTTAACTGCAGCTAAATGGCAGAATTGGTTTTTTGTTTGTTTTGCTTTGTGTCTAAGCAAGCCCTGATTGTAGTCGCTTGTGCTTTTGCAAAGTGGTAACCAAGTGTGGGGTCGAGGCAGTGTTGTGTTACCTTCACCTTGTGCCGATGCCATGGCTGATGCCACATGGTGTGTGGCAGGCAAGGCATCAGCCCTTTGGTAAGGGAGGGAGGGAGAGAGGGACAGAGAGGGCAGGGAGATGTCTACAGGCCATGGGTCTAATGGTTTGTCTGTGTTGTAAAATCCTTAACCTCTTCATTTAATGGGTACTTTGCCCAGGGTAGCTAGAAAAAAAGAAAAAATAAAAAGCTTTAATATTATGTAAATATATTTAAAAGAAGGGGACCCCTACATGTTCCTCACATGTATTTAGTGAGTCTTTAAAATTGTTTTTTATTCCATTAGCACTTAAAACTTTTTTCTCCTGTCTCTTTTTGATCAGTTTGTAGAGTGGACTTTAGTCCGATCCAGTCTAATGTTTGAGTACTGTTTCCAATTAGTTGTGTGTTGTAACTGCTCCCTTTGTGTCTCTAAGCATAAGTGTTTTAATTCCTTTTGAAAACTTGACAACCAAGAAAAAAGAAAGGAAACCAACCTGGGACTCCCCCATCGCTTATGAAATACTGCAGGTCATAAATATGATTAGAGTTCACGCTAGACACAAAGTAGGATGCACCAGCTTTTTTCTCTGAGGTGCAGTGGAGGACTCTTGGCATTTTCCAGTTACAATCAAGGTTTGCTTGGGGTTTTATTTCTGTTACTGGTGTCTCACCACCCCCCCCCCCACCCCACCCCGGTGTTAGTCTACAACTATGTTAAGCAATATCTGTCTGTTACTGTTCTGGAGGAAGAAAGTTGGGGTTTTTTCATCACTGTGGCACCCATGGACATTGGGTTGTAAAAAGGGCACAGACAGCAGGAACATACAAACATGAGAATGGCAATGGAATTGAATCTATTGCCAAACGGTTTGTTTATGGTTTGGTTTAATAGTTTTTGGAAGTTTGAGGCCTCTGTGTTCTTTGTAGGTGGTGGGAACGGGTGGATGAGTGAGGAGGAAGGACAGAGGTTAGGCTGAAGGAACAGTGAAGCAAGTAATCGCAAACTACATAAATAAAAATGTTTAAGCCTGGGAAAAATGCAGTTAGCAGGTGGTGTGGTCTGTGTTTGGCTGTTAGTAAGCCTGGGGTTCCACTTTCCAGCCCCCTGAAAACTGATTTGCTCTTATACAAAGTACACGCACTGTGCATCCTATTGCATGTTTGTCCTCTCCATGTCCACTGAAGAGGTGTATGTGATTGCCCAAGGTGCAAAACGCAGGCTTGGTCTAAAATCCCGCAGGTGTGTAAGCTATCTGTGAGGGCAGCAAAATCAAATTATGAAAGGGAGCGAGATACCTGAGCTCCTGTGATGCCCCAGCACTCTGCCAGGAAGACCTCTTGGTTTTTATGGCCATCACTTGCAGCAGCTGTTACCACCGCTGCAAGCCCTCCCTCCAGGAGCTGCACGAATGCTGGTGTGAAGTGTGTGGATCGTGTCTTAGATGAGCATAATGTAAAGCTGTGGCCTCACAACCAAGGCATAGCCCAGAGCACTGCTCCCCAGTCTGCACTTGGCCTTCCCCTGTTGGCAGCATTGTATCCATCTTCATCCTCCTCAGGCTGAACAAAAACAGTGACGCTTACAGTTTTACTGAGATCAGTGCAATGCACTACTCTCTTCCTTCCAGCTTCTTTTTATTTTTTGGTATCCAAAATAAAACTGTAGTCGGTTCAATTGATGTGTCTCAGCATTCTTTTAAAAAAAGGAGAAGAAAAAAAAAAAGAGCAAAACCACTGTTAGTCTTACCCATTGTGAGATTTTTATTTAATATTCTAAGCCTGGAATATTGTTAAATAAACCAGAAAAATAAGTTAGTTACTAGATTATTTGTCTGATGTGTGGTCATATCTACAGCACTTTATGACTTTGAACTCTTCCGCATCAGGGGGAGGTTGTATTCTGAGGATTTAAAGCTATGCATTTATTTTCCTTTTTATCCTGTAAGTTATTTTTTAAAAATGCTGTACAAATCTTTTGGATTAAAAAAAAATGAGGATGAAAACTGTTGGAAGTTTAGATGGTTTCTCTTGCTTAAATACTCTCGTGTGGTGTTGTTCATTTATTGACAAGATTTTCTGTTGTTCAGTTGGGTGGAGAAGGAAAGTTGCAGAGCTGTTTTAAATATTGCTACAGCTTCAGTTAACCCTGGTGTTACTGCCAAGGGTGGGCCCAGAACACATTTCCTAATAATGCTACTAAGTCAACTTTGTTTGTGTTTCTTGACAGCTACTTTGAATCCACAGCCTAACCTTTCCTTTTCTCTTCAGTACAGCTGAGACATCTTATTGAAGGGGCAATAGAGGAACGAACTGCAGCTTTTGAGTGCTTGCATGCTGAAAAAGTGAATTTTTGAACAGGTTCTCAAAGTACTTACCCTGTGTCAAAAGAAGAATTGCCCTTTGTCACCAACTAGGTGTTGCCAATTCAGGGTTAAAACTCGGTGGGCTGGGTAAGGTTTCTTGGGGTAACAATGTAACTAAAGGGAGTTTTGTGTTTCTGACCAACCCTTGCAAGCATTTTCACCTCCCTCTGCCATCAGGGATTATGTGAAGACAAAGAGAAAAACCTGAACCATACTGAAGTTGAAAAGGTGAATTTTTCCAGCAAACAATGTCTGAAATGTTTTGGTTTAAATGAGGGCAATAAAGCTTTGAATTATTTATGGAAAGGGTGTATTGTTTGAAGTTTCTATTGCAGCAGTCTCTTAGATTAATTTCAAACATTTTCTTTATGTCATGGTGTCCAATTAGCTTTACAGGAACTTTTGTAAGCAGGAAGGAATATTAAAAGCAAAAGAAACACAAATTGGTTATTTGTAATATTTTATAGGACTTCTGAAAGCCTAAAAGTGATGTGTAGTTCTTGCTTTTTGTCCTTTTCGTGTGACAGCTTAAAAAGAAGGGGCAGCGTGAGGACATCATTTCTGAAGGAGGGGAAGTGCATGGCTATGAACACAGAAGTGTATTTTACATATTCCACGACATCTGGGTAAAGGAAACTTTATGCTGCAAAAGTTACATTTTAGTCTCTGCACACGACAGCCCTTTTGGTAGTCCACATTTCAGAGTGTCCTTCTGAAGATCTGGTGATCCTGGTTCTGGTGGTGTTATCTAGTCTAGACTGTCTTTTTAGTTCCACTGAAAGGACTTTCCTGGTCTCTTAAGTTTTGTGGCTTTTTTTTCCTTTGGACCTGACTATGTGGTCTGTCTTGGCATATCTCCTCCAAATTAATGTTCTGCTAAATTCAAAACATTTTTAGGGGACATAGGGAAACTACGGAAATTGGTTTTGCTTTTTTAGTAACATTTGGTGCTGTAGAGGGAACTTAAAGATACAGCTTAATTTGACATTTGCCTTAAGGGCGCATCAGTAAAGCATGTCTTAATGATATTTTTAACCTGTAATTTCAAAACATCTCACAGTTTATAATGCTACCATTTTTACATACGAAAGAATTTCCTTTAAATTGAACAATAAAAATCAATTAAATCAATTTTTACTGCTGTTGCAGTCCCTTTCAGTGCCCCTGAAGTTGGGTTAAAATGCCACAAGGTGAATTGAGTTTAGCATTAAAAAAAAAAAGGGAAAAAAAAGAAAAAACAAACCACTGTCTTTGAGCTTGCCTTGTGTTTTAAAAACACAATTTGATTTTTATATTTTTAAAAATTCAAAGGCTGTTGCAGCAACTGCTTTCAAATGAGAGTCGCTCAGATCTTGGAATCATTAAAATATTAAGATTTTTGAGCATTTCTGTTGTCATTTCCACACTGAGTGGTATTGATTTCTCTTGCTGCCAAAAGATCACAAAAGTGATGCTGCCATCTGTAGTGCTTTGAAATGGTGATCAGATATTTTTTTTTTCGGAGGTTTTGAAAAGACTATTACCTGCTGCACACGTGTGCTGGTTTCCTGGCATCATAATTAGTACTTATTTCCAGTGACTTGAGTTTGCTGAATCTCTGTCCTGTCCTCTCTCCCTGGCCCTGCCTGGGCAGAATGCCAGATGGGAGCAGTAGGGAGGAGAACTCTTATTGAGAGACTTCTTGGAGAGCAGATAAAATTCAGTTTAAAATGAGTTTAAACCAGGTTCTTATTCCAGTCCACTGGGGCTACAGCACCTGTGCCATGGTGTGAAAAGGCAGAGCCGATGGTTGCCGATGATTGCTCTCCCCACAGTGCTGTGCACTGGGGCACATGGCTCAACTGGACCAAAATTGCCTATGTAAGGGAAATATGATGAGGAATTGAGCTCAGCACAGCTAGGAAACTACACCCAGAGTCAAAGGCATAATAAGCGTGTCAGGGTAGAAACAGTATCTGTGCTGGTCTCCTTAGATGGGGGTTTAAGGTACCGTAAAAAGATACTGGTTTGTGCTCTAGGCCAAAGCTGTGTCTGGGAAATTTTGTGATTATTCAAATTGTTAAGTGTTTAATACACAGAAAAAAGTGTTCTGTGACATTTAAATAAATATTTTATATAAGCATTAAAGCTACAGTTCCTATTTGATAGATATTTTGGGGGTAACATTTGAAGTGGTTTTTCTGGAGTAAATGCCATGGTCAGAGGTACACCAAAATTCAGCTGTCAGAAGCAGTAGGGCAGTCTTGTTTGTAAGTATAACAGAGACAGGAGGGGATACTTCCATTTGAAGTAAGTGAGAAATGTTGTCATTATTTTAACACTCTTAGGTAGAAGACTAATTAAAATGCATCCATAAATGTTTGTGATAGCCTAATAATTCTGATATAGCTGTAGAGAATTAATCCCTTTGTTTTCCTTAGCTCACTGAAAATATGACTGTATTTGTCCATAGCTGCATGCGCATGATGTCATGTTCAACAGTGCTTCCCCAAACAATGCAGAATAAGGTTATTTTTAAAAAGGCAGTTTCTTTGATTACATACAATCTTCTGTCTGTTCATTGTCCCCAAATACTTGCAGTTAGGATAGAAAAAATCATTTTTTAGTTCTCTAATGGATAGTGCTTTGCTTTTAAATTTGAGACATTTTGTGTATCACTGTGTCTTTACAGACACTGAAATTGAAATGGTTTCATTCTCCCTTTCTTTCTTTTTGCTTTTTTTTGTTTGCTTTTCTTCTCATTAGTCATCAGTGAGGTTTACAGTGATAGGAATTTGCAGTCATAACAAGGAAGATGTCAAGTCAGCATCAGGAGAGCTCATGCCAGGAACATCCCATCCCATGTCGTGAATGCTGTGCTCCAAGGGAAACCTTCATCTTCTCAAACACGACCTTCTGATGTGTGTGTGAGAGAAAAATAAAGTGCTTTTGCAAGCAATGCACAGTTCTGTTTTATGGGTGATGGTGCAGTTTGGTGTGAGTTTCTACTCTGGGATGCACTCAGTGGTTTGGCACCAAATAAAAGTTTCTTGAGCACACAGGAGAACTTACATGAACAGATTACAATTAAATGTGAAAAATGTAATTACTAATGGGAACAGACAGGAAGTGAGTCCATCTAGGGAAAATACTGAAATTTATAAGGAGTCTCCAATTCTGTCCGAGATCCTGATAGCATTTAAAAATGCTAAATTACTAACCTTCCTGTAGTCTGACATTTCAGAACTCTGTAAAACAATTGTTTTACACACTTCCTGGTGTTCACATGCTGCTGGCAATGAGCTCTTCTAGCTTTGAAAAACTCCCGCACTCCCAAATGGCCAGGGAGGAGTTTTCATTAATGAGGTGCTGGAGAAGGGAGATTCAGGCTCTTACTGTGACCTGTCCTCTAGCCTGTGGGAGCCTGGGCTGAAGGGACTGTTTCTGGATGGTATTTTGACACATTGATCTACACAGATAAACATTCACATGCAGTCCAAGAACTTGCCACTGATCGTAAATCTGGCTGGTCCCAAGGGAGGGAGTGCTGGTGAGAAAGCCAGTCTCGTGGATGAGTGGAGCCACCTGTGTGCAGCACGTATCCCTTCTGTCCCTCATTCTAAGCCCCACTTTATTTCCTGTGCAGGCAGTAAGTACATTGGTGCTGCTCTTTGCTGTGTTATTTGCTGTGTGCCTCCTGTATTCCAAGTGTAAGAATAGGAGAACATGACCTGTGTGTTTTCAAGCCTTGGTGAAGGTAGGCAAAGTTCACCTGCACTGTTCATGGTTTGCTGCCTGGTTTGCATGAGCAGTGGGTTGAGGATAATAAGAGCATTTACCCTGTGGTGCTGGGAATGCAGGACTGGCATTGCTGCTCAGGGTTTTGTGTGTGCCTGCTCAGAGAAATGAAGTGAGGAAAGCACAGCCTTGTGCATGTGGTATCTAAAGGTATGACTCAACGGCCAGGTGGGCTGCTCAAAGTGCTCACATGAACTAGTTCTGCTGTAGTCTTGCAGACAAACCACCTTGTTCATGCCCTGCCCACCCCACCCCACCTCCCCTTTGTAAAAGTTCACAAAGATTTCACAGTTCTTTTTGGACAGATAAATTCAGAGATAATACATGAAACTATCTGTCAGTTGTTAAGACCATTGCATATGCTTTTTGTGCCTTTTTTGGCAAAGCATGCTAGAGCTGATGGAAGATAAAATTCTTATTTTATCCCAGAGACAGCTCTTCTGCAGTGAGGGGACCAGCTCAGTCCCCAAAGTTGATTTGTTGGCTGCACTTCTGCCTTTTCTCTAGGCTGTTTAGGAAAGTTGCTGTGCTCCGCAGAGGGAAAAACAGATTCCTCCAGAGTGTTTTCTCTGTGTTTGTGTGTTGCTGGGGCCACTTTCTGGTCTGCACATGCCTGAAGGAAGGGGATGGGCCAAGGCTTTTGCCCTGATTCTGCGTCTTCCCTGGGCTGGTTGGCCACCCCAAGAAGAAGATTGTGCAGAAGATGACACTGCTGAGTGATAAGTTTGCAAACAGCAGGACTACAAAATGATTCATTCATTTTATATTTATATTTAGGCTAAGATTAAAATGATAAAAAATGTGGCCTAAAAAGGTGTCTGCAGAACCCATGCACTAACTCCTTGACTTAGGTGTCCAAATACAGATTTAGGGACTTTTACTTCAAAAGCAATCAATCCATTTTGCATGCTGTGCCTTCAGACCCTCTAAAAATGCTGGCATCACAAATGTGTCTCTTTTAATATCATTTAAATAGTAGTATTTTGGGGTGGACTGTGTATGAAATGCAAACCACAACTTTTTATTTTTTGTGTGTTTATTTTGTCTTCTGTTGTGCTGCAAAGGTTAGTATCCACAGAATTATTCTGTCTAAAAGCTATTGGAACACTTCAGGTCCCAAATGTAGGTGAGCTTCAGAAGTAAGAGAAGTATTCTGCCCCACAGCTCATAAGCTGGAAGGCTTAATTATTCTGTTGTCAAAAGAGGCAATTGTAACTGCATTTTACCAAAATATGGGAGAATGTGAAGTGTAAATATTTACACTTTTTAGGTAAAATTCTGAGTAAAAGGCTTAAATGTAAGCACCTCATTTTGTGCCCTTACCTGCATCATAGCAGTATGGAACCAGAACTGTGGTATTTCAGTGAGGGTGCAAGTGAAAGAGCAACCCTCTTTTACTTAGTCATTATTCTGCTTGTGAGGATGTTTCAGATTTAGTTGTAACAAGAACAAAATCAACAGTTTCAGCAGATGTGAATGAGCATTTCTATTGCGTGGTCCTTCCTTCCTTGATAAACAGGAACTTATGCTCCTTTGTTAATGTAGAACAAAGGAAAGGAGGCAAATGGGGGTACAATATTATAGGTGGAAGGTTGGGTGTTTGCTTTGTGCTCATGCAGCTGAAGCAGTGATGGATTTCAGAGCCAGGTGATGGATTCTGTTAATGCATTTGAGTCTAAAGATGGGCAGATGGTATCTTTGCAAAGGAAATATGGTCTTTGTTTGCAAGACAGTGCTATGCCAAGCAATGGCTGGTTGCATAAATTTGAACTTTTGCAGTCTCTTAATCTCTGCAGTTTTGGAGCTATTTGGCCTAAGATATTCCTGTTTAGGTGATAAAGGAAATTCTGTTAGCTTTAGCATCTCTGGTGCCGATGATGAGATGCTGCAACTCAAGAAAATGAGCTAGAAAATGTAATTGTTCCTTTATATCATAAAAAGAGTTGTTTAACCAAATTCCACTCAGCCACACTTCAGCTGGAGGCACTGGAGGTTATAGAAGACTCAGGTGAGAAATGTATGAGCTTTACTGACAGAGCAGTTGTGTGGATGAAGGTCTTGAGTCATGCAGGACCTTGTGTGGACTCCACCATGAGACTGCCTGTGTAGGACAAGTTGCACAACCAGACGTCTTGTTTGGTTTAGATGTGAGTGCTGAAGCAGCCTCATAACATTTTGCAAGGCCAGAAGGCAGATGGAAGTATTCACGGATCCCATGATGTTATTTTTAGAGATATTTTTGTAGTAGAAAAGTAATAAGTCAGTTTTCTTAGATCATGAAAATACTGTCCCATCCCAAATGCTTTACTTGGGGCTCCCTTGCGCAGTGCTGGAGTAGTGTTGAAGTTCCATGGGCACTGATGTGTGAATCTCGATTCAACTCAGCTGTGGTGTAAGGTTTTAATGCATTGAACAAATGCGTTCTTAGGAAATACTTCGATATCTGTGTCACTAAGATTGTGTGCCTTGCCTTACAGACAGGACAAGGTTCAAGGTTTGTGCAGTTAAGAATAAAAATGTTACATATCCACACACACATGCAGTCCTCTCTTGCTGTTTGCAGAAACTGTTGCCTGCCAGTTTCAAGCTTTCTATCCTCGAACTTTCTAAATTACAGATGTCATTAAAGACAGTGATTTTGGGTTTGTGGCTTTATCATACTGTATGAACTACTGCATTAAAGCTGCAGATGTGTTGGAATGTAGCAAGATTCAAATGGGCATATTGCCAGCAAGGAAAAAGAAATATTTGAGAACTGCGGTTCCCAAAGCAGATAACAAAAAAGATGGGGAAGTTCTGCTTCACATGAGGATTGCTTTTAAGAAAAAAGAAAGTGACATATTTTTGTAATAAAATGATGACATTTATTTTTATTTCATTGTATTTGTGCTCTGCTAGGAGAGCTTTGGTACTTCACAGAACATTCATTGGGCAAGAAAATGACATCCCCCATCCTACTAAAAGCATCCTTTGAGTTGTGTAAAGCTGCGTTAGAGTGCTTGGCTCTGATACACTTCTGCTTTTTGTTGGTGCCTGTTTTCTGCCAGAGTATGCTTTCTGGGACATGGACATTTTGCCGTCTGAGGGAATGCCTAACCATGATTGCTAACATTGCTCAATACTTTCAATTAGCCTGGAGAGGGGAAAAAAAGAAGGAAAATTGGACCAAAAAAATGCACTGAACTTGTTTCTGGAGGATGACCTTGAGGGAATAGTTAAAACCTTTTTTTCTTGTTGGCACACAGGTAACGCTGGTAACATGGTTGATATAACACCCTTTTGACTCTATGAGGAAAGAGTCATCCCAGTAAGCTCTGCACCGAGTTACCCTCTGCTGTGAACTTCTCTGGTGTGAGGAAATGAAGTCACGCCAAATCAAAGCAAAGCTCTGCCACCTCTTGACCTCGCACCTCACGCTGGTGTTTCTCTTGTGTACAATCCAGGGACTGAAGTAAATGAACCTTACGAGTGTTCAATGAGTTTGGGATTAAGTTTTTAATCTGCTATGCTGCGGGCAAGGGTTTGATTGCCAGCTCCGGCTGCCCAGGTGTGATGTGCTGCGGCACGAGGCAGGGGATGCTCCGTGTTAGCCATTTGTACTGAAACTGCTGATTAGGGCCTGAAGGCCGTGTTCTTTACAAAGCCAGCCCAGAAGGTGTACTCTGTTCTAGGAAGGCTATTTTTAAAACAGAAACAGATAGTTCTGTATAACAGTATTTTTTAACAAGCATGTCAACCAGTCCTGACTAAGGAAATTACAGATGAGTTGGCGTTAGACTTCATTCTTTAATAAAAGTTCAGTGGTACCACTGCAAATGGCTTATGAAGTCTGCAACAGTCTAAGAATTACACAGAATGAAAGAACTATAAACAAAACATTACTGGCACTATACTTTCTGCAGACTGGGACTGACGCAGTGATGACCTTGTAATTTTTTTTACTGAATGTAAAGGGTGCCTGCAGAGCAGTAACTGTTGTCTTTCTGGCAATTGGATATAACCTTGGCAACTGGAAATGGAGCATTTGTGCTATGAAATGCTTCTTATAGTTGAGGTACAAGGACTCCTTGGGCATATTTTTCCACAATAACATCTTTTTAATGAATAAAATCATCCAGTTGAATACTGATATCACCTAATCTGCCTGCTAGAGTGTTTTCATACTAATTAATACCACCACATATATATGCTAGTCTTACTTGTGCATTCCTAACTGGAATCACTGCATTTCATGGCATATAATTTTAACATTAAATAGTCTGCTGAAAATTAGTAGGAAAAAGGTCAAGAAATGCAAAATCCATGTTCTCTCAATGATGCTGTACTTCCTAATTATATGATACAGATATTTGAAGAGAACTAATTTGAGTCAGAAGCAGGTGTCAAGAGCTGCAAATGCTGCCATTAGTAGTGCCTACTAGGTGCTAGCAGAGTTCTTTGCACTTGGTTGTAGGCATGTGTTCTTCCTGTGTCTTCTCATGAGTTGCTTTTTTGGAGTCAATTATTAAAGACATTATGTGTAGTCATCCAGCACTCCAAGGAGGAAAGGGATATTTGAAGAAAAAGGGTGTAAACAAAATAGGTGTGTTATGTTGAGACCTGGACTTCAGCTTGAGCATGGCCCTGTTACAGTTGTACTACAGTGGCATTTGGACTTATTTATGCTCTAATATAATGACCTTTATTGGGATTTTTACTACTAACTGTATCTTCTATCCATTTCTTCCACATCAATTTTCAGAGTAATTTTTTTTTCCTCAGGATTTACACATTAGTACTAGTAATAAAGTATTCTAGTGAGGCACGGGTGAAAACCATTATTTTTTCCCAGTCATCTAATCCAATTATCAAAGTATTTGTTTTCTATCCCTAAAGAAGAAAAACCATATACATACCCACATATGTATAAAGAAAATGATTGCAGTTTAGCAATGAAGTCCGTTTTTTTTCAGTCCAGATTCTTCCAAGCTGCCACCCTCTGCTGTAAAGAACAAAGTCATCTTTGCAAGTTTGGTCTGGCTGACAGCTGGCTTTGCTGGGGACTGTGGGGACAGGGACTGAGGCTGAGTGGCTCATTGAGCAGAGTGTGTCTGGCTGTTTTGCTGGCAGCCTCTCTGCAGGCATGATCTGTTCCCTGCAAAGGCATCAGGGTCTGTGTCAAAATGGCTTTGCAGCATGCTCCTCTGGCTTGGCACGTGGCAGCTTGGAGGGGAGATGCTGAGACCTCTTCTTCCTGCCCAGTCCCTGACACATGCAACTACAAAAGGGCTGAGTAAATAAAGGGCTAGCAAAGTGCCTGTGCTCCCTAGAGAAATGTCACTGCTGTCACAGGGGTGTAGGTGATGCCATCCTGGTGAGTTGTTCTGGATGTCCCTCTTTGTACTTGGTGGTTTCATGTGCCTCAGGTTTGACTGCAGCTACTGGTTTTAACTTGAACACTTGTCTTCTACAGGATAAACCTGCATGGGGCTGGCTGTGCTGGTGTACTCCATGCTGGGCAAAGCACTCCCCTGTAAAAGCACCACAAAGATGAGCAGGGCAGCACTTGCAGAACAGCTTATTCAATAAGATAATGTTTTCTGTTTCCCAAAGCAAAAGAGGGAGTGCTGGTAATTGCCTGAAGCAGAGTTTGGGCTTTTGCTGGGACAGCAGCACTGGTCACAGACTGCATGGGGATGCAGATGTGTTGGCCAGACGTCCTAGCATGCCTGGGGAGGGAGGTAGTACTGTGGCTGAAATGAAGGTGGTGTGACCCTCAGCACTGCTGGATTTTCTGTATGGATAGTTACAAAACTTCAAGTGCAATAACAAAAGAAAAGCTGATGTAAGGGCTGCAGTAGCTGCTGCTGCAGCTTGCAGAGTTGGCAGGGGCTCACTTTTCTCTTCTTGAAAGAAGCTATTCACCTTTTACCTTCTGTATCACCAGGAATTTTTTCTGAGAGAGAGGCTAACTGGTGGCAAAGCCCCACTGGAGAACTGAGTGTGAATGGGCTGGCTGTTTACACCGTGTGTTACAGGGGGCTGATGGAGATGTAAGGCTGGAGTCTGGAATAGAAATTGCACTTTAGGGTCATATCCTTGAAATCACCTGGAAGTCAGTGCACAGTGTAAGGCATGCATTTCCAATGCCTTGTATATTTATGGAAAAAGGCCTAGAGAGAAAAGTATTGGAAACAGCAGAGAGCTGCCAAACAAGCCACTGCAAGCTCTTGGGCTTTTATTCTTCAAGCTCTTTCTTTTTTTCCTTCGCCTTGATATGTTTAAATTGCTAAGTTCCTTTATGCTTCTTAAAAAGAAAGCTTCATTCAAATTACTTTAATTATTTAGCACCCAACAGAAATGAGCTGTAACTTTTTGTTGTTTAGTATGAGGTAGAGTAAAAGTTCTGTGTGTAGTCAACCACTGTCTATTGGCTTAGAATCATAGGATCATTTCGGTTGGAAGAGACCTACAAGATCATCAGGTCCAAACATAAACCCAGCATCATGATGTTCACCAGCAAATCATTGCTCTAATTGCCACATCCACTTTTTTTTTAACACTTCTCTGGGCATCCTGTTCCAATGCCTTCAATGTTTCAGTGAAGAAATTGTTCCTAATATCTAATCTAAACCTCCCCTGGTCAGGCCATTTTATCTGGTCCTGTCACTGTTATGTGGCTAGATGAGGTCCATCCTTTGAGAGGTGGCTCTAGGAATATCAGCTTTACTGGAAGTTGATTATCATCATTGGCATGATGAAAATAGGACTATAAGATCTGTTGTAGTAAACCAAGTGTTTGGGGGTTTTTTAATTCTCAAAAAAGAGAAAAGATTTGTGCCTTGAAAAAATATTTCACACTGCTGAAATACTGGCTGTTGCAGAGCCGTGAGATTTGAGCTCAATCCTCTGTTCAGGTGGAAAAAAAAGTAGGTGTGAAGCCTGTTTGTGCTACGAGTGATGCCTGAAAAGTGCTGGTAGTTCTGGCTGATGTCCTGAGAAGGACTGACGGGCTGCACTATGATGTATCAGCCTGTTTGAGCACCTGGTTGAAGAGTGAGGTCGTAACATGGCTCTGCAGAAGGGCCAGTATAATTCCTGCAGCTGTCACCTCCCTTCTTAGAAGCAGGATGGTTGGAAGGTGTTTGTCAACACAAATACATCTTTCTATACAAAAGGAGCTAATCCTTAAAATTTTGGCAAGTTATTTATAGAAGGTAATTAAAGGTAGGAACAAAAATAGGATGTTTGTGTCATACTCCTGGAGCATTATCAATAAAGGGACTTGTTTTGTGAGTAATTGCGCATTTCTTCAGAGGAGCATGTGATGTTCTCTAATTGAAATATTAATAGCAGATAATGACACTCTGGAATGATGGCCTCTTAAATGGAGACATACTTTAACAGCTTTAATCGGTGTGGTAACTGCATATTAAAAATCTTTGACAATTTCGATGAAGAGCAATTATAGAGCATGCACAGTAGCTGTTCTTCTAAGTTAAATAATTCCCTAAGTCTCATGAATCTGCACTAGATTAATGGCCTAGAAAATTTCATTCCAAATTAAGTTTTTCACTGAAGAATAAAAACATCTAATTAAAAAAAAAGTCTTTCAAAACAATTAGTTCTCTTTATTGCAAGGTACTTGTTTTCCTGTGAAAACTTCAGTGCATATTTTATGAGGAACAAGAAAGTTGAAAATTGAAAGAAAATCTGCAAGTATGAGATCACCCCAGCATGTGGTAAGAAAGAGGATTTTGGAAAGAAATAATTTTTTCCTAGGAAAGGACTGTTGTAAGAGAGTTAGGAAATTATATATAGTATAGTCTAGACCTTTCTGTACTAGCATGTTCATACTCCATTTGAAACCCCTGACCTGCTTGTGTTATCAAAGAAGAGAAAAATGAACAAAATTCCATATTTGGAACACAAATGTTGTAGCTGTCTTGAAGACAAAACATGTGCATGCCCTTTGTACTTTCTCATTCCAAGTTAGAGCTGATTTTTAAGTAGTCTTGAGTAGGAAACTGAGCTCCATCCAGTGGCTCAGGGGGCTTCAGTAAAACTCCTATCTTTAAAAAAAAATGAACTATAAAACCCCACAAAGTTCTGTTCCATCAGGGATTTTGGCTGCAGGAGGTTGGGTGATGGCCCTGGGAAGGTGGCGTGTGGCAGCAGAGGTTGGGCAGCCCGCTGCAGCCAGGACACCAAACTTGGGCACTGCCCTGCAAGGCAGCACCTCTGGGGCTGTGCAGCTGTGAGTGCCCACCTCACTGGCTTGCTCTGCTTCCACACAGGCCGTGTGTGCTTTCCCTGGGGCCACTGCTTTGGGCCCTACACCGAGAGGCAGACGGGCACCTCTAGGAGTGACAATCCACTGACAGCTTTCTCCCAACTCTTCACCAGATGCTGGCCAGATGAAGGAATAAACGTGCTGGCCAGTGGCTGGTTTGAAGGATGTGGAAGCAGCGCAGAGAGGGAGACAAAGGGATGTTTAAACTGTTTTCCATGAGTTTTTTACGTCAGTAGCATCTGAGGTTAATCTCGCATTAATGTCAATGCTGAAATGGCTTCTGATCATTAGTCGCTTCAAAAAATTTTAATAGTATGGAAATGTGCTTTTTAACATTTTGTATTTTAATTAATTGCAGGTATCTCAGGGAAATTTTTAGTACTGATTGGTTTATGTGCTATGTTTCCTGTTAACTAGATTTTTCCCAATATTCTCTAATCACCTTGTACCTCTCTTCCTGATTCTAATTACTAGAGCTTTGTATATGATAACAAGCACTTCAGTTCACAAGTGATTGCAGTGTTTTGAAGTGAACTACTCCAGAAACTTTCAATTACCTTTTAAGTTCTGTGTACCAACTCGTGACTTCTGCTTACTTATTTGATGGAAATACTGTCACCCTGAAGCCATGGGAAGCAATGGGGACTGTTTGAGTGGCAGCAGAGCATTTTTGTCGGCTGGAAGAGGCAGGTCTGAATGTGACCTTCAGCTGGATGCTCTTAAGCTTGATTGGGATATGGAAATTACATTCTCTGTCTCAGGGAAGAGAGGAGATGCAGTTTAAACTACTCTTAATGATCTTTCCAATGTTTTTTTTCTTCACATACACACATCCCTCACATTCCCAGAATCTAATATAGTAAGGGAATATTTAAAGAATCGACTTTCCCAATGTATTGGTTGCCCAGCTTTGTATCTTTCCATCTGTGCTGTGAGCAAGATGGAATGATTAATTCAATCTTTTAATAGCATGTGGTCAGAATAAGAGCTGTTGGAATTCACAAACAGTATAAGTAGAAGCTGTAAAGATGATATTGGGGATTGTGATACAATATATCCTGTACTGTCTAGGAATATGATGATACTGTGAATACTGTCTTGAAAATAAAAATTAAGATATTTTGTCTTTTGAAAGGTATAGATCATAGTGCAAAGTATAAATTGTTTTCTGTTGTTTTTTTAATTCCTCTGGTGAGATGCTAAAATGCAGGTAGGAATATTTTGCTTTTCATTTGGATTTCTAGTTTGACTATAAGTAGATCGGTCTTTCCCGTTTTACCTTAGGAGATCACTCTTTGCTTCAGTCTCTGCATATGAAAATGCTGATGAATCATAGAGTCATCGAATCATTTAGGTTGGAAAATTCCGAAAGTTAACCCCCACTGCCAAGTCCATGACCAAACCATGTTCTTAAGTGCCACATCTACATGTCGTTTAAATACCTCCAGGGGTGGTGATTCAACCACTTCCCTGGGCAGCCTGTTCTGGTGCTTGACAACCCTTTCAGGGAAGAAACTTTTCCCTTTATCCAATTTAAACCTCCTCTGGCTCAGCTTAAGGCCATTTCCTCTTGTCCTGTCACTTGTTACGTGGGAAGAAAGATCTACCCTCTCCTTGCTACAACCTCCTTTCAGGTAGTTATAGAAAGCTATAAGGTCACCCCCGAGTCTCCTTTTCTCCAAGCACCCCCAGCTCCTTCAGCTGCTCCTCATCTGACCTGTGCTCCAGACCCTTCCCCAGATCCATTGCCTTTCTCAGGACATGCTCCAGGCATTTCAGTATCTTTCTTGTAGTGAGGGGCCCAGAATTTAACACAGGATTCAAGGTGAGGCCTCACCAGTGCTGAATACAGGGGCACAGTCACTGCCCTGGTCCTGCTGACCACACTACTGCTAATACAGGCTGGGATGCCACTGGCCTTCTTGGCCAGCTGGGCACACGCTGGCTCATGTTCAGATACTGACAGCTGGGAGCCCCAGGTCATTTTCTGCTGTGTCCTTCCCAGCCACTCTGCCCCCAGTCTGTAGCACTGGACAGGGTTGTTGTGACCCAAACTCAGGACCCAGCACTTGGCCTTATTGAATCTCATATCACTTGCCTTGGTCCATCAATCCAGCCTGTCAGGCTCCCTATGTACAGCCTTCCTGCCCTCCATCAGTTCGACACTCTTGCCCAACTTGGTGTAATCTGCAAACTGGCTGAAGGTGCACTCGATCACCTCATCCAGACCATCAATAAAGATGTTAAACAGGACAGATGCCAATGCTGAGCCTTGAGGAACCTCACTTGTTACTGGCTACCAGCTGGATTCCACTCACCACCACACTCTGGCCATGGCCATCCAGCCAGGATTTTACACAGCAAACAGTATACCTGTCCAAGCCACAATCAGCCAGTTTCTTCAAGAGAATGCTGAGTCTCAGCATTCTGAGTTTCAGCAGATGCTGAATATCTGACTTTCCACATTTTCTGTGCTTTGGGCACTTTAAATGTTCTCCAGACTTCAAGGTTTATGATGGAACCTTTCTTCCCTGCAAGGTGTGGGGACTTGCCTGCTTAGGTTTATTTCTACATTTTTTGGGATTAAATCAAGAATAGCAGCTGTTCTTTTCTTCTTCTTCTTCTTCTTCTTCTTCTTCTTCTTCTTCTTCTTCTTCTTCTTCTTCTTCTTCTTCTTCTCCTTCTTCTTCTCCTTCTCCTCTTTCTCCTTTTTCTTCTTTTTCTTTTTCTTTTTCTTTTTCTTTTTCTTTTTCTTTTTCTTTTTCTTTTTCTTTTTCTTTTTCTTTTTCTTTTTCTTTCTTTTTCTTTTTCTCTTTTTCTTTTTCTTAGCTCTCTTTGTTACAAAATAACCATCATTTGTAGTTTTCTGAAATGAGGTTTCTTCACTGCAATCAGTTATGACATTTACTCTGTCTGTGATGGAGTGACAGTGGCATCGCACTGCTGATTCATATTTTCTTCAGCATTTCAAACTCACTGCCATTCTGACCCTGGTTTTTGGTCAGAACTATAACCCAAATGCTGTTTTTTCATAGTTAGACATGAAATTCTAAAACCTTAGGAATTCTGTGCCACATTTTGTGCAGACAACTGTCAGGTTTTTTGAGATATATGGGATGTGGTGTTTCCAAGGGAAAACCTTTTCTGAGGTTACTCACATTTCATTTTGTTTCGTATTTATGGCTTCTTCACTGAATTTCTGAAAATTATTTGAAGAAATACTATATTTATTTGGGACTTTAGTGAGAGGGATGAGTGTCTTTAAATGGCAAATGTTTGGTTCAAATGGAACTTTCCTTATTGAATAGGGAATTACGCTTGGGAAGGCTTTTGTATGCTCGGGGTATGTCTGAGAGCAAGGACTTGAAACGGTTTCTTACATCCTGAGGGATGTAAAGCATTGTCAGATGCAGCTGCATCTACTCGTTAGCTGTTTGGGAAATCTTGGAGCCTAGACAATCTTCAGTTCCTGGTAGAGAACGAAAAAGTAATTCTAATGTCTCAAACTTTTGCAGGATGGGAAAATGCATTCTGTAGCTACTAGATTATGCAGAGCTATTTCCATTACCCCCATTTAAATCTCCTGGGATAAGCTCCTCTTTTTCATCTCTCATTTCACAACAGGAAAAAAAATATAATTACATGATGACATGACTTGAAGAGCATTGGGAAGTTTTACATAAAATGACATTGCCCAAGGTATTGCAGAGTTACATTTGCCCAGAGGGAGGGAGTATGGGAGTAAGTATCAGTAAATCTGTTCAAAAGATAATCAGATGCTTTTTCTTGATTTAAAGATACACCTGTATATAACTTCCCTCTCTTTAGCGTGACTGCAGTGAAAGAGAAGAAAGCCAAAGAGTAAGACTTAATAGGTAAATATATAAAAGGAATGAAAGATAAGCAGAGCAGAGAATACAAATGGAAAAATCTCCTTCTTTATTCTTGTGATAGTATTTTCCCATATTAAAAATGATATGGATAAACAAAGCCTTTAAATATATGCATATGTGGGGAAGATTAGTTTCTTCTTGGAGCTAGCACCATGTTTCTCCTGATATTTTTAACAAATCCAGTAATCTTTCCTATGCAGGCTGTGTCTGTTCAGTATAGTGTAAGGAATTAGTGAGATTTCTTCATATTATTGCAACAACTGTGCTGCCCTTATTTCACAAAACCCCACATTAGATTTTTCGTGCAGTGCCTTTTCTGACTGAGGCTGGGACTGCTCACGTATCAATCACTGTCACTGAGCTGACTTAGTGCTTGTTGATGACAGTGCTGTCCCCACGCCTCTCCTGTCCAGCTTCACGGCAGCAGAGCCCTCCTTTGCAAGCAAAGACTGTGTTTCATGGCCTCATCCGAGTCCCCAGCTGGCATCTGTCCCAGCACAGAATAATTGCACAGTGGAGCAAAACATGCCCTGTGTGGTGTAACACCAGTGGGTAGTCAGATGCCAGATATTTTTTCACAGGTTTGTCAATATGTTATATCAGCCTTTTTCTGAAATATCCTTAAGACTAGTGTTTCTCCAGAAAAACAAACAAACAAACAAACACTGGCTTAAGCCAGGAGTAGCAAGAATATTTAAGACAAGGACTAGTGTGTGATGGCAAAAGTTTCTTGATGTCTGTTGGGAACTTGCAGAGCCATAATTTCACTAATATAATTTGTACTTGTAGATCTAAGGCAGCTTTTCTGTCTCTTTATTCCTTCCCTATCACCTCATGCCCCTCCCAGGGATTAAATGCTCTCCTTTTCCTACACATTCAGTTGGGAACTTTACTCTCAAGAGCAGATTGTGGGCAAACTTGTATTCCTGATGAATTTTTAGCAGATTTAATACTGCACTGTGGTATTTTCCACCTGACTGATTTGTATAATGGTGTGTTCAATCTATCTATTTGGCACTCATAAAAAAAATAGATTCAAATATCTTACCTTTAGATGAATTTTGGCAAAAAGAACAAAGTACTCAGGAACGTCAAACATGGCCAGAAGTGAGATTCAGGACTCGGGAACTGCACCCTCTCATCTACTTTTGCTTTCTTTTACCTTAGGGCAGCTCCATATTTGTTAAGATCAAATTTCCTAATATCTCTGTCAAAATCAGCCCAAACTTGTGTTGTAAAAATCTCAGATATATGCTTCATCAAACCATTTTTCAATGCAGCCGTATTTCCCATTGTCTGAGAGAAAGGCAATTCAGAAATGGCAAGAAAACTTCCCAAATTAACAATCCTCTTTAGTTTTTTCCATTATCACCCTCTTCTTTCTTAGGGAAGAGGAGTCAACATTCAGCTTTTTTTCTGTGTATGATCAATGATCCTGATGCAAAAGGTCTGAGTAGTGTTTGTTGGAGGAAGAGGTTCTTCCCAGTCGGAGTGAAAACAGCATAAATCAGTTTGGGACATTACCATCTATATTACTTTTGAAAACAGCAATTATTTTTTTCTCCATTCAGCCCTTCTGCCAAATCTAGCGGCATCACAGAGTCCAAGACCGACATTACTGAGCATCTTACTTGACAAATAAAGCAAAAGCACTTAGGCTTCAGTCAAAAGATGTGTGAAAATGCGTCTTCCCTTGGCTCTTGTAACCAGGCAGGACTTCCTCACTTGCAAACACACCAGCCATATGCTCTGAAAAACAGGGCACTGAAAACACATGTGCAAGTGCAGAGGAAATATTCTTTTGATTAATTTGGCAAAGCTGTAGCTTACTTTTCTAGCAATCTGTGGGTCAGTGCTTTGACTTACGCCACCAAACCATGGTTGATTTGCATCTGTAACTAGCAGTGCCAGTGTCCTCATGGGGTCCTTTTTTGGCCTTGAGAACAATATTACCATGAAGAGATTTATGATTCAGATGTATTAAATTGCTTAGAGCTGTATCTCTTTCACCTAAATAGCTGGAGGTGGGGGGAAGGTGAAGAGCGGGGGGAAAGGGGTATGAAGCACTTAAAAATTACCTCATCTTGACCAAAAAACCTTTTTCCTGTGTCTTTTTTGAAAGTCTAATGCTTCCTTCTGCTTCCCCTTCCACACCCTGCTTTCCACACATACTTCTCCCTTTTATCTGCATTTATGCTGTCTTTCCAAGAATCACTAGAAGAAATGCAGATAGGTGTGTCATGCAAATGAAATTTTTAGTGTAGCTTTCCACTCCCCTTCCCACTGTTGCTAGAGAGATCTCTTTCCACAGATCTTAGATTTTTGAGTGCCAAAAAATCTTGCTCCGAACAGCTGCCTTATTTAGAGTATTATTTTTCTTTAGCAAAAAAAATTTCCTTCAGGACTGTAATGCTGGCATCATAACTTTCATTTTTCTACTGCACCAATTTATCTTACATATTTTCTAATATGTGGGGGCTTTTTTACTATAGTTAGGTCTTGCTGTGGATGCTCGTGCTCCAAACTTGTGATATTGGACTCTAATAATACCTTGTTGCTATCTAATACTCCCCAAGGTTCCACAGTGTGTTCATGAGTTGAAAAAACAAGAGGAAAATGAGCTGTTCTGCTCATTTGTGGTATGATTTTTGCATGTGTTGAATGAAATATCTAGGAAGAAGTCCTGGAATGGATTTTGGGAGTTTGTATCTCAGCCTTCTGTGAGGGGCTTGTCATCTTGCCTGGAAATGTTATCACTTCATTCCTATAAGCAAGCTGGCATGCTTATCAAAAAGCTAAACAAATGTTATAAATTTAGAGCAGCCTTTAATTTGTGGGGTTTTTTAAGTTGTTTTCATTGGCAATTAAAAAAAATCATTAGTCTGGCTCAGCAGATGTTTGCTGCTAACTCTGAAGAAGTGTCACTTCTTCCCATGTTGACAGTGTCAGGAAGGGATGAGTACACACATTAGCTCCTTAGCTGGCTGAGCACTGTGCTCCTCTCGTTGGTGTATCTGCCAGCTCCTCTGCTTTTGTGTCATTTGCTGCCTTGCTGCACTTTGGCCATTTGTCCAGGCTTTCTGGATATGTGGTGCCTTGGCTGGAGTTACAGCACTGGTTGGGTTCCCAGGTCTTTAGGCAGCCCAGACAAATTGCTGCTGCTGTGTGGGAACTCTGCTGTGCTGTGGAAATGTCCACTTCATGGGGCACAGGCTGTGCATGCATTCCCCTGAAACACAGGCATGGAACTTCTGTGAGTTTCCAGAACTGGTAAGTGTGAGCTGTTGTTTGGTGTTTCGTTGGCATGCAGCATTTCAGGCTCCGTGTGCGTCTTGTGCATCGGTTAAACAAGAAACTTAGTTTCATGTGTGCCAGGGGTTTGGCTGTGGTTTTGTGAGCAGTTGTTACCAGTCGTATTCCCTGTCAGTGGCTGCGTGGGAGCCTTATTAAATTAGATCTTCCCCAGGCTGCTGAAATTCTTACAGCCATCTGACTGCTGCTGCTCCATTAATAGCACCTTGAGATACCTATGAGTTTGTAGGGCAAGGGGAACATTTCCATGGTTTGGTTTCTCTTGCTGTTCTGGTTCTTCAACACCTTTCTCTTCCCATGGGTAACTCTGGGGCCAGCCTCTCTCCGATACCTCCATTTCCTCATGATTCCTAACAAAAGCTGGGAGGCTTGTCACCTACCTGATGCAAAACAGATGCTCTGGCTGGACAGATAAGTCTCCCTTACACAACACACCCAGCCATTCGAGGAGCATGGGACCTGCTGGCCGTGTGCCTGTGGATCTGCGTGTGTGCATGGCAGCTGTGCATCAGCGGAAAGCCCGATGGCCTCAACTACTGAAACCAGCAGGATACCTTTTCACAGAAGGACTAGTCGGGCTGGTTGCCACCTACCTGGTTTCCAGCCTTAAAGGCCTTCAATCTTGATTGCATATTGATGTTCATCAGGAAAGTGATTGGAAGCAGCAAAGGCAGAAAAGATTTTGGTGTGCAAATTCGGGAAGACCATTTGCATTTGAAAAATCATCTGCACAGGCTTAGGACAGGCTTGAGGCACACACAGTTTGTCTGGCTTATCTGTCAGGATTTGAGTACCTAAATTGTCTTCTGTTAGGATAGTCCTGGAATGACATTTGAATCCAGACCCTGTTTACCTGGTCTCTGCCAAACCAGAATTTTAGGGAGATGTTTCTGTAAGGCGCACAAAAAAGGCTGTTGCTGAAAGCTGCATGGGTTCCCCAGCAGTTTGCTGATTGCCTCTCAGAGTGGAAAATGAATTATTTTTCTACATCTGCTTAATGGCTATAATCATAATATCGCCACAGTATAAATTAGGGAAAAAGAGCCAGAATATTTTGCAATAGGAAAAACTACTCAATAATTCTGTGGTACACTGAACTATATGATTTCTTTAATCCAACAAGAAGAACTCGATTGTGCTTTGTCCTGTGGTGTTAGTCAAGGACTGGAAATTACAGTTTGCCCTCTTTTTCTCACTTGGTGTTGCTATACAGGAATGGCTCCAAACTTGGATCTTGTTATTCAGTCATGAAACTAAATATTCATTGTTGGTTCTTTTCTTTTTTTTTTTTCCATCTGTGCTTCTGCCAGTTACCTTCAGGCCTAATATTTGCATGTAAATTACTCAGTTATAGGAGGAATGAAAAAAAACAATGTTGGGATTTGTCTGTAGGGATCTCTCCAGCACAAATGCCACCAAAGTTCCTGCACTGAGTGGCCAGTTCAGGAGGTGCAGGCAGGTCCCAGCATGGCATCTCACAAGTGGACACTGGCTTTTGTATGCCTCCAGCTGTGCTCACGTCTTGTATGATAAGCACTGGAGACTGATTCAGACAATTTAAATTCTACCCTTGGCCTTCGATGTCTTAAAAAGAAGGTTAATGAGGAAATTAATATAAAAATATTATATTTTAATGTCCACGTGACCCATAATGTCCCACCATGCAGATGCTGGATTAGTAGGCTAGGAGATGGAACTTTGTAAAAATTTGATGCCATTTGCATTTAATAAACATTTAATACTTTATCCTTTTTTTTTCCCTTGGCCTCAAGCACAATGTTCTGCAAAGACTACAGAATACCAAAGGAAGCTACTCTTAAGGGAAGCTCTTCTTCTGAGGTTTGCATTGTCTGTGTTCACACAGTGCATTTCTGCAAAGAAAAGAAAGTTTAATTCCTCTGTTTTGATTTGGCTACTTCAGTCTTCAATTTGACTACTCATCCCTCCCCCAGAGCTGAGATTTTGCTGGCAGGAACTGGTCGTTGATATGGAATTGGTCATTGATATATGTCTGCAGACTGTCTTATTTCTCTGTGGTCTTGGCAGTTGCAGAGGCATCCTGACAGCCCTGTTTCAGAGTCCTTTGAAAATTAGTATTTTTAAAAATTACAGAATTGCCTTACATTCTTTGTAGTATTGAATTTGTGTGAGGATGTGTCTGTACATGGAAGTTTATTTCTGATTAGGGAGAAGTATGTTTAAAAGGAAAATAATTAAATAGCCTCATTTTGGGACATAATAAATCTGCCTTATTTTTCTGTTTTAGGGTAATCCACTTGCAAAGTAAACAGGCTTATGTCATCTAAATACATTGGAATGCAGGCAGAACGTGCAGCCTGAGAGAAGCTTCTCTCAAACATTGGTGTGATAAAGCAGCACCTAAGGGATGCAGGCTGGTTTCTTTGAACACAAAGGGAGATTAACAGCTGCTGCTTGGTCAGGGGATTTCATTAGCACAGGGCTGTACCATTCTCATGTCCCACGGAGAGATCACTGGCATTACGCCTCTGTGTTTGAGATCAGTATCTACCTCCTTACCAGGAGCAGAGGCAGAGAGAGAACTGGGGTGGTTTAAATGAGATGCAAGAAATGCCAGAGGGAACCCCTCTGGGCATTGCAAAGCCGGTGGGTCTCCACTGCCTCCTGCCTGGGGGGCTGTGAGCCTCCAACTGTGCTCAACTCAACCTCTCACACAAAATAAACCAGTATCTGCTGAAAACCAGGCTGAGCCCAGGCCTGCTTTGAAAATTTCATGCTGAGTTTCATCATGGAAGGGGTGTTTTAACACTGAAAGCTGGGTGTACTGCAAACTCCACATGACATTGGAGTTCTAGTGGGAGCAGGGAGCTAATAAACTGCCTTTCACTGGAGTTACTCCTGGCTCACACAGAGAGCCTGTATTTGATCTTGACCACTTTTGTTGACATAAATACTAGCTGCGTCTTGTTTAAATGGAGATTCATTTTACATTAAGCTGACTTGGTGGAAACTGTACACATTTTTAGAATTAATAACAATTAAGAGTTAATTGAGGAATTTATTTTTCTCCTGTCCCGCTCCCCTCCCTGATGTGTTTCAGCATTTCTCTTTGCATTTCCCATTTTCACTGAAGTGAGTGGATAGACTAAGATGTGCCATGCAGTGTTGTGTCTATTCAAAACCATGCTATGTGGAAGCTGTATACTGTACCTCTTGTAAACAAAATAGATAATGGCCACTTATCTGTGCATCTGCAGCCCTCATTTCTCCCTCCCTGGCTGCTTTCTTAGGTCCTTGGATCTATCTGCTACAAGCAGGCCTGTTTTAAACCTCTCTGTAATACAGGATCTCACTGAATGCATTTTTACAGTTGAGTCTTTAAGTGGCCATTAGGACCAAAAAATTGTCCTTTTCTTTGCAGTCACCATGGACAGGATAGGACTGGATCTGCTAAACTGTGTCCTCTGCTAAAAAGCACTTCATCACAGTGATACCTGTTATCACTTTGCTCATCTGACTTCCCATTCTTCTTTCAAGTCATTGCCCCTTCCCCAGTCCTGACTTCTTCTTCTCCTTTTCTTTCATTAATTTTCTTCTAAGTGAATTAATTTTGCATTAAAATGTGACTTCTTATTCAATATGTAGGTATAGTGGTGCAGTAATGGAAATGAGGGACAGCACCTGTATGCAACGTGAAATCCAAATGTCAGGTCAGTGATATGGTGAGAGGCCAGAAGCAAGGGAGGCATGGGGAGGCAGAAGAGGAAGATAAGCTACTCAGGCCCACAAGAATGCATTTTCTCTTGAGGAGATTTGCACCTGTGGGCATTTAATTTAGAGTTTGTGATTAAAAGTATTTTTGGTGGAAATTGCAAGGCTGCTAATAACTAAATTGAAGCCCCTTAAGAAATCTCCTGGTGAAATTTTATTTAGCTTGAATTACATATGTCCGGCCACCTGTGTGCACAGATATCACTGTAATTGGAGTTAACCTTCAAATACCTGCAAAAAATTCCTGCTCTGCATGGATGGGAATAACCAAGTCATTACCTGAAGAGAACAGAAATTCATGTTGAATCATGATAGAAAGAGCTATGTATTTCAGAAAAGGTGAAATCTGGGTCCTTTTTGAAGTTGCTGTGAAGAAAGAAGCTTGTATCAGTGCTAGTCCTGTGTTTCATAACTATGTAAAATGTGTTGTACAACAAAGCAATCCCCTAAAAACCTAGAAATCAAAATAGGAAGTCCTTTGATAGATGAAAGTCGGCATCTTTTTAACATTTGTTATCTATAGCGTTGCCTGCGGACACTGCACCACAGCAAAACGAAGTATTCAGTACCATTTTCCCTGTGCAAATACCTCACGGCTTCTACTCTAAAGCAAATTAGAAATTCACCTTGGTCACCTAAGGACCACATGGTGCTTCACGCGAAACATTCTCCACCTTGTCAAAAAAATTGTGGTTGATATTAGACCTAATTCATGCCTTTCCCAAGCAGTTAAATCATAATGCCTTTGTTCTGCTTTGGCTGCAGGACTCCCTCCTCCCCTCCATAGTGGGGGATGCGCTGCACAACCTGCACCCGGTGTGAGAGCTTGTAGTTGGAATGGCAGCTGCTCTGCAAGGGCCATTCCAGACATTTCTTGGCTCAGTTGGCAGGCTAAGGGCTGCCTGGGGATGCAGGAGACATGGGCTGTGCCTAAGCCGCTGGTCTAGCAGAGGGAATTTGGGAGCATCCCCTGCAGGCCAGGCTGTGTGTGGGTCAAGGAGCACTTGGAGTAGAGGTGGCGTGAGGTTGACAGTGGGTCAACATTGAGGATGCTGCCTTCTGTGGGAGAGGGCTGGTGTGGGTGGGAAAAGCATGTGGGGGTTTTCATGCAAGAAAAGTGCTTCCTCCTTCCTTTGGGGCTCAGGGCCCTGTGATTTTCAGAAGGAAGAGTGCTCAGCTATGCAGGGAAATTAGGTCAGGTGGTGTACTTTAGATAGCTCACCTTTGAGATCTTTCCTCCATGGCAGAGGCTGGTTTTTGTAATTCAAAAAATTTTCAGGATATCATGCTGCCAGCTGAATTTTTATCCCTGTACACATAGAATAAGCCATCCCTGAGCTGACGTTACTTGCGTCACCTTCCTCAGTAACAAAGTTATGGTGGAAATTTTAAAGGTCAGATGACTGCAGGATGATGAAATGCATGCAAATAGAAATGAGATTTCTGAAGTGGGTGTTCGCTTTTCGTGTCGTCAACATCAGTCTTCTGTGAACTGTTAATACTGAAAAATTATAGTGCAGTAAATAATGGTGGATGTTCCATAGTTTTTATTTCCACATAGAGTTTGCTTCTGAGATTGTTTACTGGCCTGGCTTGAGTGGTCTGTTAAGTGTACACTCTTAAAAATGCATCTTAACTTCTTAATCGTGTTACTATTGCGAACTAACCTTGTGTTGTTTCTTTTTTCCTCATACAGTTTTCCCTACACAAAATGGAAAGGTTGCTATAGTGACTGGAGGCACTAAAGGAATTGGTTACCAAACTGTGAAGCATTTGGCAAGACTTGGCATGCATGTGATAATAGGTAAAGTCATTATTTTCTTAATATACTTTTTGTTTCAGAAGGTAGGTTTTTTTTTCTTCTAAGGAGTATTTTCTCTCCAGCATAAGTAAGGATATGTCAGGGGAATGTAGGAGAATGTTTTGCTAGCATTTAGCACAAATAAAGATTGATTTATGTTTTGCTCTTCGCAAGTTCTTAAAAAAATGTTGGATGGGATTTTTTTCTGTAGAACTTGGAAGAGTTGTACTACCTCAGATAATAAGTAAACAATAAAAAAGCTTAAAAATATGAGTTTTACAAAAATATTTTAGTTCCTTGATACTGGGGATGGATTATGTATCAGCGTTAGGCTGTACATGTTCATTAAGAGGAAAACAAATTAAAGCCTTGAAGGACTATTATGGTGTTTAGTGGGGTATGATCTGTGTTATAAGGGCAGAGGAAGCCTTTATAACTTCGTCCGTGTAAAAATTACACATTTACTTCTCAGTTTGTCACTGTAAGAGGCCTCTGTAGGCAAGACAAGGAAATAAATACCTTGAGATTCAGTCGTGTCAGTCTGAGATGTACTGGGCAATTCTCCTTCTGGAGGTGTCTGTTTCTCTCCATGGATAATAAAGAGTTTATGGTATTAGAGTGAGACATTTGAAGTCAGGTGAATTTCTCTATGAACTCAAAAATGGTCCTGTGTGCACCATTTCTTTTCTACCGCAGACACTACTCAGGAGGCTTCCTATTTTTTAAAGCTTTCTCTACTACACATATATATTTATGCACTAATATGTCTACTAAATCAGAATGTAACAATGAATACTTATATGTTTAAAATGCTACATTTTCTCACTTCATCTTTCTTTAACTAGATTTCTACCTAAACCACTGTAACTTTCATTCCACAGAATCACCAAAGATTGCTGTTTCATTGTATACTATCAACCTGGTGATGCCATTTTGTTCAGCTTTTATACAGAAATGTGCTCTCTCTAAGGCTTTGTATACATATCCTTAGAAAAAACCAAATCTACTCCCATCAATGGATGAGAGCATAGTAGCCATGTACTTTCAGTGTAGTGCAGTGACACTAATGGAGTTGTCCTGGAATCATACAGGTGTAACGTGGAACACCACTTATACATGTTTTAATAGATGTGTCAAACCCAAGCGTCTGCAAAATGCAAGTAGATGCCTCTTTATGTAGCTAAATGCTAGATGTTGCTAATGTAGCTAGATGTAGCTAATGATGTCAGCATTAATATTTCACTAAAATTGCTTTTCATCTTTAAGGTGTACTGCAAAAATGTACGCAGTGCGAAAAGAGAAAGGGTACTTTTCTTCTCTTTGCATAGACTCATGGAAAGTCACCTTTCCGTAGGTTATGGAAGCGTTGAACATTCTTTTTTTTTTAAGATTTATTTTTTATCACTTAAAGTTTAGGGTACTCCATGTAACAAAATTCATTGTGAGAGTTTTGGGAATGTGAAGGTGAGGTTTAGGTGCAGAATCTCTAAATAGGCTGAATTTTTTTCAACTCATAATCACTCCCTCATAAATCTCATTCACTCACACTCTCACATGTACTCTCGTAAGCACCAAGATGAGCTCATGTGGTCTTGTGAGCATCACTTGAGTATGGGAAAAGGTCATGCCAGCTACTAAATCCTTATCCCATCTCTGTGATTCTTCTTGGTCAGAAATGACAGGCTAGTTTATGGTCAAAGCTGCCAGAGAGGTTGTGCAGTCTCCTCCTCTGGACATATTGACAATTTATCTGAATGCAATCCTGTGCTACTTGTTCTAGGTGAAACTGCATTAGCAGGGGGACTGGACAGAGCTCCCTTCCAACCACAACCATTCTGTGATCTTTTATATTGCTCAGCAGCTCTCAGCACATTTTTCCTTGTCTGCAATGTATAGGCTCTGTCTGTAGCCTATTTTTAGGATGGGCTAACAGGAAAAATAATGGTATGGGTATTATGCCGGAACCTGGATGTTATTCTCCTGATGGCAAAGTGCATGGTCATCTGCTGGCCAGTCTTCTGTGCTGTGGACTTGACATGCACAGGAGCAGTCTCCTCTAAACATGTCTTTTGTTTGTCAAAAACGAACATTCTTTTAACACTTTTCTCTTTCTTTTGGTGCTTACAAACACACACACTTCCATTCGCTCTACAATATTATCAATCTTACTATTTGCACTATGAATGTCTACAAATGTAAATTAATGAAATTAATTATAGGAAGCATTTGATGAGTAAGATTTGCAGCTGATTCATTTCTTCCAAGCAAATTCTGACCTAAACACTGAGCCCTGTGAGTCACAGCCATCTTCTTTGCCTGTGAAATTCTTCAGACCAAAGCAGCCCTGTCAGTAGAATGGATAGTCCCAGGCACTTTTCCAGCTGCAAGATCATAACAATCTCAAAAGCACATTAAATGCAATGACCTTCCATCCTTGTTTCTCACTGTTGGGCCCAAGTGTCCAGAGTATGTTTAAAAGATCTGCTGGCACATTGGCATACATTAGCACATTCAGCTTCAGGCCACACAAGGCTCAAATAAGACAAGTGTGCTCAAGCTTTCTCCTCTACAAATGTTTCCACCCTTTGTTTGTATACAGACGTGAACTTCTGTGAAAAAGGTGTGGACGTTAAGTGAATTTGGGCTTGCAAGCGACACTCATGTAGCTTACAGTCAATCATGCTCAATCACTGAGTGCTTGTTTCCCATTATAGGATCTGTAGCAATAAAGGATGATATCCCTGCAGCAGGCAAATGAGTCAAGCCTGAATGTCTGATGTGAAAAATGATTCACCATTTGTGATGGCTGTGATTTTGATTCAGTTTGACATTTTAGAGGAGTAAATATTTGAAGCAACCTGCTTTTTAATCCAATCCACCAATGGAATGAGGAAAGCAAATAAGTAGAAAGCATGTTACCTTGTGGAACATGAATAGGCACTGTACGAAAAGGCAGTATGTTCACTCAGAGCCTTTACAGAAAGTGGTTTTATAGTTCTTTTCCACCTTCTTTCTTTCCAGTCCCAGCACTGGTGCACAAGACTCCATTCTCCCGCTGATGGTTTCCCCCTGCAGGTGCTTCTCACCCTGCCCTCAGCCTCTCCTTGGGAAAGAGGTCGTGATGAATGCTGAAATAGTGAAAGTAATTTTCTGGGTGTTTGTTTGATAGATTTCATTGAGGCTTTTTGCCAGGTTGCTTTTCCCGGTAGCTTTAGTCACAGTCAGCAGGGCTTTTACTTCAGGAAAATTTCATGGCAGACAGCAAACCCCTGGTAGGGAAAACTGATGGTTATGGTGAGTCTTCAGAATCGAGCCACACAGGGAGTTCCTGCACCCTCCTTGTGATTTACTGCTTGATAAATAAACTTGCAATTTCATTTTCAGAGAGAGAAGGTAAATGACACACCACATTCAGCAGTGACTGATATTGAAGGTAGTGTTTTGTGTGCACTTAAAAATAAATATGCGCTTTACAATGAGGACATTGGAAATCAAGATATCCTGGACATTTCTATGACCTCCACCAGCCCAGGTCATAAAACCCAGTAGGTTCAGCTCTGGTTCAAGGTGTTTGCCACAGTTTTGTGAGTCTCAATTTAGACTGATAAAAAGAATAAAGTCTTCAAATTCCTTTCATCCTTTATCACAGCTGTTTAATTTTATGAGGATTCTGTGAGTTCATGTTAAAATTGTTGACTCTAAAAAAAGAGCCTAAATTCTTTTTTCTTTTTTTTTTTCTTAGTACATTAGTAAAAGAAGGCTAAGATGATGTGTCATAACATCTAATATAGAAGTTTTGATAATTCTATCTGAAAATGGTGAATGAAAATCAAAAGATTTGCACCTTTACAATGTTACACATATGCTGCTTAGTATAAAACACCAGGTTCAGGACAGAGTAATCATGTCTGAGTATATCAGTGTCACAGGTTTCTAAGACAGGCTCACACCTTGAAGGAAGCAATCTCAGTATATTTATATATATGTATATATATTCAGGTGACTTATTTGAGCTCTTCAGTTTTGGCTTGAGCCCTGCAATTCTGGCATAAATGAATTTACTTCCATTACCAGATTCAACACTTCTGTGTGACCTCGGTAAGCCCTGCAGGAGACCAAGCAAGAGATATTTCTGTCACCTCTTTCATTTCGGGTAGTTTCCAATTTTCAAGCTGGATTCTCTGCACCATGAATCAGGCAATTCTTATATAGTATAATACTACAAAGTGACTTTAGAGGGATAATTAATCCTATTGAGAGGGTGCAATTGTTCATTTTCAGGGACAGTTTGATTTCATTTCAATTACTGAGAATTTCTATGGGTTACTTTAATAGTCTTTTTTTAATATACATAGGTCTATAAGATGCTTGGGTTATAATTTTTTCTCTAGAAAATTATTTATCTTTCTGATTTCAGCCAGGTTTTTTTAGGCCTGAATGAGTTCTAGAGTTAGTCAGGAAGTGTCAAAATTTTACCAACCTATAAAAAGTGGGTGATGGGTTGTTTTTTGCTTTTTTTTTCCTGTATGAGCATAAAGGAAATGCACGCAGATTGCTTTATAATTGTAATTCAGTTCAGGTTCTGTCATATCAGTGCACTGTAATCAGGGTTATGAAAAACTCTGTTTACAGTACTGTCTGTTACTTATGCACCATCCATGTGCACACAGCCACACAGCCTTCCAAATATGTGTGAATTTTGTCAAACACTTTAGTCCCTAATTTCTGTTGGAAGCCTGTCACGTCTGTGCTTGTTTTAACATACGGTGCTTTCAACATATAATTTTATAGGAGGAGCAAATAATGAAGTGACAAGTCCTTTGAATTGTATCAAACCCATTCAAGGTGATAAAGACCAGGGATGTGGGAAGAATTGCAGAAAGACCATAAGAAGCTGAGCGTTACAAGGTAGTTCAGTGTAGATCAATATGGAGTGATGGACCTGGGGAAAAATCTTAACTCCAGAAAAAGACATGATGGATTCTGTGTTGACCATCATCACTTTGGAAGTAGATCTCAGGGTCAAAATAGATCACTCTGTGAAACCCAGTGGTGCTTGATAGGGTGCAAAAATCAAAACAAATATTAAAAATCGTTAGAAAATGAACAAATTAAACAGACAACATGAGTTGATTCAACTGTAAGAATCCCATGTGGGCCAGAACATCAAATACTATGTTGTGTTCTTGTCTGCCTATTTCAAAATGGTTTTAAAGGGTTTAGAGGAAAACAAGCTTTATCAGGGGGATGGAAAGGCATCTTTATGAGGAGAAACCAAATGGGCTTGGAGTCTTCAATCTGTTCACTGTCTCTGAAGTATATAAAATGAGCAGCTAAAAAGATACAGAGCTTAAAATAGTATGGAGATTGATACAAACTCAGTATAAATACAGTACTATGCATCAAAAAGAAATTAAACCAGTCTAAAACAGGCCATTGTGGTTAAAACCAAAATCTATCAGAAGCATAAAAGTATTTTTGGGCTAGTATCTGCTGCATAGAACCTTAAATCATCCTCGGTAAAGGAGAAGTGTAAGGTGGACAAATACAGGTGCTGGGCAGTTTTCGGAAGAACGTTGTGCATAGACCAGTAAGTGTGTTTTTTATACTGCAAAGTAAGTCAGACACTTAAAAAAATGGAGAGTTAAATATGTGTTGATGAATTTTGGAAGAGTTAGTGCATTTTTTCTAGGCATTTGTTTAATTTATTCATTAAGCATTTATGCTTAATGCTTTGAAATATTCAACAACTCTGTGAATTAATTTAATCTTGGTTTTCAAAAGCTTTTAAGATTCATGCCTGAAGATTTAAAGTGGCTGGCTTGTCTTGAGACAAGAGAAAGATCTCTTGTAGTTTAGTAATAGATTAGGAGGCAGAAAAGAACATTGAGAAATTATTTGTCGGCTTCAGGCCGGAGCAAAAATACTCCTGGTCTCATAGACATATGTCCAGTACATTTATAAAAAATAGGAACAGAATACAGGGTGAACAGTGAGATGATGCACTCTATTTAAATGTGTTTAGGGTAGTCAAATGAATTTGACTATTGATAATTAAAGGATTTAAGTTTCTGACATGTAAGTAGAGGCTGAGAGAGCTGTATTCAGCCTGGAGAGGAGAGAAGGGTTAGGGGGATTTTTCCAGTGTATAAGTACCTGATGGGAATTTCTTTTTTTTTTTTTTTTCAGTGTGAGTGGTCAAACACTGGCACAGGCTGCCTAGAGAGGTTGTGGAGTCTCCATCCATTGAAATACTTGAGATCTGACTGGACATGGTCCTGGGCCACCAGTTGTGGCAGAGGGTGGGACTGAGTGGCATCCAAAGATGCCTTGTGAAATCTTAACTACTATGAAGAATAGGAAATAATCTCCCAATAGTGAATGACTATGCTATGAAGGGATGCATAAATACAGAGTGTTAGTAAATGCAAATATAGAATATGAGAAAAAACAGCCACACCTATGTATTTACAAGAATAGGACCTAAATTAACAGCTACTCAAAGAGTTAAATAAATATTGTGATTTACTGTTGAAAGCTCTATGTACAACTCATCGATATTTTGTGCCAGTCATAAAGGCAAATAAAATTATATTACTTAGCAGGAAAGAAGATGAGAACAGGACAGAAAGCGTCCTTCTTCCTTTATAGAAACCATTGGTTGATCCTGTTGTGCATACTCAAAAGGAGTCTGGTTGAACTGGAAAAAACTAAAGAGTGATGGTTAGGAGTACAGGATAGCTTTGTACGAGGTGGGGCACAGAACAAAGGTCCTTCTCCTGCCAAACAGATGACTGAGGTGTGGTATCACACATTTATGAATGGTTTAGAAAGTGAACGAGAAGTGGTCATTCCCTGTCTTATTGTATGCAAAGTAGAGAACATCCAACAAAAGAAAAAAATAAAACAACAAACAAACTACTGAAGTACAACCTTTTGAATGTAATTAAGTGTGTCATTAAATCACAGAGCCTGCTGCCCCAGAACTCGCTGGCGGTCAAGCGCTTGAATGAACTGAAAGTGCAATTAGGTGAAGTAGTGCAGGCCAGGTTCATTGGGAGGCTGTGAGTGACTTTTGATTCAGGAAATCTCTGAAACTTCTTGCTTCTGAGAGGGTGTGTTGGAAAAAAAAACACTCCTAGACTTATTGCTGTCATATCTTTTCCTTAAGCATCTGCTACAGGGTTATTGTTGGAAATGGGGCACTTGTCTAGATGTATTTTGCGTTTGATAAGCAAGGTCATTCTTAACTTCTTGTTGGAACAGGTGGGTAGCTGAAACCTAAGGCAATAGTGATGATTTCTTTTCTCTTTGCAATTTGACATTCTCTCCCTTGCTCATTTTTTGCTTCTTTTCTCAAAGGAACATTTACAACAACACTTTTACCTTCCATATAAAAAAGGCACGTATTTAATTGTGACTGCTGTATGACAACTTGATGACAAAAGATGTGTGGTATCTCTAGACAGAAGGAAGTTTGTATCATGTTCGCAATTCATTTTTATAGCTGGTCACATCCTTTTACCCAGCTTTATTGAGATCCATGCCTTAAATATTTTACAGGTGAGACCAAACATCTGTATTCCTTTTTTTATTGAAGATTTTATAATTTCCTTTATAAACCAGCTCATATTCTATTGAGTTCAAATTTCTCATCCTCTGAGTTTTTGGGGGCAGTCATTCCTCTCTTTTAGGCATATTATGGTTGTTGTGCACAGTCATAAAATCATAATCTTCCTAACACCAGCTGATAGGATTTTGTTCTTCTCTTGAGGCATTGGGTGCCCTCACAAGCCCTGTCTTCAGGCTGGTGCTTTAAAGAAGTCAGTTCTCCTTCGATCATAATGAGGATTATGCTACTCTGAGGAGGCATCTTAATTCAAATTTCCATTTGGAAAATTTTATATTCTGTTGCACAGACATCTAACCATCATCCTTTGCAACTCCTTAATCAGATGGTATACACTTATACGGAATTGATTACTGTACCACCAAGCTTTTCCTGGTAATGCGCATATACATAAGAGTTTATGGGCACATATACATAAGAGTTTATGGGCACCACTTCTAAACCTGGGTTGCTTGAAGTCAGCAGTGGGAAGAGGGGAGGGCCATGGGGCATGCTGCAAATGCTGTAAAGTTATCCATTGTTTCCCTGACAAACTTAGGTAAGCAAGGGCTTTTTGGATTTGTGTGTTTATTCTCTCCAGGCACCCTTAAGCTTTAGAGGCTCTATTGTTGATCACAGACTATTTTAAATTTCTTTATAATGCCCTGAAGTACTTTTCCTTGAAACATCAAGATTGCAAATTCCTAGTTTTGCAAAACACCACTTGGAAAAGCTCTTGCTCTCTTTATCAGGATCAATCATGTGCATAAATTCAGTGTGTGAGTGGCAATTACTCTTTCGGAGTGATATTCACATTCAAAGAAATTAAAAATACTGTATAAAGAATACATATAGGTGTATCAGAACCCCTTAACTAGTGATTGTGTGTCTTTAGCCCATGCTGGGTTTCTACTGGCTGTGCTTTTTTCTGCTTTATACAGACTGAGCAGTCTCTGTGATAATTCTGTTGAAATCCCTCAAATAACTTTCAGAGTTAGGATCTACTTAAGTGACTAAGATGACAGAGCCTGACATTTAGGATAAGATCCAAAGCCCATTGCTGCTGATAAGAATTTTAATATGTACTTCTCTGGTGGCTTTTTATCAACTTGCTTTGACTTGTGGTGTTTGTGTAAGTGAATGTGGAAGAGATGAGTAAATTTTTTTGACTAAAAGTCGTATTTAAATATATTTTCCTTTTTTGCAACATGAGTTTCAGTATTTTATTCATTCATTTAGAATGAATTTATTTTTATATTACTAGTTTTATTTTCAGAATTGATTGTTGTCAGCATTGTTATTGAATCAGGCTCACCTAAATTTTTCACTATTCTGTGGGGGCTAAGTGGAAAAAAACCATCAGATAGGGCACTGAACAGCTTGCATAAACAGTTCTTTATACAACTATCTCTATTTTGAGTTCCCAATAGACACTTTAAATTAGCATGAAAAGCAAGATTATTATGGTTTTGGGTACTTTGATGATCTAAGCTCCCAAGACAATGAATCCCTCTTTCTCAAAGCTTTTTTTAAGATTCCCTCACTGCATAAAATATGTGATCTGTCTTCCCTTTCTTAGCCTTCCCTTCAAACCACTTGAATTCAGAGTAGGCAGATCTTATGCTACAGATGCTATAACACTTAGAATGGATAAATTTTGGTATGTGGAACATATGGAAATTAAAGTGAATCCCTGAAAAAATGTCCAACTAGAGGATTTTTTTGTGTATCACAAAGTTTTTTAAAGAATCACGGCAAATATGCTACTGGGGATCTAAACCAGCTGACAGTGGTAAGAATTTGACCCTCGTGTAGTAAACCGTACTCCTCCTGAGTGTCGGGTGCTGTACACCTGTTCAGTGGACTTGAAGGTTGTACCCTTTAGTGATCCAACTTCATCAAGAAGATGCAGATTAGGTTTGATTTTTCCCAACCCGAAGCTGACCGTGTTAACTTGGTGACTTAAAAAACATTTTTTTTTTTTAAATTTTGAATAATTAATGTAGCACTTGAAAGGCGGTTGATCTTTTTGATGCCTAGCACTCACTTTGCTTAGAAGATCCCAGAAGGACGTACTAGAAGGGAAGCAGTGCAAAAGTGCAGTGTCCCTTTCCTCTCCCACTTGCCCTCGGCAAGGGGCTGCTGATCTCCTTAACCCAACTCAGAAGCCTAGATTATCCTCCCAGTTTATGGTATCTTTCTGATCTAAGGGTCCTTGAACTTTTTGTAAGGATTTTGGTCATTTGTTCAGTGTCTTTATTCTTTCTTACAGGATTTTCTTTGAAAGAAGGATTTCAAAAGCCTCTAATAATGTGGCAGTTTTCACTGAGGCTATTTCAATTTTGCAATACTCCAGCCTTCAGCATCTGGTTTTCAAACTCTGTTGAATCAGGCTGCAAACACACATCTGAAGTGACTGTTTAGCAAAATAATTATTTTTTTTCCCAGTGGTCTAGAATGAAAAATATGCAAATATGAATAAAACAAGCTCGTTTGGAAGGCACTGAGCTTTAATGAATAACCATTTATATAACAGCAAAATAAAGCAAATTAAAATTTGTTGTGAACACAAGCTCTTTTAAAAGAACAAATTAAATGAACATACTGAGAGTTAAATCAAGACACTGGAGGCTTTAATAAGCTTGATCTCTGCGTGAGAGGTGCTGAATAAAAGAGGAATCAAATAAGACCTTCACAGAATTGGCACAAAAGTATTTTTATTTCTAGCATAACACTATCCAGCCTAATAACAACACACTGAGTTTGAAATCCTACTCTAGTACATCACTTGAGGTGAAACAGGGAGAAAAATTGATCTGTTGCCCATGAACCCTGTGCACAAATTTCCCCAGAAACGGCAGTTTCACTGGAGGGTTTGTTTGTTGATGCTGCATCTATATCTGGAAATTAGCATCAAACTGAATGTTTTTCTTCTCTGCAAGGCTGGGTGGTTTTAAAGGGGGAAAAACAGCAAGAAGAAAATACTGCAAATGTCTGCTTTGTTGTTTTGGGTTCTTTCTTTTCTTTCTTTCTTTCTTTCTTTCTTTCTTTCTTTCTTTCTTTCTTTTCTTTTCTTTTCTTTTCTTTTCTTTTCTTTTCTTTTCTTTTCTTTTCTTTTCTTTTCTTTTCTTTTTCTTCCTTTCTCTCTTTCTCTCTTCCTTTCTCTCTTCCTTTCTCTCTTCCTTTCTCTCTTTCTTCCTTTCTCTTTCTTTGTCAGTCCAAGCAGTATAATTCCGTAGTTAATGGAATTTATGGAGAATAGTTTTACACCTGTATGACTCTAGATTTTATGTGAGAATTGTTTTCTCTCCAGTACCTGGAATGCTAAATGTATTTATTTTGGCTAAAATTATGTAAATGTTGAGTTTTCTTGCATATCATGAAAGCAAAGATATGTTTCAAATCCTTTTTACTGCAGAAGCACAGCTCAAACTCCATTCTCAAAAGAATGCATCTTAGAGTAAATACAAGCATGTGCCAGCTAATGTGAACAGGGAGCCAAACCAGATACCTCCTGAGGCCTCTTCCAACTTTGTCTTATTCTGTTGGTGCTGTGAAAGAGAGAACAGGAGACTTGTAGGCCAGCGCAAGAAAAAGATCTCTGTATAGAAACTTTGGCAGAATTTTATATAATCAGGAAAAGAAGAAGGCAACTTCATGAAGTTCATAAGAGATATCAGTATTTTTATCCAATTTAGATAATAAACAATAGATATTTTGATGTTTCATGCTATGGGAAATATTTTTGGGTAGATAAATTGAATGTTAATTTTAAAAATTTAACTTGTGTTAACAATTCCAATATTTCTCTTGTGCCTATTTTTTTTCCCTTTGATATGTTATAAAAAGTTGCCAAACAAATGTCAGACAATCAGTAACCATCCACCTAAGCTGAATAGCACAAAAGACATTTATGTGACACTTAATCACATTTCATGTTAGCACTAAGAAAACTTCTCACGAGCATTTGAAACAGGGTAGTCAGGACTTTCCTTCAACTGTGGAAGTCTTCATTTCAGAAAAAGAGCAAGGGGAAGTCTGCTCTAACCTGTTGTGAATTTTTTGCAGAATCTGGATGTGGTACAATTCACTTGGCTCACAGACTCGAATCTCAAGTCTGCTAGTCCAGTAAATATTCCTATTTTATATGAATAAGTGAGGTAAACTGGCAGAACTTATGTGAACAGCAGTGCATTTGTGCAGCTCTCTTTGAAAACCTCTGCTGCCTGACAGAAAGGAAGCACATCTTTCCACCTAAAACTTCATACTGGTTTTACACTGTGGGTAGTACTTCATAGTGGCACTCCCTAAATTGATTGCATTGCTAATTTTTCCTTTTCTGTCTTTTAACAGCTGGAAACAGTGAAAGTGATGGCCAAGAAGCGGTGAGGAAAATAAAAGAAGAAACTTTGACTGGAAAAGGTACCATATTATATACTTTCCTTTAAGAAACTCTTTTCCCTCTCTTTTTGTGGTCATCTCCTTTTATATGAGATACCCTTGTGTATTGCTAAACTTTTTTTTTTAATTTGGGGCACTGGAACAGGTTGCCCAGAGCAGTTGTAGATGCCTCCTCCGTGGAAATGTTCAAGGCCAGTTTGGATAGAGCTCTGAGCAACCTGGTTTAGTGGAAGGTGTCCCTGCCCATGGAGGTTTGGAACTAGATGGTCTTTAAGGTCCCTTCAAACCCAAATGATTCTGTGATTCTATGAACGGAATTCCTGAAATAAATCTGACTCAGGGGTAAAATGAATGGGATATTAAAAAAAAAAAATGTTTTCAGATTTGTTTGACTTTACTGTTTGTCATTGCAAGAGGGCTGCCTGCAAGTTACAGTCTGCCTACATATGTGTATGGGCACAATGATTTAATAGCTGGGCAAAAATTCGGAATACCAGTAATTTTTGCTAAGGGGAGGATCACAGCAGGTAAGAGTGTGTGCTCTTTTTTTGTTTTAGGAGGTACTAGTTTTTGAAAGATCAAGGCTGCTTGATTGGGTTGACACATGTTAAGAGCTTGTAACACTTCATAAAGTAAAATCATTGTCTTAAATATAAATGGACCTCAAGTCTAAATTCCTACATTTTTGCGGTTTTTTCTCTTATTTTCTTTATCTGATGATCTATCATGTTTGTGGAGACCATATATATAAGGAGAACATAGTTTGATAAGTAAGAGAAAAGGCATGTTCCACACTATCCACTCTGTGATTGTAATTTGCAGTTTATGGTGGAGGTTAGTGCAGCTCATATTTTTGTCCCTGGGTTTCACTGGGTGTAGTTCCTAATAGTGTATGATGATTCATTCCTGCCATTTTGATGTATCATTTCTTGGCAAAATGATAGGGCAGTGTTGCTAGTCCAACCTATTTAGGATCTACATGGCTTCTTCTGAGATCTGTTTCTGTTTTTGTGCCTCTAATAATTACTGTTATGATGATCAAAATATATGTTAATTATCATGTTAAAAAAACCTTTCATTAAGATTTATCTTTTGACTTAAATAAATGTGCATCCATTATAGCCTCAGGATACATGTATGCTGCTTAAAAGCATCATAAATTAAGGCATAGTTAGAAGGATCATGAAAGGAAAAAGGTAATTATTACATCATTAAACTCTTTTGCTGGAAGTTTCTGTACAGAGACCAAAACCAGTTGGAATTAATTACATCACATGACTTGCATGAAGCTGAATAACCAGGGTCTGTCTTATTTTCTCCCTTCTGTGTGATCACAGGCTTTTCTAGCACCCCAGTCTTTCTTGATTTTTCTAACTAAACTCAGTTGTAGCCCTCAGTTATAAACTGTTAAGATACAGATGGCAGTTTGAGGAAGCTGAAAGTGTATTTAAAGTCAACTGAAGTTGTTCCTCACTGTAATTATTTTGACTGAGGCTTTAGTAATCTCAGGCCCTGGTAGGTTTGGCCTAAAAATAAATTGTAAGAGTATTGCCTTTTCAGAATTTCTCACTGATTGAGGGAAATTTGTATTTGCAAGTGCAATGTCCTGTACAAAAGACTTGTGCAGAACTGAGTGCCACTCCCTTTTTACTGTTTATCAATGAATTTGCACTTTGCTTTCGATAGGATGTGTGCATAGACACTGTGACCAAGACAGGGCTGTGCAAGAGCATCACCTTTTCAAAAGCTACAGCTCAAGATCTGTTTAGTCACTGTGTGAAAACATTCCCTTTTCCTCTGCTTTTTCTTTGTGCATTTTTCATGTCCCTTATGAAAACACTGCTTTATAGAAACCGTTCCCGTCAGGAATATCAGACTCTTGAAGAGAACTACTCAAAACAGTATTGTTGGGCAGTCAGTGTGTGGTCAAGGATTGGGGCAGTATGGCTGTTATGGACAAACAACATGAGTGGATGCCATCAGTTTGTTATCCAGATCTCAGATGTCTTAGAACAAAGAAAATCTCCTTGCTTTTTATCAGGTTAGACAGCAAAAGGGAGCAAAAGACCTTGTCCTCTCCTTGTTGCCTGGCTGAGCCATACATAGCACAACCGTCCCCAGAGACAGCTCTGGGAAAATGCCAGGCTTATTGAATGCAAGTAATTACAATGTTTTTAAGGCACTATCATCCTTCTCTGTCTTGGCCCACTGTCTGTCTGGGGCTCTGTCTGATATCTGAGGGTAAGTAGTTTTACTTGACATAATCTGTACTTTCTTCTGGGACAAGTGAGATTCAAAGCATGTAGGTAAGTAATTCCTATGAAGCAGCTGATGAGCAATAATGTGCTAACAGTTGCAGAGGAGGATAAAGGGTGGTAATAAAAAGGCTATGAACATAGGTGATGGGATTTTTTTTTTTTGTAAGAGCATAGCAAGGCATGAAAAAAGGACTGACAAAATTTCTGAATACAGGGAGGTAGGACGCCTGGTTTCCCATGCTGGAGGCATGGAAAGCTGAGCCAATGCCAAAAGAGAGGAGAGTATTGGAGAGGAAAGCAGTTGCAGCCATTTGCCTACAGAGCAGAGATGCTAAAGGACTCAGAAAATCTGAGCAATGTATCACTTCACCTCTTCCTTCCACCCATCTTCTCCCCTTGTGCTTTATCAGAAACCTCCTTGGTTCCTCTCCTTGCTGATTCCCTGCTGATTCCTGACTTTTTAAGTCCTTGGTTTTGGGTCTCTGTTCTGAGTAACTTATTGCAAAGTGTAAAGAGGGAGGATGTACATGGGCAGTTGAGTGGAAGTAAATAAGCTACTAGTCCTTGGGGCATGATAGACCCAGTTAGCTTAACCATCAGAATCTCCTCCATGATAAAGAAATCACAGCTCTTAGATATCCAGAACAGGCCAGAAGTAGTGCTGCATTGTCATTAAAATGTTCACATGGGCACTATTTCCAAAAGACCAAGGGCAACAGATTGCTACACCCTGAATCATAAAGCTGGGAGAAGCCAGGATGATGTGGACATTTATCTTGCTTCCATTTGTTAAATTGGGAACTTGTGTTGTTAATAATAGCAATTATATGGCTGGGAAAATCGTTGATGGCTCGGGATTGCCACAGAGATATTCTAATTGGATAAGTCTGTAATTTGCACGTAGGGTGTGTCTGTGTCAGCGTGTTCCTTAGTTAGATCAGGAGGGTGCTTTTCAGGCAACCCTCAGCTGCTAGCTGCTTGCTGAGCACAGGAAGGGCACTGCAGGTCCTGGCCTGGATTTCCTTTGGACAGGACTAGCCTGGGAGGTGAGTTGCAGCAGTGACAGAACATTAGTGCATGGGAGCAAACTTAAGGGTTTATTTGAGCTAAGCCTTCCACAGACCTGCAGCAGTGCCTATGTCAGGTGCCCAGCACAAAATGAGCTCCAGAAATGGACTCCTTTTAATTCAAACTGCTTGTTAATGTAGCTATAACTGTAGTTACCAGCCGTGAACAAACTTCATTGAGTTGCAGAAATGAGAGGTGTCTGTGATAAACTCAGCTCTCAATGATACTGGAAAAGAATCTTTCCATTTATATAACAGAGTTATATCTCCTGACTCAGTTACCCTCAGCTTATGTCTCTGCAAATGAAAGCTGCATTTAGCCTGATGATTACAAATATACAAATGTTGGAAACTCATATATAAACATGAATGAAAGCTTCATTCATTCCAGCATAGGTTCATGAATGCCAATGGAATCAGCAATTAGCAAAACTTTATGCATAAATATCATGTAGCACAGTATCGAGGGAAAGCTCTCACAACTGGAGTGTAGGAGCTGGAGTTGCAACTAGAGTCAAAGAAGAAAAAAATTAAAAGTTAGTGAGAAAAGAAGGTGTAAAAGTCATTATAAGTGTAGACCTCTTCAAAAGGAGAAGCCCGTGTTTAATCTCACCCAACATTTTTGCGGCAATTCAAATAAAACCACAACTATAAAACTGTGAGCTAAATTCACAGCGTTCATGAGACTTCCATTTGAAGTCAGGTGAAAAAGGAAGAAGAAACTTTCTCCCTCAGCATCAGAGGAATGCAGAGGTGAGCACAGTGGCAACCAAATGGTGTCATTTACTGTCTGACACACATCAAGACAGCATGGGCCAAATAGTAGGACGAATTGTCTTAAAAGCGATTCACATGGATTTAACAAGCCTGGCTTTTTCCCAGAGCTTTCTCTAGAGATGTTTATGCTACATGTAGCTCAGCCAGGGAATAAGGAAATGACAAGGTCTCTTGCTTCCTTTTGCAGTATAACCTGCTAATAAACAAGGAATTTTTCCTTGTTATTGGAGATCTGAGATTGAAGAATTGATGTGAAGGAAGAAGGGATAGTACAGCCGATAGGTACCACATGTAATTACAGAATAACTCGTGGGTGGTTTCTCCACCAACACTTGCTGTATGTCAGGCACCATTTTTAACAGAACAGTCCAACTTTTTCTGCTCTGTACCAGACAGTTTGTTGTTAGCTTTCCCTCCAGGCTAGAGGAAGTCAGTTGCTGATTTCCCAAATTCAGAAACTTTTAAATCTGGTGGTGGTATTCCCAGCATGTGAACTAGAGTTGTGTTCAGCAAAGACTGATGCCTTGTTAATATGTGCAGAAGCATCTGCCAGGACTTTCTTTCACATGACATATCAAAGATGTCATTATGGAAGTGGTCATCCAACCAGTCAAAAATAGTGGAAAATATTTGTAGTTGAGACATATTTTCTACAAGTGTGCAGAAGCTTTCATGAGTTTATGCTTGCTTGTGTCAGATTTGTTTTTTGTGGTGTAGTTTTGAGTTGTAAAAGCGTAACATCCTGGGCTTGTGGCTAGACCTAATGTGGCTACTTTGTCTCTTCTACCACATCTTGCTATTGGAATATCCTTTGTCTACTGCTGCTTATGCTGAAAGACCTGTAGGATTGGTTTAAAGAGCTGCCTGGCAAAAACAGTGCAGTTTCCCTCTACATGGTTTCTGTTCTCGTGCTGGTGCATTATCTCCAGCATTTGGCTTTGGCAGTGACTGCCCTCAAAGTCATACAGGTGAGCACCAGGCTTATGAAGACATCTTGAAAGACAAGGTGTTGATATGAATGGGATTAGAGAAATCTCAGTCTGACAGTGTGCAGTTTTGCAGGACCCTGCAGAGTTGTTCTGCTTTGTCACTTGATGACAGGTATAAGAACCTTGCCTAAACATTAAGATCTCTTTTCCTTCATCTGCGGTTATATCAGGTATATTCAAGCCATATGAAAATATCTGAATCTTGAAAAATATTGGATGTGTTAATCTAAGTTTGTGACTGGACCATCCCTATGCACAAGGATGGAAGACTCCTTTCTGGAGTCCAAGAAATTAATGCATGGGCTAATACTTTTTCTCTGTGCTCACAGCACTTATGTCCCTTATCCAGTAAAGCTGATGACTTTTTGCTTCATATTAAGCAGGGAAGATTTTAATCCACAGAAAGGTGTCTCCAGAGCCCTGTGATAAAATCGCTTAGGTGAAAGTTTTCAAATCAATTGTTCTGCTTTTCTGCTTGTTTTACATAATTCTTTGATGCAAAACCATGGTTAAATTCATTAAGCCTGTTGGCTTATGTCTTTTCTTGTTCTCCTTTTGACTTCCAGTGTAACATGATACAATATTCCCCCCAACTCAGTTCTTACAGACATTTAAAACAATAGAGAACCCCCTGCTTTTTGGGTTTCTTAAAACACTTTAGAAATTGAGTTGTCGTTTTAACTGTGAGGCAAATCAGAAATTAAGAGCAATATGAATATGGTTCACGTAGCTGAAGATGAATTGCCTATCTGGATAGTGAGATGGAGATAAAGCCTTTCAAATGTGAAACTTATTCATAATGCAGGCACAAGCTCTGCCTGTTGGTTTCCTGAATTCCCATTTCCATTGGAAATGTGAAACACATTTCATTAGCAGGCTCTGCGACTAGGAAACATGATTTTCTCTTATTTAAATTATCTCTAATTGAAACTTAGAGAGAAAGAAGTGCACAGGTGTAGCTGTAGGCAGAATAACAAAGTCCCGTCAGATGTCTTGAAATGATTTTCTGACTGTAAATCACCAAAGCTTTGTGTGACTAATGGCACCAAAGCTCTGAGGTTAGGATTTTGCTGATTGTGCTGCCCTACTGAAGGCAATCTGGAGAAAGGGAGTTTCAAATTAAAATTGCCTCTTCAAGGCTGGAAAAAGCTCCCATTTCAGACTTTTACAGGAGTTTGATCCTCTTGTATGTACTTGTAGAGTCATGATGTTGTGCAGTGGCTCCTGGGTTTGTCACCTCCTTTAATATGCCATTATTTTTTCCATCTCGAGCAGTAGTTGCAGCCAGGTTGTGTGAGCTATTTCCAGACCTTGTCTCTTTTCAAGAAAATTGCCAGCATATACTGAAAGACAAAGCCAAGAAAAAAGCAATTTGCTTTCTCTCTGGAATGCTTTCATATCTCTCTTCCAAGAACTGCATTATATAGACCTAGCTTCTGTGGGTCACATGTAGGGCTTTAGAAGTTAATTGACTTGTAACAAGTAGAATATTTTCTGTGGGAATGCCATTGGCTTCTGTGCTGGGGATCCAGCTGCCAAGAGCATGGAGAACTTGTGGGATGAAGTAAACATGGAATAAGCAGAGCCTGCATGCTGTGTGAGCAACCTCCCAGGTATGAGCTGCACGTCAAACAACAGATGCTGGTCGGCCCGAGTGTGCAGGCAGTGCTGGTCTTTCCTTGTCAGCTCCATCCTTGCAGCAGGATGGCAAAGCTCCAGAGGAAGCACAGCTAGAGAGGAGCCTCTGCCCCTCTGAAGGACCAATGCCAGTGTGCCCATGCTTAATTTGTGCTTCAAGGACTACATTTTAATGGCAAAGAATTGAAGCTCTGAATAGATTTCTGAGGTCTTAAATGAGTTATGAGCCAGGCTCTCCCCAGCAGTGTCCAGTGACAGGACCAGAAGCAATGGGCACAACCTAAAATGCAGGAAATTCCATGTAAAAATAGGAAAATTCTTTTTCTATTTTTTTTTTCTTTTTTTTAGCATAAGGGCTTTTGGGTATTGGCACAGGTTGCCCAGAGAGTTCGTAGATTCTCCATCTTGAGAGATACTCAAAAGCCATCTGAACACAATCCTGGGCAACCACCTCCAGGTGGCCCAGTATGAGCAGGGACAATCTCCTCCTTCCAGCCTCCGCCACCCTGTAACTCAGTAAGTCTAGCAAATTTTAGCTGCCAAACCCACATGAAACCCTGTCTGCTTTGTGTGTCCAGACCTGAATACAGGTACTATAACATACATGGATTCCAGGACTTCAGGGCCTCCCAGAAATTGTATCAGCATTCATACAGTGTCAATATTAAGACTCCTAGGCGCATACAGTGATAATAATAGCAATAAGTGGACTATACTGCAGTTTTAGGAAGCAGGTGTTTGAAAAGAACTTCGTAGCACTGTAAAAAACCACATCTGTGCAAGTAAAAAAAACGTTCCATGGAAACAAAGGAAAGGAGTGTAGGAACACTGACGTTTACAGTAAGAATGACTCCAAAGCAGCTACCCTTCTTTTCTTTGGTTTGTTTTACTGTTGTTGTTGTTGTGAGGTTTTTTTTTTGTTGCTTTTTTCTGTTTAACGGTTTTTTGTTTTGTTTTGTTTGTGGTTTTTTGTGTTTTGTTTGGGTTTCTTTGTTCTTGGTTTTTGTTTTAGGTTTTGTTTGTTTTTTTTTTCTGTGCAGGGCATAGACTAATATACTTTATTTTAAGACTCAAGTTTTAAAATCTAAGTTTTGAATTAAATGTGTTCAAGATTACATGCTGCATGTCATCTCTGCCACATTTTCATCATCTAACTGTAAATTATCATGCTCATGTACACTTCGAAACCCTCCTGGGCCTATTTAAAGTCTTGCAGGCAGTCTGTAATGCCAGTATTTTTTAATAGTCTTTTCTGATACTTGCTGCTAGAAAATCTTGCTTGTAAGAAGAAAAAGAAATATTCCTAAAGTGACTTATAGACTCTTCAATTAAGCAAAACATCTCATGTGAGAATCATTACATGCCTAATAATCAGATCTCAGTTTGGATTTCCCTTCCTGTATTGAGGCACTGTTACTGGACAAGGGGATATGAGCTGTTACCACCACCTGATTAATTTCCCCATGATAATGCTCAGCTGTGTTTCATTCCTTATTTAATTTTAACATTTTGTCTGCCACTAACTTCTCTTACCAAGATTACTGTTGACTTCTGGCTGCTTAGCAGGAGTAGCTCTTCACAACTGATGTGACTTGAGGAGACAAAATAAATCAAATCATCTTTCCAACATTTACTTTGACCTAGTTGAAAAATAATCCTTGCCAATGTTTTACCTCCCAAACATGAAAAATGTGTGGGCCTGTGGTGCGAGAGAGATCTCCGTGGCTCTGGGCAAGATTTGCTGTTGTTCTGTTTCCTCTCATTTCACTCCAATCTCACTTATGCTCACACACTTGCACTTTTTAAAAAAGTAATTTACAGCAACTCAGCTTCCTGGAACATGGGTCTCACTTAAATGATACAGTGTCTGTACTTCTGTCTTTTTAAAAATTTGATGGCATATCAGAGGGAAAATAAAAGGAAAGAAAAACATTATAAGGAAAAAAGCAATTTCTCCTTTTCAAAACTTCGTCATGGGAGTTGGGGGCTTCTGAACTGGAGGTTTGTAACAAGTTAATTTTCCAACCTAAAACATTGCAGGCTTTTTCCTAGCTTATACTTAACACTTGAAAGTCAGTCCATGCAAGAATCCCATGGCCCTAATTGGAACAATTTTTTGTGAAGACAGAATTTTTTCAAAAGATATGTCTGTTTGAATGACCTAAAGTGTTTACTGGCAAAAGAGAGACAGAAACACTTTTACACTCATATCTACAAAATAGCACAGAGGAAGTGCAGAATCTCTGTAGAAGGGATTAACTTGAAAAGTGGCAGTTTGTGTTCAGCCCAATCCAGATCAAAAGGCTTTTCATCCCAGCTGTGTTTCTTATGTCCCAGATTACTGTACTATAAAAGACAATCTTTGTTTTATAATCTAGACCTTAAAATCTTCTTGAATTAATAAACTTCTGCTTATCAATGCTTTGTGTTGATACGCAAACGCACACTATAAATTATTTGGGTTTTTTAACAGGAACATTTTCAAAAGTCTGTTTAAAAAAGATTTTGTTTAAAAATTGCCACAAAGTAGAAATATCCTATGGACAACTTCTTTTGTGTCAGTATGAACCCTCTTTCTATCAGTCTTTTTTTTTTTTTTTTTTTTTTTTTTTTGCTTTGAGCTGATGCAAAAATTAATTATTCTGTCCCTGGCTAAATGAAGTCTTCAAATGGGATTTTCTTCAAGACTTTTTTTCTGAAAGTAGAAGACAAAGCACATCTCCAGTGACATGAAGGCCTTACTCTTTGGAGCCACTGTCTATAGATGATAGAAGGAGATGTCAAAAAATGTGCATGTTTGGGAGACAATAATGCTGATATACCGAGCAGTTCTTCTGAGAATCTTAGGCTCTTCCTCCAGTTAAGTTGACCTCAAGAGGCTGGGAAAAGACTGCTATATTAGAAGATATATGAAAGAATTTTTTAGTCTGGAATCACAATCCTGTAGTTACCTTGACAACTACCAATGATATATAACGATATTGTGTTTGCCTCTCCAAATGCCCTTTCAGTCAGTCCTACAGACAGAAGACAGAATATTGTTTGTTTGTTTGTTTGTTTTTAATTTGCTTGAGTCATACCTCTAGAAACATGCTAGTCAGAAAGCAGTACCCATTTCTGTGTTTCTACCCAGCAGGATAAAATAGTGCGTTTGCCTTCGCTTGCAAAAGAGAACAATTTGTTGCAGTTTTCCCATATCCAATTAACTTTTTCTTCGTCACAGTGCTGTCAAAAGTAGAGCATTTGGGCCCATGTTTGCACTTGCTGGTGAGCACTGGGCCCCAGGGTGCTGGCAGTGCGTGTGTCTGTGGGGATGGGCAGAGCATCGTGGCTGCAGCAGCTTTGGGGGGCTGACTGAGGCTGAGCTGAGAGGTCCTTCACCCCCTCGGAACTCTGAGGTTTGCCTGTCTCCTTGTGGGCAGGCTGTGCAGGCAGTAGTCTGGGGCAGAGCCCAGGGCCTCAGCCTTGTGCAGTAGGCACACAGTCTTCAGGGCAGTCTGAGATACAGATCTCAGTAATTTCTTTATTTAGATGACATAGATCTCATCAGGTGATGTAAATTGCTGTCACCAAAGGTAATTTCTCAAGGGTAGTCCAGAAATACCATTCTTAGGCTGTGTGAAAATTTAGCACCTTAGTCTCTTAAATGTAATTTTACCTTATTTTTGGAAGATAATGTTTTTAAAAAGGCCATTATTTTGTGCTTCCAAAGTGTTTCCATGGGGGTTATTTTTCAGAAGCTGGATGCAAAATGGCTAATTCTTCATTTCAGCTAGAAAAGTGCTACCTGCCAGCCCCAGTTTTAGGGGCTTGTAAGACAGGAAAATGAGGACAGAACAGGGAATTTAATTAATTTCCTTCAGCCTACGATAAGAAGCACATGCTCTGGGGAGCTTGGGTCCAGTGCAGTTTGGTGACTCATGGGGGACAACTGTGTAAGGAGTGGGTGGGGGCTGAAAGGAAACAGTGTTTGTGGGTCCCTGCCTCAGTCTCTTCTCTGCAGCTTGATGGGGAATGGACCTAGTTGGTGCTTTCCCTGCTGCCTGGCTTCATGGACCCTTTCCACAAGCTGCCATTGCAGCAACCTTCTAAAACACACCATCTTCTGGTGATAAAAATTAGTGATGTTTCTCCTTCGGTTCCTTTTTAGCACCAGGTGAGATTGTATGTCACTGATGATAGGAGTATTCAGTCTCACAGGGATGGTATTAATTTATGCTACCAGCACTAAATTATTCTTTTACTTGAAAAATAGATTTTTTTTTTACTGACCCTTTTTTATTTTTATTTAAAGCAATTTCTCTTTTTTGCAGGTTAATTTCAGATTTTGCAGATTCATTTCAGATAATATTTTTTTAATATAGTTTAGTCTTTGAGTTAAATAAAAATCAACCTTCTACTGCAATGGATGCTATAAAAAGGATTAAATACCAGTGTGTTCAAAGAGCAACTGAATCAGACAGATAAAATGAAAGAAAATGGGTGAAAAAAGGAAAAAAGATAGCAGAATGGTAGGAGAAAAGAAAATCACAACATGAATTCCACGTTTTGTGTTCTATTTTATTTTTGAATGGTCATATTTTTTAATTTAGTTTTATTTAATCCAGAATAGGCAGTTAAGACACTAACATGCACGTTGATAAGCCCAACATAATGGAGAGATACCAAAGGCTGAGAGGAAAGAGAGACTAAGGAGAAAACAAACACAAGGAGTAGACAAGGATGAAGAAGCATATGAAGACAGAGAGAAAGAAGAACCTGGAAAGAGGCTACTGCCACATAAATTTGAGGGAGCATAAAATCATATGTGGAAAATATTATGTGCAGGGGATGACTGTTTATTTAGTGTTTATGCTAAGCAGACTTTTGAGTAGATGGTCCCTGAATAAAGAACTGGAGTCACTCCACAGTTCAGGATTTCTTGGTTGGAAGTTGTATTTATTACACTAAGATCTTAGAGAAACTTTTAGAGAGTCTTGTCCTGGTCAACAGTGTCACAGCTTTCACGCTGTGCCTGCTTACAAGCATGAGATGGGCTAGCACAGAGCACACAAGGCTTGTTTAACCCCCAGGCAGTATGTGTGAGGGTACAAGCTTTATTCTAGCCCTCAGCTTGCATACTCCCCCCTAATGCTCCATCAAGGAAAATTGTGTCTTTTCCTTTCCATTCTGGGTACTTAACTTTCCTTGTCTTCTCTGAAAATCTTCCAAGGTGTTCAGCATTCCTGGCACCATTGTATTTCCATCTCCGTCACTCTTTTCCCTTTCTCTTTGCGTCACTCCCCTCCTTTCCTTACTCTCGCTCTCCTTTTCCATCTCTCTTTAAAAAAAAAAAAATCTATAGAATGGAAAATACTGCTTTGTAGCACATATCTTGCTGTTTCATATTATGTTTAAGATGGTATTCATATACTCATAGGAGTTGCTTTGCATTCTGTGGTTTGCATACTGCAAACCAGCAGTAAATATCAATGGGAACAACCTGTAGTTTTATTATGCCTTTTCATTTTCAATTTTAAAAATAATCCCAGGTTAATGGTGCTTGTACAGTCAGAAAAGTTGCACATTTTTAAATGGAACAGCGTGATTTGCTATTCTCCATATTTCTTCCACTATGCTAAGTTTTTTCAATTTCTCTTTGGCTGGCTTCTGAGATCGAGACATAAACCTACTGCCCAACCAGGAAAAACAAGTTCCTTCATTGATTTTATATAGGATTGGAAGAGTACACATGAATGATATGGATTGCACGGTATCTTTTCTCTGGCATCTATTCTGTTAAATTAATTTCAAAGCTGTCAAATTAAAAAACATGAAGTAAGAGTGACATGTTATGTCCAGTGGGTGTTTTTGTCCTAGGAAGAGGTATCATGCTAGCCTTGGGAAAAGCCTGAAAGATAACTGCCATTATTATCCAACTGAAAAGCAGAAAAGAGTGACTGAATCATTAAGCTAATTTTCTTTGAAGGGGATGAAGTAACTATTGATGGGTTTTCCTCTCTTCCTGTGTCCCTGCCCTCTTCATGTCAGTGTCTCCCTGGCATCTCCATTCCCACTGAACCATCCCTCTGTCCTTTTCCGAAACCTTTCTTCTCAAGTCCTATATGTGTTTCCAAATATTTCTGGCTTCATTTTTTTTTATATCTCGGAACTACAAATTCTGAGTTTGACTGCCAAAGGCAAGGCAGAAATAGGTATCAGTGGGCAGGCACAGAAACTTAAAGGCAGGAACTTAAATCTCTACTTATCCATCTATGTATTTTCATCACTACCTCCAACCAGTTCCTTGTCAGTGTGGCTCTCTTTGCCTTTGACATGGGAGCTTTTTGGTCATCCCTTGCACAGATAAACTCAAACATTGTCTCCTTCTCTAGGTTAGCAAGGAAAGCCCCTGAGTTATGCTACGAGGAAGGACATCCAAAGCCTCCATCCGTGGCATTGAGACACAAAGCTTCCCCCTGCTATCCTAGGGACTGGAGGCTCATGCTGCTCAAGGTGTTTTGTAAAATAGAGACTGAAAGGGCATTACAGGTCACCACTACTGAGGTTAGAAGCCCTGCTCATTCTTTCCCCTCTCTTTTGTGGCAGGTGCATTTGAAGTGCTTCTATCGGCGGCATATATTGACCCAATTCTCAAGCATTATTAAAACCTGGGAAGCTTTTTTAGTGGTTTTATTTTCATTCTGGACATGAACAGCAAGCAGGTAGAAACCTGTGAAACCACTCTGGAGCTTTAGGAAGACAAAATGAGAAAAAAACCCCTTAATGTTACTTTCCCTTTCTTGACTTTTTTTTTTTTTTTTTTTGTTCTTTTAAGTTGACCTGTACCTTTTCCTGCTAGGGGCCAAGTAACTCCTTAACAAGTGAACATTAAAGGAAAATAGATATAATAGTATGGTCAGAAAAGAACTTGTCATTTATGCAGGACTAAGCAGAAATATCAAGCATTCTGTACCTGACAGTTTCTATGATTACATTCAATAAATATGGCTTACAAAGCTACTTGATTGTTGCTTCTAGATATTTCTAACCCTTGTGGGGGAAGTATTATAGCCTTCTGAATAATGGGGTTCAGGGCTGTAATTCCATCTCTTCTTGAAAACAATGGTAAACTTACAATTGACTTGAATGCAACCAGGGATTCTACCTCATAGTTCCAAACATTTCAAATATTTTTGTTTAGTGTACTGCCTTAATGAGAAGCTTGCCTCAGATTTATCAGGGAAGTGACAATTCCAGCAGTTTATCTGGACAGTTACTCAGAGTTACTCCAGGAAGGCCAGAATTTTGATCCTAGTTGGCCATAAATTTTTGATGGGAGGCATCTCATGGCTTTCAAATCTGAATCATAATAAGTGTGCAGGCAGCTGCTATTCCCACCCATGCACGCACTTACTACTAAAAGACCCACAAACTAAATTTCTCTATTTCTTCAGTCAGTAAAAACTGTTATTCAGCTACATATTTTAAAATGCGTGCCTTGTAATATTTTTGTTTTCAATGAATTTACAGTTAATTGCAAGGATTTTTTGAAAGCTTCTAAACCCTTATTTAGCCTGTGTAGCACTGAATAGTGGTGTGATTTCTGTATATACCAGAGTTCATATATGCTAATCAGTCCAACTGCTTAGAAAACACTGCATAGCACCAGACCAATATGCAGGGGGAGTAGCCTGTAAAGGTTGGCTATTAGCTGGTTTCAGTCACCTTTTGTCTGCACATTGCCTGACAAACAGCTGGATTCTTGTGCGCTCCCAACAGCTTGCAGTTCCAGTGCAATGAGGCTGAACCAGGTTTTTCTGTATTAAGGATGAAATCAAGCCAAAAATAATCTCTGTAACTGCTGTTTTCTTTTGTTCATGGTAGTTACAGGCAACAAATCAAAGATCTCAGTTGCTTTGTGCTGCACACCCCTTCCCCCTCATACACACACAGTTGCAGGCATTTTGCAGTCCTTCCTTTAATGAGCTTCTTATTCTGAAGAGGTCACACTCTTCCAGAACGTTGTTTATTTTTCTCTGCTCGGGAGCAGCACCTTGCACATATCTGCAATCATTCCCCTGTTAAGTGTTGTCTAATTGAGCACTTTTGCTCTGTCTTTCAGGAAGTTCCTAATGATCCTCCCAAGCCTCTGTAAAGCTAAATATTTCTGTGTTGTCAGCAACTTTCACCACCTGTCTATTCAGCCTGCTTTACAGAAAATTCCTAACACCTGGCACCTAGCACTTGTTTGGGTATGAAGCAAATGAACCACTACGTTTCTCTGGAGAGTGCTCAGAGCTGGCAGCCAGCAGAGGCAATGACTGCTCCTGGTGAACAGAGCCATCAATCAGCCTTAAAGTCAGGTGCATAGGGAAAGGCTCTCCTTGGGGTCCAAACAAACCTGACACTGAAAACCTGGCCTGGATTTTTCATTTGGTTGGTTGCTTGTTTTTCCTGTGATGTGTGTACAGAACAGCAAATGCTCAAATAAAGCAAGCAAGCATGACTTGGAAATAGCCAGTGCCTATGCCTCAAATCAACCCCAGCTTATAATAACAGTTGTATTAAGCTCTGTGTAACTGAAGAATGAACCTTGCAGGTTGCAAAAGCAAGGAGCTGAAGGCACCAAGAAGGTAGCATGCTAGGATGCAAGCTGCTGCTGTGTAGCATCTTTGGAAAGAGGGTATTTTATTCAGGAGTCCTCCTGTATATTACCTACTTCAGTGTATGTGTCAAGTCTACTGAGAAGATGGAAGAACAATCAGTTAGACACAGAACAATGGGAATGCTCTGTTGACTGATTGGAAACCTTGTCTGGAAAGTGAAGGTAATTTTAAGTGAATGCAGCAAGGATATATGTAGGGAAAGGTTGAGTAAACTTGGGGGTTGTTTTTTTCCTTTTTGTTGGGGTAAGAGAAGGAGTGAGGGAACCATAAGTTGCCAGCAAGAACATCAGAAGGCTTTGTAAATGTTTTTATGAATACTGTGACATGTGTCTTTAACCTGGATATGTTGAACTGAAATGGATGCAGGTACTAGCATGAAGATAGAACACTAGATAAAGGCAAGATTTTTGAGCTGATCTTTCATGGAAGAGAGGATTTTTAACTCTCTAGAGAGAGTTTCAAGAAATAGATCCAAGCCTAGGGAAGCAGTAATAATGGTGGAAGAGTTACCAATAGCTCAGGAATGACTGTGAAATCAACTGCAACTGGAGGGCTGCTGGCTATATTGGACACATTAACTGTATACACTCAGATCCTTCAGTTTTTTTAATACAATAAATAAACAGCAGTTGGTATTGAATCTTCATGTTCAGTTTGAAGAGTGATATAAATTGCTGACTAAATGGTCATTTCAGTATCCTGGCTCATTTTGTGAAAGTCTCAGAAAACAGAGCAGTGTGGATGAGATACAGGAATGGTTTCTAAAGATGAGCAAATGTTGGACTTTTTAATTACAGTCATCTCAGCCTCTGAATTCATGAGTAGGCTTCGTTCTTTGGACTTTTTTTTTTAATGTGCTATTTATCGTTACAGTGAAGATCTAAAAGCTTCATTTCACTATGTGAGTATAGGGAGAATTACAAATCAAGGCTTATTTTGGCTTGATATTAATCTTTTCTTATGTAAGCCAAAAGTGAAAACTCATAAAGGAAGTAATATTTTGTTTCTTCTGTAACATGTCAATAACAGCTTGTGTTTGGGAATTTCAGCCTTTCCAAATTCAATTTTAGCACTTACGTGTTTACTTTACCTGTTTTAATTAAGAATTGGCAGGAATAAAAGAAAAAATCTATTTTATGAGTTGATATGATCTTGATTGAGAATGCCTGGCTCTCACATTGTCGATGATCACTTATTTTTGTGAATTATATCAAGGCACACATGAGGAATATGTAATACTCCCCTGTGGCAATACCTAGCAAAAGGAACTGAGAGAGCCCAGGTGTTTTAACAAGGTGGTTTGAAAAAGCTCCAGAATTAGTATGTGATTTTGGAATCCTTGGAGGAGGCAGAGGACAGCTTTCCAAACACCTGGACTCCTTGATCCACCTGTAGGATAAGCTTTCCTGCCTAAGATGTTGCAGCATATTAATCACCTTTGCCATGCTTGAACAATTCTTTGTGGTGGAGCTCCAGAACAAAGGTGCAATGTTTTTTTGCAGATCCCATAGAAACATTGCCCCATAGAATGTAATCTTCCCTGCCTTGTTTCCTTCAGACTTGCAGAAAGACTTTGAAGGGTGGGGGTCTGGAGGAAATAGGAAGTAAGAGGCCTTATCATGCTTTAGAGCTTCTATGTCCTTATGCATTCGCCCTCCAGTGACAGAGGGAAAAGTACAGATGCTTACCTAAATAATGGTTTGGTTTTTAACTCAAATGCAGTTTCTGAGTAGAGCCTTTCAAACTGTGCAGTTGTAATAGATCAGACAGAAGCTGGGAGATGTTAAAATATATAATGACAGAAGTGGAGGTTTAGCTACGTTTTTGCTGTGCAGGGGTGGGGAAAACATGGGCACCAGTAAAGCATGGGAAGAAATGGAGTTGTGTTAGAAATAGTTTCATAATAATTGCATGATTTGAAATGTTCATTTTAATTTTCATGCATACTATAGGCAAAATAATAAATCTCAATGTTATTTAAGCAAAAAAAAAAAAAAAAAGAATCATGTGACATACTGAAAAAGTTGAATCCAGTGAGATAAGATGGCCAGCAGACCTTTCCTCAGATCTTTATGGGAAGAGAAAAAAGGCCCCAAGACTACATCTGATGCAACTTAGGAAGAATATATCATGTGCGTCATGAAGTGGTTATTAGTTACCGCTATTAAAAAAATTGCCTGCTATTGCCAGGCCTAACTTCAGCTTTTTGAAGTGCCTAACTTATATTTTTGAATCATGTTCTTTCATCTCCAAGATCAAAGAGCCTTGGACCTATTTAGGAATGTTTAGACTGTAATAAGCTCAGTTAAGGTGCCTGTTATATAGTACCTACCCATGTCATGACTTTGGGTGATATATCCACATGGCTTTCTGAGGCTGAGAAATATATTCTGGTCCCAATTGTTCCTGAAGTAACTAGTAACTAATGTGTAAACAGAATGACCAAGAAGGTGCTTCTGACTGGTGGCATCCACCTCTTGTATCAGGGTAAGGCAGAGGCACATATCAATGCTGACTGTCACCTTTGTTTTTCCAGAGAGGAAATCTGGAAACTCTGGAAAGCTACTCAGTTCTGGGTAACTAGGGTATGCTACAACATGCTCCCACCAAATTACTTTAATTGGAAGTGGTCATCAAGTCAATCACATTAGGGGCATGGGTGGTTTTTTAAATATTCCACAGGGGGTGGGGTAGAATATGGTGAATGTATGTTGTATGAAATGTTGAGATTCTTGAATTTCTGAGCAAGGTGATCAAGGGATAAAATAATATTTCAGCATTATGAGAGGTGGAGATTTCAAGAGCTAGCAAAGTGGATTTACAGGGAGATAGATATCCTAAAGGTTTGTATGAGGCATCTCATCCACCCTGCTGAATCAAAACCTCAGTTTCATCTGCTGTGAAGGTTTCATCTGGTATGAACAAGTTCTTCCAGATACAGGTTTTAGGTATTTTTGTTCCAAAGATGTCAGGAGGCAGCGAGCACGTATCTCTTTCCTCATTCACGTAGCAACAGATCCTTTTGTGAGGAAGGAACTCAGGCATACTTCATGCATTTTTTATTCCACGAAAGAAGCAAGGCATTTCATTACTCAGCATGATACCCCCTTTAGAAACAGTCCTTTGGCATAGCTAATGTTGGGCACGCTATGGTCAGTCTGTCTAACGTCATCTGTGCTATTGCTTAAACTCAGTGACAGAAACCCTCTGTAGACTGTGTTGAGTAACTTGTGGTCTTCACACTTGCTGAAGTGTCTCCGAGGCATAGCTTGGACAGTCAGCATGTCTGAACCACCAGTGCCTGGGAGCTGGTGGGAAGTGCTTGGGAAGCAGCAGTAACTGTGGGCTGGACAACCCCTCCTCCTGCTCAGTTTCAGCAGCAAGCACTGTGTGGAAGGCAGCTCTGCTGTGTCGCTGTGGCTCGCACACGTTTGCTGCAGTTGACTGTAGGACAAAACCCACCTGAACTGGTCCTGGGGAACTGGAGTGCCCTTTGGCAGGCCATGAAGGAATACGGAAACCAACAATTGGTGCTGCTGGTGAAGATGATTTTGGGAGCTTGAACTCGGGCTCTTGTGGTCCCGTGCTGTGTTCCCTGGCACTGCAGAACTCCTCACCAGCCTCAGCTGTTTGAGAACTGGTTGAGTCCTTCAAGCTCTTTACCCAAACACCTTCTCTAGAAACAGGAGAGAGACTGGCACATCTAAAAGGCAATTTTCTGCACCTGAGAGAGTTCTTTTAAGGAGGGTAGCCTAAGTATCTAGGTGGAGCTAGACAGCTGACATATAGGCAACTCTAGATAACTGATCAGCTCCCTTTCTGTGTCTTTGCTGCCATGCATAATTCAGCCCTTTACAGGGAGGACAAGTGTTTGTTGGAATCAGTGAAAGAACAGTTAAAGGCTCCCAGGAAGATATATACACACACATATATATATACATATGTATATTAAAGTATTTAAATCTGCTACAAAACAATTTCTGTCTCTTTGTAGGAAAATTTATAAACTTTCATTTTTTTATATGAGATAAGGAAGAGAGTAATTTAACAAATAATACACCTACCACTTCCAGACAAACTCAGGAGAGATGTATTCTAGGGTATCTGGCCTCAGTCCAGCAAAGCCATTAGAGGTGGGTAACCCTTAACAAAAAGAAATCTGCTTAGTTCACCTTCCTTATGCTTTTTAAGGCATTGATCTTGTGTCTTGATCCATTTAGCCTATTGAGTTGGAATGTTTGAGGACCCAGAAGGGAAAGGCCACAACCTGGTCCAAGGTTATGTTTACCAGCCACCCCCTGCCCTCACCCAAAACCAACCAGGCAGGTTTTTTTGCACCCCTGAACCCAAAGAGTTTTCCTTTTCTACAGTTTCTGTGTGTTGCATGCCAGCCAGTTCCTTACCTTTCAACCTGGCTGAAATTTGTATGGACTCAATATGTGTCAGCCAGGATTTGAGCCCAACCTAAACACAGCCAGAGCATGACCATTATTGATCAGAGGCACAGAAGGGAAGGCTTAACCTTTGAAATGCTAAGAGTCTGCTCTTTCTCTAGTTTTGGTTTTACTTTGGGGGCCGGGGGAGCTTGGATCACTGAATGAAACTGTAAAGGGAATGAAATAATTTGTGTCATTTATGGAGTAAATGGTTTAGATAAGGACCCATCAGATTTTTTCTATGGTCTGGCCAGTTATAAGTCTTTGTAACAGGAATACATCATTGTGTTCAGGGGGTTTTTTTCCTGAATGTCCTGGAATTACACAGTGCATTTTATATACTTCTCTGTGTTTCTGGTGGGCAGTTCTAAGACCCCACGGGTCTTCTGAATTGAGCCAGTGGTGAAACTTTTCTTTTCCCTACAATTTTGGTTGATGTAAATGTGCCGGGGTACATGATCTGAGAGTTAAAATCTGCATTGAGGGTCCAAAATTTTATTGCCTTAAGGCCAAGCATGAACAACTGATGTTTTTCCCCATTTCAGTTCCTCTGCCTGTGTCTTGTTGTTTAAGCTAGAGACACAGTAAAATCTCTGGTGGTCCAAACTGCCTCCTAGTTGTGTCAAATAGTAGCTGTTCATCAATGAGATACTCTGCTATGTAAGATTTCAAAGAAGTGTAGGTGTGCTGAAAGGAAAATGCAAAAATTTTAAGTCTTACTTTTGTGGTTGATATATTCATCTACCTGCTATCTATGAATATGCCTAGTCATACCTTATGCGTGTTTGAGTGTTTGCTTTGTGCAGTGGGATTTTCCTTACTGCCGCAGGAAGAAACCCTGATCTCTGTGAAAGCCTGCTGGTGTGATGGCCCTGGCTCCAGCATCCAGGCTTCATATAGAAGCACACTTCTAGTACATGTACTCAGTATCAACATCTATACATGTTACATACAGCTGTCAGTTCTGTAGCTTTCAAAAATGTAATTTCCAGGCTAGCACAACACTGTAAGTTGTCTGATGCCAAGAGCAAAGGCCAAGTCTTCATTGTTTGGAATGTTTTGTCTGTTCTGCAGAGATTTGCACAGTGCTGTGTCTGTACTTGCTGGCGAGGTGCCTGTGAGTAGCATCAGTGTAATGCAGATACGCCTTACCTTTCTCGCTCCCTATTTCATGCAGATGCTCCAAGCTCAAAGCAGTGTCCTCTGCCCCTCCCATGAGCAGAGGACCCTTGACAGATATGTTCCTTCCCATGTAAAGGTCGCAGGCTGCCACCACCATGAATGCTATGAATAGTTCAGCTGAAGCCGTCTTCAAGCCAGACAGAAAAATAAATCTCTCACAGTGGAAAGAGCTCTTCAACATGATCCAGATTGCCTCAGTATAGTCCCTCGGGACTATTTGTGCAGTGAGATACTCTTCACTGTGAATAGGAGTGACAAAATCTGGCCCAGAGTTAGTTCCCCAAAAATGTAAATATAGAAACTGCTACAGAAACACGTGCAGGGGCACAGAATTCTTTTTTTCCACCCATGATCTTTGCCAGCGAGGTCTCTCTCTCAGAGAGTCACTGCGGCAGGTCAAAGCTTCACTTGCATTGCGGGCTGACAGGGGGAAACATTGCTGATCCAGCTCAGAGAAGCAGGCAATTTGCTTCTATAAAATTACACTTAGTAAAGCTTTTGGGATTTCATGTAGGCTTATCTGAATCATGCGTATCTCAAGTGCTCTCAGTCATGAGAGGAAGATGGGGGTCATATGAGGATGAGAAGCTCTTCAGACAGAGAGTAACCTTTGATGAAGTGCTCAGGCCACAGGCAGGGAAGCTGTCTGCATCTTCTGCAGTGATCTGGAAGCACTGACTGACAGTTTTATTGTCTTTCATAGAGATTTGCAAAACACTGAAACCCCAAACACACACATCTGCATTACCCCATAGATGCTATGCACCTGGTCCCTGGTGTGGTAGGAGGATCCAGGCTTTTGTGCAAAGGGCATTTCCTTTGCACAGGATGGTTTCTTCTTCCCTAGCTCTGCTGATTCTCAGGGAAGTCACTTCACTGATTGCAGTTCTCTCTGTGCCCAGTAAACACTGCTAAGCAGTTAGGGGAAATCAGTCTGAGGTTTCCTCTGTGTGGAGAATTGGGTACCCTTGGCGTAATGCTTGAGACCACTGAGTCAGCCTCAACCAGGAGCTGTCACCCCCATGGAATGAATTAGCTGTGGTAATCTTTGCAAGTGGAGCTGTAAGTAACAAAACTGCTGGTCAGATGTGGGCATATGGTGCTGCTTTTAGCAGTGTTGAATGTGTTTCTATAAGAGTTTCACTGTGTTACACTCATTTGCCAGGAGTTGTTTGACCTTTCCTTTGTGCATGGTATGCATGTGGTGCATGGAGGCTCCATCCTTGGCAAGAAAATTTACTTCTTTCCTTAGAAATACCTCTAGTGTTGGGAGGAGAGATAGGGAATTTTGTTGTTGTTATTGTTAACCTCACATGACTCTTCAGTTCTTTTCCCAGTCTTTTTTTTTTTTTTTGTCTTTTCAATGCCAGTTACAGATCCCAGATGTCAAATAGCAGCAGCAGCTGGCTGCATGACAGATCCCTTAGGCTGCAGCTGGGTGAACACTCCTGGACTTATTCTAGCTGTGTCATAAAAATGGTATGCAGATGATTTCTCTGACCTGTCATGCTTTTCAAATGCCTCTAGCTTCTTTTTTTCCTTCTTTTATTCTGGTTATACACAGAGCCTGGAAATTCAGCCTTGGAGAAATCTTGCATGTATTGTGTACAGGGTCTGTGCATCCAAAGGATGGCCTATCTGTACATTTTTCTTTTTACATAACTAAATGATGCAATTAATAAATACCCAATATTCCCAATACTCTGTTAGATTACGGTTGACTCTGTCGTTCAAAACTCTGCATCCATGACAATTGCACTCTTGTATGAAGATGAAAGGAGAAAGACTAATTCAGGAAGTCTGATTCTCTTGAAAATTACGTACTCGGTGTCCAAATTGGTTGAATAGTACTTTTGGTACTTTTCTCTTCATTAAGTCAATGTGAGTAGATTGATTGAATGTGAATGACAGAACAGATCTTCAGATTTCAACAGATGAGACAAGCAGAAATAAGAGTAAATTTTCAGTAGAAGTATAAATATGTATAGAAGCATAAACACACAATATGCTGTATTATCTCCAAAGAAGATTTTTTCACTGGATATTTTTTTAAGATCACCTGTGCTGGTGAATTTTCTCTAGTAGTTATGCTGTACATTACTTTTAACTAAATCCTTTTTGTCATGTGTTGTAACTCTGCCTAATATTAATGCAATCTGAGCAAATGTATGGTTTTGCTTTAAACTACAGTGTATGTTTTGTAAAGGTAGTATAATTTGAAAGGGAAGTACAGTTTAGGTGTTCTGATTAAACTTTAGTGTCCTCACTCTGAGTCAATAATACCTAGAGGGCTGAATTATTTCATCTCAGATTACTGGGACATATGCTTAAAACTTCAAGGTAATATTTCAAAATATCATTTTCTAATAATTTCCCTCTCCCATGTTGTCAAGGATATTAATCAACTCAAAACAGTTTGTTCTAGAAACAGAAGTGCTCATTGACTTAACCACCATTTTTTCCCTTTTGGGCAAAATCCAGAAAATATATTTCACCAAGTGGGGCAAATACACTTCCTCTAAATGATCTAATCACTTCTGTGCTCTATTTTATCTCATGTTTGTTTTCTCTAAACATTACCTGCAGCTAAAATGAAGGTGGTTGTTGTAGATACATGAGAACCATTCTGGTTGCACATTTCAGAAATAATTGATTTTGCTGACAGACACAGTGCAGAACCCAGCTCAGAGCTCTGGGAAAATGCAGAACTGCCATGCAAGAGTAACTATAAGCTGATAGGATTTGGAGCACCAATGAAGGCAATTCCACTGTCATTTATTTTGATTCTGTAGTATGTTTCTTCTTTATAGTCGCTGAATTATGTCTTGTGCATTACTTTTGAGTGGGGCATTGCACAGCCTACACCTGTGTGGCTTCCCATAGCTACTTCTGCTTAACTCTAGTTCATTTTGCTGCTTCCTAGTCACAACTTTCATCTTCATAGAGACCCCTCATCTTTACAGCTCTCCAAAGGACATCACAAGCTACCATATATACCCATATATGATAATATATGCCATTCTCACTGAAGTTAATAATACTTTTCCCCCTAGCTCAAAGATACTCATATTCTCCCTTCCTGAGGGAAATGCTATGTATTGATCAGTGTTGATGCTTCCCTTTGGTGAAACTGTGCACAGTAGGCCTGTCCTGGGACTCCCTAAAAGGAGGTAAGTCTGTGTGCATTCTTGATTTCTGCCCTTGCTAGGCCAGAATAGAATCCTTGTATTTTTCTCTGGTCTCTTTATCCCCAGCAGTATTCCTTCTCCAGTTGCAATTCTGAAGCAGGCACTCAATGCAATTGTTCATCTCCTTTAATCTCTTGTTGTTGTTAGGAAAGTTCCTGCTGGTCCTTTGTTGTGCTTCCAGTTGGTCAGATTGCTCATTCTCAGTCTCACAGACTGACTGACATGATAGAGTGGCAAAATATTCTGACTGCTCTGAAACAGACTATTGTAAACCTGGGAAACATTATCTGCTAAATATTTTCCATGTTCTGTTTCATGTCTTTCAGCAAGAGGCTTCATTGAAAATACTCTCTCAAATTATCTCTTTTTCTGTCTTATTTGACTTTTGTTTCAGATTGTTTCTGATTCGGCTACATTCAGTTATATCTAAAAATTTTTAAAGTATTCTAGAAGCTTCATGCAACACTTAAGGGAGTAAGAAGTATTCTGCTTAGAAATAGGGTAATACAGAAACTTCTCTTGTTTTTTTTTTCCCTTTGTTTTTTCCCCCTGCTTAAGATATCAATCATTTCATCTCCAAGTCTTATGATTTATCTTGCTTTAAGCTTATCTAAATTGCTGACCATGATCATCATCTTTTTTTCCCAAGTTACTGATCATACTTGCCTCTATTTTCAGCTTTTGCAATGTAAATTCTTCTGATAATTCCCTTCAGTTACCTGTTCTTCCATCTACCTGCTTGATCTCCTCCTCCTTTCTTACATCATGTTACCTAGCCTTCATCTGGGTCAATATGCACAACTTCCCCTGTGACTTCAATGGTCTTGATCATTATCCTTCCTTTTTTCATTTTGTTTCTCTAAAGCCTCCCACTGATGTAAATGTGTCTTTGACTTCAGCACAAAGAATATCAAGCTCCACATGCATCACTGCAGGACTGCTGAAATAGTTTGAGATTTGCTTTGTAAATACTTCTGATCAAGCAGGGTACTTCTCTCCTCAGCTTATTCATGGGTACTCAGTACAAAGAGGGTAGACCACTGATGTCAGTGAAAATTTATAAAAGAATGAAAAATTATAATGTAGAGCTTTTCAGTTAGGGCTTTTGTTTGGGTTTTTTTCCCACCATAAAGCATCATTGTAACACCATAAATTTTTAGTGAGTGCTTGAATTTTATGTCACGAAAGAAATTCCAGTATGCCAGGTATGTAGGATTTGCAGTTCAGATGTCATACATAAACTAGCATATTGAAATAATTCTTCTGAAAGAACCCACTACAGATAGAATTGTAGAGGAGATCCCACCTTGGAAACACCTAAGACAGGCTGTGATATTGCAGCCTTCATGTTTTCACAGGAGGGAAGATGATGTTTTGCATGAAATATCTGGAAACAGAGGGATTCTTCTGACCTGTCACCTGTATTTCTTTAATGGTCCCACTATTGCACAAAATCATAAAGGCAATTACATAGAATTCCCTGTATGAAGAAGAAATGTAAGTCAAGATAGGAAAAAAAGCCAGCCAAGAGAAACATGTCAATAAAGGATGGCATTGAGCTTATCCATGTACACTTCTGTCTGTGATGAAAAAACTACTTTTCTGTTCAAATCTTCTTGAAGTTGAAGGCCTAGAGGAAAACACATATCAAGGAAAAAGAGTTCTTCTTGTCAAGTGATAACTGTGTTTAAATGCTGTATTAAAATGCTTGAAATTTTTGTGGTCCCATGGTGTGACATGACTCTTATTCAATAAAACAGATTGAACCTGGGTTTGTGCCTTAGATAATACATAGCATTTCTGCAGCTTGTTGCAGAATTCAATCCTTATGTATGAAAAGTTCTCTTTTCATGCCCTATGAATGTATTATATAATGAGGAAATACTGCTCTAACCACAAAATTACAAGTATCTGCAGCTCATGAGAGTATCTCCTGACTGATGAGGGGAAAAGAAAATGAAGAAGTTATTAAAATATTTATTTTCATGACAGAACCAGACATTCATGTGGCATTTACCAGATTATTTATTTGATGTATATTTTGACTGCCTGGTGGGGTTTGGGACTAGTACCTGGGCAGCAACTGAGTGCTCCATCATAATTATCCATTAGTATAAAGCCACAAAACAAGGAAAAGCCTAGAGTTAATTTGAATAAAAGATAGAGAAAGGCATGTACTCTGAGCTGCTTTCTGTGACAGTCTTAATGTTGTAGAAGAATGCTAATTTAATCTGTTCAGTAATGTTGGTGAGCTTTCTAATGCCATTCAATACCACTTATATTAGCATTTTATCCATTTGAATTCTCTTCATACATAACTATGTATTTTAAAGTTGTTTAGTCAGAGGTGACACAACTAGAGAGAGAATAGGAATGACTGCAAGATGCACTGTGCGCAGTAAATGATGACGTCAGATAGCCAGTTTTAAAAATATGATAAACAGGAAAACCTCCAAGCAAATTAGGTTTTCTATTTGAAATTCTGAATTAATTCTGCATGAAGCCACAATGTTGTATAGTAATTGTTTTCCTTTTCATATATTTTCCTTTTAAAATTTTTATTAAATTATTAATCTTAGAATTAGTTATCAATTCTGTATTTAATAATTTTCATAGAGATCAAAATCCCTCGGAATATGAAGCACTCCTTTGCATGTATTTTGTAATTAGCTGTAAACATTTACATAATGAACTAAATAGTTAATTTCTGAATGTGATGTGTGTCTGTGTATATGAACCACGGACCTATGCCCAGTGCCTATGATAAGAGATTCTCAGCTAATCAATTCCTCTTCTGGGGCCTCTGAGCCTTCCAGTTAGTTCTAGTCAGTCATCTGGACAAATTCACCGTGGTTAAGAAGTTGCTAAGTGCTGCAAGTTAAAATTATAGCTTTTTTCACACTTCTATTGTCTGGGCTGTCCATACTTACAACTACTGGGCCAAAATACAAGGAAAACCAGACCAACCCTGTCTTCTCAAAGATGTAGTTTGGAATACTCTGACTACATTCCTACCCAAGTATGGTATAATTTAAGGAGAGTAGTGCTTCTTTGTTTGGAATGGTTGCCTCCAAATCTGTGTGTCTGGGTACATTTTTAAAAGAATGTTCACAGTGTGGCATTCATCGCTCACAGGCCATAGCGTGGCAGGGGTTGTCTCATAGACAAATTGGAGCCATGACTGTTGTTTCCTACAATGGACAAGTCAGTGGAAAAAGCTTTTAGCGTCTGAGATGGCAGAGTCCAAGGATGACACAATTGTTGACCAACTTACATTGACAATTTCTCCGAGTTGTACTAGGGTTGGAATAAAATATGAAAGGAAGGGTTTTCATTATAGGAAATTATGGTGGTAGTTTCCACTGACTAAGAATATTACTCTAAATATTTCTTTAGAGCCAGTATTTGTTTACACCTTACAAGTTTCTGAAGTACTTGGGGATTTTCTAGAGGAGGAAGTGGAAGAAGTTGTTCTGTCATTTAAAAAAGCCCAGCTGAATATGAAGTCACATTAGCCATGACTCCTGCTGTCCTGCAAAGGGTGAGGAGTCATCAGATAATCAAGACAGCTCTGCTAGGTGGCAAAGTAGGACAACAAGCAATGGGCAGAGGACTGAAAAGTCCACAGTAAACTAATTTCATAATGGATTTGCTTCTCCTAGCACTGAGACGTCCTGAAACTGGGGCTATGCCCTGCCCTGCCAGAATAGCACAACCAAGGTCCTATTTCACCCATTTAGAAGATGGGTGTTCTTCATTAAGCATGTTTGCTCTTCTTAATAAGCTGTGTGAATCTATTAAGTAGGGAGGCTTGACTTGAATTGATTTGCTTTGTTTAAACATGCTCTAGCTTTTGCTCATGTATATAGCTCATAAAAAGAAACCTGTTTGAGTTTAGCCTAGTATTCCATGGTGATTACTTAGATGTGCTGTCATAGCCAAGAGCTTAGAGTCTAGGATTTTGCTGGCAACAGTGCAGCTGCAGTAATTACAATGATATGGAAAAATGAACCACAATTTAAAAACCAAAAGGGCTATTGCAACTCTTACAGTTACAGAGATTGCTGAGTAATGTCCATTCAATATATGTAGGTAAAATTCATGATGCTTTATTATTTTTGGTAATTAATGTGGATCAAATCTGTTTCAGAAGCTCTAGTTTAAGCATGCAGGTGGGTTTGTTTGGCTGTTTTGTTTAACCAACCACTTAAGAGTCAAGTAGAAGTTTTAGTGAAATTAATTTTCGTTAGTTAATACTTACAAAAGCCTTTGAAGATATTTATTGCCATATATTTGTTAGATTTTTGTCTCATAAGCAATTTCTCCTGTGAAAATTATTTCAACAAGTTTTTGGGCCTGTCAGCAGTATTTTTTTTTTCTTGATCAGAGCCTAAAAAGACTTGGATTTTCAATAGCTTCTGCTGGGGCGAGACACTGGATCCTTCTAAATGCTCTGTGCCATGAATTCTGATACTTCACATTGACTGAAGCAGTCACACATAATAATAACGAAAACCAATGTGAATTTTGAATGCACAACTGTGGCCTTGATTCAACCAGTAAGGGTCAGAAACAGTTTATGAGATTACTTTGACTAGAATGCAGAGAGTTGTATTCAGCACCTTCTCTGAGGCTGAATTCAGATTTCTTATTGGGATTTCTTTCAATGAAAAAGCACTTGATTTTCTTAATTGAAATATCTTTAGTTGAATTACTTGGCCATTTTTGAATAGTTCTTCTTATTCTTCTGGTGACAACTAGAGGTTGAATATACCAGCCTTTCACTGGAATGTACCAAACTTGATTACATTTCTGCAATTTATACCCCATTCCTACTCTAAACGCTTGCTTCATACTTGGTTTGGATGATGTTGACATTGCGAGAATGGTGGCAGTGCAGAAGAAATGAATATAATTTGAAATCTGGATCCTTTGGTTGTAAGGATTGATCCACTTAGATTGTATTGTATGAACAAAAGAAAACTGATGTGCTGTGGGGAAGTGGCCTGTAGCCTTATGAAAAAAGCAGTTGAAAAGTAAAATGAGTGCATCTTTTTGGAAAAAAACCCCATAGGTGATATGACTAGTATGCTTTTGCTCAACACACAACTGTATGTTTGATGCAATTGAAGAATGAAGGAAAATGACATTTCTGAATAATTTCTGGTAATTAGTTTAAACAGAGACAGATTTATGGAGGTGCCATAATTTTGAGTGGCCAGTAATTGTGTAATCTACACCTCACAGACAAACTTTGTCTTCTGTTTAGAAGCAGGTTTGCCATCCTGTCTAACCAGGTTGTTTGGTAATGTTGAAGAGCTAATTTTCTGCTTTAAAGAGAATGTTTGAAAGCTGTGGCTATGATTTTTATGTATTTGGGCAATCAATCAATTTTATTGCTTGGCTGCTTTCCCAGCTCCTGGTTGCTTCCACTACTTAATTTTGTGACGAACAAGCAAATAAATGTTCTAATTGTATATAAAGAGAACTGTTCTGATTGTCATGTTTTGAATTCTTAACAGCAGCTTAAAGTATTACAACTGTGTCCTATCAGCATATCATGGCAAGCCTTGCGAATTAATTTCAGTAATGAGTACGAGGCAAATGCTACTGAAACCCTGCAGTACAGCTCTGACATTTTTTTTGTAGCTATTTCCATGTTTTTTCATCTAATGAGGATTTGTTTTCCTAGAAGATGAGTTTCTTGCCCAGTTTCATCACAGCAGAATGTTTCCAAAATGTGTTGGGTTTGAATTCCACGACAGCCTCCATCAGTCTTCCACAGTTTGGGTGTCTTAAGGGCGAAGGAGACTCTCGACATGTTTGGTACCTGCTGACAAGGAGCAGGAGGTTCTTTGCAGCAGAAGGAGGGTGCTTGCCCCACGGGCACCATGGGACACAGCCCCAGTGGGCAGCGCAGTGAAGGGCAGAGCAGTGGGTGCTCAAGCCCCAGCGTGCAGCCGGCGTCCTTGGTACAGGTGCGGGAACTGCCACGGGGAGAAAACATTCCAGAAGGATTGTGTGTAACCTCAGGAGGCCAGGTGTGAAGAAGGTATCATCCAGGCATTCCAAACTGAAATTTGCTGCAGATCTCTGAGGCACCCACCCACAGCAGCTACTGCTGCTTCCTTTACCATTTGAACGTCTGTCACCTCCTCTCCTTCTCAGTCGCTTCACATCTTCTTTGTGTTTGGTCCCATGCTGAGGTCCATTACTTGGAAAAGCTCAATTAAAATCTGGCCAGCTGCTTCTCAGCTGCATGAACAGTGTTGATGCAAAGTGCTGGCTAGAAAATGTTCTCTACTGATGTTTCATTGGAAGTACTTGGTTTCTGGGGGCAGAGGGAGGTGGCTCCAATTGGCAGAATTACAGTTTGGCCTGGAAAAGAAATAATGAAATCCCACCCCCCAAATTACATACCTGTTAAATCACTTGCTTTGCATTAGAATAATTTCACTGTTAACCTTCATAAATAGGGGTAGTCCATAGCCCACACAAAAGTAGGCAAGTCAAGAATTTGCCTAAACTAATTTTCTATGTGCTCCTGGTACTTGTACTCATCAATCTCTTTTTTCCTATGGAAAAAAACAATGGAAAACAACCTTAAACCAACATTGGATCAAAACTATAAGATCTTAAGATTAAGGAAGTCATGAATCCTTACTCTGTGAAGTGCTGTGCAAAATCAAAGGAAGGAGCAGCACGTTAAGCCCCTTAACTGGGTTATACTTTTTAATGATACTCCGAAAATCATACTTGCTGCAACAAAATATATATGTGTGTGCATGCATATATGCATACACACATAAGGAATTGGAAAAACTAGGGAAAATATAAGGGTGGATCAAGGAAATGACTGAAGAACTGGAGAAAGTGCCTTAAAGGGAAAATTAGGTGTTTTCCAAGTATTTGCCAAGTGTATTTGCTTATGCACAATTCTACATCAAATTCCAGACCAGAGCCAGCTTGCATCCTGCCAGTTTACACCCCAGGCAAAAAATCTGTGTTGAGTTTCTGCCTGACCGTGTAGATTTTTCTTGGAATAGCACAGTCCACTGTCATAAATTTTAAGAGAAAAAATGCAAAAGGTACTAAAACTAAAGGGCTATTAGCAGCAGTGGGAAAAATAAAAGGCATAAGAAAAGCAACTAAGAATATATTAGGGAGAGCTGAAAAACAGCTAGTTGCAATGCAACATTTTGGATGGTTATAGCAGTGATTGTATAATGTATGGTCTCCTGTGAAGACTAGAATTAGATTGAAAAATTTGGACAAGGAGGGCATCATTGGATATATGTCCCTCAGTTAAAGGCAGATAAGATCAAATGAGAAATCAGGTTTAATAACAAGGGTGTTAAAACAAAATAAATAAAATAAAAATTTACAGAAGAGATGAATTTTTCATCTCGTCTAGTCATATATCAAAACAGCTTTCCTTTCTGAAAGAGGGGTTTCTAGTTCTGAAATATAAATTAATGAGCTCACTGAGTCTCTGAAAAAACTTCTACGAGGTGAATAAGAAAATAGTTGATTGATTGCCCATGGGTCAATGGATTCTTAGCAGAAGAACAAAAGCTGGAATAGATAAGCAGGTAAATTTGTTTCATTTTTCAACATCATGGTAGAAGTAGAATGCACAAAGAATGCAGTCTCTCCTGGGTGATTGTTATACCTGGACACAGACTTTTGCAGTTAACAGGAGCATCACAAAACATCTCTAGCTACCACTCTTTGTGATACCTCTGACAAATGTAACACTGGGGAACTAATTTACTTTCTTAGTACTCATATTCTATATAACTGCTAAAAATTATCATCTGAGAAAGTGGAAATGTAAACATTTTTGTTTTCTTGTCATACTTGTTTATTCTAATCATCTAGGCAGATAGTCATATTCCAAGGTCCTCCTGACTTTCTACCCATTAATAAGCCAATTAAATTATGGTTTTATCCAACTGTTAGAGGGACCAAAAGCATTTTTTTGTTGTTTTTATCACTGAACTTCTAATGATAAACATGTTAAGTACTGTATCAGGTCATTGCATACAAGACTTGCAGTTAATGTATAATTAAACCTATTTTAAAAACAATTTCTGCTTGTTTCCTGTATGCATTTTGTTAAAACTCTTTCCAACATCATGGAATTTCATTAAGGGAAAAATAGAAAACAAAGATCACACGCAACCTACTTGCCGTTCATCTGCTTAAACAGGCCATGCATTTTCTAATCCATAAGTGCCAGAGTAAGAATATGTTCATGAGTGGCAGCACTGGTGTATGGTGAATCCTGTGAGATGTCAGGGTTGGATTCATAAGCTTTGAGGGGGTAAGCTTGTCTATCCTGACCTGTGTCACAGGTCTGATGAAATGAAGATGACCTCTTTAATGTTCCACTGACTGGGACTGTGGAACTGGGGCTGTGGGATCCCCCAGGTCTGGCCCATGCTGGAGAAGGAATGCACAGAGAGGTGTATGTCTAAATAACAGGACAGAGACTTGGACCAAAAGAGGGACATCTGACCACACAGGTAGCTGCAGGAAGCAGGAGACAAGATAGCGAGTTGTTGGTTCGGATGTAGCCATCAGTCATGAGCAGCTGGATTTCAATTACCCGCCACAGCTTGCACTGAGCACAAGTGCAAGAGCCATCTGAACACTGGGAAAAAAACAATTCTTTCTGTGGCAGGTGCAAAATATGAAGGAATAATGGAAACAAGCTTTGAATCACCAATTCCCTCTCCTGTTATAACTAAGAACGTGGTAAAGAGGGATATGAGGTGACACTAGAAAAGAAAGTCGTAAATCAAAAGAGATATGATGTATTAATGGAAATTGTGGTAGGATACACATGTTGGTAGGACAATGTACAATAATGGCAAAGGGAGTACAAAACATATGTAAAAATTCAATATAGTTTGTGTTCATATGGTTTATCAAACAGGAGTGAGGGAATAATCAAAAACATCAAGGAAATTTGCAGTCAGGAAAGTAAAGTTTGTTCTTATGGCTATGTAGTTCCAAAACTGGGGTTTGCTTGCCAGGACCTCAGCCAGACCAGAGTAGCTGCAGGTCTGCTGGTTGGGATTGGGACAGTGAGTCTGGAGCACTTTGATTCCTCTGATTAGAATGCAAGTCAAAAATAGAGACAGCCGTCCAAGAGCTAAGTACTGTTGGTAAAACTGGAAACAAGTTTTAAAATAAATTATTACCATTAAAAAAATAGAAGAAAATCCCACAAATATCTGCCGCTCCCAACCACCAGACCAAAACCCAAAACAACAACAACAACAAAACCAAAAACATCACCTAAGAAAGAAACATCTATTTCCACAAATGCAGACAAAAAAAACCCAAACAAATCCCAAACCCCAACCATCTTCATGCCAATCTTTTCTAACAGTTCCTCATGGTCAGCAAGACATGTTTGAGAAAAAAATTTTTCAAAACTTTGCTGTTTAATTTATCTCTTTCCAACTAAAATTCAAGTCAAAGTAACTGTTGCTGTTTTATTATTCACATTACTATAGCTTATCATACATAGTAGAAACAGTCTTTATTTTCATTTGCATTCTTGGCATGTTTTATCTGGTGTTTTTCCGTTCAATGACATCAGAAACCTTTACCTCGAAGCACTGTCCTTTCGTCTGCTCTCCCATTTTGCTTCCCATATACCCCCAAAGATCAAGAAAAGAAGGGGTAGCATGTTAAAAATCTGTTGTGATATTTGGTGCTGACTTTTTCTATGTGCTCTGTATGGGTATAAAGAGCATTATTTAAATGTGAACTTTTCTGAGCCTGTCATAGTTGATTTTTCCATGGATTGGTGTGATGAAACTTAAACGAATTTTAATGGCAGATTTTCCAGCATAGCTTAGTTGAACGTCTTGATATTAAATTTTAATCATCTCAAATGAAGCTCTGTGTGGTGCAATGAAATTCAGCAGAAGTAAGCTGTGCTAATAAGCTGCAAAATATTAATATTGAGACGATTTTTTGTCTGTCTAGTATCAAATGGTTTCCCTGAGCCATAACATAAAATAAGATTTTAGCTACAAACTCAAAGCTCATCTGTTAAAAATAGCTGGGGAAAAGGAGGACATTTGTGTGTTCAGTGTTAGTAGGATGACTAAAGGTGACAAAGAGAAGCCATGTCTGTAGCGGTTTAGGCTTTCATATACCTATGGAGAAGATAAATGATCCTAAGGTGTATTCGGTAGTGTATACCCAAAGGAAATTAGGAAATATTCGACTTATATTGCATTCTGTCTAAAATATAAGGTACTGTCCTGCACTTCAAGTTCATTAAAATGAACTCAAACTGAAATGGAGGAGGCTTTCTGAGGTAAACAGAGAGTCTGCTTTAACAAAAAAAGACCAAGTGAACTTGGCTGGTTTTGTCCAAAAATAATTAAATGTGAGAGAGGATGCTCTGGCTGCTCATGGACATGTCACTAGGACAAATAATGAAACCAGTACAAGTAAATTTATAGTAAAAGGCAATTTAGAAAACCAATGAGGTATAAACTAGCCATGAAGGTTAGAAGATTAGAAGTTATTTTCCCATCAGCTAGATAAGTGAAATTATGGCTTAGGCTTCCCATATTACTGCAAGAAAAGATGAATTTCAAGTAGAAGTTGGTGAGTTTATGATGGGCTATGACATAGGACATGTGGATATGCCCATGATTTTAGACGGTCTGCTCACTCCATGCTCCCTAACTTTAACTTCAAATAGGTGGTTTGTCCATAACTTTATAAAGTAAAATAAAAATAAGTCTTCCAATTCTTTTGCTGTCTCTTCCACAAACCAATGCAAACCCTCAAGGATTAGGTAATATCTTGCATTGTTTATTATTGCAGTGATTTCTATAGCTCAACCAAGATCAGGGCTCCCATGCGTAAATAGAAGGTGATTAAAGAACTTACAGTAAACAATTTATCACTAATTAAAGTAAGTCAACTGTTAAATTAATTTAGAAAATTGCCATTGTATTTTCACTCTTAAGAGTTCTTAATAATTATTTTTCACAGATCAATTTTTGCATTTCAATAGTGAAAGAATTAACTACAAATGTATATAATTATTTTCCTGTATTTTACTCTTCCTGATAAACACTGTCACTTTTGCTTACAAAGCTGTTTCAAAACTCGGATGCAAGGACCTCTCAAACACTCAGACAGCACTGAATACCTTCCCCGGCTAATGCTACATTTTAACAGATCGAGGACACAGACTGCTGGAATAAATGTGATAAGTGGCCAGGAAATGGCTCATAGCTTAGAGAGATGTCTTTTGCATGGTCTGATGATTTTTTAACGCTTTTTCAAAATTCATAATGGTTTTTCCCACTGCATTCTTTTCAGGTAATTTTCAGGTAGATTGGGTAATGTGATATGAACGCTGAATTAGTAATTTTTCAGTTCCGTGCTTTGTTGTGAATCTGATAATGGCACCATTTGTTATCATCGAGGATGAGTATTCCTATCTGTCAGGCCATCCCTGTGCACATTGGTATGCTCTCCACATTGCCCTGCAGAAATGCAGAGCTGTGAACAGATAAGGGAAAGCCACAGCATTTGCCGCACCAACATGTGATTATTTGACTACTTTGATGTTGTCGCACATGATAACTTGTCCTTTGGCTTCAAAGGGATCCCACTAAACTGTAACTGCAGCAGGGGCCTACAGGAACCTCGTTATATGTAGAAAACAATCACACCTTTTTCTGTGGTTCTTCTAATCTTAGCATGTTTCAAGTATATAAACCATATTGCACAGTAATCTTTGCTGGCTCACCTGAATACTTAGGTCAAGGATTTTCATGACTAGTGGCTTTTCTAGAGCCATGTCTTATAAGGCTCTGCAGTCTGTGCTTCACTTTCTGAGTGTTTGAAAGTCTGCTTAAAATATGAAAGCGGTACGTTTGGACAATATTAGTGCTTTTCCTGCTGTTTCAAGAAGTAGAGTGATATTGAGTAAAATACCTTTTTAAAATCTTTTTCTTCTTGATTTCTTCATTTTTTGAAAATCTTTGCTGAGGTACAAATTGCTTTCACAGGTTTTATGATACATTTTTGAAAACAGTCCCACATTATAGTATAAAATAATTGCTTTGAGTCACGTCTTATGCAGACACAATGCAACTTCTGCTTATGTTAATAAAATATATATTAAAATATCAAAAGCAGGTTGATTAGAGCTAAAGAATGTAATGATTTGGAACAATGCAAGTCAAGCATCTTAAAGGGTTTGTTTGCCGTTAGAAATTTAGATCTCTTAAAAAGAATTGCCAAGCTGTAACAAGTCTTTTATTTCACAAAAACAAAATTATGTGGAAAGAGGATATTGCCCTCCAGCAGAATTAAATTCCACGTTCCCCAAATGTCTTTAAATTGCTCTCTGTTCTCTCTGGCTCAGGCTTCCCTTTCTTTTTCATTAACTTAGCAGAGGCAACAGCAAAGATATGTCTTTAGAGAACAAGAATGGAGTTTTTTGAAATAGGAAACACTCATGATTGATTTACCTTTTTTGTCATGACTTTTCAGAACAGTTTATCAGAGAATGGGTGTTAGAGAGGCTGAAGTCTTTCCACTTCACCTGTTCTCTTTGGGAAGGTAACCCTAAAACAGAAATGAAGGCTGAGTACAGCGGGCTGTTGCCCACACAGACTGTTTGGATGTGTGTTGATAGCTGCACCTATCAACAAGGAGCAAATGACTGCGCTCTCTCTGTGAAGTCCAGAAGCTTTAGAGATATGTTATCAGAGAGGTACTGAAGCCTTTGGGTAGAGACAGCTGAAACGCTGCCTGGATAATATCAGGTGGATGTCTGCTTAGGAGTTGCCAATAAACCTGCAGTTTATACATTTAAATATTTATCCAAGGAGACACAGAAAGAAACAAAGGAATTCTCCAGTGGTGTCATGAGCAGCTCTTCACCCGCCCTGGTTATCATGCAGCATAACCACTGTGGTCCCCCTGTCTGATCAGAGGACAGGAAGGTGTAACCATGGTCACACAGACTTTCTACATCTCAAGATAACCAGCTCATGGAGAAGTAGCATGTAGCATGATCTTATTGCTGGTAGCTCATCAAGCTGTGCTGTAGCTCATTGAGAAATTATAGGTTTGACTCAGGATGGAGTGAGTGTGGGGTCAGGCCCTGTGTCACACAGGAGGTCAGAAAGATGGGCTATACTGGTGCTGATCTGAACATTCCTGCATTATCTTCCCACCTCACAGTAGGTGACGTTTTTTGAGCTTTTTAGAAAGATTTTGAGGTAATTTATACCTAAAATATAATCATCCTACTTTAATTCAGGCTAAGACTAGTATCATTTTCAGGCTTGCTGGACAGGGGATGATGTCTGCCTGCTCTTAAGGGCCAGCTGCACCTTGTGCCACTGCTCTGTGCCTGCCACCTGTGGAGAGCAGCTGCCAGTAGCTGGGAACAAGATATATTTCTCAGGAAAGCAGTTGCTGATGATTTGGTGTAAGCACAAATCTCCTAGAAGAAGATTTTTTTCTGGAGAGCATGGAGATTGGGAGGAGAGGATAAGGAAAGATGTGGGAAGTGAAGTGAGTGTGTATGAAGGATGACTGGATGGGGATTAGTTCCTCCTTTGATGATTTTTGAGGCTGAGCAAAGGAAAGTTCTTAGTTTTCCTCATCCATGAAAGCTGTCAGGACAAGCAAAATGCAGAAGTGGAGTACAGAGTGGACCTTGGGAGAGTACCCTAATGTTTTTGAGAGGTTCCTATTTGGATTTAGATAATATTTCTAATCCAAACAGTCATTTGTATATTAAAGCTGTTTTGGAGCCCAAGTGGCATCTGGACACTTGCCTCTCTGCATCCACTAGCTACCACCACTGTTGCAGTGCAGATGGCAGTATGTCTGCCTTGGGGTATAACTTATAATAGGGAGTGAAGGTCTGCAGTTGCCAGAAATTGAATTACCAACAGCCAAAGGTCTGAAAAAGTGGAAAAATTAAATAGAGATAAATCACAGAGAGCTGGTGGCTGCCGTCCAAGTTGTCTGAAAGAACTAAACAACAAAGCAGCCAAGCTGCTAACCCAAATATATAATTTACCATTAAATTAGCACTCTACCTACCTATTAGAAATGTGCTGTTCCAGAGCTTTATACAGGGCTAACCAAATTTACTCTGGCCCCCCAAAATAATAGCTGAGGAAACCTGTGTCACTCCTATGAATTAACCAGAGGAAGCACAAGCGACGCCAGGGCTGGGTGGTTGCTCCAAGCCTCACAGCAGCCCCAGTCCCCATTTTTCCCAGGCAGAGCTGACATGTTTTCCCAGGTGGGCATCAGCTCATCTGTGCTGCCCTTTCCTGGGTGGGAGAAGGAGGGCAGGAAGTAGAGCCAACACCTTTCCCAGCACCAGGGTGGGTTGTACAATGCCTCCTGTGGCATTGGAGGCCGAATTCAGCCTTTTACAGACGTAAAGCTGAACCATAAATACAGGTTTATGGAGGCACTATGGTGGGTGAGAGTCTTCTAAAAGCAGGCAGTGTGGGTTTTATATGTTATGACTTGCAACACTAAAATTTTGCATCACAGACTTTTGATCTTGCAGCACTATTAATCTGGAGCTCTGCAGCAATTCAAAATGTATTCAAACAGTACCATTCAGATCCAGACCTGCTGTTAAAGGCTGTCTGCTAGAATCCCATGCTTAAATGAATAAAAGTTATTATCTGATTTTGTTCCCAATATGTGTGGGGGGGGTTATCTTCCCCAAAAATGCTAGTTTGTCACTATGCAGAAATCCAAAACCTTTATGTTCTCAGCAGTTGCAGATTCCTACTCCCCTTCTTCATAGTGTCAGGATCACAGTTATCACTGAATTAGAAATAGTAGTCCATGGTGAGGAGAATTTCTAGCTTTTTCATTAAGTAAATGCCAATAATACATCAGAAAGTGTAGGAAGAATAATTTCATACATTATTAATCCCCTGCACAGGATGCAAAATTTAAAAGAGATTTGTTTTTCTATGTTTATTTTTCTTAGGTTAGAGAATGGGGAAAAATCCATATTAACTGTATTGAGTTGTACTTGGGAATAAGCAGACTAATGAGAATCTGTTTTTTCCCTCACCTCTCTTCAAGGCTTTTCCCTGGAGGGTGTGCACCAAAGGCAAAAATGGTGCTGTGGCTTTTGCCTTTTAAATGACAGACCATTCTGATGCTGGTCTCCCTCCTGCTAAGGAGAGAGCAGGTATACATAGAAATAGATTAATGCACTTATTGTGCATTTAACTGTGCTATATGTTTCCTTTTACTAATTCAGCAAGCTTGGCTGCCTTCACTGTAGTACGACTGACACGTTGATCCTGGTGTCCCTTCTGCATGTATGAAATTTAGATCTGGAGAAATATCTCACCAACACTTTTTTAAAATTAGTTTAGCTAATGAAGTATCTCCAGAAAGTCCAGAAATTGAATGGGAATGCAAAGACTTACCTGTACAGGTAGTTCTTTCTCTAAAGCTGGTGTAAAGGGCAGTGGCAAAAGACTATCATGCACAAGTTGGATTTTTGAAAAGGAGAAAGACTTTTTGTTTGCCTGGTACCTCCCCCAAGATGCACCTTTAGAAAAAAATTGTTTTTTTTGTTTTTCTTGAAAAAAAAAGGGGTTATGGGCAGTTAAAAGTATCTGTTTCTTCCCTAAATAGTTTCCAAATGGGTATACCTTTTCCAGCTGGACATAGCCTTCCCAAAGTTATTTTTCCATCAAAAGGAAAAATTTTCACAAAATGTCTAATGAAAATACTTATCAGCATGAGCCAATACTGAACAATACACAGGATGCATATTCCTAAAGGCAAGAATTAAACAGATATCCAAAAGTCAGTTTGCCTTCAAGAAGAATGAAAATACCAGAAGCATTGAATATTGAGATGGAGGAGAAGAACCCTGTGGCTCCTTGCTCAGCAGTTGGTGTTGCCTGAAATTCCCAGTCAGCATTAGCAGTGAAGTGCCATGAACGATAATTGCTTTAAAGCCCCATCACTGACTAGGGGCACCACATTAGAGTGATCATGTTAAAAGTTCTGGAGGACTAGGGAGGGAGGTGAGATGAGAAGAATAACAAGCAACAAAACAGGCTGGGGTGAGGGGAGAGATCTAAAGTTTCCTAAAGATGAATCCATCTCAAAGAAAAAATACAAAAGACTTTTTTATATTAATACATTCCTAAAAATAATAAGAAATACCTATTTGTATAGAAGTAAAAAGAGAAAGGAGGTGGGATCCAGTGTATAGGGCAGCCTGTGAAGCAGCAATCAAGAGACTGGTTCTATTCTTAGCATTTTATTCTTCTGCACTTCTTTTTCCTGTCACTTTGCTAGCCTGAAAGATCTCTGCAGCAGATTAGTAGCTGTGAGAGCTGTGTGATTTATAGAGCAGCAGCAAAGCTGCCAGTTCTCACCTGTCATTATTGTAAAAATTATAATGTCTTGCAGTTTGCTTAAGCTCAGTCTCAGTTACATGCATGTACATACACAATTTCATCAAAAAGAGCCACTACAATTGTCTTTACCTTCTTCGACTCTTGGGATGTGTTTGTCAATTGGAGTGTGCAACAGTATCTTAAATTTTCTCTTGAGAAGTCAGTTATTTCAGAGGCATTCACAATAAGGGAAGAATTTAAACACACCGTGCAAGACTTCTTATCTTTTTCCAGCATGAATTTTCTTTGTGTTACAGCTATCTGTGAGCCTTTGGCAAGATTCTTTTGGAAGTTCTCACTTTTTTTTTTTCCAACTCTTGAGTATGGTGAATAACACTGAGTCATCTGCACACATTCCCGATTCTTTGATTTTTTTCTCCTCTTTTCTGTTTGTTCATTATTAGTTGGAACTGAACACTAGGATTCAAATCACCTAACTTTTGAGGTTCATAATGCAGAGGTTTAAATCTGAGTCAGTGTCCCCAAGCTCCTTTTGCAGTCTGTGAAGAGGAATAAATAGTTGTAAGACATGATTCATCTCGTGTTAAACTCGATTTGTGAAACGGGTCAGATGAATCATATCTTAGAAGCCCTCTACAGACCTAATCTTGCTTAAGCATGAAAGAGAAACAGTCTTGTGTCAGATCTGAAGAAAAGGAAAAAGTAAGCCTATGTATCTTCTTCTTGGAAGAGTGGGAAAGGACGACAGCATTGCTACGCAAGGTTATTTATATTCCCATGCCATAACCCAGGTAACATCCCAGGTATGGGTTGGCATGAACCAGGAGAAACAGTTGCACCAGCAGATGTGTGTGGTGGAATAAAGAGGGGCAAGGATGTGAGGGGAGGGCAGGCACACCACTGGGTGAAACCAGGTGAGCTGTGATTAACCTGACCCTAAATCTGACGGGGTAGCCCTGGCCTCTTGCAGCTCCTCCACCCCTGCTGCCTGCTCCTGCTGCCTCCCCTCCCAACTTTGCTGCCTCTGCTGCCACAGGGAAGCAGTGACTTGATTATCCATGCAAATATTATCTCCAAATAAAGAGAAAAAAAGGAAAAAAAAGTGGATTGAAGCTGGATCTGGGAGCCCCTCAAGCTTGCCTCATGAGTGCTAGGACTGACATGAGAGGGAAAAGCAGAAAACCTCTGGGGAAAAGGAACGTAGTCCTTGTCAAAGTATGTTTTATGGATAGTTCTCATGAGTAGAGCAAAAGATGTTGTATTCTGGACAACTCAAAGTTATTCTTGCCTGGAGCTTGGAAATATTATTCCCTTCTTTGTTTTATTTTCTTTGACTCTGTAAGGTTTCTATCCTTGAAGTACTACAAAGCAGAGACATTATCAGCTTCTCTGTGTTACCTGAGAGCGTGTGAAGCAGAATATTTGCTGAGGTGTTTTTGCGGTGATACCAAAGCCTATTACAAACATGATTCTTCACACCAGAGGCTTTTATTTTTGTGGTTTTGAAATAGTAAGCAAATATTCTCAGAAAATGTATGTTCTTTTCAGGAAATGTAGCCAATAGGATATCTGTTTTGCCATCTCATAATGATTCTCTGGTATTAAAGTCTGGCCAGGAATCAAAATTTGATATCATTTATGAAATATCTAGACAGTGTACTAACTAGATCACTAGTGTACTAATTAACTCACTAGAAGTGATTTATTTCAGATCTCCAAGTATATACTTAATATTGGCTAATGGAAAGAAGCTTCTGCATGGCAGACTAGGGCACGCGGGTTGCATTCTGAATTTTGACTGAAATATTTGATACTTAAATTCTAGAACGGCAGGTAAAATTTACAAGACTGAAGGTTACAAGTCAGTTCACATCTCTTGACAATTACACTCATGACAGAAACCAGACCTGCACCAACAATGCCAAGTGGTCCAGCTCAGTCCTGGGCCGCAGTGGGAACTGGGGTATTATCAGTACTAAGACATTTCAGTCCAGAAGTAGACTAATTGGATTTGGAGGTTTAGTATTGTAGCAACTAAAACAAAAAGTCAGTTCTACAAACATTATGTCTCTATGAGTGCCTGCAATTAAGGCAGCCCAGTTTTAGCAAACCCCTCACTTTCTGAACAGCCTGTTTTTCTTTGAAGCTCATGTTGATTCTCTCTCCAAAATGTATATATTGGGAACATGATGGCTTCTTTCACACTAAAATTTAAATAAATTAGGGAGGCTGAGGGAAGCAAGATTTAGGGGTGTACAGATACAAGTGAGGTATCTAATTTGAAACTGAATTGAATTTGGCTAGCTTGGAGAAAATGTTTTGAATAAATAAATAAATTTAAATTTCTTGTGAAAAGTAAGCTGATAATACAGAAAAAACCCTGCAAGTTAAGAGCGAAACAGCTCAAGATGAGTGCTGATGCTTGTTTTAGTCAGGATACCCATAAAATATTCTGAAGGAGGAGACTACCAGCAAAAGGTCTCTGGCCCTTTTTTTTTCCATCTCTCTTTCATTTTCTTGTATGTGTCCTTGGTCATCAAATTATACAAGCGAATTGATATTTTAGCTTTGAAGCTATGCAACCCAAGATGCATTGGGAATGTGCAAATCCACAGCTGAGAAACTGGAAACAAATGACAGCTCCATATACTTTTCAAAACTACACCAGTTTAAATCAATTGAGGACTCAAGATAATATCTAGGAAGAATCATGCTCCTAGCTTGCTCTGAAGTCCATTTTCATTTTGTCATCTTGTATATAAGCCTTGCTGACTTTTATCTTCATTAATAGGTTGATTCTGTATTACATCCAAAAAAGCTCTTTACTTGAGCTCCAGTCCCGACAGAAAGTGTCAATAGAGAATACTGTGATGTGTGTGTCGCATATGTGACATATATTTTTAGGTTTTAAATGAGATGTAAGTCACAGTGTAGACTTAAGCCATTCCAAGGAGTTAAATGTCACCTGAGAAGAAAAAGAAATGTATCTACAGTTCACAAAATACAGCTATGAAATTTAATACAAAAATATGTTCACCAGGGAGCAAGAGGAAAATACGTCTAAAAGTGTACAGAATCATAGGATAGTTTGAGTTGGAAGGGACCCTTAAAGATCATCTAGTCCAATCCCCCTGCAATGAGGGTAATAATAGTAAAGAAGGTATTCTAAACCACCTTCTCTTCTGTCCATAAATGATGAATCTTCAGGAGCTCACAGTGAGATCTTCTGTCCCTGTGAAGCAAAGGGATTTCACCCAGGCCTGTCCTTTTGGTTTTGATCTTTTTGGAGGGAAGGAAGCATGCTTAGCTGTAAACAGGATGAAGGCTGCCTTCCTCAATCCTCAGAAATAGATATGAGAAGCATGTTCACTGCAACACTTTTTTTTTTTTCTGAATATCAGGCTCAGACTGAAATTAATGTGGCCATGGCATTTTCCCACCATTTCTTCACAGGGCTCTAAATGGTCCTATGAAGAGCCAAAATCATATTTCTTTCCAACGTATGTGAAGGCATAAGTTGACATAGAGCGATAGACTTGAAATGGTGACAGAAGGAGTTCCCAAAACAGTTCTCCAGAGGGGTGAAAACAAAGTCTTCCCATAACAACAGGGGAGGATATCAGAGGACTTTGTCTCTCTGCAGTCAGAAACCTGGGTGATGAGCACCTGAACTCATTGTTGAGATCCAGTTATTAAGGTGCTTAGAAATGCCTCTGCCCGAATTAAAGTGCAAACGAGACCATATGCCAGTGACAAGGGTTTTATTTGATGAGACGGAGGTAGAGAGAGAGGAAAAAAGGAAAATGGGTGGGGGGGACAGAAAGAATGACAGGGACAGAATAAGGAAAATATCACCACTCCATGGATCCCAGCGATGCTCTGTTGATGCTCTCCAGCTGGTCTTCTTGGTCATGAAGGTTCCCCTGAAAAGTGTAGACTCTGTCAAGTGCAGTCCTGTGGTGCAAAGCCCCTCATGTGAAAGTCCCATGGATGTGGCCTGTGGAGTTGGGGGTTCCACAGCTGGGCCAGTCTGTATAATGGAGGATGGGTGTTTATTGCCTCTTACCAGAGGTTACACCATGCACCCGAAATCTCCTCCCCACCCTCCTCAGTTGGGGGGTGGGAGTGGTCTGTGTAAACCTGGCTTTTGTGAGCTGTGCTCTCCCCCCAACCTAGACTCAGCCAGGGATGATTGAACAATGGGTTTCCCTTTATCTAATCAGCAGTTCAAAGTCTGAGTCTTCAGGGAGGCTTCTTTGGTTGTAGCTTCTTTATAATGAGCAAAAACTTTATATCAATGTTTGAGGCATGAACTATTTTCAGTCTCTGACACTCAGGAGGAGGAAGCATGTGAGGAAATTTTATATGTATCTATTAGCGTATATTTGCTATTCTAAAAAACTCAGCCTCCCTAGTGAACAATCTGGAGGAAATTTTACCCACGGGAAGCTGAGATAACCTTTCTCACCCTGAGAGCTGGCTGTGGATCCCACTGGTCTTGTCCTGCTGCCATCACCTCCTATGGTTACTCTTCTGACAAATTGATGGCAGCTTATTCTTTTCAAGCTCTGGCCCCACTGAACAGAAAATGTCAGATAATATACAGCAAAGCACTGCTTGTATGTTTGGAAAACCTAGAGCATGCCATGTCTGTATGAACTGTGCTAAAATGGTAACATATTTAAATTACATCCTGCCTGGTGTTGCAATCAGCAGAGTCACACATGGGCATTTGCGTTGCTCTCCCTTTGGTACTGCTGTTAGGTGCTCTGGCAATGTGCTTTGTGAAGCTGTTCAGGGGTCTCTCCTGTGATGAGTTGACATTTTAGCATTAATGGGAGCTGCTGGTACTGATGGAACTGGAACATTGTTCTTTTCCTTAAATTTTGTCCATTTTGCTTAACGAGTACATAAGAGCTACCGGGATGTTTCTTGAATGTAACAGGTTAAAGGATCACTGTACTAGGCCACACACTTCTCTTGTGTAAGCTGAAAGTAGCTAAGGCAGACTGTTCAGTTTCTGAAAACCAATTCCTTTTTTTTATTTTACTCTTCCACCTCAGAGAAAGAAAACAGCTCCTAGCTGAAGACGTTCTTCCTCCTTTCTCTTAGTACAAAGTGCTCTCTGAGCAGAAAAAAGTTCAAACTTCCATGACAAAGCCAAAAAAAAAAAAAAAAAAGCATGAATTTCTAATATTTGCCTAATGTGATTTCTCCTTATGTTGTAACACCGATGCGGAGCTCTTGTTTCCCTGAACTGGCTGGAGGATGAAACACGGAGGCTGTTTACAAAGGCTGACATTAGGCACAGGAAGTTCATCTCTTTATACTGCCTTTAAAGTTAGAGGTGCTAAAATGGATGACTCAGAGAAGAAGCAGCTGAATTTAGGTGCCCTTGCTTGCCTGCTGAAAGGCTGTAGACAAACTAGGCTGCCTTAAATTGTGAGTGTATCTTTTAGTATAAAAAATACTCAAATGATATATCTTTAAATATGCTCACTATTTTGATCTGTGCCACTGCTCTCACACACTTTGGCAGATGGATGTCTTCCATTTGTCTTCTTCTTCAGTGGTGTATCACAAGCATCAGCATGAGCAGTAAATCTCTGCTAGAGTTACCCATGCTTTATTATTTTTGTTAATAGTCTGTGACAGATCATTGCTCTGAAAAAGGGCCATAAAATTATTCAGGCTAATAAAAGACAGAGAATTATACAGGGGAGAACTTATAAAATGCCCAGCAGGCCACAGCCATGGTCCAAGGTCACATGTTTATAATAATTTGGAGGATTAGGAGCCAAAATTCTGCAACTGGAATTGAGGGTCAACCAGTGTCATGGGGACAATTGCACATACTAGGATTTTCTGTGTGTTAATCAATTTAATATTTTATCCCTGTGAGCATTGGCTGCTAATGCAGAATGGAGGAGATTGTAGAGTGCTTGTGGTGTAGAGGCCAGAGAGGTCATCAAGTGCATGAAGGCAGGAGCACATCATACATAGGAGACACTGTGCTTGCAGCATTTGTGTTGGCTCTCATTGTGCTCAATATGCAGTTGGTTGGTACACGCCCTATTTACCTGAAGGATTTTGTTTGCTTTTGTTTACTGAGAAGTCCTTTTAAAGTTAGCATTTTATGGTCCTGAATAGCATGCAGTGTTCTGTCATCATGCATGTCTGAGCACAACTTTCACAACAGCCCTTGTGTGAGTTCCAGACAACGTGGGAAAATTCTGTTAGCAGGGGTTATGTTTTGTAGATGGGGACCTGTGTGCTGCTGCACATACCCAGCTGGCAGAATGATAAACCACAAGTTTGTGTTAGCAGTGTAGAGCTGCTTTTGCATTTTCCGCTCACAGCAAGGACAGAGTGATGAAAAAAGGCAAGTAGACTCCAGTCAGTACTGCTTTATGTCTTCTCCTCCCAGCTCATGCTGTTTCTTTCCTGAGGTTTTCTCCATTTCATTTTCACCTGCCACCTTGCTGACAGAGCTTCCTGAGCTCTGCAGTGCAGCATCTAAAAGATGGTAGGTTTTTAACTCATCGAGGGTCCTTTCTGATAAACATCTCCATGGCACTCTCCAGATTCTCAGAATCATGCTCAGTTGTTTATGAGCAGGACAGCATTTCTTCTTGCTGTTGTGTAGTATAGTCTTCTCACTGGTTTCTGTATCTCCCTGTGGAGATAAGGAAACCAGAATGTAATGTACCTGTGAGATGCTTTTTTGAACATGAATACCTGACTACTGAACACCATTTTTTATTATCTTATCTAGGAAGCATTCCTTGTTCCTTGCTGAAGAAGTAACTCTTCCTCTGCTATCTTCAGACACTGGTTAGATGGGTGGCAAATAGGAACAGGCAAAGCAATCCTTTCTCTAGTTCTCAGCTCCCTGCTGTTCTGGGCAGACTTGCAGATTCCTTAGAATGGATGCCCTGCATGCGTTTTTAACACAAAGGCATTGAAAGCATGATGGAAAGCTGCTGTGGTATAAGTACTAAAAGCAAGTTGACTTTGACTTATGACTTCTGCTGAAGCAGAGCTGTAGCTGTCCATAATAATTTCAACATGAGTTGAGTGCATGAAAAATGGTAGTTGGTAGGTGGCCTTATCTCATCTTAATCTGTTCTAAACCAAGCCTAAGTGGTGTAGTATTTGAGGGAACCAAAACATTGCATTTTCCTGTGTTCAGATGATCAGTAAACATCTCAGAAGTTACAGTCCCTGATTGTTCACTGCAATATCTGTCCATTCTTTTTGCTTATGAATTTTCCCTTCATACCAGACTGAAATTCCTGTTTCATGCTTTTTATGGCCTGTGATACAGACACAGAGGAAATGTGCAGTCACAGTCAACTGTGCTGGTGTGGAAAGCAAAGGAGGGGAACTCTGGATGTGAAGAAAGGTGTGCTAATAGTGTGAAGAAGCCAGCAGACAGAAATGTGGAAGTTGACTCTGCATGGGAAGCTCAGGGGAGTGTGAGCACTCAGGGGCTGTGAGAGGTTCTCCTAATGCTAACTCCCGGATTTTGTGGGGCTCAGGGTGGGAGAAAGCTCTCCAGGAGCTACCAGGTGCCAGTCATTCAGGCCCTCTAGTTTTAGTTATCATGGCCAAATGAGCAGAGGGTGCAATGCAGGAACAAGCACTGCACAGTACATGTGCTCAGCAGTGGCACACGTGGTCAGCCAGCATGGCTTTGTGGGGTCTGCATGGTTCTCGTGAGGTGCAGCTAGAAAACATCGTGCTGAGTCTCCTGTGGTTGAAAAGGTGCTGGACCAGGAAGGTACATGTTTGAAAGAAAGCAATTAGGGAAGGCAGCAATTGCAGCACCATCATGTACATATCTATTCATACGTGGTTAATAGCATAAGCAACTCTGGCTGTCTTTTGGGAAATTGTGCTCCTTCTGTGTTTCATTAGCTAATAACTCTCTGACAACTGAATCATCAAATTACAGTAAAAGAATAGAAAAATATTTTCAAGAGTGAAAATTTTAGCCAGTGTCTGACAATTATGGATGTACTCTCTTTCATTGGAAAAATTATTTAGATAAGGACATGGGATACATCCAGTAGAAGAAAGAAATGCGGACATGTCTGTCACTACAAAAGTACCTGAAAGCAAGAAGGTACAGGAAAAGGAGGGATAAAATGGGGTAGAGTTAGACATTTGAATATTTCAGTAGCATTAGCTGCAGATATTCTGTATGTAGCTTATAGCTGCTACTCTCCATTTTTGTACTTAATAGCATACAGAAAATGAAAAGAACTAGGTAGTTTTGAAAACTTATCCGATTATTAAACTCTAAAGCAGAAAGGTCACTGTTGTGGTAAATGATAAGAATTTTGGCATGTTTCAGTTTTATTGCTGTTCATGCACATCTTTCTGCTCATACCTATCCTATGTGGAAAAACATTGCCATTCATGTTTCCATCAAGTGTTTGAAGTTACATTAGTAGTTCACAATCCAGTTTGGTCATTTGCTCACATTATTAAACACTGGTCTTTATTAATTAAGGCATCCAAAAATTTCCCATGCTTAGTATATTTGTGCATGCTTCAAAATATTCTAGAAACTTACCATTTTTCTTAGCTTCTAAATTTGCAATTCCTCAGTACACTGATAAAAAAATCACCACGGGATGAAGAAGAAACTCAGTTTCTGCTCAAGGCCCTGCCTCTGAGTCAGCACACGACTTGGAGAGCCACATTTTGGCACAGTTGCTCGAGGGGAACAGCACCTTGGTCAGAGTGGGGCTGCGCCAGTGAATCCGCCTCCCTGGCAAAGAGTTTCCACGCATGAATAAGCATCAACAAGGACTCTGGCCATTAGTGTTTCTGCCCTGTGAGCAGAAACAAAAGTCTGGGGGTTGATTTGTTTGTTTGTTTTCCTTTCTGAAGCATGTTCTGATCTTTTGATGGCAAGTGCTTTACAAACGCTGAATATGATGACATGCTTCCCAAGTAAGCAAGTAAATAAGTTTAGTAATGATAGCCTTGGCCTAGTGTGCCATTAGTCTGGGCACTGTACAGTCATAATGAAGGACAGCATTTGTTGTGCAGAACTGCAGAATTAAGGGAGGGGAGATCAGACAGCTGCAGCAAAAAGTTAATTATCAGGCAGGATGAGACTGCATTGGTCAGGCTAAAAAGCACCCTACTGGCCCACAGGTTATCTAACCACCACTCCTGTTGGCAATGCAAGGTCAGATAAGGGAAGAGATTAAAATTTAGCTTAGTGAATATCTTCAGGGGTCTGTTTTTCTTGCATATATAGTGGCAATTAAGTCAGTAATGTCAGAGTCCATATAGGTGAAGAAGTGGTTGGAGACTGCACTGTGACACAAAATACCACAGTTAATGAAGGTCTAATGTCTCCTGTACCAAGGTGAATATTCCTATATTTAAAGTACTGTATTGTATTGTATTGAACTCCTCCATTGGCAGTGTGACTGCCTTCTGAGAAGCTGATCATGCTTTCCCTGATCTCTTTCCTTGATGAGCTGCCTGAAGAAGTAGAGCAACAGCAGAGTCATCATAAAGCGTCACCTAGGTCTTCACTTCACTCACTGTTACACGAATTATTAATAAGTTATTATGACCAGGTTTTGGGTATCTGAGCAATTACAGTGCCATTCGTGTGGTTTTCTACAGCGGCCAGGCAACAGGAGGAATGGCCTGAGCAACTCTGTTCATTGACAGCAGTTAATAACTTTTACATTTCCTTACCATCTCCAGGTGCAGGGCTTCAGTGAAATTAAACAAAATTGCTGACCTCCTGCAGAGAGCTCAAGAAATTGTCCATTTCTCTTCACAGGGCAGGGTTGTTGAAATGGTATTACTTCAGAGACACTTTGAAACAATGTATTTACACTATCTTATAAATGGAATCTAAGCACTGTTGTTTGTTTGTTTGTTTTTTTAATGGAAAAGTCCACTGAATAATTTATATACATGCACTAAGACAATTTCAGGAGACTAATACTGTCTAGGTTTCAAATACATAAGGATTATTAAAGCCTCATACTAAGGCAACTAGAGAAAGTGTTCTCCTGGAAAGGAATTAAACAACAGTTGTGAATGTCTTTTCTTAATTTATCTTTCTGTTGTGCCTGCAGGCCTTCCTAATCTTGTATTGTACTGACATGATCTAAAGAGGCATTATAGCTCGGAGCCTTGGTAGGGATGGGATGAAATAGTTTGGTGAACATCCCTGATGGACCAGGGAGGGGAGTAAGAGGAAAGGTCTCTTATTGCAGCCTGGACTGAAGCCTATTTATCTAACAGTTTAATCCTCCTATCAGAAAGGCATTCTTTAGCATTTTCTGAAGAACTGCATATCTTTAATTTCCCCTTCTTTCAAAGGGTGATTCTTTCATAAGAAGAGGTAGGGGAACCCATATGCAAGGGAGAGGGTGACTGTTCCTTCTTGTGGAGCACAGGGCAGCAGACCTGGGGCCAGGAGGAGGGAGGGCAGTGGGGATGGGGGGAAACACCATGAGCCTCTGAAACTGCAGTCCTTTGATGTGGGGGCCAAAACCATCCTGGAGACTGAGCATCTGTGCAGAGGTTGCCACAGCTTGGGAAATCTGGGAGCTCCTTGAAACCAAGCAGGACAGTAAGGGCTCACCCTGCAAGGACACAGTGAGCAAGGGGAGATGCTTTGTACAGCCTTTGCCTTTCTCTCTGATGGACCTAGCCACTGAAGGTTGCTCAGTATTGTTTGCCTTTCTCAATTTGAAACGCCTTTTGCTCTTCCTTGGAAAATTCACTTCATGGAAGATGTTCAAGCAAATCCACCTCAGAGCTTTAGTGTCTTGGTGGGGTAGAGCTGACAACAGCTAGCTGACTTCAGTTCCCACAGTGACAAGTAGGAAACCAGAAGAGAGACAAATATCTGTGGTAGAGGCCCACATTTTCTTCCTTAAAAAATGGCTAATGCTGAAACAAACCAAAAGCCTGGCATGAAATATGTACTTTTTCAAATGCTAAAACAGTTGGACAAGGTCATAATTTTCTTTCTTTTTCCCCTTTGCAGAGCTTCTAAAGAATTTGGATTGTTTGTTTGGGGATAGCTGCTGCTGTTGGCAGGGGACACTGCTTGTTTTCACTTTATAACTCTGATCATGGCTTCATGCAAGGCAAGGCAACCAATGAGGCAGTGCTGTGTGCCAGGGGTTGAAAGCTGAACACCTGCAGCAGGGGAATTTTCAGACCTGATGGGTTTAACATTACTGGGGGATTTAAGTAATATTTTTTATTTTAAGTAATTAATTTTGTAGTGTTCTAGGGAAGGTTGATGGCTGGCTAATGCTTTGGACAAAAGGATGCTTGTTCGATACGTGTTTTCTTGGAAATAAAGACTGGTATCAAATGTATTTTGAGACACTGACACCCTGCTGCTTGAGCAATACTGTTGGTGTAGTCAGATTGCCAGCCCCCTGCCCCTGCCACCCTGCCCTTTGACCAACACCAGCAGCGTAGGCAGGATGCCACCCACAATATCCGTGTGAGGTATGTGTCTCTCAAATCACACTGCTGTTGCCAAAGCCAAGGGTCAGCATGACTCTTACCCACACGTAAATGGCATTTTCATGGCTGGTTGTTGCTCCCAGGTGACCTGGACACCAAATGTCCCTGGATGCCCACGGGTGCCACGGCGTTACTTGTGCTGCTGTGTTTGCTATCAGTGATCAGTGGAGCTGCTGTATGGGTGTGCTGCTGCTCATCTCTCCTACTGGCAATAACGCTCTGTTTTATAAACTATTCCAACCATAGATACCCAGCAGATAATCTGGGAAAAAACAAAGGGCAGCATATTTGTGTCAGAAACACATGGAAACCTTGCAGTGTCAGATGTGCCTTCTCCTCTCCTCATTTGATTTCCAGCTGCCATGTCCTGATCATCTCCGTGCTGTAGTGCTGTGGCCCCTCTTCCTAAATGGTGGCAGTAGTAAGAACAGTAGGGCTGGCGCATATTTGCTTCGTTTGATGCCCTTCATCACCTCCTGGCAGCAACTTTCCCCATATTTGCTGTGTGAAGAATCAATAGTTTAAAAATAGAAATGAAGGGAGGAAGGAGAAAGGAAGAGCCTTCTGAGACCAGCTTCACCCATGATTTTGAAAAGCCTGGTTTCTTTTTAAAACCTTTGCTTTACTGGTGACATGATCACAGGACTCCTTGTTGATGTCTGTGTGTTTTTATGTCATTGTAACTGACTTAACTTTGTTTGTTTTTGTCTCCTCTTCTCTCCCAGTGGAGTTTTTATACTGTGATTTGGCTTCCATGAAGTCTATACGGCAATTTGTGCAGCAGTTTAGAGCAAAGAATTGTCCACTCCATGTCCTGGTGAATAATGGTGAGTTCTGGTTTTTTTCTTCACATATCTGCAGGGGAAGATGTGACAAATGGAGCTCTCGTCTATCACTTCACATTTCAAATAGATTATCTGAACCATACAGCAGGTTACCATAGGGCTGCATTAACTGGGATGTCTTTCTAGAATTAAATTGCATTTTTTGAGAGATTGTCAGGAGAGCAGTCTGAACGCTTCAATGCCACACCTGCTCATGATGTTATTGCAAGTCTGGTTCCTTTGCTGTGATTTTTTAGCTCTCCAGCACCAAAAATAATGAAATTTTGCAAGAATTGGAGCATCTCTAAGAAAAATCGAAAGAGAAGCTGCACTTCATGCCAGTAGAAAACCTGTCTTTTCACTTACTTTCTCTCCCCTTATAATTTTCCCTGTATAAACACTTGTTTACTGTGAGACTGAGTCACTGCATAGTCTCAGGTGCTACTGGTAAGTTGTTCATAAAACTGCATCCTCAGTGGTCAGAGCGCAAATTAAAAGGACAATATTTATCTTGCATTCATGCAATTATCAAATGAATCCCATTATTCTTAGGGATTTTAGCTTTTGTTATTCATCTACTTGCTATCTAATTTTGTATTATAGCCACAGTATTTTTGGAAGCCAGGTGTACAATAATTTTCCTCCATAAACCATGCATGCTCTGTTTGCACTGTCCTAAAGGGGAATTTTCACCTGTCTATTTAACTAGGGGAAAAACCCACCAGCAACAATTTAGGCTTCTTTTAGAAGTTTGCTGCTGTTATATGCTGCTGTTCTTGTTTTCCCAACTATTTACATATGTTTTTATTAAGACATCCCAGAGAACGTTTTCTGTTTTCCTGTGCACACTTCAATCCTAGTGAGAGCAAATATGCTGTAAATAAATGGGTTTGTTCTATTCATTGATGCCTTAAAGATCTCTCAGTAACACAAGTAGATACTGCAATAAAAATTCAAGCGTTTTTTATTTGCTGATTGATATGAAGCATTTGTGAAATGTTCAGTTAAGTGTTCATTTTTCTTTGACTAGTCAAAAAATCCTACTATTATTATTTTAATTGTGCAATAATTAGAGGTAATGGATATTTAAGCCTAGTTGCAAAGTCTTTCCTGATTTACTTTTAAACATGCAGAGTAAAAACTGTTACACATATGGGAACAACACTATTTGAAAAAAACCAACATTTTGTGGAAAAAAGGATTTTTAATTCTATGAACCCATCAGGCATCCCCTGCCCTGCACTAGTTTTCAACATGAGCAAAGCCAGCATTGTCAGCAGGGGCTTGGAGGCCAATTGGGAGAAAAATGATGAGGCTGAAGCAACTGGGAAGCCCTCTGGAATAAAGGATTTTTCTTCTGCCCTAGCCTCTGCAGAATTGGAATGGATGAAAATTAAATATGTCTACTCATCCAAGAAACAAAGTTGCATGAAAATAGGTCTCCTAATATTCCTAATATTTTATAAGACCAAAGAGTGTAAGCCCAAAACTTCTTTTAAGAAAGGTGCTTGAGACTGAAATTTGCCTGATTCAGTCTATGTATTTGCGACTTGCAAGAAAGGCATGTGATTTCACTTATGCTTTTTTACCAAATACAATTGCAAGAGAAATCTGTTGTTTGAGAAAATCCCTTTAGCATCTACAATGAAATGAATGATCCAAGTCTGCTTTTTGCCTTATCTTTAACAGAATCACATCCAAAGCATAGGTAAAGAATCCCATAAAACTAGGTTAGTCTCTGGCCATTGCCCAGAAATGACTCCACTTTTGCATGCTCTTTCTTGCATCTTTTATTTTTATGGTCCTTTTTATTTGCTTTTGTAAATAATCTGTAGCATTTAGTTTTGTTACTAGTTTCATAGTGAAAGCCCAAATGTTTCCTTGCTACTTAAGAGGAAAATGAGCATACCTTAAAAAGGATAAATGGCCTGATACAAAAACAACCAGTGTTGAGCACAATCAAGACAAGTGCTGACCTTTGGGCTATCTGGGTGGCTTTTCCTTTTCCCTTTCCCTTCCTCCTTCCTCCTTTTTTCTTATTTTTTTTCTGTAACTCAGTGCAGCAAGGAGGATGATTCAGTCCATCACGGACTGCAGAGCTGGAAGCTTTACTCTCTCAAAAGGCTCATCACAGTTGCCAGTTCCACTGCCTTTCCCACAGGATTTCCTGGACCCAAGCTTGGATGTCTGGAAGAGGAAAATGCTTGCAATATTGAAATGTCAGATGGGAACAAGTTGTTGGGCATGTTGTCAGTGAGAGTGTCTTTGGTCAGAAAACTCTGTTGTCAGGTGAAAGGCATTTTTCATGACTTTTTGATACCTTGCAGGACATCACATAATGTGATTTTCTCATGTACTCAGTGTATGCCTTTAGAATAGTAGGTTTCTTAGTATCACCTGGTACTTTTTTATTTCTTACAGATCTCAAAGCTCTAGCATTCTTGATATGAAAAGTTAATTTTATTTTTTAGCATGTGAATAAGAGCTTGTGGGCCAGACAGCTACACAGTGCATTTGTAGGCAGTCATATGCTTTTAAGAGTCTGACCAAAAATCTATGGGGTAATGGAGAGTCTCCATTAGGTTTTGAAAATCAGACTTTGGTGTGTCCCGTGACTTCTGAATCAGACTATCAGCAAGCTAGTAAGAATTTTTCTCTCTCTCTTCATAGGACCAAGGGTTTTATTATCAGGGCTGTACTCTTATATTACATTTAGTGTAAAAATGCAAGAACTGTTACACTGAAATTTTTGCACTACATATTAGTATTATTTAATTGCTTTAAATCTAAATCTTTTAAATTGATTGATATAATCACGTGTACATGTTAGTGAGCTTTCCACGTATTACCTCCCTTACTATGTATCACATACTGTATATATGTGAAGGTGTATGATATTTCTTGAGGGCTTGTGGAAACCTGTGAAAAAGTCAAACATTTGAAGATTAATTGAGGAAAGTTACAACATTTTACAATAATGCAATTTATGAAATTAACATTGAAATATTATTAAAGACAGGGGATTCCATGTGAATTACTGTACTAAATAAATTATCAATACTACATGTCTGACCTAAGATTGTTATGAAATTCAGCAGTTTTTCAGGTCACTGGTGATTTTTTTTTAAATTGTCTCTCCATCGCTTGTTCTCTGTCCCTTGCCTAACTCAAGGATTTAGTTGGAAAATAAATTAATACTATAAGCCTGAGTTTCAAACTATTCTCCTAGAGCTAAACATCCAGGTCCCACAATAATCTAGTGAAGGTTTAGGTATCCAACTAAATGGAGATTAGTGCACTAGTTACCTCCTCTTTTCGCTATAGCTTATTTTAGCATGTATATTTCACTTTCTAATTTCTAATTTAAAAGGAAAAATTTGGTTGAATGCACGCATTATTTCAGCTGACAAATAAGGGCCTGTTTTTCCATTACTGTGCTTTCTGCAACAGTAATGTGCAAGCTCAGCTCTTGGTTTTTAAAATAAACAAAACATATTAAAAATGCAAATAGAGTATTATATAAACGTTTTTTAAAATATAATGTGCTAGTGCTAAAAAGAGAAAAATGCTATGACATAGAAAACAAATTCATTTTCTGTAGAAAACAAGAAGTAAGTTAAATGGTTGAACTGCGTGCCACAGAAAGAGAGATGCAGCACAAGCAGTGCAGAAAGCTTAATCTGACAGAAGGTCAGAAGAAGGTGTCTTCTAGTCTGCTAATTAGCAATTGGGTGGTAATTTTTAGTTTTGTTTTGGAAAGAACTGTGTCTTTGTACCGCTGAAAAGCATTTAGCAAATTACAGCATGTATACGGGTGTTAATTATTAAATACATTCCTAAAAATGACATTGCTGTTAAAACACATTAGAAAGTCTGCTGTCTTCTTGTAGTTGAAAAAGGGACAGATATAAAAACACTTTGTAAAATTCCATGACCAGTAGTCACTGTTACATGCCAGAGATGCTTTTTCTAACCTTGAAGGCAGTCGTTTTCTCTGTGTGCTAGAACTGTTGCTCAGCACCTCGTAGTTAATGTTCTTGCTTGTATGTTGTTTACAGTACTCAATGATCTCAAAACCAAGAGACACAACACCAAAATCACAAGATATTTAGTGGTACCAGAATACCTCTGGAAGCCAAACATGCACTAACTCATTAACAATGAAATACCGACTTAGAGATTTCAGGCTATTATTAGCCTGTTGCAGACAGATTACAGTTAATATATTTCAGGTTGAAGCCTATCTGAGCCAATTTAAAATCAATATTTTTGATCTGCTTGCTAGTTCAGATGATCATATTTCGTACTTTGTGGATTATCTGAGAAATTATCAGTCTCTTCATAGAATGAATAAGTCTGTATGATCTTACCTCTTCAGTTCCTAGAGCACATTAAAAGCTGTATCAGTAGCAGAGTAAGTGAAATATATGTATTTCCTTGTGTTACCTACACATGTACATGTGCCGGTCAGCCATAATCCTTCGCCAGGAATGCCTTGAAGAGTCCCATGGATACCGTCATGGTTGATCATATATTAAATTACCCTTACATTTGAGTATTTGCAGGATCAGATCTTCAGAAGTGTGAAATTCGGGGGCTGGGAACAAGGGCATGTATCAAATGCAAACAATTTTATAGATGCTTACTTACTCACAGGTCATATATATAAGTTGAATTTACTAATAGTTAAATTCTTTGAAAATATCAGAGTTGGATCTATGAAAAGATCCTGTCCCACTGGGTGAGGTAAGAGCCAGGTCTCTTGTCTGTAGCAGCTGCAGGCTTCACTGGCTGTTCTGATGAAAAGGAGAGAAACCTCAGAGATGTGGAAATTCACTGGAGAAGGCCTTGAGGGAAAGTTAGTGAGGAGGGTTGATGTTGACTCCAGTGAAACTTGGATTTCATCAACATTCCAGCCACACAGGAAAGCTGTGGTGAACCCAGGATATGATATCTTAAAGTTCTTCCAGTGTTTTGCTTGCAACATCACATTTCATCTTTATCCTTCCTCAAAGACAAATTAGAGCAATACCCAAGTAAAGCTGTGATGGAAAAGGTGTAGAGGGATAGAGACAAAGAGAGATGAGCAGAAGAGCAAATAGCCTTTACCTGTATGTAATGGATGATAAGTACTAGATATCATGGAAGAGATGGGCCTTTGAGAGATGGTTTGAGCTGGAAAAGGTAGTTTGAGGTAGTGGTAAGATTGGCTTACAATGGATCTTCCATGTGTGATGGGAAAAACTAGAAGGTGCATAAAGACTTTAATATGCAGTATTAGCATGTTCTAAAATGAGAAGAAACTCTCAGAGCCATATTATTTTTACCAAGTTCAGTGCGTGACAGGTGCCATCTCAGATTTTTCAGAAGAGATCAGCTTTTAAGAGAGCTGACTGTGGGGAGGCTGGCTGATCACACACTGCTCTGCACAGGTATTAGGTGCCTTGGGTATTGCAAGCAACTTGTGCACGTGTCAGGGCACTGTGACACTGCTGACAGTATCCAGCTTCACTCCTTCAGAGCAACTGAGGGTTGTGCAATGCCAGCATTTATCTGGGGTAGGATTTTAGCAGCAGTTGTCAGCTAAAGATTTTATTATACTTGGACAGCACTGTTGTCTGCCTGAATTATATGTATCTTATATGAAGATGTCAGATTTTCTAGAAAAGTTTTATTTTTTATTGGAAGAACTAATAAGTTAGAGGGGTAACCTTAGACTACTTCTGGCTTTCAAAGAGTAAGGATTTCATTCATGAAAATCCTGACTTTTGTTTGATATTATCTTTGTCTTTCTGATTATTCCTAAAGCTTTTTCTCTGTCTGTGATATCAAACACATTGTGAAAGGGGAAATATCTCAGGCTCCACATGCTGCAGGTTCTTGACCCATTTGCTTTTATGTCTTGAATGTGAACATTTTATCAGTGGAAGACAGATACAAAATTCAGCTATTTGATGGATTAGGAAACCCCACCCATTCTCCTTAAGTGTGTGGAACATTTGCCACTGGCTTTTCTGAAAGGCAGGAGTGAGCCACGTTTTATTTTTACTTAATCCTTTCATAGCTTTTAGGTAAAAATATTTTATACAAATTGCAAACCGAAATATTTTACTTCTAAGAGTAATTCAATATCCTATTGAATTAGAAAGCTGTGACTGACTTTGCTATTTTCTGATTGTGAGTGGGATAACTCACCATTGTGCCAACTCAAATAACCAAACAGCTACTGAGCATATTTTTAGGAAACAAAGGGAGTTTTTGAACCAGACCTAATTAGGAATGCTCTGATTTATTTTAGCATAAAATCAAAACCTTGGTTGTGGAATGTATTTTCTTTTTTTAACTGACACATTTTCCAAGGAACTAGCTTGTGCTGCATTCACGTGTAGCAGCGTGACATTGATTCAGAAAGTGACTCTGTTCTTAAGGAGGTATTACAGCCAGTTCAGTTATGTTCTGAACCTTCCAAGATTTGGTTGCTGTTCTCACAGTTCTCGAATGTGGATTGTCTGTATTTTTGTCCTTTTCTTTTCTTTAAGCTACTGAGAAACTAAGAACTTGTCTTTGCTGGAAAGCCGCATTGCTTTCTCTTCTTTGGCACAGCTAATACAGTGCACTTCTCCCTTGTGAACAGTACAGGTGGGTCTGGGAGCAGTAGTAGTAGACATTACTCAGTTTTCAGTTCCTTACTACTTAGCCAAACTTTTAGTGTTTGGGCTAAGAGTTTCCATGCCAAGTATTTGCCTTAGGCTAACTTTTAAAAAATTTTATTTTGTAATGCCAGATAAAACAGTTCATCTGTTTCCAGCAACGATTAGACTAACATCTTAGGAGTTTTTTTTAATGCCAAAAATGATGGCATGGTTTTTTCCTAAAGGCTGTGGTGTTATCACACAGTTTGGAATTGAATGCAGACAAGATGTTGCCTTTGTGTCAGCGGCAGCTGCACCTTTTGCCGCATACAGAATATTCCCATGATGGGTCAAGTCAGAAGCCTGCTAAGCACTGCACTTTGTAAGCCACCTTTCACGTGTTCCTCACTGAAGATCTTGCCTATACCAAGCACGTCCCAAGTTGAACCTGAGCAAGTCTTTCTGCTGGAATCACAACCCTGAGCCGTGGTGAGAGGTGCTGCGTGCAGGCAAATGCACCAGCACTGGCACCAGCATCCCATCTGCTCTTCCTAGCTGCTTCTGAGCTTGGTGGAGATGAGCACTGGGTCTCACTTCAGGCTCCTCCAGTCTCTCCACTGTCCAAACTGGTGGCCTCAGTCCTCCATGGTCTCTGCGACAAGTTTCTGTCCCATGAAAAATAGACTGTGAAGAGTTGATGTGTGGGAGGAACAGGACAGTTGGTTGGGAACCATCAGGATGACAGACACCTTGATGGCAAAACATTTGAACTTGCTGATTAAGAGATTTTATGAAGAATTAAACTATGAATGTAGCATATATTTTTGTTAAATATCAGAAAATTAGTAAGAGAGCAAGTACTGGGGTAGAGCTGGGGTGGGTAGTGAGGACGAAGAGAGTCATTAGGTATGTCTGAACTGTAGGAGACGTCTCAGTCAGAGGCTGGAAATGCTGAGACACCATATGATTCACAAGGATCGAGTCCTTAACCTTGAGGACTGGAGTGTCTGTTGGGCACTACCTGATTGACTCTTTTCTTGCAGTGAGGGCATTCTTGACTGATCCCTTACTTGCAAGTTTACTGATGTTTAACAGAGATGAGAATTATCCCTCCTGGTGGACAAGGGATTGGAACCTCTCTTCTGCTTGATCACGCACTTCTATGTAATTTGCACAAAGAAACTTGTAACTTAGTCACCGCTGGTTGATACTGAAGGGGGGATGGAGAAAGTGGTAGGAGCCTCAGAGCCACAGATCACGGCTCCAGCAGGAAACCAGCCTCAGCAGCGAGGGGAGGGTGAGCCAGCTGTGCGACAGGCAGATGCCTGCAGGGCGCAGAGTGATGAGGGGTTGAGACAAAAAGGAGCTGCAATGGCTGGGTAAGAAAATTAGGGAGAAGGAGCTTAGCATTTGCAGGGAAGCAGAGAGGGAGATGAAGCTGATATGTGTGTCTGGGGCTGAACCTCTCCCCTCCTTCCTTGATATGATCAGCACGGGATCACTGGATTGTGGGGGTAAGGGAGGAGAGGAGGCTGGGAAGCAGAACGCTGTTGTTGGTTCATTATGGCTGTGCATTTTGCCCGGCACAGGGACTTGGGGAAGCTGTCAGGAAAGGCAATCAGAAAAGGCAATGGGTGGTGCAGAGCATCTTGAGAGAAGGGAGCAGGAGGTGAGAGCTCATGGGAACTTGTTCAGTGTTGGAGCAGAGGCTCAGGCAGACTCCTGTGGAGAAGTTGTCCTGGGATGAAGCAGGAGAGACCTAATCCTCTGGAGATGGTTCTTCTGCACAGCCCCAGGCTGGGTCCCTGCCCTTTATCAAACCTGTTTTCACAGTGGGCAGTACCTCCCAGGAAAGGTCCATGCACAGGACATTCTTCCAGCACTAATGCCAGACAGACTAACAGCTGTCTTTGCATCTCCCCAATGGTCAAACGCATTGGTGTGGTGTCTGTGTGTCATCCAGGTGTCATTGTTATGCCATGGAGTAAAAGTTCTTGCTTTGCTTCATTTTCCTCCCATTTGGCGTTGGAAAATTGCATATACACGTGTAAAGAGCTCCAAAAGCCTTTAGGAAATGCAAGAGTCTAAGCTCCCTCTGGGAAGGCGGGGAGTGAGACCATAGCATTGGGAAGTTGTACTGAGTTTCATCTGTTTTTGTGTTTTTCTTCTAAACTGCTAGGATTTTTACCTTTTCAGTTTTCACACTGTCCATCTGGCTTTTGTGTGTGATCCTGATGGGACTCGGAACACTTTCCTGGGATACAAATAGGCGTGTGGCAAACTTGTATCACTGCACTCTGGGTTAGGGATCGGGCTTAGCAAGCAGCTATGCCACAGCTTTTACAGCAGTGCTGTAAATTCACTGCTCTGCAGCACAGACAAGAAGCAGTATCTGTGAGAAGTAGTCATGTGGGCACAGTTGTGCCTCCACTAAGCACTTCTGGGGCAATTCTCCCAATAAGGCATTGCATGTTCTCGCTGCTCACAGGTCAGGAGACACCTGCAGGGCAGGTGTGTTCTGGGATTGCACAGCCCAATTGAACAAGGTGGAGCAGGCAATCTGGTGTAGGCAGCCTAGCCAGGGGAAGCTGCTGTAGGGTTCTTCTGTTCAGGAGAGAAGTGGGCTATGCTGCTTTACGTGTCGATACAGCCAGAGATGTTTTGTTGCACAGGTGGACAGAACAGAGCGGCTTTGACATTCCGTGGAGTGGGGTGGGGTGGGTTGCCTCGTGTGGCTGCACTCATGGGATGGGAAATGCTGCTGAGGGCAGCAGCTAAGACACTGCACAGCCTGTATGGAGGAAGGGCTTTGTGTTTTGACTGGAGGTAACTGTCTCTTAATTTTTCCCCTTGGGAACATTTTTGGTACAGTATGTATTCCTTCCTTGCAAATAGCAAGAACTGGGTGAATGTGATTATAAAGGCTCACCTCCTGCTGTGAAGGTGTTATGTGTAAGTGTTTGGGGCTGACCTATTGCATTATGTGCCCAGCCTTTGGCTGTCTGCGGATAAAAGAACTTGTGTGAGGGGGATCTGCCTCCAAACCCTCTTCTGTGAGCCTGGCCGGGAAGGCAGACATTTTGTTTTGCATGTGAAAAAGAGATTTTAAACCTTTCTTTTGTAGTGAGTTTGAGAGAACTGACTTTAAAAACCTCCAGTTCATTGTAAATAAATCCAGATGAGTGAAATACTTGTATTTTTATAGCTCTTAAAACATATTTTATAATGGAGATGAAGGATGTCTTTGCAGTGGGAGGTGTGGGAGTTAGAGCAATATTTGTCATCATCTGCAGTACGAGCAGGCATAGTGCAAATTCTCCTGTATAATTCAATAAAAATGCAGCATGTCTGGCCTATAATAAATACAACTATCATAAAAATTTTTGTTATGCTACATGCAGTATCAGATCCATTTTGTTTAAATTACATAAGACATTGATGGATCAGAAACCAAGAGTTTCATTAGAAACTTTTATAGAAAATCATCATAAATCCCTGCTTGCAAAGACAGCTCTCTTGAACTGTATTCATTCTTTGAGTGAGAAATATGATTATTGCGTAGTCATAGAATTAAAAAAGAATATAATTTTTGTTATTCATTAAAGCTGATTACAATGTGTATAATTTGAACATATTACAATAAATGCAGAACTGCAGCACATTGAAATGTATCACTATAAGAGCAGTTGTTCAGCATAGTTTTGCAGAAAAATATTTTCCTTATTCTAATTTTTTTCTACCTCTGCAAAATCATACATTCATGTTTTGTTTATTCAGTTTTTTGTGCCCGTACTATCAGTCTTTTGCCAGAATATTTCAGCAACAGCTAATCAATTACAAAGTAAAAGCTCATGTTCAGTTTACTTATTAATTCATTTTCTAATGCCATGATGCTATCACTGATATTTTAAAACTGGATCTTCTGGAGATAATCCAACTAAATCACAGGGAAAAATAAATAAGAAAGTTATATCAAAACTGAGGTGTTTGGCACTAATGGTTGTGTGCTGCCACTTCAAATTTCACATAGACTCTGAAAAAATTGTAAGGCTGGATACTGATAATTAAAATCAGAAAGATACTGAGCTGTTTGCATTCCATACCAAAAGAATAAGCAGAAACATTCTTAGTTTACACTGAAGAGATAAGGCATTTGTTAATGTTTCGAATAGTATTGGATTAACTCAAAAATTAAAAATAGAACCAGCTTTCATTTTTGAGTTAACATTTGGGGCCCTTAAGTAAAGCTGATGATGTTTCTGGACAAGAGAAAATCAATAGCATGCCACATTTAGTACCTACTGAATGTTAGGTAGTTAATAATTTAAAAAAGAGAGCTTGCTGCTACACTGACAAGGTTTTCCCTTTTGTTAAGGAAGCAGACAGGTTCAGCTGCCTGTTGGGTATTCCTTTGTATGCTCACTCTCAGTGAATTAAAATGGCTTTTCCTCAAATGAGAGAAACTGCCCTCAGACTACAGGGCAAGATTTTTTTTTAAAGTCTTGATATGAACTACCTGAAAGATGAGAGCCTTTAAAAAAAAATAAATAAAAAAAAAGGTCTTTCAAAGGTGTTTTGGCTTAACATTATTTGAGCAGGTCTTGAAGAGAAAAAGGGAATTGTAGTAGCATCAGATGCAAGCAGAGGTGATTGTGCCTGTTCAAGGCCTTGACCAGAATTTCTGCTCAGGGGATACTCCTGAAGAATGAGCACAATAATTTTGGGGAGTTTGTATCTTTACAGTTTTTCTTTGCATAAGTGAAAATTTTTTCTGTCTCCTGACCTGAGCTCAGGTCTGTTTTTTGCTTCCAGGATGTGCAGCACATCAGATGGTGGAGACTAATTGGGGTGGAGGGCAAAGCCTCTATGTGTTCTTGAAATCGTGTGTCTCTCTGGAGGTCGAGGGTGAAGCTGCTGTGGCAGAGGCACCCTCGGGGCTAATGTGAGCGATGGCAGCCTCTCTGTGTTTGCCTGCTGGCCATGATGCAAAGCTGAACGGCTGTAGCAGCTGTCCAACATACGTCTCCCAGGACAAATTCCTCCATCCCTCCACCTGGCTCAACCAACAGAAGTGTGTCTGTGCATGGAGGGCTCCTGTAGCGAGCCCTGCAGCAGCCCTGGCAGATGCAGAAGCAGCAGTGGGGGTGCACATCAGCCTTGCTGTGCCGGGGCTATTTTATATTGGATGCCCTTCTTGGTCTTGTATTTTACCAGTGTTGCTGCAAACAGAACTCTGGCAAACTGCTTCCTTTCACCTTTTCCGAGTGTCAGAGCTTTGGAGGGCAGGATGGCCTCAGAGATATGCAAATCATTTTCTTGTGCTGGCCCTGGTGCTCAGAGATGCAGCAATGTTTCCATCTGCCCCCCAACAGCTCATGCTGAGTTCTGTCTGTGCTAAAACTTGCACTGTAGCAGGCTGAGACTTGGTCTGGGAGCCTGGGGTTTGTTGCCATTCCCATCCTTTTCTTCTTCCCAGAAAACAAGAAGTCACAGCTGGGCTTGTCTCACATTTGCATCTGTCCGTAACCTTCACGCCAGTTCTCAGTCCCAGCCACTGTTTCAGATGTGATTATACACAGTTTACAGCAGTAAATGACATAGGGAGATGATAATCAGAGCTTTTGTGGAGCCTCATCATGTAATTTGTGTTGTGTTTCTTTCACTGCACCCCCAGGCAGCATCGCTCATGTTCAGTCTTAAGTTCTCCATTTGCAGGTACACTGCATTGTACCCAAACATTTTGTTTTCTCTGTGGTCTTCTTGAGCTTCTTCCCCTCCCACTGCTTCTCCAGTTGCTCCATTAAGCAGTAGGAAGCCACATAGCCATCACTATGGGTGTTTGCCATCCTAAAAAAGATCCCAAAAATATCTCTCCTTCAGCCCAAGCACCTGCAACAAAGCAGCAGTGTCAGGTGGCAGGAACCCCCAAAGCAGCAGTATAGATGCACAACATGTGGAATTTAAAATGGTCATTTAATGTGCCATGATCAGGTCAGGCTGACATCAGGAAAAGGGATGTTAAAGGCTTTTTAGTGGGCACATGAAGTAGCATGAGGATTAAGCTGACACCTTCTCATGTCTTGTGTTCAGAGATGGCATTTCTGCTGTATCATATTCATGGGTTTTAGAAAGAAGCATCCTACAACAGGATTCTGTATGAGTTATGTCCATCTACATTTAAATGACAAAGGTCATGTCCGCTTGTACAGCAATTAAATTTTAATAAAATAAGAGTAATTTATAGCATTCAAGTCTGTGCTGTAACTGAGCAGGGTAACTGTCCCTCACACAGCCTCAATACATGATTTAATTTATGCATGAGCTCAGAATTCTCTGCAAGATGCTAAAATCAACATTGCGTATTTGGGATGTGGATACTTATTTTAGACACTGAGTTTGAAAATTGTGGTTTGTAGAAATTTATGCAAAAATATTGCCAAAATAAGCATTGAAAACCTAATTTCAATATGCAGCTGCTTGTAAGCATGGTAATTAAGATATATTGGGTAAATTCACTACATCTTTTCTCACCCACACCAGTGAGACAGAAGTTGCAGATTTCAGATGTAGACTCACCAGAGCTTTAAACTCCAGCCAGGACTCAGGGGAAAGCTGTCTGGGAGAGCAGGTCTGCTGCTTAGCCTGGTCTTGTCTCCACTGCTCTGAGCTTTGGTGGAGGGAATGTTGTTGGGATCACCCAGCTCCCACCTCTTGAAAACAGTTTTCACAAAAGAGCTCATTTACCCTCACGGTCCTGCAGGGAGGGAGGGAAAGATTCAATCAGCACGTTATCTGGATAAAGAAACTGGAGTGGGGGGTTAGACAGTTTTCCTGTCAGGAATCAATCAGTGTTGACTTGACATGCCATCACCAGTCACTCATTGCTCTAAATGATGTTTACCCTCTGCAGCAGGAGATCCATGCTCCTTCTAGCTTGCTGCTCCTCTGAAATAAATCAACAGGTTTTACCTCTACTTTTTCCTCCAGCTGGGGTGATGCTGGTCCCTGAAAGGAAGACGGAGGATGGGTTTGAGGAGCATTTCGGCTTGAACTACTTGGGACACTTCCTGTTGACTAACCTCCTCTTGGATCCGCTGAAGCAATCAGGAACGCACAGTCACAACGCTAGGATCATCACTGTCTCATCAGCCACCCATTATGTAGGCAAATTGCACCTAAACGACTTACAAAGCAGGTACCGATCCCTTTTTGGTATTCACTGATCTGTAGTAATCGTGTGCAGATTAAACTACAGGAGAATTTTTACTGACTACTGAATGAGGTGGGGTTTTGTCGCCTTTTTTTTTACAATTTATGGTGCTTCTCAAGCACTTGCTTAATAGAGTTCAGATTTGATCAAAGCTTGCAGCCTTGAGTCAAAGATACAAATAATTTATAAACTTCTGAACGGTGTCTTTTATTCTGGACTCTGAAAACTCTCTGATGCTTATACTGCGCTGATGGTTGTGGTGCATGCGGCGCCTGGGCTCGCCACTGCCTGATCAGGGAGACTCTCGGCGACTGGGATGTTTTGAAACGGCTTGGGTGGATGCTAATGGGCATCGTCCCCAGAGGATGCGTGCACCGATGAGCTCAGACAGACGCCCGCGGCTGCTCGCTGCCGCCGAGGGCGGGGATGCGGACTGGGCTCCGGGGGTCAGGCAGCTCGCCCTTGCTGCCCAGCTGTCTCCAGCTGCTGCTCCTTGCTGCCCCTCCACAGCCTGCTGCTCCTTGCTGCCCCTCTGCTGCCTGCTGCTGATTCCTGGCCCTCCTCTGCCCGCTGCTCCTTCCTGCCTCTCCGCTGCCTGCTGCTCCTTGCTGCCCCTCCACAGCCTGCTGCTCCTTGCGGCCCGCCGGCCGCAGCTCCAGCGTGCTGCCCTCTGTTCCATCCGCCCCTGCCCTCTGCCCTGTTCTGCTCCGCTCCCCACATCCCAGTCTCCTCCCTCACAGCCCTGCTCCAGCTTCCCGCAGCCACCCCCCGGCCCCAGGCTGTGTCATCCTGCCTGTCCCCGTCCGACCCCTGTGGTCCTTGCCCTCTCACACGTCAGCCTGGCGATTCACTGCCAACACCCCGGCTCATGTCTGTCACCCCCTGTGCTTCCCCAAGAGCTTGTTGAGATCCAGGTTGTGGCCACCTGGGTTTTTAATCCAGTAAGATGGACTAAAATGCATGTCCTGCTTTCATTTAGGAAAACTGTGGATGAATGTCTGTGGGATATTTCTGACATTAGCAGGACATCGAATAGTGCAGTAAATGTCTCTGGTATCGTACAGGAACTGTGTAGAGAGGTTTAGTTAGCGGAGGAATGGGCAGGATAACTGAGATAAATTTCAAAATTTCCCCATGCAGTCATGCGTGGCAATTACGTGCTTACTAACAGGCTCAAACAGAGCCTGCCTTCTCCTGGGCTCCAGAGAGCTTCTGCCTGCCTGCAGGAGCCAGTCTGAGTTCTGTGTCATTTGCATGAAAATCTGTCTCCATCCTTTGACAGGGACTTCAGCAGGTGATCAGAGGTACCTGGCCCAAGGTTTCATTTCTGAACAAAGACTGAAATTAGAGGGCTGGGCTGTTTCCACTGCAGACATTTTACATATGAATGCTGCATTAGGCATGTCAAGCTTCTGATTACATATTATGGCATCAGTTTTATTACAAGCCATTGTTTAAAGCTCTGCAGGGTAGTCACAATTTAATCTCTTGCTTGTAAAACAACCACAGGAAATTACCCTTACTGTTCACTCGATGTATGTATTCATTGTTTCTGATGGGCATGTGCTGCACGGCACCATGCAAGGGGGCTAAGGGGATTAGTATTTCTTTGGGCTAAAGTGTGGAATGCAAAATTAAATGTGACTGTTCTGTGTCTCTAGATAACAGTAGTTTCCCTGATTATAGCAAGGCCTTGTACTGTGCCTCTTTAATTTAGGATCATCCCTATCTTTGATTCATCATTATTAACTCATATTTTAAAGGAACCAGAAATGTTTCAGTTAGGAAAGTTATGGTTGAGCAAGAACATGACTAGTCCGACATAAAAAATAATAATATACTGGTGAGATTTACCTGCAGCTTTTGTGTCCTTTGCATTTCAACATTATTGATGTAAGAAAGGCCATAAAGGATGACAAACTCTGACTGATTTTGCCTGCTCATTCCCACACAGATGCTCTGAATCACTCAGGGCCAGCAGTGGTGCCTGCACATAGGCACAAGGGTGAAACCCAGATGGGCTGTAAATTCAGGTCCAAACCTTTTCTTGGTTCAGGCGTAAAAAGATGCTCCTGGGAATTTTTTTTTAGCCTAATTGCCAATAAGCCCCCACTCAGGTGAATAGTTTGACATCACCATAGATAGTGCTGCAAAAACCAGTGAGATCACTTGTGCGTTTGAGTGTGTCCCTACAGTGTGAGCAGGGGTTTAGCAGGTCTGTTGGGGGATATCATACCCAGGCATTGCCTGCTCCACGGGGCCCTGGAGATGCCTTGTGATTCAGAGCAGTGTTCAAGAGCTTTAATGGATGTGGTAAAGACACCCATGGCAAACAGTTTCCCAGTGATGCCATGTCTCGTTTTTGCTCCTTGTGTGAATGGGAAATCATTCTAAAAATTTTCTACATTTTTTTTTTTTATTTGAATTGCACCAGTTGGCCATAATTCATTTTATGACTTGGATGTATGTTCCCAGATTGGCTGGTAGTCCTAACCTTGCAGGAAAGCGGCACAACCATCTGGAGTCATTATTGGAGAAAGGGGGGCTGTACTCTGTGCTGGGAAAATTACCGCTGGCAGCAGGCTGAGTTGTTTACCATACTCTTGTCCCATTATTCCTAGATGTTAGTTGGGCTAGTGTCCTGACTGACAGTGAGTGACTCTACTGGAGCAGGGATTCATCCATCAGGCATGGCAGAGAAGGAAAGGCAGAAGACTTGTCTTGACTTAAAGGAGACAGTACGCTGAGGTTCAGTTCTCTGCTTTACCGCAGACTTTTCTGTGGAATCCTTCTCCCACTCAGGAAACTCAGGGTTGACAGTCACATTTGTGGCCATTTCTCCTCATTGTTCATACTTGCTGCTGGGAGATCCGGTCTGAAACCAGACATCATCCATATCAGTGACCACAGGGCAACAGCATAACAAATAATTGTTGGAAGGCCTGTCCCAGGAACAGTGTTAAAGGAAGCTTGTGTTACTGTCCTCCATGTTTCCTGTTTGGTTTGTTTCCTGCCATCTTACCAACCTGATTATCCCACATTGCTCTGGTTAGCTCTTTTTGGTGGGGTGGTTAATTTAATTTTGTCTTTTTCCATTTTACATCATTCTCCTTCCTTTGTTGTCTCTTTCTTCACGCTTGCCTGCTTCTTCATCTGTGTCTTTGCAGCTTTTTTTTTTTTAAATTGCCTTTTCCCTTCCATATCTCTTTTTTTTTTTTTCTTTATTTTGGGGGGGTCTGTCTTACTTCCACCCACCAGTTTATTTCCTCCTCTCCATTTATCCTCCTTTTATCTTCTCCCCCTAACCCCACTCCTATTTCTTCCCTACAAATGCCATTTCTCCCCCTTCCTGCCCCTCCTCTTCACACACACACCAGTGGAAGAGACATGGCATGGGTACACCAAGGCAGGATGGAGCTTGTTCCAAACTGGCAGGGCACAGCTTGTTTCATGTGTGTTATTGCAAATGCAAACGCACTCGCACAAGAGCACTGACTGTTCTCCCAGTTCTTTTGCTGAAGGATATATATGAAGAACATCAAACACCTTTGTGGTCTTTTAGATCCAGACCATTTTCAACAGCAATCACATGAGTCGAGAAGGGGATCCCTAAGGCAAATCATTCTCCTTCATCCCTACTTTGAATACGACTGTTTTCAGGGAGGTGAAAGTTTAACAGAAATGCAATCTATCTTCAAGAATTTCCACAGTGGTGCAATTGCATGCAGAGGGTAGTACACTGTGTGGTCCAGCAGCACAGTCAGCACAGCCTTCTTTCCTCTTTTGCCAGCCTTATCTAAAGTGAGAGGAGAAAACAACATGGTCATGAGAGAGTATGGCTGTCTGGTTTCAGCAAAAGCTTGAGGAATAATGTACCATCCACTTGGGTTGGGTTGGGTTGAGATAGGCTTGAGCAGTGCACTGGAGTTCATGGTGCTCTTTCAAGGCTGAGGTGAAGGATACTCCTTTGAGTGCTCTACCTACCAAATAAGAAGGTATTTTTAGAAAAATGAAGAAAAAAAGACTGTATTCTCTTTCCCAGGCTGTGGATCACACTTGAATATGCTCCTTTCCCAGGGGTTAGCATCTTGGTGTGCTCTGTCTAGCTTTTTCTCCATGACTAACTATTCCTTTCATCATCCTTTCTTTTTGCATACCAAATAGGCCCTGTAATGCTGTGAATCACAGATCTATGAACTCCCCAGCCACAGTAACACAGCTCTTTTTCTGGTTCACATCTCTTGTATATTCAAGAACAGTTAGTCACACTTTCCTGCTCTCTTTCCTCTGCTCTCCAACTGCAGAAGGAGCTGATTTTTTTTTTTTTTAAATCTCTCAAAGCTGAATAGATTATATATAATTTCTGTATTTTTCCCTGTAGCCCTAGTGCATGAATCATGTCAGAGACAATAGAAGTTAAATGGAAAGAATTGCAAAATTCCCAGCCGCCACATGTGTGTCCTAGCTGGTATAAAATAGGATAAACAGCTCTGCCTACGACCTGGGAAGATTCTGGAGAGACCAGGCAGCTCCAGTTAATCTCCTCTGTTAGGCAGTTCATAAGGAACTGTAACAGGAAGTGTTATGTACTCATGGGAAAATCTGTCAAGCAGAGTAGCTGGAGACCTCCTGTTCTTGGATGAGGGGTGTTCTTCATCTTCTCTTCTTCCATGTGTTTGTTGGTTAAAAAAGGTTGTATTAAGTTTGGGCAGAAAGCTGAGGATTTTCTTCCATCAGCATTACTGAAATTTTGGAAAATATTTTCCATGAACAGCAACTAAAAGCTGAGATGTTGAATTACTTTTGGAAAATATTTATCCATTTTTGAAACCAAAACATTTTATTTCAGTGTTCTAAAAAAATACTTTTAATTTATTTGTAATTATCCCTATGAGTACACTGGCATTCAGATTTTGAAGTATGACAATAAAACTGAAACTCCCAACCTTTAATTTCTAAACCATCCTTTTGAAGTATCTCCATCAGTTTCAAATTACTTTTTTTTTTCCTTTGTTTTTTAAGCTGGACATTCATGTGAAACAGATTTTTTTTTTACTAAGAATGGTTTGATGAGTCAACAATTTTTTCAAGGGAAGGGTTCTATTTTTTAAATATCCAGTTAGTTCCTTCAGTTTTCATGATTGATCTGTCACTTAAAATTTCTTCATTCTCTCTGACTGGAAGAACTGGAAGTATAACATCTTAAATTCAAGCAAAAACAAACATGAAGCTGATGTAGCATAGTAGTAGTAGTATAGTACTGTTGGGTTTTTTTTCTAATTTTTTATATAATAAAGGAAAAATTGTAAAAGGAAGTAGGAGAGATTTTCATTATTACCCCTTTTTTGTAAATCCATTTTAGTCAGTACAGAAGTCTTTCGTAACAACATATAAAGAGCTGTGTCACTGGATTGTAGTTTAATAAAATGCTGTGAAAAATACAGAAATTGTAATGATTAAAGATTTTTATAGATCATTAGGTAGATACATATTATCATAGGTTTTATTTAACTCATGGAATATGTGGTTTTGTTCAAGTTCTGTTGTTTAGGCAGCTTCTCCACGATGACTTTTATTGCGTATTCTGGTTCTATTTGCAAGATAAATCATGTTGCCTTGACAGGACCAAATGCCAACTGCAGCACAGTGCTATATTCATTTAGATATGTCCTTCCTGCAGCCCGTTATCAAGTTTTCCTGTATATAGTCAGATGATAAGTATTCAAATGCTTACTGCACACACATAAGGGTGTTTCAGTCCTTCTTTGCCAAATACTTTCTGTATAAATGCAAAAGGATTTGCTGCTTTGCAAAACGATCCCTTGTGTTTGCAGCAATTAGCATTAATTGCAAAAATTGGCTCACTGGCCTGGAAAATGAGTGTACTGGGGAAGGCACAGATCTCAAATTCTATAAGTTAATTTAAAAAAATAAATGGGCTACTGTATCAGCAGACCAATTCATCAGTTCAAAAGACAGGGGTCTAGCTGAAATGCATCAGGTGTTTTATCTATTCTTATCTGTTCCTGCTACTGGTAAGAAAGAAATATTTAAGTCAGGATGCCAACTTCAGAAAGCTTTCATTTTACATTTATTGGTGTATTATTGTTCTGTCTAATCAAAGTATTTTTAGGGTTGACCGATTTCTGGAGAACAGTAAGAGAGTGTAACACTCATGCCACAAAGGTAACGTCAGACTTACACGTGTTTGGGGGAATTAAATGTAGCTACTTTGTTGTCACAATGTTAAATTCCTTTTTATCTAAAAGAATCAATAGTCTTAACAAAGGATTATTAATAATGGTTATTGGTTTAATAGGATATGGTGTTTCTGAGCTAGTTCAAAATTGCAGCATGCTGGGAAATATGTGAGATATGGGTGCTCCTGCTGCCCATCCTCTCCCTGCATCATGGGTTGGGTGGGAGAAGCCAGCTCTGCGTGGCATTCAGGGCAATGAGTCTCACAGATGTGCTGTTTTCCAAAGAGGCAAGATGGTTCTATGGTAATTTGAAAGTTAATGTATTGCATTCATGTGATAGAGAGGGCAAAAAGGACTCACAGACCTGGGAGCAGAGAGAGAGCTTGTCACCCTTGAGAGGGGAAGGTTAGTTTAACATCTTTCTGTCAGCAAAGAGACTCATTAAGGCTGAACGAACCTTAAAAGCTTTGGAGTTCAGGTCCTGGGTGATTATTCAAATTCAAAATTCAAAATGTTTTAAGCGTTTCTGTCAATTGCCTTAACTACCATCATTCTCCCAGTATCTTGTCAGTGGAGTTGTCCTTTGGGCTGCCTGGCATAGCTGGGGAAGGCTGGTGCTCATGCCTGTAAATCCCTGGAATAATGTGTTAAGAGAAATGGTTAAAATTATCAGCTCACCTTCCAGAAATCCCCTCCAGGTTCAGCCCTGCTGTAGTTCCTGGTTCTTCATAGCCATAAATCCCGTGTCTTGCCACATGCATTAAGGATCATGAGGTATTATGTAGGGAGGTGAAGGCAGATTTCTGCCTCTGTGATTTGTTAACTCTTAACCTTTTCTCTATTCCTCATCCTAAACCTCATTGTTCAGAGAAGGAGAACTTCATCTCTTCAAAAGCAGACCAAGTTGTTGAAACTTACACCTGTGAAGAAAAATTGGTCTTTTGTTAAATCAAGTTCTTGATAAAAAATGTGTTGTGAAAGCTATGCTTTATGAGTAAAATTAATCTCTGTAAACATAAAATATTTTAGCCCCCAGGAGTTTTAATACTGCCAGAACATCTGATGTAGTTTTGTTGCTCCATTTCTTCTGTGCTCATTATGTGTTGGGTGCTGTGGTAGCTCAGCCTTTCTTGCCATGGGAGGTGGAGAGGGTTGTATGCAGCAAAATCTCAGCCTCCCAAGAGGGACAGAGAACAATGTGAGGAGCACTCACAGTAGCTTTAGGAGAAGCTCAAGAGCTTTAACAGTGATGTTAAAGGAGTGGTGGGTATGTTCAGTGCCTGAATTGCCACAAAAAAATCAATCAATCTGTCAAAGCAGCAGTTTCTTTACATTCTTTTTTCAGTGAGGGCTGGGGCAGGGCAGCCCTGTGACTGTGTGGGTTTTTCAGGGTTTGGACATGAAACTTCTTGTCATTTCCTGGAAAGCCAAACCTGCCAGATTTCACCAGGTTCTAGCATGTTTGCAAGTGGAAGAGGTCTTTAGCATTCTGGTCCCAGGCCATGCCGTGCCCCTTCTTGTGAAATGCTTGGTTTTCCATTACAGATCTCTGTTTACAGTGTTCCAGGGTGACACAGTGTTGGGAAATTTGTAAAGTGAAACCCAAAGCTCAGCTCTAAGGCCAAATGGTACAGCAAGTGATTGCTGATGCTGTCCTTTATGGAGCTTAGAAATAACCACTTTGTAATGCTGGCTGTGGACTACTTTGGGTATTACTCCTTTCTTGTAGGTTTTCTTGTTTTGCTGAAGTTGGCCTGTATAGGTTCCTCAGGTAAGACCATCCCTCTTCACAGGCCCCTTTCATATTTAAATCGTATTTGAATCCCACCTGATTTCTGGCAGTGGATGGGTGATGCTGTTGATACACATCCTAACAAGAACTAAAGCGTTTCATGCTGTGTCTGGACTGAGTCATTTCATGGATGCAGAAAACTTCCACATTTTGATTCCTCTGGTACTTGTTGGCATTTCAGCTGTATTTTTTCTTTAACCTAGGAAGGTTTTCCAACCGAGGAGAAGGCTTCTTGTGGTGACTTAACAAATAGATGTCTTTCTTTATGAGCTAGTTCCTTGTCTTATGTACTTGTCTTATGTATGTTCTTAACTCATGTACTGGGAGTTAGTCACTTTTATCACTTAAAGCCGTGATGTTCGTATTCTCACTAAGTAACAAAACTTCTAAAAAGCAGAAGTTAAATTGTTTCAACAAGAAGAAACTGATTTTCAAAAGTATGTTGTGCCAGACTTGCTAATCTTTTGTTATTTCTGTAGACAAAGATTGATGGCATAGCATTTTCTGCACAGTACTTACAGATATCTCAAAGGAAAGAGGATTTTGCAGGCACATTTCCTCTGGTAAGACAGACCAGTCCTTCAGTGTGATGAATATTTGCTCTTGCAGAACACATTCAGCACCTCCTTAAATCCAAGGCAGCGCAGTGGGTTGAGCCCGCCACAATTAAACATTAAATTATCTTTGCATATACACCAATATAGTCTACTGTAAATCTGCCAACCACATTTGGTGCACTGTGGTGGATTTGAAATGGCAGCACTTTATTATACATGTTCAGACCCTACAGTTCCTTTTGAGTCCCAGAGTGAAAAGCTCAGAACTTGCAGCTAATCTGCAAAAGTCTACACTAGTTTCAAGATGCTTTTAAAGAAGATTTTGGATTATTCAAGTTATTGCTGTGCATTTTGTGGTCCTATGTGCATTCTGGTGGAAGCAAAGAAACCATAAAGCCCCCCATTACTTCCTTCAACTTAAAAGCTCTATTGCAGGAGAGGTAGGAAGCTTTCCACAAGTGGTCGGAGAGTACCTCCCCCCATTTACAATCCTATAGATAATCTTACAAGATGTGTGACAGTCTTCATCAACCTGAGATCCAGATTACCCAAGAGATCATATGAAAAGATATGTGTCCATGTTGTTTCCCCATCCCTCGAAAGGGTCATGAGGACACAGAATGTAGGTCTTGAAGCCCTGATCTTTTTCTTGGATAAAGAAATGCAAACCCTTGCTTCCTTTTATATATTTACACACTGATTTGTTTAATGGAAATTTTTAACTGAATGAAGAGAGACTATTATGTTCAAATACCTCTTCAACTATTAGCAAGTACTTAACACTGCATCAAATGCCCTGACTGTAGAAAAGTGGCAATTTCTATCATTCTAAATAAAGAGATATATTTCTGTGGAGAATGGAATTACAGTAATTACAACTTGAACTTGACATTGATATTTAAAATAATCCAAAATATTTGAAATTAACACCAACTGTACACAAACAGAAAAAATTTTGCTTCTTTAAAGGTAGTCTGGTGAGACTTTGAGAAGGCCAGCCTTTGAGTCCATGTTATATGCATTTGAGAACTGTGCTGAGCCCACGGCAGCTGAGCTGCACACAGCAACTCTCAGTAGAGTGGAATAGCTCTTGGCATCTCACCTCCTGTCATTAGGAGCAGGGCTCAGCCAAATGAAAAATGATGCTCTGATTCCATCTGGATGACAGTAACGCCCAAGATGACAAGCCCTCACTTATTTTGCCTTTCATAAATGATTTTAAAATAAAGACGTTCTAGGTTTCTTTACTAAATGTAGTCCTCAGGAGACAGTAAGTTGATTTTTGTTCCCTCTGCATTTCCTAAAGGCTATAGCAAGGGGCTGGTCACTGAAGGTTATGCATTTATACAGTGAAGTGCTGGAAGTTGGGAAGCATGGCTTTAAAATAGAAACAGAAACCAAAACACCACCCAGCTTCCAATCTGTGGCTCTGACTGTATTGTGGGTTAAGCACAAGGCAGGAGTCACTGATTTGCAGAGATATCAGTTATTGAGACCATTACCCACATTTTACCTGTTAGAGAGAGAGGCATTTCCCAGCTCTGGGCTTTTACTCTTATACTCTAATTTTAAGAAGAAAAATGTTATTTTACTACAGTTGAGAGATGCCAGAGGAAGCCTGTATTTGTCCAGAGCTGTGTGTGAGCAGGATGTGGAACCAAGGAGCTCGCTGCAGGAAGAGGAATGAAAGATGAGATGGGTTGCTCTGAAAGTGCCACTGGCCTATGACTGCTGAAGTAACCCTCACGACACAAATCAGGACATGAAAGATTTTCTTTTTAGCTTGTGTAGAACCACTAATTTCATGTATTGGTCTGGTAGCCTTCCTTTCAAACAAGTTCATCACAGGGTCCTGAGGGGCTCCTCAGGAGTCCCTGATGCTGCATTCCTTATTCACTCAAGGTTTATGCTACAGCCACCTTAACTGTTTTAGGTATATAGTCACAATTTATTTTTTAAGGTTACACATCACATATATGAAAGAAATATACATGAAGAAGTACATGAGCACTCAAAATGCCCAGTCATGTAGGTGAGGTGAATGACTGTGCAATAGCCTATAGTAGTAGTTGGTAACAGGACAGCTGCTGGATAAAATATAGCTGCAACAACATCTGAGTAAGTAGATAAGTTAATACCTTAGATTTGAGCTTTGTTTTACTAGTGTATAAGCTTCTTTCTTTCAGGTGGTAAAATACTGGTTGTCAGTGGTAATATTCTCATTTCACTAGTTTGGTCTTTTCTCCTTGTCTGTATTTCTGTTTGGGTTTTTTGGTGGTTTTTGTTTGTTTGTTTGGGTTTCTTTACTGAAAGAAAATCACAATTAATGAGACTCAGAAAATGTGTTCACAGGATAAATATGTGTAGTACTGTCAGGAAGCCTGCTTTAATCTGATAAACAATATTTAGGACTCAAGCTTTATCATAAGAGAAGAGAAAGAAACTGTTTATGATAACCAGTAAAGACATGTTTATTTTCCAATATATTTCTCTAGCTGCTTCAAAATAAGCTGCGAAATCTATCAAAACTTGAAAAATCTTGTGCTGCATTCCCTGAAGAAAGAAAATTTAAGACTGTGAAAGCTTCATGAGTGTTTAATAATAGACTTTTATAGTCTTGACTAAGCAATGGTGATGATGTATTGCAAGATTAATACATAAATCATTAGGAAGCTTTAGTCATTTTAATACAGCAAGCCTATGGTTTTGCTTAATTCCCTGATTCATCCTAAGGCATATATTGAAATTTTGTGTGGCCTTTCATTAAAAACCCCAGCATGTCAGCCATGTTTTTCATCACTTGTCTTTTAATGGAGCACACAGCAGCTGGCTTTTCTGCAGTTGGATCTCAGTGCACTCTGCCTTCCAGGCAAATTAACACACTGGAAACTGGGGAGCACCTGAAAGGAGGATGACGTTCAAGACAATTGTGAAAGAAGTCCACACCAGGAAAGCTTCAGTGCTAGCACTAGCCAGGTTAAATTGATCTGTGTGCCAGTCAGGATGGTCCTAGGTGCTCTGAGCCTTTTGCTGAAGCCAGATGTGGTGGGGGAGAGGGAGCTGTCAGTCAGTCCCTAATGTCTGATACGGGTGTGCACGTGTGAAAGGAGCCCTTAATGAGAGTGAAAAAGCTGAGAGCAACAAGAGAGCCCCGTGCACAGGAGGGGTGAAGAAAATGGTCTGTGCTGAGCAGCAATTTTGTTACCCCTGTTACTCAGTGGGTGCCCTGACCTCACTTAATGCTCTTTACTAAACATGGGATCACTGGGCATAAGTGGGAGACCACTGCAGAAAACAGACCACCTAAAGCCAACCTGAGGAGAAACAAGAGTAAGACTGATTGCCAAGGGATGTGCTAAAAATTGATCCAGCTTTCAAACTGGGATAGAAGCTGAGTTCATACTTAAACATCTAATTAGCCACTGCAGGCTTTGGTTTGAAATTTGGCTTCTCATTACTTTTTGAAAATACATTCCACAGGGAGACTGCTGCTGGAGACAGCACCATGGAGATAAGTGGCAAAATGAGCTAATCAGCTTCTGGTGGAAAAGAAGAAAAAAGGAAGGGAAGGGAAGGGAAGGGAAGGGAAGGGAAGGGAAGGGAAGGGAAGGGAAGGGAAGGGAAGGGAAGGGAAGGGAAGGGAAGGGAAGGGAAGGGAAGGGAAGGGAAGGGAAGGGAAGGGAAGGGAAGGGAAGGGAAGGGAAGGGAAGGGAAGGGAAGGGAAGGGAAGGGGGGGGGGGAGGAAGGAAGGAAGAAGGAAGGAAGGAAGGAAGGAAGGAAGGAAGGAAGGAAAGGAAAGGAAAGGAAAGGAAAGGAAAGGAAAGGAAAGGAAAGGAAAGGAAAGGAAAGGAACACCCAAACAAAAAAAAAAAAAAAAAAACCCCGAAAAACCCACCAGCAAACCTCAAGGCACTCATTCCAGAGTTGAATACCTACTTATTTTGTTCTTGCAAAAATACAAAAGAATCCCTTTCTTTTCTCCTCCCTAATTTTTGTAATAGTAAGTCAAACCTGTAGCCTATGTTGCAAAAATTCTTAAGCCAGAAGTAAGAACTTCTGCTAAAAATTAATTGGACACAAAATGCAGAACCTGCCTTATCCTGATCTTTTATTCAGCAGTATAGAATCAATAAAACATTGTTTTCAAAGGAAGGGAAGGTCTTGTATATTTGGTGCTCCTTTAGCCAGATTTCAAAGCAGTGAATTAAATTCTGCCTTCCTTAACTCCTCCTGTACTTTTCATTTAGTGAGTTGTGCATGGCCTTGTTTTATCAGCACTGACTCAGCAAAATGCGATGGAGGGGCATCCCCTGGGGGATGCCCCTGTTTTCTGTGGCAGGAAGAGTGGTCCAGAGAGAGGCCCACTCAAATGACTGGGTGAGCATGAACTACTCCAAGCTACTGAGGCCAAGCATGCCATGCTTTCCCACTGAACTTCTTCCCACCAAGTCCTTGCTCCACTTTTCCTCACTGCTGACTGAGTAGAGGCTGCCATATCACAGCACATGGGTGTCTGGCATCGCCCAAGCCGGGTGGGCAGTGTTTATTAGGATGTATCCCTGGGCATCAAACACCTCCTCAACTCTCTAGCTGACTGACCAGCACCCACATATAACACTAGGGGTCTGCCTGGTTGCCTGGTTAGGAGACGGAGTTTTTCTGCTGGAGAGTCTGCTTGCCTGGCTGTGAAGCATTGATACCCTGTGTCCTCAAAGCAGCAAATGTCCAAGTGTCACAGGCACCTTGTGTGCACTGCTCTGCTAGCACAGTTTGTTGGTAAGCTGTGTTCTGCTTGGATGGTTTTCCTCTTGTATGCACTTTGATTTCAGAAACATTTTAGAACCTTCAGAAGATGTGGAAATGCAGAATGTCAATATTATTTTGTCTGCAATTGTACTTTTATTCATTGTAAAAAATGTGCATACAGAGCATAAAGTGCCAAGAGAGGCTAGATTTAGATGCATAGGCTTTAAAGCCAGATAATTCCATGTGTAAGAGTAATACATTTTATGGTTTTAAACTGAAAGAGGGTAGATTTATATTGGACAAAAGAAAGAAATTTTTATGATGAGGATGGTAAAGCACAGGAATGGGTAGTCCAGAGAAAGTGTGGATGCCCCATCCATTCAAAGCCAGGTTGGATGGGACTTTGAGCAATCTTGTCAAGTGGAAAGATGTCTCTTCTTGTGGGGGACTAGGTGATTTTTAAACTTCCAACCCAAACCCTTCTGTGATTTTACACGTGTGCGCATGGGAGATGAAATCATGGTGTAAGTGCAGGTGCCTATGTGGTCCTATTTTTCTGGTACATAAAGTCAACACTGGATGTAATGGAGTCAAATAACCAGTGTTGATTTATTTTTTCAATGTGGCATATAAGCAATGTGATTCTAATAAAATGGAGTCTAACAAAAAAACCAGAAAATCCTCATCAGTTCTGTGTCACGTTATTCCTCTGTCTAGCCCATTGATGTCAGATTCCTGGAAAGCAAAAAACACACACACAGCAGTTGGGAAGAGAAAAGGTAATCACTGCAGGGGCTCTGCCGAAAGCTTTTCTCTGTGTATCCAATTTTATATTCTTCATATCTATATTACGTTATTGAAGTCTGGTTCCCAGCTGCCTTGCAGATCATTTGCATCTCTGCACTATGATATAAAAGGCTTCCTCGTTGATTGGGTAGCCTTTTATATCTTCTCAGCACTTGTGTTTCTCTGACATAGATATCTATGCAAAATATAAGGCTTTGAAGGATCCAACCCTTGTAACAGTTCATGCTTCATTGCCACAAGGTGAGTCAAAACAGCACTCACACAAAATGTGGGAATGAGGAGTCATGGGGAGCGTTCACCATCCTCCTGCCTGGCATCTGAAGGTTACTGAAGGCCAGACTAGACCCAGGCAGAGCGAGTCAGAGTAGTCCCCAGCTCGGCTTCCCTGCAAGCTGCTTGCCAGACAAGATCACTCTAATTCAACTCGGGAAGCTTGTCCCGTGCCCCAGCTTGCGTTCAGTGGGGGAATGAACTGGTGATGCTGATGGAGGGGTGCCAGGGTTAGCTGCCAGCTGGCTGCCGGAGGCGGCTTGGGATGAAAGCTCCTTCCCATGGGTAGCGTGAGCTCTGCCCTGCACGGCTGTGCACAGGAGAAGCTTGTAGCAGCTGAGGATCTGGTCCTTCTAGTTAAAGGGGTTGGAATATGCATGAAGCATAAGGTGACATTTTGAGCGTCTCAGATCAGAGCATGGACGTTACTGAATTTAAAATGTAACTGCAATTTCCTGACTAATGCCAAGTCACTTTTATATTCATGCAGTGATTGTTCTTTATTCTTTAAATAGCCCATTTTGCCCACAGGGGCAGGTGATATCTTTATGATAATGAAGATACATTATCCAGCACGTTACAGCTGAGGCCGTTGGTTGGTGCAAGGGCCACCTATGATCAGCTGTCCTTTTTGGTTCTCAATTTATATAATGCTTTTGAAGATTGTAGATGCTTTTGTAGATTGCTTTTGTAGATGTTTGTGATTTGTTTGAACAAGAAAAGAGTAAGGGAAAAAAAAGAAAAGAGATGCACTGGAGGTTCAATGTTGTCTTTTATTTCCTGTGGCTAAGCTGAATTATTTACAGTGGTGTCTCCAGGTTTCTGAGTCCTTTCAAATAACATGAACAGTTAAATTGCTTCAGTAGCCTTATATCTCTGCAGAGAGTCAGCCTATTTCTTAACATCCAGGGCTTTCTGTGGTGAAGTGCACAGGATATTATAAATAAGGTATTCAACAAGAATGAGATAACAAAATGAACTCATATGTTTACTATTCATTCAAAATAAAAAACTTGCACATAGTAACAGCCACAGAAATCACAGGCAGGCTTTCCAGCAGAGTAGGATCATCCCTGGCCTGGGCATTTCTTGCACTAATGGTGAAGGTGCAGAGGATGGAGCTGTAGCTGTGGCCACCACAGAGACAGGACAACATCTAGGGGAAAGGAGGGAACTAGGAAAGAGAATTTTGTTCCTGTGTGGGTGCCCCTCTATCACCTTTTACCAGCAGGTTAAGGTCCTGCTGCTGCATGGGCCCTAACCCTGGAATCCACATGGGCAGCAGCTGCAGCAGGCATCATCACTTCTCCAGGCTTAGGCAGAGGCAAAACGGATGGGGACTGGAGCAGTTTTACTCTTCCCAGGAGCCTGTTGCTTTAGGCTGCTGCCTGCTTTGTCTATGAGCTCTCTGTAATGCCACCATTTACCTTTGGCTCTGCTAAGCACAAGAAAGATTAGATGAGAGGCTGGAGTAATTACAGGAGTGAGTTGTTATGGCGTAGGAATTTGTGGAAGTGATGCTGAGGCCCCAGTCAGGAGGAGTGTTTTAAGTGACATACCTGCTAATTTGCCTGAAACTAGCCTGCTTATTAAAAAAAGGAAAAAAAAAAATGTACTGCTGCCTGCATGCAATGAAACCCAGCTAATCAGCAGTTCCTAGAAAGCTTGACTTGAAAGAAAGGTACATTTGACATTCAGATGAGAGGTGCACAGGAGTCTCAACAGGTAATGTTTTGCTGTAACTCCTGGAATTTGTGTGCCTTTGTCATACCTCTTTGGCACAGACCCTGCCAGCCATCTGTGCTTTTAAGGCTGTATAGGGCCTGTAAACTGTGTAAGCTCTGGTTACACTTGCAGCTGCTCTCCTTGCCCCATCTTTTTATCCATCTCTTAGCTGTTCACAATCTGGTGTGTGGCCAGGGCAGGTGCAATGAGTACCTTACCCATCTGTACTGTTCCCAGCACAGGAGCCTGCAACTAGTAGGTACTGATGTAGTAAAAATAATATTAGCAACCAAAAGTGCTATGATCAGGCATGGATTTAATAGGTGGAAATAGTGTATGTATGTTTGGAAAGAGCAGAGTGAAAGAGGGGAGAGAACTTTGAGGGCTTCTAGGTCATGATAGCCTGGAGATTGATGCCTCAGCATTTCTAGTTTAAAGACTTTAATATAGAGATTCTGGCAGGTATTGTGTAATTTTATTTTAATATTTTTCCCTGCTATAAATAAGGCTTGGTGTCTGATTGAATGATCACCAGAGCTTGAGTAAACAACACGCCTGCCAGTGATAAGCTGTTTCTTCTGATGACTCGGTGTATATCTGGGTATTGCAAAATGTGGTACATTTCATGTTTGTGCAATTCTGTTTTCCTTCTGGTTATTTTTATGTGCATCTCCCTCTCTTTTTCTCTCCTGTGTACAGATGTTCATATTCACCCCATGGAGCCTATGCCCAAAGCAAACTTGCCCTTGTGTTATTTACCTATCGACTACAGCATCTTCTGACTGCAAATGGAAGCCATGTGACTGCTAATGTAGTAGACCCTGGAGTAGTGAATACTGAGCTCTACAAGCATGTCTTTTGGGTGGTGAAAGTGGTCAAATGGATGACAGCCTGGCTATTTTTCAAGGTATGCCGTTTTTAAATAATTTTTTTTGCTGTGCCCGTGCATTGTGCAAGCTGCAGTCGGCCTGAAGCTGAAGGTGTTTCAGAGTTTATAATAGTGTATGGCATTTATTTCACTTCTCTGTGCTGATGAGATGTACAAAATCAATAATGACAGGGTCTCCAGCAAACAAACATTTGTTTTAAATGGAGGGAGCAAGCTGTCACAGTAGGGAAAGGGAATGCCTTTCACTGCCTGTGCCTTTGTGGTGGTTATCTCTGCCCTGATCTATCCACGTGCTTCTGAGCGTGCATGGGGGCAGGACATCATCCTAACATGGAGCCAGGATATGCAAAGCGTTCCTCAGAAATGACTTGTACATTCTCTTAAGGAGAAGCAGACATGATCTGGCATGGGCTACATGTACGCAACATTTTACAGAGAAGAGGGCAAAGGGAAGAAGGAAGCTGTACAAAAGTGGCAGTGGGAGGTGGCTGTGCTCCAGGATGTGAGGGTCCAGATGCTTGTGCTCAGGGAGGTGGGACAGTTTTTAATTAGGTTTTTCATTCTAACACATACTTGTAATGGTACTTGATTTTTATTATCCAATCCTGGTTTGCCTTAGGAAACATAAAGTTGTTTAATAAAACTGATCCAGAAGTGGGGCAGACCCAGTTATGGGTAATGTTTTGTAGGGGTGTAAGTAGATTAATCTGAAATCAGTTTAGCTGTGTAGGTGCAATTATCTCTTGCTCACAGGCCTTAGAAGGGCTTGTGCTGAGAAAATGTACTGCTTATAGCTCTTTCAGAAAGTAGTTTTGGATTAAGTAAATGGAACCTGATTCCATTAGAGAAAATTAAATGTCCTAATTAAAATGAAGTATTTTACATCAAGGAGCATGTCCCACAAAGCAAATTAATTTTAAACTTTGATATGGAAATATCAATTGCTTTCATTTTAGAAATGAAACTGGAGACTGGAAGAGTGGCTGCAAAATAAGATGCAAACAAATAAACCCATATTTAAAAAAATAGTATCTTCTGAGTGCACCTTGAATATTGCAATAAAATTTTAATAAGAATGCTCATAATGTGTAATGCATTCTTAAAGAAGCAGACTGCAGCTTTGCCAAACCATGTACCTTCAACTTGTTTTGCCTCTTGTGATTTTAAATATCTTGCCATTTTAAATATCAGTCTTGGGTGGTAGTGTTTTTTCATTGGACTTACTTCACCTTGCTAATGTAACAGTTTCATGTAGATGTTTAGGTTGTGCTCAGCATTTCCTCTGGAGAGACAAAATTCTGATGAATCTCCCACGTCTGAGAGTGAGTTTCGAATCTCTTGTTGTTTACAGCACTCAGTCCCACCCAGTTTTATTGATGTGCCCAGGAGACATTTTTGTATTATACTGGTGATGTTTAGACACTGAATTGGATGTCATTGAACGTTTAAAATTATTTATCACAAGAGGGATTCCCATTCTTAAAGCTGTAATAGTCCTGCCACTGATAGTTCCTGATCACTTCCTTCTTCTTTGCATGAGACTCTGCTCAAAAGAAATTCTTCCTTGAAATAGGTGATAGACAGACATACTGATCTGTACGGACGAGTGATATCTGTACTGCCTGAAAAGCAAATATATTTCTGAGTCAGAATAACCTCAGGTTTGGATATTGGAATGCTTCAGTTATGGAGGTTGAGATTTTCACATTTTTGTTTAACAGTCAATGTGTTTTTCCCAAAAGCCAGAGGAGAGGGAAATTCTTACTTTCTCTCTTCCCATCCTCCCTTAGTCTTCTGAGTTACAGCTTCAACTTCTACTCTTTGCTTATTGCCTATTGTTTAGGCTATATCTACATGTTTGGGAGCGCTTCATCCCAGAGGCGCGCCCTGTTCGGCATCACGAGCAGGAGATGTTTAGTTCCACAGCAAGCTCACATTGAGAGCCTGCCTGGCAATTTTAATGGTGCTCTACTGAGGGCTGTAGTATTCAGCATTCAAGCCTGTGTGAGTCTTGTGTTGGTCTCGTGCATTAGGATAAATTTCCCCTGAGAAAAGTAAGAAAGCCAAGTACAAGAAAATTCAGTTGTCTGGTAATATTAGCTGATAGTTGGTAGTATGGATTTTTTTCCCCCTTGGAATTTTGTTCCTGAGCACTTATATGAATCTTCCTTCTAGGATTAGGGCAGTAATGCAGTGAAAATGAGGTGATAGCTCTCTAATCATATTGACTTAACTAAATATTGTCACCCTGGAGTATTCCAGAATAGTTTCTAAACGTGTGCAGGAAATTGCTTCACCCACTGCAACATGGCACTCATGAGAGCCAGCACAGCCCAGAGAGCTTCAGTGAGGAAATGCATCACATCACATTTCCTCAGGAGAGAGTCAATATCTTGTTTGATTTAATTCCAAAATATAGTGGCAGAGCCCCCACTGCTTTTAAATGCATTTCTGCCAGTACTGGTCCCAGTTACATTCAAGCCAAAGACCTCCTAGGGACTGCAGCCTGGCACCCACCTTCTCTGGGCTGCCTGTATTTGAGGCAGCTCAGTGTGGCAGACAAGGCTGTTGACTCAACATCCACCTTGGGGCTGCCTCAAGATATTTCGGTACTTAAACAAGTAGACCTACAGTCTTGTAATTAGGCCGTGATAGGTATGCATAATTTACTCAAATTATTAACAGGTTGAATTTCTTAAAACTGCAAAATTTTCTTCTAGATTTTCTATATGGCTCAGAAAAATCTCAGTAAAATCAGTTTGGTGTTTTTTCACCCACAAGTTGCAGTGAGAGGCATTCCTGTAGAAATAAGATAGGCCAAACTAAAGGTTCTGGTGACAGCCATAAAATTTGTGAAATTGATGCCTGACCTTTAGAAGTGATGGTTTCATTTTTTCTCAGCTTGATTCTTTCTCAGAAAAGTTATTGTCTGCTGTGGTACTCTAAATTTGCACTTTGCAAATGTTTTCTTTGTATTTTTCATAAACGTGGACTGCACCTGTCACACAAGATAAAAATTATGTTTATTCCTCAAAAAAAAATTTGATTTCTATACCTATGACTTCTCGGTAAACAAAGCCTGATGAGCTGACACAGTGCTCTGCAGAATGCAGTGAAGTATGTTGTCCCTTAGTGATTTTTAACATAAATTTATGTTCTTTTTGAAGAGATAAAGTCCAAACTAGTAAACACTAACTAATTAATGAGATAGTAATAACCTAAAAATTCATTCATTGAGCATCAAATTGCAATTCACATAAGTGTGTAGCACACCAGCTTTAGTGTTGGGTACCATGCAAGCTGGAAACCAGGAAGTATGATTTCCCTCTCCAGTATTTCTGCATCTGCAGCAGATACTGAATATTCATTCTTGAGCCAGATGGTCTCTGCTTGTGATACAATTAAAATGCCTTAGAGCAAAACAGAAAAGTTGACTCTCATTAATGTCTGATAACAGGGATTGTTATGCTTCGTATGACTTCATTATGGCATCAAAGTAGAGACATTTGACAGATAGCAGTGTTATAAAGTTCCCCAAAACCGTGTTTATGACAAGCTTGGTGAAGGTGACGTTATCAGCTATGGAGTCCTGGGTCCTTTCAGCTGCCCCAGATTGGTGTTTAGGAAGGCATTGTGGAAAGAAGGCTTTGCATCAGATCCTGTCTCAGCTGTCATTTCCAAAGACATAGTGCCACATAAGTGATTATTGACTGACAAACTGAAAATGAGTAGGATTAGTGACCCTGCCAGCCTGTAAAAATGAAGGGAAAAGCTTCAGGAGCATGGGCTAGATAGACATCAGCCGATATAAACTAATTCGCTTCCTTCACCTTGTCAAAATAGGCTTCACTTTAGTGTAATTGTCCTATAACATTTTTTAAAAAATGCTTCCAGTCTGTAAGCACGTCTAGAAAACAAGATCTAAAGAACTTGGATTCATCATTCATGCCAGAGGACATAGTCATGCAGGTCTTATTGCAGCATTTCTTATTCAAACTGTCCCTTTGGCACTGTGAATGTAGTAAATGTATTTCATCCTTCCCCCCAGGTGTCAGAAGACAAACACATCACCACACAATAACACCAGCTGTAGAGAATGAGAGTAATTAAATCCCACAGCTGAAAGCAGCAATTCATCTGCATCAACATCTTCTGTGCATGGGAGTGTGTGGTCCTCACATAAAGCTAATCTGGGCCTTTCTCAGAAAATGAAAACTTGCAGAAACGTGTAATTTGCAGTTAATTTTTACAAAAGGTTTTTCTGGTCAAAAACATAGAGAAGAAAACAGTTCACTTAAATCCAGTAACACTGATCTTTCAGCAGGTACCCTTTTGGTACACATTGTATGGGGATTTAAGCTTTCAGAGCCATAGGTGTCTTTTTTTCCATCTATTAAATATTTAATTATTTGAACAGCCATAGAACAATTCTAGGGGAAAGAGGGGGACCAGCCTGAGAAGGCTAGTGAGTAATCTACTATTAAGTCCCCAAATCCTGCTGATCTGGGTTTCTTTCTTGCATGTGAACCCCTGGACTTGGTTAAATATCCAGCTCCTGACTGTTACGGGTTATGTGGATGGAAGTAGGCTGCTTTATTTATTGTAACTGCTGAGCACAAAGCCTTCTGAACACAGAGCCCTTTGTTTCTGTTTGAAGTCAGGCCAGACCCCTCTAAGGTAGGCTGGCCCTTGGTGCACACATAAATAGCACTGGACCCTGGTCTCCATTAAACCTCTGGCTCCCCTGCATCCCAAGATATCACTATTATTCTACATGTTTTCTAAGGTCTAAGTAGTTAAAATATTTATTTTAGGAGACACATTGAGAGTTATCACAGGGTGTTTTGATGGCCAGAAAATAAAGGATTTGTGTTGCTTGCCTCAGCTTATGGCACACAAAGGAGTTTACAATTGCTGTACACGACAGCACAAAATGGGTGGGATTATGTCACAGTGCATCACAGGGAATCAAGGATGCTAAAGTTCTTGTTTGTAACTTATTTGGAGCAGCTGCTGGTGTGATTTATCCCTGAACCACACCCAGGCTTCCTCTTGGAGGGTGCCAATTGGAACAGGCTGAAACACAGCCATGGAGCAAGCAAAAAATGAAGCAGTGTGCACAGAGATCCATCTCATGTCCTGTCCTGCAGTTTTAGTTGTTTGATTAAAAGAAAAGGAGCATCCCTTCTTTTTCATTCTGACAGTGTAAAATTGGAAGACTGTCTTCCATCTTTCAAAACTGTTCACAGGAAAACTGTCTCCATGTCTAATATTACCTGCAGGATTTACCCTTTTTAGCCCAGGAAATGGTCTAAAGAAAAACAGGTTAAAACTACACTGTGCACTGTGTGAAAACCCATGCTTGCCCTGTGTGAAATTGTTTTGGACTGGTAAGCAACTGAAATGTCAGAAGCTGTGTGTCTTACTGTGTAAGAAAGGGTTTATCCTTAACTCTGGTGTGGTAGAGGATTGCTGATTTAACCTGACAGCCCAGGAAGATGATTTCATTTTATGTGAAAGCATTTAAATTTGTATCCAAAAGAGTGAGAAAAATAGTCCCTCCATTGCTGTACCTGGGGAGACAGTAAGTAAACAGTTAAGAAATTGTGAAAATACATGAGCCTAACCAGTGTTAGCACATCAGCATCTATCATCCTGTAATCTGTAACTGTTTCATATTCAGAAACGGCAGAGTTAGTTAGGAAAGACATTTTCCATCAATCAATCTATTCCTTGCAGTACTTTCCTAAGTATTTGATTAATACCTTTGTGTGGTAATCTATTCCCAGTCACACTTGTTGGAAATGGAGAAAACACAAAAAAGGAGGATAATTTTGCTGTGGATCAAACACACACATCAGGGACTCTGGACTGATTCGTCTCAGTTTAAAAGAAGGTCTCCTTGATGTCTCTAATGTAAAGGTCTCAAAAAAGAGGCTGAAAGATTGGGAAATTAGAGAATCTTGACATTTCAACTAGACCATTAGCACAATCTTTTAAATTATGGGTTATAGCCTCACACTACTATAATTCTTCCTCATGCATGAGAGAAATTCTAAGTCAATCGCCATGTGCTTAAAATTCTGTTTTCTTCTGGTCAGGTAGTATAACACTGCTTGGAAACTTGAATCCACTGGCAGCAGAATACAGAACAGCCACTAATCTTTCTCATCAGCATATCTCTCAGAGAAAGAATAAAAGAGACAGGAAACAGCCCAGCCCCAATGAAATTGCCCATTCATCAAGGGTAGGAACAGGAGTTGCAGGCGGTTTCTGTCTTCCATGTGAATGAGTTATAAAACAGAGTTAAGGAGAAAGACCACTGGCTTCTCTTGGAAAATCCGCCAATGAGCTTATGGGTGAGCAGCAGTTTGGAATTAAAATAAGAAGATGCAGAGGAGTAGGTTGTGGGGAATGCATATTCAGGTATATTTATATATATCTTCATATATTTGCATAATCATGTATATATATGTTCTATCTAAATTCCTCATTGTTTTGCTATTTGTGAGTTATATGTCCCTAACAAAAAAAAAGGCTGATAAAATTTGTATTGCAGAGCCCCATCACCTAAAGACCCTACTCACTGCAGAAAAAAATAATTTTAGGAAATTTTGGAGATCTACAGGCCCTCCTTTCCTCCTCTCTGAATATGACAGTCTGTAACTTACCAGTAATTGAAGGAGACTGAAAAAACTTCCAGTGTGAAGTAAGGAAATTCTTCCATGAGCAACACAGACGCAATTTTTGGTGGTTATCCTGAGTTTTCAAAGGTTGACATAAAACATCATGTTCTAGCAAGAAGCTGAAAACATCCCCTTTTCTAGAGGTCTGAGGCATCTATGCCTGTAAGTAACCTCTGACATGTCTCCTGGTTCATGAATGTCTGCAATATAAATTCCAGCATCAGAGGTGTGATTTCCTCATGGTCACGGCTACTACTGGACCTGTCTTATCCTAAGATAAATATCTAGAATGGACAGCTGAATTAAGTCCTTCAAGTGCCAGTTTATCCCTGTGAATGACAAAGAGGTCCTCTGGTGACTAGCTCAGCTGTAGATGTCTGTGCTGTATAAAGGTGTAAAGTTAGTTAAGATGAATCTTTTCCAAAGGTATACAATGTTAATTTTCTGGGTTTCTAAAATAAATGAACTGAAGGTAGTAGGGTTTTGGATGTGCACAAGAGAGAATAGGAACTGTAAAGGTGTGTTCTTAGATCTGGGGCACAAGTAATCTGCTATCAAGCTGGTTTTGCAAATGGCAGCTCTAAGGTATTAGACCATTTTCGTATAAGTGGGAAATGTGCTCGTGGGCAGCTGCAGATGAGGAAATCCTAGTTACTTATGAAATGTATTTCTCATATATGTTTATAATCTATTGTGTGCCTTCACTACAGCAGCCACAGGTGAGGAAATCCCAGTTACTTATGAAATGTATTTCTCGTATGTGTTTACGATTCACGGTGTGCCTCCACAGTTTATCATGCAGGTATCGCCATGCATTTACGTGGGTAGTTATGTGTACTCCCTGGATGTATTTATAATAGTCTAATGTTTGTAATGAGAGAGAACCATGGGAAGCAAGCACCATCCACTATTTGAGGATGAACTGGAAACAGTAAACACATATTTTTAATATAACAGGATCATCCGCCCCCCAATTTGTGAGTTATGAAAAGTTTCAATTCAGAAGTCACGTGAGTAGCTCTGGCTTGAGTAATGACTACAATGATTATGATTGCAAGCCACAAACTTCAGTATTGCATTTTAGAAAGACTGCTGAGATATTACAAGATGTAGTTCACATGGTTCTTTTTGTTCCCATTATGTTCCGAGCTAAATGCTTGGGATTTGCTGGATTTTAATAGGTAAACACAAGAAGGGAATTTAGTTTAGTGTCTCTAGTCCTCATCTTTTTCTAGAAGGAGCCTGATCCTAGATGTGGCACAACCACATCATTAATACAATCTCTCAAGAGCCAGTGGTTCGTGTACATTATTACATATTTAAACATTCTGTTTAAATTGTGTCTGTGAGTCTCTTCAGGGCAATTGACTACATCTGTATGGTGCCATCTCAGTGCTGGGGAAAGGGGAAGTAACCACAGGGGTTACGTTGCCACAGACCAGGCACTCTGCGGGAAATACAGAACATATGCAGAAGAGGATTTGGATGAAACCAGAGCAATGTGCAATAAAACAAGAATGAACTTGGACAGCTTATCAGAGATGGGATTTATAGTGGTATTTATTTGACCCCATCGTGCTGACCTACTTTTCTGTCACTGGAATAGGAAGGAGATGCTGCTGCTGGTCCTAGGCTCAGGCATGGTCTGAAAAAAATGAGTTGCTCCCCATGTCTCTTAATTGCTCATCAAAGTCTTGGAGCTAGCCACCACCAACTTACAAGCTTAACGTTCTGTCTTACCAATATTTTACCCAAGTATATCTGTTACTTTTTGAATGAATAGCAGGGGTCAGAGTTGGTGCCCTGTGCCTGGCAGGCCCGTTTTCCCAGGGCTTTGCTGTGAGAGGCACTGTGCACCCCAGCCATGTCACACCCCTGCAGCCAGCAGCAGTATGCTGAGGCTGACTGTGTCTCAGGAAGAGATTTATTCAGTGTTGTTGCCTGCCAAGCTCAAGATGCAAAATTCAGTCTTCCACAGTCTGCCACTTGTCATATATGAACCTAAGATGATTAAAAATGTAGAAAGAGAAAAGCTGTCCTGTTGTTTTTAGAGCTCAGAGTGTTGAAAATAAACTTATACAGACTGTGAGTATATTTGAGTGCCTCCCACCTGGAGTGCTGCATCCAGCTCCGGGCTTCCCAGCACAGGAAGCACATTGAGCTGTTGGAGCGAGTTCAGAGGAGGGACACTGAGATGACTAAATGGATGGAGCATGTCTCCTACAAGGAAAGGCAAAGAGAATTAGGATAGTTCAGCCTGGAAAGAGAAGACTTCGTGGTGACCTAATTGTGGCCTTCCAGTATCTGAAGGGAGCCTACAAGAAAGACAGAGACTTTTTTTTACAAGGACATGTAGTGACAGGACAAGGGGAAATGGCTTCAAACTGAGTGAATACATTTAGATCAGATATTTGGAAAAAATTCTTTACTTTGGGGGTGGTGAAGTGCTGGAACAGGTTGCCCAGAGAATCTGTGGATGCCCCATCCCTGGAAGTGTTCAAGGCCAGGCTCAGTGGGGCTCTGAGCAACCTGATCTAGTGGAAAGTGTCCCTGCCCATGGAATTTGTGTTGGAACTAGGTGTTCTTTAAGATCCCTTCCAACCCAAACTGTTCTGTGATGCTAAAAAATATGTAGGAAGGACACTGTGAGGCAGCACACTTGTTATTTTTCTGTCAGGACTGTACACCATCCAGTTTTTATGACTGCCCAAGCTTTGAATGTAGCTTGGCAATTTTTCAGAGAGGAGTTCAGTTATCACAACTCTCAAGCATCACAACCAGTAACAACAACTTAGGTCCCCATTATCCTTTGCACATGAAATGATGACTTCCATCATCATGAAGTTTGTGGTACTTCATCAGTGGCTTTATACAAGTGTAGCTGATCGGAACCTGCTAATGAAGTAAATGCAATCTGAACATAGAAGCATCCAGGTCCGAATCTTACTGCATATTCTTCTACCAAGGATTATCTGATTTGATTTCATATCCTCTGTGTGGAGTACTGTTCTTTTGTAAAGCATGTAAAACATGTCTGATCCTGCTCCTTAGAGGTTCTCCTTGATCTGGGGCTGGCCTTTTATTTTTCTTGCCTGGTTTAGGTTTGTGGCACATGTGTCCTATTTTATATGCCTGTTATCTCGGGAAGTGGATTAAGGCTGGCACAGATACACTGAACCCTAATCGCTTTAGAGGGCCTGCGAATCTCCAGAGGTAGTAAGTACTTCAAATGTTTATAATACTAGGCTCAGCTGATGTTGCTTGAAATCCATTCAAGAAGATCTGGAAGACAGGAGGCAGGGCATTTTGCATAGGGTTTTTCTTTTAAAATATAATTAGCCTGTTAATATTATTTTATATACACTTAGTGCTCAGTTTTCATTTTGGTGGGGTTTTTTCTCCTCATTGTGAGGCAAGCCTCAAGCACTATTTTCTTTGCAAAATATATCCATCACCCAATATCTTGGCTGTACAACTTCTCCCATGAGAGTTTCAACCCACTTGTTATAGTTCTAGGTTAAAGGCAGATTGCTGGTACCATTATTTCCAGATTTTTGAGAAGTGATAAAATATGAAATGTGTTTGTGCTCGGGTACCTGGATCTGTCATCTCCAGGTCACTACACAGTGGTTTCTCAGAGGAGCCAAGGGGATTATAAAGTACCTCCAGTGCTCAGAAGCAGCACTTGTACATTTGATGTCCAATCTGTCACATGCTCTCCTGGTTGGAAAGAAAGAATTTGCAGTGTTAGAGTCATTAGGCTTTTTATATGTGAGCAGGTACCATCCTGCTCAAGGTTGGAACCAGTGCTGTCACTGTTACCATAAAGGCAACACACCTTTCGTGAGCTGGTTTCAGTTTGACTCTGTAGAAGCTCTTGGCAATTTTTTTTTTCTTTTTTTTATTGTAAATTTTTATCATGATATCTAGCAATAGTCTCTAATCAAACAGGAGCGAGAATGCTTTTAGGGAAACAATTTACTCAAGACAAGAATGACTTAAACTGAAGTGACTGGAAATGTATTTACTTTGAGAAACTGAGAAAAAAATAAGAAAAAAGAATGAACTTGTTTCTAATCTTTGGAATCATATTCTGGGAAAGGTTTCCACAGAGCAGTAGCTATAAGAAAAGTGTTGTTTTTATGATGGAGTTTAAATGGGTTTTGGAGAAGAAGATCAGCTGATTGGTTATCTACAAAATTAGATCAGAGATGTCCCAAGAGGGACGGTTGCTTCTGAATTGTTTTTGTATTTGGAATCTTTTTTTTTGCCTCAGGTTTATGTGTTTTGCTCCCATGCTGGAAAGAATAAACAAATCCAGTATAAGGGTGCAGAAGTGAAGTTTTTCTAAGAAACCTGCATTTTGATTTTGAACTTGTGGAGTACCTAGCAAATTCTTCTTTAGGAAAACCTTCAGTGAAGATGTGCCATTTCTTGCGCTCACCTCCATCCAGTTTGCTGATGAGCTGTGTTGAACTGTCCAATAGTCTAGTCCTTGCTTTTGGTTGCAGGAGAAAAAGGGAAGATGACAGCTATGGATCAGCCTGAAGAGCCTTCAAAGAAAATGAGATCCCTGGTCAAGAAATCTGTGCATGCTCTTAAAAAATAAGTAGCCAAGATAAATTGCAGATGGAGCTGTAGAGATAATTGACACAGCCATGTAGTTGGTCTCTTACCTGGGTTACAGCAGTGCTCTTCACAATTTGGTCAATGCTCTAGAGACCCCTCCCAGCAGAGAGGCTGGGCAACCACGGGCCTCAGTGTGACCCTTGAATGAGAGACCACGGCTTCCCCTGTTTCCACAGACAGCTCAAGGCCGTTGTCTGAGGTCTTCCCAAATGCCTGGTTTGCATCTAAAGAACCTTCAAGACGACTAGTGTTGGGGAGCCCTGTAGTCCTGCTGGAAGTCAGCTGAGGAGCTGAATTCAACTGAGTGTCCAGAGTAGACTAGCAGGGGTTAGAAAGACAAAGATTTCAATTTCTAAAATGTTGAGAACAGAGTTTGGTTCTCGACAAAGGGAAGGAAAGTTACTCTTACGTTCCTCTTTTGTGATGTCAGCTCTCCCTGACCTGAACTGGTGTTTTCACTGCTACTTGCCATGTTTTTCTTATGGAGAAATTATTCTACATGTTTAAAAAAAAAAAAAAATTGTTTTCCATTTTTTTTGTTTGTTTTCTGATTTTGTGGCCTTTTTAATTTAAACAATGGTGTGATATTATAGGGAGGTCAAAACTGAGTGCTTGATCTTTCTTGGGTGGGTCTTTCAAATCAGAGCAATAGACTTGCTGCAAACTACTGGTCATGGATCTATTATGAGAGCTAAAATGTGACCGTGCTCAAAATGACTGAGTAAAAGTTTGCCCCCTGATATGAATGACTGTCTAGATTTCAAAATAAATCCTTTGGATTGTACAGAAAATTTGAACTGTCAAGAAATAAATGGTGTGATGAACTGAAACATAGGTCTCAAGATGCCCTCAATTTAGCTGTATTTCAGTAATCTCTCATTCACCTTTCATTGCTGTCAGCAGCCTGTAGGGTTTCTCTTATATTTATGATGGAAATACCTGTCAATGAATCATGTCACTGAGATGCATGTGTTTTTGCCACTTTGAGGAATTATTAAAAACTGCATAGTTCCTGTGGTAAGCACCACATTGCTGGGGCATTTGTAGTACTATGTATTTCTTCATGTAAACATCTTTCTTGCATAAAAAATTATTGATTTTTATGTGTGGTAGGTGGAAGGTATTTTTGTTAAGCAAGTGCATACAATTTTTTTTCATGTTTTTCCATGTTTTCACTATCAACCTGTATTCTTTAAAAATTTGAATGACAGTAGCTATTTATTAACAAGATTTTGCAAGTATTACTATGGTTACTTAGTGCCATTATCACAGAAAAACAGATGTACCTAAAATTCAGGAGTCTCATGTTTTCTCATGTTTTGGAGGCCCTTTGCCTAAATTTGTGGAGACTAGATAATTTTCATGTTAAAAAATTACATACTTTCAAGTATAGGACTTTTTAATATACAAAATTACATTAATAAAATGTAATTTCCTTTTTAATCATATACTAACCAAAAATGTAAACTACTGTGGGTTTACAAGTTAAACAGATACTACTAAGTAGTTTTCAATAATATTCTTCTACTCTTAACCTTGCTCATCTTCAATACCTGATAATTTTTAGGAAGGATGGATAAATAACCCTAGCAAAATGCAAAGCACTGAATATTTTGGAAGACTGCAAGGTCCTTTTAATTTGATCTGCTGTTTGTTATTGTCACTGCAGATTATGGATGAGAACACCTGCAATTGTCCTCCAGTTAATATGCCTTTGAATTAGAAGAAAGGGCAGGGCTACAGAGCAGCTGCAAAGTGGTCAGTTAACTTCAATTCCAAGTGTTTAAAACACCTCTTCAGTGGGGCTTCTTAATGATGAAATACATAGGGTTGGCTTTTCTGACAACTCAGAATGAGATCGATGATTGTAACCTTTTCTCTAAATTAAACTGGAAAACCAGGAGCCAGCAGGGCTGTATGCTCAGAGCTTTGGAAGAGCAGCTCCTTTCCCGCTCATCACCCCATAAATACATTTTTAATATTTATTTTTAAATTATGTGAATATATTCTGGGCTATGCTCTCATCTCCATTTCATTGAGCCTATTTCATAATTTCTAGTTTTGAAATAGTTATATTTGTACTTATTTAATGTAGCAGCAGTTAGCTCCAGCCAGAGTACTGTCTAGATTTTATTTCCTCTTCAACACAAAAGTAAGCTTGATGAGATTGAGCAGCTCTCTACTACTTGCAAATGAGCTGTATGCTGAGAAAATTTTCAATCTTATTTTATAATTTCTCATACTTGCCTAAATAAGGAAAAAAATACCCTAAGTGAGCTCTTTGGAAATGAGTTTATATTTTCAGAGAAGGAGTTAAAGAGCACACTTGGCTCAGATATGTATTTTCACTTAGGGAAACATGTTGTGTAAAGATGTAACTTAGTGCTATTTTCTCTTTGGATTTCTCTTTGTGGTTATGTTTGTTGTTTGGCACTCTTTTTCTCTGCTGTGGTCATCTGGAAATATTTTTAAATTCTTCATGATATTAATTTAGATGAGAAGAGGAATCTCCCTGGTTTTTCAAGAGCCAAACCACTTTTCCTCATTTTATTATGTTAGTAATTAAAAAATACTGCTGTTTTCTTATGCAGAACTGTAGCAAGACACCCAAATATGTTTCTAGTCACAGCTGGGCATTTATTCTTCTGAAAATCTGTCCTCCCTATCAGGTACTGCTGGTAACTGTTGTCAGATGTTCGAGTAGCTGTGCTCTGATGGCAGGCATGATGTTGTTTCAATCCGCTTTCTAAGCAAGGACCAGATGTTTGTTCTGGGCTAAGAAGAACTGATTTGCAGTTAAAACCTCAAGTAAAGGACTATCATATCAGGCTGTAAACCAGCCATGCCTCAAGCCACATGTGAATCAAAAACAAAAATGTGAGAGCTGGTGGTAATCATCTTCTTCACTGCCCTGTACATCTTGGGATATTTGTTTATGCAAGTGAAGAGCAGATGGGTTGTTCTCTCCCCTGTGTTAACAGATGAGAGTTCAGATTTTTACCTTGGACTGTTTCGTGCTTTTCCCTTGCTCTACACAGAGATAACAGTAAAAACAAGGCAAAGGGCTATATTTAGAGAATTAGGCCAATTGGTTCCCTGCTGGAGCCGGTGATAAATCTGTCTCCTTGGGACACTTCACTAAGCCCTGAGGCACACCATCTCCAGCTCTGGCCACCCCATGTACTTCCAGTTGCTCTTAGCAGTAAACCGTTGCAGGCAGAAAAAGCAACTGGGAAGACGTAAAAAATTTGAAGTCCAGCAGAGTTACAGTGGACCTTTAAAAGGTGAGGTCTTAATCATTTTGTGACAAAAAAATGTCTTATGCAAGAAAAAGCTTTGCATGGAATCCCATGGCGACAGCTCTCCGGTAATAGTCATGCCACTGCTTTTAGCTGGACTTATCCATCAGAAGTCTAGCTTTTACATTTTATTCTAGTTGTCATCAATATATTCACACTAATATTTAATATATTCACGGTATAACAGGCAGGAAAAATTACACTGGGGCTAAGGAACAAAGACAAATATTGCTGAAGAAATTTTAAATAACGTGCAGATCTCTAGTGGGCATTGATTCATGTGCTTCATGGTGTCAATAATTGTTTGTGAATTGCAGTCATTTTTTTCCTCTAAACAGAGCATTACTCCTGAAATACAGTCATTACCTATTGATTAGCTCTGTAGTTATTTTCATGCATCAGTAGTGCCAGTAAAAAAATGGGTAACACTTATTTTACACCAATGTGTAAGATCTGTACATTGTTCATCAACAAGTGAAAGGAGTCTTTAAAATATATGTATTTTTTTATTGCAGAGATCACATTGACATTTTCAGTAGTCATAAGTTTCAGGATAAATGGACGAAGTTGAAAGGGCTCATTTGGGTTTTTAAGGTTCTTTTGGTCAGGGCATTGTAAATGTTCTGCTGTATCAGGACAAGAGTGCAATAAGAAAGACATATTTGTCACTGTTTAGTGCTAATGTAATTTCCTATTTTCCCTACTGTATGACTCTCCATTTAATCTCAATTTTTGGTAATGTGCTACTTTTTGATTAAATGATGAGAGCTGAAATTCACCAAGGAGAAAATAAATAAAACTCTTTGTTTCACAGACTGTCAGCAGCTATTAAGGAAATTAGGTGTATTTTTCCCTGAACCATGTTACAGACTTTGCAAAGTTCACAATCAGTTGGAATCCTCTTTTATTGAACACAGATTTAAAAGCAAAGGTCAGTTATGTTTTGGACACTAAGGAGTTTATGCAATTGATAAAACTCAAATATTTAGATTATTTTTCTATAAAATTTGCACTGCTTGGAAACTCTTGCTTTTTGACTGTGGCACCCTTATAGCCACAGCTTACAAGGTCTGCAGAGTACAGGGGCTTTGCAGCTTGTCCCCCCAGCTGCTCTGGCAAGGGCCAAGCAGCAGTAGGGATTTTGGCTGCTGCTGGTGGCTAGGGACCGGCCTCACTCGCAATCCTTTACTGCAGCCCCACATATCCAGCAATGTGGCATCCTGTCACACCACTCTTTTGCTTCAAAGAGGAGCCTTGTTGTCTGACCTGCTCTAGGGGCTTGGCACTGCTTTTGGACCCACCATTTCTCCTGAATTGTCAGATTTGGCTGGGTCAATGTATTGACAAGGCTTCACCTAGTACTTTCCTCTCCTTTTTCTACTATGATAAGGCTTGGGCTCTCTCCTTTGTTTGTACCACAGATTGTGAATACTATCTATCCCAAGAGCTCATGCTGTGAAATCTGCTTTTTACTCCTTTTTGGTTTCTGAAGGGGCTCGATAACATGGATGGGTGATCTGAGGAGGGCGGGTCTTGGTGCTGCCCTGAGAAACCCTCCTACCCTGAGCCCCTTCCTACTCCACATGGTATATGGGCTGCAGAAAGGGATCTGAGCCAGTGGGGCAAGTGGCACACTGATGTAGCAGCCACACTCAGTGAGTTGCAGTGAGGGCCTGGCAAGAGGCATTTAGGAATTCATGAAGAAAAGGGAATGAAAAAGCACTGGGACTATCAGTGAGAATGTTGTGGGGCACGATGAAAAGGCAGGTGGAGAAATGGATGAAAGTTTTGTCTGCAGACTTGCTTTGCATACCACATAGAGAAACAGAACCTAGTCTTGATTGGAACAATTCAATTCCATTGTGAAGTACATGTTAAATAACAATAGGCGGCTGCAGAGCTGTGCAGACTTGCAGGTGAAGAGCAGAATTTTAAACAAGTGGCTGTGCAGGCAGGAGAGGCAGAGAGGAGGGCTGGGATAGCAGCTGGCACTGGTGTTTGAGCTCTGCTCAGACCTCAGCCTGTGCTTTTACCAGTTAAAAGCAGTTGCTTAAACCTTAGCACAGTTCTGCACTAGTTCAGCTGGAATTTTTCCTGGGAAGCAGGAGTCATCTGGAGCTTTGCTGCTTGCAGTGTGTCACCTAGAGCGAGCAAGTATGTGGGCAGGGGGGCTCACTGACTGAACTCTCAAGGCCAAAGTACATATGTAACACAATGACATTACCAAAGAGCATTGTTCAATATTGAGCTTCCTAAACTGAATTATTTCAGCACCAGATGAATCAGTAAAATGTATTCTTCAAACCACAAAACCTTACAGTATTTGTTTTCCATTCTAAACAACTGCTCTAACCTTTATATCAAAAAGCCCTGTGAATTCCAGTGCAACAGGAACTCTCCTGGGGAGCTTAATGAAAAGGTTAATTTTCACTGTTTTATTTTGTCTATCAATAGTTCTGCAAGAGCAGGTCTCTGGGCCATGGCTACTTAAGTCCTGAATTAGTCCAGTATCAAAACCCCAGTCAGAAACTCTGCAGAGACAGGAGCTGCCTGAGAATCAAATAAAAGGAATAAGAAAACTTGCAGGAAGATTGTTGGGATTTTTAACATTCGAGACCCACACCTCCTTTTTTTCTTGTTTTGTTGGGGTTTTTTTAACAGATTATTGGGGAAAGACTTTGCATGTGAAAGATGCATGATGTTTTTCTCCTTTCCAGTTTTTCATTGTCCTGTTTCAGTTAATGAGATTTGACCATTCACTATGGGTCTCATTTTTGGAATTTGAACCAACTCTTCCCTCAACAAAAGCCGGGACAGTGAGTGTAGTCGTTCACACAGGAATGGGGTACACTGTGTCTCCTGTACAGCAATGTGATCCCTCTGCTGTGACTTCTGACATCCAGAAAGGAAACAAGAACGTGGCAAGGACCACATCTGTCACCAAATCCAATCCTGACCTTTGCAATGGATACACAATTTAACAACTCAGTGGATAGTAGATCTGGGTCTTTCAATGTAGCAGCAGTTAACAATTTTAAATACATGCCATTTCATGTTTTCCTCTATCTCTTCCACTGGCAAGAACTGACACTTGTTTTTCCTTTAGCGCCCCTGCAAATGAATAACTTTATCACCCCCCTCTGCATTATGAGTACCAGCCTGCCCTTCTTTCAGACCATTTAGCTGATTAAATGTGATAAGCTTAAACTCTTGAGTAATTGTTTTCAAGATGGAAGTTTTTTGCTTCCATTTCAAACCTTGGGAAACATTTGTGTGGCTGAGGGTCTGCGTGTTTTCTCTCTCTATAATGAGCTCTGCAGTTAAAGATATGATGCCTCAAATCTTGTCTGACATAGTTTTAGAGACTAATCTCATTGAAATCAATGGTGCTCTTTGCATGTCTGAAGTTATACATGTTCTTTGGGTCTCTTCTGAATTTAAGCCATCAATAGATTCCTTTGCGGAGAGTAAAGAGCCCTGGGGTTGATTGATTTAAACAAAGGGATTTAAGTTACAGAGCTTAAATTCACTTTCAGTCTACACAACAAAAAACTTGATTTGAATAATCAGATTCAGTCCTCCTTTGCATTTGCATTTTTAGTTATTTTGTTAAAAACAAGTTGATTCTGGTGGGTTAATAAGCATTCAGATATGTCAATTTGCAACTGAATTTGCCTTTGCCTTTAAATTTAGAACTTCTCTTGGGTAACAGAGGACAAGCTATATAGACAGCTCCATAATTGTATGGTTTCAGAATCTATCTGTTATTTCCTGACTCTAGCAATCTGATAGCATTGTGATAGAAAATGGGAAATGGTAGTTCTGTTTACAAGATGACTTTTTTTTTTATTTATTTTTACAAGCTGCTTCCTGATAAAATAGGGTTTAATTAAAATTAAGAGAACTGTAATTTTTCACGGGTTTTATTACTAAAGCAGAAAAGCCCTGAACTTATTGGGCAAAAATAAGGACATAAAATCTGTAATTACTTATTTGAGCTACCTATCTGTTAAAAATATATGATTAAAAAATCTGAGCCACTCTTACCTCATTCTAGTGTTCCACTTAAATAACTATAGTAAATAAGTCTAGTCTTCTCATTTTCCATCTTTATGGTATGTTACTAGGGACAGATGTAAACTAACCCTTTCGTTTATATTTTTTGGTTTATCATTCAAGATTAAATCATGAAATTGCCAGCAACTGCAATTATGGGAAAAAAAATTCCAGAATAAGATTCCTTCTCTCCCCACCGCTTTTATCTGTCTTCAAGTTTGGGCTTTCTCCTCTCAGTCTGGGGAATATTGTGGAACTATAATTTAAGCACAATAACTCTGTAAAAACCATAAACTCAGAGCATCTGGGACATGGACAGTGCTAAATGGTTGTTCTGGTTTGGGCTGAGATAAAATTAATTTTCTTCTTAGTAGCTGGTACAGTTTTGGATTCAGTATGAGAATAATGTTGATAACACACTGATTGTTGTAGCTGTCACTAAGTGGTGCTTTTGCTAAGCCAAGGACCTTTCAGTTTCCTCTGCTCTGCTAGTGAGAAGATGCACAAGAAGCTGTGAGGTAGCATGGCCAGGACAGCTGACCCAAAGTGGCCTAAGAGATATTCCATACCCCAGAACATCATGCTCAGGGTATAAACCGAGGAGAGTTGGCCAGGAGCCATTGGTTGCCACTCCAGGGGCCTCGGTCAGTGGGTAGTGAGCAATTGTGGATTTTATCTTTTTCTGACTCTCTTCCCCATCCCACGTGGGATTCCCATAAGTGGCTTACTTGCCAGCTGGGATTGAACTGCAACAATGGTATTTGGTGACCTGCTTTAAACTCCTTTCTTCCAGGCACCTCAGGGACAAGGAGACAAAGGCTGAGACCCAGGGTGAGGATAAGCACTGCAAGGTGAAAGTCTTTCCATGCAGGAGCTTTGTGTGGAGCAGACCCATCAGCAGGACGTATTACAGCCCAGATAGCACGCCACTGCAATGTAGACCTAAGAAATATGGGAAAAAGTGTACTTTTGCCTTCATCTCTCCCATCTTCCCAGACATATTTTCATCTCGCATGCTATTAATGCATAGATGTAGCACCCTGTAGTAATTCTGAGTTAGTTTGTGCACTTCACTGGTTCTGGTCCTCATCTTTGGCAGTGCAGGCATATGGCCTGCTGAGTCCTGGGGAAGAAGTGTTCTCTGCTGACCATACCTGGTGATCCAGGAAAGGATTTGCACTTTCACACCTTTGCCACCTGTTTTCAGCAGGTGCCTCCAGCGGGAAAGGTGAGAAACCAAGTCTGGCAGCCACCCTCTCCCAGCCCTCCTCCACGTGGCTGAGCCCACAGCTGTAAATAGTCCTGCTGATGTTTGGGGTGCAAAATGGGGGTTGTAGCAATTTAAAACAGAAGAGGCTGTGAAATAGCTGCTGGCTTATGTAATTTTGGGTTATTTCATTTTGTCTGTGTTCTGTACAGTCTTTATGCTTTTTGATCTCATCATAGTTCATAAAGGCTTTCTATATTGTGGTTTTCTTTTAAATATTTAGGAGTTCCATGCCCATCCTGAGTTCTTATAATAATTAAAAAAATAAATAACAGTCATTATAGGAAAGTTGTGAAGTGGGAGATGTGTCAGTTTCTATTTTCTATCAAGGGAAAACAAGAGACGTGACTTGTCAAATATTAAACAGTAAGTAAAAAAGTAGAGATGATGGTAGGGGGCTACAAGTCAGAAGTTGCCATATATCTTGTTCCTGAAGTCTTGTGTTTTCACCAAAAGCCAGCAAAGATATTTTGCTTTGCATGAGCAGGCAGGTAGTAAATTGTTCAGAGATATATGCACTCAGGAGCATAATCTTCAGCACCTTGAGCCCTGCTATTGTCTCTTTTTTCCTGGGGCTGCTAAAAATGCAGCTCCCACTTCAAACACAAATACTTCTGTGTGCTTTGCTGTGTTGCTTTGATTGCCAAAGTCTATCTTTGAAAGAATTCAAGAAACTAAAGATGACCCATGTATTGGTGTAAGACAATGCATTGGAAATTTAAGCTGGAAGTAAACAAATGAATTGTGCGTTTTCCTTTACAAACTCAGGAAAAAGAGTTACAGCCTAGTGCACAAGGCATCAGGGTTAGGATTTAGGAGACTCATTCTTTCCTCATCTCTTCTGACCTGCACAGTTGCTTCAATAAATGTCTCGTGGGTCTCTGAATAGAGGTGTTGTAGAAAATTCCAGATTGTGTGAGAATATCTGGGACAATTCTCAGTGATTTAACTCAGGCATCCTCAGCAATAGGTATGTGCAGGACATCAACTGGTTTGCAGAGAGCTCATTAACCAGACAGAGTGTTATGCTCCCAGATGAGGCTTCAGTATTTTGTGAAATACATGTACTTCCTCAGCTCTCTCTGCCTGTTATTGCCTGTCTTATTTCCTAGAGACTGGATGTTCCAGCGAGTGAGTGTCTCTGGTTGGATGTTTATGCAATGTCTGGGGCAGCAGGCTCTTATCTGTCAAATTTTGCATATTGTTACAGAGCTGAGCGAGGTAACAAGTGTAATGTGATTTCAGTGGCTGCAGCGATATCTCGGTTCTGACTTTGAAGACATTGCTGTCTGCTGCAGAGCAAGCTTAGGGATCAACCTCCAGGCAAAGTAATATTCCTCAATGCACTTGACAAAATGAATAAAGGACTCAGTTATGATTAATGACTTTGACCCAAAGTTTCAAGTCCCTGCTCGTATTCAGTCATGTAAAGCTGGGTTCTTATATCTTTTTCAAAATTGCTTAAAAGTGAACATTGTTCTTTTACTTTTCTATTCAATATCTTAGAAAATGCACAGTATGGATCCACAAACACTCCTGATCACATCACCAACGTTATATTGCACTTCTAACCTGAGAAAAATTCAGTTTGAAATTAAGACACACAAATAGAATTTTATTATTTTTATATATATTATTATTTATAATAGTCATATATATTATTATTTATAATACCTAAAATTGAGTTCACTACTGGAGTTTTTCCTTGAAATCAATGGAGTTTTCTTCAGTGTAGCCCAGGAAGCTGGCCAGCCAAGAGGAGCTTCATTCACCTGATGCCTGAGGACATAGGTATCTCATGTTATTTGACGTAACCAATGATGTTCTGTTGCTGTGTTCAGCAACCAAGCCCCTTGCAGCAGCTTGCTCACTCCTGACCAGTGGCACTGGGGAGAGAAGAGAAGGGGTACGAGGTAGAAAACTCATAAGTTGAGATAAGGACAATTTAATACGGAAACAAAAACTGTGCACTTAAGCAAAGGAAAGCAAGGAATTGATTCTCTGCTCCCCATGGGCAAACAGCCAAGGAGAGCAGGGCCCCATCACACATGACAGTGACTTGGGAAGACAAACACCACCACTTCAAATACCCCTCCTTTTTTTTCCCCCCACATTATATACTGAGTGTGATGTCATATGGTCTGGAATATCCCTTTGGTCTGTTGGGGTCACCAATCCCACCTGTGACTCCTCCCGACCTCCCATGCACCCACAAGTTCCTTGTCAGCGCGGCAGTGAAAAAAGCAGAAAAGGCCCTGGCTCTGTGTAAGCCCAGCTCAGCAATAACAGAAATATCTCTATATTATCCACCCTGTGTTCAGCACAAATCCAAAACACAGCCCCATATCAGCCCCTGTGAAGAAAATTAACTCTACCCCAGCCAAAAGCATCAGCTTAGCCTGAAGTATCTGCTTTAGAAGAAGACGGTTTAGAGTCGTGGCTGCTGCCTTCATCAGTAAAACTTTGCTCATGTTTTGAATCTGCAACAAGACTCGTCCCGTGGTTTCAGAGTAGAGCTGCTTGGCCATTTTTCAGCAAAACAGGTTTCTCAGAAGGCATTGCTCTGACACAAAACCAATTAAAACCTTCTACCACCAACTCCATCAAAAGATTCATGGGAAATGAGGTGTTCAGACCTGGGCACATGCCTGCTTCCTGGATTCCCTGAGCAACAGGCTGATCCTGACAATCTTTTGAGGACAGTTCCTTTCTTCCATAGTCTACCTTATCTACAGGCATCCCAGCCACCTATGCAGGGGCTGATGTGAAGATGGGACTTCCCAGCCTTTCTGTGTACCTGAATTTTTTTTAAGGCCTTTCCAGAAAATTTGCTTTCAAAAGAAAAGGATATTCAGGATTTGATACTCTCTGTGTCTGTTTGCCAGCCATCTCTGCTTCTGTTCTTTCAGTGTCTTGTGCTCAGGGAAAACTTCTCTTTTTCCCCAAATAGTCATGAATTATTCAGATTATAAAAGCTCCTTTCCTTCCAAATTTTGATATATTTTTAGTGTGAAAATTGCTTTGTGTTCTTAATTCATTAAAGTTTCATATTTTATTATATATTTATATCTTTGATTAAGAAATTATTTCTCTGCGGCCACAACATTGTCAGGAGAAAGGCTTTACATTTTAACTGAGCCTTTTCTGCTATTTCTTTCAAAGACAAAATATGAAGAATTTTATTATGGAGTGAATTTATTAAAGAATTCTTACTGCCACAAGTTGGGGATTGAAGAGAAATTAATTTGATGGTGCTGACTGGGTATCTAGGGAGACCTATATTCAATAAAATATCTCTTTCTAGTCTATTATCAAGGCAGAAATTGATAGAAATAACATAATAGCAAGCTAGATATGAAAGAATAGAAGGAAAGAGAGAATGCAGATGGCAACCAGGGCTTTTGAGTGAAGGCAGAGATTGTTGAAAGCTGTGCTGCCACACTTCTCTGGCAGCTTTGGCCTCCTAGGGTCCTGACAGTTGGTCCTGGCCACTGGTCTCACCAGGACATAAAGTCAGCTGCTGCAGCCTCGTGGATCAAAGGTGGCTGAACACGTCCACACACCTGCGTCATGGTTTCCTTTCTAGCCTTTGTCTTCATACTCAGTATTTCAGTGGATTACTTTTTGCCTGCAATTTTCAAAGCAGCAATCATGTTAGGAGGTCTAGACAGTGCAAGTTACACAACGCACATGGAACACACATAGCCCCCGTCTTCACCTGGGGGCTGTGACACTACAGCAGCCTTTATTTCACCTTGGACTCTTGCACCAGAAAGTAACCTGGTGTTTTCTGAGGAAACTTGGCTTTGAAATGATTCAGTGGTTCACAGATCACAGTAATCAGTGCACCCTGGAACACAGGTAATTTGTTTCTCACAAGCTTATTTGCTTTAATGTTCATGGGAACACAATCCCAGCTACTCTGTTTCTGAAATTTTTAAATCTATTCCATGTTCTGTGTTTTCCTTTGTTCTTGAGAGTAAGGCAGTGCATTGAGGGTGACTGGGTGTCACCCCTCCACTAGCTGCCACCAAGTAGATGAAAGACTTTGCTGTACCAAGTAACAGTAATTTCATGTTCTCTTTGTTATTGCTAATCCCTACAGTGTATATGCATAGTACTCTTCAGGGATCCCAGATGATCGTTGTCTTTCCTGAAGGAAGACAGAAAAGGAACAAAACTCTGCCTATACAGAATTTTTCAGTACAGAAGCAAGTCAGTAATATACCAGCATTTAAAAAATATTACCAGAATAATTATCATTGAGAAAAGTGAAGGAACACAGGGAAAAGTACCTGAGTACTGAAGCCCAGAAGATGGCCTGTTCAGTGCTTTCTGCATATTCCTAGCTGGAACCAGGGAATTTGTTACCCACTCCAGGAATGGCCTGATGGAAACTCACTCACTTTAAAAAGTGAAGCCACAGAGCGAACACCATGAACACCTGTGGCAAAAAGAAAACCAAAACAGCAGTCTACCTAATGTTGCTGATGAGGGTTATTCCATCAATACTTGATGGATTCTGCAGCACAAGTTATAGGGATAAAGGTATTTTAACATGTTTTTCCTCAAGTGATCTTTCAGCTTACCAGGCAATCCTGTGTGCACTTCTCTGTTCGACCCCTTTTTCATGTGCCTCAAAACTCAACAGGAATGTCAGTAAGTGATTCTGCCAGCTGCTTCCTGCTCTCTGTCCTCTTTGCCCAACCTTCTCTCCTGTAATATCTCCAGATGGCAGAATCCTGAAGTCATTAAATACAAATCAAGTACAATTTTTTGATTGAGTGGGATGAAGGGAAGCTATTCCAAAGTCATATGTCCCCTAATACCATGGCTTGTATCACTGCTGCTCTTTCAATCATATGGCCAACTCTGTTAGGCAGTACAACTTGAAGTAGATGCATCCTGTCCACTCCAGCTATTTGTCACAGTGTTTAAGACTCATAGCACAGTTGTCACTGTTTGCTGGTAGCTGCTGCAAGTGGTACTGAGAAAATGAATGGATTACAGAGGAGGAATTATAGGAGCTTATTATATTTTTTTCCTGTCCAGTTTTCTGTGGTTTCTGATGAACATAACACACAGCCTACCCAGGACTCTGAGCTATGAATTCAGGTGAAGGTGGATGAGTACATGGATTATCATGGAAAGCACCACAAAGCCATCATGTCTAACTGATGCAGATGCATGATTTCTAAAGAATTAAGCTGTTGCTCCTGTTTTAGACAAATGGAAAGGATGTAACATTTCATGGCAACATGGCTGTAGGAGCTGACTATTGTCAGCTAACACATTTTGCAAGCAGAATTGCTAACACATTAGCACCCAGAATGGACAAAATTATATGTCCCTTAAAATTGCACTAATCAAAATGCATGAACTAGCAAGTCCTGAAAAAGCAAAATTAAAATACAAACCCTCTTAGCACTTGTCCCAGTTTTCCTAGAACAGAATATTCCATTTCATACTGAGGGAAAATTATTCTTTGTGATGAGTTATAATTGATGAATGTTAAAAACCAAAGAAATATCAGAGTTTCCATAAAAAGAAAAGAGCTTTTACTTTGGGAATAGATAGTGCTAAAATAATATAATTTTTTGTATGTAGGCTACTTTTTGCTTAAATGTGCTGGTCACATGCTATCTTTTCTCTCCTTCTTCCCCAGCCTCTGCAGGTAAAAAGATGTGTAATTTCAATCAGACCTTTATTTACTGTTGGAGGCAAACATATAGTTAATTGAAAAAGAAAGTAAAAGATGTGATCAATACTATAACAAGCAAAAGGAATAACAGGTTCAGAATTTCATTAGGAAGAAGTTAAGCAGAAATCGTTTTTACTTGGATTTTTGAAAGGCATTAATTACAGTTCCTTAGATACTAATAATATAACAGTTTGTAAACAAAAATCCAATTTAAAAAAAAGTTCAGCACCAATAAGTTGGTAACTGAAGAGTGAAGAAGCATTGTGCAATTTATAGGCATCCCTTTTCTCTTAGCAAAAGTCCGGCCAATTAATGAACAAGATGTTATTGGTTCTATATATACAAATATTATTCTTTTACTGTTTTTTAAGACTTTTTTACACTGGCAGTGTGTAGAGAATCCTCCCCTGTGATTTGTATAATACTGGTTATTACTTCCTGTCTAGTTCCAACCCCCCTGCCATGAAAAGAGACATCTTCCACTAGACCAGGCTGCTCAGAGCTTCATCCAGCCTAGCCTTGAACACTCCAAGTCATGGTTAATTCCTTAATGTAATATAGTTGGGTTTTTTTCCTTGTGTGTTTAGATTATTGCTTCTAGCAACAGGTGAGAGAAATTAAACAGGAATTTTGCATAGAACTTTCAACTCAGCATATTAGATATGGTGGATGGGAGGAACAAAGTAAATCTTAGGGAAAGTTACACAAGCTGACTTCAATGGATGGTCACAGCGTTACGGTGCTTATAAGTCACAGTGTGGGCATGTAAGCACTTTCAACTAATGCATAACCTTTATTTAAAATATTTGATATTCTTTTGAATAGAAGAGAGTAGACTAGACTATTTCAGTTGGAAGGGACCTACAACAAAAGTTACCAATTATGACTGACCAAATGATAAAGCAAATTTTTAAAGGCATTGTTCAAGTGCCTGTTAAACACTGACAGGCTTGGGACACCAAACACTTCTCTAGGAAGGCAGCTCCAGTGTTTGACCACCCTCTTGATATAAGTCTCCTCTGGTGGGGAACTTATCTGACATACCATCAAAAGTAAAAATCTTGATAAATCCTGTATATCCTGGGAGAACCTTACCACTGAATCAGCAGAGACAACGTGATATTTCTGATGCTGTAACAATATCCATACAGACCAGGCTCTGAGGCTGCAGAGAGCCCTGCTCAAAAGAACATAATCACACGAATTCCACCCACAGACAATTTTTCTAAAGCATTTTAGTGTTGAGCTGTTGTCATTAAGATTTGGGAGTCATGATATTGACATTTATGCCTGTTTGTGCTGGAGAGCTGTTAAACTCAGGAACATAACATCCTGTGAACCATCACACGAAGTAATGGTTTATCCATGTCATTAATTTTTTAAGTAGAGCACAAGAGTATGTAAGAAAACTTTTGGTTTTTCTCTGTCATCCAGAACGAGTGTATAAAATATGAATGCTCATATTCATCATTGTTCTGCTACTTTACAATATCAAGATATTTTATATTGCTGATCATAGTTGATCATTATGTTAGCCACTCTGTGAGCAAAGAATTGTGCAGGCCCTTTATGTTATTTACATAACGTACTGGGTACGAACAGCACTATTTTCCTTAGGATAAAGAAGGGTGAAGTAGTAGTAGAGTACTAAACCAAGGTAAATGAGCATTTTTAAAGTGATTTTAGACAATCTCATAGTACTGTAATTTTCTAAAAAAACCAAACATAACAGAAAGCTTCCAATTACTTAGATTTATTAGTTTTTATAAGGCACCGTGTAACCTATTCAGTACTGTCCCATTCATCAAGTGAGTTCTTCAGGAAAAGATATCCTGTCAGGTGCTGCAGACAAAGCTCTGAGCAGCATCAGTACTGTTAATGCCTCAGATAATGACTGCAAGGATTGCAAAATGATACAATATTATCTAGCAGGCATTGATCATAATTATATCACTGATAAAGGCAAAGCATATCAAATGTTGTGTTTTAAATATGTCCTTCAATTAGAATAAAAATGCCATGGAAATAATTTCAGTGGTAGCTTTGTGATCCTTCTGAATGCAAAATGTAAATGTTTTGCATATACTCAGGATGAAAGGAGTTATCACTCTAAGCTATTCACTTATTAATTTTCATTTAATACTCATGGTATATCAAACATTATAGATCATTCACCGTTTTGCTTTATGAAAGAGCAGAACCCTGATAACTATGCTCTGTTTAAAATGTAATTCCCTCATTTACCTGCCTGCTTGGACTGAACTGCAGAGTCTTAATTTGCTGTCATGGTTTCCATGTTCCTTTGCTTATGTCACATTGTTGTTAAAATGAACACGTTGCATGTACAACATAGCCTTCATCTTCTTAAGGCAGAGCACAGACCCTTTCATCCTTGCAAAATGAATAATTAAACTGGGATTTTAATATTTGTGCTTGCTTTTGGGTTTATTAGCTCTAACTGTGAAAACTAAATAAATTATTTTGTAAGCTCCATCTGACTAACTCTTGAAAAAATGGACTGGAGTTTTCCATATATCTGCTCTGGCTTTAAGCTATCTTAAAATAGCACTGTTGAAGAAATGGACTCTGCCAATTGAATAAGTGGCTTTCTTATTATTACAAGACCACAAGTGTAAAGCAAAATTAGGGAAGACGTTTGTCACTGATAAGGCCCTATGATGGTAATGTCATTCTTCTGCTGTACCTGCCTCACTTGAATTTGGGTTTTTCTGTCTCTGCAGACCCCAGAGGAAGGAGCCTCTACAACCATCTATGCAGCAGTGTCGCCCGAGATGGAAGGAGCTGGTGGCTGCTACCTTTACAATGAGGAAAGGACAAAATCGGCTGACATAGCATATGATGAGGAGCTGCAGAGAAGGCTCTGGACAGAAAGCTGCAAGATGGTTGGGATTTCTGATGAAGCCAGCAGGCTTCCCTAGAAGAAGCCACTTTCAGTTGGGTAAACGAAATGCATTGAAAAGCATCTTAGGTGAATTCTTGCAGCATCAGTCATCATCCTGGAAATCACTGTTCAGTCCCAAAGGCAAATGTGAACAGCTGTTCTTCACTGGAATCCCTAATCTGCTAGGGTGTGGGGGGAATATTCCCACAGAAAGGTGTAGTGGTTGGTTTTAAATCTAACCATCAGTTTTGTAAATCATGATGTTTCAGTCTGTGATTAAAATACAATCTTTAAACATGTGCAGAGATGAGTTTTCATTGTTTTGTTCAACAAAAATAACACTTGAGCATGTTGTGCTGGGAGGTTTTGAACTTAAACCACCTTTGTACATATAAGTTACTCTTCTAAATCAGTTTTAAAAGTTGCAGCTTTATTTCCTGAAGCTTCATTAATCTTTTAGACACTTTCATCAGCTTGTTCTAATGCAGAAATTTGGCATTCATTATCATGATGTTGTTTCTGTCTTAAGGTTAGTTTTATATGTCAGCTTTTATCCAGAGGTATTAATGGAAGATTGGAACAACAAAAAAAAAGTAAATAAATAGTGTCTTCTTCAAACAGGATATTGAATTCACTTGTTCCCAGTTTAAGTTCATCTCTCCTATAAAGGTGAGGAAGGGATCAAGCATCATAATGGCAAAGCTGGCTTTGGCAGAGGATGCAGTCAGCCTATTGTCTTGTCAGTGGGCTAAGATTACTTGTCCCCTTTTCTCCTGAACCCCTGTAATGCTGCATCCACAGCTTCTTTCCTTTTCTTTGACAAGGAGAGTCAGACACGTACTGTTGCATGAAGAGTCAACTCCTTTTATTGATTTGATCCTAGTTCATATTAGTTTCAGAGCTAGAGTTCATGGTTTGGAAGAGACAGCAATTAATGCCAGCCCAATTTTTCCTTTTTCTGGAGATGTACAATGCATCCTCCCTAAACTGTGTCTTTGCCATTTTTAAGAGTAGCCCCTGCCTACTCAGACAACTTACATAGGGTAAGAGGGTAGCGGCAAGAGGGTATTTTCCATTTAGTTGTGTTTGTCTTTCCTTAAATTTCCCAGCAGCTGTTTTATTTGACTGTTTCAGAGTGTGGAGCTGATATTATTTTATGAAGCAAACACTTTTTTTAGTGTTAGTTTTCAGCAAACACTAGGATTTCTCCCCTCAGTGGGATACAGTCAGTTCAGATGCTATCAGTTCTGAACACACTTCAGTTTTGTACAGTTCAGGAACTCTACCTACGTCTACCAAAGTAAATCTTTAGGCATGATGTTCACATTTGTGGAGTAAAAAACAAAAAACCACATGGGGTAATACAAAGTTAGCCTGGATTTATACAAGCTCAAATGTCTAGAAGAAAAAAACTGGATTGAAGATAGAAATATTTTAATGAGAATGGTGGTACACCCTGAGAATAATTTGCAGAGAAACTTCCCTGGACAGTTTCAGTCAAGATTATAAGTCTCACAAAAACATCTGGAAGTGTCTGGGAAGACCTTACAGCAGTTAGAGTACTTACAGGGGCCTACAGGAAAGATGGGGAGGTGCTTGAGCAGTGTAGCTGTAGAATGAGGGGTAATGGTTCTAAACTGAAGGAGAGAAGATTTAGACTAGACATAAGGAAGAAATACTTCACTGTCAGGGTGCTGAAGCAGTGGAACAGGTTGCCCACACTAACTGTGGCTGTCCTATCCCTGGAGGGGTTCAAGGTCAGGTTGGATGGGGTTTTGTCTAGTGGAATGTGTCCCTCCCTGCCCATGGCAGGGGAGTTGGAAACAGATGGTCTTTAAGGTCCATCCTGATCCAAACCATTCTGTGATTCTTTGATCTCTTCTCAGTGAGTCTTTCCAAGCGTGGAATCTGCATCTAGGGTGCCTGAGATCTTATTGTTAATGGAGTAAGGTCTACCCTACTCCCATCTTGGGGATTTTAGGTGCCATCTAAAAAAGCCACATAATCCTGTAAATGTCCTTGTGTTTCCTTTTTTAAGATATACATAGAGAAAGAGACTAATAGGTGGCCATAAAGCTTATTTTGTTTTGAGGAGCTGGAAATCACTGCATGACAGAACCAAGTGCAAACAGAGTGTTGTGCTCTCCTTTGCAGCAGACTAGAAACAATACAAACATGTTCCTATGCACTGAACCCTGGGCTAATATCCCTTTTGGGCTTTTTAGCTCAAACTTAGTGCTTCATTCCAAGTGACCTTATCTCCAGGCTTTGGTTCAGAGGAAGACAACATCTTAGTGAAAGTAAGCGTACTCATATGTCCAGAGACTAGGAAGGAGATGCACAGAAAAAAAAAAAAAGTATGAAAAAAGAAAATCATCTGGGAACAAAAATAATAAAAAAATTGGGGGAGAGCGTATTTCCTCTCTGAATTAAGCCATGCATGATCTATTCTTAGTTTCTTAGAGTTAGTACATACAAGGGTTAGCAGCAGGAGATTTATCACTCAGCCACTACAGCACTTTCTCTGACTGGCTGACTTTTTTTGGTAAGTGAACGTAGTGCTTGTGAAATGTGCCAGACTGACACTCTGGGAACTAAATTCCTCTGTTTATTCACGGATCATGCACAGGATGCAGTAAGCCTGCTAGACAGCCAACATTTTGATGTTGCCATAGCATTCCCATGGAACATCACTGCTGCTAAAAGTGTGTCCAGGATTACTCAAACTAGATGGGATGAAATTACCGTCAGTTTTAACTCTCTCGAAGCTCCACAATATTTGCACAACCAGTTTCAAGTGGCATAGGGATTAGTGAATTAGCAAACAGTAAAGAGAGCTAGTCACACTTTCAGTGTAATCTGAACCAATTTATTAACAGTCTCAGTCCAATGAAATCTGTTTTAAACACTGAAAATATGGCTTGTGAGAACCAAGAACACAGATGTGCCTGGGAGAGGGGAAAAAAATAAGCGTCCTAAAGCCAGGGATTTCTAGAGCATTGCAGTTCATGAAGATACAGTTCAGCTACTTGCAAAACTGTTATCTCAGGAACTAAAAGCAGAAAACTGTGTCAGCTTTGCAATGTCACACAAGCACGTGAGCTTATCTGGAGCAAAACCCAGTATTGTTATAAAGTGCTCCCAGTGTGAATGAGAACAATCACTTGTGATACTGCTGCAAAAATCCAAAATAATTCTTAACATATCTATCTGGGGAAAAAATATATGAAACGGGTAAAAAGATGACCATGATTTTACTTTTGCACAGATGAATGGTTAGAGCTGATTTAATTTCACAGTTTAAGGTCAAGGGATTTCCAGAGATCTGAGAAAGGCTGTATTTCACTTCACTAAATACAGGGCTGAGAGGTAGCTTTGTAGTAGGTGCATACGTATAGAAAAAATACCCGGGACTTCTTTAACCTTGCAAATAAAGGCTAAACAAGCCCCCATAATGGTGAATTGAAGATAAACAAATTAACCTTGCAACAAGAAAACAAATCCTCTCTGAGAGTAATTTCGTATCAGGACACATCAATCTGATATCTGAAGACAATTAAAAGATGTCTCTGAAACGACACCTGGCATGGAGGCCAGGTAGGCTACTAAGAAAAGTGGGTCAGTCACAGTGAAGTCGTGCTTAGATTCTCCCTCATGTCCACAATGACAGCACTTATTTTGATTAGTATGAGAGCACTTACTTTGATTATTGCTCACAACTTCTAAAATGAATATTTCCCTGCCAGTGCTCCACCAAGGCTAATGTTTAGTTCAGAAATCTGACTATCTCTACCTTGTCACAAAAAGGCACACAAAATCTATAGTCCAGTTCAAGGCTGAGATAAACAGAAGCATCCACTAAGTACCAAGGTGATCTAAGCCTATTTTCTTTGGTAGCAGAGTGGTACCCTGTACAACCAATTTTTTTTTTTTTTTCTCTTAAAAAAGGATTACAAATTTAACAATAAAAAAAAAGGAAAAAGAAAAAATAATTCTCTAAAAAAGGACCAAAAAAAGATGAATCCTGTTATGAAGGATGGTTCAAATAAATATAGATCTTATGGGAATGAATGTAGGCAATTATCTAGGAATTTGATAAGGCAATATTATTTAAACAATGAACTTGTACAGAAAATAAGTAACTTGCTGACAAAAGAGTTCTAAGGTTCTTAGAAAAAAAAAAAAAAGATAATTTCCTCAATAATTACCTACTTTATTTGTAAACTGTAGGGAAATTATTTATGAACTGAAAAAGTAAGTGCTGTAATTTGGGTGTGAATACATTGTTATTTGCACATAATGAAGTAGCTGCATATTTGCTTCCAGTTCAATACTGATTTTAAGCCCTAGATGTAGATCCACTGGCCACACTTCTACAATGATATTTTACAAATATTTAGACTTCATAGTTCACTTTTTGCACAACTATCAATTACTTTAGTACACAGTGAGAATTGATATTGTAGAAACAAAGGACTTTATTATTTTACATCAGGCTTGCTACCACCTCTTCCAAATGCACAGTAGTGTTAACTCTAAATATAACAATACATGGCAGATATTTAAATGCTCATTCTAAATAAATTTCCTACATACAGGCTCTTGTTCAGTTCTGGTGTTAGGCTGACCTTGCTTGTTTTATGACATGGTTTCTGCTTCAGCTGCCCCGATGGAAAGACAAAAATCAGATTCCAGTGAAGTTAACAAGAAATCTGTCACAGATAAGATAACATTCCCATGGTTTTAAGAGGGTGAAGGCTGAGGATACTGACCCATCTGCAGTAACTGAGGAAGTCAGTGCAAAACAAATATTGTACATCAGACCAGGCAAGGTGAGTAAACCATAAAGAATTCTTTGAAGGTAATTTTATTCTTTATAAAACAAATCTACTGTGCTTTGGCAATCTATTGTGGCAACATCGAAGGAAGGTAACAGGAAGAAAACAGACCAGTGGCCAAGAGTGCTGTTTCTTAATACATATAGTTGCTGGCTTCCATACTGTACCCATCAACACTTGTTGGCTTCTCTCCCTTTGGAAATGGACTTTAGCCAAGAATCCCTTTCACACAGGCAATCCAGAAGAGCCAAAATGTAGCACTGATTAATTTATTTAGACAAACTGTCTAGATGAAACCAATAATTTTAAAATACAAGACTTCCTAATCTCAAAAAAGAAAAAGGAAAAAAAAAGAACCAAAAAACAGGCTAGGCACTTTTTGAGTGATATTAAACCTGGTCACCTCTTCACGGACAGAATGCAAGACACATTAAGATGGTAAGCAGCCTTATGTCCTTTCCAAAGAATACAGATCAACAAACATTTCCTTCCCCTCTATCTTGGCATTGCCTGAACTCTCAAAACTAGCTCAAGTAACATCAATGTTTGCAAACAAGCAGATCAATTAAATATATCACTTATCTTCCCTGTTTTGAAAGTAGAAACAAAATTTATTTCAGCTTGCCCACATTTAAGGAACTGATTATTTAGTCCACATTGATCTGCATATATAGATGATGTGTGCTGTATCTCAGGCTTTTTTAACAATACTAAAGGAAAAGAATAAATTCCTTTTAAGATGCACAGGATAGCTAAGGGCTAAATCTCACTTTTTTTTTCTCAGGGAAAACTTTCATTGAAGACAATGTCAGTTCTTTACAAGGAAAGTAAGACCACGCTCAAGAAAGTTGAGCTAAAACATCTGCACAGAACTTTTCTCTTAACTACACTGCACAGCTCTGCTGAAGTTAATGAGACATCCCAGAGTCACTGTATAAAGACACGTAACTTAATAGCAGAGGAAGCTATAAAAACCTTGTATCATTTAAATTTGATAATGCCTCAGAACATTATCTCTGGAGTGAAAGAGACTTCATGCTTCTACTGATATATTATAACCCTCTCTTTGTCTCAAAGAAATTAGTCTAAAAAAATGTGTAACCTAAAAATTCCAATGATATGGTATATTGAGGAGAGAGAGCAGCATTTATCTCACTTAAAATCATCTACACACAGGATAGATGGTCTAAGCCTATGAGTTAGGCTCCATCTGTGGTCAGTGAATATAATACTCCTATGGGACAATTCCTCTCACTGCTACTTGAGTGGGAAATGACGCCATGTCTCTGGCTGTCCAGAGAGGGAAAACAGAGTAGTAGCCTAAGGTAAATGTCAGGTACCTGTGCATTGTTGAATCACAGAATTACAGAATAGATTAGGTTGATCATCATATCCAACCTATGACCTAGCATCACCCTGTCAACTAGAGCATGACACTGACTGCCACATCTGGTCTTTTCTTAAACACCTCCAGGGACAATGACTCCACCCCTTCCCTAGATAGCCCATTCCAACATCTAATGACCCTTTATGTGGAGAATTTCTTCCTGATGTCCAAACTAAACCTCCCCTGGCACAGCTTAGGACTATGCCCTCTTGTCCTGTTGCTGGTTGCCTGGGAGAAAAGGCCAACCTCCACCTGGCTACAGCCTCCTTTCAGGTGGTTGTAGAAAGTGATGGGATTTCCCCTGAGTCTCTTTTTCTCCAGGTTAAACAACCCCGGCTCCCTCAGCCGCTCTTCATAGGACTTGTATGAGCTCTTGTTGACTCAGCCAGCTCTCCATGCATTTAAATTGCCTGAGAACAAAGATTTTGTTTTCCGGTCTTGTTTTTTTTGTTTGTCACTTTTTCCCCCACTACAGTTTCTTAGCTCAAACGGCACAAAAGCTAATTCACAATAAGTTTGATCTTCTGCACAACAAAGATTATCTAACCCTGATTTGAACTGGCTGGATCATCTCTTCTAGATAGCTGTCAACCCTAGTTTAAAATTTTTCAGTGAAACAGAGCACCTTAGATACATTCTTTCCAGCCACAAATTGTTTTCTGCTTTAAAACACGAGCTTTATTTCACATTTGAATCAGAGTAGCTTTTCAGCTCCCAGCTATTTGATGTAGTTACACTTTTATCTGCTGGGGTGAAGAACCCACGTTCTGATCCTGGTGGAGATGGACAGGCAGGGAAGAAGGCATCTCTTGGCACATTTTTGATAAACTAGCTTGATCAAGCTCTTTGAATCTTTCATTGCGAGTCATGTTTTACATCTTGCAACCATCTTCTTATCTCTTTGTGAATCTCATCTGATTTTTCAACTTTCCTCCTGCTCTTGAGATTTTAAGAGCTCATTTTGATATACACAGGTAATAAAGCCTCGCTATTCAGCTTATTTTTTCTGTTCCTATGCCCCAAGGCCATATGGACCTTCTTCCCTGAAGCATCATAGAGGAACTCAGATTTTGAGATTCTATAAGCCTTTTTTCAGACACACAAAGTCTTATCCTGTAAATACAGCCCACTTGATTTGTTTCAATATGTATGATCTAATAGATCTCTAAACGCTTCTTTTATTGTGATTTATTTCCACCATTAAAGCCCTAAATCTGCACTAAAGGGTGCTTGAGAAAATTCTGGAGCTGTTGAGTCAGGAGATACAACAGGGATGGAGAGTCACCGACATCATGAAAACATGCCCTAGCTCAGCAGCTGAAGTCATAGATAAAATAGTGCACAGTGACTTGCTTTATCTGGAACATAACAAATTTCACCAAGTCAGTAATTTCCTTTGTTTTAGAAATTATTTCTCTTATTTATCACTCTGACAGAATCTCCCAGAAGAAGTTTCTCTCTCATGCCAGACAGGACTAGCAGGATAAATGCATATTGCTCTGCACCTCTGAAGCAAAGAGATCATCCAGCAATTACACAGTACTTCAGCACAGTACTGGAGCTTTGGCAGCTTGGCTACAAACCTTGGCTCTAACAGTGATTTAGAGAAGCAGATCAGGCTTGCAGACATTTTTTTTTAATTTTTATATTAATCTTTTTTTTTTTCCTAACCTCTGTTTTACTCTCATATGTGACTTCTCTTTATAGCCCTTTGTACAGGTGGGGGGCTTCTCCCAAGGTGGATGGAAACAAGTTTTTTTCTACACACTCACTTGGCAGGGCAGTTGTGATTGCAGTATTGTAACTCCCTCTTGCCCTGCTAGGTCTCATTCCTAGACACTGAATTCAAGTTGCAAATTCACAGCTTCTCTGCTTATTATGAGGAGAAGCATTACCATCTGTTTTATGGAACTCTAAACCACATTTCATACCACATTTACTTGATACACAATTGCTGCTGCATTTATTACCCGTCTTTCTGTAGAGCAGAAACCATTTTCACCACCAGCTCATTCTCTGAAATACTGCAAAGTACAATTCTCATCCTGGGCCTGAGCAAAAACCCAAGATGCAGGTATTTCCCACAGAACACAGGTTCTGAAGGATTTCTTTTGGCAAACAGAAAGTGTCTAATCCAAAGGTTTAATTTAGATAACATTGAAAAAGCAGTGGTATTATCAAAATCTTAAAATACTCAATCTTCCAAATTTTAGTCAAGTTTGAAGTGATCTGGTTCAATATGACTGTGTTCCTCTGTTTTGTTTTGATGGTGCAGCATTTTCCAATGAAGTTGTTTTTTAAACGAGCTCAGGGAAGAGGCCTTTAGTAAAAGGCATGTCTTTCATTCTGCTCTGAAAGTTAAATTCTGTATATTTAGCAATTGTACTTTGAAGAGATTTTCCTCTTGACAATGATGACTTGATGACTTGAACTATAGGAGAGGATTTGTTGCATAGAAATTTTCCTTCCATATCACACTGCTGGGGTCCATGAAGATCCAGAAAGGAAGATGCAATGCATATGCTTGATTTTTCATCTCCTCTCCTTCTGCTTGTTTCATGTCTGAAGGCTGCATGAAAACAGGAGAATGAAATTAGTAGCAATTTGCTTCCATTGGAAAAGAGAAAAAATAAAAGAGCAGTTACCCAAATCTTAATCAGACTAAGTAGTTCATATGTCTGATGTGTTCACTGGGATTTTTCTAGGTTGGATGTTAGAAAAAATTTCCTCGTGGAAAGGATTGTCAAACATTGGAACAGACTGCCCAGGCTGTGTCATCATCCCCAGAGATATTTACAAGACTCGTAGATGTGGCACACATGAACATGGTCTAGGGGTGGATTTGGCTGTTAGGTTTGTGGTTGGACCTGATAAACTTGGAGGTCTTATCCAACCTAAATGATTCTGTGATTCTATATCTCAGTTTTGATTATGTTCTTGAAGAGTAGCTCTCAGGGTCACAGGACTTGGGAAATTTGGTCCCACCTTTTAAGAGTATGACTTCTCTTGAAATGAAAGAGTTTTCTCTTATGTGCTTTTTCACCTTTGTTTCAACATAGTTGGTAATTGGAAGTGGCTGCTTTTTTCAGTACAGATGAAAAGGTCAAATGCTGGATGTTGCTCTTTTTTGAAATATCAACCTCTTAATTCAGTGACAAATTCATGTGGAATCATTCAAATTTTTTTTCGAAGGCTTTGAGGTCTGGACACAGAACCACAGTTATCTGAACAACAACTTTTGAACTTGAATATCTGCAAAGTACTTTTATGAATGTTTTGATCCTACAAATACCTTTCTATCCTGCATTCTCCTAAAGCCAATGAAAAGATCTGGGGAATAGGTTAGACTGAATTTGTAATTTTTTCCTTTCTGTGAAGTTCCATAAACCTACATGAGCTAATTGCCCTGAGAGTAGATGTTTTAGGACACCGCACTTAGTCTACTCTTCACGTCCATTCAGTAAAGCACATAAGTATAAAAGCGTGTGCTTGCTCATACTCTAATAAGTAAATTCCTTTTAAGCATATGCCCAAATTTCAGCATGTGCTTTACTGACTTGGTGCTACATTGTGTTGAGCTACGGACAAAAAAGGTTTGAAATCTCACCTCAGTAGGTATAATACACAGTATGATTTGGAGGGCTAATTTTTCTCTGAAATAAAAACCAAAACAAATGGTCTCCATGTTTGAAAGTTTTTCATAATCACCAATGCTAACCCAAAGATAAGTTGAAACTTTAAGCCTTTTAGTTCAACCCATTTCAATCAGAAAATCATGGTCTGCATAATCTCCAGAGAAAAATAATACAGACATTAAAATACATTTTAAAAATGGAAAACCAAAACTAGTGCTCTATTGCTGAACAAATAGGCATATAACCATAAGTTCAAACCATACATCAAAGCTCACTAAAGACAAGAGGCATAAAGTTTTCATGTACAGTACTACAAAACAACACAAATCCCTGAACTTCTTTACAGGGACTTAAACTGGAGTGGTAACTGTGTGCCAGTGTGAAATGGTTTACTTCATGAATGGAAAATAAATACAGAACCACTTGGATTTCATATGTTCAAAAGCAGTTGATTTGCTGAATACAGATGAACACTTTTACTTCCTCCTATTTTTCTTGCGTCCTCTTTCATTTTTTAATGTATTTTGTTAGTCAGATGCAATAAAAAGCTTTAGATCAAATCTCATGAGGTAAAATCCAAAACTCTGGAGAAAACTAAGAAAGATTGATTTGTTTGGTTTCTAAAAACATAACCACATTGCCAAGAGCCTCCAGCTGGCAGGATAGAAAAAATGTCTTTCCCGATTGCAAATTGCCAATTCTAAAATGGCACAGCAGCAGCTTTCCACCCTGACTACCTGCAGCTGGCCTGCTTTCCACCTTCTCTCTGCCAGGCAAAATAATAGCTGCCTCTTGCCATCTCTTCCATCCACCTCCCCAAAAATCAAGTTATAAAACAGAGTTAAAAACTGTGTATTTGAGATGGGCCTGTATCATAGCTGTTGGGCTCACAAACAGGAGTGAGATGAAGTACACATCTTTCTCAGACCAGCTGTTATGGCTGTGGGGAGAAACAGGAAGGCTTGCAGCTCATAAAGCCTTCCATGGGTCTAAAAAACCACAAGTGCTGATCTTGAGACTAACTGTTCTCAGTTTAACTTCATTATGTTAATCAATTAGGTAGATCAAAAGAAAGCTTTACTGACAGCTATGGGCCTGAAGTAATCTCCTTGGCAAAAGGAAACAAGAACTTTCAATCAGAGGGAAGGGAGATAGTTGTGCAGAGGAAACCAAGGTGCAGGATAAGTTCTTACGGGATTTAAGTGGCCTGGATATTGCTCGAGATGAAACAAAAACTAAGTAAACTGCTTTGTAGATGTTAGAAAAAAATTGGTGATTCTGGTGGGGTGAGATGTCGGTAATGTAGCGTGCGAGTTCTCTTAGTAACAATGAAAGTAAACACAAATGTAAAATAAATGTGGGCTGAGATGATGATCCAGACAAGAGGAAGCAGCAGGGCTGGCACCTCCCTGCTGCAGGTGAGTTCAGGAGGCTGCAGAGCTTCGGACGTACTGCTTTGTTTTTCTCCTGTGTTTGTGTCATTCTGCAGCCTGGCAGAACTTCAGCACTGGCTGTGAAAGAGAAGCTGCATGCCCAGAGCAGCTAATCCTTTGCTGTTTGTGCTATGTCCTGGAAAGAGGGAGATTAATTGGAAGAGGAATGATAGAGGGGGAACTCTCTAGCACTGAAGAGGTGGTGAACTTGGTAATTCATGAACAAAACTGTCCCAGTGCCTGTTGTGGGGGTCTAAACCTTACAAGAGAAACTTAGGAGAGCTCAGAACATAGTTCAGACTGTAGATTTAAGCATGGGTCTGCCTAATTCTTGGGTAGAAGAGTTCATATAGGAGCATCAGCTCTCAAGATGGAAAAGGTCCTTGTCATGCACATTAACAGACTTCTGGGTGCCTGAGGGAATCCCAGGTGGGGCAGGGAGGCTTCTAATGAGTTGGAGGGCTTCTAAATTTAGGCAAGTCCTGAGCAGGAATATTTATGGTGGAATAATTTGGTATTATGGCATACATTCCTTTCTCATTTTAGAGGTTTTGATTGTTTGATCGGTTGGTTTGTTCTCACTGGAGCATAGTGCTAGAGCAGCCAGATCTGAGACATTTTGCTCACTGGTGGGAAAGCAGCACAGTGCAGTGGCTGGTAGAGAGATGAAGGGCACCTGCCTGCCCTGGGCATCCAAAATCCTCCCTGTTCAGAACATAAAAAGGAACTGCAGGAGACACAAGGAGCTATCAAACCCAACAGAAACAACCATGGCAAAAAAATATGAAATTAATACAAAAGTCAAACTGTTGCAAGAGATGGCCATTGCACTCTTTCTGTGTGTTCTCCTTCCCTCTTTCCTTCAAAAGAACACAGTTAATTACAAACAGCACCTGTGTTAGGTGAGACCCAGATGGTAGGTATGTAAACACATCCCAAATGCAGTGGCTACAGGAGTGTCTCTTTGAAACAGCCCTGTTTGAAACAGTGCCTGTTTCTCTTTAGAGAAACTCTACCTCTCATCTGTAAACACCATGGGGAAAACGAATACTTAAGCTAAAATACAGGGGTGGTGGCACAAAGAACAATAATTCAGTGATAGATAAATTAGACTGAACAACAATAGAAATTTTCTTATGATCCGGAGTTTTGTCCCAGGAATAGTTTTAACAGGATTACAGGAATTAAAGAAATTTAAGTATTTTTGAAACTGGAGTCTCATTAGAGCAGGGGAGGCTAAATACACAGCTTTGGACCTTTGGAGCTTGATGACACGAGTGGCTTCTTGCAAACATAAATTCCTTGACATATTTAACATCACACTTTCTGGAATGCAGTTTGCATTCTGGTGAATGCAAATACTCATGAAAACTGTTGAAGGATTTTTAGGAATGACAGCCCTGGGCAAGCCTTCCTCTACCAAAGATTGCTTGTACTGACTAGAATTGCAAGAGAAAGGAGAAATTAACAAGGCTCCTATTAGAAGTGTAATTCAGAAAGCAATAAAGACTCTGGCTTTAAACCATGTTAGAGGCTTGCGCTGTAGCTCAGCATCCAAGTAAAATGAGGGAACAGAGGAATCCCCTACTTCCACTTTGGAGATTCCTCTCTTTCCAAGAGAACTTGGTGTCTAGCACATTACAAGGCTGCTCTTGACCAGAGTGTCTAGTCTTCCTCTGGTGATTTTTCAGTCCTCACACCTGTCAACAGCCCATAAACAGTTAAGCTGTTAAGTGTCTGAATTCGCCTTCTCAGGGCAGGAGGAGAGGGAGGGAATGCAGGAGGGGAGTAGGGTCTGGTAAGAATTGAGTTTAGCAGCTCTTGAATTCACAAACTGGGTTTGAGTGCTTTAAATTCATGTCTACATAATACAGGTTTTGACACATTCTGACCACATCATAGGTGATTCTTTTGGGACTAGCAGGTCCCCAGAAGCCCTATGTGATGTTGTGAAAGCTTGCTGCTCTCTATTCCTACAAATGGGAAAACCTCCTGTGGTTAAACTCCTTCAGCTTTCCTACTGACTTCAGTCATGCAGTTCTGAGAACTTTTTGTTGGCTAATTTTATATAAAAGATGCCTCTTCCCCTCCCACATTTCCTGAGTAGATATTTTTCCTGGCATTGTGCTCTCAGATATGACTGATGAGGTGCAGATAGCACTGAGGACACTGTGCTGCCAGCAAGGACTCTGGAAAGCTGGGGCTGGCAGGGTGCTCCTGGCGTCCCTGCTCAGCTTCTGCAGGTTTGTGGGCAAGGATGAGGGTAGTGAGTGATGGCTGTTTGTCAGCAGAGGTCGTATGAGTTCAGATGAGATTATAATTTTTTGGTAGAGCCCTTGCCTTTTCAACTTTTGCTATGAGGGGAAAGACAGAAAACATGTCTGTAGGCATAAAGGGTAGAGACTAGCAGCTCAAAAATGGACTAACACATGGGAGTTTGGGTCATTCATAACACTAGGCAAAAGAGATTGCATTTGAGAGAGGGAAAAATAGAGCAACATTTTTACTTAAAGGCTTCACTTATGTATCTGAATTACATTTGGGTGTGGAAAGATCGGGAGATGCTCTCACTGCCTCCAAGTTACTTTTCCAATGTGGGAAGTATAGCAGAGTTCAGAGACTTTGTTCTCCTGCGGTGTCCCAGTATTGCTGCAGGGCCAGAGGTGAAGCTCTGAAACAGAAATGCTTCAAAGAAAGAAGGTATTTTGCTCAGACCTGAGGTGTTCAAATCAATCCAGGTTTGAGAGGGGCTTTGCTGTCTGTGCAGGCACAGTCTTAAAAGGGATGTAGGAACTGTTAGAGAAAAAAACCTAGAGAAAGCCGGAGGATACAACTGAAAAAGAGTAGAATGAAGGCATTAAACTTCAAAAAGTATAACAAGAAATATTAGTTCCCCTCACCCAGCTTACTTCTAAATTCCAGGGTCTTAGTGAAACCATCCTCTGAACTCCAGTAACTCCATTGCTCACCATAAAGTCAGTGGAGAATGGGAGGAGTCTTTGCAGATTCCCAGAGGAAGATCTTGTCTGGCTGTGTTAGTTAGGTAACAGGAGCTCACCAAGGGTAAATTGCAATAGGAAAGCAGGGAAAAACAGAGCAGAAAACAAAACCAGAAAATAAGTACACTGGCTAAGGAGCAAAACAAGAAGTTGGACAGCAATTTCTAAGAAAGGGTGGGAAAAAGAAATATGAATGATGCAAGCTGTGAAGGAAAAAGGAAATTGTCAGGGATAAGACAGACTGTGAAGAAGGCAGCTGAAGAAGAAAAGAGAATATAATCCCAGTTAAGCACTTTGAAAAAAACTGAGTAAACAAGTAGAAACTTTCTGTTTGTCTTGAAAGGCTGATTCAGACATTGCTGCCTGGAGAGCAACACCTTGTGCTTATCACTATTTTATTGCAAAAGAGTGAGAAGTTCTAATTATTCCTGATGTCCTGTTTGTTTTGGTGTCCTGTTTGTTTTGGAAGTAAATTCCTTACATGTTCTGTTTGCTTGATGCACTTTTAAATTACTGCCCTGATCTTAGCATAAAATCTGAAAGAGGGAACCAAAGCAAAGATTCTCTTTGGATCTGTGCTTCTGAAACTGAGTGAATCTTCAGTTACTACCAGACATTTAACTAAAAATGGTAAAACAAACTACAGCTCAGTGCTGGGTTAGTTGGGTTTTTTTCTCAAGTTTCAATTGTAGTTCAAAATGGTAATCCTGAGATCCTCTCCTCCAATTTGCTGCCACATTACTCCACCAAAATAGCTTAAATGCTCCTCAGCTAGCTTTAATTATGTCTCTGCCTGCATTCTGCTCTCAAGCAAGCTGAAGTGCTTGGTATTTTCTTCTCATTTGGCTTAGGTTGGAACCCCTGAACCTGGTAAAGGATCTTTTCTCTGAGGAGTTAAATAGGCTGCAACCTCTATAATAAGAGGAGAAAAGTGTCACACAATTCACTTTTAAAAGCACCTAATTCTTTGTCACAGACTGGAGCCTTCTGAGGTCCAGGTCAGGCATCCAGCTTTTAGGCTGGGTGAATTTCCCTCTGGGTGGTCCTGCCAAGGAGGCAGGCAGGCAGTCTCGGAGCAGAACTAGTGTATCTCAACAGGGCCAAGAAGCATGTGGCTTTCTGAGAGGTACCAGACTGCTCAGAGAGGCTTGGAGATACCTTAGCCTGGGTTGGAGAAAGCCAAGCAAACTTTCCTTGAGCCAGAATTCACTCTTCTTTGAGCAGAGAGTTGGACCAGGTGGCCCATAGAGATCCCTCTTGGATCCCTTGAGCCCACTTGGGAGGGCTCACTGAGGCTGTGAAGTCCACATGTCTCTGCAGAGTACCCTGATGGCAAACTTTGCTCTTTTTGAAGAAAAAAGAGGGGAGGGGAGGGGGGGAGGGGAGGGGGAAGGGGAGGGGGGGAGGGGGGAGGGAGGGGAGGGGAGGGGAGGGGAGAGGGGAGGGGAGGGGAGGGGAGGGGAGGGGGAAGGGGGGAGGGGAGGGGAGAGGGGGGGGGAGGGGAAGGGGAGGGGAGGGGAGGGGAGGGGACTTCTGCAGGTCAGGAAAAACATAGCTTGGAGTCCATTCATCTTCAATTGGCCATTAATTCTGGAGCAAGTAGAGGAAAAGTATGCTAAAACCAGTCAAAATGCAGCCTGTGGTTCTTAAACTTTGTGTTAATCCTATGACAGGAGATCCATCCTGCCTAACCAGGAGTCTAGGTGAGACACCAGTGTCCAGGATCTAAGGACTCCAGGATTTAAAAAAACAGATTAGCCTTGCCATTCATCCACCACAGAAATCTAGCAGTGCACCTTTTTAGTCCTTTTCAAGTGAAGAGTAACAGCATTAAACATTTATGACAGTCTTCTGGACTGCATATCTGTAGTAGACACATCTCAATGCAGAGCTGAATAAAGCACCCGGAAAATGAGGCTCAAGGTTTCATTAATGCAAACATTTAGAAAGCTCCTGAATCAAACTTACCCTCTCTTTTAGCTCCCTTTGTAAGGAACCAAATTTTGACCATAACAGAGACTTATCCAGAGACCTGGGTTCAGCTTTGGGGGACAAAGGACCTCAAAATTGATCATGAGGCACCATGATCTTTGATCAGACCCGAGCCTGGGAGTCTGACTTCCATGTTTTCCATCCAAAACCAGGACTCGACCTAAGAGATTTAGGTTAATTTTTTCCCCATGGAAGATACTTCAGTGCCAATTGCTCCCATCCTGCCCCTTTTTTCCAATGTGACCTTTCCATACTATTGCAATGCAATCCATAGCGTGCATATCTGACCATAAGCAAGTTCACATTTTAATCTCATGCTGCAGGATGGAAAAATTGTAAGAAAAAGGAAAATAAATTAATGACATAGAGTCTTCTAAATTTTATGAGCAGAATCAGATCCTTCCTCTTCTTCAACAAGGGCAAAAACCAATTTCTTCAGAAAGAACCTCTGATGATTAAAAGGTTGTTGGCAATAGAGCCACAGAGGCTAATTATGAGTTCTCTCTTGCAGTTTTTACTGCTGTCTCTGTTAGTTGGCTGGCATCACAGAAAAACTGTTTCATTCTAGACGAGGAAGCAAGGAAAAAAAAGGGGTTTAAGGCTTGAGTCAGACCTGTCTTACCAATTTATATTAGTAAATCCTGTCATGGAAGTAGATGGAAGTGGATGAAGCTATACCAGTTCATAATCTGTTACTCTGATACTATTTTCTGTTTTTCTGGTGTGTAAAAGATGAGGAATATACATACAAAAGAACAGAAATCACGTCATGGTTCTTAATAGTAAATGTCTATGATTGCCACACAGGGGCTTCTAGATATCTGCAGGCTTATCCTTTTTTTTTTCCTTCTCAAAGCCATGAAAAGTGTTTGTATATGTAAATGACATAAAAATATGCAGTTATCTTCCCTACAGACATACTGATTTTGCAGGAAGATAAGTATGGCATGTTCCAGGCTATGTATTAACTATTCTTTGACTAAAAGACAATGGTTCCTTCTTTCCCCACAGCAAGCTCAATGATTAAAAAGGCTTTTTGTTCTATTACAGCCATGGGTGGCAGTACGACATTCTATCCTGAAGCTCTTTAAAAAGGTGTATTGCTATATTGCCTCTCAATTATGAACTCATAGCACAGACACGAGGGATGAGGAGACTGGATAAAATACATGTCCACAATAAGAGCATTCTGGCTTAGCAACAATAGGTTTGTGAAAGAGCTGAGCTGCCTTAAAGGTCCGATCTCATGAGAATAGTAACCTTCAGCCTTTGAGAAACAGTGGTCTATTCAGGCTTTCTTTTCTAAACTTTATTCCCTCTTTATGCATGTTACCAAACACACTGAATTTGCCTCTGAAATAAAGTGCATGGAGGGCACAGGGGGTTCTTTCATTGCTGGACAAAAAGGCTGAACACCTATCTCTGTGTGGATGACAAACAAGGACAGCCATGTCTGTATTCCAGTCATGTTTCCTTATTGTTTGTGCTGTCCTGCCCATTACCAGAAAACGGGAAACTGCTTAGGGGGATGTAATTCTGTTTAAAAGTCTGTCACTATGAATTACCAAGGGGAAAAGGCAAATCACAGGGTAGCATAGCAGTACTTTGGTGCCAAAAACATCCAAGACCTTTGCAGTGTCAGGAAATAATATGCAGTGAATACCCAAGTTCCCTTTTATAATTTTCTTGAGGCTAGAAACATGCTAATATCTTCTATTTAGAGAATGCTGCATATTAAAGGCAGATTTGAAAAGAGAAGACGGCACTTCCAATTTCTACCACTGCCAAATTTTAGTCCTTCTAACATGCATGCAAATAAGAGCCTTGCATTTGACATGATTAAGTCTACCTGTTCTGTGTAAGGTTTCCTCCAGTGACACAAAAGCTATATTTGCACTTTGTTTACCTCAACCTTTTTTTCATCCTTGTTCAAATGTTGCATAACTACGTTGTCTTCAAGAAACAGGATGTTTATAATATAAAAGCAGATGAGCCTGGTGTACTTTGGGATACTGTAGGTCACATTTAAAGTAACTTTCATATAAAATTATTCAGTAGAAAGTGGTAGCCTGGAGTGAGTCAATGGTTCAGATACTCCCTAGTGCAGTTAACCAACATAGAAGAATTTGTTATTGATCTTTTTAGAGTTGCCATTAATCCTTGAAATGAAATGAACTCTGCTTATATTTTCAAAATTATTATTCAGGAGGTTTTCCCTCTGGAAAAGATTAGCAGAAAGCCAACACATCAACGAAATTTTATGTTAATCTTCAGAGGAGGGTAGGAGAGTCGCGGAGGTCAAGAATACAAAGTAAGGAATATACCTTAAGATGGTCTATGCACAACAGCAGATTTCATCGCTACAGAAGCCTTAGAAGGGGAAAAAGACCTCCCTCTTTCATTAACTGAATAATGATTGGAACTAAAATTCAATTCAATTCAAGCCAGTAGACAGTATGTCCAGAAAATGCAAATGCCAACAGTCCATTCAGACAGACAGACTTGGCTAAGAACCACACATTTCTTATGGCCATTAGGTTCCTTAAACTTTCATAAAATAAGATGCAAACTCATTACAGAGAAGTTTTGTTTTGGTTTGGGTTTTTTTGTAGATAAGGTCAGTAATGGTGACAGAGCCACCACCCATTTGCAAGTGTCACAATATCACTTAAAACCAGAATCTTCAGTTTCAAGTAAACTGATGCAACATTATGTGAATTACATTTTATAAACAGACACGATGGGCAATAATTTACTTCTCATTTTTGAGTGTAAATATTTAATATGGAGGAAGCTCTTTGTCTCCACATGATATAAGTGACTGCTTGCTCCTAATATTCAACAGAACCTAAATTGGATTGATGTTAAATGATTAGATTTGCCAGTGAAAGGCTTGCCCTTGAATTGCCTACCAGGAGTCTGTCAAAAGGCTTGTGTTTTGTCCTTCTTTTGTCCTTTCTGTCCAACCTGAAAAAACCCAAATTATTTTACTGTCAGATTTACAAATTAAGCAACTTTATCAATGCAGCGCCTGACTGAATAGGCCTCTGATTAGCTGGCTGTGCCAGGGCTTGCCATTACAGAACAAAGTAATGAAAATAGTTTAACAAAATCAGCTTCTTACACTGTTTGAATAGGAAAAAAGAAAAAAAAAAGTTAAAAAAATGATTTCCTTAAAATTTTTTAAAAAATTTTTTAAATCCCTGAAATTAACATTTTTAGCTCTCTTAATTTTTTTTTAAACAATTTCACTTTTTTTCCATCCAAAATGAGATTTTTTTTTCTCCATCCTTCGTTCAGTGAAAGAAGGTGGGCATTTGGTGTGTGATTGTCCTTTATTAATAGTTTTTTTAAATTACCCTTCTCGTGATTTTTCCTGCTTTTACATGTTTCAGACTTTGAATTTTGCAGTCTTGAAGAATCATAGAATATCCTGAGCTGGAAGGAATCCACAAGGATCATCAAACTCCGATTCCTTTTCTCTTTAAAGAGAGTAAAGAATGAATAAAGAAAGAAGGAAAAACTTGAAGACAAGTACATTTTAAAACTTAAGTTTTTAAAAACAGAAACAAAAAGAAATTACATATAAAAAAAAAAGGATCTTTTTAAAGTAAGCTGTTTTTCAAATGCGCTTACAGGAGTGAAATATCCTTTGGCAATCCCTCTGAATTAACATTTGGTATACCTGACATGATCTGGGAGTGTTCTTTTGCTCTTCAGGTGTTTACAGCAATCACTTGATTCCATAACTGACTTTTCTCTGTAATTTCAGCTTTCCATTTTAGTTGCTCTACTGATTTTAAATACATCAACAACTTCACAGTTTTCAGTGAAATCAATACTATGCACAACAGCTAAACATCTCTATCAGCTCTTTGATGGGCACTTCTAATAGTGTTTTATGTTTTAATATCCTCTGACCAATATCCAAAATGCTTTTGCAGGGCTGGTTCAAACTAAGAATCTTTATAAATTATTTTATAAGAACATTGCATAACATTGAAAAGCATTAGACACAAGAAAGGCTGAAAGAAAATTATTTTAATTTGTGTCTTGAAAAATAATTTCAGGCCTCTGAAAGCAGAAATTATTCAGCATTTCAGAAACAGGCTGCAGCACTTGGAAAAAAGCACAAGATTGCAGTCTAATTATAAAGTACCATTGAACTCTTTTCTGCATTTGTTGCCATCAAAAATCATTAAAATAAATTAATTTAGTATTTAAAGAGATTAAGCTAGAAAATGAAGTAAATTGCTCTTGTACCTTATAGAGATGTTGCTATGGCATTTCATGTGATTCAGAAGTCTCTGGCTGACCAGTGAGAGACTGAAGTGTTCTAGGTGGTTGCAAACTGCAGAGAGCCATTTGACTTCTAGGATCTATTCTGTGGGGCAAGGAGGTGTCTCTGCTCTATATTGCATCACACAGTCGGGAAAGGAAAGTGCCCCTGTCCAGGTGAGCAAGGCAGATCATCCTTGTGGATCTGCTGCTGGACATCCCTCTGGGGGCTGGTTTGGTGCTCTCAGCAAAGCAGGGAGGGCACAGCACAGCGGCTGCATTCCGATGGGGAAGGTGCCACGTACAGTCCCCATGAAATATGAAAGCAAGCAGAAATGTCTAACAGGAACATTGGGGAGACAGTGTGTAACAGGGGATGATGGAAACTGAAGGCAATGGAATATTTCACTTCTGCACCTTTCTCCCATCTCTTGAGTCTGTACAGTCCCATGGCTGCCCAAAAATATGGAAAAGAAGCTGCCTTGGCCCTGGGATACCCTCCAATTCAGGGGTGTGGGAAGCTGGAGAACAGTGTGTCCTGGTCAGACGCTGCCACTGCTAGACTCCTGAGTGAGAGGCAACCATCGTTATTGTCCTTATCCAGCCTTTCACAGAGTCAGCTGGATGTCAGCCAGTGCCTTTTCTTCTCCTGACACCTCTCTCCAAAACCCCCAGTATTCAAAGAGGCTGATGAGAAGAAGAGGTCACAAAGAGTTCCTCAAAGGTGCCCACCTCAGCCTGGCAGGGAAGCACAAATGTCCAGGAGAGAAGCTCTGCCCCTGGTGAGCAATTACAAATCTGCTTCTTCAGACCCTGTTGGAAGCTGTGACATTATCATAGGCAGGCAAGGGCTTCTAGGCCTCCTTCTTGGCCCAGCACAAGAGGCGTTTGTTGCTTGTTTCCCTGCTGGGCACAAAGGCTAAATCACCTTTTCTATTTACACCATTCCCCTTGTCAGACACTCAGTTGCCTGTGTAATCCTGGGCTGTCTGTGAAATCCCAGGTTGCCCGTTCAAACCTCCCTCACTTGTCTACAGAACCAGCTACAACTACAGTTAAGGAAGCAGCCTGGTTGCTCTGGAATTTTTACAAGGCTAAATATGTCCACCGAGACAGACTCTTAAACTACAGTCATTTTACATTTAATCATCATGTTTAAATATCTTCAAGCCACCCATGTGCACAGATTTTTCATTACATTTTCAATGGGCTAATAACCACTCTGAGCCTGTGCCCTACTTGTGCACATTTTGCCAACCTAAAATGCCAACTGGCACTCTTTGGTCATTTTCAAATGCAAAGGCAGATGTCTGCTCTTGTAGGCAACATGGCCTGGAAGGTTTTTTGTTGTTCTTGCTTTTTTTTTTTTTTTTTTGTGTGCATAATCATCTTTTTCACAGATATAGGAGTATTTTTTCTGAAATGAAGTTTGGAGTCCTGGCTTTCATGAGCTCTCTTTTATAAGAGAGCAAAGGGATTCCTCATTAAAGAAACAAGCCTGTGCAGCTGTGGAAGAAAGATACTGGTATTTATTTTTCACTTTTTCATTTGGTTTGCCAGAAGGAATACTTTTTGTTCATTTTTCAGTCACCAAATAAGATTGTACTGAGTGCTCCATGTGTACCTTGACCATTATTATATTATTTAATTTTATTTATAGACGTAAAACATACCTATTCTTTCTGTCTGAAAGAACCTGTAACAAGTGCTCCAAGAGATCCTTTTCTGTAAAGCACCTTGGCACATCTGAGCTCAGCATCACCAGTTTGTTGCTCCGTCAACATTAGATGGCTCTGGGCTCTTGGGAAGCATGAGGAATATGAGATCATTGCCCACAGCAGCAGGAAGGGGACCATCACTGGGGAACTTACACGTCTGCTGGCACTGCCCATAGATCTTGCTGAGCTAAATTGCATGGCAGGGATGAGGCTTCCCTGTCCTGTGATAGCAGTTCCTGGGGTGCATTCCTGTTCCCATCTACTCCTCTTCCTCCTCCCCATCGACTTTGTGCTTTTTTTCCACTGGCTTTTCACTGCCACTCTTTTGTGGCTTCTCCCCGCCACTCTTTTGTGGCTTCTCCCCTCTGACTGTGAGTCCTCTGCCCACAAACAGAGGGTACATCTTCTCACAGCTTTAGTCAGACTATAACCAGGATTTCATGCTATGTATACTTCATATAACACACACACAGATGTATGTTTGTTTGCCATATTACCTCGACATATGCAAAATAAATGAGAGGGCCAGCAGGACCTTTTTCTGTAGCCATTATTCTTCCATTTCACTTATCCCTTTCCTATCCATTATTTGCAAACAGGAATTATAAACTCTTAGGGAAAGAGTGCTTCATTTTATTTGACTATTGGCAATGACAATCTTCTGCACTAGGAATGAATAAATAATAATTACATTTTTTTATATAAGAGTGAGCAATGAAGGGTTTTTATTTTTATTTTTCTTCAGAATACAAATAATCAGGTAAAAAAAAACCCTGTCCTTTGCCTCCTGTAATGGCTCTGGAGAACTCCTTCAGGGCTAATTTCAATTTGTGGGAACCTCCATTAGCGGGTGTTTTTCTTTACCACTTCAAGGTAAAAGATTATTGTCATAAAAGGATCACTCCTCTGCAATTAGAAAAACCATATTTTAAAGCATAAACATATGTTTTAAAAATCCCACTGTTAGTGAAATTGAAGATAAGTTAATCATCTTGTATTTTCTGTCTTTCCTGCCCTGTTCTAAGAACTTCATTGCCCTGTAGATTAATAACAAGACAAGAGTTAGACATGAGATAATTTACCACATCATTTATTTACACATTTTAATGAAGGAAAGATCATAGAAGCATAGCAGGGCTGAAGTTTGTTGTCAGTTGGGTTGGGAAATGCATATAAATTCCAGGAACGACTTAGTCAGTACTGACACTGTTTTAATTTTAAATGGAAATTATGCATCTAACAAGTCATATCCTGTGTTCTCACTGCTGTTGATCTGCAAAGCAAGAATCCTAGAGGGCATAATGGAGATGTCACAAAAAGTGCTTCTCAGACCTCAAAGCTGATGTGTTATTCTCCTTTAGCTTTAACTGCACTGCTGCACTAGTGCAAAAAATATTAAAAACAGGTGTTTTAACATGATATTTGATATTTGATTTTATTATTTTGCAATCAAATAGCATGGACCATTATCTTGATTCATATCAAAATCTTTGGAAGTGTCATCAATGTCACTATTTAATCCCAGTGGCAACTAAACACTATGCAACTCCTCGCTCAGACCCATGTTCTGCTCTGCCTCCATGGTGGGAGGGAAAGAAGAATTGGAGAAAAAGGTAAACACATGGGTTGAGATAAGAACAATTTAATCCTTGAGATAAAATGAAAATTTTACTTCTCCTACTAGTAGTAATATATTTGTAACAAAAGCAGGCAACAAAAAGAGAGAGGAATGAAACCTGAGAAAAGCAAGTTCTCACGACCTGCTGAGTGATGACCAGCCTGTCCTTGAGCAGTGATTGGAAGCTCCCAGCCAACTCCCCCCAGTTTATATTCTGAGCATGGCATTCTGTGGTGTGGAACATCCCTTTGGCCAGTTTGGGTCAGCTGTTCTGGACATGCTCCCTCCTGGGTTTTTGTGTACCTGCTCACTGGCCGACCATGGGAGATTAAGAGACACCTCTTAGAAATAACCAAAACATCAGTGTGTTATCAACATTATTTTAGCGCTAAATCAAACCCACAGCAGTGTACCAGTTACTTGGAAGAAAATTAACTCTATCCTAACCAAAACCAGGACAAATCATTCCAGTATTTGATTATGCACTTGACAACAGCAGAATCAGTTTAGAGTAAAGTCACACTGACCATGAACTGCCTTTGCATTGTCTGTGGAAAATGATGGTGTCTTTTTTAAATACTTAGAGGTATTTATTCTACAAAATCAAAGAGAAAAAAAGATGCAGGAGACAGGTATTGACGAGCAGACAAAAGATGCAGATCTTGGAAATGTTTTGCACAGTCCAGCCATGGAGAGGTAAAAGAGAAAATGCAGATATCCTGCCTCCTGTTTCAAGCATTACTTCTCTGTTTTGCAACAAACAGGGGGGAAAAAAAAAGAGTAAAAAAATCTGTTGAAGGGTTTGGAGTAAAGAGTGAATATCCAAAGTTCTAGGCTGGGAGCCATACCTTCCTTGTGTTGTTGGAGGAACCTTGGGTCCTTCTCTGTGGATGAAGAAGCCCAGAGGAGCACAGAACTTTTTGATAAAGCTGTTCTCCTGGAAGAAGGTTGGTATGGGCTGGAAACCACTCAGGATGGGCATTTGTAGGACCTCTGTTATTACACAGAACAGATGGGACATGAATCACCTTCTTTCACTTTGCACTAAAAGGCACACCTGTAGCTGTACTAGATGCAGACCTGCTGCGGGAATGTGTTCTGTGAACACTTAGGGAACCAATCCTTTCAGGATTAGGGATAGAGGAACACCTCCTTTCTATATAACAGTTAAGGTTAGGCATGAACAGAATGTTGAGATTCCTAGTCCCATGAAAACTGGGGACTTGTAACACAGCATCATTCTGAAACACACAAGGCGCCTCCAGGGTTACCTGGTGATTTTCAAGATCAGAAGTCTGGATGACACTGTGCATCTGTCTTCACATTCCTGTGCTCAGGGGGATGCTGTGGAGTGAGCCAAGTCCAGACATGCCCTTGTATATCTGGGCAATGAAAAACCTACAGATAGGAGCTGGTGAGAAAGCTTCAGAGAGTTTATATCTGGGTGGTTTGGTGCTTCTGCTCTCCTGTGCATAGGGTTAAATAAATGTGTGTTTAATGAGGGCCATTTTTTAAGTCCCTGGTGCAAAGTTGCTTCTTTTAGGCTTTTGTCCCATCCTTTTGATCCCCCCAGAGACCTTCTTCTGGGACAAGTTACTGTTCATGGTGAGATAAGACATAAATGAAACTTTAGTATTATTCTATACTTACAAATCAGATGTCAGGTAATTCTATCTATTCTATTTCCCCTATAAGGAGACAAGGTTTAATTAATCTTCTTTTTCATTTCTTCTAATACAATTTCTATTTTCTTATTAGAAGCCAAATAAAAAATTCAGCATTTTATAGATATTCACTTGGGAAAGGGAGCTATGAAGATAAGAAAAACATGTGTTATAGTCTAGTTATTTAAGTAAACTTCTGTGAAACCAGAAGAAATACTGAGCCTTGCTCTTTCATTTCCACAGTGGCTAAGTTCAAGTTTAAAAAGAACAAGTGTAGGTCTTCCATGATACTTTTGATTTATCATTTCATATTTGCCCTGAAGTTATCTGTCTGAATCTTCACAGCCTTGCTAATAAATCCTTTCCATGACCTGGGTTTACTTTCCCATATTCATCATCTTCATTTCATGACATTATTTCTTTGTTAAACCTCCTGAAAATTCTCATCATTTCCATGCCCCATTTATCACAGCAACATTTGGAGCCCAAATCATGTGGGGTCTGAAATCTTCATTATCCATTGTATCAAATATTTTTCCAAAACTGAGGACATACTACCGAAAATTGCATCTTGGGAAATGTGTCACAGGAGAATTTTTTTCATGCAGCTCCCTTTGCATGGCAGAAAACTCTGCAAAGTGACTTCATTGTCCATATGTAAGATTCCTCTCAAAACTTACCTCAATTGCAATGCCAAAAATCTGACTGTCAGGTGGCTGGCATGTTGTAACCGCTGCTTTTCATTACCTACCAGACTGAACCTTATCATAGACTCATAAAATGCTCTGGGTTGGAAGGGTCCTTAAAGTTCATCTAGTTCCAAGGCCCCTGCCATGGGCCAGGACACCTTTCATGAGCCCAGGTTGCTCAAAGCCACATCCAGCCTGGTTTTGGACACTTCCAGGGATGCAGCATCTGCAATTCCTCTGGGCAACATATTTCTGTGGCCTTAGTGCCCTCATGGTAAAGAATTTCTTCCTAATGTCTCATCTAAACCTAACAAGGATGTTCTAAATTCTCCCCAAAGCCTTCTCTTACCCGGTCTGTACAATACCAGCGCCCTCAACCTTCATATGAGAGCTGCTCCAGCCCTCTGATCCTCTTTGTGACCTTCCTCTGGGCTCGCTCCAACAGGTCCTTTTTATGTGGGGGGCCCCAGAGCTGAATGCAGTACTCCAGGTGGCATTTCATGGGAGAAGAGGAAAAGGGGAGAACTCTCTCCTTCGCCGTGCTGCATTTGATGCAGCCCAGGACATGATTGGCCCGGCAGTATCCTATCCTGGTAGAAATAACTGACTTCAAAGCAAACTGCAGCAGGATGAGAGAAATGCCTGGAGCCCTTAAAACATTGCTTCTTATATGAAATTATTTACCCATGACCCCCTTTTATGAATATCTGATAAGCTGATTGCCAGAGAGCCTAGAAGCCCTCTGTTGAAGCACACGACATTCAACCCTTTATCAAAGCATTGTTCAGTCTCTAAAATGCTGGTATTAATAAATCTAGCACCATCATCTGAAAGATGCTATACAATACTAAAAAATTCTAATGTTTTCATTATTGCAGATATTGTAGTTTCCTTTCAATAATCTACAACTTCCTCATGAGGAGAAGAGGAGGGGCAGGCACTGATCTCTTTTCTGTGGTGACCAGGGATACAACCCAAGGGAACGGCCTGAAATTGTGTCAGGTTTTGGTTCAATATTAGAAAAAGGTTTTCCACCCAGAGGGTGGTTGGGCACTGGAACAGCTCCCCAGGGCAGTAAGCACAGCACCATTCTGACAGAGTTCAAGAGGCATTTGGACAATGCTCTTGGGCACATGGTGTGACTCTTGGAGATGGTTCTGTGCAGGACCAGGAGTTGGACTCAATGATCCTTGTGGGTCTCTTCCAACTCAGCATTTTCTGTGATTCTGTGTCTATTTCTTCTGTGAGCATCAGACATTTCAACAGTGAAGCATCATTTGACATCATTTCCCTTATTGGTGTTGCAAGCAGATCATGATTAATACAGAAAGAAAATTCAATGGTTACAGACATAAGCAATGCACAGGTTTTATGGGGTTTAGTAGATTATTAAGATGTGACAGTTTTAAAGTCTGAGAAATAAATTAAGCAGATGGAAGTATAGCCTGAAAGCACAACTATAGCCAGGGGCCTTCATAAGGGTAGCTAGCACAAATATACATGGCTGTGAAAAGCAGCTACCATTAATGGCAGAAATGATGTTAAAGAATCAATTAGTATCTTTTATTTTAGTTATTGTAAGCATAATATCAGATTATTCAGGACAAATCTAATGAACAAGACAAAACACATTTATCTGCTTTCTGTAGAAATGAAACAAATTTGGGTAAAGAAATAATAGTAGTAGGAGCTGATGAAAAATCCACCTCACCATTAGAAATTAGTGTTCTGAGCAAAAGTAGAAATTCCTTCATAGCAAATAAGCATTCCTGTGCATCTTGTTCCCAAACCTTCAGCTGTCACTCTCCTCAGCCTTCTCTAAGGCTGGCTCTCAGATGTTTTCTGGCTCTGTCCTCACAACAACTCTTGTCAGGCAGCTGTCCTCGAACTGCCAGCTAAAACTCTGCCATTTTAGTAATTTGTCAGAAAATTCTTTGCTACCTTTTTGCCTCAACTTCTCTAAAGAAACAACAAACATGGGTGACATACCCCTGGGCAAAAAAGTACAGTCAGTCCCTGGACACACACCCTGTGTTTCTTTGCTTTCACAGGTGGCCTCCCCTGCCTCTTCCCAATCCTTGACCATACCACAGCCTGCTATCAGCCTTGCTTTGAGTAGGAACAACTCACAGCAGCTTTGGCCAGAGTATCAGTACCTGCAATCAGTGTTGAGGCAAAGGTTTAATTGCAGATGAACAATACCCTCCTTTAGTTGTCTCTACAGCCCCTTCTGATAGATCTGGCAATTAGAGCTGGGTGATAAAGCTTTGATGACAGCCAAAGGAAATGCTGACTTGTTCAAGCTTCTGATAGGAACATATGGTTGCAATTAACTGTTTTCAGAAGGATTCCTCAGGGCAGAATGGACTTCTGGTAACTGTGACAAATGGTTAGGGTGCTTACTTGAGGTAAGGAAACTGGTGGGTGCAAGGTGCTGATGGTACCATATGTAGAGCAGCAGAATCACTTTCTGTCCAAGGCTCCCAGAACTTTTAAGGGTACAGTAATTTGTCATTGATTTCTCTCAATGCCTTTCTAATGCATGAACTGGTTTCTAGAGCTCTATTTTTCTGTCAGTTTGCCAGAGGTTTTTGTACTATAAAGAGTTATTTTGTTTTTGATCTTTCCTAATTTCTCAGAAGAGACTGTTTTAAGCATGCCCCTTTAAGCTTCCACCTCTCTAATACATTGTGCAGAGCAGCTTTTATTTCAGCAGCTCGGAAATGTTCTTCTCTGCATAATCACTCCTATGCTAAATAATCTCCACCAAACCAAGAGGCAGAGAATTATGTGGAATAACTAGCTCCTAAGCAGCTTCTTCCCCACTGGAGTGCCAGCCACTGCATCCAAATTGAAACAAATGCTGCAAATATTCACAGCAAAGGGAAAGGGGACAATAACAGGCAGTGGGAAGAGGGGGGTAGGAAAGTCTGCCATTAAACAGGCACAATATCCAACTCCAAAATCAGCATCTCTTTACCATGTCAGCGTCAATGAACAGAAATTAATGAGCGACATGCCCATGACCCCTTGCCCATTTTACTTGCGACTTTGATCCCTGATGTGTGTGCAAATTTGATTGTGCTGACCTTAACCATCACCAAAGGCAAGCTGAGCACAACAGGTAGCAGAACAATAGCGTCAAGAAGTGTGCAGCTGCCTTTTTCTGCACTGTAATATCGGTATGCATGTTTGAAAGGTGGTGCCTTATTTCCAAGATGTCCACCCCTAGCAGAGCCAGAACAGATGATTAATCAGAAACAGAAGTGGGAGCTAATTCCACAAATTCTAGAAAACATTTCAAGAGGTTATAAATGGATTGATGCTTCTCGGTGTCTGAGCCTTTCATTTACAATCATCACTTCACCACATACTCTTTTGACTTTTGATGTCACAGAGTAACACAGTCTTACTTTATAACGGTATTTTACTTGTCCCAGTATCAGTGTTTTCATAGTCCTGCTCTGTCACAGTCCTTTGATGTGAAATGCCCCATTGAAGTATATATTCTATAGCTATGCCTTGAGCTATTGTGCTTAATAGGCTTTCTGGTGGCTTTTCAGAAACATTAAACATATATAAGGTTTAAGAAGATTCAAAGGCCAGAAAGACAGTATGCACATCCATCCCCTACAAGGCTCAGCATGGGAGAATGAGACAACTTCAAAGCCTCCAAACACAAAATTCAAAAGGCTCAAGAAGCTTTTGCCCAAAACCAAACTTGCGATCAAGCGCTTTTCCTGAATTTTCCAATGTAGGGTGACATCCACAAGTGAGATTATTGTGATGTTTTTCTCAGTCATATTTCTCTGGAATTTGTTTGGGGGTTTTTATCCCTGACTGCATGTACATTAGTGCTTCTTTGCACTTGAAAGCTAAATCACATTTAAGCAAATTATGAATTCAAAGCACAGTTATTGCATATGAATTATGCCATAGGTGGATGCTGCTATTCCAGAATGGCTGAGTTGCTCCTGCTCAGCTGGAATCTGGACCAAGCTCAGATTAGAGTAAGGCACTCTGGAAGATATGAATATTTTCATGGGAACCATAATTCCCATTTTTTGCATAGAAATAAACTTGAATGCATACTGTCAGGCAAAGAGAAGTAGTATTCTTTTCTATTAGAGAAACCAACAGAACAGTGACAGTGCTGTTTTTCTCTTTAGGATGAGCTATGAAAAATCAGTGAATGGGAGAGAATTCTGCCCCATTGTTCAGGTCCCTAACTGAGGTCCCTTATCAATCACAGTCACACAATAAATGAGGCGTGGAAGACACCTTTGCATTTCTCCCAAGACAACTCAAGTCTGTGCCATTTAGTGTTCCTCTACTGCATAGAGAACTCAGTCACCTCCAGAGGTTGTTCTGGTCTATTGGACTTGAGTGATGTCCCCAGAGAGTTTCGAAGAACCTGTTGAAAATACTGACTGCATCTATATACCAGCATTTGTTCTGCCATGGACTGAGACATAGGAGAAAAAGTAATGGGAAACAAGAATAAGAGTGAGTGTGTGTGTCTCTGTGTGTTGTTTTTTCTTGTTTCTTTTCTTCTTTGTCTGTGGAGTTTTTCTTGAACAATCCGTGGGTGTCACAGCACATCTCCTGAGGTGATACTGAACTGTCCTGCTGTGACACAGGCATACTGGGTGCTCTGCTCCTTCTTCTGAGAGCTGCTAGTAGTCAATCCTTTATGGTCAAGCATAGGCACCTTCAAATGTGTTGGGTCTGGAAGCACAGCCTGTGCCCAGCCTTAACCACTCAGCAAGGATCTCTAATTTATTTGTTTGTTTTTCCTCTGGGACTCCAGAAATTCTTTGTGAAGGTGAAACTCCATGTTTGTAGTAGATTGGCTTCTGCTGGTCTGAACAGTTCATAGCATAGAAAGGGAAGTATTAATTGAATTAAGCTTTTCTAGCACTTGGCAATCCTGGAAAAAAAGTTTTAAAACTTACTCAGGAACACAGACATGTAAGATCTACAAAGGAACCGTGGAGCCTGGCAGGATCCTACTGGAGTTACTGCAATATACAACAAGAAATTAACTGTCAGAAATCAAGAGTGCAAGGAAGATTAGATTTCATCTATTACATTTCTGTCAAAAATATAATTTCTTGATATTTTCCTAATTTCTTCTGTTATGACAGGTGATACTTGATCAAAAAAGATATTTTTGTGATTTTCAAGTTTTAGGTGTCATAACTACATCTTATAATAAATTGCAGATAACCCAACTGGGAATAACAAAAACACTGTAGGTAGAGTGGAACAGGATTTTGGATGGAAATCACACAAAAATTTGTTTTGAATTATTTCATCTTCCAAGAATTTTTGTGCTAGTTGATTCCATGGTGATTTTCCGTTTGGTTTGTTTCGGGGTTATGTTGTTTGGTTGTTTGGTTGGTTTTTTGCCAATAAAGGCTAAAAGTCTGGGAGACACAAAGTCCAGCTAAACAGTGTTTGGAAATTTATAGGTATGAAAATAATCTGCAGTCAAGAGCAACACATTTGTAACTGGTGACTGAGCATTTCAATTTACATTTCTGTACTTTCCTCAAACTATTTCCACTGAGTAATCAAGACCATCTCAGCGTTATTGATCTCTAACTTAAGAAAAACCCCAACACCAAAACACAAACCCCAGCAGACCCTTATGTCACTCCTCTGTTTTCTTTCCTTTTTGTTTCTCTTCCCACTCAATTTCTCATCTACCATTCTGCATTCTTCTAATGCTGCTCAGTTTAGACACTGAAGTACCCGAGTCTCTTGAGAAGACATTTTCTCACAGAAACTCAAGTGTTTGTAAAATGGGCTGATGTGTCAAAACAAATGTACTTGTAGAAGCGTGTTGGTTGTGATGTGTTTTGAGTGGAGCAGAGGTGCAAGTTTGATGGGCAGGCCTTCTTTCTCAAAATGCAGAGCACTGGAGAGGCCAAGATTCTGCTGTGATACCGGGGAAGCCTTGCCTACAGGTCACAGCCAGTTGGCAGCAGCTGGAGCTTGCAAGCTTTCCAAAGCTTCCATCTGCTGAAGGCCATGAATTTTTTTTTTCCCCTTTCTAAATTAGGAAAGGGTTTTTTTCAGATTGTTTTTTTCCAAAGTAAGAGTGCAATGCTTAAATCATCTCCATTTCAGACACTGCAATCTCCTTTGCCTCCACCATTCATATATATGAGTTCCCACACTAAAACTGATACCCATTTTACTGATTAAGCTGAAAAAAAAAGTTGAGGAAATGCTGATTGCTACTACATTTTCCATGTTTAGAAATCATACTTGTACATGAAGACAATACCTCTTAAATGCTTGTATAAAGAATCATAAGGAAAAAAGAAAAAAATGTAACTTTATTCTAATGTTCCCTAAAACTATCAAACTAAATTGCAACAGTTATTACTAAGATTTTTAAAAACCTGTTGAGCGTTTAATTTAGACTTAAAAGGAGATTCAGTTATCTTGAATAGAAAGTCTACTCCTCTCCTACCATGCGCTGGAGTAAGATTAAACAAAAAAAAACAAAACAGTTTTTTTTGTTTTCAGAGAAAACTTCAGAACATCTCTTTTGAGTTTTTTTCTCTCCTCTTTTTTGATAAGATAATGTTAAGTCACTTTTTAAAAATCTTTATTCTAAGGCACCACTTAGTCCTAGGAAATATTTGTTCATGACTTTTTGTCTTAATATGATGACCATGTTTTTGTCCCATGCCCCCCCCATCTCTTGAATGAATTGTTACTGTCAGAGTAATGAAATAAATGGGTAAGTAATATCCAAAATAAGGGATTTTTATCAAATTATGACTTTATTAGTTGACTGGATATTTTGTGTATTAATAAATAATGCACTGATCCTGATTCCAGTCCCAGAATTTGTCCTGCTATGCCTTGAAAACTAATAAAATACATTTTTGTTCCAAAATGATTTAGAAAAAAGCCCAAAATAATGTTTAACCTCCAGAACCCTAAGAAATATTGCTGTGGTTAGGAAGAAAATAGCAGCGGTATACAGATTTTTTTTTTTTCATAATTGTCTGCTCTGGAAAACAAAACAACATTTGATTTCAAATGTCCACAGGACTGCTCTCCTATTGGGTAAGCCTTCCACACCTTTTAGAATAATAGAATATCCTGAGATGGAATGGACCCATAAAGATCATTGAATCCAGCTCCTGCCCCTGCTCAGGACAGCCCCAAGAGTCACACCATGTGCCCAAGAGCGTTGTTGAAATGCTTCTTGAACTCTGTCAGGCTGGTGCTGTGACCACTGCCCTGGGGAGCTGTTCCAGTGCCCAACCACCCTCTGGGTAAAAAACCTTTTTGTAATATCAAACCTAAACCTCCCCTGACACAAATTCTGTAGAAATGCACCTACCCATCCTAGACAGAGCTGAGTCACCACAGGGGTGGAAACCATCCTCAGTTTAGAGAGCACCACACAGGTCCCTCAAGTGCTTGCAAGCCCATTCAGAATCCTTTCTAACCACCTGGGGCTTTCCCTGCTTCACTAATAAAAATGTTTTGCAAATCTGTGAGATAAGGGAGACAGAGAGGGGGCAAAGCGTTTTCTCCAATCCCTTCCTGCAGTCAAACATAACCTGTTGATGGCAAAAGCAGAGATGCCCTGCTGTGCTGCTCTCTCCTCCATGGGCAGAACCAGGGAGAGAAAGTGCCATCAGCCAGTGAAAAATAAACGCTGCCCACAGAAACAACCAAGCGTCAGGTTCACTCAGCATCATCTGATAACCCCATGGAACAGGTGATCAATATTCATCAGCATCACAGTTCTCCTGCTAGTGATAGTTAATGGGCTGATAATGCCATCCTCCTTGGAGCCAAATCCCATCAGGGACCAGACAGTTGGAGCTAAAGCAGAAAACTTATCAGATCTGGCAGGAGACAGTTTAGGAGGCTAAAATTAACCTTGTAACATCCACAGAAAGAACTAATTGTTTGTGACTGCTAAATTCCTGCCAGTGGCAAAGGTTTATTGCTGCACAGATCTTAACCTGGTACTGGTTTTTCTGCAGCATAAAAAAAAGAAAGAAAATGAAGCAGGGCAAATATATATATATATATATATATATACCAGGGTTCTTTTTAACCCCTCTCCCACAAAGAAATATAAATTACCCTACATATACTAGAAATTAAAGCTAAAGACTTATGCATTTGTGCTATAATGATTCAAGTTGTTTCAAGACTGCAGAACATAATGTGAATTCATGAGCTTGACAAAGCCTTTGTCATGAAAAAAAAGCCTCTCAGTAAAGATCAAGTCTGCTGAATTACTCTTATTTTATTAAAACCTTTAGTGATATAATTTCCTCCCCTTTTCCTGCCAGCAGTATACAAGTACACATATTGGTTTTGGCTGTAGAGTTATCAGCTGGAAAGTAGATCAGTAGAAAGAAGAGAAATAAGTGGCATAACCAAAGGTGGTGACAGACTTCAGGACTCTGAAGACGCCCAAGAGAAGGATGATGTAATAATTGACAATATGTTGTGGATATCTTGAATTTTGGGCGTATTTATGTTCAGGAAATGTGCTGCATAGTAGAACTACAGGGCAAACTCCAGAACAAGAAAGAGAATCCTAAAACACAGGAAAAGAGAGAACTCAGAGCTGGAGAAGAGGTTTGCTTCACAGAAGAAGAAAAAAAAGTAGTGAGAGCAGAAGATAAGTTGGAAAATGAGAAGACAGCACATTTAGTGCACAAAAGAAAGAGGAATGGAGAGCCAATGAGTCCTTGGCAGCCAGTGTAGAGAAAACAAGAACTTGTACCAGGAAAAGGCCCTAATTATGAAAAGTAAAATTAAAATCCTATCACAGGAGTTGGTGTAAAGAAACGAGAACTGAAAAGTAGGTTTGGGTTAGGGTTCTTGAACATATTGGGGAGGACCCTACTGAGTGCTCTTGGCACCAGGACAATAACTTACACTGGAGTGGGTCAAGACTTTCTACATTAGGCTAGAATGTGCAAAGATGAGAAGGTTTAAGTTATATCTCTGTAATTCATCCATTCCCAAGAGAGTAATCTAAGTGCATAGCAACAAGAATTAAAAACAATCAGCAAGGGTTGCTTATGATGAAAAAGATCTGACTCCCAGTAACAGGTATTCAATCAGGTAAAAATAGTTATCTTGATGGATTGACACCATGCAGATGTCTGGGATACTGGGCTGTGATATGGGTGACGTAAAAATGAGAAATGGAAGAGAAGACAAGTGAAGTGAGATTTCTGAATCACTGTAGTATTAAAACCTGGCTGAAGAGGGCTCAGATGACTGAGGGTTCAGTAGCAGATTAGAAATTGGAGGGTATGTAGGAAAGGATGTTTAAAAAGTTTCTTCTGAGACGATTTGATGAATCACTGAAAAACCCTGAGGGTTAAACATATATATATATGGATCAAGGATCTCTGTAATATGATTGTAGGTGTGTCTAAATGCTGAAAGTTATGCCCTCAATGACAGATTTTAATTACTAGATGATTAACACCTGAGATTGAGAAAGGTGAGAACTGACAGAAGTCAGCTGAATTACACATCCGAAAGATATTCACAAAAGTAAGTTCTTCACCCATAAGCAAGGAAGCAAAGAAGATGAAGTCAGTGTCATTTGTTTCAACATACCAAAGTGGTTTAAGAGAACAAGGAAACTGTTAAGTGTCTTTCCTGGTCTTGTCCAGAGAGGCATGTATGATACCTCATTTCTTTGATGTTTTTACTCAGAAACATCAGTTAGCCGTAAAAAGAATAAATTTATGACAAAGTCAGTTAGCAATCTAACTTTCAGTGTTAAGCTAAACCACTCGTAAGAGCAGTGTTGTCTCCCCATCAGAAGCAGCTTGGGCAGACATACAAGTAAAGTTTTCTAACAAGTGCCTAAATCTGCGTTTGAATGGCAGAGGCTGTGTAAGGCAAGTGGACATCTATTTCATCTCTATCTCTCACATGGAAAGCATGCTGAAAATAATAAGAGCTAAATATCTGGATTCTAGTTCTTGGGATAAGCATATATTTAAGGTTAGCCCATTTAAGTTTCTTTCAGTTGAGATGTTAATGCATGGCAGAGGAACAATTTTTTCTATGTCCCACTCAGCACCAGCAAGATTACCTGATAAAGAAAGGTAACAATGAATTTATTTTCCTTGGCATACATCCAAGAACCAAGCATTTTGGCCCTTGCCTGCACTGTTATTACTTCTTTCCACTACAAGCCAAGATCATACCAGAAAGTGTTGCAGTAATAACAACAATTCTCTGTCCAGAAAGAAATATTGCTGTCATTAATATTATATAATGATAGTAGTAGATGTATTAGATAATAGTTAGGGAAACTTAAATAGCTATATTATAGAAACACTTTGAGCTAACTCTTTAGTGTGAAAAAAAAAGAGACAACAAAAGTAAGATGTGGAGATAATTAATGTATTGATAACTCAGACGTGGACATAGTATAAATACCACCTTATAGTCAGGCTATGGTTATGAAATATTTCATTTATGGATAATAAGAAATGGTGCTTCTTTTACTAAAACAGAAGAGAGAGACCAAGCCATACAGAAACACTTTCTTACAGTATTTGCATGCAAATGAGATGCAGAGAATTAAAAGGGTCCAAAGTACCTCAGACAAACATTGAGAAGGCAGACAGAAAACACAGCAGGAAGGCATGGACATCAGTCAGACTTTGATGACAAACATGAATAGACACAAAAGTCAATTGAAGGCCCCCTACTAACCCTCTAAGCTAATAGGACCAATATTTTCACCTGAAGAAACGACAATCAATTAACCACTCCTCCCCAAAAACACATCATACAATTAAAGCAAAGTTCATTGAAAATATTTTTTGTCTAAAATTGTTTAAATAAAATTATTTGAAATTCGTGTGATTCTGATGATAATCATTTTGAATTGTTATGAGGAAAAAAGCCCAGGACAATATGACGAAGTCCAGTGTTAATAAAATCAACCAAACACACACCAGTGTAATAAAGGAGTGAATCCATTCTAATGTTGTTCATGTGAGCATGAAACATTTCATTTATGTATAATAATGTATAATATACCCCCTGTTTTTGTTTCCATGCTCAAGAACTTGCAGAAAACCAAAGAAATCAACTTTTCATTGGTTCTGGTAAACAGCAATATATTTAGATGGCAGACACTTGGATTTAAAAAAAACCCTCTTTCTTCTAACAGCTAGCTCTGCTTCTTTCTTGGTGGGAGTAAAGAGAATTCCTTCCATGTTAAGAATAGTTGATGCTTACAGCTATGGCCATGACCACAATCAGCTTTAGGTTGGTACTCAAAAAGAGTTTTTTAGTATTTTTTCCCAAATAGATTTCAAACAATTTTGTCAATAAAGTTAGCAAATCAAAATAGCGTGGATAGGCAAAATATGTAACTAAGAACACTTTCAAAAACAAAAAAACTAGTTTTATAATGCATCTATCATTGAACACCCTCATTGCTGGACTATATGAGATTCTGTGTTAAAGCTTTTTCATTCTCTTCTGCTGCAGCATTAAAATTTCTCATTGAACATTTAATAGCAAAGGAAGTATGAACTGAAATGCAAATCTCTCATTTCTCATGCAAGAATTCTAACGTTTTAGATGACTTTTTGGTTACTTCTTTGACCAATAAATATTTATTATTTCTTCTTCCATTTTGCCTCCAGGTTTATTGAAATAGCATTGAATTTTTTTCAGATACTTTTTTCAGAAGATATCAGGATGGTTTCTTTCCAAATTTCTGATATATCATTTTATTTGTTCAAAACTATTTTGATAATCTGACTAGAATTTTAAAATAACTTGGAATCAACCTAAACAGTATTTTTGTATCAAACTAAAATCACTAGGTTCTGCTCATGTCAAATCACTTTTGTTAGTTATGTTATTTTCCATACTGCATCCAAAAATATCACAGCTGTTCCTGAAGGGGAACAGAACAAAAATAACCCTGACAAGTTCATTTTGAAGTGCTCCTCCCACAAGTCTATATGCTTAAATAGTCAAAACAGACACTTTAGCTAAATAACATTATCAGAAAAAAAATCTGCAGAACCAGTGTAGAACAGACGGTTTTCAATGTAATGCCTTGCATATTGAAACAACTTTTTTCACTTGTACTGCTGCTTTCTGCTGGCTGCACTATACCTATGCGAAATGTCAGAACTAATAACAAGCAACTTCAGATGTTCAAAGGCCAAAGTGCTATGAACAGGTTGCCTTCATGTTCTTTATCATTCATTATTCAAGTGGCTGCTTGTAATATTTAACCTCAGCCAAGTCATAACATTCTCTGCAGAAACTCATTAGTGCTCATTATCTTATGACCACTAACCTGCCAGGCAGGGCAAGTGGCAGGGGCAGTGTACCAAGGAGAATGGGTTAAGTGACAGAGACAGCTAGAAAGAGGAAGAAGCTTTTTACCACTCAGAGAAAATTACTCCTTTGATCCTACCAACAGCTTCATAGCTGCCTGTAGGTCTTTTGCTACTAGAAACATCTAGGGCTCCTTCTAGGAAATAAATACTTACACAATTTTGGAATTTCCCCTGTTTTGACAATCCTGAGCTAAAAAAATAGGTTTTGGCCAGCAGTAGCTGTGTCCAAATATGTGTTCATATTGATATTGCAGATCTCAGAGATGTTAATTTTTTGAAATTAGTTCACATTTCAACTCAATTTCTTCTTAAATTGTAGAATACAAATAGATAGCATTCCAGAAATACCTAAACAGAATATCTCAGTGGCATTTGTTTTTTCTTTTACTGTGCATTCACTCACATTTTTCCTGCGCATGACCATAAAGCTGCTGAGCATTATTGGCAATTCAGACTTTCACTACACCAGCCAAACACTTTGTGAGACCTTGGTCACTCAAGAACTTTTTCCTTTCCTTGCCCCAGGTTCCCCAGCTTTTTGGGAAGGCACAGACTGGCAGCTGATTGCCGTGGCTGGGCACAGGGCTCATCACAGCCACCATATGCCACCTGGCTCGTGGCCTTTAGCCTCTGATTGCAGTTTGGCATCTGAACTTGCAAATATTGATTAGTGAAACATTTTATGATAATTGTGTTCAAACATTTAGCAGATCACTCCTTAACGATATTAATGGAAACATTCTGTAATTCATTTGGCCTCCCCTTTATCTTGGCACTTAGAGGCTTCACCCTCATGTGAAGAAGGCCACACTCCACAGAGGATTTCACACCAAGGCTGACAGAAGCAGCCATTTATGCAAATGTCTGCTGTTCTGCATAGAGCTCATTTTGTTCCAGCAAACAGAATGATTTAAGAATGTAGAAAGATAACTATGCTTAAACATACGCACACTTATAACTAGGCTCATAACTGTGCATAAACAATGGAATGAGGATTATGAATACAAAGCGGAAGGAATGACAGCCAAATCTAAAGCTGAAAAACAAGGTGTCCTAGGTTCCAATATAGATGTATTCTATTCCTACCAGCTGTGGGCCATTAGCTGTTATCTCCTGCTATGACCCACCCCTGATAACAGACAATGGCCCAGCAAGAAACCACTGCATGACTCATGGACTTATCTCATCCTATTGTGAGATGCTCCACCCAGGAGGGAGGAGCCAAGCATTCCCACCTGGATATAACCTGGCCTTGGAACTGCCTAAGGGAGCCCTGTCTACTGGGTTCCTGGAGGACAAGAGTTACCACTGGACCTTCAGCTGGAGACCAGGCCTTCCACAGGATCACTGCTTCAACTGCACTACTTCATTTGGACTGCTACCACCATCCTAACAGGGTGTCAGGTTGTGTCTGACTTTGTCAGTGCTTCCCCCCACCTCCCCCTTGTATTATTTCACTTATTTTTAGGGGTTTTTTTCTATTACATTTTAATCCTGACTTGTGATCTCCCACTGGTTTGTTTTCAAACCAATATACAACGATATTACATTTTTATTATACTGTCACTTAAAATCACACATGCTTTTCTATTACTTTTTTTATCACTAAGGATAATTATTCAAAAGTGTTCATCATACTGAAAATATTAGCATTCCTTAGTACAATAAGCAGCGTTACCTCTACAGTAGTCTCATGCATGCTGGTTTGAAATCCTTCTGGGATTTTTGGAATCTCACAACAACATACTGCAGAATTAACAGTATTTCTTTGAGATTTATACTCTGATAACAGCAAGGGAACACAATGAGAAAGGTTCTATTGTGCTGGAAGCCCTAGCAACAGCATCCCATTCTCAAAAAGGTTAATCCCCTCTTTCATCACATCCTGATGCTTTGCTGATAGTCCCCACTGAAACTGTTCATGTATAGCCTTCTGCAAATTCCTAAAGACAGAATGTGTCTGGTTTCGCAGACAGGGAATGTTTCCTTGTTTTGAATGACAAAAAATGAAATTAAAATTGTTTCAGTAAAAAGTCAAAAGAATTCTGCAGGGAAAATCCCCTTTTCTTGTATGTGTGAAATGGATTTCATTAGAAAAATGCACAGAGCCAAACGGCAAGCTGCTGAAGACAAATTGAATTAAAGAAAGGTTTGAAGCTGTTCACATGAAACAGCCTAAGCAAAGACTATTGAATAGTGTATTTGAATGATATAGTAAAGAAATAGATAAGCTTTGAGACAGATGCTTTACTTCTGAACTTTTATAGTGTGTCTTCATTTTCTCTGCTCTATATCATATTACCAATAAAAATGAGTGGGCGGTTTTTTAATTGCACATAAGCTGCAGAGCATCAGGAAAATATACCTTGTCTTCCACGTGACTCAAACATGATATATGAGTTTTCTTTGCAGTTTTGCTTTAGTGCTAAGCACTTAGAGAAAATTTCTTGAATGTTAAGAGCCAGGGCCACAGATTGAAAGTGGCTGTGAAGAACTGAATGGATCTTCACTGAACAAGGATGGAAGCCATGTAGATCTTTCTACTTGATATTTTTATAGCTAGAAGGAATACTTAGTTCCTTATTGTAGGCATCTAAACCACTCTCCCTTCTTGGCTGCTTAGAGAGCAGTTGTATGGAGATTCAGGCCATCCAACCATAATGGCTGAAGGAATGTTTTGAAGAAACCTCTTTTTCTCACTGTCTAGAGGAGGAAACATCATAACACTGGATGTTTGCAGTATGATGTATAAGCTGTTGACATTGTACACTTCATCAAAACAGTCCAAATTCTAGTGATTCTGCATGCAAAATCTCAAGGACTGTATCTAAGGGGTACATTTTCATATAGTTGATGTTGCATATTACCAAGACTACAGAGAAATTCAGGAGAGGAGTCAGTGACCCACATTCACTTTCCTAGGATGTGAGCTTCAAAACCTTGTCCTGAAAGTCGTGCTCTGCTACTGGGAGTTTTGCCAGTGAAGCCTGGCAAACCATGTTTTTGTGTCCTTACACTTAGACAGTTTGCTGCTGAATGACAAAACGGGCAGCTCAGAAAAGTCACCAGGCATACACACACACATTTGCTTGGTGCAGTGGAAAGCAGAGGATTTTTTCTGTGGGCTCTGCCTGCACAATCAGCAAACAATGGGCTCTGACAGCTGCTGCTCTCCCTGTGCTGCCTTAGATGGCCTTGGAGAAGAAAGGCAAAGAATGCCAGGGTAGGCTGCAGGTTCTTACCTGTGCTAATTTACTCCCTTGATTATCACCAAAATTTCAGCATCATTGACACAAATCTATACAAACTCACTAAGGTATGGTTTGATTGGTCTTTCAGCCTTACAAATCCTAAACAGCCCTCATAAAGTTATCTATGGACAGCAAACATTTAGCATAGTATATATACAAATTGCTATTTGCATATCCAAAGAAACTGTGTGTCAACATTTAGATGACTGTTCAGATTCTTTTCTGTATAGCATGGAGAAAAGGAGCCTGATTTGTAGAGCACGACTGTAAGGGAGCTGGTTTTTTTGTCATAGTTTGTGCCAATGTTATCCTTTGAATTCTCAGTGAATTAGAGCTGTTTGGATTTTCCAAGCAATCTGCTACTGTAAGATAAACAAAGTTCTGTGAAACTTGCAGTATATAGAACTATTTACTTCATTGTCTATAAATCAAAATATGTTTTAAAATTTAGGTGTGAAGAATGCTGTTAGTTCCAGGAGCTGACAAGAAACAAAATAGATTTGAAAGATACCTTCATTAGAACACCTCTTGTAACAAGAAATGCAAAAAAAAACCTCCATAAGCAGAAGGAAAAAAAAAAGAACACAAGGGAACAAGAGGTTCTTTATTTATTATGATTTTATTTTCCATTTAATGGTGAAATTTCCGAGGTTTTGTTTTAGGTATCTGAAGTCCAGTTCTCCCTCAGAAACGTCTAAGATCCTGTATACTGCCTAGCCCGAGATCCCTGCTAGCCAAGACTCAGGTCAGTGAAGAAAATTTTATGTCACTGATGTATTGTGGTGGGCCTGGGAAAAGCAGTGTCTTTGATGTGATTTGTTATATTGCAGACTAATGTAAATGTGAATGTGACACACAGTGAAGACATCTAGCCTATTGCATGTAGTCCAGATTAACACATGGACTCCCTGTTAGTTCTACTGGAGGTAGGATCTGGAGGCATGTACCAGCTCTGGGGATGCCTGCCACATCCACTGATAACAGAAGGAGCCTGATCGACTCTTCTGGAGCAGATGTCCAACTATTTCAGCAACATAGGCTAGTGGAAATTAAAATGGCCCTAGGACAACTGACATGGAAGCACAAAGTCAGTGAACTGAGATGTGAATAGCAAGAGAGAAGCTAAGAAGTTTCAGTGTGTTAGTCATGTCCAACCAATAAGATACCATTCAATTTCTTTTTACAAGACACAGATCGTTTTTGCATAGGAGAAAAAACATGCCCTCATTTGCATGAATAACTTTTCTTCAGCTATAGAATGGTGCATCTACGTGATACAACGAGTAGAATGATACATCTGGATGTGGATCTGTGCAGGTCTTATGGCAGTCACTCCCTGGTGGTTTGGAAGGCAGGACAAATCCACACATCAGTATCAAGTAAGCGACTCCAGACGCTGCACACTCATGATAGCAGAAGCTTCTGGCCACTGCTTCTACCATTTAACTATGGGGAATTACATTTCCTTCTTCTGTCTCCTGAAAGAAACTTCAAGATAACGAGCGGAAGCATCAACAAGACGACCTGATCTCAGTTGTTTAATTTGGTGTTTGCTGCAATGCCTTAGCCCACTAGTGGGCTTTGGCAGGCAAATGTCCATCAGATCCTCGCCCTCCAATAGGCGAGGGACTCGGAGTCCGAGGGGACGTCCGGGGGTGGCACTGCAGCATAAGCCGCACCTTTCTATCTAGAAAATTCTCCCCAGGTTACTTTCTTATTGGTTGCTGTGTTGTATTTCCTCCTATGCTGTAAAGTGATTTATTGTCACGCCTGTCACATATTGTTATATTGTGAGCCTATTGGTTATTACCCCTTTGCTCCTCCCCAACTTATTCCAGTACAAAAATCTGCTGCACGAGCCTGATTTGGGCAGTTATCAGTTCGTTCTGGGGGTTCTGTTAGTTCTGTCTGTAGTTCTACTCCCTTTCATCCATGGAATAAACCTGCGGATTTTTTTATACAGAAACTATCTCTCGCCTCCTTTACTCCCAGGGACTTTGGGGGTCAGAGACAGCCAGTGTCTGGGGGCAATGAGCCAGCACAGTAACCAGCGAAGACCCAAAAATCGGTGGCCAAGAGTGGTGAGAGACACTGCCCAGCAGGTTTGCTGAAGATTACACGCGGCTCCTCAGCTCCAGAGGCAACCCCCCAGCGGCAAGAAGCCACGGGTGTTAGCCCATTTTTGGAGGCAGGAGCCAAATCCTAGTTCTGGTCTCCTGTCTCAGCATCTGCCTAGTGCCTATCAGCTGTATTTCTCCATCAGGTACAACAGGTTCCAACAATTACTGGAGGCCTGAACTTCCAGCTTGACATTTTTGTGCCTGCAAAGCCTGAGGTACCCTTCCTCCAAAGCTCAGCTGTTTTGTTTTGATACAGAACTGTGAGAAATGCAACCAAGTGAAATATAGCACATTTTCTATTAATAGCACCCCTTGCCCCAAAACAAGCCTTTACCAGAAAAGGTGTCATAGTAGCTGAATTTATGTTAACAGCAGAATATAATGGATACTACTTAGAATAAATCATGCAATGAGCATGTGGGTTTCCTGTGCCACTGATGTCTGTTCTAGCACATATGATCTGGATTAAAAGTCTTTTAGTGAACTCAGTAAAATGAAATTATTCTCATTGTAACAAGCTAATTCAGTACCTGCTCTGTTTGGGAAAATTCTCAGAAATAATTACTAAAAAAACTGGAAAGGTTATTGGGTTCTCTGGACTTTTGATACTGGATTTCACAACAGGCTCTATTGTAAGCGCATTCTTTTATAAGTAAAACCACACTTTTATGTATCCTACCATTCCTGTTCTGCTTGGTTTCAAGATTTTGGAGACATCCATTGAGTACAACATCTTGAAAATGTCTTCTTAGATCCTCTATGCAAATGGATTTTTCCTGGATAAAGCTCCAAACACCTTGATTATCTATGTACCTCAGATAAGATTTTTTCCAGTCATATAGAATTTATTTCTGTTACATCTGCCCACCATTTCAGACTCCCATGCACAAGAGCTATGACAGGGCATCAACTAGAATGGCTTTTTTATCCTCTACTGTACAGAAAAACTACTACGTTTAAATACTTTCAGTTATAAAGATACCTGAGTTAGTTTGATACAGACTGCATAAATATCTATTTTGGGATCTTTTTACGTCCTATCGTCTGTCCTTAGCCTCCTGGTATCTTGGCTTCACTGTTGTCAAGACCCAAGCTGGCAAGATTCAGAGTCTGTCTGAGGTGCAATTTATCTTCTAAGTTCTGTCATAGAGACAACCTTAAAAATAAGGTGGCTGGCTGTGCCTCTTTACAGAGGAGGCTCAGTTTCTAGCTGCTGCAGTTGTGACCTATGTGATGTGCCTGACAACTGGAATGGAAGAGAGAACATGAAAATTAATCTTCTGTTATTAGAAAAACACATATAACACCATGTGGTGAAAAAGAAAGTCAAGTGCAGGCAAATAACAAGTAGCACAGGAGCTTAACTAGTCAATACAAGTGGAGGCAAACACACTAAACCCATTTTCACTCTACACTGCCATCTGACTTTATACTTGAATGCTTTAACATGTAAAAGGAAAACAGTGGCTGAAAACATAAAGAAATATGGGTGTGACTCAGGTGTTAATTTAGATAAGTGGTTGGGATGGAGCTAACTGTCTTCGTGGTAGCTCTTATAGTGCTCTTCTGAATTTGGGACCGAGACAATGTTGACAACACGGGGATGTTTTAGTTGTTTCTGAGCAATGCTTCCTCACACTCAAGGCTTTCTCTGTTTCTCACTCTGTGCTGCCAGTGAGCAGGCTGGGCTTTGGCAAGAATCTGGAGTGGGGCACAGCCAGGACACATGGCCCAAACTGAGCAAAGGGGTGGTCCATACCATGTGGGATGTGTAAAAGCTGGGTTAAACTCAGTAAAAACTGGAGAGGGAGACTAGATTTTCCAAGGTAGCTGCTGCTCAGAGCCTGTCTGAGCATCAGTCTGGCATGCACATTGGGAAGCAATGAGTGATGGTCTTTGCACCACCTGGGGTTTTTTTCCCCCTGTTTCCCACTGTTCCCCAGTGTTGTTTTCCACTGTCTTTATCTTAGGCTTCAAGGGTTTTTTCCTTTTGTTTTTCTAATTGTGTCCCCAGTCCTTCTAGGGGAGAGGGAGTGTGTTGCTGGTCAGTGCTTAGTTGTTGGCCAGGGTTAACATCAACCCTCTACAGCCTGTCAGTTCTTTTTTTCAGAGAAGTATAAAATAGGACACAACAGCCTAATTATAAATCCAATCTTTTCTCATGGTTGTTGTGGAATCATGTCACCCTGATTGCTGAGTGTAAATGTCAAATATATTTAAAAATAAAGAGTTTTCAACTTTCTCCCAAACCAAAATGGTGTAACTGTATAACTATAGTGGCAACCAGTATTATCTTATATAAAAAAGGTCATTTTATGAGAGGATAAGGTATGTGAAGACCATGTGTGTGCATAAAATTTATTCACAGTTTCAGTTTATATTCCATATAGTATATTACCGAAATAATGAACCCTGTGCACTCAATTTAACACCTTTGACACCTTCTATTCCTTGGCATTTTTCAAATTGGATATCTTTTTCTAGAGATCCCTTCCCTTAAATTGCAAAAAGTTGACAATCCCATGTCAATGAAACCAAGACTTTCTGCTGAAGGCAGAGACCAAGGGCAGCAGCAAACCCTATTTCAGAGTACATCTCTTCCCCTTATTTCAGAGATGGGCAAAATTATCAAGGGAGTAAAAAAAGCCCATCAAATACATGAATGTGTCTTCAAAATTCTTTCTGTTTTCAGATTTCCCTCTATTAATTTCAGCTTCTTCTCTTCCCACAGCTTTCACAATACAAAGGGCAACCTGCAGAATAATCTGATAAGTACTTATATATTTGTAGATGCATTCTTACCCAGGTGAGGGCTCCCTACCACATGAAGGTCTAAAAATACACTTCCCACAGAATATACAACCTGAAGAAAATTCACAGAACTAAAAAAATTGATCTAAATCATTGATTCTTTATCCTTAAATTTCTGAATTAGGTAATCTGAAATATAATGAAATTTTTTGGCATATTTTTATTTTATCCAAACAGTTTGACATCCCTAATTTATATGACAGAGGCTGAAGCTGATGGGGAAAGGACAGCTAGGTTGATTACTTTGCTTCATTCATAATGCATTTCTCTTCTCCTCCCGACATGTGAAACATCTCAGTGATTTTATGTTCTCCCTCCCTTTCTCAAAAAGTACCAATGAAAATATCTTCCCCCTGACTGAGCAGACAGTTAATTTTAAATTAAACAGTTGTGTCCAGGCACAATGAGCATATATCTCTGCAGCATAGCAAATGACTTGTAACTGGAATTACCAGTGTTTTGGGGTTTGACCTCCAAACACTTAATTAACATTTGTCTTAGGTGAGTAGTATGAGACTGATCCTACTGGTGGTAATGCAAAAAGGTTTTTCAGTTTGAATCCAGTTCAGTGTGCAAGGATGGCAACACTGGTGGCTGTGTAAATGAGCTGAGAACCTACTGGAGGTTACAGCAGAGACATCTTGGGAAGTATGGAGTACTTGAGTACTTTACTTTGACACAGGATAAAAACACTTTTGGGAAGCAAGAGTCATTGCTTTCATGGAAGAGTAATTGCAGACAAACTTTCAAAAAATGAAAGTTAAAAAGCTGTTTTGTAAGACAGAATAGGACTCTGAATATGGGATCCACTCCATGGTGATAAAACAGCAATAAAACTTTATGTCGCTTAGGCACATAGCAGGGACAGAAATTTTGAACTCAGATGGGAGGAACCCCCTGAAATGCTTCAGTTCCTTTGGCACAAGGGAGAAATAAGCATCTCTGAAGGTCTCACCTCCTCAGCAGAGGCACCTATGTCAGCCCACTTATCCCTCTGCAAGCCTCCAGCCACCTCTTCACATGCAGATAAAAAAGGACTGGAAGAGACTGCAACACCAGAGTGGAAAATTCTAGGTGCAAGTTACATACCTGAGGTGGGCAGGCTGGTTCCTTGGCCATTTTTTATACTGCTAGCCTGTTGTATTTATTCGTGTAATTATTTTCTGTAAATTGCTCAAGAAGTCAGTTGATCAAGTATGTCATCAACATTTCTTCTTGCCATGTGTGAGTTAAATTTAACTTTAATTTACCTGTATAATATAAAGTAGTTTCACAATGACTGGGCACTAAACAGTATTTAATTCAGCTGTGCAGAACAGCAAGTCACAAAACAATGAATCATTGTTTATGTAAACCAGAAAATCTAGCTCTGTGCTAAGAATAATTCAATCAATCTATAAAAAGGACTGTCCACAAATAGCTTCTACCCTCTAAAATGCTTCACATTTGTTGAAGTTTTCCAAGGACTGGTTCTTTCCTTTCATCTTCTGAAAGTTCCGATATGAGAGAAAGGTCAAAATTGCTAGTAGCAGACCAATCGAAAAAAGCTTGTGACTCCCCTCACCCTTCCATTTGTATATATTCTCTTTTTCAAGCAATTCTCAAAAAAAATGTATTTCTCTGAAAAGAATAATAGGAACATGCTTAAGCATTTGATTAGTCTCTGATCTCATTCCTGTGTTTTCAAAGCCTAACTTTAGGGTTAATTTAAATCAACATTAAGTGCAGTCAAGCACTTGAAACTGAGCAGTGCATTCTTCTGTGTGTGGCATGTCCCTGGGCCTCTACACGTGCTAATTCCTTTAATACCTTTGTGGGTCTTCATTCTACTCACTCCAGAATGTCCATATCTCCCCTCTACTGCTGTACTGGGCAGCCCAGAACTGGACCTTCCAGGTGTGTCTCTCCAGTGGTGAGACCTGTTGGCAACACTCCTAATGCATACCAGAAAGCTGTTGGCTCTTTTTGCCTTGAGGGGGCATTACTGGCACAGGTTGTCTTGCTGACCACCAGAATCCTCAGGGCCTTTTCTGCAAAGCTTCTTACCAGCTGCTGGATCCCCAGCCTGTGCTGGTACATGAGGGTATTCCTCTCTTTTTGAAGGGCTTTGCTTTTCCCTTTCTTGGACATCATGAGACTCTGGTTGACCCATTTCTCCCCCTTCTCAAGGTCACTATCAACTTGAACCGAGGTCTATAATTTGCATTTCTTGTAAGGTATAATGAAGCCTGCTTATGAACTCAGAATAAAAACCCAATCCACATCCATCATGAGGACCAAAACTTAACTTTTGTTTGAACTAGAGCTGCTCTTCTAGGGAAGCCTTCAAATGTAATTGCTGTTTTCCAGTAATAAGTGAAAACTAACAAAACTCTTTGTCTCCCCCCAGGCTATAACCCTTGATGCCTGTGTGAAAAATCCCATTTCAGTTTTTGCTAAGAATGCATCTATCTTTGAGTGGCAGTCAGCAGAATTTCATCTTTAGTTTGGAAACCTATGTATTCTCAGGCTTAATTTTCCCATATGGAAACTCCAACCTATGGTCAATTGTATTTTTCTTTAAGTCTCAAAATATTTGCTGAGTTTCCTGTAGCCATCATGATAAGATGTTGAAAGTAGAGCACAATACTATGTCCTGGTGGTAGTTACGCTGATACTAAAATTTAGTAGCAGCAGAGATAGGGTCTGTTAGCCTAATTGTATGTGTCTAGTGAAAATTTAGATGGTCTCTTGCTTAACTTCTATTTACCAATGCAGATGGGTATTTATCTCTGGTAGGTCCTTTGCCATATCTTTGCACCCTGGCCTTGTGTTTTGGGCACTGAACAGCCCTTCCTACAGCACTAGACACCTGTTCAGGCAGCTGAGTCCTGCTCAAAGTGTCTCTACACAGTCCATCAGTACATGCATACATTCACTTTATCATATTAATCGCTTGATCATAAAATTCCATGAGAAATTATGTTCATCAAAATATTTACCTCTGGGTTTTTTTCAGAGGAATTTTTTCCCAGGTTAGCAGCTGTTATTCTGCTTGTCCTGCAGTCTTATTTGTTTTCTTGGCTTTGATAGTACACTTCAGTTGGTGCTGAAATTTCCACTTTGCTGAGCAAATCAGAATACCCCCTAACCATGTTCGCTTTATGGTTCCAATTTTCTCAGTATTTGAATATCAGAAAGTTGTATAATAATATAAGAAAATGATTTTAAATTTGTATTCCAAAGGCTAGAAGGATCTAATTTTTTAAAATATCCCTTTAAAGTGATTTACTCCTTATGATTATAGGTAGAGACGTACTAATCATCCTTTGAATGAAAGGCATACTTCTTTTATATCATTCATTCTCCTAAATGATTTAGTGCAGTCTAACATTTTACGTGCCTTACAAAAATCCAAATATGTCAACACCTTGTGTAATCTCAGTCTGTTTCATTTTCTTTTCTGCAGTTAGAAGAATTATAGAGTTCTCTGTTTACTGGACATTTTGTCCTTTGGCTTTGGTTTGGTATGCACTTAAAGAAAGGTACATCAGTGTTAAGACTGTCAGACTGATGCAGTCATACAGATGCAAGAGATTTATTTAAATGAAAGGAAAAGCGGATTTTATTCTTGCTGATGCTAATGGGCCAGTACACCTTCATGAATCATAAAAGAACAAAGTGCCCTCGTCTATACAAATATTTAGCTAAAGTCTCAAAGGATGGCACCCCGAGGGTACCTTGAGGACAAGGAGAAACTAGAAGCTGAAGAAGAAAGACCAGCAAAATGCAATTTGAGCTGCACCATCCCACTGCTTATTGGTAGGAACTTGAAGAGGATTCCAAAATCATATGAACCTCCTGAAAATATATCCGTGTTTGAGATCAATATCAGATTCCTGCTAGGAGGAGGCAGGGGAGAGCTATCTCTTTCTGTTTAGTGGGACTGACTTTTGGATCCTGTGGGCTCAGCAGAAGATGCAGAATAGTTCTGAGCTGAGGGAATCTTTATCTGTCTGTCCCTTGTGTACTCTTTGTGTTTCAGTGGGAACATGTCAGTGAAGGAAACTCGGGAATATTGTCAAGCAGGACTTTGTGCTCCACTCGTGGGAGATGACTCATTACTGTTTGATTCATCCATCTCCCAAATATTTCTTTCCTAGCAAAATTTAAATGTTAAACTCCTAAATTTGTTTTAGTATTGCTATGTCATCATTGGTATTCCTCAAAGGTGTTGTTTTCCTGTTAATGAAATTCTTGACCTGTAAGAAAAACCAAAACCAACCAACCAGAAAAAAAAAAAAAAAAAAAAAAAACAAAGCCAACCAACCAACCAAAAAACCCAAATCAAATGAAACCACAAAACCAAAAAAAAAAAAACCCCACCAAAAGCAAACTCCAAAACCGATACAAGCGTAAACAATATGTGTTGTATGTAAAATATTTACTATAGATTTCATTTTCAAAAGCATTTTCATGTTTGGTTATCTTTGCATAACTAAAGAGCCCATCTAGATGCCCCATAGCAGGCACTTAAAACTGAAGGGAAACAGAAATATTTCCATTAGAGCTGTAAGCATTTAAGTGACAACTAATTCTATTTTAAATTTTATAAGCAAATTCGATAGTAAAATAAAATGTGACAGCAATTCCACATAAAAATGTGTTCATTTTTTTACACATATCCATTCAAATCAATCTATGTACTTAAGATGTATTTCTCCCATTAATTTAACTTGTACAGAAATGGAACAATAGTGCTATTTTACCCTACTCTCTAGGTACAAATATCTGGTGGGAGTGTGGACAAGATAGAGATAACTTAAGCTACAGTACTGTTGAATGGTGGAAGCATGAACAGCACAGATACACAGCCCCTCCAACAGCACCCAGCTGTTCTTTTCCTCTCAGTGCTAAAAGTGTGGTAGTCCTTCTAGCCAGTTTCCTACTTTAAAAATGTTTCCAGAATATCTTATTCAGCTAAGTAGGTGTTTTTCTTTAGTCCTACTGTACAATCAAGCTGCATGAATAACTGTCTAAGAATGTTTACAGGACATTTAATCAGCAGGAGATACTTACATTTATGAAGGTAATAGGAAATCCCCTGTGGATTTGTATCTAATTTAGTCATCTTTAAAGTTCAGTGTATTTACTGTTGCAGCTGGGGATTAGTACTGTCAAAAGATTCTCAGCAGAGAAAGAAAATTCAGCACCTCATCTGTCTAAAGCAAAATTTCCCAGGTTTCAGGAAGGACTAACTCATCTGCTAGATCAGGGAATTATAGTCATTGTGCCCTGAAAAATTTGAAGATGACTTTTCTTTATGGATAGAGAAAAATGAAAGGGTTGGTCTTTAATACTTGTTATTGAAAATGGAACCTACTTTCTCAGCACAGAAAGAAATTGCCCCAAAATTTAAGAAACAAACATCAACACTGTAAAAAGACTGAAGAAGCCTCCTTGCTATATCCTTCAAATCATACCAGATCTGAGCTGGCAAGGCTAGCTGCCAACCATTAGTACCACATACTATGTTTAGCCCCTGGATCTTTTCTCTCTCATGCTCAAATTCCACTTATTTCACCCATACAGAGATGAGAAACATGTATCTGAAAACATTAACAAATTGAAAAAAAAAAAAATCTCTCTGGGATTAGCCAGAATATTTTGCCTACTCATTTTTTCCAGCTCATTTTGGAAAATGGGAGCTAAAATGTTATTCTAACCTTTTGACTAAAATGTGAAATATCATATGAGGGTTTGTGCTGAACTAAGTTAGATGCTGTAGCATTACATAATACAACAGGAACTGATACAATGCTCTAAAGCACAATCTGAACTGTACTGCTCCTTAAATGTAAGAAGATCTCATCTTATTGTTCTTTTTATTTTTGCAATACTAAGCCCAGATGCTTTGGACTGAACCTTTCCCTTGATGCTCTGGGCTGTAGCTTTCATTGCTATTTTTGCTTGCAGGCAGATTCCATCTCTGGTATTACACCACATTTTGTTTGACAGAATGAGGAATAGACCAGATTGCTTCATAAAACTAAGAAATGGAGAAAATTTGGCTTGTAGTACCCATTTTACCAATTTTTAAACAATCAGCTAGGTACTTAAGCACATGCTCAAGGACTACTGGTGTCATTAGTACTTCTGAGAAACTTGATTGCAAACATTTAATTCTCTGTTAAGTAAAACCTCCTGTATCATCAGTGGTAGCAAAAGGGGGGAAAGGAAGGCAATAACAGTGCAGCTGTTCACAACCTAAAGCACAAATTGCAGAATCATCTGGGGGAGTGGGGAATGGTCATGTAGTACTTTTTTGTATTAAAATCCAGATTGCATCCCTAAAAGCAGATATATCTGTGCAGTTCTCTTGCCTTGATTTTATATCTGAGAAGAGAAACATTTGTGACCAAGACTGGTCTTCATTAAAGACCAACATAGGGCTCAGTTCCTGAATGTAGTTTAACTAAATTTCAGTTTATCACACAAAAAAAACCCCAACAAATGGGAAGCAGAAACTTTGAAAAAGTCAGCCAAAGCAGAAACTTATCAGAAAATCAGCTCTGACATATGATGCCTCCATTTCCAAAAACAACTAGAAAGTTATCCAGTATAAATTATTTCTCTCACAGATGTCTCAAAGGGAAAAGCTATAATGATCATGATGCTTAAAAATAATTAATTCTATTTTCAAGCTTCTGGCTTCTGAATGTAAGCCTTCCTTCCCATTTCCTGGCCCTCAGGCTGGCTTCAAAACGAGTTCTGGCCAAAATTCAGAGCATCTTAATAGTGAGTTTAAAAGATGCCAGTGCAGAGGGCAGGACTGTTTGACATAACTTTACATCCACAGTGTAGATAACTTTCCTGTAAGTTAGTGAAGCGCTGTACCCTGAGATCCAAGTGGCTTATCCACCCCTAACCAGCTGCTACCTTGTACATATCTGGTGTTTTCCATGAACACTTGCACTTTGCAGTTGTCATCCTAGGCTGCAGACAATGTATATCACAAAAACTGCTGCAAATGGGCACTAGCCAGTGTTCTCCTCCTTGTGACCAGTCCCTGCACAGCGTTGTTGAGACCACACTGTCCTGGTTATTCTTCTCCAGCTGCAGGGCTTCCTAATGTAGCATCCACTTGGGCAGGAGATGCTCAAGTCTGCTGGCAAAGTACCCTGTGCATTCCCTCCCTGACTCTGGAAAGGCTGCCTAAGCTGAGCCACGGTACAAACTGCAGCAGAGAGTCGAGGATATTCCTTACTTACACAGGGAAGCAATAAAGGATGAGATTGTTCTCCTTCAAACAGCTGAACAGCATTCCTTATAAAGCATATACAGTCCTCTTTCCTGAGATGCACAGGAAGAGTGGAGCAGAGCACAGACAGGGAACACTAAAAGTCACCCTACAGCCAGCTTTTCATTACGCAATGCTGCAGTGCCTGTGCTGTAAGGGTGACTGAGCAATCTCCTAGATGAAAATCAGCTGTGAAGAATAAAATGCCAGCACAATTTTCTGATGGTTGGTTTTCACTGTTTCCTCTGTTCTTATTTTTGCCTTTATAAATATTTTATGCTTAATTGGTTTATTACTGGGCTTATTGTTAGAGGTGAACATGAGGCCAGAGAGGCAGGGAAGAAGTTAACTGCTGACCTGCTACTGGACTTGGGTGCAGGTTTCCTAGCCGAGGGTTTTCTTGCATTGATTTAACTGATGTGATAAGACACACCTGTCAAACCTTTGAAAGGTGACTGGTGACTTTGTGTACTGCCCTGAAAAGGCAGCAATTAAGAGTGATGAGGACTTAGAAACAAAATTCTTTCAAGGCCTCCAACTGTGCATGCAAAAAGATGCATTTGAATTTCTTTGAAAATAAATATACATAACATTAGAGCTATGATTTAATCATGGCATGGCTGATTTCTAGGCACTGCACAGATTTGCTTACCTCTGAACCAATGTTTTTCTCTTTTCAGGATGTGCCTCTGTGTAATAAAGTATGTCTGACTTCCTTTTCCTTGGTCTTTGCTGTATTATCCTGCCTAAATGCACTGAGAACCAGAATGTGCAAACTCTTGGGGTAAAAAATAACATCAGAGGCAAGATCCCAGAGCAAGTGTCCTACAAAGAATTGCTGTAACTATGGCTGAAACCAAGTAGATTCCTCTTACCTGGAATTATGAAGGTTGGGCTGGATAACTGACTTTTTCTAGGGTTGAGATTAGGATGGAGAAAGACAAGACCAAGGGAGGTTCTTGATGGGATCCTATGGGCATGATCCTCTGAACAGTTTGGCAGTGTCACTGGGGGGTAGTGGATGCATACAACTGGATGCCTGTTCATATTAAAGTTTCTTCAATCAAATGTTTTGCAGGTAATTTCCTGGAAAAGGCCAAGTCTAGATGTTTGGAGTCAAAAAGACTTTGGATTTTCCTCCCTCATAATATCAAAAATAGAGTTACATTTCTAGTTCAGTATCCCTGCATTTGTTGGAATAGTCAGAGGGCAAGTGCCCAGTGGTTTTTACAGGATCTGTGATCCAGCAATCCTTTCTCAGTACTGTGGAGCCACATGGTCCTTCCCTGCCTCCCCCTCACCTGTTGTGCATCCAGATGTGCCATGGGCATAGCCATAGTTCTCCCTGAAAAGTTTTCAGGAGCAGAATGTGGCCCTTCCCATCTTGCAGCATGAGGTAATAAGGGAGGGTCTATTCTGAGATTTTCAGAGACTGTGGTTTATTCAGTGCTTTAGTGAGGCTTTGGTTCTGTTGTGGCCATTGGTTTCAGTTTTGTTTTGGGTTTTTTTAAGATTAAATTATGAAAATCTGATGTGCTTTGATGAAAAATCAACTCTGGTAAAAGATTAAAGAATCACCTTTTGAAAGTATTTTTCTTTTTTGTTTGTATTAAAATAACACCATTTTTAAACATATACCAGCTGTAAAGAATGGAGCAGTGCAGGCAGTGTGTTTGCCATATGTTAATATCTGCTTGGCATTAGATGTGATTCCTGTCTTCTCTGGGCCAGGAGAGTGAAAATTCCGTGCTGACCCAAGCACGCTCTTACCCATCTAGATACACCTGCCTGGAAACAGACAGTACAGGGTGGTCTCTTGGAGATGACACTAGCAGTCCACAGCTGGAAATTGACTCCTTTGTGACTGCCAGCCAAGGGGAGCAGAGTGCAGGCACTGTGACTAGAGCTTCAATCCAAAGACCGAGGTCTCTGGATGCTTTACTAGGAGGCTGATAGCTGGTGCAGGGGAGTGAAGGAATCCTGGGGATGGTGAGGCAGAGAAGTGAGAAACTCTGCCAGCTTGGATGTGTGTACATATTTTGTTTTCTGCATTTAAAGCAGAAAAGACCCTTAATCACTAATACTTTATTTTTAAAGGTTGCTGTAGAATAGTCTAATGCTCTGGTTGCACAAGACGTCAGGCTGTACTGCAGCTGATGAAGGAGCTGCTCTGAGACTTACAGGAGCCAGAAGTAGGAGTCTTATTTGGGAGAGGAGCCAGGGCTGAGCTACAGAGACACATCCTGGAAAAAGCCAGAGGTGATTTTGCTCCCTCGACCTGGGGAGAAACTGAAACATTTTGTTTTCACTTCTCAAAATGACATGTTGCTTATGGGTTCACGAATAATTGTAGAATTTACAGGGAATTTCCAGTAGCTTTTTTTTTTTTCCATTCTGGAGTGGAAGAAATTTTGAAATAATAGGAATGGGTCAGTTCCACCCCATACTTCATCAATGAAAGTTTCATTCTGCATAGGTACCTTGGGTGACCATCTTTCACGTTCTGAAAGAGTGGCTCACAATAAACCTTGAGGAGGCTTGCAGACTAGAGAAGACACAATCTGCTAATCACTGTTGCCTGGTTCCATTCTTGTGCCGTGTTAGATCCAAACAGTGAAATGTCAGGAGGTTAAGAATCAATTTTAAGCAGTAAAATACATCAAACTGTGCAGTCTGCTAAAATGTTCTGATACAGATGAATGCCTTTTTTTTTTTTTTAAGCAGCTATCAAGTTCACAGCATGAAGGATAAATCTTGTTTTCTGCGTGTTTTGATGAACATGTCTGCAAGACTAACAACTGGTATTACATTCTTGTACTTGCATGATATTTTGCAGACAGGACACAGAAATATTTTTGAACAAAAAATCATAATTCAAAATACACAATAATAGAGGAAAATTAGGTACACATTAAAACAAACAAAAAATTTTTCCTTATTTTGCTTTTTGTTTGTTTGTTTTCAACAGCGAAAAGGGAGAAGAGATCTTGTGTTTATATTACAAGCTTCTTTACCTACTCCTAAGACCAGGCATATAGGCCTCTGAGAGCTTCATGTACCTTTTCATTTTTTCTTGTTAAGAATATCCTAAGTAAGCAGAATCATTTAGGAGTTGGCTGGAAGATAATGGTCATGCAATGGCAGTAAACATAAATGTGAAGATGGATGTTTGTGGAGTAAAACTACTAAAGACACAAGAAGGAAGAAAAAATGTGCGAAGTCACAGGTGCTCCCTTCCATTTGAGCATGCATGCAGCTCTGACTGTTTGCAGAGGTGCACGGCTGTAAACACAGCCAGAGGGATTGCACCTCCACCTTGCTTAGCCTGTCAGTCATCAAGTCAAAGTTAGTTTCTAGGCTCCCCCTACAGTCGATGGAGAAAAATAGTTACCTCTGCAGGGCAGGTTCTCCTATTTCCTCTGGACATGTCTTTTACAGATTTCTGTGACTTGGCACAGAATTAAGTGAATTGTCTGAAAACTTGAGCACCTTAACAGTCAAGGTTAGAGTGTGGAAATGGCCATTTCAGCTCATACATTTTCATTCATCCCTAAACTATTCTATATATTCATTGCATAGGAAAAAGATACTTCAGTATTTCTCAGTATCTTCAAAGATGCCTTCTGTCCTCTTTGACCAGTTTCAGCAATGTGTAATAGATAATATTTCTTCTTTTACGTTGATTCTAAGGTTTAATAAAAACTCATATATAGAGTTTGAATAATTTCACTTAAAGTCATTAAATGAAGCTAAGTTCCTTCTCATCCACAGCCTCAACAGGAGATCTGTCATTTGAGGATTTGTTGTCATTAGCTGCTGTTAACATGGGTCAACCTACATCCTTTATGGTGCTGTTTTCTACCCTACACTAGCCACCATATTTGGAAAATATACCAGGATTCCACAAATTTAATTATCATAACCCTCTGTAGATTCAGCAAGGCTGGCTCAGTCTCTTTCTTAAGCTGTTCCTGGCTGTGACCTCATCTCTGTTGAATGATAAGGATTTGTTCTATTTTTCTTTACTTTTTCCTTTTTTTTTAAATTTTTTGTGTGATTATTTTTTTTAAAAAAGGAACATTATTGTAATCATTATTTTTTTCTTGTTAAGGACTATGTTGTAGAAGGAGATCTTCAAGGAGATCTGAGTGCTGTATTCATACAATAGACAAGAACAAGTTGTTCCAGTGACAAATACAAAAGATGAATGTTAGGATAACCTTTGTGATAAAGACTCTGTGTGAATTTAAATAAGAACTAAAATAAAAGCGGGGTCAGACAAAAGGCAATGAGATAAATTTTCTCATGTCAAAACATGCAAAATTGATTCTCCTTTGGAGATCTAAATTAATATGGATCTTGCAAATGTGGTAGCCAACTGCAAAAAGAGGGAGGGAGAAAAAGGCTAAAAAGGCTATTTCTGCCCTCTAAAAGGGACACTGTCAAAGTCAAGGTGCAAACAGATGTAAGTAGCTCCTGAGTTAGTATTCACTGCTCCTAACTCCAGGTGCCAAGCTCTGCCAGCAAACACTGACAGACAGTGACAGAAAATGGACCTTATTAACACTTACAGACAGCCTCAAAATTGTACTTAAAAACAGCTCTCCAGAATTTTTTTTTTGTAAATATCAGAGAACAACTACTCTTGTAACATATTGGTTCTCAGCACTACATACTGAACAAAAGACAATAAGTAGTTGTGAAACAGAGCTTTGTTTTCACAGGTTGCATGATTAATTCTCCGTTGCAATGTCCCACCACAGCCACTATGGTTTATGTAAAAATGTCATGCTACAGTGATATTGAAAACATACAGGTTTAAGCCACTATGGTTTGTTCCATACTTTGCCTTTAAATTAAACAAACAATAAAACCCCTCCATTATCAGGCTGGAACGGCTGTCATATTTCTGAACTCAGCTTTGAATAGGCAATTTTTCTTAACATTGTGTACAATAGATCCCAGTTTCATTGTTGGTGCCAAATGTTCTAACAGAGAAAAGGCAGAAGTGGAGCTCATACATCAAAAGCACTGCAGTTCCCTGGTAAGATCCCCAAACTGTGACACAGAAGAAAGCAGTAATTGCTTCCCCCCCACCCCCCCCACTCCATTTAAGTTTTGGTTTTACCTTGTGGAAGATAGAAATGCTGAAAAACAGAATTCTTCAAATATGGTAGAGAGTAAAGATTAAAGACAGAATTTTTTTTGAAATGCCTCATAAAATAGGAATAACTATCTCAGGAATAATTTGAGGATAACAATGAAATTATTACAGAAAATGCATTGTATTCATAAATAAAGACAGACTTTCAAGTGGTACAGTATCATAAAAAAAAAAAAACATAGAAGCACTTGGGATTGTGGAAACCAAACTGACACTTCAAGTGCCTGTCTGAAAACTCTATGATGCATAGTAGAAAGGAGCTTGAATTTTACTGAGGACCACCAGCAGCCATGCTCAGATTTCACACTACTATGCAGACATGTCCTAAAAGTGTAAGAAAATGAGTGTTGAGCTCTACAGCTGCCTTACACATCCAGAGAGGCAGGCTTGCTCTTCTCCTTCTCTCCCACATGCCCTGGAGTCAGTACAAAATCCTTCTGGGGGAAACCTGAAATGAGGCCAAAACAGTCCTCAAATCCAACCCTAGCCAGTCTTCTCAGTCCTCTGGCATAACCTGGGAACCCCAAACTTCTTTAATAACTAGCACATATTTTTTGGGAAGGTGACTGGTGTCAGTGCTGTTTACATTGTAGCTTTATCAGGGGCACATGCAGCTGTAACACACCACAGACAGTCTGTTTATAATGTTGCAAAAGGAGTAAGCTCTTTACACTTACAACAGAAATGTACAAAACCATCAACAGATATATAGATAATATATTACTCTCCCCTTCCCCAAAGCTACCAGGGGTGCTTTGGATGCTTTTCTCTGCTATTGAATAATTTTCCACACTTTTTTTCCTTTGTATTTCTATGGTGAAAAGGCTTTTTATCTGCAAAGTGGCCCTCTCCACTCAGGCAGTTGAATAAATAGTGATATCCCCTGCCTGGCTGATGAACAGCACAGCACTGCAGACAGAGTTCAAACTGTATATTTATTGAGGACTCCCATAACAGTTCAGATTTCTAATAAATTAGGTGTGCATTCACATTACTTATGCAGATTCCCTCAGACCCCTTTGCCTTCACTCCCTGTCGTTGACACACAGGAGAAAACTCTAGTACAGGCTGAATGCAAATGTATATGTATTAACTCTCCAAATTCCATTCCTACTTACACAGAAATAGCCTTAACTTTATAAAAATGTGATTCATCTAGATTGTCTATCTGCTTTTAACATTATTATTTTCGGTATAAATCTTTGGTAAGGTCACCAGGTGCCCCAATTTCATTAGTGTTCCATTTTCATAATGACAGTCATGGAGAAATTAAGGTGCTCTGGTTTTTAAAACTGTTGGAAAGTTTTCTGCTACCTTGGGTGGATAACTATTAAGCCTTTATGGAAGAGAAAAAGGATTGTCACAGGAAAGAGAGGCATTTTAAGGTGACAGCAAAGTAAAATAGTAATTTTGGTTTCCTGTTGAAAGTGTATCAAACTCTCCCTGATCATTTACTGTTATGTTCTCCTGCCATGTCAGGTTGCTCATATTCATATACATTTCAACCAAAATTCAGATTTAAATGAACAGTAATTTTATTCACTGTCAAGATAGATAGTTACAGCTGTCAAGAAAGCTATCAGATTTTATTCCACCTGAATTTTTCCCTAAAGCTACTGTAGAAACTGAAACCAGAACACTGATCCAAAGCATCTTTTGATTTGCAGTGAAAATACTCTTGCTATTCTGTTTTTTTTTTTTTTCAAATTAGTGCTTAGTTTATATCACACTTACACTCTGAGCCAAACTCTTACTAGTTCATCCCTGGTTTCATCTAAAAGGTGAGGGAATCTGAAAGAGAGAAGGAATGGTGCCATGTGATGGGTGGTCTGAGCCCTATTTTCTGTAGCTAGTTCTGGGTCTGACTGCTGAAATTCCCACCCCCAGGTGTGGACTTTCAGTACCCTCCTGCCCATGGTCAAGTTCATAAAAATTAAATCCAGAGGCACGTAAAGAAGAAAAAATTAGTTAGGAAAATAAAAGCCTGAAGAAGGCTACCTGTTTTGGAAACAACAAGAAGATTTACTTGGTCATGGCTGATTTACATACCTTTTTGGAACACTGCCATGCTTCTGTTTAGATGTCTTCATCAGAGCTCTGAAGAAAAGCATCTGAGCCAAGCATAGACTCTAACATCTGGCATTCAAAAAATTAAAGTATTGTTGAAACTGTATACAACAGCAAACCTCATTCTTCTCTTTGCCATTTTTTTCCTTTTGTATTTGTTTAACACTTTCCCTGACAGTCAAGGACAATAATTATTACTTTTGCAGATTCCTCATTGAATCCCTTAAGTCAACTCTTTCAAGCTGGCATGCTCTCCATATCGTCAATTATATCAAGGTAACAAAGCAAAATTCAGTCCCCTTCTGCCAAACCTGTGCTTTCATGTCACTCTTGATCTAGTCAAAGCCCAACAGCAAAAGCAAAATGGACCAAAATCTGCCATTTCTTTTTCTTATTTTTTAATTAGAGAACACAACAATGATAATGTGTTAAATAGCACTGATGATGTTGAAATGCATAATAAACTCTAATGCCATGATTAAATGAAACAACATGGCTCCAGTATGTTTCATTTATGCACCTTATTTCTTAATTTCAGCTCTCAACTGGTCCTGCATGTCTGTTCTTCAGAGTTTTAAATGCTTTCCAAAGGGAATTTGATTAGATCCTCAAATTTCAAGACAGCTACTTGTGCATGTCCAGGAGTCCTGCAAGCAGATTATAAGCTCTATAAATGTGTTTCCTCAACTGAAAAAGAAAAAAACCCAAACAACCAGATTGCCTCATAGCTCTTGCCCTGAAAGGGAGCAGCAGCATGCTGCTAGCTGCCAGTGCTAGCTGCACAGGCTGCTTCATTAAAACCTTTCACCCTCCTAAAGGGGGTGGAGAAACAGAACCTAAGAGATAAAAAGCCCACAAGGACTGCATGCAATTTAGTTCCCTAATGGGGTTTAATATGATTAAAATAATAAGCATCACACTGTGCTCAACAGCACTTTAACTAGTATAACTAGGGTATAGATCATTAAACATGTCTCCAATGCAAAACGTTTACACTTAAAACAGCAATAGCAAGTCTGGGACAGCGTTGCTGTGTGGGTTAGACTGCTGTCAGTCTAAGTGTGCTAGTAAAGATGGGGACAGTTTACTGACATGGCCAAAGTCTGTCCAAAAATACAGTCCATGCCTTCCTCCAGAGAAAACCATAAGATGGAAAGGTTGGTCCCACCACTAAACATGAGTCTTCAACCAAGATCTAAATCCTGAGTTTTTCATCATGCCACTCCCTAGATCCTCACCCAAATACCAACATGGCCATAGCCTCTGGCTCCTCTAAGGCAGCAGCTGTCCCTCAGGCCAGAAGTCCAGGGCTGCTGGGAGAGTCTCACAGGTCAGCAGGGAGCAGTTTTCAGAAGGTACACCAAGTATTGGGAAGTATTATGAAAGGAGAAGCAGCAAAACAGCAGCAGTCCCATGGCTCAGTGCAACCCTATAGGGTGTTTGCATCTTGAACACTTAATGGAGATCTTAGGTCTCCATCCAGTAACGCAGAAGTGGGAAATATCCGCTGAAGGCAATGACAACAGCCAGAGGAGAGAAATGGTGTTATAAATGAATGACCAGGTGTAAGAGCTCACCAGGTTGGATATTGAGAGGAACACAGCACAGGTAATATACTGGCTGACGTAATTGTCAACAGGAAATTGATTTTCCCTGTCTTTTTCAGTGCAAGAGGGATCTAGTGAAAGTAGTAAATCACGTATTTAAAACAAACAAAAAAAGAGAGACTATCTTTCACATCTTGCACAATGAATATTACAACTGGATATGGTGGAGTTAAAAGTTTGCATGATGTCAAGAGACAGCTGGACAAATGAAGGGGGCAAAAATTGTATTAGTGACTCCCAAAGGCAAAGACTCTATCCCTGCCCAGGAGGTCTCTGAGCCACAGCTTGAAGAGACTGGAAGAGCATTATGAGGAAGTATTTCTGATCATGTTAATATTGTTAAATAATTATTACTGATAATTTTTTATACTGTTTATATGTTTCTAGCCCTTCCAGGCACTGCTGAAGGACACAGGGCTGGATAGACTTGATGACTGGCCTAACCCTTCTTCATGTTTTATTTTGAGTACATTAGAAATGGAAATGGAAATGGAAAAAGGTAAAAGGGAAACTTGCAGTTTAAAATATGGGGAAGATACAAGGGAAGATTTTGTTGTTGTTGTTGTTGGTTAAAGTACAGCCCACCGTGGCTCTTGTGAAACTGATTTTCCATGGTTTCAATCATCGTGGGGGCAGCAAAAATACACAACTCTTTTACAGCCAGTAAGTGCTGTACATAATTTTCCCTGGATGACTGGCTCTCTGGAACATCCACGATTGCTTTTGACAATTCACTGGTCTCTTTGGGAACAGAAACAATTTCTGACATACTAAGCTGTCTCTAACAAAAGGGCTCCCATGATTTTCTATCGTATGTCAATTCTGACTTCTCTGGCAAACAGAGAATCTGTTGATTAACAGCAAAATCATCCATAATATGGAATGCACTGTGGTACATACCATGAAATACTTGTTCTATAAAGTCACCATGAATGATACTATTTCATCAGATGACTTTGGTCTCTCTGGTTACAGAAAAATAATATATTTCATGTTAAAAAAGCAAATGTGCCCACTGTTGTCAGGATATCATTGTGGTATGAAGACAGTAGGGTTTGCAGCCCACACATCAGACCTGTACTGACAATTAAATTCCAACTATCTTCTGTTTGTCATTTTGAGAATGGAGTCATACATTTTAAATGTCTGAGTTTTACTTGAACTTAAGCAGAAATCTATTTTCTGTACCAGAATTTATTCCTCTGATTTATGGCATTGATTCAGGCCTCTGAGCCTTTCAAAACACTGGAATGTACTCTACGTTGCACTTCAAATTATATAACTACATTGCCTGTAGCTGCATAAGCTTGGGGTTGATTTTTATAAATTTTCTTGCTTTCTGTAATAGGAATGGGAAGGTTAATGGCATCTGAAACAGTTCAAGTTACTGCATTTCTGAGCTGAAATAATCTATACCTGGCTAGAACATGGTCTTTACACAGTCAATAACTTTTATGACAGCAGCTGTCTCTTGAATCTGGAAGAAAGGAGCAGAGTATACTTGTCTGTAATTATCATTGAGCAGTACATTAAATAGAATGGGATGTTTTTTCTGGTTCCTATTGTTCCACTCTTATTCAGGAACATCTGAGTCTCCATTTTTATGTCAAAATGTTGCTGGAGGAATGATATGCACCAAACACTGTGCCCTTGATGTGATGTGAATTGATTTTCTTCCATTTAAGAAAAATGAAGTCTAATGTAGAAAAGGGAACTAAACCAATTTCATCCATTGATGAACATTTTAGGGTATTTTATACTTGGAAAAATTATGCTCATTTCTACAGAAGGCAGGAGATATGCAGAAAGCAATTGATAGTCCAAAAAAAAAAGCTTTTTTATTTTTTTTTCAGAGAGTAGTTCTGTATCTTTGTTGGTGGTTTTTCCTTGAGTTGAAAAGTGCATTTTGGTTTTGCTGATCATACTTCAGGAAGACACATTTTCACTGGATGTAGCAAACTCCTTCATTTCTAAAGGTGTGAGTTCAGTACTTTTTTTTTAATCATTAACTCTATTGATATCAGAAATAAAGTAGAGAAGAAGAGATATTATGATATTATTTTCACTGGATGTAGCAAACTCCTTCATTTCTAAAGGTGTGAGTTCAGTACTTTTTTTTTAATCATTAACTCTATTGATATCAGAAATAAAGTAGAGAAGAAGAGATATTATGATATTATTTTTAAAGTAATTTTTCAGATTTGAGGTGAAAGCTGCCAACTTCTGAAACATTGTAGGTACTTAAAAAAAATTCTCTCTGTAAAACTATATTTGAGAACAAGTATCTAGAATAAAGATTGCCTGAACTTCTGCTGAAGCATAAACAAAATAGCCGTCTTCAAAAATTAAATCAACTTTTGCTTCGATGGATTGGAATTCATTGTTAATCTCAGTGGGATCTGGACTGCAAACATAACCTTTGTGAATCTGATATTGAACTCCTTGAAGACAGGCATGTTTGGCATACTTGGTAATTTTTCTGACATGTACCTATTTGTCTGCTTTTGTTTATCTTGCTCTTGATGCCTGTTCCCATTCTTCTTGCTCGTGATTCTTCAGTATGTGGTGTGACCTGTACTTGACAACTCTTAGAAAATTGTAATCTCTCATATTTTAATGAAGTACAACATTTATAGGACGAGATGGACAGAGCCACAAGGAAGAAGAAGGCTGTGTGGAGAGCAGACTGGCTACTGTGACTGTGCAGCTGTCATAAACCAACCGAGGCACACTGGAGCACACAGCCTTTGGAGCTCAGATGAGTGGCATTGTGCTGGATGCAGACCTGGGCAGCGAGTGGACAAGGAATGACATTCAGCAATTCATCAGTCACCAGACAGCAGAGACAGAGGCTGTGTGGCAAATCTGTATGATCCACCATCTTTCATTGCTAAGAAAGACATAAAGGGGTTTCATGGTGATGTTTGAAACTCATCAAAAAGTGAGGTTTTCCCCATGGTACACCTCTGAAAAGTTGAGGTGTCTGCCCTGGCCCTCACAGCAGCTGTTTGCTTCTTCAAATAGAATCCTTGGGAATGTCTCACTTCTGCAGCAAAATCACAACATTCATACTACAGTGGTAGTCAGCAAAAGATTTTCACACCAAGACCATGCCTTAAAACCCTGGAGAGAAGCACTTTGGGCTCAGGGTATAAAATGCTTAAAATTCATGACCCACTGGTGTGAGTCTCAGAGTGAGGGAAGAGCTATTTCAGTGTTCAAATACACCATATATATTCTAAAGCTATTGAAACCCCTCCCGAATGTTAGATTTTTTGAAGGAAAGATCCATGTTTCCTGCTTGAAGTTTGGCTGGAAGAAACTGCCCTCCTACCAGCTTTCAGGACACACCATTTCAATGTTGTTCACCAGGGCTTCAGATTGATTGCAAAAACACCAGGGCAGGTCTCCCAAGATAGAAGATCTTGGGTCTAAAGGGAATGACCCTGTAAGAGATCCCCAAGTTTTCAATACTCTGTAAGAAAAGCGTAACCTGAATTTTAACCTTAATGTTGAATTTTATGTATGTAAACTTTGAAATATGTTAGACAACATAACTCTTCTTGGGATTCATTATTTAAAGAAAATTACACTAAATTAAACAGAGATATGAAGAAATAAATATTAAAATAAATTCTCACTTAAATGTATATTTACCTAGAAAGAAAAATGGCTTTCACATATGTGCATAACAAGCCTGTACGACCTTTACCTGTGAGTACACATACATGGATACACATACATGTACATGTGTGTGTCTGTGTATCTGAAACAATTCATTTCTAGTTCTTTTCAAGCAGAAGGTTTAACTTAAGTACATTGTCCTAGTATCAACTAAGGCAAGATGGCAGCAGCTTCCACTTTGCTGGAATTCAAGAGATGTCTGCTGAACCTTTGTGGCCTCTGATGGGACAAGGCATTAGCAGCTCTTTGTGTTGCCACCTTTCCTCTCATGGATGAAAGTGGTTCTGGTTCTTATTAAGCAAGTTCTGTGCAGCAGCTACGGCAGGGATGTAATGAGGAAGTTTTATCATTGCACAGACACCTGAAGAGAGAGGGCTGAATTCCTCTTTTTCCATAAAGGAGCTCATTCTCCTCATCTGGCCATCTCAGTGGTATTGGATGGATGGATTACTGAGGAATGGATTACTGAGGAATACTGCAGTTATTTAAAGTTTGTCTTACCATTAAATGGAGTTTTGGTGCATGGTTTGAGTTACAACACACTGCAGCAAAACTTTTTAGACATGCTATTTGTTTTGGTTTGAAGTATGTAAAGTGAGTAGGTAGCTGTTGGAATTTAGACAAAACAGATTGTTTTCTGCCTTCTTTGATGTTGATACCTTGTATAGACCTCTAACTAGCTGTCAAACATTTGCCTATTTGCCCAGTGGATTCTGCACAAAACTCTAAATGCTTCTTAATTATACACTCATTTACCTTTTTATCATATTTCTAAAGCCTGTGCCATTCTCATGAGGTACGGTTTTCAACATTAGAACTCAAGAACAAGAGAAGTGAAAATAAATGGGTGGCAAGGCTGTCTTCCTGACAGTGCTTCACTGCCAGCAAGAATGCACTATCTTAGGGAAAATAGTATTAGGATGCTATGCCCAACAGAGATACCTGGAAAGCAATAGCATATCAGTGCCCATTCATTTTAGACACATTTCATCACAGATGTTGCTAGTTATTGCTTTCAGCAGCAAAGCCACAGACATTTTGTAATAGAGTATATTTTTAACATTGCATGCTGCAGATAAACCTATAAAGCCTGCAATCTGCTAATGGAGTTTATATCCTCATTTTCCTTGATGTTGTGGCTCAGTGAGAACACAACTTGTTGCTATTATTTTAATTTTTTTCTCTGTTTTTTTTTACTATAGTAGTGAAAGAAATGCAACAGCTGGGAAATAACTATATCTCAAATAAAATAGTACATTTAATAAAGGCAAAGAGGTGAAATTAGTTTTTGGAGAACACATATTTAAATCATGGCAATATCAGGAACCAAAGTATTTTTCGTCTCAATCTCTGACAACTTCAGATATGAATCAGGTGGTGAACTGAGATACTGACCTGTAAAATGTAACTGTCCCAGTTAAATGTAGTAAAGTAGAATGTTTAGGATCCAACTACACTAGGCACCTCCTGAGGCCCCTTCCAGCCTGAATTATCCCATGGGGAGAGGAAGGCCACGTCGCTGCCTTGCTGGCACACAAACAAACACGGCTGATGTGCATGTGCAGAAGGACAGGGATGACTCACGGGGCACAGCTCTGTACTGCAGGGTGACTAGAAACTACTTTGGCTCAAGAAGAAACAAACTAATAATCAAAGATTTATTAAGTAGCTCTTACCTTTGTTTTAAAATCATATTACATCGCTCACTACAGTAATTATGATTGCCTTGACATTCTCTAGGCCCAAATCTCAGTATTTTCAAATGACAACAGCTTTCCAAATAATGCTTGAAAATATCATTTCTACAGGAGTTTTTGAAGTGTCTGAATGAAAAAAAAAATCAGAAAAACAGAAGTTCTAAGAGTCTATCTTCAGTCTCTTCGTAATGTTCCTTAAAATACTTCTACATCCTCTATGTAAATGGAAATGGCATTCTTGGCATTAAAGCTGCTTTATTATCTCAGAGTAGTGCAGGGAAAGAGAGACCAATAAGCCTTGAAAAGAGTTTTGCAATTGTTTGTAACAAATGCAGGAAATGTGAGGGGAATGGAAGTCGTTCTGCTATTTGCCTTAATAGCAAAGTCCTCTTTATCCATAACCTTTTCCATGCAGTTCGTAATTAGCAGTTTGTTGCTGAGAACGAATTTCTTCTTTCTGACTTTCAACCAGCCTAATTAAACCCAGTCATTAATGTAAAGACTCTGCATGAAAGAGACACTTCATACCTGATCAAACAACTATTTTGGAAGGTGCTGATCCTCTTATAACTATTCAGTATATTTTTCGGTTGAGTGGAGATGTGGCAATGGCAAAGCATATTAACAAAATAATGGAGATGAATGGCTTTGAAGTTTAAAATGATATTTCTGCTCTGTTGCTTCAATGAAAACTATGTAAAAACTGTCTTGCAGTGATGACAGGAAATATTTGTAAAATTAGCATGCAATTCTCATTGCTTGCAATGGAGGTCTTAAGTTTTTAATGGAAAAAAAGTTCTTTTGAAATTTCCCAGTACATCAGTAAGCATTGCAATGGGTGTTATCACTGTATATGCTATATCGCTCGTGATTGCATAACTCCAGCCTTTATGCTCATTTTTCTGAAAAGATTAAGACTAATAGATGCTTTTGTTTTCTGCATGTCCCCATGGACATATTTAACTAGATTGTTCGTTGCTGTGTTTTCTGTGTATCCAAACTGGTTTGCTGCCAGGAGAGAGGACTGGGCAGTGAGGAGAGTCTCCATGTCAGTTACCATGTCCGAGATGGGACCCCAGGATGGCCATAGCAGGCTAAAAGTCACCAAGATTTAACACTGAGTTTTGTCTGGGGCTTGAACTTGGTCAGGTTACATAATTGAGACTCTGACTGAAATGGAAAGACTTAACATCTGGTGAAATTAGATGAAAATATAATTGTCCAAAGAGGGTGGCACTGGCCAAGGTCTGTGTATAGGAAAGGACTACCACGCCTTTCAGAACTTCTGCACAAACAGGGGTGGCTGCAAGCCTGATCCTCCATACAGCCACAGGGATTTCTCCAGGCATCTCCTTGGGTGCACACTACCCAGAAAGGGAGGAAAATAGGAGATAAAAGGCAGGATCTGTATATTCAGAGAGACGTGTCCTATGAAGAACTAGTCTGAAATTCCTTTTAACTATTATACTTAGTGTATCCCTGCAGCAGACTATAATGTTTTATGGCTCCCAGCTTCCAGACATGAAAGGTTGTGCCAGCTGCATACATCCTGCCTTTAGAATAAGATTCTGGTAGCTAAGGTATTGCCATACTCTTTTGTAAGTAGGTTTTTTGATCTTTCAAACTAATGAAAAAACTCACGCAACCAAAGAGAATGATACATAGGTTGAGATACCGTGTGTATCTTTGATACGGAAAAAACCTGAATGCTCAAACCTATTGAAAACCATACAAAAACCTAAAGAAGGATGTTATCTTTATGCTTCAGGCATTAACAAATACCAGTCATTAAGAACTGGGGAAGCATTTTCCTTCTGAGCAAATAAAATATCCATTTTGTGGACTTTATTATTAGACTGTCACATGAAATATCTGTTAGTGTTCACTGTCAAACCTGATGGTACTAGATGCAACGGCTGTGGGATTAGATCCTGAATGGCTACACCTGGTTTCATACTTTCTGATAAAAGAAAAACAACCACGTTGCATGAAACAATGCAAGAAAAACAATCCCTTGACTTTATTTTTGGAAAATGATTGGTTATTTTTATTCAGTAAAGTAACAGGGAGCAAAGTTGCCAGGAGTTTTTTAGGCTTTCTGCCCATTGTCTGCTCATATCAAGGGCAACACAAGTCCCAGCCAGCAATATGTTGTCAGCTGTGCATGTGTCCAGTCTAGAATAATCCTTTGTAGTGGGATGTAGAAGTAGTGGAGTTGTAGTGGGAAAGGAACAGAGTAAGTATTGCTTAGGGAGGGCAAATGAAATACACAGAAGATGAGCACTTTCCAAAAGTAAAGATGACAAATCTCTGTTTTGTTTGAAGCATCCCAAGCACCACTGAAATTGAGGAAAGGGTGACTGGAAGAGCATAAAAGAGCAGGCTGTAACGTGCTCAGTGTTCCTGAAAACACAGGACCTTAGGACATCCACTTCTTAAATGAGGAGTCCAGATTTGCATGTGCCCCATCCCACCTCACTGGTTTCACATTCATGCCAGCCCAGGGACCATTTGCTACTTCGTGATTAGATCTGTACTTCTGCAAAAGTTTCTGTTCTGCACATGAAAAATATTCAACCTTTTTTTTTTCTGGGTAGGGGAGGATGAAGACAACACAATATTTAAAAATAAAATCAGAAAAATTCATAGAATCATAGAATATTTAGGGTTGGAAAAGACCTCTAAGATCATTGCTTTTGACCCTTAACTCAGTACCACTGTGTTCTCCACTTAACTGTGTCCCCAAATGCCACATCCACATGTTTTCTGTATGCTTCCAAGGATGGTGACTCCATGACTTCCCTGGGAAGCCTTTTCCAATGCCAGACCACTGTTTCAGTGGAGAAATTTTTTCTATATCCAATCTAAATCTCCCCTAGCCCAACTTAAGGCCATTTCTTCTCACCCTGTCACTTATTACCTGGGAGTAAAGACCTCCCTCACCTTGTTTCAAGCTTCTTTCAGGTATTTATAGAGAGCAATATGGTCCCCCCGAACCTTCTTTTCTTCGGGCTAACCAGCTGCAGCTCCCTCAATCCCTTCTCATAAGGCTTGTTCTCTAATTCTATTCTATTCCACTCTATTCTTCACAAAACTTTTAGTTTTGATAGCATTTTCACATAATTTATTTTGACAGAATGAATGATCTGTTGGAAAATTCCATATATGTGTGGGTATGCCACAAATCATGAAAACTTGAGTGGAAAAGTAGATGAAATCCTGTTGAAGATTCATGCTGAAACAATTGATGTGTGCCCAAGGATATCAGTGTGAATGGTTTGTAGCAGCGTTGCCATGTACTACATTGTTTACTGATCAAACATCGCTAGAAAAGAGCACCTAATCTTGGCTTCATACAAGTAAATGTTAAGTTCCTGCTCATTTAAATAGTAAATGTTCCCAAAGAAATATCTTAAAAAGCATTTTGCCTTCGCATTGCCCCAGTCCATTCTACTTACAATCCAATAAGAGTTGAGGGTTCCCACCCAAGTTATGATCTGAAACAAGCAGTGAAAAATGAGATTTTGAATGATAATGAGCAGTTTTGCAGTCTTATCTTCATGAGCTACACCCTACCTGGGTTTCTACACTTTAAGATAGGAATGCTCCTTCTTTGTAGAATGAGTACCTTCACCCTCCCTGAGGTTCATGTGAATAAAGGGTATAATTTAAACAATTTGTAATGCTGTTCCCATTGTTCTGGCTCTCAGGTGCCTTACTTTAAAATTTTCTCATAATCTTCTCTGCCTCTTGTATTGTGCTTTCCATTATCTGTGGATGAGATCAGATTCCCTGTTGGAGCTGTAGCTCACTGGCTTTCATCATCAACAGACTACAGCTTTCAGGACTTGTGGGTGTGCACTGTTGGAAGTTATCCACTGGTCACACCTTCACTTTGCTTTGTAAAACTTCTGAATGTGAACTAGTCACTGCAGCCTCTGTCTAGAAGGCTCATCATCTTCTTCTCATACAGATGTCTGCAGCAGTGGGGAGGAGTTGCCCTCTAGAGCTGTTACTCCTCCATACTGACTAGTGCAACTAAAGAGAGCCCTTTCTATCTGAATACATATCTGCATTTTCAGTGGTCACAGACAAGTGAGATGAACTTTGCCCCAAAGACTATTTGGTTTGAAATATGCTGTTTGGCTCCATTGATCATGTCACATATTTATGTTCATAATTAAATATACCGCACAGACTTGGATTTCTAGAGTGAATATCCTTAGTTAAAATATGATAGTAAATTTCTTCCATATTTTACTATTTGTTTTCAATCTGCTTTTTTTTTTCTTTTCTTTTTCCTCCCTAACATTTCTACCATCCTGGGTTTTGGAATATTCATACACAAAACACAAAAGTAGAGTAAGAATGTCAAGGCTAATTAATTTGACAATTAAGAGCAGAATTTCCTGGATCACCAATAAAATATTGTTTTCTTGTTTCTAGACACACTTCCTCTTGGATAATACTGCCTAGAGACAGCCAAGTGCATAGATATTATGAGGAAACAGCTGCATGAGGTGCTTCTAGCAGTGCAGATCCTATTCGAAGTCCACTACTTATGTCATAAGGCTGAAGTAGAAACTAAGAATGTGTCCCAGAAGACATCCTCAGCAAAATGAAACCAGGGGAAAGTGATTAGAAAGTGAAGCTTCTTATGAGCTCAATTAATAGACTACTTCAAATTTGCAAACCTTATCTCCCTGGCCAGCACAGCTGATGGAGAGAAACAGCTTCAGCCAGAGGGCAATTCAGAGCATGAAAATCTAGAGTCTCACTCAGCAGAGGTTTCTCAGGCTAAAAGACAGCCAGTAATTTTTAGTAACAAAAATCATCTGGAACACATGTTCTCATGAGAGAAAAAAAATTTCAGCACTTGTTCCTGCTGTACCTCCTAAACTGAGTGGCACTTTCTCCAAAGAGTAGGGTCTCAGGAGTGTGCAGTGTCACAGTGGTTAAAAGTTGCAGAGCTGAATACAAACATTCACATCCCTCATCACTCTAAATCACTTTCTCATTTCCAACTCTGCTGAGTAATGCACTGCACATTTCCAACTTCATGTTTCTGCTGGAGTTTTCCAGTCTCCAGCAAACCAGCTAAGATTGTTTGGATTCTGCCATTTATAAAACTAATTGGAAGGAGATATTTTCATGATTTACATAATTTTAAATGTTATTTTAGGCTTAGATTTTGGAACATTAGACTGCTGATGCAGATAGCATGTTTTATACCTGTTTGTCATGAGAGAAATGCCACCAAAAACTTAGTCTTCAAATATGCTGAAAAGCCAGTAGGCATTTTCTTCTGTTCATGTAACTATACATATACAGATGACAACAACATTTTTTTACATGGGATAATTACAGCAACATTGATGTGTCCCTTCTGGCAGGCTCCTTAGCCTCCATTATTAAAGGAAAGATTGCCTTCAAATACCATGCTTTCTAATTTGCTGAAGGGCTGTTAGATGAAGATTTTACCATGGGGAGATTAACAAACAGTTGTTTTGCAGGGTGAGCCAAATGAAAGGATGTGATGCATCTTTGCATCTGCATGCCTGATTGAACACCCCAAATCCTGTTTCTTCTCCTGCTCAAGATCTGAAAATTTGTGTGACTTCAGTCCAGGCATGAAAACCTTTTTTTTTTCTGTTCTAATAATTCAATCCCTACTAAATTGGTTGCCTATAAATAATCCTTTATAAAGAGAGCGAAAAAGCAGTATTGGTAGGTGCATATGATCCTGGTAGGAATAGACTACACACCCAACCATTACTCCAGAAAAAAAAAAAAAAATTGATGCAGATCACTTATTTTTAATGACAATTTTAAAATAAACTGTGAATATATGTAGGATGAAGGTATAAATAAGCATGCCATAATGCAGTATATTTCAGCATTCTCAAGCCAATTTGATCAATATTGCAAAATATTAGAAGAAAATTAATCAATGGTGTAAAAGCAGTGCATTAAAATTCATTGTACATGTACATTCCTTATTAAGGAACACAACAGCTTTATGATGTATTTTTCTGTGAGTAAATTTTACTGAGATATAGTACACCATTAGCAGACATTTCTCAAAGGCATGTTCTAAAGTCTTGAACTTGGCTGCATATAATGCATTTGAAAATGTGTACTGAATTTGGAGAAGAAAGTATGCAAAATGTGCATTCTAGTTAAAATTCAACATTTCTTATTTCATTGCCACAACATCCTTGGGTTTGACTGTCACTTTTCAGACAAATGCAGGGGGACATTTCCCTGCTCAGAGCACTGGGAGAAAGCCTATGGCCATGATCCTGCCACTGATAGCACACAGGAGGAAAGTTCCCTCTAAGTGGAGTGTCCTTGAAGACAAAGGGTAGTTTGAGGATGAATCAATCAGTTCATGAGCTATCATTTGAAGTGCTGTAAGCCTTAGACCTTAGCTTTGCTCCTGCTGATCTCTCACTGTTACCTTCAAAGGCTGCGGGATGAACCTAAACTCATACAGAGCGCAGATAAAGAAATAGAGGTGAGATATAGATAAAACACAGAGGAAGGATTCAGCACACTCTGTAAGCTCTCACCAGAGCCAGCCATAATAAAGCATTATTGGTAAGGAAGCAAAGAGTGAAGAATTATGGCCTAGAGATGGACAGAGAAGGGAATTTTCTTCTCATGGGAAATCTGTTCTGAACTGTGTTTCCTTTCTAAATTTAAGCAAGAGTTGCAATTCTAAATTTTTCATGGACCCACAGGAAATTCCATAGGATCTCAGTTCAGAAAACTGAAATTTCCTTCTCTCAAAAGGATAAAAATCATTATATAGAACAAAAAACTACCTGTAAATGCCTTTTAATGTACATTAATATGCATTAATATAATCTAAATAGTATTAACTAAGCTTAATCGATGCAATTCTTATTTTCACTTTTATTAAGGAAACATTCAATGAACAGCTTCTTCTTCTCATCACTAGAGTTGCAATAGTCCTAAGTCGTGTTTCAGTCACTGGAAATCTTCTGAGTGCATAAGGAGAAGAAAGTACAACATCTTCATGTCCTTCTCTGGTTCCATATTTGAGCATAAGATCTGAATTCTTAAAGACAGGCCAAAAGTGGGCTTGACTGTGCTGGGGACCAGTCCAGCCTGGAAATCTCTGGGACACAGTGCAGGGGGGTGCCTCCTGTGAGCCCAAGAGAAACTGGGATGTGCAGTGCTCTTTCATGCAGCACATGGCTTTGAAAAATCCTTTCTTAGAAACTATGATAATGTAACCACAACTGATCCAGCAAAACAGCCAATTGCTGAATTATTTTTAACTCTGCTGTTACTCCTGTATGTTTCAATGGCAGTGCCATGCTCTCCCTGCAGTCACTGCTCCTATAGAGGAGGCACTGCTACTGGTACAGCCAGAATTAATGCTCCAGAGCACTTCTAACTTCCAGTTTACTCAATCTATTGTAGAAGGAGTCTGGGGAGATCTGCTGTTAGCTTTAGTGTATAGTGCTTACTGGGTGTACCTGCACTACTGTTTCCATTCAGGCTGGAATTGAGGTTTGGAAGCCAATCTTATAATTTCCCTGCCTACTGCACCTTGGTTCTTGTCCAGAAACTACTCATAGTACTTAGGCTCTGATTCTCAGCTGAAACTAAAACAAAACAAAGCACACTTCAGTTGGTATTCAGACACCAGGACCAGACTGGTCCTAATTAGACTTAATCCATAGAAAAGAGCTCTTGAAATGCATGTAGTTTGGATGTGAGGTCTCCAGCAGCAGCTAATGCCCTGGTATAATTCCCATTATACCACAATACTTTCTGCTGGATTCAAGGCTCTCCTAGTCGATCTAGCCTGGTAGGGGATAAGACCTACCTACATTACAGATCTACCACAAGGTTTGTGATGGAAATAGGCACCAAATAATTCCTGCAGCTGTTAAGATCTGATTAGTGAAAGATGCCTATGTCCAAATTAAGGTTCAAATATGTCAATAACATGGATATTATTTAACAATGAATATGAGGTAGACACATAGAAAGAAATAGACTAGAGAAAGAATTAGACAAGAAATAGACAAGAGAGGAGAGACAGAGACAGAACAAGAAGATTGTCACCACACATGGATACAGAGGCATCCCCTTGCTCTTTCTTTACGCTGGACTTCTCCGTCGTGGGGGGTTGCATTGTTGTTCAACACTTTTCACTATTTAAACATCTTAGCAAACAAAGGAATTAAGGCTCATTAGATACACAGTTCTCTTATTCTATTGGTTAAATTATTCCCTCACTTCTAATGCTCATTAGTCCATATGTTCAGTCTTTCTCTTCTTTTTGAGTCTGTGGGTTTCTTGAGTTGATGGGCTGTGAGTCAGTCATCACGATCTCCTCCTGACAGAATTACCTTTTACCCATCCGAGCTGATTTCAGCACAGTTTCAGAGTTGGCTTTCCTTGTGGCCCATAAATTCTGCATCCTTTGTGTCCGTTATCAGTGATAGATTCTTCTCCCCAAGCTTTGTTAACCTGCCCCAAGGTCTGAGACAACACCTGGACCACAGTACCACCTATTCTCATCTCAAGTTCCTACAGTGGTGGCTTCTCTTACGGGCGAAGTTCCAGCTATCCACAGAGGCATATTCAGGGGGCTTTGGTGGTCATTGGTGGTCACAGATGCCATCTGTCCCATAACTTGGGGTGATCTTTGTTTGACCAGTGATACTCATATAAGCAATTGCTTCTTTACACTGTTTGCCACAGTGGGAATTTTTGTCCAGTGCATTTACCAGGATGAGCTAACCAGCTCTGGCCTCCACCAAGCCTTGAGTTAGCACCATCCTGTCACGCCATTCTGTGCTTACCTCATGGCAAAGTCCTTCTGTGGCCTTAACAGTGTTTGAGACAGGCAACTGTGCTCTTTAAATCCTTACAGTAATAGAAATTGCTATGCCAGTTTGCTAACAGTGATTCTCTTCAGCAGTGTTCTCTGCATATTAATTCTAAAACCAGGACACTTGGGAAACAGGGCACAAGAACAGACTCCATGACAACAATGTGGCTCTTTGGAATGACAATTACAAACTTATTACGAGAAATTTGCACAAGTATTACATTGTTTCTTTGTTCTCAATGTCTGGCACTTTTCTCCTAGAGGATAAAAGCTTTTCCAAATGGCTTTTTTTGTGCTAAAATTAGGTGTTAAGTTAATATCTCTGGCACTGGTTTTATCCTAATTGTAAGATTTATGCCATTTCCTGGTACTAATAGACCATTCAATACGTGCCTGGGAGGTTCAGTAATAGGTACGTCCTTGACAGATCTCAAGTCAGTATAGTTTTATTGTAAGAAAACTGAGAAAAAAATCCTATTTCTATATTCCTTACAGGAAAAAAAAAAAGGCCTACTTAATGTTAAATATGTATGGAAATAACGTCTAAATATTTGCATTTAAAAGTAGAATCATAAGCAAAACTGTAAGCCTTGGACATGACATTTTCTCCCTTTCAAGGTTTTACCTTATTCTTCTGAATTGATATGCCCTATTCTGACTAATGTCCTTGCCATCTCATGCATACCCTGTAAATTAAAACAGATCTTATTACACCTGTGTAACTGTTATCTTGCCATTGTTTTTAAGGATTCCATTTATAATCCCATTTGCTGTCTAAGAACTTTCAGAGGTGCTGGAGCATGAACTGGAAAGAACACCAGAGCTGTTGAAATCTCAGATGATTTTGAGGGGAGAGACGATAAAATCGTTTTTTACTTGTGCACACAGAAAGTAGGATATGGAAACTGGTAACACCTTGAAGGTGGAAAGCCACTATCTTGTTTTACAGAGCCCAATTTTACGGTAGAAATATAATTCCATTGCTGCAATTGTGGAAGCAAATGTGTCCTTGATAATGACTCCAGTGTAATTGCCAAGATCTATAATCCCAGATAATTTTATTTTAACAACCTTGAAATTACAAGGCAGAGCCATAGAGGTGTGAGGTGAGGTTCCTGAGACACTCACCTGGAGTCACTGTATTCAAGGTAGGAATGGAGGCACATACAGAAGAGGATATGCAGGTAGATGTGTGCAACAGATAGGTAAATTGCCCTCTAGAAACACTTAGGGGTGGCCAAATAGCTCAGATGTGTGTGCATAGGCTGCAAAAAACAGCAGTGAGATGAGACAAGTGCCATCTCTAAAACCATGATCCCAAGTTGTATCGCATTGCACAAGCAATCCCGCTTGTGTGAGAAGAGGCTGGAGAATTGACTGCTTAATTTTGACCTTAACATACTGTTACAGAAGAGTGTTTTGTAGTTCTATGTTAAGTTTATTTAAAAAAAAAGGTGGTTTCTTCAGGTTTGTTTGGTTTTTTGTTTGTTATTATTATTTTTTTAAAGGGCCTTTTATCAAGTTGTGATTATAAGTTTCATATGCAACTCAAACCTTCAATTTGAAATAAAACACTACTAGGCCTGGAAAAAAAAAAAAAAGTGTGATGCATGAAGAAGCTCCAGAACAGACCAAACACGCTCTTTACACCAAATGACTTTTGGCCTGGTTCTGAGACAGGTTTGTGTCCTGATAGAAACCAACTTTACCAGGTCATCTAATACAGGCATGAAATGAGAAACTAAGGAAACAAGTTCTCCTCTCTCCCAGAAAATAAGGTGTATTTGAAAGAAAACCAGTCTTCTTCCAGGTGCAATGGAACTGATTAATGAATTGCTTTGTCTGACAAAGCACACCGGCTATAGGTGGGACAAAGGGCAAAACACTTCTAAGCCATAGATAAATACTGAGAAATCTCAGAACAAGAGGATCAGGAAAATGAGTGATCAAAGAACCATCAAAGAATATTTAGTTATGGATAAGAAGAGACCAAGTTCAATTTACAGATGATGATGATGACCATGATGATGATTAATATTATTTTGTCTGTTCCCTGTTTGCACAACACATTTCGTATTAAAAATCTATCCCTAGTGCTTACATTAATTTATATCCACTGTTGTGTCTCCCAGAATAAGCAACCTCCAAACCAGCCCGGCCTGAGGAGAAAGACACAGAAAGCAGGATTGCTAAGCCACTGGTCTCTTTGAGAGGTGTGGGTGTAAGACTTTGGGAGAAGCCCAAGGAAAACACAGCCTTGACAGAAGACTTCGTAAACACAGCAAGGCAACGTTGAAGTTTTGGTGTATGCATCATCTGTAGGGAGCTTAAAGACCCATATGGAGCTTAAAAGGCCCATGGGGCTACAACAAGAGTTTGTTCAGCTTTGTGATGCCCAGAGAGATTTCAACCAAAAATAAAGAAGTGTGGGTGCAAGAGACAGAAAACACACTTGACAAATATCACCTTGCATAACAACTGCCTGCAGGTTTCCACAGGTATAGAAAGTAATGAACACACACAGAATGGAATAAAATATATGATGACAGTTGACAGCTCACTTTAACAGAGACCTGCATACAGTCATCAAAAATAAATAAATATAATGACAAATCATACTCTGAAGAACATATATTACTGTAGGAAATGACTGTAACCTGCTGCAAGAATTTTTTACTTCGTCAGTGCTCTGTACTGGTCTCTGCAGAGAGTGAAGGCACCAGAGGAATGAGGGCTGTGGTGCAGCCCTTTTCTGATGCAGAAAAATAGTTCCCTGTTGGCCACCCTTCCAGTTTCAGACTGAAAAGTGCCCAGCAAAGCAAGAAAGGAAGAAGCAGTAAACAAAGAAACAACACCCCAACAGCCTTCTCTTTTCCATACAACCCCCCGCTAGGTACTTTCTCAAAACATGGATACACTGCTTTATTTAGTTCTATATTATTCATGCGAAAGCTCCGTTCCTTCATCGGGTCAATACCCAACTGCTTTGTGCCTGGCAAGGCAAGCCATTTATTAATTAGAGCTGCCCTGCAGTCTGTCACTCCTGTTCCAGTACACTTTGTTTGTGCCATTCTCCAGCTGGTACAGCCATGATGTCACTTACTTTCAAAGATGATTTTAAAATGTGAGGAGAAAATGCAAAAAACAACAGAGTTAATAATGTTTTAAGCAAACTTCTGAAGCATTGCCCAGTGTTACGTCTTCTGCAAGAAAGGAACAGCTCAGTACATGTCTCTTGGGAGGGTATTTTCTAGTTAAAAGTTGTGAACACTCTAAATTTCATTGTTTGAAATGTTGTAATACATTTCTTTGACAAATTGTATTGGTAACAATACTATGCTTCACATTTGGCTTTAATCTGCTGGTCCAAAAACACTTTGCAAAAGAAGTCTGCACCACTACTTTTATTTATACATTTTTGTTTCCCCTCGAACACTTTTTCATAATATGCTCAGTAAAAGGTGTGTGGATAGGAGCGGCAGTGTTGTACAATTCTCTGCCTCAGTGATTGTTTCAGCCCTTGCATTTGATCACTCAAGGGAAGCAAGCTAGTGCCTACAGCAGACCACACAGCCCCATCTGCCTTCACTGGCGGGGAATCAGATGTGTGAGGTCGTCCTGTGGCACCATCATCTTTCAGCAGAACTGCTCTGTGCAATCTGTTTTCTGAAGAGTTTTCATTTCACTATCTCCCAAGCTACTGATAGCATCTTGTGACTGAAATCTGTCATTTTTGTGTGCATGTTATATCTCACTGAAGCCTCATCTTACCAGACCTCTCATACAGTCTGTAATACATGTGAAAGGAGCATTTTCAAGACATCCCAAAACTGAGATCACAATGAGAAGGCTAAGGCCATTGATGGGCCTGTACTGTATTTTTTAACTAAAAGGAAGTTAAAATGATATGTTTTTGCTCTTTATCCATTTCTGGTTTTGTCACTGTCTGTGACAACAGATATCTGTGGTGCTCTTCAGAAGAAGAAAACCTTAATGACATGACAGAAAGTGCTGAGGAGAGTAGAGGCCCATCCCTGTGTTCCTGTCAATTTTTACCAAACTCTGCATTCTTAGACCCACAATAAAAAAAAAAAAGGCCAGCTTTTGTCCTGTGTATAGAGACACAGATCTTCCAATTAAGTCTGCCTTCCTCTTTCACAGCTTTCCTCTTGGATAGGAACATGCATATGAGTGCATAGGGAATGGTGATCTAGAGTTACGACTTAGGGTTAGAAGCACAGACTTAAAATGTCAGGCAGTTTTCTGATACTTGGTCCCACATTTCACCCCACAGAACAGAGCCAGGGTGTCTCTGCAACATGGGCCAGGCCTGTGGTGGCCAGCCAGCAGGAAAGACAGTAGATGTGCTTCTAGTAAGAAGGTTGAAAGGCTCCAGTGTCTCTGGTTTGTCAAAACAGGACTCAGAGGAAATCCTTCCTAAATCTATTTCTCTCTATTTGGCAAATCAATGGGCTGGCAGTCTGTGTTGGGCTTCTGTGGCCAGGTTTTGGTAGTGGGAGAGGCTACGGGCGTGGCTTCTGTGAGAAGCTGCCAGAAGCTTCCCCATGTCCAGCAGAGCCAATACCAGCTGGCTCCAGAATGGACCTGCCCCTGGCCAATGCCAATCCCATCAGGAATGATAGTAATGCCTCTGTGATAACATATTTAACAAGGCAAAAAGTCATTGATAAGATGTAATTGCTCTCAGAGAAGAGAGGAGTGAGAGGAGCAGCTCTGCAGACACAAAGGTCAGTGGAGAAGGCAGGGGACATGGTCCAAGCGTCAGAGCAGAGGTTCCCCTGCAGCCTCTGGTGCAGCCCATGGTGAAGCAGCTGTGCCCCTGCAGCCCATGGAGGATCACAGGGATGCAGGGATCCACCTGCAGGTCATGGAGGAGACCCACACCACAGCAGGTGGATTTCTGAAAGAGGGCTGTGAGCCCCTGGGAAACCTGTGCTGGAGAAGACTCCTGGCAGTGACCTGTGGCCTTGTGGAGAGAGGAGCCCATGCTGGAGCAGGTTTCCTGCTAGGACTCGGGACCCTGTGAGGTACCCACTCTGGAGCAGGTTGTTCCTGAAGGACCGTGCTGCCCCTGAAGAAGTGACCCATGCTGCAGCAGTTCATGAAGGACTGCTGCCCATGGGATGGACTCATGTTGCAGAAGTCCATGGAGGCCTGTCTACCATGGGAGGGACCCCATGGTGGAGCAGGGGAAGGACTCCTCTCCCTTTAGTGTCTGGAAATATCCCCTGCACTATTTAAACTGCTAGTTCATGCTTTCTCTCTGTATCCTCTCTGTCACATTGGTTTTTTACCTGCTTATTATATTGCATAATAATTCATAGCTTTTGTGTGAAAACCTTATTTCTCTGAGGACAACCACTCTTTCCCACCTCTGTGAAGGGACTGGCATTACTTTAAACTTGCAAAATTACTCTTTTCTAAAAACTAACCTATATGACATTAAAATTGTAGCACCCAGTCAGCAGACTGTGTACCATCAGATTTAAAGTAGATGAAGTGAAAAGAGAAACCAAGGTGGAAATTTGAGGTGGCCAGTTTTCACAGCTGGAGCCTAGCTGCATATAGCTCCAGTCTGATTTTTGTAAATGGTTCTGGAAGTAGAGAGTGGATGACAAAGATCAGGACAAGCAGTGTCCTTCTGTTATGTCAAGATTTTGAGAGACTAATGGGAGCTGCAGTGGCAAGAAGCAGCTCTATTCTTACTCAGTGCTCCTGTCAAGATGATCATTGCACCTAATAAATGGGCATTTTTTTTTTTTTTTTTAAGAAATAAGATGGGATCAGAATTACTTGCACGGATTTGCTTGTGTGGGAAGAGCACATGGGAGGAAAATGTGACATTATTCCTTAAGAAATGAAGAGGAAAAAAATGTAACCATCTTTCCTCAATGTACTTCCTGAAGAAGCAATTTTTCAGTGGAGGTAATGTTCCTCTCTGGACACTTACAAGACTACACTGTGCCAGGTGCAGATATTTTTTGAGGCAGCAAAACAGAAGCTGTGCTTAAAAATATTTAGAGTGCTTTCTCTTTAAGTTTGCTGAACAAAGATGTAATTTCAGAGAGCTATGCCATCAGTTGTTGCAATGTAAAATCAGATATGAGAGGTCACTCCCTGGCACTAGCAGCTCTGGGCACACTTGCTCAGTGACCTCTGTTTTCCTCATGGGTGAATTCATTATGTGATTGTCTCTGCTTCAAATTAACAGAGTTCTACCATTCTCCACATGAAGAGATCAAACAGTCCCATGTGACTTGCAAATTAGTCCTCTAAACGAAGGTCCCCACACAAACAATTAGGTTGCTTTAGTGTAAGATAGTAACATTACCTATTTTCAGTACAAATGTCTCTTCCATTCCTCCTTTTTAAACTGAGCTTTCATTAAGCTTAGTGCCACAAAGTATTTCTGACACTACAGGCTTATCAAAACAGCTTAATGAAGAAGTAGAAGGCATAGTTTCAGTGTCAATTACAAATCTTAAAAATCCAGTGGTTTGAACGTTGCATGTTGTTTGTGAATCTCAAATATGTGTAAAGAACTCACATACCCTGAGTGTGTATGCAGGTGTCTGTGTGGGTGCCATCCCCAGCCTGGAGTGACCAGCAGGGCCAGAGCCTCTGCCTTGATGACCCCAGGAGCAGCTTGTGCTTTACCAAGGCTAATCCTGCCTGGCTCATTGTGGGAATGCCCTGCATTTGCAGGGAAAAAGCCAGGAGCAACCAGTGGAGCATTGCTTTAGCTTGTCCCTCTGAAAGGGAGGAAGGAATCCACCAAGGGACAAGGGTAATGGGAAAGGCAAGGTTCAAGCAGAAAGGACAGCCCAAGGATGAGGCAGTCTGAAGTCTGTTTATATAAAATGCAAATGTACTGATAGAAAACAATCAAAACATTAACATTAAATTATAACCTCTGTTGTTGTTGTTAACATCATTTTCAGTTGTTTTGCTTCTTTATCTAGTTGCCGTTCTGTGAATTGAATTAGTAGTATGAAGTGACATCTTGTGTGAGAATTGTGTTTCTTACTACATCAATACATTACTGGTCTCAGCTGTAAAGACTCTGACCCAGAGAAGTGATCATTCCTTAACTTTCATGGGTTATATTTTGGTGAAGAAATGTTATTTAAACCTTAACTGAGTAGGTGATAGTAAAATAATAATTGTTTCAGTTAAATCAGATTGTTCCATCGTACAAGATTGTGAGAAATGGAAAAAAAAAAATCTTAGATTGTCTGCAGATTCATGCTTTCTCTCAGTTATGGTCTTCAACCCATAGAGCCATGTGAATCCAGGATACCTCAAAAGGCTGTGGCACTCTACAACCTCACTCGTCTCTGGCTACCTGAGAGCATCACTGCCACACTTTTTCCTTCCTTTTACTTCTATAAAAGAGACTTCAAAAAATGCTAAAGCAGAAACAGAAAGGGAGAAGTAGGTCAAAGAGGCAAACAAGGCCTACTCCTTCAGATTTTAACCTCAATTATAAGGCATTAAGAGAAAACTCAGATGATCACTCTCTGCTGTTAGAAAAATGAAGCAGAATCTTTTCAGGTCAAAATTATCATAAATCCATTGAAACTTTTGTGATTATGACAGCAAACAAAACTGAACTTCCGTTTCAGTTAGTGTAAATAGTTTAGTCATTCTTCCCTTGCACAAAATCCAATGCATTCACATTTCTTCTATTTCTGAATGACAGGTACAACACTCACTTTAACAGTACCTATTTTGTTCTAAATAGCATAGTCTAGAACATTTTGTAAAGAAGGAAGTCTAGTGAAAACTAACCCTCCAAATGATATTCTGCAAATCAATATATTTTTCTATTTAATAACTACATCACAGGAAATCACATTTTTTTGCTATGTTCTTGTAACCTGTAATTATCTTCTGATTTTGCCTTTCAGACCTTGAAATGTCTAACAGTAACTGAATATTTAGCCACTTGATGTTCATTTACTTGCAGGAATGCACATGCCTGTATAGATCTGAAGATGAAGTGTAGGAGAGAATGTTGGATTTCCTGCACACACACAAAAAATCTAGTATTAGATAAAGAGCACAAACTCTAGGCCTTTACAATAATAAAACTCACTGAAATGGTGCAAATACCCTTTAGCAATAAATATGAGTGCAATAACATTTTGGTTTTTATGAAAATCAATCGGTGTTGAAGCCTGTTAAGCAACATGAAAGAAACATAAAGAATTTTCCACCTATTCTTTTGGATTTAGTAAGGAGATGGAAGTGTCTGCTCTGAGAATAAATGCAGACCTACGTTGCTTCTCCCTTAAGTAAAGCAGATTTCCACTTTATAACTGTGTAGATCCATGGAGTGAGCTTCTCACAAAAAATGGAAAATAGCTTATCATACTGAAGAAAATCTTGCACACGTTTCAAAGCCTTAGCATAACTTAACTCTAAGCTGCCAAGGCATCCTGACCCTGTGAGCATCCCAGTGGCTGCCCTGGTGCCAATACATGACTGCCTGTGGGACCATCAGTGGAGCCAGACAGCAACACTGGGAGAGGGACCACGCCTGGGGTGACAGGCCCTGAGACAGAGAACCAGCTATGGCTGGGTTTTGTCCTAGGAGCACTGCTGGCACTGCTGCCAAGAGAGGAAAGATGAGAAGGCAGGGAAAAGTGTGCTGTTATTGTTTCCTGGGTCCAGAGTGATATTTTTACATGCAGACAAAGTGCTGAAGCCACTGGCAGCCAATCTGAAAAACAGCAGGAAGCCCTAAGGTTGTGCTGTACTCCTTTTTGGGAGTGTCTTAAAGGAGTAGTGCACACAGCTGAGCCAAATGGACTCAGTACCAGGCAGAAGTCTCTATATGTTTATAAACACACATCTGAGTAAGATTTTGAACCACATCTGGCTCACTCTAAACCGTCTCAAACTTGTGAAAGTGTCTGTGGGGAATCAGTGTGCTATCATACAATGGACCCTTTTTCTACCCAGCTGTTTTAACCTAAAGAACTGCAACAAGGGTGTTCTTAAATAATCCATATCTTGTGCAGGCAATACCTGACAGTCAAATTAAGGAAATGGCAGAGTTCAGTGCCACTGAGTGCCTCTGTCATGGCATTGCTCCAAAGCATGCTGCTCTGACCCAGGCGAGAGGCTGCACAGAGGGCAGCTACCTGGACATCTCTGAGAGCTCCTGCTCTGAGGTTGCAGAGACAACGTTAATCTCAACATCTTCTACCCACTGCACGTTCCCTTGTCTTTCTCTACTATACTTTGGGCACTACTTTCCTCAGTCAAATACAGCTGTGACACTGTATTTAAGAGTGCTGAAGGGCATTGTGGTGAGCTCACCTGCTCAGGAAATGCAGCAGGAGAACAATATTTGTCTCGTGCCCATGCTGCTGCACCGAGTTACAAGAGTGGGGTATTCTGTTCATACCCTGTGCAAGGGACCAGGCTCATTTTTAAACAGGAAGACTGTTTTTTTACAAATTTCCCTGAGAAAAAATTTCTCTCTACAGTGGACACAGGTATGTTGGTTTAGCTGCCTATAACAAGGAAAACAGCCTTGACTAAAGCAGAGGTACAATGGAAAATGGAAACAAATGTCACCAATCCAAGGTAGCTGCCAAAACAAAACTGTGAATATGTCAAGTATTTCAGTACATTAGCAGTTAGAAAGACTGTCTCCGTGTCCCAACGCTGGTAATTACTGCTTATCTTCCAGGCCTGATACTGAATGTATTTTGAAGCCTTGGCTAGGATACTGTACACTCAGAGCTCGGCTGGGTTCTATGCTGTGCTGAGCAGCATTTAGATGCAGTGCCTGCTGAGTAGGGAGGGTGCATTTGCGCAGAACAGGTTTGGCTCTGCCTGGCCATATGCCAGTGAGAGCCCAAGCACAGCACCATTCTCTTATGGCTGGACTGGAGGCACCCTGTTTTTCATCTGCTTGGGCCACAGTACAGGGAAAGTTGTTTCAGTCATCCATGTAGATACACCAATGGTGTATCTACACTGGTGAAGTTTGTTGGGCCTGATCAGTGATGGCTTTCATGCTGAGAGCAGCATCACAGCTGTGTGTGCCCAGGTGTGTGCTCTGCACATGGCAGGAGGGCATCTCCTGGGCTCCCCTCCTGCCTGTTGCTTCTTTCCAGTGATTTTTGTACGATCTTAAAGTATGAAATAATCTTTATTATCAGCTCATGATTGCAGATGATTTCATATCTCAGCTCTGCAGTGGTTTTTGTTATTTTGTGTTTGTCCTTTACAACATCTGGGGGTGCACAAGTGGCTTGAAATTCCTTTGCAGCCTTTGAACCACCAAAGGCACATAAGGGCCAGTGGCAGGGCTGCAATTGGAATTATCAGCTTGCTATCAAGAGGCTGTGATGTTAATGACGAGTGGGTTCTTATATGTTGCAGAACTGGCCTCACTAAGGAAGACAAATTAAACAGAAATGGCTTTCTCTCCTTTTTGCACTGAAATATTCTCTACTTCTGTAGATAATTTATTCTTGAAGGTTTTAAGAAGAATAAGCTTGTCATGTCATCTTATAGCAACAAGAAAAGCTGCAGGAGCAGCAAAAGCAGTAGATCTAAACAATGTTTTGGCTGGCCAAGACATAGCCATAATGGTGACTGCTGAGAAGGCAGTTTTCCTCAGATGTGTACATTTTATCTCCTGTCTCCCAACCAGCTTAATAATGTCTTTTTGAAATTGCTAAAGACCAACTAATGTATTCTAATACTGTGACAAGCCTTATCAAGCCAGTACAATGCCACGCCATTTTCTATTTTGGGTCACGTACAATAAACCAAACCCAGTTACTAAATACTGATAGCTGTAAGTATTCATTCCCATATCATCATGTAAATAAAGCTACATTGTCTTCACATTTGGCATGAACAATAGGTTGAATCCATACACTGAATTTCTACACAGGCCGTATATGTAATTCTACAATACGAAATTAATTGGAAATAATTTTCTCAATGTTCCTTATGGTTTAGAAAATATATTTGTATTAAACCAACAAACTTTCATTTCTCAATACCAGAATTCTAGCTTTGTATGCTGCAACATTCTCAATAATCAATATTTTAAAACCTATAATCAGTAGCATAAAAAATACAGAAATATTTTTTTCTGCATCTGAGAGTACTTGAAAAATAAATAAAGATATAAATAAATAAAAAAATACATGCAGTGCATCTTGACACAGTAGTTCATGCATATCATAAAACATAAAGGCTGAGTTGGGATGTAGACTGTCAGCTCCCATGGCATAACTTGACACAGTAGAGTGCACTTTTCAAACATGATTAAAGATTGAAAATGATCTTATGGTCTTTTTACAGCTGATGCAGAGATAGAGAATAGGATAGCTTCTAATTTTTAATTTGAGTCTGGAAAATATTTCTGTAACCTATACTCCTATGCATAAATAAAAACATTCTGTATCTACAGGGGAAATGTAAAAAAAATTGCCAAGCAAGGTATAGTTAAAAACTCAACAGATCCATGAACACAGGAAGAAATTGGTTTTGAGAAATATTACTGCCTCATAAAGAAACTACACAAAAAAACTGGTATTAAAAATAACAAAAGTAATACCCCTTTTTAAAGAACGGTAGTCTTGCTCACTAAGCAGTCAGAAGGCAGGAATTCCCATTTTTAAGACTGGTATTTTCTGTGTACATGATAATGACTGTGCTTGGCATCAGAGATAAACTCAGTATTAAGAGAGAAAGAATTCAATCCTTTTTAAATCCTATTCCAGACTGCTGAAAACAATAATACATCTCTTTTCTGCAATCTCTTTACCAAATTTGCTGTCCCTACCTTGCGGTGAATAGAGAATGCTTCTGGATCTCTAGTTTCTTTTAGTTTTACTAAAACCTGCATCTTACAAAGAAGTCACAAACAGGATTTGCTGAAACAGAATTGTATAAGTTTTGTATTTCTGAATAAGCATGCTAATAGTTTGAGAAATACTGCAACACACTTTACTACATGTAGAAAATTAGAAAGAATAATAAATATCAGGGCTAAATCATAAGGCTGTTCAATCCATATACCATATGAGCTGAGAGAATGGTTTGTAACAGAAACAATTTTTAGTGATGTGTCAGGCTTAGAAGGTGTTGCAATTTAATTTTTAAAGAGCTTGAACTTGTAGTGGAATGGCAATAACCATCAGTCACTGGAGGGGCAGGCTGCCTAGAACAAATGCAGAGCACAGATGACGGTGAAGGACCAGCACAGGTTCATTCTCAAAGACTGAAGTTTTATCTTCATTTGAACAAAACAGAATGAAGTGTTAGGTGTGAGTTGCTTGTTCTTTTTCATGTTGCTATATTTCTGCCTACAATAAAACCTTTGTTGATGCAAAGACAAGCGGATCGAGTGCACCCTCAGTCAGTTTGCAGATGACATGAAGCTGGGCAGGAGTGTTGGTCTGCTGGAGGTTAGGAAGGCTGTGCAGAGGGATTGGACAGGCTGGATCAATGGGCTGAGGACAATGGTATGAGGTTTATTAAGGTGAAGAGGTCCTGCACTTGGGTCACAACAGCCCCATGCAGCACTACAGGCTGGGGGCAACATGGCTGGAAATCTGCCCAGTGGAAATAAACGTAGGGGTGATGGTTGACAGGGGCTGAACATAAGCCAGCATGTGCCCAGGTGGCCAAGAAGGGCCTGTATCAGCAACAGGATGTCCAGCAGGACCAGGACAGTGATTGTCCCTGTGTACTTGGCACTGGTGGGGCTGCATGTCAAGTCCTGTGGTCAGTTCTGGGCCCCTCAGTTCAAGAAAGACACTGAGGGGCTGGAGCAAGTCCAGAGAAGGGCAGTAGAACTGGTGAAGGCTCTGGAGCACAAGTCCTGTGAGGGAACTTGAGTTCTTTAGCCCAGAATAAAAGAATTTCAGTGGAAGCCTTCTTGCTCTGTACAACTACATGAAAGGAGATCGTAGCAAGTTGGGTGTCAGCTTCTTCTCCCACACAACAGGACTAGAAGAAATGGGCTCAGGTTGGACCAAAGGAGGTTCTGTTTGGACATCAGGAAGAGTTTTTTCACTGAAAAACTGGTTAGGCATTGGAATGAACTGCCTAGAGAAGATGTGGAGTCACCATCCCTGGAAGTGTTCAAGAAACGACTGGACATGGCACTTAGTGCTATAGTTTTGTTGGTGAGGTATTGGATCAAAGGTTGGATCCAATGATCTTGGAGGTCTTTTCCAACCTTAATGTTTCTGAGATTCTATGTCCAGAATGTAGTTAAGTGCACACTGCTTACCAGTACAGTTTGCTTTATTGGTAACAGCTTTAATTGTGCACAGCTATGCTTGGGAAACTTGGGTTTCACTGCTGGAAGTGCTCACATGCCTGCTGCCAGGTACCAGGCACCAGAAATAATTATACAGAAAGTTACATCTCCTCATGGCTCCTACCAAAACCAATATGACAAACAGACTACTTCTAAGGACCTAAAAGAAAACATAGAGAGTAGTAATAGTCAGAATGAATTTTATAAAAACACATCAAATCAAATCAGTTTCTTTATACTCAGGGTAGCAGAAATACGTGCCATATACCTTGGCTTATATAAGATTTTAACATTATGTCACATAGAAGTCCAGTAGCCAAGTTAAGGAACATTTAGATGGGGAAAATATAAATTCTAAATTCATGGGAAAATTCTGCTTGTGAATTCATTATCAGTGGCTCAGGTACACCCTGAAAAGGACTGAGTAATGTTCTACAAGAATCAGTCCTAAGGGAGTGGTATTATCAGATATTATTTTCAATGATCCAGATGATCAAATACAAAATGTTTTGATTACATTTGAAGACACCAATAAGCTGATAGTGTAATTGCGAAATGGGAGTAGAGTTCAATGGAATCCTGATACACAGGGAAATTATATTAAAAAACAAAAAAGGTGCTGTTTAACACGTGCAAATCTCAGACCATGAACTTGGGTAGAGAACAATTAACTGCACAAAAATAGGGAAGGGAACAAAGGGCTGAGTTAGAGCTCTCTAGAAGTATATTTAGAATTGTTGTGAATCATAGCTTCAAGGATTGTGTAAATGCAAAGCCCATGCGATTAATCACTCACAATGATTAATAAACTGTCATAGCAAACAGCACATTTCAAATAATCCTTCTTTCAGTGCTGACCTTTGCTGAAGTGCAGCAACACTGGGTGTTGAGCAATGAAATCCAAGAAAGACAGGAGGTACATGGACGGTTTTCAGACATAAGAATTTCTCGGAAGAGAAGTAAGAAGGAAAAGAGGTCTGAGAAACAGGAGAAGAGGAAAGTTTGGGTGAGATGGAGTTCTGTTGCTTGCTGCCTTACTAATATCAGGATGACAATTAAGGCTTCAAGTTTCAAACTTTGAATGTTGAATCCTCTCACAGGAAAATGAAATTACTCATATTCCCCACAAAGTACTGTCATGGCATTTAATAGCTTTTATCACTTCCCAGAAACACTGCAAGTGACAATGAAATATCTTACAATGTGACCAGGTTGCTTATCCTAGTTTTTTTTCAATTCTCAACTAATTCCCTTTTTCATCCCCTGCCAAAAACATCAGCAACATTCTTTTACTTCACTTTCTAGCTTTAGAGTTTAGGAAACTCTTATTTCACGTCTTCAAGCCTTGCACATGAACCACAACACCTAGAAGTGTCTTTTATATGTTCTTTTGAATCCAGCACTTTGTGCCTCTGGGCCTTAGAAAATCTATGACAGACACTGAAACTGTTGCCAGCCATGATGGCCCTTGGCTTCTGACCCAGAATTTATTGAACGAGGTGTTCTCTACTCAAAATGCTTTTTTCAGTCTACACCTGAACTCAGGCACTGTGTCTGGACTGCATTCATTTCACACAACAGACAATGCTGACTTCTTTGTCTTAAAGGAAGAAAGCATAAGAGGCAGAGAACAATTAAAAACTTCAGCTTCAGTTTCTTCTTCATTCTAATCGTTTTCATTTTGTCAACTCTTCAATGTCCTGTGAAACCCCCAGAAATGTGAGATAACTTTTTCAATCTACAGAGCATATGTAGCATAAATCCCACTTGCCTGGTGGGAAAGAGAGGGGATGCATCCTGGTCCCTTGCTTGCAGTGCTACAGTTTCTAGCTAAATGTGTGCTCCTCAGAAGAGGCTGTCACAACAGGGGTGTTACAGCATGGTCACCGTGCTTACACCTGGCAAGCGTGGTATTCATTTCCTGGCATGCAGAAGAGGCATTAGTGAACTGTGAAGTTTTCAATGCCTGGTGTTACTCAAACTACACCTGTTCTGGTGCCTTGACCTGATGGGAGGTGTTCATGGCGTGGGTTTTCTTCCTCAATATAAGCAAGGTGTGGGCTGAGAAGGGATGGGGCTAGCTTGATCTTGCCCTGCCATAGCCTTGGCATCTGGCCTGTGCTTGCAGGGGCTGGGAGCGCTCCCAGCATCCACCCTATAGAAACAACTCCTGAGACCTGAGTTTACCTAGAAATAAATCATTAGCCTGACAAGAAAATCTCTATATGTAAACATCACTCTGAGCATCCAAGTTTCAGACACCACTGAAATGCGTGAAATTTCTATTCATCTGCAATATGCTATGGAAAAAGTGTTAAGTGCCTCAACAAATAAATGCCAGTGAATACCATCTTTTACTGCTACCCTTTTATTTCTTGGGATGGATAAGGACTGATATCCCAGGGGCAGAGATGGGGAAGAGAGACTAAAAGGTGGGAAGTTTCCCACTGACAGTCACAGTAGGACACTCTCCTGGTTGCTTTCTAGGACAAAAAGCATAGCCTTGTATTATTCATGTAACAGCAATCTCTGCTCCAGATGAATGCTAAGCACTTGGGTCCCCTGATAGCTTGTTCCCATGCCAATTCTAACTTCTCAATAATGGTAAAATAAGTGTGGCCCCTTTCTATTTTACATAGATTCTTTGACAGTGCTTCAGCAATCCATCTCTCCATTTTCCAGGGCCATTTTACCATAGTGATTCATAACAGCCCAAATTTTCTCCCTTCAGTCACCAGCATGATAATTATTCAGCTAGAAATAGGAAATCACATCAAAATCTGTCACCAGTAACTAGCCACTATGTCCTAACTTGTGTTTTACCATGAAAACAGTCTTTCTACAGTGCTTGCTTTTCCATGTTGTCCAGAGTAATTCAAGCTGCATTCTAAAGCCTTGGGTTTTCCCATTTCCTGGTAGTTTCTTGGCCCAGGGATTTAAAGAAACACTCTTTTTGCCATGTGCAGCATATTCTTCACTGTGAAAAAAAGTGGAATATATCCAGTACTTGGCATTTATTAAGCATCTGTATTCCAACTAACACTTAATTAGGATTAAGGGATGTTGAAAATATATCTTATAGAAGAAGAAAATAATTACCAACTATTAATCATGTATTATGATTATGTATTATTCTTTCAGGTACTTAAAAGATAATTGTATGCATTTTCCAGAGGATCTAAGGAGACTTGTGAAATATTTAAATTGCCTTAAAACCCAGGATCAATTGAGAAATGTCCAAGTTTCTCACAGGCGAACTAATGCTGTACTGCAGCACTTCTGTCTCTTTGCTCATGGTGTTATTTCAAACACAACCTGCACCTTGCAGCTCCCTAAATCACAGTTTACTGCTGCATAGCAAGGTAAACAAGCTCTATCTATAGGACATTGTTGTAGATTGTAGAATTATGTCAGTGAACAGAAAAGAGTACCACTTTGGGATGCCATTGCTGGGGGATGACCTCCTGCATCCATTAGTCAGTGGAGGGGGTTGTCAGGTGGGGCTACAGACCCCTCAGTTTCTACTTAATGCCTCATAGATATGTACCTGATGCTGTAGTGGTGAAAAAGGATGTATCAGGAGAGCTCTTCTTCCCCATCATATACATTGAGAGGAACTCTTCTGCACATGGCCATTTATACCTTTCCAATGATCTAAACAGGCAGTACCCTCTGGTTTCACATCAAAAAGTCAATCACAGTGCTCCTGGGAAATCCGTGATGAAGCTGAGTCTCTCTGGTTAGGCCTCCATGTCTGGAAACATTATGTATTTCTAAATTCAATGTAATGAATCTAAGCATTAACCATTTATAACTCTTAGCAACCCATTCTTAATATGAAGGCTAATTACACTAAACACAACAAACTTGCCTGCAACTAGAACTGGTTCTATGTCATTTGAATTAAAAAATAGCAAAAGACTATTTGCATATCCATAAAATTTAACTCCCACAAAAATATTCAATAAAAAAGTATATCTTAGTTTTTGAGTACTAGATCTCACTCATCAGAATAAAAAGAATGTAAAAAATAATTATGAAAAAAAAATAATTAAAAAAACTTGTTACGTTAAAAAAAACTTATTTTAACTCCAGAAGGAGAGATATTGAATAGCAAATCTGAAATACTAGAAAATGAAAAAAATGCTTCTGGGCACAGTGTTTTTATTTTGTATGTTGTTGATATCAGAAACACATATGGTAATACCCCTTCTGATTATTAGGTATGTGTTGTACTCAGAACACTGATTCAACAGGTTTTTATTTTGTATTTGTCATCATGTGTAAAACAGTTTGTCCTTTCCCCAAAACAAATGTTTAATATATACAGATTTATTTTACTAGCCACTTGAATTGCTGACTCACTTATAAATGAAGATTAGTCCTCTAAGAGAATGACCATCTGTTTCAGCCATTTCTTCTTCATAATGAAATTGGAGTGAAGTGATTTTAACAATGGAATTTTACCAGCCAAGTGATTTCTACTTCTGGGGAAAAAAAAAAGTCTGCAGCCCTAAGCTATTTTTGAATAAAATACATTATGATTGATTTAATTTACATTCTTACTATTGTTATGAATAAGCATGCTTCAGCCAAGGTCCAATTAGTGGGACAGCATGACAGGTAAATACTGAATGGGACCATTGTGATTACCAGAGCTGAAAACAGGCCTGACCTTACAGAAAATTTCCATGTAGAAACATTATGAGGCACCATTCAGGAATACTCTGCATTATTTGACACAGATGACATTAAACAGGCACAGACGTTTGTGCTTTAGACATTTGTAACACTTACTGACTGCTTATTATGTTCTGCTGTTGGGGAGCTCTGACCAGGAGTTAGATATTGATATATAGATTTGAATATTGATCTTGAAAGTTAGGTATTGAGAGTCTGGGATAAGGGTCCTCATTCTACTTTTTAAACACAGGCCTCTAAACTGAAACATTCCCAAGGACTTCATTGCTTCAGACAAATTTCATTCTTCTTTTTTAAAAGCTTTGTATCCCACAGAACTGCCTCACCAGAAAAAAAAAAAGCCATTCCTGTTATCAACACTGTTTTGTTCACAAATCCAAAATACAGCACATAATAGGCTGTTCAGAAAGAAATTTATTCCACCCCTGCCAGATCCTGTATGGAGTGATATTCAAACACAAACATGGAGAATAATTGAAACAGATTATGCACTTTTCCTTCAAGGATGCATCTATGTTAGATACATTATGCACTAATACACTGTAAGTATGACAGGTATGGATGACAAACATAATTAAATCTGATATCTAGGTCATTAACTAATAAAAACATAATTAATAAAGAAGGAGTAATGAAACTCAAATTATCCTGTATGAATTATAAACAGTTTAAGTCTGGTTTAACTTTTCTGCATTTTCTTTGATCAGAAGGAGATGAGACTTCTGTTAGATGTTCCAAATTTTTTTTTTTTTTTGCTAAGAAGTGAAGGCTTGATCTAAATACTGAAATCTCCTTGAGTATAAATAACAAATTGACTTAAATCTAATCTGTATAAAAGTGCCTTTAATCCAACACTTAAGTAGCTAAATTTTTCTTTGTAATCAACATTTTAGAAAAGAATGTTCCAAAGGTCCGTGAACGCCTCACCAGATTTCGGACTGCAGTCTAGCACTATCACTGCTGTCAGTGGGGATGGACAGGACATCTCCATGGGGCTGGTGACCCAGCCAGGGCCACTTCAGCACCGGCAGCTTTCCTTGGGGCTGATGGAAGAGCAAGAACAGTAAGCAAGGCTGTGGCTGAGAGCAAGGAAAGGTTTATCCTACTCTTAAGGTGCCCAGCAAGGTGGTGTCAAAATGGTATCTTTTAACCACTGAGGTGACTTACTGAGGCCAACGTACTTGTGGCTGTCTGTGCCCAGTGGCAGGAACCCCAGCACCCCAAACCCTAGCCAAAAGAGAAGTCGGAGTGAACAATGGCTAGGTCAGAAACTCAAATGCTTTATTCTTCTTTTGAATTACAAGCCAGGATGTACTATCTGTGCCTGGATTGTGATGGAATACCTGATGTCACAGCACCATCGTACTCTGTCTGCCCTTTTCTGTCAATTAGGGACGATAAAGTTACAAGACTAATACTTCTCTAATGAGACTGACAAGGAAGTCTATTTATTGGGAGGAAGGAAGAAGAATTGCTTCGGTAATTAATCCATTGTTGCTCAGAGATTCCAGGAGCATTGCTTACAGTAACTCCTGCAGAGATACTCTATTTGGTTGCTAAAACTAATAACAATTTCATTAAGCTAACAGCTCCTAATTCTAATAATAATTCTGTTAAATCTTGATGGTTATACTTGTCCTTGCCTTACTTTTTCATTTACAATTTATTGCAGATACACTTCACAGTCTCTTGTGTCTCCGGTTAGTGTTCTGTATTGCCATAAGACCATTGTCACGTCTTACTGTGCCTTTTAGACTGTGAAATACCTGTCTCACATTGTCCTCAGGGAGTTCAGTAAGAGCAGGAGTAGTCTTTATCTCAGTGTGAAATCTATTAAATGTGTTTATTTAATTTTTTGCTTATGAAGGCATTTATCTTAGATGTATTTAAAGAATATTAAAATAAGTAAAAAAAATAGGAGCAAAACTATGACAGGAATGTGAAAAAAATTATTTTCCAAGATCTTCCCAAATGAAAACTCTGCATTCCTCATTCATCCTCTGGGGATGCCTGCAAAAAGAGAGCTTTTATCCAAAATTCCGTACCTGACCAGTTTTAATCATCTTGTGGACTCTGCAAAACACTGTGGGCTGCAATGCATCTAGTAACACCCTACTGGGTGTTATAGCAGTGTTTTATGTGTGTGGTGTGTGAGATCTGGCAATTCAGATCTTAGAGGGACATTTACTGGGAGCAGCTCACACAAACCAGCCATGAAAAGGGAGAGAGAAGGAGGTAGCCAAAGGTAGCAGCAGCCAGCTGGTGCCGATGCTCCTGTGATTCTAAGAGTGACACATCAGGGAGGGAGGAGAGGCAGAGAGAACTAAATGTGATATGAAACAAAAACTATTCATTTTCATCAGAAGAGTAAATTAATAGCAACAGTATAACTTCTGCCACTTCTCAGGACTAAAATAAACAATGTGCATAAAATTGTTTTCCAGATAGTGTGAGAGTCATAACCATCTTCCCCCCAAAATTAATATTGGATAAGTGAAGTCATTAGTGAAAATGCAGACATCAAAAGAGTGCATCTTGGGTGGATGCTTTTCTAGGGTGAACTGGCAAGGAAAGAGAATTTTAAATTTTTAGAACTATCAGCCTGTGGGGAAAAGAGGCAGGTCTTCAGTGAACTCTGCATGGCACCACTGAGGGTATGTAACAACTGAGTAATGGTTCCCCTAGATTGTCCTGCTCCTTGACTCACTGCTTGCACACATGCCCAAGCACTGGCTCAGTAAGGCCTGGATTGAAAAGTTGTGCTGTGAGGTGCTCAGAAGCTTGTACAGAAAAGTTTAGTGGGCTCTGTGCAAACCCTGGTGAATAGGCAGATGATACCCACATTACTAGAACACTACAACATCAGGAATCTTCTGAGCTGGTTGACCAAAAAGGCTTAGATGCCAAGATGTCCCTTCACACCTTCATGTGATTTCCCAGCCACAGTGTCAAGGAAGGATGAACTGCCACAGGAACAGTTTGCCTAATTTCTGGTTATGATCATGGTTGAATATTTACAAACACTAAATATACCCTTCCCAAAAACCTATTTTATATATTTTTTCAAATCTGCATAAAGTTAATTTCTCCTTAATATCATAGTACCACCTGAGAACCTGAATTTTCTCTTAATTTCCTTTGCTAGGTAAAGAGGAAACAGCCTGGGGCAATTAATTTTAGATTTGTTAATAAAAGTGTTAAATTGATCATGCGTATGGGTGATGCAAAAAGCATCATCCTCCTTCTTAGGTGAACTCATTTAGATTCCCATCTGAGAGGCTGCAGTGGTTCAGCACTACACAGATTTTAATTAAAAATTCTAGGAAAATAGTTGTTCTGTGTTATTTGATTATGTACTTGTCCAGATGTTAGACTTAAAATAATAGGAATAAGTTTAAAATACTAAATTTCCATTGCATTGGAATGTTTCTTTGTCTGAGCAATTTTGCTGCAGATTAGATTTCACAGACATATACAGCATTTCTATTTGCTGGCTTTTTATCAGACTTGGCAAGAACTGCTGCTATGAAAAAAATTCTCAAGGCAAAACTGTGATTAAAAGATATAAAAGATCCATATCTAAGAAGGATGGTGATAGAACTGCCAATGAGATCTGTAGTGGCTCAATGGAGCCATCCTGTGCAAGCATATTTAAATTATACATATATGAATATATAAATTTAATCTATTTTTTTTCTTGAAGGTACAATGTGCAAAATAAACCTAACGAAGGCAGGCCAGGTATTTTCATAATACATTTATGGAAATAAATGTGGATAGACAAGCAAAAGAAACTCATAGATTTATGGTTATGATTTCACTAAATGACATTATTTTTGTATAAGAAGGCTTTTAAATTGAGCACTCAGAAAAAGCAATGGTTTTGTTCAATGTTTAAAGGTGAAAGTGCTGGCAGAAGTTTTGAGAAGAAGGTTTGAGGCAAAGTTCAGAAAATAGGCAAAGCATCTCTTGGTTGGATCATGAAGCAAAGACCTGAGGTAGGTCCAGTATAGAAAGATAGACTGGAGGGAAAGGGGAGAGCCCCATTTCATTAACAGCACTCTTTTGGACAAGATATAGGCTAGAAATTTAAAAAAAAACACAAATAAACCATAAATTATTGCATTGCTGGAAGGAGCAAAAGGCAGATTATCATACGTATCTACAAAATATTAAAGGTACATAAAAAACGCTGGAACAGAGTGAAAACACACAGATACTAGATAAGGTATATTAATGTCTTCTCAGGAAGAAGATAGTTTCAAACAAAAGCAGTTGACCAGTATTGTATTTGATGGACTAATGGAATTTTCAGTCAAAATAAAAAATAAATTATAGAAGTCCTAAACCATCAATTAGTATTTTTACAAATACAAGGAAACTAATTTGCAGTGTTCCACACTATGCTTTTCCCAAAGGACTTTCACTGGAAAGAAATGAAAATAAATGCTGAATATTTCACTTAGTAGAAAAATTTAAATTCTTGAAAACTGGGAGTCTGGAAAGGGCCCTTTTCTATCTACTCAGTTCCAATTAATCATTTAATTTTGGATTGTGTAGCTGGCATTTTATGGAGCATCTGTACAGATAAAACAATTATGTTACTTTGTTGAGCTGGATCAAGAATAAAAAGATATTTCTTTTCAGCTGGATTTTATTTTAATGAACTAAATATCAGTTGCATGTAAAAGTCCCATAAAAATAAAATACCAAATACTTAATAAGTATTATTGCCAAAATAGCTGCATTTTGCAACAGAAGTATTTTCTCTTTGCCTCAGTCTCTGGTTATCATTGCTCCTACTGCAATATTGTTCTAATAAGGTGTTGAAATTCCTGAAAGGATGAATTCACAGCAAGGTGATTAATACTCTGTGTTCCGTGACTAACATTTAGTTGAAATTAAATTAGTTATTTTCACACCATCTCCAGCTCTACTACCCCTAGTTTTCTCCTGGAAATATGATTTCAAGAATGTAATATCTCCTACAACTCTGACTGTTTATGTCGGTATATGAACAAAACAACAGTTCCACAGATAAACTAAACCACTTTGAAGATAGTAACTATTTTGATCTTACAAAATAATTAATCTGATGTACCTTGATTCCAGCCCTCAGGATATTGAGTGATGTTGTCTTATCACGATAATGTGTCAGTCAAACACCACTACCCCCTAAATGTTATTCTTGTACTGAAATGGCCAGTTTTTATCTCTTTCTGAGGTCAAGATGGTCAAGAAGACCTTGAAAACTTATCATTCTACCAAAAGCATATCAATTACAAAACATAAAACTGGGATTTGTGCTGCCTTTCATCACAACACCTGCTGGTGTCTGCCCTTATTAGGTAAAAAGCTGGAACTGAAGTATCCTGGCATAGAAATGATAATCTGCTCGAGAAAATACCTATGTTTTTACATGTGATGAATACAATAAAGTTATGAATTTTAGATTTAAAGACTCCTTTAAAAAGTTTTATAAAGGGATGGAATGCAATACAGACTGAATAGTTTATGCATGAACACAAAATAAATATATGACATGAAAATGTACACAAACTTGGTGCTCACAATTTCAGACTGGATGCCACTCTTCTCAGTGCCTAAATCCCCCAATATTTGGAGTTTACTTTGAACATGCTGTAAGTACATTGAATTCATGTTAGTCTGTCACTTAGGGTCTTTCAAGACAGATTTGCTATTTTGACTTTAAAAAACAATTTTTATCAGCACCTATTCAAACAAATTCATCTGATAACAGAAGAAAACTACTGGTTGTAAAAAGAATCCCACAGAAGTACTCAATCATTTCTGGTTTTAGGCCTCTTCAACAGACTGCTTCAGTATAACTTGGCTGCTCTACTTTCTCTCTATGCCAAAATGATATTTCAGCCTTGTTGAGGCACATTTAGTGTGCCTATTTACTTACAGTGTATAGTATTCATCAACATTTTATTTCAGACCAGTTCAGATCCCTGTGGTATGTCTTTCTACTTTCATTAAATTCAGGCTAGCAACACAGACTGTGATCTGTTTTGCCATCAACTGGCAGTTAACATTAATGATACCTGGAAAGATCAGTCATCATTACTTTGGATTATTCTAATATGTGTGTAGAAAGTGAATAGGGCACTAGCCAGTTACAATGGAGAAATCTGACAAGAAAAACAGTAGATATAGACAGCAGTTGCTGGCTCTTCTATTTCCCAGTGGTACAATGATTATTCTTCCATTACCTCAAGTTTAATCAATAGAATTGGTACCAAACCAAACAGTTGCATTTGGACTACTATTGGTCAATAGAAGAGATTGGTGATTAACTGACTTTAATTAATGAATAGACAGAAAAACTGATGCTGGCAATAGTTCTCTGCTGTTAAAAGGTTTGCCCAGTGTAGATATTTTGGTGGGTGAATGTAGCAATTGAAGCACGGACCCAGACCGGCAGGGAATCTGAATCATTTATTCAAAGGAATGAGCTGGTTTTACACACTTTTCCAAGGCACAGTATTTCCTTACATGGCAATTCTCACTACGTGACCTATCCCATGTTGCCACATCAGCAACACACTTTCTAAATGTCCTTCTATAGGGTGATCACTCGCTGTTCAGCCATCCATCAGCTCCCGGCAGGCTCCTCTCTGTAGGGGTCTGCTGTGTGACACCTCCTCCCTCCAGGGTCTGGTGGAGACAAGGCTCCTTTGTGCTGCCACGTGCTCCTTTGTGCTGCCATGTGCTTCTTCAAGCTGCCATGTGCTCCTTTGAGCCTCCATGTGCTCCTTTGTGCCTCCATGTGCTCCTCTGTGCTGCCACGTGCTCCTTTGGGCTGCCATGTGCTCCTTTAGGCTGCCATGTGCTTCTTCAAGCTGCCATGTGCTCCTTTAGGCTGCCATGTGCTCCTCTGTGCTGCCATGTGCTCCTTTGTGCTGCCATGTGCTTCTTCAAGCTGCCATGTGCTTCTTCAAGCTGCCATGTGCTCCTTTAGGCTGCCATGTGCTCCTCTGTGCTGCCATGTGCTCCTTTGTGCTGCCACGTGCTCCTTTGTGCTGCCACGTGCTCCTTTGGGCTGCCATGTGCTCCTTTGTGCTGCTGTGTGCTTCTTCAAGCTGCCATGTGCTCCTTTAGGCTGCCATGTGCTCCTCTGTGCTGCCATGTGCTCCTTTGTGCTGCCATGTGCTTCTTCAAGCTGCCATGTGCTTCTTCAAGCTGCCATGTGCTCCTTTAGGCTGCCATGTGCTCCTCTGTGCTGCCATGTGCTCCTTTGTGCTGCCACGTGCTCCTTTGTGCTGCCACGTGCTCCTTTGGGCTGCCATGTGCTCCTTTGTGCTGCTGTGTGCTTCTTCAAGCTGCCATGTGCTCCTTTAGGCTGCCATGTGCTCCTCTGTGCTGCCATGTGCTCCTTTGTGCTGCCATGTGCTTCTTCAAGCTGCCATGTGCTCCTTTGAGCCTCCATGTGCTCCTCTGTGCTGCCATGTGCTCCTCTGTGCTGCCATGTGCTCCTTTGTGCTGCCACGTGCTCCTTTGGGCTGCCATGTGCTCCTTTGTGCTGCTGTGTGCTCCTTTGGGCTGCCATGTGCTCCTTTAGGCTGCCATGTGCTTCTTCAAGCTGCCATGTGCTCCTTTGAGCCTCCATGTTCTCCTCTGTGCTGCCATGTGCTCCTTTCTGCTGCCATGTGCTCCTTTGAGCCTCCATGTGCTCCTTTGTGCTGCCACATGCTCCTCTGTGCTGCCATGTGCTCCTCTGTGCTGCCATGTGCTCCTTTGTGCTGCCATGTGCTCCTGTGTGCCGCCATGTGCTCCTGTGTGCCGCCATGTGCTCCTTTGGGCTGCCATGTGCTCCTTTGAGCCTCCATGTTCTCCTCTGTGCTGCCATGTGCTCCTCTGTGCCTCCATGTGCTCCTCTGTGCTGCCATGTGCTCCTTTGTGCTGCCATGTGCTCCTTTGGGCTGCCATGTGCTCCTCTGTGCTGCCATGTGCTCCTTTGTGCTGCCATGTGCTCCTTTGGGCTGCCATGTGCTCCTCTGTGCTGCCGTGAGCTCCTTTGGGCTGCCACGTGCTCCTTTGTGCTGCCATGTGCTCCTTTGTGCTGCCATGTGCTCCTTTGTGCTGCCAGGTGCTCCTTTGAGCCTCCATGTGCTTTGTGCCTCCATGTGCTCCTCTGTGCTCCCACGTGCTCCTTTCTGCTGCCACGTGCTCCTTTGGGCTGCCACGTGCTCCTTTGAGCCTCCATGTGCTCCTTTGTGCCTCCATGTGCTCCTCTGTGCTCCCATGTGCTCCTCTGTGCTGCCACGTGCTCCTTTCTGCTGCCACGTGCTCCTTTCTGCTGCCATGCACCTCTGCAGGCATGTCCCACAGCCCACCACCCAATTCTATCTTATCTCTCCCCACAGGTAAACTAACAGGCTTTATTGGAGGGATCATGTTAAGAGTCAAGATGTCAGGTAGTTGCCTGCTTTCTGACATTCACAAAGTCTGAGTTTTCGGTTTCTTCTAATTTCTAAACAATGTTATTTCAGACCACTTGTGCTAACATGTGCTCAATAGACCTATCAAAATCATATGTGAGGTGATTTTTGCAGCAGCCATGGCAAATAAGAATCTCCCATAGAGTAAGTGTCATCGCAGATGCTTATTAAGAAAGAAAAGAAAGGTCATCTGGTTTCAAGTTTAGAATAATGTCAACTCATTGCTCAGGAAAGATTGCGTTCAGCTTGAAATGCCATCTGAAAGCCAGACATAGTTTCTGTAGCTTTTATCAAGCTGAATGAAATTTGTGTTAGGCAGACTGCTAGGCTGCATAATCTACTGGCTCAATGGAAAAATCCCTTTGAAGCAACTTGTTCATACTGTCGTGCTTCTTATGTGAGCAGGAAGCTTCCCCCAGCCAGAAAGAATGCAAGATTGCAACCTACACCTCTGTCTCCCTCCCCAAAACCTGGTAAGGTATCAGAGCTGATAAGATCACTGCTTGTGACAGGTGAGTTTTGCGGGGTTTCCGCAATGTTCTTATATTCAGTGGGTACTCTGTCTTCCACAAGAACTCAAGAAAGGCTCTGCTTAAAAATGAGGTGCAGGACTTGCACAGCATCTGCAGAAGCCTTATTATTTGGTCAGCTACAGTGAGTATCTTTGCTTTTGTATCCATGCCTCAGTCAGCAGCACACCTTGAGGCAAAAATGGAAAATGTGGGGTGGATTTAGACCAGATGTTTTGTCTTTGACTAAGTTGCATGTTACAAATGTTTTCTGAGGAAATAACTGGGTTTAATGAGACATACCCCATTCTTTTTGTCTGTCTCTTGTTAGGCACTTGATTCAGCACATCGTGCAATCCTAGAAGACCTGAGGAAGTGATTCAAAGTCCCAAAGAAGAAGTTACCCTGATGAAAGAACTCCTTAAGGGAATGGAAAGCTCTGTTTGTATGAATGACAGCTGAATGTCGTTTTTCCTCAGTTTCCATGGGTGCATGGCACAGCCAAGTCCTGCCTGTCCTGACTGTTCTCAGCTGATGGACACATTGGAAGAAACAGCTGTTTGTGATGTTATGTTGTACACAATTTTGCTTAAAGAAGATCTTAGATACACTGAGGGCATTTGCCTTGTGCTCTCAGCATGGTCAATGTCTGCAGCTGACAGTCAGCCTAGTGAAGCAAAAAGCAAATGTGTAGTGGAGGAGAAATTGTGCATCAGAGTGTTGACATGTTCTATTTATAAATTTCCTGTTAGAAGTACGTGTTCCATGAACAGAGATCACAGAATAACAGAATTACAGAATCACAGAATTACAGAATGGGTGGTGTTGGAAGGGACCACAGTAGGTCATCTGGTCCAATGTCCTTGCTCAGAGATGGATAAATGCTACTTGTAAATCCTTTGGCAGTATGTTTGGTGGTCCCATTTCCACATTCAAGTCCCTGCCTGAAGAATGAAGCTTTATCAGAGTGAACTGCTTCTTGTGCAGCTTCTTTTTAACAACTGTGGTCTCATACTTCCCGTACTGTCACTCTCAAAAACAAAGATGATAACAACATCCATCCTGTCTTCCTAAGATTCAAGACTTGCTCTCAAAGATATCTTGGACACAAATAGGTAATATTATCATCTGGTTTTAACAACACAGACAAAAATATTAAAGTCGTGATGTTATTCAAGTGTGTTTAACTACTAATTTATCACAAATTAAAATAACAATACATCAGTCATCAGGAATATTCCTGAAGTACTCTGATACTTTAGATAGTGCCAGTTTCAAGCTGATAATACTGTTGGTTTGACAAAAAAATAGTTCTTTGGGCAGAAATCAAATATCTTGTTGATACCCAATTTAGCGTGGTCATGAATTAACATTTTATAAAAGCTTGTTTCTTCTCTTTGAAAGCAGTAGACAAGTATATGGAATAACAGACGTCCTTAATTATCTTGAATATTCTAATATGACATATTTTAAAACACTGGTAGCATCTTGACTTGTAGAAAATAATGCTGCTAAATAATGGTGAGAACTAATTAAATAGAAAGAAGAAGTTTTATGTATGAGACAGAAAGGAGGCAAAATATATGACTTGGCATAAATCCTGATTCCTGTTCAAATTAGCAATTAATTCACTGGTTGTGAATCAGAGTATGGGAGGAAGAATGAAGTGGTAAATTTTTTGCTTTGCTTTTACCAAAATAAAGGCTGTACAAAACAAGAAATTGTCACTGTATGGAAGCAGATTTTGTTTTTAACCAATGAATGCTGTCCTCCACTTACAGTATTTGAAATAGAGTTCAAAAGGTGCTTGCTGGTGAAACTATGGCTGTGAAAACATGAACCATTTGAATTCCTATATTTAAATATTACATAATTGCTGTTATCTTTTATATACCTTATTTGAAGGAAACAGACCAAAAATGGACGGAAGGCAGCCAAGAAGGATGGATACTTTCTTTAGAGGAAGTAAGATTTTTGACTAGTCAGTGTAAAATTGCAATGAGCTTATCTACAAGTATTATTTCTTGAGCTGTTATCAAGTGCAAAGGTTGTGTAAATTTACAATTACATTGGAAAAACCCACAGATAAAATAGATTTCCATAGAAAAAGCTTTTCTGTTGAGTTGGTGGATTATTCTATTTGCTTTGACTGAGCCCTGGTTCTACATCCTTTTTCTTCCATTGCTGACAGATATAACTGATGGATGTTGGTAATGCTAGCAAAATCCCATTCCTCAAGGGATATGAAGAAGCTCCTATGAAACCTTACATTTGGAACTAAATTTTCTTTAAATTAAGCTATAAACAACTGTTTATCTTCTGAAAGAATTTTCATGGAAAAACAAATAAAGCCAAGCTAAACTTCAGGCTGTTAGTTGGCCATCAGTATTTCTGAGGGAAAATTTAAACAAACTTGTGGGAAGCCACATCAAGGTTTTCTGATATCTTTCAATGTGTCTAAGCTACAACGACTGGGGCAGATGAAGCCTGTTGTAAGACATGCCAGGACCCATGACCCTGCAGAGACTTTGTAGCCATACAATAAATCCCCGTTTCTGGCATCCCTTGGGCTAATGCAAGAGCAGCAAGCAATTTGCAGCCCGGGTTCTCTCTCTCAGAGCTTGTCAGTTCTCCCCGTGGGCCCTGGCTTTGAATCTAGGGAGCTGGCACTTGTTGGCAGTGGCAGCTGAGCCAGTACAAGCCTGAGCTAAGGCTTTCCCAGAAGGCAGTTGTGGAAAGAGGACATCCATCGACTTAGTTTTGCACTTCCTGCCCTTGACATGGAAGTGCCCTTGCAAAAGATCCCCTGGGAGTGTATTTAGGGCATTCTGCATGTGTGCAACACCAAGTCAGGTATCTGTATTGCTGCAGCCAAACAGGCCCTGCGCAAGGTGCAGTGAGAGGCATCAGCATCAGCCTCAGGGCCATACACTGCTTTCTGCACATTGTTCCTTCCACTATATTAATTGTCCTCTCTTCAAAACAACAAATATAACTTTCTGCTGCAGACAGAAGAATTCCAGCAGAACTGTGGTGTATTCTGTAAAATCAATATTAATCATTTTCAAATTGTTTGCTTGTTGACTTTCTGAGGACAGAAAGAAATCCCTAGGGCAACTTAAGCACAGCACAAACAAAATGTTCAACAACAAGAAAATGTTTGGCTTTTTTTTTGCCTCTTGTATTTCACATTTGACCTTTAGAATACTCCTGTCATTTAATAGCATAAAGGGCCCTATAATGTGATGAATAACTAATATCTTACCCATGCTCATGCTTGCATAGTAGAATTCTGAAACTATCTATGAATTGCATTAATGCTGGTTTAAACATTTTATTTCATTATTTTGTGATTTCTTGACTATAGCTTATTCACTGTGAACCATACAAATATGAAGATAAAACCCTCCTTCATTTTTGTCCCCAATAGCAAGTCAGTAACAGAAAATAAAGTCCAGATATGCAATTTGGGCTGAATTATTATGTTCTTTTCAATTGGTTAGAATAGAAGCTGTTCTCATTTTACTGATCATCCTAAAAGTGTTCTTATTTTACCACAGTTCATCTCATGCTGCTTTTACAATGATGGTATGTTCATAACAGTGATTGGAGTCTAGTGAGAGAAGTATTTACCCCTGTTCTTCAATGACCCTCCTTTTGGTGACTGTTTCAAACTGAATGCTTCTGGAGTGCTTAAAGAAAACATAAGCAGTCTGAGATTTAATCAAATCATATTACCATTAAACTAATCACAAGAAATATAAAGTGTGTCAAATATTGCTGCTAACTCTCTCCTTCTCTCTGGCTCTGGGATAAAATCTTGTATGTTAGCTACACTGTTTTTTTGGCAATATGCTAAAGTAGCAGGAGCAGCTATTGCATCACTCAGCCGTCAGAAAATAGAACTCCACCTACCTTCTGTGCATCCCTCTGAAGGCTGATATGGTCCTCAAGGACAGTTTGTCTGAACAACAATATCACTGAGATAAGTAGGTTTACTGGGAGTAAGAAAATTAATAGAGTAAACCTAAGAATGTTTTATTTAATACACCTTCATTTATATTTTGTGCAAATGGAATGAGACTGGAAGATCTGAATAGTGTTCCAGAAAGAGAATACTAATACATGTATTTTCCCCAGAGCACCATGTGGCTCTGATCCCAGAATCAGATTTCTAACCTACACATTGTACTCAAATATAAACAGGAACTACCTCTGCCCTTCTTTTAGTTGCCAGCTTTTGAAACATTTGGGCATCTAGTGCTTTTTGTTCAGTCATGTTCTCTTCATCTGTGCTGTGATGTGTGAACAGACCCATGAGCATGCACACATTGCGCTCACACATTGGGCTTTGAATTAGAGATTATTTTGGAAGTCTATCAGAAGTCACTAGTATTTTTAATGTGTTTTGATGGTCTATTGAATGAATTAAGCCCAAAAAGCCTATATTTTCCAAGTGTCATTGTAAAAAGTATGAAAAACCATATCTATTATGCACGGATATGGTATTTTTCTTCCACTGGGCAGTGTTTTTCAAAAGCTGCTTCTCACCAATTCCCAGTTTTCTTGGATATCATTTCACTGGCAAGCCTGTCCTGTCTGGCACATCTGTGTAGAGGTGTTATCATGGGTAGCGATTAAAATGTTTCAACAAACTAATTGAATAATAACAGAAATAGCTACTGGGCTCCTGTTTGTAAGGTTTTGGCCATATCCTGTCTTTCTGCTTTTTAATTATTTCAAAGAGCACCTTTAACATATATTGAAACAGATATATTCTTTTCAAAGCATGGAATTACAGGCTGCAGTTTTATAGCTCACGGCAAGCAACCTAGAGGACTTATTAATACTTGATGAATCCCTCTCAATGTCTCAGCAGTGAAGAGAAGACAAACAACCTGCTGGATGATTGATGCTGTGCCTGCCAAGGAGGAACTTTAAAGCATGATTATCTCTTACAAAATCTGTGGAAGAAATCCAGTCTGATCCAGTGTGATCCTGCAGTAGCAATAGCGTGAGCTGAGCGGAGATGCAATCTCTGCCCTCTTGCACAATGGAAAGTGCATTAACAAGTGGTTTTCAGCTTTCATCTCTGCCTCCTCCCTACCCACGAGGCTCCCTAGATCTCCATGGCACACTGCTCTTTCACAATGTGTGTTTGCATACCTATGTCAGGCTGCACACAAAAACTTACATTATCACTACTCTTATTTGTTCTTTGAACCTATAATTGCAAAGACTTTCTTAATCCCCTATTTCATTCTTTTTCTTTTCTGAATCATAGACTCTGTTTTCTGTGCAGCTGTTTTCCTTTTGTTTTTCTTCTTGCTCCCCTCAGATGTCCTGACATACATAACCTTTGTCAGATGAGACACATGGCTGGGCTTACTGAGTAATCTCCTGTGTGCCTGCTCAAGCCCTAAAAATCAGCCTTGAGAGATCCTTACCTAAGCATGATGCCATATGGGCAGAAGAGCATTCACCTTTCCTGCAGTTTGATGGTTCATACGAAATTGCAGTGTTCTGCAGTCTTTTAATGGAGTAGGGCCATCAAATGGGTGAGGTGAATAAACCTGTATTTTCTTCCAAATTAAATTTTCAGTCACATGGACATCACAAAGAGTCCTTCATATCAAACAGAATCCCTAAACTGCACATGAACTCCTCAAACTACAGTAGCCAAATTGCAATTCTGCTGTGTGCCAAGTCTGCCTCAAATGGGATGATAGTAATATATATTTAAAATGTATGGCCATTTTAACTTCTACAGGAATATTCAACTTCAAATAGGAACAGTTTCAATAAAATACAATTTAATTTCAATTAATACATCTGGGTCCATAAATCTGCCTTTTACTTATTTCATTTTGTTTTTGTAATTGCAACATATTGAAGCCAAAGGGAAAAAAAATTCTACTCCAGGGCATAATGAATTATTGATTAAGGCAGCTAGATCAGTATGAATTCTTATAGGAAGCCAAAAGTAAATCAGTAAATGAAAGGGTTTTAAATATATACTTAGAAAAAGGGATTTTGGCAAATACTGAAATGAATATTGGACAGAAAAATCTCAAACTGTCTGAATCGCTACCCCTATCTTTCCAGTCAGTCCATGATTTAAATAAATTGCAGTTTAGAGCTAATTATGTGGGAAAATGAATCCAATAAAGAAAACAGCTTGTAGAAGAGCTAACACTGAAAATGTGGCAGCATTTAAACCCTGATCATGTGAAAACATTTGTTATACAGATCAGACAAAAGATTTGTGAAGAATAGGGAGACTGAAATGCTGTTCCTCAATAATAGCATAAAATGAATGTCCACTGAAATCAGTGCTCGTGCATGGATAATTCATACCAGAAAATGAGAGGTTCTCTTTTATCAGGTCTCAAAGGCAATGTGTTGGGATAAAGGGAATTTTTTTTTTGCATGTACCACAGTGGCCATGCAGTACTACACCACTGTATATCATAGTGAACTCACAGAATTACAGAATTGTTAGGGTTGGAAAGGAGCCCTGGAGATCATCTGATCCAACCTCCTGCCAAGGCAGGGTCACCTAGAGTGGGTGACACAGGAAAGTGTCCAGGTGGGTTTTGAACATCTCCAGAGAGGGAGACTCCACAGCCTCCCTGGGCAGCCTGTTCCACTGCTCTACCACCCTCAAATGGAAAGCAGTTCTTCCTCATGTTGAGATGAAACTCCTTGTGATTTAGTTTATGACCATTGGTCTTCATCCTGTCGTTGGGCGCCGCTGAAGACAGTCTGGCATCATCTTCTTGGCACCCACCTTTGAGACATTTATGTGCATTAATGAGATCCTGTCTCAGTCTTCTCTTCTCCAGACTAAACAGGCCCAGCTCCTGCAGCCTCTCATCACAGAGATGGTCTAGACCCCTAATCAACATTTTGGCCTCTTCTGGACCCTCTCCAGTAGCTCCTTGTCTACTTGTACTGAGGCGCCCAGAACTGGACACAGGATGTCACAGATGTGACTTCACTAGGGCCAAGCAGAGGGGCAGGATCACCTTACTTGGCCTGTTGGCTGCACTCTCCCAATGCACCCCAGGGTATCAGTAGCCTTCCTGTCTGCAAGGACACTGACACCTCATGGTACACTTATCATCCACCAAGACTCCCAGGTCCTTCTCTGCAGAGCTGCTTTCCAGCAGGTCAGCCCCCAGCCTATGCTGGCACTTGGGGTTATTCTACTCCACATGCAGGACCCTGCAGCTGCCCTCGTTGAACCGCATTAGGTTTCTCTCCACCCAACTCTGCAGCCTATGAAGGTCCCACTGAATGGCAGTGTAGCCTTCAGGAGGACCAGCCTCTCCCAGCAGTTTGTATCATCAGCAAACCTGCTCAGGGTGCATTCTACCCGTTCACCCAGGTTGTTCATAAACAAGTTGAGTAAGACTGGACCCAGAATTGATCCTTGGGGAGCACCACTGACTACAGGCCTCCAACTGGATTCTGCTCTGCTGATCACAACCCTTTGAGCTCTTCCATTCAGACAGTTCTTGATCCACCTCACCGTCTATTCATCTAACCCACATTTCCTGAGCTTGCCTATGGGGATATTATGGGAGACAGTGTCAAAAGCCTTGCTGAGGTTGAGGTAGACAACACCCACTGTTCTCCCCTCATCGATCCGTCCTGCCATGTCAATTCATCCTTAAACAAGTGCAATTCCTGTTGCACTCAATACTGCTGCTCATGAACATATTATTTCTCTTGAGCCTTCCTTAAAAAAAAAAAAGGGGGGGAAAAGGAAGTTATTTAATTTCAGAAATTGCCCAATATATTGAATGTTGTTCCATATTCCTCTGATTACAGTGACCTCTTCTGCTCTCTTGTATGTCCTGTTGTTTTCAAAATGTTAAAAAAAAAAAAATTGTGTCGGTCATAATGCTTGAAATGATGGTAAATCAGAAAAAAAAAATCAAAGAAAAGATCCTCAAAATTCCCCAACAATAAACCACTTAATTCATCTGCCTTATGGCCGAACTCTAAGGGAAATTTGTCCCAAGACAGTGTGAAGGACATAATTAAATTTTCTTTTTGCTCCCTTACAGCAGAAATTGTACACCAAGATCCTTCTGTTTGGAAAAAGTGAAATCTGTGATTCTGTGCATAGAGAAATAGGGAAATACTGGTATTTCAGCCAGTAGTCCTATTCAGAAAGCATAATTATGATTTTTTTTAGGAAAATAGGTAAAAAGAAACATATATAAAACCACATAGATTTGTTATGTTTTCTGTAAATGGTCATTATAAAATTAGGCTTAACATAACTGTTTAGAATTTATAAGGGCTGTGAAGTATCACTGAGGACTTCAGGTCAAATTCAGCTGTGAGCTCTTCTTAGTATTTTGATGGCATTAGTGTGTGGAGCCTTTCAGAAGAAATGTCTTCTCAGACAGACACTATCTGTGGATCAATCTGTTTCTCAATCACAGTAGTTAAAATGCTGTCAAATTCGTACAGGGACCATTGAAAATTAATGTCTACTCAAGAGTCTACACGAAAAATATTCAGACTACCAGGAATCTGTAAGCAAATCATTAATATGTCATGATATCTTTTAAGATTAAATGTGCTTCCACTCTGAAAATGGATTCTGTCAAATAACATTTTAGCTTTATGTGCACTCTGGAACTCAACAGTTTTCTAGTTCTTTGATTTATATATACATTAGAAGGATATATGTTTCTTCTGACTTCAAGTGAAAATTCTTCAGTAGGATATGAAATTCAATTTAACTTCTTTCACCTTTTGAAAATTGCAACTGAGGAAACCAGTGGAGGATGTTGTAATCATAGGGAAATTGGAAGAAAAGTAATCCAAATAAGATGAAGTGCCAAACAGAAGAGAATCATATTGAAATGTTATGCTGGAATAAGGTGAAGATTTTCAGGACGGAATATTTTACCTTCAAGACTGGGTGAAAATTATCTTATTTTAGAAGGTGTTGGACCTGAATCTTAGTCCAAAATGCAGTCAGCTGTTTTCTTCAGAACTGGTGGCCCAAAAACTTAGCTTCTCACACCTTTACACATGTCCACATGTGAGGTTTTCTTGTTAGCTTCAATCTGCATTTTCCTAATACAATAAAATTAACATGCTGTTTCCCGTTTATTCTGCTCAAAGTGTTTGTTTTTCAGAAAAGTGTTCTTTAAACATCCTATTTTTTCAGCAATGAGAAACCAACTTATGCGTAGAGTTTGTAAGCTCTCGGTTTATCTTCTAAGCTTTAATCAAATAATTATGGCCTCTAGGAAAACACAACATAGTTAAATTTCCTTTGCATAGATGAGAGTGTAACAGGCATCCCTAGGGATCATGAACAAATTAATAAAAGCAAAACAACAACTAAACGTTGCTCTGTTTGTGAATGAAAGGAATTTCATTTAGCATAGATGAGCAATGAGCAGAAGGAAATTTAATGATGTAAAGGAACACTTATCTCCAAGAAGTTATGCAAGTGTAGCAATAAGGAAACAACATTTTAAAAATAAGTTAAAACTTCATCCTGCCTTACACCTTTATATATCAAGTGACAATGATAATTCACAGCATTAAACCCAATACTCTGATAGATAAGATACAATACATGTAAGAGAATCACACCATACATCCTCTCAGGCAAATTAAATTCTGAGAATGAGACCAATAAAAGGCAAGAAGATATTAACATAACCCTGTAAAATTAAGGGAGAAAAAGCTATTCACCACATACATAAGAGAAATAATGTAAAGAATATCCCTTTAAGTCTGTGTTATGAACAGTCAAATACCTGAAACAATCTCCTGTTATTTCTGAGAGTTTCTAGGAAGAGCTATCTGAACTATTTTGCCATTGAAATAGGGCTAATCAGTTGATATTTTAATTTGAATGACATTTTATATTTTACCCAGGCAGCTTACCATTTTCTATTTAAAAATGCTGTTTCTGCCCATTGGTGTGTGGTAAGGATGTTTATCTCCCAAATTCTGAGTTATGTGTTAAAGCCATAAAATTGAAGGGTAGCTCTTTTTATCACTCCCATACACATAACTGTTGTTTGGCTTACATATTATTTTCCATGCTACTGGACAATGCTTTTGAAGCTTCTTTTCTCCTTCCCATTCCCTAACTTTAAAGGAGTATCTGCCTGTGTGCCAAGCAGCAGCAGCAATCACTGCTGGCACTCACCTGACCCCATGGAAAATCTCTGGTGGCTGTGTTGGGGCCAGCTGTTGGGATCAGGGTACCACCAGCCTGGGGTACCCCCGCCTCAAGGCAGCCCAGGAGCTGTGGGTGTTCTGCCTGTGTCCCACAGCACATACTCAGGAGGGAGGCAAGGAGGGATCTGTTCCAGCAAGCTTTGGGTCATTTGGTTTCCATTCCTCCCCCCACAGAGCTTAAGGGCAGTTAGTTTGTCTGAGGTCATGAAGTGACAGTCACAGAACAAAGATGTAAGAAACTAAGAGATTCACATGGGGGAAAAGTGCAGAATTCACAGAGAAAGTCACCATCCTCATAAAATTTCTTCTGCCTCATGATGTTCAGCTGGTAAATCATGGCACTCCTCTGCAGGGAGAGCTTTACTGATGAGGCAGTTCTTGAAATTTGTGGAGATTTCCAGCAAAAGTCTTCACACTTAGCAGTAGGAATGGATTTTTGGGAGGTTATGTTGTTCACTCGATATTCTATATTTTGGGATCTACCAATATAAGCTATTTTTGAGAAGTTCTGCTAGCTAAGTCTTTCTGTCATAGTAGACATAAACCCTGACAACTTTAAGCAATCATCTACATAACATGTGTACATGGATTTCCCAGGGAGGTGGATCTTCTTGGGAATGCACAGAGCATGCAATCATAGGAAGGACCCTCATTTTTTTCAGATTGAGGTAGAAGTTCCTACTTGCACTTGCCTAGTCAGACTTCACTAATTAGAGCACTAAAGAGGGAGAGTGGTAGAATTTTATTAACAGTTGCCTACTACTTGATACTGTGGGCAAATGACTGGCAAACTCTGCTTGCCAGAAGCAATCTCTGTGCCCAGCAAGTACACAGGCATGATGCAGGTCTGGGGAACAAAAGAGAACCTTTCCAGTGTCTTTCTTCCAAATAGTCTCTTTAGTCTCCATGTGCAGAATCATGTAGCCCATGTAAGGAAGATGTCCATATTTATTCAGGAACTGTGCTTTCAGAGCTGTGCTTTCAATTCTCCATTTTCAATTTTTCTTTCCTGAAGAGGTTGCTTCTTCAGTTCCAAGTCAACAAGTCCCAGAACACGTTTTCACTCAGAGTTCCATACACTAGATGGTCAAGAGTGCTTTTGGAGCTCTGCTTGCGTGTTGATCAGGCAGGGTTATCTCACAGGGAGCAATACATAATTTATGGCTGCTAACACTCTCTTAATACTATAAAGGTTCTCTGTCCTTATGAGTAAGATGTATTCCTGAAGTTATTATGTTCCTAGAATTGGAACGTGTTAATCTCTCCTCTGCTATCAATGGAAAAATCTCCTTGACAAGTTTTCCAGCTGCCTGTGCCTGTGGTCTCTCAGCTGCAGCTAATTGCTGCCAGTTACACAGGCAAGAATAAAATGATGATTTCCCCTTGTCAGAAATTTCTGAACCACAAACCACAAATATGAGCAGAATGAGCAGCTTCTAGCTTATGATACTGCATCTCCCAGAAAAAAAAAAATTAAAAATGTGGTTGATGTACAGATTGTTGTTGCTGCTTACCTCTATGCCCAGTGCCTTGAGTGCTCTGCGCTGTCACTTCCATCTTTTCTCCCGACCCTTGATTCCTCCCATTGCAGTGTTGGGTCTGTCACTGGTAATTACCCATCATTTGAGCACTGACACGTAACTACGGGCAGAGGACACCTGATCTGTCATTGTGCTTGCTGATGAAATGTAGTGGTGTTGTACATATCACAAAACTGCCAGATAAAGTCCAGACAGCTTGTTCTGTGCTAGGGCTGTTAGCAAGCTGAATGTGAATAAAAGAAGAGAGAAATACATTTTAAAAGGGCACAGTTAATTATTCAAGGATTTTTTAAATTTTTTTTTTTTACTGATGAAAGCATTGTAAATTATTTTTTTTAATATTTTGGAATAAATCCCAGAAAACACAAATTCAGACTTGATCTTCAGAAGTTTTGGGAAGCTACTTAACCAGATAATGAGTAGGAACCATAACATATATCTTCTCTGACCCTGTACATCTAAAGGAATACATAAATCAAGGTCAGAACAAACCATACAGGCACTATAGATTGAATAATTAATATTTATGATGTAATATCCATCTTTTTGTGGTTATTCTACATAAAAAAGGTTTGATTTGTTGAATATATCACTCCATTGATTATTTATTAGGTTTTAATTACAATTGTAACCTCCACAACATCAAGTGAAAATATACATATATATTCATATTACTCTGCTCTGATTTTTGTTTAAGTTCTCAAATATTTCTCAAATTTCTTCCGTTTAGCTGATAACATTACGGAATGCCTTATTGATTGTGGCTTGCCATCATTTTCATAAAAGCATAATCCTATTGATGTCATAACTTATTTCTGAGGTTGTTAGACATCATGCCCTGGATTAGAAACGTCTTTAATTTAAGTAGCAAGAACACAGACTGCCATAAAAATCTCAAAACAGCAAATCTAACTTAATTTGTTGTGACAGAAAGTGAAGATGAAGGAATTAAAACTGCAATGACTCTAATTTGAACTGTTGTAAATGTTCCGGCTGATGTGGGTTGAATTTGAATTACATAAAATCAAATTAATTTCTTTCATAGTCTTTTCTGAGATCTATAACTTTCAATGTATGTAAGCAGTTTGGTGAAAAGACTGGGATAATAGCAGTGTATTTGAAAAAACAAACAAGAAGGCAGATATAGCTTAAGAGAAATACAGTCTTTGTAGACTAAGTTATTGGTAAATAAGTCTTGCAAGGTCATTCAGCCACCCATGCCAGGAACAATAAATCTCTGCCTCTGGGACTCTGTAGGGTAGAGACCTCATGGTTTAGCACCAATGCATTGCACTGGTAGCAGTGGTACACACATCTGCCATCACCAACACAGCCTCAGTTTTCTGCAGAGTTTGTCTGTGAAGTAATTTCAAATTAGGTCTTGGAGCACATCAGATGGCTTTATTGTTAAGCATGGTTTGTTGAAATTGTCATTATATCTGATGCAGTGTGGCACACTGAGCGGCAGAAATGAGGAAAACAAGGAAGAAACTGAGTGTCTTTCTCTTAAGTAAAAACATTATAGCTCACTTCTGCATTCCAGGAAAACTCACAGTATGAGCTGATAAATCCTCTGGAGTGTTTATGAATATGTGTACTATTTGCTGCAGGGGCAGAAGGGATTGGCAGGAGTGCTGCAGATGTGATCCTATTTGTTTCCTGCTCACTGGCAACAAACAGCTTTAAAGAGAGCTCTTTCTTTTTAACTCTGGGTGTCTGCTCACATGACTCAGGTGAGCACAGAGGGCTGAGGATTTGTGTTAGGTTGATATGGTGTTTGCTGATTCACATGAGTGGATAACCATGAACAAGGAAGAGCTATCTTTAAAAAGATGAGTGGTTGCACTGTCTAATAAAAACAAGATCCCTTTTTTTTTCATCCCATTACCTTTGCTTTCTACAGCAGTGAAGGTGTAAAGATGAAGATTATCTTACAAATAAAGCAAATAAACTATAGATGTAAACACTGCAAATAGTGGAAAAGGTTGTTACACAATGAAAAATAGAGAATAGGCAGGAATAGGTAGATCAGGGAAGATTCAGCTCTGAACCTGTAGATTTTTTGAATCCTGGTCTGCAACACAGGTATCTCCTTCCATCCCAGTCACCTCAATGCCTCCTATGGTCAAAGGTTAGTCAGACTATTTCTCTCCATTGGCTATAATGGGAAAGTAATCTTAATTATGAAAACTCTAAATTACTGTAAAGTAATGGACAATCATCACCTATTAACTCTTTATTAGCATCTACAACAAATTAAAGAAATCCTGCTAACAGTGGGTGGAAATTTGATTATATCTTTACTTAACAGCATGCAGCAGGCATACTTATAGAAACATCATTCTCTGGTATCACAGTTAAGTCATACTTAACATTTGGATTCACTTGGTTTTCAATGTAATAAAAATGGTCATAACAAACTCTGGTATGCTTGTGGTATTAACCCCCATTCCCAAAGGTACTCTGTCATTCAGCAATACTGAAAATTCACTTAACACTTAAAATAAGATGGGCCCATGTAAATCTGTACTGAATTATAAACTGTAATATAAAACAATGTCACAAGGCAATTTCCATGCTTTCAAGGAAAAGAGAACAGCCTAATTTCCTAATTCATTACATGCTGCTGCACTCCAGCTGATACACGTGTTACTGAAATTACTCCATATTTATCTTTAGTAGTCAAATGCTTTGTAAGAAATCTTGATGGAAACCTGCTTACTGTGCTGCTTTGTCTTTCCTAGCTTTTTACTTTTCCCTTTAGTAATCTTCACCTTTTGCCCTGTAATCATCAAAGGTTTTCCCACTCTTTGTAGCTCATCAGAATGGATAATTAATGTAAGTGAAAGGCTATGTTAACATAGCAACTGGTAAACAAGTGTGTTTCCTAAGGGGAATGGAGCACCTTATATTCATGGATGCCCATGGCTGAAAAGGAATGACAAAAGTCAGAGGGCTCACAAAAACTTAGAAAGTTTTATTAGTAAAGTAAATACTTGTCATGGAAATTGGTATAATTTAGTCCCTTATCTTCTACTATGAACACACAGCAGTGGATTTTGAATGAGGGGAAGCATGAAAGAGAAGAAAGAGAGAGAAATTAAAGAGAAAGAAAGAAAGAATATACATCAGTCCTGGATCCAGTGTCAATCCAGGTGATGGAGTGTTCAGGGTCCTGGAGATATCCCTTGGACTTTGTGGGGCTACCTTCTTGCTTATAAGTTTCCCATGCAGGAGATAGGTTTCTTGCTCTCTATGCGAATTAGTTATCATGTGCAGGTTGTTCTTCTAGACATTTCTGGAAATGTGTCAGAGGAGTTTTGGGATCATTGATGGTCTCGATCCCCCTGTAGCCACTTCTTGACCTCATTTCTGTGCTTGCACTGTACTGTGGTTATCTCCAGGGGCCAGAATGAGGACGTTTGTCCCAGAAAAGCGCTGCCCTCCCTCTGTATGGCCCCTTCTTCAACCACATCCTGTTCTTTCTCACAGGGTATTGTTATCAACAATCCTTGCTTGGCTCCACAGCTATCTGGCTGTCAATGTTTGAGACACACACATTTGGTCCCTTTTGTTCTAGGCTTTTATGAGGAAATAGCTGTGCTGCCTTTTTCAACCTAGAAATGAAACAACGCACACTTTCGAGACAATATAAATATAGAAGGTAATAAAAAAATGGATCTTTATTGGAGCTCTGGGGGCAGTTATGGAACAAAAGCCCACCTCCACAGGGTGAATACAGTTTTATAAGTATGGCAAATTGTTATAATTGACAAATAAGTACCAATTAGGAGGACAAGTGGTGATGCAGTTCCCACCCAGGTCAAGCCCATTCTCTGGAGTGCCCCCTTGGTACTAGCTGTACCTTGTTTATGAAAATGTGTCATGAAGGGCTGTTCTCAACCTTGGTAGCCAGCAAGAGCCAAGGCAGGACCGGGGTCCTGGAATTTGTTTTCTCTTTCTGCCTAGGGAAAGGGCATGGAAAATTACTGGGAAAACTAGCCTTAATACAATAGGCTACAAAGAATACAGAGAATATATAAGAATAAAAGGGCAAAAACCAAAATGGCATCAGCTGGTTCAACTTGGCTTTCTCTGCACAATATTGTATTGTGCTAGAGATACAGAGATATCCCTTCCCAGTCTGCTAATCTGAAATTTTTTTCCTTAACATTGAAGAAGAAAAAAAATACTTCCTGTGACAAATACAGTTTGCTATCAATTTTATCAGAATCATTCATGACTGTACAAAGCAGAAACCTGCACCATGTCACAATATTTGAGGTACACCTCTTCAGCAACTATAGAGTTACTGTCAGGATCCAGTTCAAAGCATTGCTGGTGAATAAAAAAATCTAAACTCCTCTTCAAGTTTATTCTGACCTGTTTTAAGTATAAGAACACCTACAAGTACTTATCTTCAGTATTTTAGATGCACCTCTGTCTCAGGGCAGCAGAATTACTTTAATTGAGAGCACCTGCCTATTGTTCATGCTGCCATGGTGACACAGCAGTTACAGAAATTAGTAAAATGTGATCATTTCCCTCTATTCTACATTTTCCTTTGCCTTGTTCCACTTACTCTGTGGCATAAGTGTACCACATTTTCTCCTGCAGTGGTTTGTTTTGCTGCACTTGAGTACAAGACAGGATGTACCCAGCGACTTCCATCGAGACCCCCCCCCACCCGATAAATGTTGCATGTACTCCAGCACCTGAACTCCAGGGAAAATGCTGGTGAATATTTATTTTGTTTTCCAGTTACTTAGCTAAACAGTGGTCTAGCCAAATCAAGTGTCTATATTTCTCACTCATTTCTGTATGAGTTTCACTAAAATAAAGAATGCACAAGAAAGCCTCTCTTCAACAGAGGTTGAAACATGACTTTTCCCTTATATCTATGAAAAATGTAAGCTATTATGAAAAGTCTTGATTGAGGGGTCTCTTTTTTTTTTTTTTAATGTATATATGATGATTATAAGCATATTTTAGAAAGGGTGTGTCATGTAACCTGGAATAGCTGCTCAAACTAATTTTTCCCTGTTTCATTCAATTTACTTGAATTAGCTAACAAACAATTCAATTGCAGTTTCATTAAAATAATAACTTTGAGACTAAGTTTTTAAAACCCTTTTTTATTTGGTGAAAATGGCAATTTGATGTTTCTGCACGACATGTTGATTCACTTTTTTCACTGCAAAGCTACGTCAACTGCAGAGAGAAAAAAGAATAAATTATTGGAAGAAGTTAATCTGTATATGTGATACTAAGAAGGCTAAAGGTAGCCTCTCTTTTCCATAGTTTGTAGTGACTTGTCAAACTCTAGTAGTCTGTCTTTAGGACATAGTATTAATTATTCTCAGAATAGTCCTAAGGCTTCTCTTTTTCTATTACATTTGATCATTCCAACCCGGGTTCTTCCTGGCCTCAGCAGACTGTTGTGGTTGTGGCTTTGCCCTGTAACTTCAAATAAAGCAGTATCACTTACACTGGTTCTCAGCTGTGTAAGAAGGAAATTTGCCAGGTGCACTAGCAAGGGGTTTTGGCTGAAGATGGGCTACACTGTGAAAAATAAAACAGCAATATTGATACAAAAGAGAAGAAAAACTGTGAAAGAAAATATAATCTTGATGTTGAACAAACAGCTGTGTGCAGATCACAATATGGAACATGAGTAAAATTGAAAGGTTCTGAGTTCTACACAAGAAGCTGGTTCTAGAAATGAAAAACTTCGTTGAGAAAAAATAGATGTCAGTTGAGTTCTAAGTTCTGTCATTGATTTCTACAGCTAGTTGTTTAGACTCAAAAAGAACATACACAGCAAATCCAGGATTTGCTGAATCCAGTCAGGTTTTAGTGCCTAAATTCCAAACAACATGAAAAGTGTGGTGCTCTGGGTCTATCCACATCTGGAGTTATATTAATCTATCTCATTTATCCTGGAAAGTAGAGTTTCACTTCTGCATCCACTAAAAAAAAGAAAGCTCTACATTCCCTGTGTAAGCCAGTTCAGGCAAGAACACAAATCAACAATACCAGAAAGACAGGGTGCAAGAACAGGTATGACTCAAAGTTGGAGGTTAAAACCCTCACAGGGAGAATCTGACATTCCACCTTTGGAATAATGTCTGTCTCCATATTGTGCAGTGAACACTTTAATAGAGCAAAAACAATATCAGCCACAGGAAGTAGGGACAGTCTCTACCTTTTTACTCCACCAGGTGAAAGCCCTGGGCATAAGGTTGTAGAATTTTCCAACTTTAAATGACCCCATTAATTTTGCATTGTTTTCTGTCCAGAAGCAGAATTTCTGCAGGAGTGATACCCGTTCTCTTTCAACTTTTCACCAGGTTTCAAAGATTAACCAATTCTAAACTGCTCGCCTACTCCCTGACAGCAATGTGAATTTTTATACTTCTACTGTGGTTGCATCTTCTGCAGAACATTTATTTTGCCGTCTCAGTCTGTAGCATGATTGCCAGATAGTTACAACAGTCTAGTAATCTGAAAATTTAGTATCGTGATTGATCAGTAGGATGTAACATGATGGACAGCCTCTAAGGTAACAGTTAAAGTTTCACAGCTTGACAATGTCAGGTACTGTAGACTTGAAAAATGCAGCAGTGTCCTCAGCATTGACTCACCCATGAACAGAGCAGAAATGTGACAGACTGACTCTGAGAAAAAGATTTGGTGCAAAGCAGAACAACTTTCTGAAAAAATAGAGAAAAGGAAAACTTGAGATCATGATTTGGAACAAGTAGAGTAATGGGAAATGGAACACAAAATCTCACAGTTCCCTGCAAGTAATGTTAATATTGCACCATTTTTTGAGACATGGAGCCCAGTGAGGAACAAGGGATGACTTTCTACCACACAGTAAACTGTATCTTCTAAGCTTGTGTGACTTCTATGATTGTGTACTGCCCAGGTGGAAGACAATGTTCTGAAGACAGATATTTTCAAAGAATATAAATATTAAATAGATATACTCAGAAAAAATAAGCCAAAAATAATGCTGCTATTAAAACTTTCTAGTATAGGCATGGCCTCAAACTGCTTACTGACTTTCCCTCACTATTTCCCCACTATTTTTTTTTCTGAGAGGCATATTTCAAAATATTTCTCCTTTTGTATTTTGAGATAATAGGACTGCAAAATAGATAAGTGTCTCAGCTATGGAAATAAGCCAGAATCCTGGCTTAAAAACATGTGGGGCTATAAATACTACCTTCTGTACAATTTATATCACTGTCACTCTTTCTCCATGAAATCAGAAAGATGCTGGTAATTACAGATCTGCTTGTAACAGCAACTCTACAATCTGATATGAAATATCTGCCTGTGATGCCCTGTGGCCCAACAGCTCTTCTGGAAAGTAACTAGGGATAGGCAGGTAGTGTCAGTGAAAACCTTTGGGTTAAATCATAAAGCAAACAACCAGTTGGTGGCTTTCAGTTTTCATTCTTTTTCTGTTTATGCCTTTTTATTGGTTTGAAAACAAACCAGTGGAAGATTTCAAGTCAGGATTAAAATTTAATAGCAAAAAAAAAAATTAAAATAAGTGAAATAATACAAGGGGGAGGAAAAAAAAAAAAAAAGGACTGACAAAGTCAGATACAACCTGGCACCCTGTTAGGGTGGTGGCAGCAGTCCAGATGAAGTAGTTCAGTTGAAGCAGGGATCCTATGGAAGGTCTGGTCTCCAGCTGAAGGTCCAGTGGTAGCTCTTAGGCAGTTCCAAGGCCAGGTTATATCCAGTTGGGAATGCTTGGCTCCTCCCTCCTGGGCGGAGCATCTCACAATAGGATGAGATAAGTCCCTGAGTCATGCAGTGGTTTCTTGCTGGGCCATTGTCTGTTATCAGGGGTGGGTCATAGCAGGAGATAACAGCTAATGGCCCACAGCTGGTGCTAATAGAATACATCTGTATTGGAATCTAGGATAGCCTTTTTCTTAGAATCTTTATTACTATTACTTTTATTACCATTACTATGGTGTATAAATTCACCCAGCTATGTCTCTGAAATTTGTTTGAGTATCTTGTTGATTGCAGCATCAATAAACAGCATTGTATTAAACTGGAATTCCTGGCTATTTAGGTGTGGGTAACTGTGTCCTTCACTGCATACTTTAGTAGGAGAGTGCCTACCTTTAAACAAGCAAGCCACTAACTGAACTAACCTCTAAACTCTTGCATAATTGAAAATGTATTCAATTTCTGTCATTTTCTGCATGACATTAAAAACTTGAGAAAACAAGATTTGTGAATGACGTCTTTAAAGTGATATATTTTTCATCTCTGATGTAGTGCTCAAAGGCTTGTGCCCAGTTATTGACTATTTTAATTTATAGAGAGGGAGATAAACTGAATGGGTGGATTATGGAGATTAGCTACTTGGATATAACTGAAGCGCTTGTTCTTTGTTTAATGTGATAGTCTCTTTCCTAAAGAATTATGAAAATGACAGCACCTGTACTTGCTGTTTGTTATTAAGCTCATCTGCATTTTTTCAATTACGAAACAACTCATCCTAGAAACCCAAGGGAATGTGAATTATTAACTGAGCTAAGACACACTTGTACTAAAATCTTTTGGGAAATCACAAGATTAATATCAGCTATGCAGTGAATATGCCTTTTGAGTTTCATTCAGAAAAGACAGAGACTGCTTCTTATATATAAATACACAATTTACTTATAATATACTCTGGTTTACTGCACGGAATTTTATATACACAGCAAATATTAGTCTATGCAAAACAATTAAATTATCTCTAAAAATAATCTCTAAATATTAGTAGACACTATAATACAGAAATAATACTTTATTATATATGGAAGATGCTTTAGACTGTTAAAATAATAAATAGACAATTTAAACCCAAAAATGTTATATATGGAAAGCACTGGCTTTTGACTGTGATGATTGTTTTTCAGAAATATTGAATTATATGTATAAATTTGAAGTAACCAAGACTAACACTAATAGGTTAAGATTGTACAATGCATTGCACTGTTCCACTGTGATGTTATGTTTCTCACCAAATTTCAGTGGATAAAACCGTGATGTCATAAAATCATAGGAGATTTATTTTCATTAAAAACATGTTGTAATTAAACAGAAAATTAACTTGTACAGCCTGATCTTTTGCAACTTCATATTTGGACAAAAAAAATCTACACAATCTTGTATTTAAAAAAAATAATTTTTAAGAAAATGTGTTTAGCAGGAAGCTTGATGGCATTTGTTTACTAAGATCCCTAATTAGCAGTACTAGAAAATAACCAGTCCCTAACCTACAGTTTCTTATTATCACTTCTTCAATATTGCATGCTATTAACTGAATCTGTGCCTTGAGCTTCAGCAGGTTTTACTTTCTGTGTTGCTGATGATGTCGTTCCTGGAGAAGTTTCTTGAGATAGAGCCACTGGCAGAACAGGCAATGCTGCTTTATAATAAAGTCTGCCAGACCCTGAAGACTTAAACCCTGCCTACAGAAAATCAGTCCAGTTCTGAAAAGGACCATGACCAGCCTCAGTTGTGACTAGGAGGAGAGAAAGGTGTTCTCCATGTTTATATTGTATTACCTGGACTATAGGTAACACACCAAGCTGTAAAAATGGGAGCTGAAGAGAGGAAATGCCATAACATTTCCTCTTTGCCTGTAAATTTATACCTGTGTGACTGGAGGCAGAGACAATGGTAGGTGGAAAGAAAGCAGGTAAGAAAGAATTCATCCCTAGGAGATTCACCTTTCAAATATTCATGGAAAGAAGACACTCACCTTCTCTTACTTCAGTCTCCTAAATTTTCGATAGGACTATATGGAAGTTAATTACCCTTGAATTCAATATGGTCCTTTGACTTTGTACAATGTACATTTCTTTGCAGAGACTTACTTGGCTGTTTACTCCCCTTGCTCCCTTTAAATCCTGCTAATTTCTATACATTTTCCTGCCATAATGCATGCCTCTTTCTATGAAATTCATTGGAGCTGGACTGTGCCATGCAAGTCTCTGGTTTTCATTTTAACCTTTCACAATGCTACAAAATAATTCCTTCCATTAAGTGAGAATAGATGCAATGTTTAGTGAAGGACAGATTACTGACTAATGTTAAAAAGCACAGTACAAACAAAGGGTATTTAAACACTGATTTATTTTGATTTCTGCAGCATAATTCCTGTGAGGAACTACCTTTATGTAAGTGGATTCCTACTACTATAATTTTCCCAACATATATATATATATATATATTGCATTGACCTCCTATCACTGTCTATAAGATTTTCCCTGAATGCAGCTCAAACCATTCTTTCTCTTCCAACTACTCATTACTTTTCTGATATTGCAGGAAAGACCAATGCAGTGTAGAAAGCAGAGCAGATAAAAATAACATGCAGCTCTTTCTCTGATGACTTGCTGTGTTTATAATTGCAAGGAATCAAGTTTCTGATGCAACCCACAACTGAAGAAGGCAGTAGGACCTTGTAATCTTTTGAGTATCAGTAATGTTTTTGAATGTGTCAAATGCCATAGTATGCTGCCTTCCCTGGTTTTGGTTTGTGTGACGCTCACCCATCCCATTGTGAACCTTTGCATATGCTGTATGAAACGCTGTGGAAGTATAACGAAAACTCCTTCTATTCTGATTATACTAGAGATTTCAAATATATAAATGTATAGGTGATGTACAAGAGAAAACCAAGAGGGGTGATTAGATAATCTACTGTATCACATATTTCTGTATATAAAGTATATGAATATTAAACCCTTACCAAATAACAGCTTGCCTAATTAGGAAAAAAAAATCATCTCCTCCTCTATTGTTTCAATTAAAGAAGCTATTTTTCATTTCCCTTCTGAAACCATCTTGCATGAAATGATTGGAGTAGAATGCCAGCTGCGTTGGTCTCCTGAGAAAATCCATGGAGATTTTACCAGCATGAGACGCAATCGTTCTTCTGCAGGTGCCATAACTACTGAAACCCTTCATTAGTATTTCTAAAGTGTTCCAATTATACAGTGTCACTTCCAGTTATTAAAACTTCTCCTCGTTTCAACTTTTCAATAAGGGTTTGTTGGTTGGGAGTTTTTTGTGTTCCCAGGCAGGGATTGGGTTGCAGAGAAAATGGGATTAATTGATTTGTGAAATGGGTGGTGACTGATGAGATATGAGACTTTAAGTAAAACCTAGGTAAGCTATTTATATTCTTACCTGAGTGTCTTATCTGTTATTTAGGCTCTTCCTTGTACCTCAGTTCTTCTCCTTCCAGGGGTAGGACATTTCTTGCAAAATAACCAGACTCCAGTGGGAGCTAGAAGATGTTTCTTGCTCTAAATATCTTGACATAGGAAACATTCCTACTGGTTGAGATTGTGGTTACAGCTGAGAAGCCAGGCCTCCCAAATCGTGGAGCAGGGCTCTTCGCAGTATACAATGATGTGAAAAGCGTACATCCTCTTCCCAGGAGGTGACATGAGACAAGAGATTGTGCTTTGAGTCATGAATAATCCTAAAAAAGTATGAAAACTTAGTCCCAGAACCAGATACCCACCTGAGAATTCCATTGCGTACTTGCTTAGCTCATGAAAAAAACCCCAATTCTTCTGGGTAGAGTGCAAATGCAATGTTTCAATTGCATAGGCAATGCTTTGGTATCTCAGGCAGGTTTCAAGTACACCCTGGTGAGGTAAGTGGAATACTTGGAATCACTGAGGTGTGTGAGTTTCATTCACATGCCTCTGGAAGCTGTTAAGTGCTCTTTGGACCTTGGCCCAACTGCTCCACACAGCACAGAAGTGAAATAAAATTAAATTGCTCACTGTAAATTGTTTGCTAAGATTAGGTTTAGGAAATGTCACTAAACTTAAGCCACAAGAGGAGAGGTACATTATAAAAAGAGAATTTTTTACTAAAAGGGAAATTTTCATAGAAAGGGAAATTTTCATCAAAATGGCAGTTTTATAAATTATACCCTTAAGAGGCTGCAGGCTTTTATATGCACTTTCATGTTTAGTGCTTAGTTTGGCCCCTGCCCTTCAAGCAGCATTATACCAAATTTTTCTGGGCAGTCTCTGCTGCACTTTTCTCATCTGTTTAGCCATCTGGCTCCTGTGGTGACATATCCATGGTATATCATAAAAGAGAAGTGCCTGGTCTTTTCTGTGAGCTGCCACATGCAGGGCTAGGGACGCAGCAGAGGAAGGAGCAGTGTGCTGGAAAAGTTTGTGAAACCACTGGGCAACAGTGCTTCTAAAGAGATCGGCTGCAGCTGGAGGAGAGAATTAACTTCCTTGGGAAAAGAACAAAGAAAGGAGCTGACATTTAATCAGCAGGGAAGAGAAAGGGAAGTGAAGTAACTGTGGAAGGGCATGGTTGATATTTCCACTCCCAGTTCTGGCAGCAGGCAATCTCATCTGAACTGTATTCTCATCATTAAAAGGCTGTCCCAGGAAAGCAGAGGTAAAAAATAACTATTATGAAAGATGTTAGCAGGACCCAATTGTGGCTGACTCCAGAATGGATGGGTCCAAAATCTTGATCCTTGAGTACCAAGGAGATGAGGGCTGAACCCAGAGTCCTAGTGCTCACAGGACTCTACCTGCACACATCCCTGAAGTCACGCCTCTCTTTAGCCACAACCCAAGGGTTCTGGAAGTGGTTATGGGCAAAACTGTCCCATGGGATCACTAAAAGGCTCCAAGATAAGATTAACCTTCTGAATGCCCTGGTGGCCCTTTAGACAGACTGGTGCAGCACATGTGATTACTCTCCGGACAAGGCACTTAGAGTCACTTGGGAGCCTTACAGAGTGGGCTGATTTTGGCTGTGTAGAGTTAATTTTCCTCACAGTAGCTGTTATTGGGCTTTGTTTTCAGTTTGGACCAAAAACAGCATTGATAACCAAGGGGTGGTTTAGTTGCTGCTGAGCAGTGCTCACACAGAGCCAAGGTCTTTTCTGCTTCTCACCCCATCCCACCAGCGAGGAGGATGGGGGTGCACAACGAGTTGAAAGGGGACCCCAGCTGATATATGAGGGATACCCCATAACCATATGGCATCATGTTCAGCTCTAAAGAGAGGGGAAATAGGAGGAAGGGGGCAGGTGTTCAGAGTGGTGGCATTTGTCTTCCCAAGCCACTCTTGCATGTGATGGAGCACGGCTTTCCTGGAGATCACTGAACACCTGCCTGCCCATGAGAAGCAGTGAATGAGTTCCTTAGTCTGCTTTGCTTGTGCATGCAGCTTTTGCGTTCCTTATTAAAATGTCTTTATCTCAACCCATGAGTTTTCTCACTTTTACCCTTCTCATTCTCTCCCCATCCCACAAGGCAGGAGTGGGGGAGTGGATGGATGGGACTGAGTTGCTGGCGGGGGTTAAATCACAACAAGAACCAATGGACAGGGCTGTTAGCACCCTTGGTTCCTGGTTAGTGACAAATTTTTCTTCTCAAAGCAAGCTGTCTGTGGGACATATCTAGAGTGCCAGGCAGTAACATCATTCTGAGCTCTCACTGCCATAGGTTCCCAACTTCCCTGCTCAGAGCAGGTCCCCAGTCACAGCACTGACTGCAACTGCAGATGAGTGCACATCACGCTTTACAGTTTCACGGTCTTCAATACTTTCCATTTACAGGTCCTAGATATGGCAAGCTGGGGTATATGAATTTCTAGTTGGTGAATTTAAATCTACTGACACTGGACAATTTTGGGGTATTTTTAATCTATTGTTTGATGAATAATTTAAGTCAGCATGTCTGTATTTATAACTGCTTACTGAACTGGACTAGAGTGCCAATCTGGCTGAAAAGCAACCTGCCTAGAGCAAATCAGTCAGGGCAGCTCCTCATTTTGACTTACCAAGTAACCACATAAACATTTGTGCCAGGACAGTGCCAAAGCTAATTTGTGGACAGAAAGGGGTGGCTGGGTTGCTTTTGTTTGGGTTTTTTCTTCCTGGAGGTGCTGGCTTATGATGATCTAATGGATGTGCTGAACTGCAGCCTCCATTGCCTGCTATGCAGTGCCTTCAGCACAGATCCCAGACTGTTAGGGTTTTTTTAACCACGACATGAAAACTACTGCTCTAGGCTTAAAATAGCAATGGCATGGCCTTGTGCTTAATCTGACTCCCTGTGAGTAAAACATGTCAGGATAAACTGCTCCACTGAGGGTGCTTCTGGTGGATAAGACATTGAGTGAGGACTATTTGGGTCGTATTTAGTGGGCACAGCTGATACTAAAACTGGCAAACACAGTGCCCCTAACAGAAAGAATATTCCCCAAAGCATGATTCTGTGAAGGACTGCCTAGAGACATATGATGCTCATAAAGTACTCTCTTAGTATCATTGCATTGCAGAAAAGAGGGAGCGCTCTGCTGAAAACTGGAGAAGACACCTCAGTTTCATCCAGAGCCACCATAGTGTTTACACAGCCTAGGAGCAGACACAGAGATTGTTCACCATCCCCAGAGATTCTCCTTCCTCAATTTCTGAAAAGAAAATACTATGAAAAATACTTAGCAAGAAGTAAAAGACCTTGATGGAGTAACCATATAGAGAGCTTAACCTTGATAAATTCAGCCATGAAAAAGCAAAATTTACCATCAGCTCCAAAACACCACCATTAGCATGGTACTAAGGGATCATGTGCCCCCCAAAAGACACTTGTACAAGTGGTTAATGGCATAATTCTGCCACCTTTGCTCATTCTGCCTGGTGCTTTGCTCTACCAGTAAACCCATCCCCACAGACTCCAGGGGGCTGCTCACAGAATTAGAAGCCCCTGATTTCCTGATGGGTCAAGTTAGCAGTATCAGGTTTTTAGAAAAGAACATGAGGGAAGAATGCTTCCTCATTTCTGATGCATTTCTCAGTTTGAGAGTGTCAACAGATGGAGTAGGGATTAGTGATAAAATACTGTGGCCTCTTAGCTTATGTAAAAAGGCAGTCTTAGAATGCTGTGGATTTTCTGATGGCTCATTAAATGTACTCATGCAAACTAAAGGATGCTTAGAGTATAAATAAAATGCTCATCTTGAGTGAGTGTTTGCCTTTGATAGATAATGTCAGGGCAATGCATGAATGTTTAGAGAAACATGCATAGAAATGCTGAGAAAGAAATAAAATCTGTTATTCGCTCTTCATGATCTAGCCTGAAACTCTATCTGTTGATGTGTGGCAGGACTTACTGCTGCTCACTCTGTGTTTCACATCCTGCTGAGACTGTCTAATAGCCTTTTGCAGACTGACATATGTTCCCCACCTTGTGTCTGAAGCAGCACTCGTGTGGCTGTGGCTGGCATGGCACAGGGAGCAGAGCCCTGCTCCAGCAGCACAGCAGGGTCCCTGGTGCAGGGGGAGTGCTGCTGCAGCGTGGGGCTGCTCTGTGGCTTGCAGTCTTGGAGAGCTCCTTGCCAGGCTCTCTTACACCAGGGACCAAGCTCAGGTAGCTCCACAGACTGATAACCTCAACCTCTGAGCATGCAGGTAAAATGTCAGATAAAAATCATTGCTTTTACCAGTAAAATATACATGGTGAGGGCCCAGATTCATGGCTAATATTTAGCATTAGGCTTTCCTACCATGATGTTGATGCTGTTCCTCTCCCTCCTTTTCCAGCCCCTAAACGAGGGCGCTGTCTTTGCTTTTCCCCATAGGGCTCTTTGAAACTCCTTTTATGAACCTAAGCCAATGACTAATACTGGTGAAAAATGTCTGGGGAAAGGCAGGATTTTCTGTATTTCAGTAATTTCCTTGATTCAATTCACAGAGGCAAACACATTTGAAATCATTTTGTAAGGAAATAAATCCTTATTATCAAGTTGCAGAAACACTAAGATCATATTGCTCTTAACCAAGTCAACAGCACTCTATACAAACGCTGCCCACTCTTCCCAATGTTAACATTTCCAGATAACTACCCATGGGCAAGCTGATCTCTGTGCAGGAGAACCACTGCTTGCCTGCAACACAGATGCTGAACTGATGGCACCAGGAAGCTTTCTCATGGTTAGAAGTGTTCTTGGAGAGATACTGTAAAGGTGGGAGTCCTACAAGCCTCCGTGGCAGAGGGTTTCATACCTAAAGGATGCCTTACAGGGCTAGGAGCCAGGTAAATTGGGGAGCCCTGTTAACTGAGGGTAAGGCAAGTTCTGTCGCTGCACAAGCAATCAGATCAGCCTGTGTTTGTGACAGTGCCTGGGATCAGTTGCCCAGCAGACACCTCCTGAATTGTAAAACCTCAACAATACTGTGATTTGGTAACTATCTTATATTTTCTGGTTGTTTCCCACTCTTGGGTGCAATAGAAAAGCTGTAGCATTTCGGAAGAATGGAGGAATGTCAATAAAGTTTTCAAATTTATGAAGCCCACTGTTAATTTTTTTTCTGCCTCATGTATACACTCCAATTGAACTCAGTAAGTTCCCTGATTATTCTTTTAAATAAGAGCATTTGATATTTTCCCTGAAGGCTGTGTAACGAGTGTGGCTTTACAATAAGAATGGTGTCATTAATAGATTAATAGCTGCAATAATGTGTATAGAAGCATTAACGGGATGGGTGAACCAATTAGGCAAAATGAATGGATTTTTGCTTTTGTTCACTCACCTTTTGTAACTTGGATTTTTTAATGGTTGGACAGGACACAGGAAAACACAATTCTTAACTCCATTCTCACTGGATTTTCTCTTTCCCAATGACATTTTCATTTCCAGCTCTACTCCGGTTTATCCTCCTTCCACTTAAGATCTATTTCTTCAAAGAAAAGAGAACAAAGAATATTTAAGATATGCTGGTGTTTAGTATGCAAAAGGAATTACCCCACTCAATACTTCTCCCACGATACCTCTACAAACCAAGCAAGTGTATTCTCTTGTTTATGCTTTTATCCTGTGCATTTTAAAGAAATAATGAGGGGAGAGGGGGAAAGCCTGTTTCAAATCACTGCACTGAACAGGTCACTGCTACAGTAATTTCTCAAGGACTGCAGGAACAAGTGTGAAGCAAACCCCCTTCTTGCAAGCAAAATTGTGTTCCTCATGTGTCAGATGCAAGAGTTGAGGACTAAAAGCTGAAGTGATATTATTCAGCTTTCCATGTTGTGCTGAGAAGGAAGAAAAAGCTCATTAGCATCTACAATGCTAAGTATTTACTCAGAATTTTTGTGCTGTGCCCCAGATAAAGTTTACAGATGACTCATTTACTAGAATACTGGGGTTTTGTCCTCTGTCAATTGGCCAATGCCCTTATGACAACAATCAAAGATTTGCACAGATTTTGCCAACTTAACTAGGTTGTCCCCTTTCTAATTTTCCTGAGATCCTCTGCAAAAAAGCTTCTAAACCTCAGGTTGATTTTGCAAATTTGAACCTATCATGCTAGGTCTCATGTATTTCTTAGCCTGCTCATAATCTGCAGGGGAGTAGTTTGCAACTTTGCCAAAGACCCAGCAGAACAGACAAAATTTCTGCGTCTTGAAGGCCAGATAGCACTTGTGAAATGAGTCAACAACTCCTAAATTTTCATACAATGAGATTTTTTTTTAAGAAATTTTGGATTCTATTTATTTTTTATAAAGCATTACTTAGATTGAAGGAGAAAAAATGGGTGTGTTTTGGCTTGTTTGAGCAAGAAAATTAAGGCAGGCAGATTATCACTTACTGGAGCTTTAATAAATGACTACACAGATGACCATATTTACAGAACTACAGCTGAGGAGAAACTCCAGGCTAAAGAGTGATCCTGTGGGAAAGTGGGGTAAAATTGCAATAGCAGGAGGAAGAACTATAATTTGATGTGGGAGAAACAATATTTTGCACAGAAAGTAGCAGTTAGGAACAGAAAAATCTTTAATAATTAAAAGGAAATCTTTTCAGGACAATTTTGCTGAAGTTTCAAAATAAATTAAAAATAAAATTAAATTTAAAAATTAATTAAATTTTTAAAAAATAGGTTAAAAGGCCAAAAAAACCTCTTCTGAACTGGTCTACTAAATCTTTTGGAGACTTATCTCTTTACAAATTAGGTTGCAGCAGCTGGCTGCATTTAAGTTCAAAGTTGATTCTTATTTCCCAATTAGTACTCCAGTCAGGACGTTTCCTTGCATGATCATTTAATTTAGAAGAAAACATGAGCTGCTTTTTTCAGTTAGTTTTGAAAGTATTTATTAAGTATTTAGTATTAAGTATTAAGTATTTATTCCATGACCCAGAAAAACTATCTATGATGTTGCATTTGAGGTTAGCTTAGGAGATGCCACGTGTTTACCCTGGTTCTCTACAAATTCTGTATGAACATCATGTAACTCTGTCCTTGCATGATGCTTTCTCCTGTTCTTCTTCTTTATTTAGTCTTACAGAGTCTATAGCTGCCAAGAAAAAAAATACGTTCAGGCTTTTTACAAACTGTATGAAATCTCACGTGTGAAAATATTACAGAAGTACAAAAATTGTTCCTGGGTGTTAGGAAATCCTTGTGCGTGTGCGTGTGTGGAGATTTAGCAGCTAGTTATGCATATATCTGTCAAGAAAAAGGATACAGTCATGTCCAAATGGACAACTGGAATTACAGGCCATTGCAGAGAGGGAATTTAAGGCTGGGATCTCTGTCATTTCTGGGTAACACACAGGGCTGCCTGCTGCTTCTCTTTGCAGCCAGCAGAGAAAAGCACTGCTTCTGCACACAACCAAGCTGAGCACGTTGATGGGGTGCTTCAAAAGTATCACATACACAGCTGAAAGCCTCTCTTGGATGTCTTGTCAAGTTTCTGCCTGCTTGCCTGTTCATTTTTCAATAGTTCTATCTTGTAATACAATCAAAATGCATTGGTTTCTGAAGGACAGGGGTAACCATGTAGGACTGGGTGCTGGAGGAAAGGGCTCAGTTGAGACTGTGTTCATCAAGCATTTTACACTGAAATATGCTCTTTAGGCAATAAACAAGGTGCTTTTCTTTTCCTTTTTTTTTTCCGGATGTCTCATTTTGTGTACTTCGGTAAGGTATTTTTTAATATAAAATATCTTCACGAGGAATTCAAGTGCATCTCAGGGATCAAGGATGAAACAAAAAGTTTATAGACAGATTTCAGAGATGTGGTTTCCAAAAGACCTGCCATTAACCTGTGCTTACTCTGCATTCCTCAGAAAAGCAGTGTTTTTGAGACAACACCAGGGTCCTGAGGGCACTCCCAGACCCTCACAGCTACCACTGACCATCCCCTGCTCACACCCCACAGCACATTCTGTCCCATTTCCCCCACATGGTGCCCTGAGCCATGGGCCATGGCCCCTCTGCTGGTGCATGGGGACAGCTCAGGTCCCTGTGAAGTTCACACAGGACGGCTCACCAGCAGTTTGGGTTGGTGACATTGTTTGTACTCTGAAAGGTGCACAATTAATCAACTGTAAGAGCTGTCCCCAAAAGTTTCCAGATGGAAAATCTAAGCATAAGAAATAATGAAATAATTTTATGTCTGGTTCTGGAGCATGGACTCCTCTGCAGCTTTTGCTGTAGCTATAATTATATGTGTGTGTGTGTGTCTATATATACATACATACATACATATATATATATATATATATGTATGTATGTATGTATATATGTATACACACACCTGCATGTTATAAGCTATGAATTCTTTTATGTCTAACAGAGTCTGCAAAGGACACCAGCCCATCTGTCAGTAAAGGCACTCATAGACAGCATCTCCTCTTTTAGCAGCCTGTTTTCATGAAATCCAAACAAGCCTGTCTTTTTTCTTTTTCCTTTTCTTTTTCTTTTTTTTTCTTTTTCTTTTTCTTTTTCTTTTTCTTTTTCTTTTTCTTTTTCTTTTTCTTTTTCTTTTTCTTTTTCTTTTTCTTTTTCTTTTTCTTTTTCTTTTTCTTTTTCTTTTTCTTTTTCTTTTTCTTCTTCTTTTTCTTTTCCTTTTCCTTTTCCTTTTCCTTTTTTTTCCTCTTTGCCAAATCTGGCTGCAATTCTCCACACAGCTGATAAGTCACAGCACACATGTGCCTTTCCACAGGTGGCTCTGTCAGCCTGGATTCCTCCTGCTAAGACCATTTCAGCAACAGCTACCATGTAAAAAAAAGATTAGTTCCCTCTAAACCTGAATAAAACTGAGCACTTCTCTCTTTTTTTCCCCACAGCAGAGTTTCCGCCCATCACCTGGACAAAACTGTTTTGACAAAGGGTGCATTTCCAAAGGGAAGGGCAGTTTGAACACTCAGCCATGAAGAAAGTCTGTGAAGCACCACGTGCTGTCGATGAAGGAAGAGGGACAGCCCTTACATCCCAGCTCTGCTGCAGATTCCCATCACAGAAATAATCCTGGCACCTGTAACAGGACCACTGCCATTGCTGCACCTTTGCACTAAAATGCTGGTTACAAGGGGATGGTCTGTGGCTGTGTCACAGTTTGTCAGATACATCCATCTTTTTTGCCATTGCTTGTTTGGAACTGTTTGGTTAGACTGTAAATTTTTTTAGATGTAGATCAATTGCAAGTATTTCTTCAAAACTTTCATATATTTTTTATTCTCATTGAGCATACTCTTTGCAATATCATACTGCATTTAATAAAGTCTAATAAGATGAATTCAAATTCACTTGAACTACATTTACCAACTTTACTCACTACCTTCATTCTCTTTAAGCTATCTTTGAGTGTTTTAATTTCAAGCTATCATTGAGACCTAGGGACCAGAAGGTATTTTCTTATGATTTATAACTGTTATCTGTATAGAATATATGAAAGAGACATTGGATATTAAATAGGAAAAATAAGTATGAAGAGCTGTAGTTAAACTCTTACTGCAACATTTTCCTAGACAAAGAGGATAAAATTGTAATAATATCAGAAATCTTCATTCTAAATTCTTCACAAAGACAGTTGAATTCCCAGGCTGACCAGTGGGTAGACTGCAGCATGACATTTCTGCATTATGAGATTGAAAGTTTCGGGTTAAATGCAAAGATTGATCCTTCACAACAAAACTTCCATGTTCTTTAAAATTTCTTCAGTCCAAAGAGGAAAATTTTCTGCATCATTAAGAAGAAGGGAAAGCTTCATGGCTCTCCTCTGGAATATCTGAAGTCAAGATCTTTTGATATATTGCAAATGAACTTAGTGATCCTTCTGGGTCCCTTCAAACTCAGACTAATCTTTGATTCTGTGATTCTGTGAAATATATGTATGATAATGCACAGGCTGTAAAATCCATTCTGATTTCTGGTACAGGGAAACATATGGTCTTGAACAACTCACAAAGAAAATGAGACGAGACAAGCAGTAAAAAACCATTTACAGCAAAAAAAAAGGAAAACAACAAACAATAATTTGACACACTCCTCCCACCACACATGGCTTTTAAGATGGTTCACAGAACCTTGTCTGTATTTTATTTCCCTGTTTTCTTCTTGTGTGCAGGTCCCAGCTTCCTCTGGGAGAGAAAAAGAAAATATTGTCATAACAAAGGAGATGGGGAAGTTTGGGGACTAGCAAAACAAATCTGAAAATTTTTGATCTATGCGAAATATAGTTCTTCATTTGAGCACTATGCAGCATTTAGATATCTTTATTGAAGACTTTCATAACAGAGCCAAAGCTCAGACATAAATTTTGACTACGTTTTGAATCAGGAATTAGGAGTGACATAATGGATTTTTTGTCCCTTAACAAAAATCTTGAATAAAGAATTTTTGGTAAGGAATGTTATATCTTTTAAAAGTTTGAATATATGTGGCAGAAATAATGCATGTGGTAAACACAAAAGACTGAGTCTTGAAGCAGCCTAGAAAGAAAGGAAATTATAGATAAGGAAGCAAAGGGGAATTATTGATGTACCAGAGCTTCAAGGGGTGACAGACCTGAAAAATTAATATCTGATATCAGTGTCTGACTTACTGCACAGCAAAGCAAGGGAAGATATGCATAATCTGAAATATCCAAGCAGAAGAAGGCAGCAAAGACATGAGAGAACCTCTTCAGTGCCAAATCCCAAATCAGAAATAATGAAGAACTATGACCTTATCAAACTGGAGGAAGTTATGCACCAAAACGTCTTTCTTTCTCAGAGCAGTGAACATGTCTTTAGTGGATTAATAATTAGAGAACACTCTGTAATGTCTACCATTAGGTAGTTATTAAAATAATTTATTACTTTTTAAATGCTTCAGCCTTTCAGTGAAATTACTCCTCTCTCCTCTGAATGTGAAATTTCTGCTTTGTTCCTAAAGATTCATCCCTCATAATACAAGATTTATATGTACCAGATAGTGCAGCTTTAAATACCAAATCTTCCCACTCTGCAGGGCTCTTCAGGGTTAGAAAGAGAGAGGTCAACTAAACCTCTTTTTTAAGGAGATGCATCTCACTAAAACAGGGGCAGGAAAATTAAAAATATTATAAGAAATAGAGGATGTGCACATTAAGTAAAAAAAAAAAGTAACAATATATTACTAGTATATAAGTATTTTAATAAATCAAAACTAGCAAATTTTATACAGACCACACCTCTCATTTGGTAAGAATTAGATAAATTGAAATCAGTGTTCTTTTCTCACTATTCTTTGTAGAAACAGCTCATCTATATATTCTTTGTAGCATGCTGGCACTGTATTATTCTGCTGGTTAATATATGTTCTTTCATCAACAACATTATTAGGGTCACAGGGTTCTGAAATGTCAATTTTTAAAAAATTGTAACAAGCAGAGCTGGGTTTCAGCACTGCCTCATAAGGTGTCTTCGCCTGAAAATATCTGAGGTCTTTGTAAGTTTGTCTTGTTCAGGGTTTCAGGGGCTTTTTGATGTTTGTTTTTTTTAAACACCCACTGTATTACCTTATTATGAAGGGTTTCTTACTTTTTACTTTGTAGGTTTTGTTGTTTTTCAGCTACTCTACTAACAGACTTCATACACCCTTTTTGCACTAAAGACAAACCATTACACATTTTACAACCAAGGCTTTCATTTGGTTCCTTGTTATTATCAAATACCCTGGTGTCTATTGTGGGAACTAACTTTTAGATAGATACCTCACAAACGTAATCATTTTGTAACCATTCCAAGCAGCACAAATAACAAATGCATAAATGCAATCAATGAGAGTCAGCAAAAGAACCTTCTCAAGATGAGGGTTGTATTCTGGGAGAATAGTGCTGTGAAATTCCAGGACACTGGCAGTTACAGCTGAGACAATCTTGTATCAGGAGTATGTTTGGACCATTTTGGTGTTTTATAGTTATTCTTTTAATTTTCCTCTCCCTTAGAAGTCTTGGTAATTGATTTCTTGGTAGCTAATGCACTCATTTCCCTAGGCAAAGAGATCTGAAAATAAAAATAGTTTCCACTTATGTTTCTAAAACCTTTGAAATGTTTTTTTTTTTTTTTTTGAGAGGCGTTGCTGATCTTGAAGTACCTGTTCTGTATAAGTCATATCTGATTAGAGTCAAAGACCTGAATGTGTTTTATTATGGTGATAATTTTGAACATGGGCTTCAACAGAACATACAGCAACATGAGAAGACAGGAATTGTTAACACAACATCTAAAATGATTAGGAATGCTGGGACACAAGGGTGGGTTGTCTTGGCAGAGGAAGTATGATAATAGAAGGCACTTCTTAGTTAGTTAGTTACTGTTGGTCACTCAAATATCAACTTTGAGTTTGAATTTATTTAGAATTATTAATGAAATTGACCAGAAAAGCAGGACTATCTTAACAGGAACTGCTACTAACACAGGGTTGGAGTATATTAATGCATGTGAGGAGATAGAGTAAGTTATGTGCAATTCCCTGGGAACTGTGGGAACAGCATAGAAGATCATGCATGTAGGAGCTAGAATAAGTTTAGTTATAAACCAGGAGCTCCTCATTTAGAAGGCTGTCTGGGAAAGGAATATTTTGATATATTATTTGTCCATGCAAATGACTGTGAAGAACTCATGAAATGTGACCATGAAAGAGTCAAAAGTCACCAGGTAACATTTTTCTAGTAGAGTAAGAAGGAGGAAGAAGCATCAATGCCTCTGCAGCAGGGCAATATCACATATAGCAGTATGTATTTTCCTGAAAAGGAGAATAGAGAACTGAAAATTCATCCACTCCCAAGCTGCTGTCAATACAATTTTCTAATTGAGATGAGCTATGAAGTGCAGCAACAGAACGACTTTTATGATCCAATATTTATGATCCAATACTGAAGCTAGATTCAAAAAGAAGCCTCTGTAGTTGACAGTTACTCTTAAAAAGTAAAACATGTGGCCAGGTGTTTACAGAGTGTTGCAGGCAATGGTGGAAAATAGGACACAAAACTTTTATTAAATAGTACATATGGCATGGGATTCCTGTTAAATCTTGGCTTGATATTTGAATTAGTCAACTTCTTTCTAGTAGTGATTGTTCTTTGGTTGTTAATTAGGCTGCTTTCTTGGCTTGCAAGGGCTTGTACATAAGCTGTAGTGTGTGGTGTGGTGTGGTGTGGTGTAGAGATCTGAGCTCTCAGAGATCAAAGTGGGGAAGCCACAGGAGACAGCGCAGCGTCGCTCAGAGCCTGGTCCAAACAGCCCTGCCCTGGCCCTTCTGCCCAGCTGGCTCTGCTCCCTGCACAGCAGGCACTCAGCTACCTCTGCACCTCTGCTGGGCATCTTACCAATTAGAACTTGCAAACAGCAAATTCCCTCTCTCAGCTAGCCCTGAGTATTTACATGGTTGGAGCTCTCTGAATAGTTTTCTTTAGGAACTGGAATGCCTTTATGTTATCGTTGGGTCTGGCAGAGGAGAAAGATGCCCTGAGGGATAATGGATAACTTGTGTTATGAAAAACTGCAAAGGAAGGAGGATGAAGAGTGAAGAAAAGATAGTCATTGGTGCTCATATAGTTCCAGAGAATTCTCACTGGGTGATACTAAGAATATATAATGAATGACATGGCAAGTCACTGTGCTTTAATGAAATAACCAACAACAGCTTTCTGATTGCCTCACTGTCTTTGATGAAGATCTTCTGAGTTCCCTTCAGTGGTAAACTCCATGTTCTACAGAAGGTCTCACCCCTTCTGGTGAGTGTTAGCTGCTCAAAATGAGAAATCAGAGTCAACACATTTCTTTTTTCCTTAGGAGATACTGAGTTTGACAGGCATCAATGTTCGTTTTCAGAATCTGAATTGCTTGCACTTCTTGGATGGTTGGGATAAAATATGTGCTGAGATGTACTCCAGCTGTTCAAGAAATGATCCTTTTTATTGTTTTATTTGTAAGGAGAATGCAATCACTTAAAAAAAATACCCAACAACAACAAGACAAATCATTCAATACAGAATTTTAATTAATAAACAATGGTTTTAATATAGACTGATATAATCTCACTCTGTCTTAGCTTTTATACATTACAAAAAATAAACTCAAATTATCTTTAAAATTAGGTTTAAAAACCCCTGCACATCTCTGTGGAAAAACTGGAAGGTGAACAGAATGTGTTTCATCCTGTTGCAAATAAGCCACTGTACCTGCATTTCAGATCTCAACAGAATTCTGTCTTCCTGTAGTTTAATATGTTTCTAAAAATATATATTTTCATGGATCATCGATTTCCAATTCCCTTCCTTTGACTGTGAAGAAGTAAGGAAAACTATTTTCCAGAAAAATCTTGTTTTGATCTAGGAGCCCTTTTTGGCTTTGGGCATGAAAAAAAAATATGTTTTTTTATCTCTACTCATTTTCCCCCTTGTCACACGAGGGATTTTCAAGTTCTGTCTGACTCATTATGCTTCCAAGAGATGGGGTCCTGTCTTCCTCAAACTTGCAGCACAATAGCAAATGTACCACCCTTCCAGCCTCAGATGAAATGGAACAAAGGCATGGATGTCTTTGCCAACAGGCTCAGTGAACTTTCAAATATGACATTTCCAGGGACAAATCATAATCAGCAGAGCTAGACCACTTACATCTAGATGTCCTCTGGAGAAAGTCTGGAGGGTGTTTCTCAGCTGTCTGTGTGGGATTGAGTCACTGCATTACTCTAAGGGCAATCTATCCACATAGACTGTAGACGTTTTTGGGATACAGGCAGAACCAGAGGGAAGGAGACAGCGGTTTGAAACAATGAGTGAGAAACCTGTCACTCTGTGGGGATATTAATTTCATTAATTTCCTTTGAAGTATTTGGTTAGGAAAATCAAATTAATTAACACATGAGGAAATCAATTTAATACAGTTCACTTCATTATGTACTGTGAAAATAAAAAATCCTACTTGACACATGCCTATGAAATCACTTAGATTATAACCCAATTTACCTCCATGGAAAAAAGATCAAACCCTACATGTTTCTATTAATGATGGTTGTTTCAGTCCTGCTATGCTCAGAGAGGTTTCCCATTTCCAGAAATCCTAATTTACATTTATTTTGCTGTAATTTATATCACCAGAGAGAAAAGCTGTAACTGCCTTTAGGAGATACAGGGAACAGAACTGGCACTAGAAGAAGGACATGAATGCAAGATGTGCCAAAATGATAAGATTTTAACTTTAAGCTATTACAATAAATGATAAATTCTAAAAATACAACTATGAATATTAGGTCTTAATTTTTTGCTGGTATTGCCTCTTCTTTTTCAGACTAGTGCTGACAGTTGAAATAAGTTTTGAAGAAATGAATCAGTGGGCAAAAGTGGAGATGGAAATTGGAGGGCAGCATGTATTCACTTACCTCATAGATCAGGAATTATATAAGTATTCACCAATTATGACCATCCTGTTCATGCTTTTCACTGGTAAAGTATACAAAATGTATTGGTGAATCGATGTGTCTGTATCTATACCTACCAGAAAAGATAATTACTTCATCATTGAACTACAGCTGTTTTGGCTTCATTACCAATATAACAGAATTTTGTCATTTTGTTATTCTTATGAAAGCTTTTGAGATGGAAATGGGCAACAATGTGAAACATCACAGAAAATCTGATGTATGCAAATTCAATTATTTAGATTGGAATCTGGCAAGACAGCATAAGACCATATACACAAACATAACTCTATCCAAAGAACAATAACTGAATTTTGGAAAAGTGTTAGCTGCAGAAGAAGCTTTTGAAGCTATGACTAAACCATTCAGGCTCTATTCTCACGGTTTACAATTTTGTCTTAAAATCTGACTTATTTCTAACCTAATTATATATTAAAATTTTTTTCATTAAATGATGTGCTTTTTGCCATTGCATTCACAAACCTTTTCCTACATTTATTTACTATTCAGCAAAGAAGCGAACTAAGATTAAGTAAGCTGAAAAAAGCTTGACAAATGCCACTTCAGTGAAATCTAGAAACAAAGAGCTGAAACTTTCCAGAGAATAATTTGTAGTGGGTGAGGTCTTACTCTTCCAGAGCTGTGCCAGTATAAAATGAATGAAAACTTACTGTTTGGTGTGTCCTTTTGTGGGCTCCTCCATAGAGACATCCACATACTGGGGAGAGTCAACAAAGGACTACCAAGGTGATTAGGAGACTGGAACACCTTCCCTATAAGGAATGACTGAGAGAGCTGGAACTGCTCAGCCTGGTGGAAAAAAGGCTCAGAGGAAAACTTAAGGAAATTAATACCTAAAGGAAAGGTGCAAAGGGAACAGAGCAGGCCTTTTCAGAGTGGTGTCCCATGGCAGGACCAGAGGCAACAGGCACTAACTGAAACATGGCAGGTTCTCTCTGAACATCAGGAAACACTTGTTTACTGTCTGGGTCTCCTTCCTTCAAGACATTAAAAAACTGTCTGGAACCAGTCCTGAGAAATTGGGTCCTGCATGAAGAGAGGGATTGGACAAGATGGCCTCCAGAGGTGCCTTCCAACCTCAACCATTCCATGATTCTGTGACTGGTGTCCTAAAACATGTAAAACACAGGTAAAAATCCATGAAACTTGATATTATAATAGGTCGCTACAGAATGCGTTAAGAGTCAGGTAATATGATACTGAGTCAGACCAAGGAAAGTCTTAAGAAGACTCACAGCAATGTCAGAAAAAAAGAGGGGCATGAAAATGAGGCACTAATGGGGACAAACTGTAAATGAGAATAGTTCCTGAATCCTCATACTGAGCTAGCTTCTGGTGCAAAATCAGGCTAAATTGACCTTATGTCTGAGATGCCAAAATAGGTCCAGTACCCATCTCTACACCCTTGGTGTTTAAGAGAAGTACAGCGTGTATCATCAAATGGCAAAAATAAGAGGAAGAAGAACCAGAAAAGAGTTTTTCCTTTTATCTGTCAACTGAAGAGACTTTATCTGTCTACTGAATAGAAAATCATGCACCTAAAACACATCACAGAGCCAAAAAGATGAACTTTTCTTTCAAAAAAGAGATATTGGTGTTACAGCTCCTTTATTTATTATGAAACAGTTGTCTGAGTACTTACCCTGAAAGTGAAAAGCTTGGATCCATCAGCATCCTTAAGTTGGGCAGCTGCCACCAGAGATGTCTGTCACCAAGACTGGCCTGAATGAAGGCACTTTTCAAGCCTTCTGTTGAAACCGAGGCCATTGTGTGAAGAATACAATGAAAATGACAACTGAAAATGCCAGTAAGCAAAGAATTCATGGTAGATGTCCATGGTGTAGGTATCTCCATATGAGTGAAGTAGCTAAGTCAGTGGAGCCTAGGGAGCCGTGTGTACGTAACCTCGTCAGCACCATACAAATAATTCTCCATAGCAACTGGATTCAATAGCCCAGTATTTCACTTTCCCCTTAAGATTTCTAGTTTCAGACCTTCTCCTCATTTAAACTCCTTCTCCTCCTTTAAACCATGACTGGGAAAAACTTCATACATATGCAAAGTCTCCACGGACACCCTTATTTACAATTAATAGGATTGTGAAGAGAAAGAGGGGAAAGACTATAAGAGAATAAATACACAAGAATAATTACAAGAATATATGACGTACATGACATCTCAGGGAGGGAAACTAACACAGAGTAGCCCTCCAGCAAAATTGTGTGACCACAGAGAAAATTTCAGTTATTGCCTTTGATTCACTGCTCTACAATTCCACTAAGAAAAGAGGCTTCAGCAGGGTTCTGAAGGAGAATTAGGGAGTACCTGCCATGCAGAAGGGAAATTTTATATGAAAAGTGGCATGAAAAAATGTGAAGGGCATTACAAGCAGAGGTCTGGATGCTTATGATATTACCAATTGTGAACAGTCCTTGCATATTCATTTCAGTTTCCCTAAAAGAAAATCATTTCTTCTTCCACTGCAGTGAACAACAAAACCTAACAACTTTTTCAGTTTTAAGCAAAACCAAAAATGTAAATAGTGGAGGTTCAGTGTATTAAAAGAGACAGAAACAGCAGGGAATATTAGGTTCTCCAACCACTTAGAAATTCACTGTCACTCACACTCACCTTTTTGGTTAATACCAGCTGAAGCACATGACATGTGATTGCTGCTGCTGGTACTGAGCTGTTATGTGAGTTAACACAGCGGGAAAAGAAGCCTGGTTCATCAAGATAACCTGAAGTTAGAAGCAGGGAGTAAGAGTGCAGTGCATGAATTTGGAGCACAGAAAAGGTAATATTGTCTGATTGCAGGATAATGTCTTAACTCTAATGTGCTGTCCAAGTTGTTAATGGGTTCATTGATTCTTAGGCTAGAGAGAGCCATTAGATCCTCTAGTCTCACTGGATATAAAGCACTGTCTACAAAATCTTCCAGAAAGAAGTCAAGCCTGATTTTGAAGGCAGTGTGAACCAATCGCTGCCCTTAGAGCTTGTTTCAGTTGTTAATCATGCTAAAGCAAATTTAGAAATGAGCCTACCACTTCTCAGTAGGCCTGCTGATTCTTTCAATACCTTTCATTTCTACATGGGGAGTTCTTACTGCCCATTTTTTTACTTTATGAAATAATTATTTAATAGAATTAATTCGACCTGCAGTGTTTTCTTTTTAAACACATGATATGCGACTACCGCTGAAGGGCATCATTTACACCCTCATTCTGGCCTTCCCCAGTTTTGCAAATCTCTTCTGTAGGATTATGGCAGCCCTCTACTGGAGACTGGCAAGAAAGGAAGCATCTAGAGTGGCACCCATTTGACTTAATTATGTCTACATATGAGCTGGACTCCCTTCAAAGTCAGTAGAAAGAAAGAGACAATTCTGTATGCAATTCATCTAACCTGTCTTAAATATCTCTCTAATATACTTGAAAATATCCCTTCATTTAATCTAAGGGGAGCCAAGGTTAGGTAACTTAAATATAGACATAAGATATCAGACAGATGAGTCCTGCTGCAAGTAATTGACCCTGACTAACTTTCTTTACCTATTTTCCTCCCCTTAAGGGCATACAATTATGTTCTGGGAGGAAAGGAAAATGAAAGTAAAAGATCATGGTAAGAGGTGTTAAATTCTGGCACCCCTTGCAGTATGATGTCTTTGAAATTTATTTTTTTCCCTATTCTGACTTGGGGGAAAAAAAAAAGTTGTATCTTTTGTGTCTCTAAAAAGAGTGAAGCATATAACTTTTCTACATTACAGTTACTGATTTCCAGTTGGACATCAAGAAATTGACTATAGCTTTTCAGATACTTTCATCCAGGCAATTTATTTTCCATCCATCAAGCCCATATTTTTTTAGTTTAGAATATTGTGTGTGAGAGCAGAATTGGGTACAGAATTCCAGGTAGATGATATCAGTAGCTCTTTCCTTGTTTGCTAATGTTCCCTTGTCACTCCATCATGGAAGGCAACTAGTTTAGTGGGACACAATTTGCCCTTGGGGAAGTCATGTTGGCTGTCTCTTATCACCTGCCAGTCTTCTATAAGTTTTGACATGTCTTCCAAGAGGATCAGTGATCTTATCGGGCACAAGGTTTAAGATGACAGGTCTGTAGTTGCCAGCATCATCGTTTTTACCGTTTTTAAAAGTTGTGTGAAGTTTCTCCTTTGCCAGTCCCTGGGGACTTTGCCTGATTGATACGACTTTTCACATATGACAAAGGGTGACTTGGCAAACACGTGAGACGTTTCCCTCAGGACCCTTGAACACATCTCATCAAGTCCCATGGGTTTGTTGTGGTTATTTGGGTGATCTTCTTTTAGCCCCTGCCTTGAGGTCCAGGGCCTTGAGATATATGGCAATAGAAATTACCTCTGAAAACTGAGGCCAAAAGCATTGTTCAGTACCTTAGTCTTGCCCATGTCAGTTGTCACTACTTTCTCAAAGACAACGCTGTGCAGTCCATCCATTCTTCCACAAACAGTGCAAGCCTCCCTGACCCTCCCTCCTTGAATGTCCTTTCTAAAGAGTTCTCAGCCTGGAGTCAGCTAATCTCTCGTGAAAAGCTGTTTCTATTTTCCCATGGGTGGAGAACACACTCTGTTGCATATCCAGAAGCTGGGTAAACTCTTCAACTGGAAGCATTAATTAGCACGATCTGTACAACCCCAGTTTCAGATGATCTGACACAAAAAACCCTGTGTGTCTCTGTTTAGATCCAATCTCAGAGTCACTTGAGAAGACCCTTTCATACAGGCATTCCTCTTCATTTACCTAAAAACCTCAGAGGATCAGAGGAAAGTCCTCCTGGAAAGGGCTTCATGGGATGGTAGAGTCATTTCTCTAGCCCAGGGAAGAGTTAAGTTAGTCCCAGCATATGTCTGCAATAAAGCAAACAAAATATTGCTAAGCAAATTCAATGCTTAAAGGGCTTAATTCAGGCAGGTGCTTCATCTCAGTTATTGTTTTCTACTTGTTTCTTTATTAGAAAGGTGCCTTACTGTGTAATCATCCTTTTTGATATATGCTCTTGCAGTAGAAACCAGATCCTTATCTCTCCTGCACTGTTCAAACATGCCTTTTCAGAATGGTTTTGAATTTCACACATTTCAAGGTTGTTTTGTTAAGCAATCTAAAGACTATTCACTATTAAATTTGGATGTGTAGCATGTTTGATAGCATGCTGTCTCGGGAGCAATTCTGCTTACTTGATTATATATCCTCAGGCTTTTCAGTAGCAGCAAGTTCCTTCTCCATTGGAATCAAATTGAAAAATAAGATTTCTTTTTTCCTGTATGTATTCATGATTCAGAGCATTGAATAAACTGCATTTTACTTTTATGTCTCTTAATATATTGTCTCTCTAAAGAAAATTATCTTCTGTTTTCTGACAGTAGTGATAGTCTGTTTAAAACGTAGTCACTGACACCTGTTCAACTGTATGGTTCAATGTCTTTCTTCAGACAGGAGAGTGGAAGGGCTTGTTCAGCACCTGCCTCCAAAATATTTTTGATCTTGGTCAAACTGCTCTGCTGGTGGAAGATGAGGAGAAGGCTGGCAGAAGACCTTTCTGGTGGTGATGCCATGATGATTTTTCACTTTTTCTTTTATACCCCTTTTATATACCCTTTTATATACCCTTTTATATACCCTTTTATATACCCTTTTATATACCCTTTTATATACCCTTTTATATATCCTCAGTGCTTTTAGCCCACGTACTTGTAATTCTTTAAGTCTGATAACTTAAATATTCCATTAAGTCAGGAGATCAAACATCCTGGAGGCCTCGCAGTTGGAGGCCAGAAAGCCCCATGCTATCCTGAGAACATCCTTTAAACTAAGATAGGCCCATCCAGGGGGGAATTCCTCAGGATGGGGGGATATCATGCTATTCATTTAAGCTTCTCATTGGGGAATCTTTGATAGATATGCTAATTTGCAAAGCCTATAAATTGTATACACAATCTACTGTGTGTGTGTGTGTATTTCGGGGTGCATTTCAGTGCATTCCACCCAGACAAAGTGGTGCACCTAAGGATTTTTAAATAAATACCGAAGTAAAAACTCCTATTCCCTTAAACCGTGTTTGGTTCTTAATTTTAAGGCCAAGAAAAGGCAACAGTGGTACACCTTGTTTTTGTGACTGAGGACTCAGTCTGGTGCCATTGTAGAAAGTTATTTTTCAGAATTTCTACCAAACAAAGCAGTTTGAAGACATGGGTGTATTCCAGTATAACTAAGCTCCTCATTTGTCTTCCCATCATTCTTGCTGCTTGTGACTGTGGCAGTTCATCCAGGCCCTTCTGCAAAAGGTTGCAACAAGCTCTATCAGTTTGGAGAGCCCCTCAAGAGCAGGGAGTGTGTCTTCTTTCATCAGTCTCCTGAAATGAATCTGAGCCCAGCTATTCAACAGCATACGGCTCTGCTTGGGCACTTCAAAATTCCCCATCTCCATTAGCTCTTGGACCACCTGCTCTGTGGGCTGTGAGAGCTGAAGCTGGTGTGCAGTAGCAACCTGAATCCTGCTGAGCCACTGATTCATCCCTCAGTTTGAAAGATGAAAAGCCAAATGCCAATGCTACCTCTGATAGCTAGGAGCCACCTGAAGCCAAGGAGCAACTTGCACAGACAAGCCTGCTCCTTGGATTAAATTCACCAAAGAGAATTTCTCCCAGAATTTTGCTGGGTCTGAGCTGACTCTCACAGCTTTATAAAAAACAGCTCCTGTGTTTTCCATACTTATTACAGGCTCCAAAACTGACTGCACTGTGTATTTCACTTTCTATGCAGTCTCTTTTTGGAAGTAAGAACAAGTTAAATGAGTTAAATTACTCTGGACTCACTTGAAAAAATGAGATAAGCACAACAAAAGAAAAGTAGGATGTTTGCAAAGCATGTCTTGCAAAGCATGTCTTGCAAAGCAAAAGAGAAAGTCTTAATTAACAGGTTATAAACTCACTAGAAAGTTTCAGCAGTCAAATCTAAAATTAACTGTATCTGAGAAAAAGGTTCCTGGTGCAGCAGGAAAGCTACGACACAATCATGGAAACGTGGTGAGATGACTCCCACAACTGGAATGCTGAGATGGATAGCTGTGAACTATCTAACAGGCATAGGCAAGGAAGGGGAGGCACTTTCTTATTATACAGTCAATTCTTCCTTAATTTCCATGTAATGTTCAGTAAGTCTTAACCAGAAGTGGTTAAATAATTTAAAAACATACCAATAAGTTCCATTTGTGATTTTTGCAGTGCCTGATATCCTTTGTCTCATTGCATCAGTTGTTTTTGAGGGCTTGGACAATTACATGTGATAATGTTATCAAGACTACTTGCTTGCAAAAGCTCCTACTGCATGGCTGAAAAAAATATCATGTGAATACTGGTGGTGCACAGTCAGATAATCCTAATTTTAAAATTCTTAAAGAAAGTATTGCAAGGGATTCAGCACCAATATGCAAATAATTATTAAATACATAACTGGAGCAAATTCGTAATAAAATCTGTAAGGTTTTTTCAGACAAAAATTTTGATTTATTACAAAAATTTTGAAGAAATTATTCTAGCTTTTAATGTCATGAGTACATTTGGGTATTAACAATGAAAAGGAATCAGAAATTTCACTGTCTAAAATGAAGAAAACTCATAATCTAGGTCTAACTGATCCTAGTAACTCAACCAAGTTCTTTACTTTTCTAAAATTATTTTGTGTTGAGAACTCAATCAAGTTCAAAACCTTTGAGTCTGACATTTGAAATCTTGGCATGTGAGACGACCTACTCATAGTCACACAAATTTGTAGCTATGTTCCATGGAATCAACAATAACTGAGACAACCAGCAAAAGACATTCCTATGTTGCTTTATGGTTCTCGTATTAGAAATAAGAACTACTTGCAACCAACATGTGAACCTCTTCTGACTCTCATGGATATTCAGTAATACATTTGCAAAGTAACTCCATGTGCACAATAATACAGAATAGAGAGAAACAAGACTGTTCTGTGTTAACTTTGATTTTGTAAAGGTCTTTGATGCTCGTCTGATATTAAGGGAAAATTATATGATGGCATAATTCTACTGATGTCAGTTAAATTCTTCCAGTAGAAATTTTGGCCAACAAAATAATAGAACATTTTTAATATAGAGTTCTAAGACAGCAAAGAGGAAGGCTCACAGGCAGCCATTCCACAGTTTCCAACAGCAACAATGATCCATATTAAACACAAGTAGAATGTTTCAGAGACTGAAATGCAGAATAGTGAAGTGGCGGGGAGGGAGGGAGGAAAGAAGGGAAAAAACTTATAGGCCTGTCTAATTTGTGTTTAATTGATTAATGTTATGTCATGAATAAAACAGGTTATTGGGTTACATAGCAAACAATTATAAATACATCAGTGTCAGGAGAGGGCAAACAAGGTGATATAATAAATCTTTTAATCCTTTGCTATACCTTTGGGCTCTAGGCTTATAACGCACACTCAGTAGGATATAAAGAAATCATAGGCGTGTATCCTGTACTCTACAGAATACAATCCATACTCCTGCAAACATCAATTACACTTTTGTTTTAATTATCTCGCATCTACCTGGTGTTAATGATGGGTCATATAAGGTTGACTCCCATGGGAAGGATATAAGATGATATGGAAAACAAATGGGAAATATAATCATGCAATGCTCACTGAAACGTTCACTTGGTAATTGGTCTGACTGATCTTGAAGATTATTTTGTAAAGATATATCAGTAGTCACACCTGGCAAAGTTCCACAGCCATTTATATGTCTGCCTACCTAATTATTTTTTAAGTCCTTGGTTGGTCTTCAATAAAAGAGTAAAATTATCCCTTCTTGCTCTGTAATGCAGACTGCTTTGTCCATGAGAAAGAAGAGAAGTCCAGATGAAGAATTTATTTTATTTTGGTCATGCCAGGCCAGGACCTTCTACAGTTCATTCTGTGTACAGCTCCCACAGAATCCATCCTTCCCAGCTGCTACACAGAGAGAAGTGGCCTCTTTTGTACGTAGGTCTTTAAATTAAATGTTCTTATCACATTTAAAATATTCTTCTCAGTGTGTCTTCCCATTACATAGGATTATGTAGATGGGTTTGAGCTTTTTCATGCACTGGAAATATGAGAGATGTGATGGTGAGGTGTTCCTCCAGAGCTTGCCTCACTGAGCTGTTGCAGCATGAACTTTCCCAGGGCATTTTGGCCCTAGATTTCCATCAACACAGCTACCAAAGTTACCTGCCTGCTCTTGAAATGGCAGGCAAGTAGCAGGTTAAGCTGCTAGATCTGAAGCTTCTGGGTCTGAAATTTAGTCTGAGGAAGATTTTTGAATAAGTTTGTGTGAATTGGACCCAGAACACCCAAGTTTTCCAACAGCACCCTGGCCAAGTTTCCATGGGAGCCCTCACTTCAGTGGAGCAGCACTTTGCAGATTATCATTCAAATGGAAGGCTGTTTCATGAAGTGTACTGCTATTCTTCATCAGACAAATTGCCCTCATTTCAGTTTATTCATAATCTTTAATAATGCAGATGTTTCTCAGCAAACATTTTTCATACTAACATATTAACCCTGACAATCAGACCAATGGATGAATTAGTGTTGTGTGGTACACAGACATAAAGGAAATGTTCTTACAGGTCCTGCAAACTAATGATGCCCATGTAGAAGGATTAATGCTGCTGCAAGAAAAATGGCAACAGGACGAGAGAGATAAGCAAAATTAAGGTGATCTACATTTAGAACTAGTTGTGACTCAGGTTTATAGTAACATAAATAAATCATCATAAATTTATATGCTTAATAAAATCTCTTTAAGGAAGTCAGAACTACTTGTGCAGAATTCTTCTTAAATTTCAGAGAAAAATAAAAATAAAAATAAAAATAAAAATAAAAATAAAAATAAAAATAAAAATAAAAATAAAAATAAAAATAAAAATAAAAATAAAAATAAAAATAAAAGCAGCAATGGGCAGAACAAGCTTTAAAAACACTCCACAGGTAAACAGCACAATAAGCGAGATAAAACCCAGCAAATTTGCTAAATTGAATAAATAATTTCAGAACAGTTTCTGAGAACATGCTACAGCTGGTGGTGTCATCCTGAGTCATATAACGGTTTATTACACAAGTTGCTGGGGCATGGCAGAATGGAGCAGATGTACTGGTAAGCCTCAATGTGCAGTGCAAGAAGACCAGAAGAAAGCTCTGGCACAGAGCTGCACAGAAGCATTTTCACTTGTAGGAGGATGACTGAAAGCTCTTGTTATGGGAAAACATCTTGATACTTAGATCTGCTTTTCCCATAAAGCCTGAATTTAACTGTCCATACCCATGGGAGATGCAGGCAGAGCAGGCATTCATTTGCTGATACTTGTTAGCTCCACATTCATGTCCAGCAAAGAGGACGTGTGGAGGGAGTTAGTCAGGAGTACATCACCATAGTTAAAGCACTGCTAGTGCTTGATATGGAATGACCAAGCTTCACTTAGATGAGATCCACCTCCCACTCTCACCTCAGCCTTATTTACCCACCCTCATCTCTGATGATGAGGGTCTTGCTCTTGGGCAGCTATCTGAGTCCAAGAGATATTTGTGCACAGCCACATATGCCTGATAGATTTATGGAAGGTCACTCAGCCAGGCAAACAAGTAATCAAAAATACGAAGAATGGTTATTTACAAGAATTATTAGAAGATAAATAAATAACATTTCAGTAAAAGCCTGTTTCATTTTCTCATGAGCTCTTCTCCAACATCATTTTGCAGTAATAAATAAAAGAAGCCAAATCAGCTGTCAAAAGGCTATTTATTCCTACCTGCAAGTACATCTGTTCAACTAATAAAAACATCACATGAGCATCTGACCTTGTAAGGCTTGTCCTAGGAAGAACAGGGAAATCGTACATAAATCATAGCTTCTTCTCTGAAACCTCTTTCTCATTCTGAAAGACCATTATTAAGGTCAGAAAATGAGTATGGAAACATCATATGATTCAGGTTTGGAAAAGTTTTAGATGAATATAAATGGTTGCTTCTGTTATGAAGTCTCAGGTGCAAAAGGCACACCATCTCTGCCTATGCTCCACTGCCTGCTGATTGCACTTTTATCTACAGCTTCCCATTCCTTAGGCAATGTAGGCACTCCACACAAAAGCTCCATACCTTGTCTCAATGGAACCATAAGCAATAAAACCCCAAAAATATTAAATAATGAAACTCTATTCTCTGTCTTCCTAAAGGTATGCTTTTGGAAGGGAAGCAAGTTTTAGAAATTCTATGATCAGCTTTATTATATTTTTATTGTAAACCTTCTGCTAAAGGCTGTGCTAAATTTTTTTGCAGTCTACATACAGGATGCATATAACCTTACACTCAGGATTTTCTGCTCCTGGTGTCACATGAGGCTTGCCTACCCAACACTTTTTTTTATTACTGCAGAGTAAATTAGAATGCAACTTACAGCATATTAAGAACTCTGTACCAAGTCTTCATGTGGATCGTTACCTAATGATGTATGCTATATATATTGGCTTGCAGTAAGAATTACATCTCTTTTCCAGCCATCAAGTGAGAGACAAATTCACCTAATGCTGAAGCAATGATGTTCTAAGACGTTGCTGAATCTTAGGCACATTAATATTGCAGTAAGTAATAATTACAGAACAGCTAGGAATTAGTTTTTTGAAATATTTCTATATGGTATACTTGAGATCTCATGCCTTTGGCAGCCAAGGAAATTGATGGAGTATTTAACACTTACCAAGAATGATCAAGTATAAATTCTTTTGTATATCTACTTGTCTTCATTAAGACTATCACAGCTCCACAGCTCACCAAAAATTTAATTATGGTCTTAATTACACTCAACAAACTGACCTTGGCAAATTTGGTCCTTCAAACTTATTCCTGTCAAGGATAATAGCCAATAGGACACTTTGAGCACTGACATTTTCAAGTTCTTTTAGAAGATACCTTAATAATGATGTTTTATAAGGTATGTTGCTCCCACAGAGACAGGATAATTCTTCCCTGAACTTGATGTGCACTTCTGGTCCACACACTGAATCAGCAAAGAGCAACTATGGATCTGTAAGCTAACACTATAGCCTGTGCACTAAATTCTCCATGTTGACAAGCCCCAGGATTCCAGATGAGGTACACAGAACAATTGCAGCACAGCTGTAAAATGTAGAGGGGTTCCTTTAATCTAACCAACCTCAGTCATGATATGAACAACATCTGTACATGGTGAAGAGGTGAAAATTTACATTGTTTATGTGTCAGATAAGCCTGGTTTGACTTTTGATGAATTATTCCTGTGGGCAGGGGGAATATCCAAAAGACAGGCCACCACTAACAAGGCTAGGAATTCATTAATGAAAGTGCTTACTCAAAGTATATGCTCCTGAAAGGTTTCTATATTATTTCCTTTACTGCCTTCCAGAGTGCTTTGTGTTATGAAGTTAAATTATTTTTCCAGGAAAATTAAACATTCAGAAACTGGAAATAAGTTAGCTATGCAACAGGTTAATTTGCCTTTGTGTAGCTGACAGCACAAAAAAGTCCTTCGATGTTTAGACTGATTGTTTAAAAAAGACAAATCTTATTTACAACCCCTACACTTATTAGTGTTAAGGGAGGGGGACGTTACATGTAACAAAGCCAAGATGAAAAGGATTTACAGTAGAAGCTACCATATACAGGAAAGCCTTGCAGCGGAGAATGTTTGTGTACTCAAGATGCCATAGAAATATTTAAATTATTCCTGAAAAAAATCAGCATTTTCATTGCAGAAATACAGGTTTATAAAATGCTACTCACTTACTAACTCCTTCTATCAAAATACAAATCCATTTCATGGCTTTGCGGTATAAGGTCGTATCTTCAACTCTTAATCTTAGGAGAGACATTATTCATTGCATAAGATCATGCTGAAAAATATTACTCACATAGTAAAGCCATCATCAAGGTCAGCTCAATGTCATCAACTCAGAACGGAAAAAAAAATTGGTTAGATGAGGAGTTACAGGAAAATAATAGCAGAATAAATGTTGTGCCATTGTCACAAAAATTATGTATTGCCTCTTCAAAGATGATGGGACATATTACATTTATTCCAAAGCTGCTGCTGCACAACATGTACTTCCATCTTTCTTTTTTGAAGGGGAATAAGCAACCAATTGCAGAGGGGCTCAGCAATTGCCTTGTGTTATGATTAGAGGTTCAGATCCCAGAAATTCAAAGCCATGTTGTTGCAATGATGGCAATTGCAACAGGCAGGACAGAAAAACATCCAGCTGATCTCCCCATTGATTTCCTCCCTCCCAGGAGGTAGCTATGTTCCGTGTAATCAAACAAACTCAAAGGGACATTTCTATATTAAAAAGACCTTGTGAGTGATCTGAGAGAGTTCAAGTAGCTCTGACACATTTTCTGTGGAGGGGAAAACAGTGTTTCCTGCAGTTGAAGTATGGACACTGAAGTTGCTCGGTAGTGCTGCTCCTCTGCAAATGGTAACACCTCTTGAGATACCAGGCTAATGAAGAGAAAGAGGTCCCCTTCACCAACAGAAATCTATGAGGTGTCCATAAATCCACGAAGTTGGAACAAACTTCATTTCATTCTGGCAGTGAGGAGAATTTGTGATAATTCGTAAAAATATCAGGGGTGACATCTATATTATTTGGGGCTTTTCAAGTAATTTTCATTGATCACAAACCCATGGAGGATGCTGAAAAACACAGCTGACGTTGGAGGACAGGCAGTGATGCTAAATGTGATATATACTGTGGCAATACAGATATTGTTCATTCTGTTCTCAGGTCGGAAATAATGCTGTACATAATTTCAAATGTTGTGAAGGCCTACAATATATTTATGATGAGTTTCACATAGCAGTTTGGTTTAAATTTTATGGGAAGGTTTGATTTGTATCACAAGAATTTATCTATTTTATCTCAACAAATAGCTTTAAAAATCATGAAAATTATTTTGGAGCTTATAAATGTCAAAAATGTATACAAAAAGTATATCTATGTACGGATTAAATACTGCAGCATTAAACCTGCAAACAGCCTACAAAAGGAAAAAAATATTTATACATTACTCACAATAGATTATTCTTGTCAAGTATACTTTATATAACTTTAATATACTCGACAAAAAGTTGTTGCTAGCTGAACCTTCAAAAGACCTCCAAAGGAAACTGGATATTTAACAAAAGGAAAGTAACAGGATCTTGAGCAGCAAATGCAGAAAACCCAGAATACATAAAAGATACATTTCTGTGGGAATATAGAGTATTCCATTCTGTATCTTTTCATCATGACTATTTTAAAATAAGACCTAAGTAGTGTGAAATATGCAACTACATCCCTAAATTATTTTATATTTGTATTGCCTAAATAATGCTAAAACAATCTGTTATGAAGTCAAGGAGTTCATGGAAAAATGTTGTATGCTGTAGAAAGGATGAGAAGAAGCTTGGTTTTCCTTTGAAATGGAAGATGTGTCTATTCAAATTTCTTCATTATCAGAGGGCAGCGGCAGAAATGGAGCTCAACACTTGCCCAACACAATTGTAGCAAGAACCATGCACAGCTCAAAACCAGCTCTCATCTCTAGCCAAGACCAGGCAAAATACAGCATTTCCGTGCTACCAGATGTATTTTTTCCTCACCTAACCATCCCTGCAATCAAGACACATTTGATTGATCAGTCAGTTGGTTAAATTGGCAATTGATCAGTCTCTTGGTTAAAATCAATGTTATTAGGAACTGTAGGTAATACATTAGCTGCAGCTCACATGGATGACTCTTTTGGCTTTGTATGCTTTGGCTTCCCAGCCTGCATGTTGGCTACTGGACCCCTTTATCTAACAACAGTATATTAATCATGCTTTATTCTTCAGCCCAAGGCTTCTGCTCCAGCACAGGCTGATTTGCTGTGTGGGTGACAAACTGACTGTTGCTGTTCTCTTGGAGAAACAGGGGACTCTGAGACTAGGGACTCCCTGAGTCCAGTGCCATGGATCCACACTGCCAGTTTGCAGCCCACCTCCCACCTTGAGTGCACCTGTGTCAGGGCCAAGCTGACTAAGCCCAGGGAGGGCCAGGGGCCAAGCAAGGTGTGGCAAAGCCTCAGTGGTAGAGAAGGGCTCCACAGTGGTAGAGAAGGGCTTTGGTGTGTGTTTAACAGGTACCAGGGACAAGGAGTTCTCCCATGTTGTGCTACAGTGTGGATTAAAGACTGAGGCCCTTTCTAGGTATTTCATTTGTATAAGATGTATACTTAGGGTAACACTGGCAGGTAGACCCATCAGAGGATGTTTTGACCAGTATGGCCACTTTCCTGCCAGCTGTAACATCCAGCTTATTTAATTTCTTTCATAATTACATCAGCTTCATTCTAGTAATGCTTGGTTACCTTCCAAATGTTTTTCCAGCAGCTTAACTCTCTGGTACATGAAAACTCTCCTCCTTGTATCAGATCGGTTGGTGTCTTTTTCTCCATGACTTAACTGTGCTTCATTATATTATGTCATCTTTTTCCTTTGGCTTAAGTAATTCTCTAGCCTCCATAAAATGCTATATTCACTTCCCCTATTCACAGGTATACATCTATCTGCTAATACCAGCAATCTATCTCAGCTGTCCCTCATCCTGACTTCATCCATTGCTATACCCCCTTCTACAAGTTTTTCCTCTTCCTGTACTCCCATTGTCCAAAAATTTAAGTGTAGGTTATTTATCAGAAGTCCTCATCACATGAAGCCTTTCCCTTGGAGAATCACACCCCAATTCCCATGCCACTGAGTCTTTGAAATAAAGGGAAAGTCCTGAGCCGGGGACATGGGTGATGTGAGTGTGGGGTTGTTTACAGAAAGACATGCTCCCTGATCCACAACCTGCAGCAGCACAGCAGTGTGAAGTCCAGATGTGGGGCAAGAGAATTAGGGTCACTCAACCTCAAAGTGCAGTTCCATAGAGGGAGGAGATGATGGCAAGCACAGGGCAACATCAGGTGCACAGTTAGCAGAGCACAGACTTTCCACTGTGAGGTCATTTTGGTGCCCTTAGCCACCTGCTTCTATGGTGATTCCCTACTCTGCTTAAAACATCTTCTGACTACATGAAAAAACTTCAGAAAAAAGAACTCTGATCCACAAGGAACAAGAATGGTCCCCTTCTCATCAAGGACAAATTGTTTTGGACCTTCCTATTCTCAGTTGTTTGTTTACTGACCTTTCAGGCCTGTCTATTTTCAATATGCACAGCAGCTATAACATTATTCATCATACCTTTGGGTCCTCCTGCGATGTCTAGAGCCACTTACATATCTGACAAAAGTGCTTTGTCACAGATTTAATGTCAGGCATTCTTGTAACTTCTGCTGCATATAAATCACACCTGATACTGGCAACACAGTTGTCCCTTCTCCTCATAGCAGTATAATATTTTTATTAGGGTATGTAAATCTAGGTGACACATGGCCTTGATCTCCCATCCTCCCAGTGTTCTTATACCATAAAAGCTCTTACTTTTATTGGATATGCCAGAGTTCTCCTCTAGTATTTTTTATTGAGGCTGATTCAGTATTCACTGGGCAAGAGACAGTCTGATTTTTATATGTTCCCAGGGAAGCCAGACCTTTTGAACCTTTGCCAAAAAAACCTCACCTAGCAGACAACTATATATTCATCTTCTGTTCTTTTTTCCTGCCTTTTCCCAAATGAGATAGCAATCATTGTTTTCTCAACTTTTGATTATTCACCACCACCTCAGAGTCCTGGGACTTCCCATTTCCAGATTTTCACCTGCACATTAACAGGGAAGCAGAGATGCTGCTGGTGAGTTATTGTAGCTAACCATGCAGCCATGCTGTCCCACACAAAACTGGCACAAGGTAGTTGGTTTCCACCTGGGACAGTTTCCTCCAGCTCCTCCTGCTTGCCCACTGATTTCCATGCATGTGTATTTGCAAGCTGTGGCCACTCTCAGTTTGAAGCATTAGCACTGAAATCTGTGCACTCCAGAGAAAAACACACCGTTGAAAAGTGGACAATTTTAAATGTTTCTTCGATAAAAACACAAAAAACTACAAAAAGTGCAAAAACCAAAAGCCCCACCCTTCTCACATTTGTTTAACTTCTATTTGGCAGGATACATAGTGATGCTGCAATGACACTGTTGTGACTGTGCAAATACAAACCTGTCACCCAGCTCCACATGTGGCAAGGAGCTCTTAAAGCATTCCCACAACATAAGCAGCAGCTTAGCACCTGCCAAGTCACAACATCAGCTCCGGTGTGATTTGCATCCTCTGTTTTAAATAGCCAATAGGGGTCCCCATACAACCTTTCAAGCAATTTTCTGCTGAATTACTCCTAAGCAAAGCTCCAAGGAGCGGTAAGAACACGTGAAAAGATGTTTCTGTTGTTTTTGAGGTGACAGAGGTCCTCCTCCCAAGCTTTTCCTCTGAAATTCATGTTTAATTCAAACATCCTGGTGAGTGATGTGCAATTTTGTTGCACACTGTGGCAAACCAAGCAACCTCAGTGGATCACAAAGGTCATTCTGTGGGACACCATGAGAGATGTAACAGGGCTATTGAAAGGACAGCACCCTAGTTCTGCTGGAAATATTGCTATTTCTGGCTATTCTCTGGACGGAGTCTTCCTTTCACTGCTGCAAAAGGAAAACATATTTTCCCATACATCAATTAGCAGTCGGTTCATTGACTAGAGGAGCTTCCAAAATGAAAATATAGTTTCATGTCCTCTGCAGAGTCTTGAGCTCCCCTAACACACAGAAAGATAAGATATTTTCAAGACAGTGGAGGCTGTCACACTGCCTCTTAGGGCTGTGCTTCCACTGCAGGTATTTGGTGACAGGCTGAGGGCACCACACAGGGAAGGAATAAAGAAGCCAGGTCTACTACGGCTGGTTGGACACTCCATAACCCATGAGATTAAACTAATGTTTTGCCTGCTCAGAATTAAAACTGACAGAAATATGTAAAACTGCTGAAATCTAAAAACAAGCCATAGACTTTGATATTTATATTGTTGCAAGGAAATTCTGGGTTTTTAAGCCTCCACTGCCCAACAAAACCCTGAAAAGATGGTATTTTGTCCATTTTTTTTTTTCAATTAGTGTTAAAGGCATGAATGTAGGATATGGTGAATATTCAGGAAAAAGGGAAATCTAGAAATGGCATTCCTTTCACTTATGCTGTTTCCTCACAAAAAGAAAAAAATCAGTGCCTGCCATATATTTATATCATTGCTAACTATGCAGTTCCTGGGACTGCTTTAACCTTGGCTCTATTTCTGCTGCCAAGGGAAAATGGATGTCTAAATCTTTGATGTTTGTCTTGCCTCCTGCATTCTGAATGCTTCCATATGATGCCCAGATCTATCTCTGTCTAACAAAATCCTCACTGCTTCTGGTTATTCATGATTTAACTTTCAGTTAGATGACTTGCCACAGCTTATTATTTGTAGGCTATTTGAAACAATTCATCCAGGTTTGTAACAAGTAGTAAAATGTCACCTGTAAGTAAAACAAGTTGTGTTGCCTGACTTCCTGAATTTCTCTTTGGATCTATTCAATATTTTGAATGTAATGGGCATTCTTGTGTAAATTTCCAAATGGAAAAGGGAGATATTTTGATATTTAGATATTAATATCAAAATATTAATATATTAAGATTTAAAAATGAGACTAAAAATGTGACTTTTTTAATAATTCAAGCAATTAAAAAAATATTGAGCTCAGATATACAAAATTTATAAGTAATATACCCTGTTCTCAGCAATGCAATTTTTTTTCCCAGAGAACTCTTTGCACCTATATTTGCAAAATAAATATGAAATTCTGTAATATTCATAAATGTGTGCTTTAGACCAGGCCATTTTGAGGAATGTCTGATGTGTTTGTTGAAAGAGTTAAAGTACTTCTTTCCTTATTATAGTTAAAATTTTACAAATATATTATTACTGATTAATATTAATAGCTGTGTTTAAAAGTCCAATGTTGTTTATTTGCCTTTTCTTTTCTTTCCTGGCTTATGAACAGCAAAATTAAATTTCCTTCGAGTGAAGATGTGGAATGTCTTTCTGTGTGCCACCTTCTGTGTGCTCCTAAACTATAATGAAAAGACCAGGAATTCTATGAAAGAAAAACTCCATACATAAGTCACCAACAAAATGTACAGTTTGCTTAGCTATGTTTTTATAAGCTTCATGGAAGGCTGTATTTATTTTATTCTTTGTTTCTTGGCCAATGGTGATTCTTCATTGCATAAGTTGGTAGTACTTCAGAAATTGCTCAGGGAGTAAAAATACTCTTTTTTGAAACAAATCAGAACTTTGTCCTTCTCACTTTAATTTATATGGAGGAAGTGTATTTCACTGTTCCTTGAGAATTCAGTTCCCTGGGTGCTGAGGGAACAGAATTCCCTGACTGTCTACCAGTGGGGAAGGTGCAGGTAAGCACTTGGGAAAGCAGCAGGCTCTGACTTCTGCAATGTGCAGATTTCACCAAGAGCAGAAAGGCAGGAGTCTGCTGGTGAGCAATGGGCTTACTCGATATTTAATTTTTAATGAAGCAAAGAGAGATACAAGTGTTTAAAATCTCAGTGTTTTTCTCTTTTGGAAAAAGCACCATACCTTTATTTTTTTTTTTTTTCTCAACGTTCCTTTAGTGCCAAAAGAAACTGCCATGAATTATTTAAATAGCTTTTCTTTACTGCTTTAATGTTATTCCCATCTTCTTGGCAAGATGCTAATTTTTGGGTTCTTACTCTTTTGGATATTGAATTTTTCAATCTAGATATTTCTCAATTTTTATGAGATAATATCCTATATACATTTTTAAATAATCTTTAAATCTCTGTTATTGGATATTTCCTCAATGCTTGTCTGATGTTTAATGGCTATGATTTTCTCTCTATGACAACTGCAAGATTTGTGCCCAGCCATCTTAGTTGCATAAGAGGTGACTGACAGCTTTGCCTCCTCAGATTTTTGTAAGGGATTCAAAGGAGGAGATAACATGATAATTAAATTCCCTAATTTCAAATTTCCCACTACTCTTTGTGGAACGGCTTATCTAGAACGATGGGCAAAGCTGAAAACTCTTAATGCCTTTAGGATCTTCAGCAGTGTGGAGTGAGTTTAAAAATCTCACTGGATTCTAAAAGACACTTTTCTTGAGGACTTAAAAAAACGCAGGGTAGATAAGCCATCTTTTGCAACTCTGTTGGGGGAAAGAAAGAAAGGAAAACAGAAACCAGAAAATTAATATGTTATTAATGACTTTAATTTTTTCTGGTGGTATAAATTCATAAATTGAATCAATGGGATAACAGTGTTGTTGAGGCATATATGATCAGTGGAGAGAGGATTTTCAAGACATAGGAAAAAAGTTTTCTTCTGTTACGACTTCAAGAATGACATTTCAATCCTTTACCAATGGATTGAGCATTGCAAAACCTGCACTGGCTATAGCAGAAGAAAGAATTGACATCAATTTCAGCAGGTGTTCTACAAACAATGATTAAGACTCACCCCTGTGAAAGAAATGAATTCTGTCACTCTCATTTTACAGATGGGAAAACTAAGCTACAGAGAAACTGTAGGATTTGCTTACTGCTGCATGCAAAGTTGAGTAAAAACCCAGCACTTCTCTTGTAATCTGTCTCCTTAATAACTAGACTACACATCCTCCCTAAATAGGAAATGCTGTCTGGACTCTTTAGAGATATATTTACTTGGTAAGTCATATACTGGCAAAAATTCTTCTGTGACAGACATGTCTTGAAATACTTCTGAATCTAAAGCAGAATCTATAATACAGATTTTTTTTTTTTTTAATTCACAGAATTCTTAAATTTTAAGGAGAGAATTTTTAATAAGTAAAAGATTTAAACAATGGAGGTGACTGGGTGAAAGGTCTGGGCTTTTAGAGGCTCAGGGAAGATACATAACATAACAAATACAAAATGTTTGAGGAAAAAGTCCATCTTTCACAGCTGCAGCAAAACAACACTGATCATGACACCACCATTTGTTAGATGCTGTTTCCCCAATTGCTTTAGACACTAAAAGTTACCATAGCCAGTAATGACCACTCCAGAATTCAGCATCTGTAAAATAGACTGTGAACTGACTGGCTAAAATGTCTCATCCCATGCAATTGTCTTCCAACAAACATTCCTATTAGAGGTTTGTCTTTATTCATGCTGCAGTCTGGCCTGATAAACAAACCCTTCTGCTGACTCTAACCTCTTAAGCAATTTCCAGGTCATCCTGTTCATGGCTATTGGGGTAGGATCAACCTGGCCATAGCTGTAATGCCTCATCCTCTTTGTTTGGATGCAGAGCGTTCACTGTAGATTTACAAGCAACAGACAAAAGTAGGAATATCTATGTTGCAGCCAATTCCATCTAAAAGACAATTAAAGACAATTATCCTAAGTCAATTTAAATAGGTCAAGTGAATCACCCAATAGGCTCCTACTTCTCTCTGTTTGCAATTTGGGAAGCTGAGTGTGCATAGCTCAGTTTTGTCAGGTGAGAGGGACCTCAGCCCTGGCAGATTTGGTGAATTTTGTACCTGGTTTTACCTTTTTCTTTACATGTTTAGTTGTTTGGTTTGTTTTTTTCTGACAAATCTCCCAAAGTCCTGAAGAGCAGTTGCTCCTTTTCTTCCCCCATGTGGAGAACTGCCAGACTAACTCTTGGAAATCTGTAACTCCCTCCTATGCCAACCACTAATGGCAGTCACTACCTCAGTGACTTATTCCTGACTACACACTCTATTTTATTCCCTTCCAGCAGGACAAACTCTTTGCACTTCCATGTGAAAAAAAGAAAGAGAAGGAGTAAGTCAGAAAGATGAGGACAGGAATATAGAGAAAAAGGAGTGACAGATGAGAATCATCTTGCAAGCACTGAACTTCAGCAAGGCTGGTGCAACTTTAGTGGGGTGTATTTTAAGAAACTTACCAGCAGTCGTGTCATTAACAGAATATCCTGGCATTGACAACCCCCAAGTGTGTCTTCCTTCTTTGACATATGGCAAGTAGACTTATCTCTGCTGATGACCTGGTTAAAGAAGTTGAGACATCTTTCATGTTCAATTGGTGTCATTTCATTCATTCTGGTGGCTTTTATCAAGGAGGTCTTGTCAGAGTAGAGCATCCAATTTTTTTAAGTTTTCCAAGTTCAGGACAAGCATTTTTTCCACTTGATCTGTTTCAGGTGTCTTTTTTATTAGATCTGGCAGGAAAGCAAAGCTGCCAATCTGCAGGGCCATTTAAAGAAAATATAAGTGCTTTTGAGCTTATTCAAGCCACAGTCCTTATCTTTTCTTATTGTTTCTTACAAAACCAGAAATTCTGAGAAAGTGTGATTTGAGAAACACTGAAGCTATGATATTACCTGAAAGAGAGATGTTCCATGGATGTTTGTGCTTTCTAACTCTGGAGCCCCCTGGGCAGCTCTGCCTGCTCCAGGACCACTGATCTCAGAAGCCAGTCCAGCATCTCTGGATGCTCTCATTTTTCTTGCACTGGGCCAGAGGAAGATCTTACAGATTGATTGTATTCTCTGCTTAGCAGAGACCAGAAAAAGTTGCTGTTGAATGAACCTTATTGAGTTGTGCTGAAGCAGCAGCTCAATAAATTGCTGCTAGGGAACTTGTTTTACTGATATCTCTCTTGCCAACAAAAGACTGCAACATTTCTAATACATGGTACAATAGCAGGATAACTGATGAAATCAGAAAGAAATAAAAATGCTTTGTACTTTTGGTGCAGATTCCCTGTCTGCAATCAACAGGAGGTTTGTCATGACTTCAAAGGGAGAAGAAACAGGTCCTCTGTTTGAAGTTTAGCTTGCACGATTTTGAGGCATCCTACGATGGCTCAAATGCAAGACAAAAATTGAAGGGTTGAAAACCTCAATTAAAAAGAAAATCAACAACGCAAACCCCTAACTTTAAAGTCATAAAGAAAAGCTTTGGCTCTAAAGAATTCCTATGAAAACCCTTCTGGAACAAATTATTGTAATAGTTAGCTTTGCACCAATGAGCAGTCACTTCCACTGGAAAGAAAGATAGAAAGCAAAACTAAAGGAAGGAATTTTCAGCTATATTGTGTTGGTTCATTGTCATTTAACAGTGAAAATAGAGAGGAAGGAAAGGGGAAAAAGCTTCCTAGCTTTTATAAGGCAGATCTACTGCTGACTTTATCTTCTTTAGATCAAAGCAAAGAAAGAAGAGACTTATCTGAAGTGCTCTGGCGAGGGTTCCTCTGAAATAAACAAGTGCCCCTGCAGGGAGAGAGAGATTTTCTTCTGGGTTTTTAATCACAATTCCCTCAAAGAGGAAAAGAGAGGAAGGGAGACAGTGCTCTGGCATGCTGTTCTGTGCTCCTTTAGCCCTCAGCAGCAGCGTTTCGTGCTGGATTGCCCTGGCTGGCACAGGCTCTCCTGCTCTCTGCTTGGTTGGGCTTACGGCTGAAGGAGCACTCACTGGCTCCTTCAAGATTTTCCTTCTCCTTCTTTCTTCCATACCCAGTGCAAAAAGGATTCAGCAGAAAAGTAAGTGTGGCCTGGACATGTGATCAGAAAACTGACAAGGGTGGGAAATATTTTAACACATTTGTACTGACATTGTCTTCTTAGAGGTTACTGTATGTATTTTAAGAAGGAAAGAAAATACAGAAAAAATTGACCAGGATAAATGGCTGGCATTACCGAAGTCCTTGCAGGCATTGGCTTTGACATCATAGAAGGTGGCTCATCTGAAGGGTAAATCTGTTCATAATAGCTATCAGAGAGCTGATAAATAGCAGCCAAGGTGACAAAACAATTATATAATAATTTCCATAGCCTTTGTGTTTATTTAGTAGAATAGTTAATCATTTTGTAAACTACTGGTGCATCTGAGATAATAAACACTATATGGAGACAGATGAAGGGACAATGATGATACATGTCAGCCTACAACATACACAGCAGTCAGCGTTAATCAATGAAAACACTGCTATGGTGAATCTGAAATTAGGCCCTTTCAAATAGTTTTTCACTTTTCTTGAGAAATGTGTCACAACTTCCAACATTCCAGCTTGTCAAGGCATGACAGATGGAGTGTCACTGCGTGATTAGTAATAGAGAAGGGCAATGGTTAAGTTAAATAAAATCTGAACCACCATGCCTGATGCAAGCCCAGTTACTGAGTGTCTGAGAAGGGCCAAGGACATATGAGACTCCCATTTTCTGTCATTCCCTGTTGCATCATCGTTCACTGAACCAGTCTCCACCTGCTCTCCACACTTAGAATAATCTGCTTTCAGCCCTGATTCCCCTGAATATAACTTTCCTTTTCATGGGGAGCATCATGACCCTCAGGCAAAACCTCTGCTGGGTCCTGGCCCCATCAGTTTGGAGTGGGTGTCCAGCACAAGGCTAAAACTAAACCAAGACTGCAGGACCCAGCTACACTGGGAATATGCTTGTGTTGGCAGAGGAAGAGGTAAGAGTAGTTGTCCCTGCATGCCATGCAGTGTGCTGTTTGCAACAACAGCTTTCCAAGCCTGTAAATCCATGTTTGCCCCCAGCAGCCCCATATGGAGTTTTTCAGAGAAATGTGCTGAGAAGTTGCAGAGAAGCAAAAGGGAGGCACATAAGGAAGTTCCTGTAGAAGATCAACAGGAACCTGCTGAATGACTAGCTTACCAGCAAATAGATAACACTGAGCAGAGATGAGATAAGGGAAGCCTTGAGATTAACCTCTCATGACAAGAAGTAAGAGTAGGGGTATTTCTGCTTGCATTTATTTTTCCCAGGTGCAGTGTATAGCACAGCTGAGAAAACAGTTCAACAAATGCTGCCATCCTTAGTACTATTATTTTAAGTTAGTTAAAAATTAAAATTTATGTCCTTTTTACTACCTTTCCTCTGAAGAGATCTTTCTCTTCCTTTCATATCACTAGGAAAAAATTTCCAGCTTTCAAAGAATTCATTGCCAGACTCATTTTTGACAAATCATTTCCATTTCTTATTCACTACCATCTTGCAGATTATGCCTGAGACTTTGCTAGCTTCCCATCAGAAATTAGTTCAGCTCCCCTTAGGCACCTTTGAGAATATTAGAGTAGAAGAAGTAGGTAAGATTATTTTATAAAATTTTTAGTTTATAAAAAGGGAAGAGCTGGGGAAGAGAATCTTTTAAAAGGGAATGGAAGTATTATGCTATGAAGAAAAGTGAAATATGATGAGTTCCCAGGAAAAAAAAGAAAAAGGAAAGCATTGAAAAACTTGTAAGATTATACAAATCTCTTGCTTCTGTCCCCTCCAAATTTGGAGGACATTTTCAATTGGTGTGGAGGCACACACAATTATGAAAGCAGTTCACAGAACACCAGCACATATTAATTGGTAGAACTGGGAAAGAGGCGTCCCACCCTGTATGATTAAGGGCTTCTGGCCCTAAGGATTTATAGTAATGAGAGAGGGTTTAAAGGGGTGTCTTGTCTCACCAATGCTTGTCCTTGGTGCCACATAAATAAGGAAGCCTCAGTGTTTCAAATGCAGGACAGTCATTTGAAGAATTGGGTGCTACCATACTGACCAAATTGTTTTCTTTGAAGCCACTCTTTTATACTTCTAATCAGTAAATCTAATCACTTCTTTTTCTAGAGCACTTTATCTCTCTCTGGGTCAGACTCATAAATTTTTAACTAATTTTACCCTGTAGTCAGACTGGTAAATTTATAACTGCCTTTCTGGTGCTTCACTACAGTCGTCTCATGTATGACTGTACTGGTTTCTGCTGGTTTCGTAAAATTCTGTAACTTAGTGTCATATAACTTATGGCTTTTCTGGCCATCAATTCATAGGTTTCTCTTTCCAGAATAACATAACCTCAGAATTAAAGTTATCATCATGTTTATTGTTGGCATTAGAGTAGTCCATATAGCTGAATTCCCACTCCAGCAGAATTACAATAAATAACACTTTCCCCTATGAAATATAAACAAAACCTTTTTTTTTTTTTTTGTCTTCCAGGGCTGAAGCCTTTTTATACAAGTCTCATCTCCTCTAATTTTAGCAATTTTCTTCTGACAGATTGAAAACATCTGACTTAGATGTCAATCTATGTTTTATCCATTTCCATAAGCATTGATGTTTCTGTGGCCAAACACTACTGTCCTCCTCTTGATCTTGCAAAAGAACTTGATAGCTGTGGTCAGAAATAGACTCATATGAAGGGATTATGTCCTCATATCCTACACACTCACAAAAAAGACCCACTAACTGGCTTTCATGCAGTGAGTTTATTCTTACTCATCTCTTTCAATTTTTTTTTCCTTGTTTTTTCCAATTCTGCATGATCTAAAAATATATTCTTTGCTCTGTCCACTATGAATAGGCCATTAGCCAATTTTGCTTCTCCTGGGAGGAAAACTATGTCTATCTAGAAGGATAACTTCTAGAATTTACAGCATCTCCCTGAATTTATTATAACAAAGCAATTATTTACAGCATCATGTCAGAAAATCCCTTCTGTTATTTCAGAGTTGTAGGCAGTTCATTCCTACTCAATTTTAATTTGGTTCAAACTTTTTCTCAGTTAAAATGAACAAAGCACACAGATGCTTCTGTTCCTAACCCTCTGCCCCCAAAATATTTATTTCTTTTCTCCATATTTTAACATATAAGCTTCATGCCTTCCCATTCAAGACAATAGATCTCATAATATCTCAAGTCTCATTTGAGAACAAAATGCCATTCATGACCTTCTCTAGGACAGCAGTCTGACAGGGACAGAGATATTTTGTATCTTGCAACCCATTCCAATGAGCAATCTCATGCCACGGCATGAAACCCTACTGCAAAGCAAAGTGAAGACAGACAGCATCCTGTTTTTACCAGACAGTTCTTCACTGTTTTGAAGGTGGTTGAACTTCTTCTGATAAATGTTCATTTTAGAAGGAATTATGTTTAGATAAAGCTTTTTATTTTTAGGTCACATTTCTCCAAGAAAATGAGAACAAGAAAATTTATTTGTCACCTCACTCTTTTGCATCATATTTTTTCAGTAAAGTATTAGAGAAACAGAAAAACAAGGCAGGGAGTAGAATGGGTGTAGAAAAATCCTCAGCTTTGTAAAATCTCAACTGAAATCTTTTGGTTGTACAAGCAACCATTTTCCAGGCCTGTGGAATAGAAAAGTTGAATATTCCCAACCATTTCCCCCTATTTTTTTGCTAGATCTAAGAACTTCCTCTGGACCTTAGGCAATAAATGTGTTAATTCTCATCTGTGTTTCATTTAAAATGAGGTGTATCCCTCAGCTTTTCTAAATGCAAATCGTATTTGTTATATAAGAAAAACTCATTCTGCAGTCAAAATAGCCTGAAAGACAGGACAGGTATTATTATAAAATTACTTCATTTTACTTGAAATAGTTATGCCTGGAAAGTCAAAAATAGAATTTGTCAAGAAAATCAGTCTATTCCTAGGTCTGTGACAAAGATATATATTTCCTTTTTTAAAAAACCTTTTCAACGAAAAGGCATGTGATGTCAGTAAGAGATTTAGAAGAAAAACATGCTAAATTCAAACCAAATTGGCATTTGCAGAACATTTGTGCACCCTGGAAAGTGGAGAAGGACGCTGAGCTCCCCCAGATAGCTGATGGCCTGGAAGGAGATAATCCAGTCCATGAGACATCCTGTCTGAATGAATAAGCTGTCCAGAGCAGCAGGGTGAATTAGGCCATGGTCAGCACTGTGCTAACTCCTCTGCCCTTGGGGCTGGTGCTGGCACCTGCAGAGCATTGTCCTGCAGGGTGTGGATGCACTCCTTAGCTTGCAGCTTTCTTGGAAATGCTACACAATGCTTTTCCATGTGTGCCAACCTGCCTCTAGAGCTGCTATCTTTTGAAATACATCTGTTCAGCCATCCAACTTGAATTCCTGAATCTTGATGTGATACCATGACTGTAGTAAGTACTAGTTCACTTCAAATTGTAAGTACATTCCTGAGTTTTAACATTTCCTTCAGCAAATGCATCTCTTGAAAAATGGATGTTAAACCAGAAAAACACAAGCCAAATCTACAGATTTCATATCTCAGTGGAAATGTTTCAACTAACTCTGTGTTCCTTGTGACACAAATGCATGTCTCAGCAATATTCACACCTTATCTAAAATTTTATGTTTTGATTAAGCAGAATTATTGTAATATTTTGTTTGGAAATCTGAGAATATATCTGACACAGGAAGCAGCAGCTCCACCCCACACAAGTGCTCCTCAGTCTTCTTAAGGTCCCATTCTGCCTTCCTTAACAAAACCATCACAGGACCAAACAAGCAAAGTAAATTTACATAAAGACATATTAAGAGTACCATCTACCAATTACTGTGTCTGCAGCTTCTACAGGTGACTCAGTATCAAGTAAAACTCTGCAACTACAAAACTGTGGAAGTTGTTGTAATGTGTGAAAATGGAGGTACCCCACCAGGCTCCTTGCAAGGTTCCACATTAGCCAGGCTCTGCAGGTGTCCTTAGACAGGAGGACATTGTCCACTGTTGTATTTAGCTTGTCAGTGGGTGTCAAACCTGTGATCACCCCTTGGCTTATTTACAGGCTGTTACAGTGATGCACTAAGGATGCACAAGCAAAGTCCCTTCAGCAGCCAGCCTTCTTCATAACCCAGAATGACTGTATGGGTTTTTTGGGGTACCTGTTGAATGCCCCTGAAGTTAACTTTCACTTCTTTTTCAGTGAATCTTTATACCCACTCTAGCATACCAATTCAGTTTTCTAGGCTATTTAAAATCCCTTCCAAGGAAAGAATTATTCTAGGGTGCTTTCCTATCTAATTTTTCTATTTGTTAAATTGTAGCAGCTCCTTATGTCCTGCAAGGTGACATAATTTTGCAGGATCCTTGTTTCGTCCCTTGACATTTAGAAATCCAGCTTTCACTTTTGTCCTTTTGTTTTCCTCAAGGCACCAAGACCTTATTCATATGTCCAGCTTGTTTCTATATTCCAAAAGGCTAAAAAGTCTGTAATTCAAAACAGTGTTTCTTGGGAAGAAGAGTAAAAAAGAGAATGACAGCTCTCCAGGACAGTAGGTGCAAAAAGGTCTGATATAATGGCACAAAGAGAAAATCCTCTGGGTTTTCTTTTCTCCCTACTCGCCTGTGCATTTTCTATAAAACTAAAGCGCTTTGTGCCTCCTCCCACTAGCATGGAATAAAATAGAGTACAGGTCTGAGACATGGAGTTATTTAAAACCTCCGAGCCTGAAAGTTCAATTCATTCTTGCCTGTTTAGAAAACCATATTTTGCAGGAAAGATGGAAAATGTTCCATTCTTACAATAAAGATGGGAATCAAGAGGAGTATCTGCTACCATCCTCTGAGCTTTCCTTGTCAGATGAAGAAACATGGGCCACAGAGTGTATGAACAAATTCAGAAAAATAAACTGTTCTTCACTCTTTTATCATAGACTATCCTCTGGCTTTAGCATATGGCCAGGATATCACATAGAACAACAGTTTCTTAATATAGATTAGGAACAGCACTGAGCCAACTGCAGTTTCAAATCCATCTGCCCATGCAAAAATAGTTTCTCACTGGGATCTTCCCTCTAATGCTGAATTATTTCTGTCCACAAACCCCTTCTTCCCAAATGACTTAGGAAACAATGCACTTTCAAAAAAACCTCCCCATAATTGAAAGAAACAGAGGGCTCCTGCTACCCAGTGACCCTACAGTGGCCTGTCATTGGGCATGAGGCTCACAGTCCTCCGAGGTCCTGTCAGGATAACTTTATAATGCTCATTGTCATTGTGTTGATTCTGCATTCTGTGAATACCCATATGCAATCTTTCTCATCTAATCAGATTTATCAGAGCGGACTATGCAGAGTCCCTCCACAGTCTGTACATTCAGCATCATTGCAAAGATCTCTGGCACTTCCTGGACTTGCATCCACTGGGCCATTTCCTAATTTTCCTTTGTTGCCTACCCAAGACTTCTGTTTTTAAGGGGGAAAAGAATTTTGCTAACCCTTTTGAGTGCTGGGGTTTTTTCTTCAATCTGACTGCTTTTTTATTCTGTGGGGTTTTTTTCCCAGTTTTCCCGTTATTCTTCCCAGACTTCTGATATTCTTAGTCAAAATTTCTTTTGCATAATAATAAAAATATATCCACCATATTTTCAATCTCTTTTAATCATTATCAGTTTAAAACTGACTACATTTCCTTCCAACAGAAACAGGACTTCTTCAGCAATTTCTCATCAGTTGAAATGTTTCTTCTATAAATTGTCTGATGAAAATATTACTCATATTTGTAAAGGGGAGTGAGGGTGTGGGATTAGGCAGTTTAATATGAGTGCTTTCTCTTTAGTATTTTGAATTCAATACTGCAGATCCAGCACTGCACTGCAGCATGCTTCCCAAAACTCACAGGAGCTCAGCCCTCATCTCTCTTGTTTTAGCTGTGTATTGGTTTAACTCCATGCAAGCCTAAGAGATTATACCAATAAAAACTTGAGATGACACATTAGAGAATCAGGTCTATATTAATTTGATTTTTATAAAGCCAAATCTTTTCCTAACTCAGTTGAAAGCATTCAGAATTGTTTCTGGCTATTCTTCCAAATGATTCCCTTCAATTTGAAAACTGCTGTTGAAGTACCTGGTATACAGCTCAGGCACTTCTGTGGTCTTGCTGCATTTTAGTGAGCTGCCTATCATATACATCACTCCCAGAATGGAGAAAAACTTTTTGGACAGGCAGAAATGACGCTGTATAAGCTGAAATGGCTGTAGGAAGCTTCTTACTCATAGGTAAAAAACTATTAGGAAATTGAGATCGAAATCAGATACTACATTAAAAAGTTAACAGCTTATGTAAATCACAGCTGGCCATCACCTATTAACTCAAGAGTATCTATTATAGAATCCTTGGACTTTCAAAAAAAAGTTAGAAATGAATCAGAGGTTCAAAGTACCTTTTGATAATTAAATCATTGTCTAGATACACATTTCAGATACATCAAAGAAGGATGAGATTTATGTTTTCCATAAGCTGTTGAAAAGGTCCATTAGCTGTTCTTGGTCCCCACCAGGAAAACTTGTGAGTAAATAAAGGTAAATTTTTGCAGACTGTAGCTCACTTTACTCTTCACTGAGTAAAAAACTGGCTGCATGGCTAAACCTAGAGAGTAGTGCTAAATGGAGTGGAGTCTGGTAACCAGTGGTGTTCCCCAAAGTTCAGTATTGGGGCCAACTCTGTTTAATATCTTTATCAACGGTCTGGAGGAGGGGATCAAGTGCACCCTCAGTCAGTTTGCAGATGGCCTCAAGTTGGGCTGGACCATCGATCTGATGGAAGGCAGGAAGGCTCTGCAGAGGCATCTAAACAGACTGGATTGATGGACTGAGGGCAACAATACAAGGTTTAAAAATGCAGAGTTCTGGGTTCAGCCCTTGGGTCACATTAACCCCATGCAGCACTACACGCCGGGGTAAAAGTGGCTGGAGAGCTGCCCAGTTGGAAAAAGACCTGAGGATGTTGGTTGACAGTGACTGAACATGAACCAGTGTGTGCCCAGGTGGCCAAGAAGGCCAGTGGGGTCCTGGCCTGTGTCAGAAATAGTGTGGCCAGCAGGAACAGTGCAGTGGTCTTCATAATCTTAAAGGGGTTTTTTTAACCTAAACAATTCAATTATTTTTATTCTGAATTTTTTTTTTTTTTTTTGGGCTTTTAACTAATAACCAGCTTTGGAAATGATATATTGTTGAAAAATATTAACTAAAACAATTACTAAATTTTCTTCATGTTGGGGACATGTCCTGAGACATATTACAAGGCATCATGCAAGTCACAAGACAATGAATGTTGTAGGAGGGTTTCAATCCACTCTGAGAGGGTCCTTTTCCATTCAGACTTAATGTGTCCATCTCAGCCTCTGTTACTTGACCTAAGTAATTAGCAGACATTTTAAAAGAGATGACAATGGAAGACGTTTTCCACTTACTCCTACCCCTGTCCATAAGAACTGAAATGTAGAGGATTCCTGGTGACAACCCAGATATAAAACACACTCCAATAAAAGGTATCAAACAAAAAGGTCCAAGGTTTCCCAATTTCCTCTCAAAAGAGATGAAAACATAATAATTTTAGCCTCGCTTCCACAAAAATATTAGAATAAACAATCGTGTGGACTGTGTACAGCCTGTCAGACCATCCTTTCACCTTGCAACTACCGACTGCAGTTACCTATATTAAAAAGAAATTATTTAAGGGAAAAAGCCAGCGATATATTGTATTCCTAGAAATATGAGAAAATAGGCAGTCCTTAATTGGGTGGCATTGATGTTAAGTGCGTCAGTATTGAGACATACTTTTCTTATTTTTTTTACTGTGAGAATTTATGTAACAGTAAGAGTGGAAAATTTGCCATTGGAATCTTCCACAGTAAAAAGAGCTGAAAATGTGCTTAGATATGTAGATGCATGGCAAATACCAGATGTAACTCAAGAGCAAAAGTAAGTTCTGATGGACATAGTCAGGATGGGATTTGGATCCCCGGCATGCAGGGGGTTAACTGTACTGCTACTGGATTCAACTGGAAGCACCTTTCAGGAGGCTCCAGTCCCATAATTTACGGAGTATCCTGGGCTGCACTTAGTGAGTCTCACAGGAGAGTTTAGGAAAGCCATTTACTTAGGAAAAACAGGGTAAAGCAAAGAGACAATAGGTCTTGCCTTAAAACTTGTTGATATGTTGATACATTTCACAGAATTACAGAACAGTTGAGGTTAGAAGTGACCTCCAGAGATCATCTGGTCCAATCCCCCTGCTCGAGCAGGGCCACACAGAGCTGGTTGCCCAGGACCATGCCCAGGCAGGTTATGAACATCTGCAAGGAGGGACACTCTACAACTTCTCTGGGCAGCTTGTGTGACCTAGAGGAGTTATTTCTTAGGCTATATATGGATTCTGAAAAGCACAGCCAATTTTCCTCTCCACAGATGATACAAGGAGGTTTGTTGTTTGCTTATCAATAGTCCAAAATATATAGAACCATTCTCTAAAAATGCAGTTTTTAACCAAGCTGACAATATACAACCATTTTGACCAGCCTTTCAGTGTTTTCTATCACATTCACTCAATTGTGAACTTTTTTCCACTTATCTAGTCATCCAGTATTTTTTTAGATACTCATCTTTCTCCTTAGTGATTAAATACAGCCATTAATGAAAGATTTGCCAGAATAAGAAGTGAGCAATTACTTCTCTGGAAAAAAGCTAACAAGAACATTTCTTAAACAGCTAGAATAAAGTACAGGGGAAAAAATAAAGATAATTACATACAGCAAAATATGCACTCTTGCCCATTTTTAATGGGAGGTCTGAAAGAGTGATACAAAGCTCATTCTTTTCATCTAGGTTCTTACATCCTTCATTTTGCTTCTTTTGGTGCATCTTCTCACTGTGAGGCAGATCACCCTCTGCCTCACCAGCTGCAGTGCTGGTGCTGCATAGGGACAGCCCTCCACTCCAGCATCCTCCCAGCCTGATTCCAGCTCTGTTTCATCTTTCTCTTCCTCTTTGTGTCTACAAGCATTCATAATACCTCTTACTCCTGGGGCTATCTGCATGTACTGGTTGCTTAGAAACCATTCCTGAATGGCTACAGAGGATTTAGAAAAATTGTCTTCTATAATTCTCCCACCCCCTTTCTCATAGTGGAGTACGGTTTTAAGTACTGAAAGCAATTCTTTTTAATTTTCATTTTCATTAAGTTTAATGTGGTTCTCAGGTTGTCCTCTGATCTTACAGACACCATACTTACCTTTTTTTTCTTTCCTTTTCTTTCATCTTTATTGTCCAATGTAACTTTTAGTACCACAGTTCTGAAGTATCCTTCTAATGCAGAGCAACTGAAAAAGTCATCACAGCCAGAGCCCTGGAAGCAGGAATTGTCTGAAGGTACAATGCACAATCACAAAGAAGGTCTAGTGTGAAAAATGTCATAAGAGCATAAATAAAAGTTGTTCCTTTTATCCATGCAAACTGATGATGCCGTCAAAAGCAGAGGAACTGCAGGGCCCTCCCATGCTCTTCTGAGGCTGAGAAAAAAAAGTATGATGAGGTCTTACCAGATTAACACCTTTATAAAGATCAAAGGTTAAAATAGACAGCAGACACATTGTGAGAACCCAAATAAGAGCAGAAAAAAGATAAAAAGGCTCTTTGTCTTCACAATGACTTAAATGGCCAGGGCATAATTCACCAGTAGCCCTGTAGCTACTCTGCTTTTTTATGGACACCATAAAAAATGCACATTTTATGCTGCATATTGATTTTCAATATTCTGATATGAAATAACCAGTGCCATACGTGCAGCATGGGATCTTGTAGTACACTTTATTAAATCTGTGGACAGAGTTAATATTTTTAAAAAGACAGCACATTTGTTTCACTTTTTGGAACTCCTGAATCTATAGCTATGTTTCCCATAACTCTCTTGCTGAAATATAAAATTCTTTACATTCTTTTACACTACTTATGTGTGTCTGAGTCTTATGGATATTATAGCTGACTGTCTAAAATATTCTGTGAATAAGAAAGCAATAACTTACTGTGAATGACTGGCTATTTTGATTGTCCTAGATAACTTGGATCACAAATAAACTCCTTGATAGCTGAGCAGATAACCGCCCAGTTAAATTGGCTGTGGAAATGTTTCTGGTTAAGACCAAGAAGAGTGACTATTCATTTGTCACTTGTGTACTTTCCTTATCATCCCAGCCTGGAGCCTGATGTTTCCCTGCTTCCTGGCACAGGTCATTCCCTGCCACTCTATAGTCATAAGTGCTGAAGGATCTGCAGATTGACAGACTTGTGTGAAGGTTCATGAAAACACCTGGTTGTGCTAGTACAAGTCAGGGCTAGAACTCCCTTTCTTTAATGAACACCAAGGTACAGCATTAGTTCGTTACTTTTCTCATCCGTGTTTTATGGTATTCCAAAACCCAAACTACTTTGTCAGCTGAAGCTTCAAGAGCTCAGAAGTCTGATTTAGATAATTTTAAAAAAATAGTTTGAAAACTGAAGCTATTAATGTTAAAAAAAGTGTGTTTTACACCCCTCAGTATAATTACAGAGATTATATCCCTGCCTGGAGGCATGCTATGGCTTCAAATGAAGACATAGCATGATGAACCCTCACAAAGGGTCTCCCAGACTTCACTTATGCCACCGTGATTTCCATTCTGCAAGATCTGCTTCCATAAGCTACAAGAGAGAGAATGTGACTTCCTCTGGGAAGCCATATATGCCTTGCACTGCAGAAGAAGAGCAGGGAACAGACTAGCCCTTGATACAGGGGGAATGTCCTTCTCCCTGCCATCTGAACATAAAAATCTCAGAAGCTCTTATTTCTACCACTCTTCAAGTGATTTTATTGCTGCATCATACCCCTATCTTAAAAGCAATGCTTTTAATGTTAAATATATAATACAGTCAAAGTTCGATAAGCAGCATACATTCAGGCTTTTAAATTTGTACACAAGCACCAGTTTCAGTGTGGTGAACTCTTCAATGGGTCTGAGAAGATTCAATGGTCACCTTGTCATTTTGGCCTAGTCCTGTGATCCTCTTACTTCGCTTACTTTTTCTGCTAACATTTTAAAGAGCAGCTGAGTGCTTACATCTCAGTGTCCTATATGCTGGGGAAGGAGGGAGAAGGAGGGAAAACCATTTATTTTGCTGCCTTTATTCCCATGAGAACGACTAATCAGGTGGGAGTAGAACAACAAGTTCTGCTAGGCACACAGAACCTGCTTATGAGACATCTCTGCATGCTCTCGAGGTTTCATTAGCTTTAAGTGGATTTTTTCCACTCCTCCAGATCATTGTTATTTCACAACCAAATTTATTCAAACTAGGGAAAGACACATCTCTTCAAGTATGCCAACTTCAAACTCAAGCACAAAATGTACTATATGTATTTTTTCAATGATTAAAATACACATCAGTTACAACAATGGGTTTATGGTAAACTCTCTTTTCCTGCTGTAGGGAATGCTAATAATTAGTGTGATTTCTGTCATCCTTCTAAAACACCTCTGAACCAGGAATTATGGAGAAATAATTTTTCTATATGGGCTGTCTTGCAAAAATAACCACTTCTGTTTGTTATAGGATCATCTAGGGAGAGAGTAACACAATAGCTACACCCAATGGCAACTTCATTAACTGCTAGTTTTCAAAGAAAACTAGGATTTTCTTACCAGAGACTCAACATGCAAGGTCAAATATAAATCCTTAGGCCAGTTTTAACAGTTGGGTTTTCATGAAGATAAATGGATTTTTAAATGGTGATACATTGAGTAATCTTTGATAATTCAATTTTTTCTTGCAATTTATCTTTTCATGCACAACAGTGTTGTACCTTTGCATGGTTTATTATCTTCACTCAGACTAGTGTAAAGAATTGAGCCACATATTCTTCTCCTTACCAGATTCTCCCGTTTGGATATGTCTATTCCATCAGTGCGACAAAAGTAGCTTCCAGATTCTTAACCACAGGAATTGCTGCTATGTTACATTCTGGGTTTACAAAGAAAACTGGAAGTGATGCTCTAGCGTGCATAAAATATGTCTCCAGTTCTGTAGAACAACGTTAGCATTTGAGACTATAGAAACCAATAAAAAAATAAAGAAGGGAGCCCAGGTTTCGGCCTCTAAATTTTATTAGGACAATGATTTTTCCTACTGCAATGTTAGAACATTTTCATGGAAGGTTAAAATTTCCATTTTGCTTTAAGGAAAATGAAAAATCATATTACATAGTTGCTCAGTAGGTACAGAATTACACATTGAATAGAAAGAAGTACATGTGGGGGCTTTGCTATTAATTGAACCAGACCAAGAAAAAAATAAAGTAAAGAAAATCATAGTCTGAAATTTTAGAGTCAACAGTGCATGGGAGACAATTTTGTCATCATGTAATAAATGTCAAAGAAAGGCCTGAGAAACAGGAGGAAATGAAACAATGAACTTGCAATCTCTGCTTCTGGTGAAAAGCAGAGACCTCCATACTAAGATATTTTTTAATCTTGTTTTTTCATCACAGCTACTTTAAGTTTGATGGAGTAACTTTTGCCTCAGAAAAAGTGGCAAAATATCAATTTTCAGTTAAGTTTCACTATTAAGAATTTAGGGGTAATTCCTCTAAAATTTAACAACTGAAAGGTTAGAATTTGCATATTTCCTTATAGTTCCTGAACTTGTATAGATCATAGATTTTCCAGTCCCATTCTGCACTGGTGTGAAAGAAAAGGGATTCATGAGCTGCATCATGCTTTCAGAGCCATGAAACTCAATGGGTAACTGATACCTGTGCCCTGCTCCAGTGAACAGTTCCAATGCATTACATGTTGCTTATACAGTCACAAAAACAGCAGTGATGTTCCCTCTGGACACATAAGAAGAGTTGATCCTCCTCTGCAGCAAAGACCCCAAGATATAATAAAATAAAAGGGTAGAAAAGGTGCAAGGGGATCTTAGGTATGGGGTGAGCCAATTTGCTTCCCCCATTCCACTACTCTAGGAAGAGCCCAGTCAGATGCCCAGAAAACCAAAATGACACAGAATGATTGAGCAGAAGTATTCACTCAAATACACCAACCTGCTTTCTCAGCTTCACCTAGATAGGCTTAGAGGGTCAACAAAGCCGCTGCTAAAATAGTGTGGATATATTCCTCTGAAAATACCTTCATCATTGCAAAAAAAAAAAGCCTTCATCACTGCCTATGGAAAGAAAACACCCTCACTGATTCAAGGCATCTTTCCACACTCAGCCTACATATTTGTTCAAAGCTTGGCACTGCTCTTTGGTTTCATAGATCAACACAGCTGAAAATTCACCATGTGGAAAACTTAAGTCCAAAGCTACTTGCTTATTAGCAAAAATGCTTTTAGTGAGAATCTTGTAGATTGTACTGTTTAACCATATGTAAGAGCCTCCCACACCATACTCCTCAATCAAAGTTCTGCTAAAACGAGTTATGCTAATTGCAATTTGTTTAAAGGACGGTTAAAGGTTGCTGGAAGGATGCCAGCGTGTCTATTGCTGGAATATTAAAAGACTAATGACAGGCAAAAATACAACAGAAAAACTTCAAATATAAAAAAGGTGTAATCAGAAATCCCTGTTTTAGCATGTAAAAAGATAGCACAAACAAGATTTTAATTTCCCTTCATGCAGCAAACCACTTGTTACACAGAAACATCCCTGGAAAGGTGAGTTTTTCTTGAGATTTGTCACCAGTGTTAGCAGAACCATGCAAGGGTGGCTGGTCCTCACACAGCTATGTCCTCATAAGCAAAAAAGTAACTTGGTTCTGCTAAGCACATGTGCATTCTCCATGTGGGGAACAGCTCTTCTTCAGTGTTTGTCATTTACTGAGAAAAATGGGAGGAGTCGCTGGTGAGACTGATGACACCTCAAGCCTGTGTTTTAAATGCAGAGTACCCAGGGATTACCCTGTCACTGATCTGGCCAGCACAACTTCACTTCAGGCTCTTTCAGATCCTCAATACAGAATTCATGCAGAAAAAAGAAAAAAAAAAAATGAGAAGCATCTTTTTGAAGGAGATGTGGCAGAGTTTTAGAGTAAGCTCATCTGTCCAAGTTGATACTTACCTTCCCTATAAAGATTCTGATGTCTTTAACACCAAAATAACTTCAGCAGCCAAAAGAACAGAAAGGACTCTGAGTTCACTCTGTAAAAGTTTCCCAGCAAAGACACCGTTCTGATAAGTCCATGTCATGGTCTGCTTCCCACTGAAATGAATTAACTCACAGAAGCTCTGTGTTTAAGGAATTGGTCTGACAAATCAAAATGCCCCATTCTTGCACTTACTGAAGACAAGGGAAGAATCACCACTGACTCTGAGACAGGATTTTTTTCTCTCATCAAGCTTAAATATCAGTTTATATATGCATCTTAGCATACTGACAGGGACTAACTTATTTGCTGACTCAGGGAAGAAAGCAGCAACACGAGCAAATGGCAGTCATGGGCATGCCCTGGTTTTACCTCTTTTTCTGTCTTTACTTCCTTGCACACCTCCAGATTCATCCTGGGAACCAAAGGCCCCTTGTTTCAATTTTTTGGCAAGCCTTCTTATTTATGGTGTAAAGGTCTTCAGGACTGAGACCACACCCTGAGACCAAACTTTCTTGTGAGTTGCAGCATTCCATGGGCATGAAGGGTGTTTTACAAGCACATGAAGTGACAGCTCCATAACCTAAATATCTGACTTTTATAGCTGGCTTTACACAGCAAGGGCCACAACATGTAATGGCAGCGTTGAAAAGGGTATAAGAAGACAGGAATTACAAACGTGGAAGACACTGAGATGGGTTTGATGTTGTGTGTCCACTGTGGGAACGAAGTGTTTGGGAGACCTTGCAGCCACACATGTATAGGATTTTTTTTTCCCCAGCACATAACATAGGCTGATTTTTGTAGTGATCCTCAGTCAAGAGTAAATTAACATTTCCATGGTAAAAAAAGTGGAGGGTTCACATTTAGCCAGTTAATTCATTCACTTAAAAGAGTAATTAATTCACAGATACCACCACTTCCTTCAGGCTACTTTTTAGCATGAAACTAATATAACTAGTACCATCAAACAAGAATAATCATTTCTATGAACTGTTTTATTTTTGAGGTGGTGGTAGGGGAATAGACAAAGACCTGAGTAAGCCCCACATATCCCTGCTGGCTGTTTGGTGAGCCTCATTTCACTATATGTGTTCGTGCCTGGCTGCTGCAGGAGGTAACACCTCACTTTGTCTGGAAAGTGAGCAAGCATTCAGAACACATTACTCACAGGCTGCAGCTCCTGGCAAAGTCACCTTCATGCCACATAACTGGCAGGTAGGGAGCACTGCATGGTCACTGCAGCTTAAGAGGCAACTCCCCAAAATAACTTGTCCCAACTCCTACACTCTCCTGCATATAACTACAGAACGAGATTCTACTCAAGTATAAGTGGCTCATGAACTGTGTCCTGTTACTTGTCAGGATAAGAGAGACCACTAGAGCCTTGTGATTTAACTTTATGCCTATCACAGAATGTGACAAATGGCCAACTTTTCTCTTCTGAGGCTACTTTCTCCCTGTGTTCCTCCTACAACCATGGGAAAAGGAGGCTCCTAAAGATGGCTATGAGTTCAGACTCCTTCTGTATTTGATTCATTCAGTCTCCTCTGTGTATAATGAGAGCCCAGTGAGATTAGCCCCACAAAGTTAATAGTTTTTTCAAAGACTTCTTAAGCATGCTTTGCTGTCTATTACTGAGCTCAACAACTTAGTGAAGTGAACATTCATTTCAGAAAGGCATCTGTTCTTGTATTGAAGGCACTACAGACAAGATCATCTGATATCTTTGTCTCAGCCAGTCAGAATCCCTTTGCTTTCTAGCCCTTGTAGAAAAAAGGGCATGCTGAATACTTTGGAAAAATGGTACCCTGGAGTGCCTTGGATATAAGGGATCACTTTCAGAGGCTCAGGTGAGATGAGTCCACTTCAAACAATGCTGAATACACCACTGCTTCACTGCTTCCGTTATCCCTAAAATTTAATTTTATTTTTTTCATCTGGTTGGAGGTTTTTCCTGACAGCCAGAGAATCACAAGCAAGTGAAATATCATCCTTCAGTAAAAGAGAGAGACAGAGAGGCTTCTAGCCTGTGTATCTGTGCAGAGATGCTCATAAACATGAAAAACATGTCCTACAGTCTCATAGATGTGAAAGTTTAAAATGGCAATACATTTTTTAAATAAATCTCATGATTTGCAGGCCTTCCTAATCTTTGAGCAGTTAAGGTTGACAACACTGTAAATAGCAGCTTCTGGCCAAAAACGTAAGGCAAATTTTAAAGTTTAATGCAGAATGACACAAAAGATAAATAAAGATTACCTTAAACTTCTGTCAAAAAGTTCATAAACAAGACAAGCCATTCAGGAGAAAAGTGTCACATTTGAAATATCTACTTACACCATAAAACAATCTTTCAGATCCACAAGGCAGATTAAGAAAGAGTAGTAATACATTTCCACCATCTGCCCCAGTGGAATGAAAAGAGAAATATAAGACTTTGTCAACAGATCCAGAAGAAACTCCAAATCTACAGTCTGCGCAGCAGGTGAAAGACAAGAACTTAAGTCTGGGCTGAGTCTTCAACAAAGCCATCAAGCACTTAATGACCAAAATCTTCTTGCAGTCAAGTTCTCTTTGCAGCCAATCATTCCTGGTGACAGCTCACTTCCAGAATCACTCCACCTGGATCTCTAGGGTCTTCTCTCAACCCAAACATTACCCCTAGCCCAAACCCTAAATTAACCAAGTAGATTGCCCTCTGTCAAACCCATAATTTCTATATTATCTGTACTATGCCATGTTTGTGCAGACAGGGTGTATTGATTCTGTGAAGGAGCTGGGAAAGCAAACTGCAGCATGTCCAGGCTCAGCTCCTTATTTCAATTGCCCCATGATAGTTACTTGTCATACATCTGGCATTGGCCTTCCTCCTGGTACTTATAATGCCATCTTCAGAATCATCAGTGTCTCCTTCAACAGTCTTGCAGGATCTAATCTTCCAAGGTTCAAGTCCCAGGTGTGTCAGACCAGAAGATCCCTGATGTACATCCAGGTGCTCAGAGAATTACGTTTTAAGACAACGGGACTAACTTGAACGTTCATTTACATAAATCAAAATCATTTACATCAAATTAATAAAATCTCATCCTGAGAAGGTAGGCACAGGGGAAGCCTTTTCAAACCGACACTTTGAAAGTCATTAATTAGATTTACAAGAAGTCTTTCTTTAGAAGAATTCCAGATTTTTTCTCTTTTATTTAGTTTTTGTTTGTTAATCCTTACCATGCACACAGACTGCATTTTTCAGGACTTTTCCCTTGAATAAGGTAATTAAAAGGTATTTAGAAATTAAGAAAGCTATTCTAAGACAAAGATCACTCTAGAAGCCTGAACTTTGACATGGTCATCACATACACACAATAAAAATGTGTTTCCCATTCAGTCCTTTCATCTACCACCTGCAATGAAGGACAAGACATGAAAGAAAGTGGAGAAGACATTACCTTCTCAGATTCAAAGCACTGATCTTTCAGATGTTTACTTTAGTTGGCAATACCAAATCATGACCTTGAATCCCAGTGGAATTACATTTTAAATTGGTGTACTGGGTCTGTTTGAGGTGGGCTTAATTTTCTTCATAGCAGCCTGTATGGTGCTGTATTTTGGTTCTGCAATTTAAGCAGTGCTGGTAACACACTCATGTTTTAGCTATTTCTGAGCAGTGTTTGCACAGCCTCAAGGCTGCCTCTATTTGCCACTTTGCTCCCCCAGTGAGGAGGCTGGACAGCTGGCCCAGATTGACCAACATGGTATTGCATGACATATAACACCATGCTCAGAAATAAAAATTGAGGGGTGGATGGTTTAGGGAAGCTAGTCATTGCTTGGAAACTGGCTGGGAATTTATCTACCTGTGAGAGGCAGTGAGTATTATAGAGAGCTTTATATTACTAGTTTGTTTTCTATTTCTTCTTGCTCTAAGTTTTTTCTCTCTCTTTATCTAAACTCATGAGTTTTCTAACTTTTTGTCTTCACATTCTCTCCCCTGCCCCAATGTGGGGGCTAAGCTGCTAGCCAAGGTCAAAACACTGTAATTCGGATGAATTTGAGTCAGGGGAAAACATACTTTCTTCACAATCTACCTCCAATGATGCTCTTTGCCTTCAAAAGAAGTCAGAAATTTTCCAAAAGTAAAAAAGTTCTGGTTTGCATCTGTTCACATCTGCTGTTGTTGAATGCAGGAACATGAACTCAGCTACTGTAGGAGACAAAGCCTTACACTGCATGGACTCGTGCACAACATGAATCCAAAGATGTGCACAAATAGTGTGCACTGCGTGCTCATCACAGGCTACTGTGGGTACAGAACGTTGAAGAAAAACTTCTAAAATGTCCCAGTTGTATCACACAAACCACTGTCTACAGTAAATGTGTTGATGCTATAGTAGGGGAACTCTGGTATGGCTACATATAACAAGGAGGTCTGATGCTGGTCAGGCACCAAAAGCCAGGGCCTTCCTAGAAAGAGTGTCCAGCAAAGAACAACTCTTCTGGGGGCCAAGGCAGCCTCCCTGGACAGCGGTGATCTCAGCAAGTGTAGCCATTTCTCAGCTACAAGTGATTCCAGCTCTTGTGATTTCAGCTCTTTGCAAGATCATCCGAGGCAAACTCGGGGACAGAGAGACAGGAGCCGTGTGTGGCAGTGCCACAGAGGCAGCTTTATTCTCCAGCAGTCCCTGTGAAGGGGAGGCCAGGGACAGCAGCTCCATGATTCAGGGCAGAGCCAGGGCTCTTTTTATGGGAAAGGCAGGGGGTGGGGTAGAACCCAATTTACCAACTGGATACAAGGTATTACCATAGAGAAACAAGGCATGCTGGGGGGCGTTCAGTCTCTCACCGTAACCTGAGAGAAGTTTCTTATCTCTGAGTCCTTTTGCCCGCAGGCTTCTTTCTTCCAAGGGAGTGCAGAGGACTCCTGAGTTGGAAGCTCACAGCCCTCCACAGCTACATCCTAGGAAAAACATCCTAGGTTAAGTATTAATAAGTATCAATAAGTGTTGTTGACCATGCCAACGACATGTACCAGTGGAGTTCCTCTGGTGACAGTTCACCCACATGGTCTTGGTGGGGGTTGGTTCTTCTGCTGTGTTCACCCTGGACAACACGATGAATCCAAGCAGGTCACGTCACCTGCCTCTGCTGCTTACAGCCACAAGCAGGGGCCATTAGCCTCCACTGCACACTGCTTTGATGCCTTGAAGTGTCCTGGGCACCAGTAACCCGACTAGGAACACCTGCTGTGCATTTATGGCAGATGACAGTGCCCTGGCTGGAGGTGTTGCTGGCCAAGCAGATACTGAGAAATGGCCAGAGGGGTGGCTGTGGTCGCAGGAGGCTGGTGAGAGAAGCCAGACCCCGCAGAGGGGATGAGGCAGGGGGCAGCCATGCCTGGGGAAGCAGCCTCTCAGGAGGGCCGACTGAGGTCCAGGGATGTTAGGAATGACATGGGAGGGTGCCAGGTACTGCAGGGAGGCAGCTAAGGTCCTGCATGGGTAGACAAAAATGAGGGCCATGGGGGCTGCAACGGCTATGGGAAAGTGGCTCATGCTGACGGCTGATGCGGGATACCATCAGGGTTCCCACTCAGCCAGGGCAGGCAGTAACCCACACCGGGTCAGGTGATGACCCACACCAGCACCACCACCCATGGCCAGGGAGAGCACTCGATGAGCCATCAATGTCTCCCTGTGCCAGCGTGGGACCCTGGGATCCCTAGAGGCGGACCCTGGAGTCCCCATGTCATATTCTGACCCCCACCAGGCAGCACTGGCTGAGAAGCACCAACCCCATGGTGTAACCTGGATCTGCTCTTGCAAGGATGTTTTCATTCGCAGAGTAAGGAGAAGAAATTAAATGTAAGGGTCATTGTTGGTTTTCCTATGGTGCCGTAACAGGGCTCTACAGCCCAGCTCTGTCAGACCTTCCATGAAGAAGGGCCCTGGGCCCAGCTTGACAGTAAGGAAGGATGGGTTCATGTTGTCATCGTCATCATTGCACACAAAGAGGTTTTGCTCCTTCTTCCACGCATGAGCTGCGCAACAAAAACAGGTCTGAATTTACCGACAGCTGGGCGCACAGGCTCTTTAACCACTTTTACCTTGACCCTCAGCGCCTAAACTGTTTCATTTACGTGGCACTTTGTGACCGCAAATGAGCGCGCAGAGCTCGGTGCTTTCCCCTTCTCCGCGGCCCAATGCCTCTCATCAGACAAGTGCAGCAACAGCAACATCTAGTGGCAAGTGGGCTGGTGGCTGCAGCAGAGCAGAAACCACCTCCCAGTTAAGGAAGTATAAACCAGGCACAAGTGGTCAAGGTTAGAAAGTAGCAAACAGAAAAAAAAATCTGCAATAATTTTTATTTCAAAGTTTTATCATGTTTGCATGCATACATAACATATAGAATATATATGTCTCAAATATAAGCTAGTCTTAACTCCTCCTTTGCTTCACACAACTAACACTCTACTTCAAACACCGACTGATTTGACGACAATATGTTCGTATTCTATTTAACATGCTTAGATTTTACACATCAGAAGCATAACAGTAGAATTTCAAGGGAAATTACACATGCAATTATGGTTTTGTTAGGCACTCAGGCAGTGAGCTTATGATGCCTTAAGCGTGAGAGAAACATCGGATGTATAATAAGACATTCAGTACTCCTGCAAGGACAGGATTCTACCTTGTCTTTCCTACACAAGATTCAAAACAATTCAATTTTTTTTTCTCTTTTTCCCTTCAGGCACAATTCCTGTGTTTAGTATGCCAAACAACGGTTGTTCAAGATAGATTATTTTTGTAGCTAGGACATGCTCTTAAGCTACATCTCCTCTTTGCCATTGTCCTGAGTCTGGCTGGGATGGAGTCAAGTTTCCTCACAGCTGCCCATATAGTGCTCTGTTTTAGATCTGTTACCAAACCAGTGTTGTTAACACAAGTATATTTTAGCTATAGCTGAACAGTACTTGCACAGCATCACAGTGTTTTTTGTCTCTCACTCTGACCCTGCATTGAGTAGCCTTGGAGTGGGCAAGGGGCTGGGAAAGGACATAGCAGGTACAGCTGACCCAAATGGACCAGAGAGGTATCCCATACCACGAAATTTCATGCTTATGTGGGTATTCTTTCCAAGGCAGCTGCTGCTCAGAGAGTTGCTGGGCATAAGTCTGCTGGTGGAGAGTGGAGAGTGAAATTGCCTTTGCCCACCTTGGGGTTTTTTGGGAGAGTTTTTTCTTGCCTCTTTCTTTCTCTTTTTTAACTGTCTTTATCATGACCCAGAAGGTCTTTCATCTTTCAGTTATATCTCACACACTGCTGGGGACAGGGAGTGAGCATGCAGTGGGTCTGCTGTGTGATTTCTAGTCAGGGTAACTCACCAAAACCAGGCTTCCTTTGCTTCACATCCTGTTCTAAATATGCACATTACACTGTGTCCAGAACTACCAAGTGTGATATTTCACATATTACTGTGATGTTGCTGTGAAGGTCCCAATTTTCACGAGTCAAACTGTATACTAAAGGAGATACAGCATAATTTTTCCTATCAGCTTACCCTGGACATTTCTGGTGTCTTGGCTTCCCTGTGAATTTATCCCTGGACACTGCCTTGCCCTTGAATTGATCACTTACAACCAAAGTTTCCACCCCCCAAAATTATCACAACAAAACTCAGTCTGGACTTGTGCTCCCCCAAGTCCACTCCTCATCCATGACATTTTTTCCATGAAGTACATTTTCCACAGATGAGAAGAACCACAGCAAAAGGCCATCTTGTCCTTCTACTCAGTTTCTGATTAGAGAAAAACTGTCTTCAGCAGCAAGGTTCCTCCTGAAATCTGCTATATGTAGGCTATTCATATACAGAAATCCAGTGCTTAAATCCTAAGGAGGCTATTCAGGGAGTATGTTTATTTCTCTAATAACAAGTCATATTGCTAGCCATGTCCAGACCTTGTATAAATGCTGCTCTACACCCTGCACCAATGCATGTCACAGACTGTAGCAAAGGAAGGAGACATATTTCATTTGCTAAGTTCTTTTTTTTTTATTTCCCATATCAACTATCATTCATTCCTACAATTTAGGACAGAATTACAGGCTCAAAAGAGGCTCATCACAAGGAGTTAGAATTTTCTCTGTGCTACACCAGTCCTCAGGGAATGTGTTCCTCAGGGAACTCACTACAGTGAACAGTTTTATTTTACAGGAAGCAAATAGAGTACAAATTGAAAATTGTCTTTGTCGATTACTGTGTTACACTTGGAAAAAATGGGGGTAAAAAGTGAAGCAGAGACTATGAAGAGATAAAGAAGAATAATCTCTCCTTGGCACATCTTTTCACAGGTAATTTCTTACGGAGTACATGTTAATTTATTTTCCCCACTCTCAGACAAACAATCCGTATGTGCTCAACAGTCGGTGTTTCTACTGGCAACGAATCAGCTTACCAAAGGGGTGATTACCCTAAATAAAAACTAAGTGGATGGCATATTTCATTTTCCCACTTACATATGCAAGATGGCAGAAGAGAGAAGAGAGAATTATTTCCTTCCTAGAACAGCATCATAGAGTTTTCCAGTCCTCTTTAATCACTCCAAAGCCAGCTGCCTCCAGGAGCCTGCTGTACTCTGCTGCTGTTCTCTCCTTCCCTTCTGTCTGGACCAACATATTCATCGAATACAGTTGGGTTTCTACAGGCCCACTTTCATCTTCATTCAGAAGTGATTCAACCAGCAGCACTCCACCACCTGGTAGAGTGAAGAGAAAGAAAACACACCCTGAGCAATGAGAAGCAGCCTCTACATGAAGTCATACTTCAGCATCACAGAAGACAATGAAAGAGCCAAAGGATCAGAGCATGTCTCTGCTTGCCTATGTAGGTATTGATGTCTCAGAGCTGAAGGGGGTGCTATGGCTGAGATGGAAATTCCCCATTTTCCCCAGCTGAAATTCACAAGACCTTACTGATTTTGCTCAGAAGCTGACTCTGTAGCAGAGCTTTCAAAGCTCCTAGGGTTCAATGTAATGCTTAATAGGATTTTTACTATGATGTATACACTTGTGTAACAGCACAGTGTTATGGCACATATCTGATATTCCTTCTGCGAGCAGTTATTTTTAAAATAAAATGCCACAAAAGATTTAAGTGTTAATCCTTCTGAGCAAAATGCCTTTTAAAGAGCTCACATAATTTTCTCATTAAAAAAGGCACAAACATTGGTAGACATTAGATAACCACTCTGTTACATTTCATTATCTTGTACAAAAATAAGCTAAAAAAGATGGCAGCTGAACCTGCAGCACGAAGACACTGCAGGATATCTCCCCTTGGGGATGTCTGAGCCTCATCAGAGGCACGCACGGAGCCCTCACAGCCAGACATGCAGACACAGGGTTCATGAGAGCAAAGAGAAAAAGGCTAATGAAAGGGAACTACGTCACCTCCAGACTAATGGTAACGCTCTTAGTGGCCCCTGGCATCAAAACACTGGCAATCACAACTTTGGTATTTACAATGTGAAAGGAGTCACTGCAGACTAGCTTCCTCTTTCCACATTTAGAAAGATGGGAAATGAAAAACAGAGCCCCTAACCAGGCACTGGGAAAGCAGTGATGGAGCCCACAAGGGAGCTGTATGACTCTTATGAATCCTGGCAGTGCTCAGCAGCACTGGGACAGCAGTGTAAGAGGCTGCAGAGAGTCTCTCAACCTAATGGCAATGACTGAAGGGCAGAAGGGAAAATCTGGCACCAGAAAAACATATCAAGCAGGCACGAAAAAAAGCCACATCTGCCATGTACGCAAGGGGATAAACCACTACTCACACAAATGAGTCTGTAGATAAAAACATTGAGCTTCCTAAAGCTCTCACCACTCTAACATTCCTCTTTTTAACCCAGCCAAGACAGTAAAATGCTCCTTTTACTGCTTACAAGACTTTGACATACGTCCTGTTTTCCAGTGCTGTATCTATCATATATTATAGGAGTTAACTTTTCTTTTCACAGTTTGTAAAAGACAGTTCAGAGGCTTGTTAAGGAAGATCTATTGTCAATCACATCCCAGGTCACAGACCTGTCTGAAAGGAGAAAGCTATAATGCAGCAAAAACATCTCTGCCACATTTCTTCTACAGAGTTCTGGCCAATCATGAATTTCAGCATTTCTATTCAGCATTAGTTTAATTGGAAAACATTCGTTTTTATATCCTTCTTATATTGTGGAGCCCAAAGCTGCACACAGTGCTCAAAGTGAGACTGCACCTATCCTGAGTATAAGTGGGCCAACCACTTCCTTTAACAGCTCAGTCTGTGCTTAATACACACAATGTAGCAGCTGTCCATTTTGGCCTCCACAGCAAATTGTTGGTTCCTGTTGAGCTTATCATCAACCAAAACCCCCAGATCCCTTCCTGCAGAGCTACACTCAAACCCCTTTACCCCAGTACATAAGTACATCCAGGATTACACCTTCCCAGGGGCAGAATCTGGAATTTGTCCAAAAATTTCATGTGGTTGGAGATTGTGCAGTGGTCTAATCTATCAAGATAACTCTGTAAGTCCTCTCTACCCTCAAGGGATTCAATGGTTCCCCATAACAGCATCATAAGCTACCTAGTTTAGCATCACTGGCAAATGACTTGGTAACAGCCATGAGAGGGAAGACTCTTTTATCTTCAGTTAGAACATGGTTGAGATTACTTCTCAAAAACATGACAAGAATGTGAATTTTGAAATCACTATAGATTGTTAATGAGGAAAATTCAAACTGAAATTGAATAGAGGAATTTTATGCAAATGCACATACACACAGGAAAACAGCATCAGCAAACATTAAGGAAATTGAAACTGCTCCCTGTCTGCCTTAATGATATGCTGTCTGGAAGACTGTCATTATAAGACACTCTGTATTCACAGTCCCTTCCATCTGAAGGGACATAATATACAAATGTTATCAAACTTTGCCATCTGCATGGTAAATTAGGAAAGGGAAGAAAATAGTTGAGAAATCTTGTTCTGCATTGTATAATAGAGGAGGGAGAAAGGCAATTGAAGTCAGCTCTGTTTCTATAACTTCAATAATTAAAAGTGGGAAGAAATCCCACCACAGAAGCACATTTAAGGCAGTCAGACAACAAGCCCTCATGTATAAACCACCATGTTTTTATACCTTCATGCAGAGACAAGGTCTACTCATCCAAGCCTCCAAAGGTCAGTGAGGTCTCAGCAAATGTTAGGTCCATCCTGAGGGCCAGATGTGCCTTAGTTGTTTGTTGTAGTTTTTTCCTTTAGAATTCTAACATGCTTATTCAAGTTCAAAGTCAGTTTATATTATGATGCTTTATTTTATTCTCAGAGAAGAATGTCCCTGAGCATTTCAGTCCGAGACATCTATATAAGACTGATTTATATTTCTTACCCTGGAGACTAAAAATCCACTGATGTATTGCTCAATGATTTGAGGATAGTCAAGGTCTTCTGTCAAATTCATCTTTCTGGACTGAGACACAGATTTCCTGGGCTTCTTAATTTAAATAAGCTCCTTTTCACCAGACACAAAGCACACCAGCTGATCCACATAATCTTATTGCTTCTGAGAAACACACTGGTTACAAAATGTGTTAGCTGAGTTATTTGGCTTTGATGTGTTCTTCTCTCAGGTTCAGCTCTTTCTTCCATCATCAAGTGTAAGGCTAAAGAAGCAGTGTGGATTAAAGCTTGCATTGTCAGTTCATCAGTCAGCAGCACGCTGGTATCTCAGAAGCACTTGAAAGCTTGTAACAAGCAAAACAGGAATCAGTACAGGAGAATACCAAGAACCTGAACTCAGTGTGATGCACCAGAGTTCATAAACCAAAGCAGAATCTTATTTTAAGCTTGTTCAAAAGCAGATCTATTCCATTGAACTGGCTTTTGATGTGGGAAGGCTTCACAAAAAGGAACAGAAGATTGCAAGGGATAGAGTTTAATATGAAGAAGACTTCTATTGATCTTGCATGCAGCTTGGCCAGACAGGTGTGCAGAACAGAAGCTTGTAAAACATGATCAGTACAATTTACCTCATCTTTTCTCTATTTCACTAGGCTGGTTCCTCCCCTACCCGCCTTGATTCCTCCATTTTCCTGCCTTTGGCCCTTTCTCTAAATACTCCAAGTTTCCCACAAGTCCCACAGTAATTACCACAAGCCCACTTTAACTTACCATGATATTTTCACTCACATAAGCCCTTTGATCATTTTGTTATCACTCTTCTTCTCAGCTAAAAATATCTGGCTGAACTTCTTCATGGCTTTGTGGGCATCCTGCAGTGGTCCTCCATTAAGGGTACAGGGAGTTCTAATTTTTGTCACCGTGCTTCTCATTGCCTGTTTGCTAGCTTTTGTATCTAGATGTGGTTTATTACAGCTTTTGTCTCTTGCCTCTGTCTGTGAGGCTGAAGAGCCCTTAACCATCTGTCTCAAAATTAAGGTACCCTCACATTATGGATTTCTAAATATCCTTAGCTTTCAAAGTGTTCTACAATATACAGATCAGAAACAGTATCTGTTTCCCAGCTTCTAATACTACAGGATATAAAGGCCTGAACACACAAAAATCAGAGCAAATTCCAAACTGTGGAAAAATGTACAACTCCTCATTCTGGACAATGTGGCCCAGAATCTGCAGCTTGCATTTAACAAGACACCATTTTAAATTTTTAAATGTTTTTAATAAGCATTGAGAGGTGATCAGTTTTGTCCCACTATGGCATCCTTAGCATTCCTATCACAGCCTGGAACTGCAGTCTTCCTTTTTGCACTATAAACGCTGAAAGAAGAAACCAGCAATGCGTAACACAGGCACTGCTTCATTTATCACACAGAAGGTTTATGGGTGGAAGACTGTATTCCATTTCAAAAAAGTATTACCTGTTTTAAGGGTACAAGATACACCACAGAATAAAGACATAATATGTATCCTTCTAACAACACGAGTCTTAAGTCATTCTCAAATCTCATACTGAGACGTTGGAAAAACCAGTAAGTTTTATGTGCTTTAAGTCAGCTCTTGACAGCCTGGTTGCACTAACATGTAGCATAAAGACATATTTCCTATTTTAAGAGATCTGTTTCACCCAGTAAGAGTGAAATTGCTTTTAGCAAGCCTGAGTATGTATACTACACCCTTTCAGAAGCTGCATGGTGTGAGAGCACCCAGTTCTTCTGAAAAGGCTGCTCTACTGGCAGCCTTGCAGAAGACTTTGTCCTCAGGGAGTCAGTGTCTTGTACAGGCCACGTCTGCTCTGCTGGGCCTTGTTCTTAGGGTCTGAGAGACTCATGTGCTATTTAGGTAATCTGTAACCCATAAATTATTTGGGAAAGATAAGCTTCATGTGGACCAAGGGGTGGAATGCACTGATCCATACAAAAAGCAGGAGCTTTTTGTACATCCAGGGGTCAGTGCCCGCCATGGCAGCTGCCATGCTGCATGTCCACGGTGGTCTCAGGCCTGTGCTGTGCCACAAACATCCCTCAGTTGCAAGAGGGGCTCAAGCAGCTCCCACTCAGTGCCAGTGATTGCACCACCTGCACAGCCTTGCCTTTAACAATGCAGCAACTAGTTCTTGTGAGAACGGACTTTTTCTTGAAAGAAAATAATAATCCAAACAACTGAAAATGAGGCGCTTCCTTCCATGGACAGTGTCTCTTCAACATACTGTGGGAAAATCCAACAGGTCTCCATCCAATGCTGCATGGACATAGGTGCCTGGCATCTGAAGTCACATCAAGATTTACTTGTTATCCATATCCCTCTTCTTCCTTGTTAAAACAGTTCTTTTATCAAGCCATTTGTTGCAGGCCTTCCTTACGGAGTTCCAGAAAGCACCCCTGCCATCAGTGTAGAGCATTCTCCATACCCGTGGGAGAGCTTCTTTCAAAATGTTGCCATTCCACCACACTAAGATAGTTTGCAATAAGGTGTTGCTGAAGGGCTAAAGCATTAGAAGGGAGAATTTGGGGGGAAAAAAACACACACTTATAGAAGCACACACAGTTCAGGACAACCTGTGGACAAGTCCCCGATGCCTCAAGGGTTCTCTAGAGCAGGCCAGTGGAAGAAGGGAGAGCTGAACCTTGGAGCCAGCAGGGAGCCTGGAATGTGGTTCCTACTGTCCCACAGTGCTTCAACAGCCACAGATCCTGTGGGACAATTTCCTACCCTTCTGCCCTCCATTTGAGGTCTCCTTTGACAAGATGTTTCTAGGCAGCATTGAGCCCCCAGCCTCTGCCTGATCCTGCAGCAATGGGGCTGTTGTCTTTCTAAGCATCGGTTCCTTCTTCTGCCCCTCCCATTTTTTTCTTGGTTAGTTACTGTTTCTTTTGTTATATTTGAGGCAGCATTTCTTAGTGCTCAAGGCTGAGCTTCTTCAGTGACCCATGACTATCAGCAAGTTCTGAAAAGCAGCAGCCACCAGCTTCCACTTTGTGCTTTAAGATGGCAAATTTCCTGGCTTTTCCTGCCCTCTGCTGTTTCATGGAATTCCCAGGCCATCAGGCCAAGGACCTGCTGGAATTTTCTGTCTTGCCAGAAAGAGTGGCCCAGGGAGCAGCTGACCTCACTCAGCCCAGCCAAGCACAGCCAGTCTCAGCTCACAGGCTGTATTTCCTGCCTGGTGCATTCTGCTCTGGGCTGTGGCCAGGTTACATTCATTGCTCCTAAGCCATATTAGAGCTAGAAAATTTATCTCAGTCTATATGGCAAAATACTCGGTGAAAGGGGGAAAGAACTCTATGGACAGAGACATCTGCATCAAGCAGAAAATATCCCAATGCAGCACCACAAAAGGGCGCGAACTTGGGAATGGTTTTCATCACTCAAAACACAAGCAACTTGGAAACCTCCACCTTATTTCCTTTGTCCCTACACAAGCTTTTTTAAAGTTAACACAGCCAATGACAAGCAAAAAATATCAACAAGAGCTCTTATATGTATCAGAAATGTCTGTTGGAACATGGAAAATATAGAACAAACAGGGTTTTAATTTGCCTGCATGCAGCAAAGCACTTGTTGCAAGTTCTCTTCACAGTGTTTGTTATTTAGAAAAAAAACCAACTCCCTGAAACCCAACATTCCAATCATGCAAGCTGTCCCACCATGTCTCTCTAATTGCAATGACATTAAAGCCTTGTATCTCCTGTGTGTACTGAGGCTACTTTCTCCCTATCCTCCTCCTACAGTCATACGAGTGGGAGGCTTCTCTAGATGGGTACTGAGTAAACTATCTCAAGGTTCTCTAGTACCCAGCTTAATGGGCAAATGCAATTACTGTTCAAGAAACAAGTGCAGAGTGACTTTCTAGTGCCTTCTCCAAATGTTTTTCAGTTCAGTAATGTGTTATTCTGTTTCAAAGAACTGGGTGGGTAATGGCAGACTGTGTTTGATGAAATGATTTAAAGAAATAGCAGCAGGCATGCAGTAAGGACTACCCAAGTGCACAACAGAATGACTTGGCTGTATCATCTTCCTACGTGTTCTGTAATAACAATCCCTGGGCTTCAACCAGTCACTAAGGTGCAACACTCTTTCACAATTTAAATCAAAGTCTAGAGGAAATAAAAAATTAATATCATTTTTTCATGCAAAACTCCCCAAGGCTCAGAGAAGATTTCTCCTGGAACTCTGAAAAGACCGCAAAGAGACATAATTTGGTCTATGTTTTATTATATCAATACCTCAGGAACAAAAATGCAGGCAAGAGAGCTCAGTTCAGGGATTAGTTTTATTTTGCAGGAATTCAAGTACAAATTCAGTTCTACTTTTGGTTATAATCAGAGACTGATACAAGCTGAAGCAGGCCCACTACACATTTCTTTTGTGGATTGTTTCGTGTGGAACAGGTGTTGATTTCTTTCTTTCCCTCCCAGATCCAAAGGCAAGCCTAGCCAGGCTGCCACATTTGAAATACATGCATGTTCAAGATCTGTTATTAGTGATTCTTCTGACAATATATCAGCTTACAAAAAAGTTGGCAGCCTTAACTAAAAGCTAAGTTGATCATTCCCCCCTAAGAAGAGAATAGCACATTTTTCCACTTTTTCTGTCTTTTTACATACATAAAACACGTACTATTATTTCCTTCCTAAAACAGCATCATAGAGTTTTCCAGTCCTCTTGACTTGAATCAATCCAAAGCCAGCTGCCTCCAGGAGCCTGCTGTACTCTGCTGCTGTTCTCTCCTTCCCTTCTGTCTGGACCAACATATTCATCGAATACAGTTGGGTTTCTACAGGCCCACTTTTATCTTCATTCAGAAGCGATTCAACCAGCAGCACTCCACCACCTGGTAGAGTGAAGAGAAAGAAAACACACCCTGAGCAGTGAAAAGATGAGCTATTTTTGAGCTCTTACTAGGACAGATCCTAACCTTTACTTTCAGGAAGAAGCAGCCTCTACATGAAGTCATACTTCAGCATCACAGAAGACAATGAAAAAGCCAAAGCATCAGAGCATGTCTCTGCTTGCCTATGTAGGTATTGATGTCCCAGGGCTAAAGGGGGGCTATCCTGGGATGGAAATTCCCCATTTTCCCCAGCTGAAATTCACAGGACCTTACTGATTTTGCTCAGAAGCTGACTCTGTAGGCAGTGCTTTTGAAACTCTGAGGGTTCATTGGGATGCTTAATAGGATATTTTACTATGATGTATACACCTATCTAAACAATACCCAAAATTCTCCATCCTTACACTTTATGCCTTGAAAGAGGAGTCCCTGCAGAAAAGGAGACAAAAACTGGAAGCCAGACAGAGATCTTAGACCAGGTGCTATTTGTCTCAGCTGCACATGGCTGGCTTAGGAAAGGAAAGGACTGAACTAAGAAACTGCTGCACTGAAACTCTGCCACCCAAACTCAGCATAAAGACTGGTGTGCTTCACATTGCTGATGGGTGAGACTCTCTCTGCTCTTCAAGAGCTCACACCTACCAGGTTTGCAAGCTTTGTAGACTTTTGCCAGTAGTTGTTTGCATTTGTCATCATCCCAGTCATGCAGTATCTTGGATAAAATATACAGTTCAGCTTCGGGAATTGAATCATTAAAGAAGTCTCCTGTAAAGCAAGAATACATGCATTAGACAAATCCCCACATTTGAGAGCTGAGTTTTGCAAATATTTTCAGTTCTGTTCAGTTCTGGGCTTGCCATGTCCTTCACATATATCACACAGCAATGGAATTACCAGGTAAAAGTCCTATATTGCACTGGATAGGGCATTTTGCTCTTGTTCAGTCTCAAGAAGATCTAAAATATTTAAAGGCAGGAACTCATCCTGAAACAGCCCTTGATGCACAGGAAAGCATTTGAGCTTAGGCTTTTTCCAATGACAGAAATTCAGATTCATAAAGCATTAAGGAGATAGGTTCACATGGTTTCTGTCATGAAAAACAAGGAAAGAATATTGCCTATTCTAAGAAAATGTTCAAAGATCTTTGGTAATCATGGAGTTACTTCATAAATCCATAGGTAAAAATGCACATCTCTCACCTCCTAGCACTAGTTTTGTCATGCCTTTTGTTTAGCACCTGGTGTACTGCATTCAGATTTTTCTCTTAGCATTTTACTGTGTCATTTCTTTTCCCATTTTGTTGCATCTTCATTTTTATACACTCCCTTCTCTTCTCAAGGCTTCTTTTCTCTCTCTGAGATTTGAGCACTATTAAGCAACTCCAGAACTTTGAAGTTTTTTGTAAACATGAAAAATAAGATCTCCCTATAATCATTTTCCTCATAGATGGTACAAAGGCTATGCAGGATCAGTGGCCTGGGCAAGAGGAACATGAGCTAGCTCACCCATTTTCATGGTCTAAAATATCTTAGGACTTGAATGTCAGTCATGACCAGAGAAGGAAAACCTGAGCATGCCTGGCATCCCTCACATCTGCCAGGAGGTTTGCAAGCGAGAAAAGGGGAGTGTTAGGAAAATTTATAAAAAAGCATGGCAGATTTCAAAATTGCAGGAAGATTTTTTTATTTCTAATGTACTTTGTTTTGAAGAAATTAAATAGTTCTCTTCAGGAATAAAGAACTTCTGTTGCTGAATAACTGAGTTGTGTCTCTGATAGCTGCTGACGGACAACTGAGACAGCTGCAGACCTAGGCTGGGAAGGCTGCAGCCTGAGATCCTGTCCCCATAAGGGGCAGCTGGAGACCTGAGCCTGCAGTATGGAACCTCTGAGCAGAGCCCGGGCTCCGGAGCATCAGCTGTGACAGCACCACACCCCTGTCCACACCTACCTTCATGGAAAGCGATCTGACGCTCCTCAGGGGAAACAAACTGTTCTTTGGCCACTTGCACAACTTTGGGCAGGTCGTAAATTGTGACGGTCGAATTTGGGTACAAAGAAACACACTCACGGGCCAGAGCTCCTCCGCCTCCTTTGGAGACAGTAAAAAAAGGTAAGCACTGACACAAAACCAACCTGTTCAGTGACACCCCCATGAAATCATATAGGCAATGGTGCATTCAGCCTCATGGAAGCTGGCAGTGTACATTTGTACCCCATGTGTTGCTGAGAGGGAAGAGGAGGAGCAGGAGAGGCCACTGTCTCCGTGTGTTCTGCAGGAAGGTCTGGGGCTTGCAGGACCCAGGTATGTGGGATCAGCCCCAGCCCTTACAGCTCTTATACTCCCTCCTAGCCAGATCCAGCTGCAGGTGCTAGAAGGTGAAAAATGAAAAGCAGTCACTAAACCAGTCTCTGGGGAAGAAGTGAGGGAGGCCAGGAGGGAGCCTGCCTCATCCCATGAATGCTGGCAGCTCTCAGGGATGCTGGGACAGCAGGGTGCTGCGGGATAAGAGGCTGTAGGCAGTACCTCAACAACCGTGACTGAAAGGGAAGAAGCAAAGAGTCTTGCATTGGAACAATGCATCAAGAAAGGCATGAAAAAAATGCTAAAGCTGTCACATCTACAAGGGGATGAGTGACTACTCACATAAATGACTGTAGAGAAGAGCATTCAGCTTCCTAATGCTCTCAGCATTCTCACATTTCTGTTTTTTACCCAACCAAATCAATGAAATGCTCCTCATATTGCTGAGATATGTCCTGCTTTCCACTGTTTTGCCCATCATGTAACATAGGAGTTGTTTTCCTCTACAGAGCTTATAAAAGACAGTTCAGAGGCTTTTTAAAGAAGATCTTCTGACACTCACCTCCCAGGTCATAGATCTGTGTGAAAGGGGAAAGGTCGAATGCAGCAAGAACATCTCTGCCACATATACTCCATACTGAGTTCTGGCCAGCCATGAATTTTAGCATTTCTTCATCTGATCTAGCAATGCAGACACAGCACAGAGAGAAGGTTCCTTAACATATCCCTGGTGATTCCTATCATATAACTGCTACTACATGTTTTAGCTTAAGCAATAATTTTTGGTTTTATTGACACAGAATATGTCCTCTTTGCATATAAACCTACCTTGAGCATTACTGTAGCAAGAGGGTACACATATGAATTCATGCATTTAAATAGGGAATTAAGACTAGTGACATCCAACCATGTATTATGCTGCTCATTCTCAGAATTTCCATGGGATTTTTTTTTCCCTCAGCTACCACTGCCTCTGTCAGAGGTCTGTGATGTTTTTTCAGATTAGGAAACTATACACTTTTATTCAAAATATCAGACAGTGTCCCAGTAATTGATATTGTTGAGATGTAAAAACATTGCATGATGCTGATGAGAGGAATTCTCACATATTTAATTGTCCTGAGCCATAACTAAAAACATTAGTTTTATCCAAAGTAAGAGGAATAAAATTTCTATAAATAGTCTAATGATTACCTGTACATTGCTCCAAAAGGATCTTTAGATGAAATGCCAAAAGCTCTTTCATATTGGTTCCTTCCTTCTCTAAAATAGCAATTTAAAAAGCATATGAGAGTGCTGATATATTTCTCACCCTTTCACAAGAATGACTGGTTCTTTTCAAAGTCAGGCTGAGATGGCACTTTGAACAACCTGATCTAGTGAGTGGCATCCAGGGTAGGAAAGAACTAGAAGATCTTTAGAGCCTTTTCCAATCCAAACCATTCTAGGGCTCTGTGACTTATGGGAACACACCTCACATAAAGGTACAAGACTGGTGCAATCATCACCATCATCTACACCATGTTTGGGCATCAGTTGCATGGACTGGAACAAGTGAGACTCCAGACCCACATTAAACTGCTCCTATAAGCCTTTGCAACAGAAGGATCCTTAGCCACCATTACTCAGCATTTACTTTGTTGATGCCACCTCCAGTGAGAGCCACTGTAATGATAAAGTGCTTTCCTGGAGGAGAAAAATAAAGAAATATGATTTCTAGATCATGTCTATAATGAGAGAGAAAAGGAAAACAAGAACATGCACAAACAGAAAAAAAGGAGGAAAAAAAGCAAACATATTTGCCATGTTAACAGTTGAATTATCTGTTGCTTTTAATTTCTGAGAACCAGCCAGCATCTTGAGCTCTTCCCCAGAAACACTCCACTCAGAGCAGCAGCACAGATGCTGCAAAGCAACAGAGAGCACACAACACTCCTCCTTACCTCACAGCATCAGCCAGGTACTGCCAGCACAAGTAGACTGTGTTGGAATAATACATCATAATATGATACTGAGACTTTGGACTTGATTTTGTAAGGTAGGTGTTGGAAATTTCTGTGTTTCTGTAGAGGGCTAAAGGGTAAAATACATATATTTATTAACATATATGATATAACACCTTGCCAGGTCTATTTTACAGCTTGGTGTTTATCACCAGAAGATGTCTATACAGCCAAAGACACAGCCGCATTACTTCTACAACCAACTTCCACTGCAGTGAGCAGTAGGTGAGGGCTGCTGAAATCTGTGTTACCCCATTCAATCTGGGTAGACACGATCTCCCTACGCTTAACTCCAGCACCAAACATTTCTTTTAAGGAGAGCAAAATAATTGCCTTACAGGTGTAATCATTTACATGTAGTCTGCTGCTCTCAGAGGAAGCTTTCAGTGTGCTCTATTTACATGAGAAGCCTTTGCAGACAAGTCTTTTTTCTGATCGACAAGGTCAGCAGGTGGGGGGCAAGTCCCCAAAACAGCAGGCCAGCCACCCCTACCCTCTCTCAGTTCACTAGGGCAGAACTCTCTGCAGCAAGAAGGACTCCCAGAAATCTCCCCCACTCCCTCCAATGCATCTGCAGTGGCATCACTCACCCACAGGACTGGCATATCAAAGGAATAGATCCTGCTCCCCCCAAACCCATTAGCAACAGCTATAATCCCTAAAACAGAGCATGCCAACACAAGGCAGAGCAGGGGACACAACTTGTGAGATTCCAGCTAGTCCTGACCAGCTGCCTGATGGCCAGAGGTCCCTTGTGTCGAAGTCAGCTCCATGTTTCTTATGTAAGGACAAACTTACATCACCTGCCAATACCGATCAATAAATTAACAAAATAGGTCACATGATAGTAAAAACTTCAAAAAACCAAAACCTGTTATTAAATCATGCTATTACCCATCCACCCTGGCATTTGTTTTTAGGGTTTAAAATCCTGCCCGTGCCCCAGAGATTTCTTGAGACAAGCTCTACAGAGATCCTGAATATCTTCTCCAAGGTCACATGAGGCTCTTACACAAAGAAGTTTAGGGATATAGAGCCCTGCACCTGTGTTTCACTTTATACCTCTGATGATGCTGACATTTGCCTCTTCTCTTTCAGCTGAAGAGTGAATCCCAAGAGTGATTCTCTCTTTCTTCCAGCTACATTAACTGACTTAACATTTGGTATCACCTTTGCCCACACATCTTACCTCACTTTCAAAACCATCAGAGGTTTGCCTTTTATTTTATTCTCATTTCTCTGCCTTCATTACCTCCTTCCTGTGTCATCTCTACTGTCAAGAGCTTCAATCCCACACAGGCATCCAGCAGTCTTTCCATCCCTATGGTGTTGGCACCCAGATGTGCAGCGATGGCATCTGAAGACAGAGGCTTTCCTGACTCCAGAAGAAGATCAAACACCCCCAACTCACAGGCAGTGAACATAACCTGGGGGTAGTGAAAGGTGGGACTGAGGGATTAGGTGAAAGCTCTAAAGCCTACTGCATTTCACAAGCAGCTTAATTAGAAAAAAATATACATATAATAATATTTATTTCAGATAAATTTGTATTTTATATAAACAAGTGCAATTATTAAATTGTAGTTTATCCAAGCACTGATATAATATAGTATGCATGCAATGCACTCTTTGTTCATTTCCTTTTAAGTTTTCCAATGAAGACAGCCAATGTTTTTTGGCTTCCAAAAGTCCACATTTAGAGATCAGATTTTTTGTGTAAATGTTCCTGCCACTTTCTTAGTTTAGGAGCACATTCTTAGAATCTCCTGGAAAGAACAAAGGCAAGACTGGGTGCTGGGGGGCTTTCTCTCTGTTTATGTTTCTGTTTCTTGACTAAGGGTCTAACACATGCTTCGGTGAACCGTGGAGGCTCTCTCATGGCTTGCAATAGGGGTAAAATCCCATTCTATGGAACTTGTTTTCAGGGACTGATGTGAAGGACTACAGTGGTCTTCCAGAAGCAGGGAGTTTCCTCTCATCCAGAAGAACTGCTTCATTCAAGCCAGCAAAATTGCCCAGTCTTTCCATAGAGAAGGTATGTAATTTCTCCAGCAACATCTGCCAACATTCAGACAGACATAGCTAACTGTACATAAAAAAAACCCCAAAAAACAACCATCCTTCTTTAGCTATACACAGTCAACTTTACAACTATTAGCCTATTACTCTGGTCACATAAACACTCCTGAAAGAGTAACAAAGACATCAATTCGATGGACTGCCTGTATCATTTGAGCTACGATTCCTGTACAATGAAGCTCCTTTTACCCTGAATAAGAACATGGCTTAACCAAACTTGAAATTGTTTCTCAAAAACATAGTACTAACAGTGTTAATTTGGAAAGCATTGGGCACTTCTTTTTCTCACAAGGTGATTTTTCGTTATCTATTTTTACTCTCTTTATTGTCAGCTCTGCCTTTCAGGGGCATGAGGTGCAGCAGTATTTGCACAACCCAAAGAGCATTCCTTCTGTTATCATGTTGGCCAGAGATGAAGCAGGGGACAATAGGAAACTAAGTCGTAAATGAGGAAAATATCGTCCATTGCACTGGATACTATAATTTTATGCCTGTGTGCTTAAGCAAATAACTTCAGTAAACAAGAGGAAGAGTGGAATTATTAGTTTTACCTTTGTGCCTTAAAAATATACTGTTTGGAAAAACAGTCATTATACCGGTGCTTTCACCTCTACCAAAGACCTACATTCAGGGCCTAATGAGAAATCCTTGAATATTTCTGTCTAAAGAGGCATACTCTTTCTAAGACTGAGTTGTATTTCTTACCTTTGAAATTAAAAATCCATTGCTGTATTGCACGATGATTTGAGGATAGTCAAGGTCTTCTGTGGAACCCATCTTCCTTCTGGACTGAGACACAGATTTCCTGGCCTTCTTAATTTAAATAAGCTCCTTTTCACCAGACACAAAGCACACCAGCTGATCCACATAATCTTATTGCTTCTGAGAAACACACTGGTTACAAAATGTGTTAGCTGAGTTATCTGGCTTTGATGTGTTCTTCTCTCAGGTTCAGCTGTTTCTTCCATCATCAAGTGTAAGGCTAAAGAAGCAGTGTGGATTAAAGCTTGCATTGTCAGTTCATCAGTCAGCAGCGCGCTGGTACCTCAGAAGCACTTGAAAGAGTGTAACAAGCAAAACAGGAATCAGTACAGGAGAATACCAAGAACCTGAACTCAGTGTGATGCACCAGAGTTCATAAACCAAAGCAGAATCTTACTTGGGACTTGAAACTTGCTGTGATGGGCCCAGTCCAGGGGACCCTGGGATGGCAGTAGGGTACATCCCATCCCTAAGTGCAGAAGCAGCCAGTCCAAAGAGAAGTGGTAAGAGTCTATTTGCTGTTTTCTCATTGTGACTAGTTTGCTCTGATGATGATCACTCAGGTGAAGCCTATGAGGAATTAAATCTATGCTTGTTACTTTTCTGTATTTTGCAGATCCTCCCACCCACCCTGATATCGGCTCAGAAAGCAAAATGTGTTGGATAGCAGCACCTCAGGAGAGGTGTCCTACTTGTGCTTCATCACGTTTTGACAGAGCAGGGTGCTGAGTGATGACAGTACATTTTACTTTTTCCAGCTGACCACTACAGTCTTCCTCCCCTTCTCTGCCATACTAACCACGGGCAGCAGAATGCCCTTGGGAAGAAACAACGAAATGATTGCCAAGTGCAAGATGGGGAATGGATTTCAGCTTCACACAGGACATAGCTCATAGGTCTTCATCAGAAAATTAAACCTCTGGATTACTTTCCTGAAATCTCGCTGCCCCACTCTTCATTTCTCCATCTTGTAAATGCCTGACATCTTGCCCATCTCACCTTGGGGCAGATGTGGCAACGCTCAGGTGAGGAAAGATCCTTTCCATCAGGGAAAAGACTCAGTTTTTATATCACACATTTAGTGACCCTTCAGGAAACAATGTTAAATTATTTAGGTTATTTAGGTAATACACTGAAGGCAAAATGTTACAAACCAGATTTTTTTTTCATTAGCAGTTTTCTCCATGCTTGATTCCTCTGTATAATCCTTCTCTGAATCTTTATTTGCCATTGAAATCCTTACCTTTTAGCCAGATGTTCTATTTCTTTCAGCCAGGAGTGAAATGGCAACTTTATTTCAGAGTTAGCTGTTAAAGTTAGTCAAGCAGATGTACCAGCTGTCAGCCTTTTTCCCCTCTGTAGGCAAACTCAGAAACAGTACCTGTTCCCCAGGTTCTAACACCACAGTTCCCTGTGTTACCAGAGTACTAGGTATGAACATTACAAGAGTTACAGCAAACACCAAACTGCAGAAACATGTAGAACTGGTCCTCCTGGCCAGCACAGCCCATAAACATAGTGCTATTGTCTTGTTAGTGCACCAGATTCAGTGTTCAGTAGAGACTGGACACCAATATTCTGTGTATTTTGTATGTGCAGGCTGGACATCCCAGCACCAGCAAGCCTCTGACAGAGTGACTGTGAATCTGTGCAGCTTGCATTTAACAAGACACTGAAGGTTTCAAATATACATCTATATTCAAAATGGACACCTTCCCCTGCTATCTCCAGCTCAGGGAGAGCACATGAGCTCAGTTACTATTTATGAACTTCTCTCTGCATATGCAATAAGCTATCAGCAGAGTTCATTTATTTGGACAAATCTAGATCTGCTCTTGGCGAACACACTACAGCTTTTCCAATTCTTTGGTTTCATTCCAAAAACAGTTCTATAGATGGAGAAAGTTTAAAATTTCTCACTCAGTCTCCATCTGCATGGGTAACCAAGTGAACTTATTTCCCTCAATAACATTCCCTCTCCTCCAATGAAAACAGAGAACTAAATTGTACATAATCAGACATCACCAGCCAAAGATAACTATTGTTAGACAAAAAGGTTAAAAAGCTGTATGAAAATAAAAATATTTCTCTTCTAAAGGCCAATTCTACCTGCTACTGAGAAACTGGTGCAATTTCCCACAAGCATAAGGATTTCCCACTCCCGGGATCATAACAGCTATTCAGCCCCAGGCCATAAATGCACTTCCCTTAAGGCAAAGTTACATGGTACATGAGTCTCCACTAATAAAATGATCACACAGTTGATTAAACACACTTGAAGTTCTTTTTCAATTATGACTAAATCTGTCTGTGAGGACACCAGTTATAATCATCTAATGGGATTACTACTAGTAGTGAGATGTAGGGGAGGAGGCTTGCAGATAACCCACACCAGATTGAAAAAAGCCACATGCAGTGTGTAGCTGTTTCCAAGTAAATTGTTAGTGAGGCTTAAAGCTTAAGCTCCTTCTAAGCTACAAATGCATTCATGAAGATGAAACTGCAATGGATTGCTTTCTCTGAAAACCTTATCAAGGTTTCTCTCATAGGGCACAGACCACGTTCAGGCTAAAGCCCTTATTTTAGCACCACAGTTCTATTTCAGTGATGCATTCTTCTTTGCCTAAATGACTCACTACAGACAAATGCTACACAAAAAACAATTATGTCATTTTTGCATAACATTTGAAAGTAAGAAATTATCTATGAACAAAGGAGATTTAGTAAAACGAATGTGTCTGCCAGTGAGAAAAGGATGACACTATTTTCACACATGAAACTTTCCTTATAAGCAAAAACTACAAATCCCAGGGACGTGAGTACAATGAGTTTCAATAATGCCAGTAGGGAAACAATTCTGCCTTGCTATCATTACTAAGTCTCTAAGTATGCCCAGCTTATAACAGATGCCCTGGAAGGGCACCAAGATAATATAGTTTGTTGCCTTTTTTTAAAACAATCATAAAAAATCAAGATACTCAGTATCATACTTCTTCTTTGACATAGAATATCCAGTTTTAACAAAATGCTCCTTTTCTTCTTTGTAGGTCCTAATTATTCTCATATTTTACAATAAATGCATTTTCCTAGTAACATGACTATTATTTCCATCACTTTTGACACTGACCAATTTTTTTTCATTTTCATCACATACACTAATGGCAAACACTTGGAGTGGGCAGGAGAACCTGTATATCCAGCTCATTCTCTTAGCAAGCCCTCCCTCCTCTTTAGATTCACTTACAGTAAAAACTCTGACTGAGAACATCTTTTAAAGTGCATCTGAGGCAATCCAGAGTTGTTCTTGGTTTAACTCGTGGACTGCAAATCATCTCTCAACAAATAATTCAAATAAATAGTCATTGTGATTTCTATCACAGGAAAGTCCCAGCAGAGAAGTGTCATAGTCGTCCTGACAATAGACAGGTACAGTAGCTAAAAGTGGTAGATGCCGAAACTTTAAAGAGAGAGAGAGATGCAAACAGAGAACCAAGATGGATAGCAGCTGAGGCAGGCTCTGATTTCAGAAATTACTTGTGTTCTGTCAAGCACCACAAAGGAAAATTGTGGATATATAACTGCCTTAAACAGGCCATTTTAGAGGCTTAGTTTTGCTGGAGATGGCAGGAACATCTGCCTGCCCGGGGAGGTGGTGAATAAATTCCTCATTTTGCCTTGCTTGTACATGCAGCTTTGGCTTTATATTGTCTTTATCTCGATCCATGAGTTTTCTCACTTTTACCCTCACAATTCTCTACCCCATCCAACCAGGGGAGCGTGAGCAGCTGCATGGAGCTGAGTTGCCAGCTGCTATAAACCACAGCAGCAAGCCATGTGCAGTGAGCAGAAGAGATTTTTCCAGGCCTTCCCTTTTTCAGGTAAGGTAGAAAGCAACAGACACCACTAAGCAATTCTTCAGAGCATTGACAAACACATCCAGGATCATATGCAGAATTGCAGGGAAAATCTAATCTGAAGGTGATCAGTTCTTGTTGAGACACTTTGCTGTCAGTGTCTGAGAGTGACATCACTTCATATTGTCCTACAAGAGTCCAATATCATGGACAACACTCCTGAACATTCCTTGCAGAGCAGGTAGGTCTCACCTGGCAAGTGGCACAGTGCACATGCAGCTAGATTAGGTATCAGTTAGAGAGCAATTCCAATCAGCCTTAGCCCTTTAAAAGTTTCATAACATATGCTATGGCAAAGCATTATCCTGAGCTAACCTATGAATTATATTTTTTTTTGTCAGGCAGCAGGAGATTCAGGAGGTGCAGCATGTGACGGGGAACTAGACCAAATTAATTTTCTGTGCTGCCACTATAGAAGAAAGGATGTTGGTGTACATCACTTCAAACAAGCCTCAAAAGCCCAGTATTAGATTAATATGACACTTGATCATCCATTCTGTGCACCCAGTTATGAAGAATCAACTGCAACTAGATTGCTGCTTTATACAAACACTAGAGACAACTGCAAATGTATTGTGAAGCAGCAAAAAATACCTTCTGTAAATAATATGTTCATTAGGCTGGGGAAAGGGCAGATCAATGTGATGCAAGCTTACTGAAGTGGGTGTTGCATCCAGAATAACCAAACCTCAAAAGCAGGATACCAGATCAAGACACAGGCAATATACGAAAAAGACAAATTTGGTTTGTATAGTAATACAAGACATCAGTGGCCAATTTTGTCCACATATTTATAAATTAAGGTATTTGCCAAACTAGTTGGTTTAATTGCTGTCATATAGAATGTAACAACATCTCTACCTCTGCTATCAAACATGAGTAGCCACAATAGTCTGCTATATGATCCTACACAAGAGCTGCCCAAAAGCTGACATTGGTGCAACATCCAGGTAGTCCTGATCACCAATCAACTCTCATTAGTTTGTGTTTATAGCCTTGTGGCACTGATGGAATCTCGTGTTCACAATTTTGGGAGCAACTGCAAAAATTGCCCTTTTCTCTGTCAGCTTTACAGATGATGCTTCCAGATAACATATCAAATATTTTTTTATACCTAATTATGTCTATGTCTTTATTTTAGGTCACAGAATAGATTACAAAGGTAGAGGCAATTAGAAACAGGATCTGGATATGGTTACAGCTTTGGTAATTGTTTTTTAGTAATATCAATTACTTCTGGCAATTTACCACATTATTTAATTATAAAGTAATTATAAAATTACCACAGTGGGCAGTAATCAGATGGAAAACATCACAGTAATCATAGTGAAAGGCTTAGGCCCTGCTCTTGTAGCAAAGCTGTTGTCTGACTAAGCTTCTTCCCGAGTCACCTAGAGCAGGCTGAGGCCAGGAGATAAAAAGAAAATTGCAGGTCGAAAGGCTGGTATGTGCAGAGGATCATCAGCTCTCAGATACAAGAGGAGACATCCTTCTTTGAGGATAAGAACAGGACTATGCAGTAACACTGTCCGTAGCAACAGGAACTTAAGATTTTGAGACTCCTGTTCTTCTTTGCTTCACAAGGGCTGCAGAAAAACAACTCCTGGTTGCCACTGCCAACAGCCACAATGAGGCAGCAGCACATGCAGAGACCACATGCACCAGCTCCTGCCCAGAACAAGGAGCTCAAGAGCTTTGGCCCACAAACTTCCTACCCTCTTCAGCTCAGACGTTGCTGAAAGCAGTCTCTGATGAGCAGGGTTCACCTCCTCGAGGAGGAGGTCACATGCCCCCTTGTATCACGAGATGATGAGTACACTCCAAAACCCCATGCATCCTCAAGAGTAAAGTGGGTTCCCACTTGATTGTATCCTTCTGGCCCCTCTGCAAGGACGTAAAGGAGACATTGTGGCTACAGATGTGAAATCTCTCCTGCAGCCGAGGGCAAAAACAGAGGTGTATTCTCACAACTGAGCAAACTCTCCTCCTGACTTACCATGTGATTTAAGAATGATCAGGAATGGCAGCAGAACACTGGAAGAAACATTGGGCATTTCTTGGGACTCAGTACATGAAATAGGGCTCAGAGATCTCTCTCACTTTTTCACTGGGCTTTCCAGCGGGCATGAACACAGGGCTGTAGTGTGAAGCTGCCCAATCCATGATTTAATGGGATTTAATAATAACCCTGTATTTATACCACATCTATCATGCTAACTGGGGAAATGTTTCCACTACTGAAGGGAAAAAAAACCTACCAGTCAAGAGTGGACCTGAGCTTTCCCCAGCAACAAAGCCTGATTTTAAAGTACGCTTAAACTGACAGGTGTGGCTGCCTGACACAGGGCAAGAAGCTGGGAATTGAATTCTTAGCTTTGTGAGGGAAGAACTCCAGGTTTTGAAAGGACACAGATGAAACAATCCCCACCCTTGACCAAATGGCAACACTGTAATTGATGTGCTCCAAGACATGGTCGGCCCTCCCGGCTGACAGGGCACACTGAAACCCAAGTTCAACTTGCCATCCATCATAACCCCCAGGTCCCTTTCTGCAGGGCTGCTCTCCAGAGTCTCGTTCCCCAGTCTGTCCGTACATCCAGAGTTGCCCCATCCCAGATGCAGAATCTGCCACTTGCCCCTGTTAAACGTCATATGGCTGGTGATTGCCCAGCCCTCTGATTTGTCTGTGCCTCTCTGCCTTCAAGGGACACAACAGCTCCTCACAATTTAGTGTTGTCAATGTCTTACCTTTTCTGTTCACCGCTAGTAACTACAAAGATTTCAGCAGAATGGTCTAGTAAGAAACAAACCCACATGGATGCTCAAAGTAAAGCAGACCAACTCAGTCAGCCAGGGATCCAGCTGAGCTGCAGCACTAATGTGCTTCTCAGACACTCCAGGAAATGGATGCACTTCGATTTCATGCATCAGTGTGAGGAAAATGGCATCTGAAGGCTGTAGTTAAAGAGCACACGTCCTGCTGAATTAACAGCTGACATAACTGTAACACAACAGGACCATCAAGAAGAGAAGCTGAACTTCATTATTCAAATGTGCTGAGTGAAGCTTTCAACAAACAGGTTCTTAACACAACATTTCTGCAGATTTTAATATACTGACACACGAAAACAGCAACTTCAGTTCACTGGAAACAGTTTTCTTTTTAATTTTACCATAAAAATGCAAAATAAACTCTTTCACTGTAACGTTATAGCTTTTAATATTCCTGAGCTGCATTTTAAAAGCAAAAGTATTCTTAAATGGGTTTAACAAGAGACACTGCAGCCTTACTTTTCAACAACACAAGTAGAAATAATTTAGCAAGAAGGCCCCTTTTTCAAGACAATGTCTAGCTCTTTATGTACCTGAAAAAATGTTTCAAGTATCCCTATGCCACCTGAAATAATTACAAAGCCAAACACGTCAACAAAATACCAGAACAACTTTCAACCATTTTACAACTGCTTGTTACTTCCTACACCAGTGTGTCTCTCTTACATGGAAAGTATTATTATACAAAGGCATTACATGCCAGAATAATTTGGGCCACAAAGCTTGGCATCATACAGACATATGAAGGAATCATAGCAGTTTAAAAGGTATCCTGCGTATCTTTATAGTCAGTTTTAAGAAAAATGTGAAAGTCCTGCTATCCACCTCAATCAATAAAAAATCTACTTCGTTAAACATGATTTCATTGAACGCATCAGAAAACACTTTAAATCAAATCTGTGTGTAATAGCTTGTCACCTCTGAAGTTCCTGTAACTGGCACCCATGTATTTCTTAAGCCAAATTAGGTGATACAGAGATAAAAACTAAATACACTAAAATTAAGGTTTAGAAAACTGAAACAGATTGGCTTTTAGCACTTTAGGAACTTGAGCACAAGCACGGTGATTATAGCTACATTGTGGTAGAAACCTAGAAAGAGACAACGAAGGAAGGTCAAAAAAAATCAGGCATCTCTTCTCTTGATTTCAGGAACGAGATGCAAGCTGAGAATTGGTTAAAACAACTGTGTTTTCTATAGCAGTCACACCAATGAGGTCTCGTTTACAACTTTCTGGCCCTTTTGTCCTACCACAGCCTTTCAAAGGAGCCAAGGCCACCACTACCCACTCCAAGTACTCCTCAGCTGACTCAGTGATCACCTCCGGTGCCTTCGCCTCCTGCTCACGCTTCTGCGGCTACGGCTCCTCTCTCTTCTGTCCCGCCTACGCTCCCTACTGTGCGTCCTTCTGTAACGGGAACGCCGGGGGCTTGCACTTCTGCGGCGAGGGCTGCGGCTGCGGCGAGGGCTGTAACTCCTGCTCGAGTGTCTGTAATACCTCCTTTCCTTCCTGTGCCTTTCATCCCGGCAACTCGCGTCTCTTCTGTGTCTGCTGCTCTCTCGTCTACCCTTACTCTCATCACTGTTTATGCTGCTACATGAACGGCTCTTTCTTCTCCTTGGCTCTCTCCCATGTTTGTCCTGCTCACGGTGCAAGTCCTTCTTGCAAGTGTTCTGGTCACAGCTAGAGAGGCTCTTCTGGTCCTGGTTATCGGCGGGAACACATGAAAGTACCCCCAAACTTCTTTTGTCAGAACACCTCTCAGAGTTTGTAGTATGGAGATTCTGACCTTCTTTGACATGAACTTTGTCATGAATGTTGCCATTCAAGTACTTGCATTGAGTGTTTACACTTTCAGGGGATGCTACTTGCATTTGAGAGCCAGGAGCCAGTTTGCCTGCAACAGCCTGTCCTGAGGTAGAAGTGATGCAGCTGGATGACACAGTGTGTGGAACAGCACTAGGGCTTTTCGGCATGTCAGTCTGAGATGCTTCGGTCTCTTCTTTGCTTTGATTAACTGCTTCCATTTTCTTGCTCAGAAGATTGTTCAGTAGTTTCTCCCTCAGTTCTTTTTCTTTTCTCTGCAACCCCAGTGCTCTCTCTTTTTCCTCTTCCACACGTTTAAGCTCAGCCTCCTGGAGCCTTCGTTTCTCCTCTAGCTGCTGAAGACAAATCTTTTCTTCCTTCTGTTCTTGCTCCAAAAGCTTTACTGCCTGAAAGACAGTCAAAGGGAAGGTAAGAGTAAAAAAACATACCTACTCATGTTTCCAAGTTACAGCAACACAAAGGCAGCAATATGGCAAGAAAATAAAATCTAACAAACAGAATCATCCCAAAATAAAATGGTGTTTCCTTCTTAAAGGGTAAAAAAATCAAAACTAATCAGCCAACAAAACCCACTAATACAAAACTGCTGTAAGGTGAAACACTATTGGTCCACAATTCTTGAGTAGAAGCTTTGTCTTCATGGCTCCTTAATATAATAAAAGTAAGAGCATGTGAAATCTGCAATACTGAAATACATTTATCAGGGTCAACACTTAAAGGCTTCAGTCAAATTAAAAACGTTTTAAATTTTATTGAGAAGAACTTCTCTTAGATGATTGGCATCTGTGGTTCATAGATGACTTTACAATAAGTCCATACAAACAGCAAGTAATTAAATGGACAAATATTATATAGAAACTGATTGTCATTTTTTCAACCACTTTAAAAATTCATGATATTAGAAAAGGTTCAAACTTTTTTCTATTCTGACCTAAGTCAAGTGGCTTAGTACAGACCTCAGAATTCTCTAAATGAAAGAAACACACTCTCTGTTTCATCAGACAACCTTTCTATTCCACAGCTATGAAGTTAAAAAGTCTGCAAAAGGCATTTCTCCCTTCTTCTGGTACATAACAGATCTGTACATAGCATTGTGAGTTCAAAAACACTCCCGAAGCGCACTGGAATCAAGAAAAAACCTGTGCTTTTCCACACAGCTTTTCGTTTCTACAGAAAATATTTCACATACAGTACACCCTAATAAGGTTTTATCCAAGTCTTAAGCTTCAGCGTTTCAGTGAAAAAATAAAAATACCGTTAGAGAGACAGGATCTAACATTTGAAACCTTTGCTGACAGTACTTTTCCTACAGAAGAAACATTCTGCACATTTCAAACACTGACTAATGAAAGTTCAATCTCTGAAACTGCAAAGAACAGTGAACAGTATCACTACAAGGCAGATGGGAAACAGCATCCAAACTGGAACTAGGGAAGGAGTCTTGCATCTTATCCTCTGTGGCTAGTTCACTTCATCATGCTCACACATTCTTTTGCTGGACTTAAGAAAACCTGACAATTAATTTACAGGTAAAAAATGCTATTCAGGACTATAGATTCAAGTTCACTTTCTATTTACCTACAAGTGCATGTTTTACCAAGAGAGAAATACTGTTTCATTCCGCTTTTGTGAAATTTTGGTCTAAGGAATAGCAGCTGCAGAGGTAGTAAACCTGTTTAATGAACAGTGCTCCCCACCTCCTCTAAAGCCAGTAAAGGGCTTTGTTCTGCTGGGTTCTTCATTAGCTTCTGAAATAAATATTGAAGTTACCTTTGCTCTGCTTAGCAGTTCTGCAATTAATCTAATGGACTGAAGATTTCTCTGAGCTAACAGGAGCTTCCTTTCTTCTAGCTTTATCTTCTCTTGAAGTTTTCTCTGTTCTTCAGCTTGTAGCTTTTCAAGTTGCTTTTTGTTCCGCTGAACTTCACGATCTTTCTGTTTCTGCTCTCGCTTGCGCAACTTCTCTTCTCTTTTTCTCTCTCTCTCATATTCTTCAAGCTCTCTCTGCTTCCTAATAAGAGATAAATATTTTTCCTTATCTAGGCCAAATACAATTTCAAACTCCTACTCTGTGTAAAATACATTTTATACTTCAAGTAAATTTGTTTCTAAGTAAGTCATGTTGATTACTGAAGAATAAAGTAGAAAACTGAACATTTTAACCCTTAGTTGTGACAGCAGTCATATTCTATTTTTAAAAAGAAGTTGGAATTCAAAGACAAAAATGGCTACAGCAAAGAATTATTTTTGAACTACTTTGACCAGAGACAATAACAATGCATGAGGCAGCTGGGCAGAGAATTGTCATGGCAGGAAGAAAAATACCAAGCCAATGAATGCGTGCAGTGGTGGTGGGTTTTGTTTCTGTGATTAGGACAAAATGGTAGCTTATGCTAAAGCCAAGGGTTTCTGGAACTAGGTGTTTAATGGCAATATTTTTAGGAAATTGAGTATTTTGCAGTTTTAATATTTTGAACTGAACATAAGCATAAGTGGTAAACTAAATAACCACACTCAGCTTTAAGTACTTCACTTTAGCTACAGGAAACTTGTGTTTAATTATTTTCTATCTTTTAATGCATATCAGTTTATATGAGGGAGTAGTTTTGTTATGCCTGATTGTTAAACATACAGCTGAACAATAAAGAATAAATACCTTTCTTCCTCTCTTTGTTTTTCCTCAGCTTCTTTCTCTTTACGTTTTTGTTCTTCTCTCTGCTTTTCAAGCTCTTGAAGCTTTTGCCTTTCGAGCTGACGCTTCTTAATTGATGCATCACTGAGGTGTTTTGTTGAGTCAAAAGAAACCTTTACATGATACAATTGAAAACAGTTTTAAGAAGACAGAAAAAAAGATTAAAAATTACAACAGACAACCCACACAATTTTAACTTAGACCATGGTGTAAGTACAATCAGGTGTGTAAAAACAAAGGGAACTTCTCTATGTGCCCAGAGAAAGCTCCACCTATTGTAACCAGGTAACTGGGTACTAAATGTGTGCACACATAGCAAAATCAGATACCACTTCATACTTCTGTGTCCCACAACCAAAAATAAACCCCAGTGTGATTGAGGCTCTGTCTGTCCAATGTTTTCAGTGGCTGAGACCCTGTCTGTCCAATGTTTCCAGTGTGTCAGAACAGGCGCATACGAAACTCTTAATTTACAAATGCTGCTAGGAACTGTACAGCACTAGGTAGAAATAGTTTTAAGTAACAGCCTTCCTTTCTGTCTAAAATTTTGATACCTAAATTCAGCAGAAGAAATAGTTTTACAACATTCAGCACCTGGTTTAAGCCTCCCCACCAGTTCTAAAACCCAAATTGAGGTACACTGGGCTTAAGATCTCACGTGGGAACAGAAAGAAAAGAAAGACACACACATCTGAAAAATGACACCTCAGAGGTGCTCAGCTTCCAGAATACGTGAACACACCTTGGTCACATCCAGCTGCGTGCTGGAACAGGACACCACCAGACACCACAGCCCCAGTGTCCTGATCTCCAATTCTGAGTGCAGGCAGGGATCTATAACACATTTCTGCAGACCCATGGTCATGAACCACGGGGCAGAGAACAAAGAGCACATCCTCTGCAGTTTAATCTACCCAGGCTCTATGCAAACTGATGTTTCCCTAACAGACTGAAAGAAGAAATAGGTACAAACAGACAAGGCGTTGTGACCTTGTATGACAGAGAGCTGCTGTCCTGACAGGGCAGCTGCCAGGAAGGCTTGATTCCTCTTGCAGAGCCAAACTATATTTGGGAACCCTGATCCCCCCTGTATGTAAATGACAGTTTGAATTTCACCAGGTCAAGGCACAATTTCTATCCCACAACTTACAAGCTTTGATAACAAGATAAAAGAGTATTTTATTTACACTGACTAAACTGCAATTTGAATAAATATCTGCACGTTCCCAGATTGCACAAAGGAATACTCAAGCTTTTTTTTCTGAAATACACTCCCTGGTTTGAATGAATGACTACTGGCCATACCAAAATACCTCCAAAAACATTTCACTCAACCAATATGTAAATGCACAAACCACCTCCAAACAGAGTAAGTTTTCTTGAGGCCGTGCTTTCAGAGATACTACCTCTGAACAGACTGCCTTGTTCCCTTCTGTCATAGCTGTAATTTCTAAGACAATAAGGTTACAGAAAATTACTTCTGGAAAACTCCATAGGCAAACATTACGAAATAAGCATAGGGCATTCACAGGAAGCTGTGCTAGTAATAAAAATTGTAACTTAAATTTTTGTGGGGCCATCCTGTATGTGAGGTTTGCTAACGATTAACTGTGTATTTCCCAGGCCATACAGGCCACATGCTACTAAAATTTTTCGTTCTGACCCTTGACTGGTAGACCTAGTTATCAATGCAGACACCAAATAGAGAGGCCATGAAATTCTCCCCCAAAATGTCTCTCTGTAGCGAACACATGAAGAATAAAGCACTTTACAATCAACCTTCTGGTGAAATTTGTCTGAACTTGTTCAGAACTGGAATTTTAAGTGAAATCGCGATTCATAAAAACATTATTTTCTAAAGCAATTTAGAAAATCGTGTTCATGAACTTGATCCTTTCATAAGCAATTCTCATTTCTACAATGGTCTTTTTAAGAAAAAAGCAAAAACCCACTCACTTTGCTCATGTAGTCTAACAACATATTTTTCTGCCAACACCTTCCTTTAAAAAATTGTATTATGTCTGTCCCATAAAGTTACCTTAGCTGATATCACCTGTTGTCATCACTATGGTATACAGATAAAGCTTTCAAGCACTATGGAAATAACATTTAGCTGTACTCGGGCTTTCATGTGGGTTCTCACACAAAAGGCTGCAGTTTCTCACCTTTATATTGCAAGCCACTGCTTTGCCATCATCGCCCTTGTACATCAGCTTCATCCCTCGCAGGGCATTCATGGCCTCGATGAATCCTGCGTACTCCTGGTACTGAACATACGCTTCAAAGTTTAAATGGCCTCCAAAACTGAAAGTGTGAAAATTTCTGCCAGTCATTTCTTCTCTGTAAGGGTCCAGCATGGGTATGTCCACATTACGGATTTCTCCAAATTTCTGGAAAACTTTTATAAGCACTTCTTCGCTTGGCTTTTCCGAGCCAGTCTCCTTTGCTGCAAACCACTTACAAGGCAAGCCCTCCAAGTGGATGGTATCCGGCCTTTCCCCCGGCAAGGTTTCGTTCATATCTTTCGCATCACGGAAAAACGAGTCCCAGTCATGTCTGGTAGGAAAGTCAATCTTGTACTCCGCAGCACGCACTTTTAAAATGTCAGAGAAGCCGCTCAGCTTTATCGTTTTGCCATCAAGGCATGCCAGGAAAGATTTAACCAAACTTTTGTTCTCGACCTCTCCTTCAAACCGAATGAAATCCATTGTGCTTTTAGAAATCCGCAGAGTGGAAAACTGATGAGTTTGCACCATCCCCTTCAATCTTTCCATCACTTCCCAGTTCGAAATGGACTTTCCCGGTTGCTTCAGCTGAGGAAGTGCCACACTGATGGTCATTTTTGTAATGGGTTTAAGGTATAAACCACAGGGAGCACAGAGCTCTACAGCTTCTGATGTATCATGAACTATTGTTGCAGCAGCCATAACAAAGAAAAAGCATAGGATAAAGAAATAAAAGATGCAAGTTTAAGTTGCAGGCCAACAGTAGTTAAATAAAATAGCCCTTATCCATAAATAATTTAATTCTTTGGCGATTTAACCATTCCCAAGTTAAAACGATGTCTCTTAACACCAGAGTGAATTAGATAACTACAACCGAGTAGTACAAACATCTTAAATTACTTTACAACCACTAGAGCCTGTAAGTAATTAAACCTCTGTAAGGCCTCTGAATAGAAAACAAGAAGCTGATGGCAATCTTAGGAATACATGAAGTTGGTATGTGATGGCTCAGAAAGCAGCTACCCTTTCTCAGGAGGGAAGGGACTGGCGGCGCGATGTCACACCGCTCCCCAATCTACTTAACAACCAGTGAACCCCAGCAGGCTGGCGCCGAGGCGGGTCTCACGTTCTCCGGAAGGAAGACCTGGAAGGTGTCTGCAACGAGAGAAAAGCGCCCCTTTTATTTGAAAGCTCGAAGCCCCACGGCCCCTCCCTGCGGGCAGCGCCGAGCAGGCTCCGCAGGGCAAGGCTGTGCAGCCCCGCGAACCGCACCGAGCCAGCGGCCACCGCCGGCGGCTGCCCCCGGCGGGCGGAGCCCGGGCGGCGGGGGACACCCCGGGAAGACGCCAGCGGGGACAGCGCCCCTGGCCGATGCCAGGGCGACCCGCACCCCCCGTTCGGCTGCTCCGCGTGCCCTGGCAGGCAGAGCCCAGCTCCGCGTCCCCGCTCCGGTGTCGCTGCCCGGCCGGGGCTCCGCGCCCGCCTCACCCGCAGCCGCCGGGACGCCTCACCGCGCGTGCGCCAACGCCAACGCCGCTTCCGCTTCCGCGCGGCGCGGGCCCGGCTGCGGGAGCGCCTCCCTGCGGCCGCACGGGACGCGGCGGCTCCTCTCTCCCGGGAAACGCCGGGAAACGGCGGCCCGCGGTCCTGGAGTCCGCAGGAACACAGCCCCTGTGCTGCCTGAGCGCACAGCCGGCAGCCGGGGACAGCGGGGCCACAGCACGGCAGCCTTCCCCCGTCACAGAGTCACTTCGGTTGGAAAAGAGCCTCTGAGCCATCGAGTCCAGCCTATGGCTGAACGCTTACGGCCATGAACACCATAGACCATGACACCGAGTGCCGCCGCGTCCAGCCTTTCCTTAAACACCTCCAGGGACAGTGACACTACTTCCCTGGGCAGTCCATTCCAATATCTAATCACCCTTTATGTGAAGAAATTCCTTCTAGTATCCAACCGAAGCCTTCCGTGGCACAGCTTGAGGCCATTTCCTCTTGTCCTGTCGCTGGTTGCCTGGGAGAAGGCACCGACCCGCACCTGGCTACAGCCTCTTTTCAGGTGGTTGCAGAGCGATAAGGTCACCCCTGAGCCTCCTCTTCTCCAGGCTGAACACCCCCAGCTCCCTCAGCCGCCTCTCATAGGACACATGCTCTACAGGACCTGCGCTCTACAGGACACGCACTCCACAGGACACGCACTCCACAGGACATGCACTCCATAGAACACGCACTCCACAGAACATGCACTCCACAGGACATGCACTCCATAGAACATGCACTCCACAGGACATGCACTCCATAGGACCTGCGCTCCATAGGACATGCACTCCACAGAACATGCACTCCACAGGACATGCGCTCCATAGGACATGCACTCCATAGGACATGCACTCCATAGAACCTGCGCTCCATAGGACATGCACTCCATAGAACCTGCGCTCCATAGGACATGCACTCCATAGAACCTGCGCTCCATAGGACATGCACTCCACAGGACATACGCTCCATAGGACACGCACTCCATAGGACATGCACTCCATAGGACCTGCGCTCCACAGGACATGCGCTCCATAGGACCTGCGCTCCACAGGACCTGCTTTCCCTCTGTCAGCCCAGGACACACAGCACAGCCAAGGCCTCCCTGCCGCTGGAAGGCAGAGCAGGGCTGACTGTGGTCACCTGCCCCTGCTCCACCCTTTTAAAACAGGCACCAGGTCTAGCCTTGGATAGACTTCCACCATCTGAGAAACTGTGACTGCAGTATCAGCAGCAGGCTGGATGTCAATGATGGCTTTGAAGCACCACTGACCTCCGTGCAGGAGGTCACTGTCAATCCAGCAGCTGCAGCAAGACCGCAGCTGCAGCACAGAGGTGCTATTTCACACTGCAGATGCTGGTAGCTGCTGGCCCTGCTCTGTTTCTGTTATGGTTAAGTAGCAGTATAAACACAGAATCAGGAACTGCTGCTACCATACAACATTTTGAAACAGTGTGGTCTGTATAGTCTGAGAGTCCCTGTATCATATGTCATGCCTTCTTCTACAAACTTGCCCTTGGGAGTACTCAAAGCTAAGCCAGATATGTTCCAGGGAGTTTCAGTAGCAACACAGGGAGACCCTGCATGTGAAAATGTTTTTGAATCCTGTGCATAATGATAGCCCCACTGCTCAAGACTGAGCCAGAAATCAATATTCTGTATTTTAAACTCAAGGACTAGAACAATGCTCTGAAAAGTTACAAATATCAGCATTGAGGTTACTCGTGACAGGACATCAGCCACAACTTTAAAAATTATCACACTCTCTTTTTCTGATATACTTAAAAGAACTGTTACAAGTATTATATTTCATGATATCATAAGATAAATGGGCAAGAAGAAGTATTGATAATGTACGCAACTTTTAATAGATGTAATCAAACATCAATACTGCAGTACAGAAAGGGTAAACTGTCTCTGCTGAAATGCACTCCTTTGCGTTGGGCAGATATGTTATTTTTATTTTTTCAGTGAAATACCTAAATGAGTAAATGAAATGTCTTCCTTTGTCTTTCAGAGTCTGAAATGAAGGTCAGTAAAGCAAGGATATGACACCAATGAGGCAGAAGGATGAACCAGCAAAGTAAACATCAGTAAGGGATAGTATATATATCACAGTGCAACTGTGCATGTAAATCTGTTTTTACTGTAAGACATTGATTTTCCTCAACTCTGTCAAATACATTGTGCTGTTGACCTTAAAAACCATCTATCATGTCTAAAAGCTTGTAGCTTTTTTTCTGAATTCAATAGATAGTCTTATGGGAGAACTCATTTCTACCTATAAACTTTCTTATCTGTACCTTCAGTAGTTAAAACTCCAAATCTCACAAAAGTTCACTAGAGGGAGTGCTTGTTACTTACATATATAAAAGAGATGTGTTCATAAACACAATTAAAATAGGCTATAAACAGCAGATCCTAGGTTTTGTATTCATACCAGAATACAGATCATTCTTTCTTTCTTGGAAGAGGCTATAATCCTCCCAACTACAGGTGGTCCTATCTGTGTAATTCTTCTGCTCTTCCTGAAATGCACCGTTTTCTTGACCTTAGTGGTCATTTGCAGAAATGCATGCAAGATGTTACCTGGGTGTTTACATAACGTAAAACAACAACCCAGTATAATTCCATTTTCTTTCTCTCCATCTTCCTTCCTCTCCAAAACACACCAAAGAAGAAGAAGAAAACCTAGTCTTAGTGTAAAACTTAGCTGTATCTTTTGGAGAATAACTTTTTCTCCTGTGTTTATCTAAATCTTTTCTACTACTCCAGAAATGCTCCTGGTACATATCTTTTTAGAAGCAGAGTATGTGTCACCCTGTCATTCCTTTGGATATGATTTTTGTTTTCTGTTGTCACTGAACAGGGAGTATCTCTTTATTCTCTCCCACAGAGGGAAAACTGAATGATTCACTGTGCAGTTGAACAGTTTATGAATGGAATTTGAAAGTGGAGGCAGGAGCACAGAAGAATCTCTCAGATGAAAAGATTGCATAACTGTTGAAGAGACATTACAATGCTGGTTTTAGGCTCTAAATGGCCTCTCCCCACAAAGCAAAATTAATCCCTGAAGTGGGTAGGAACAGAGGAATGAACCTGAAATATATTGGTTTATTTCCCATGGTAAGAAACAGCTCCACAAATAATTCCATTTCCTTTCATTAGCTCTGTTCTTTATTGTTTGGGTTTTTCTGTGTGTCAGTGGAGTTTGTGGGTGTGACAGATCGTCTGCCTTGGAAACAACACACAACATTAGAAGTAATACATATGCTGATGGAGGGCGACTTCAATTAACTAGAATTAATAATCACTTCCTAGGTCTGATTCTCTACAGGTCTAACTACTGCATTCTGCTTAAAGCAATAGAAAATGACAATACACAGATCCAGTTTCACTCTCTCTAACTCAGCCTTATGGCAGAGAATTAGCCTTGTTAGCACTGTGTAGGATGCAGAGCAGATAATTTTCTACTAATTTATCTCTGTGCCCGTGCCCACTGCCATCTGTCTCACACTAAACAGAAATAGCAACATTTCTGCTGTTTGCTTTCACCAAGAATTGGCATCTGTTGTGGTATTGGTTTATGAACCACTTTATGGTCAAACTGTAGTGTGCTGTAGCCTATAAAACATAAAAATTAGGTTTAATTGCCAAGACACATTGTACTGTACTGGTTATCACAATGTGTTTTTTAAAGAGTTTTAGTACTGTGCTGTCAGATGCATTACTGGTTATTTCAGTTTTTATAAAGACATCCATGAGATGCTTTCACATATTGACAGATTTCAAAAGCTATCACTTAAAATAAATCAAAAAGTAAAAGATCTAGAATTTTTTTCCCACTTTTTTCCATTATCTGTTTAGGGGGAAATATTTGAATGGAATTGAAATTAACATTTGCAAATTAATTATTTCCTCCATTGTATTAAATTTTACAGGTTGATACCAATCATGAAAGCATCTCATGTTTTTTATGTACACTTTTTAAATCCAAAAATTTTCTTAATAATTTATGAAGGGAAAAGCAAGAGCTGTTGGCCTTTCTGAAACAGAAGAGAGCAGTAACACTAGAGTTAGTAACACTAACCTTCCTCAGCAATGTACTTCTCTTGACAGATTCTGCAAGATTCATTGCTAGTGCAACACCTTAGTTAGTGTTGACACCCTTAAGAGTTTGTTTTTTTAAAGAGGTAAAACTGCATTACTACAATTGAAGAATTCCTATTCTGAGGAAGACAAGATCTTTTAAGCAGACAAGATGTCTTCTGTAGGTTCAGCCTGCCCTGCTGTGCTGGTTTGGCCAAAATCTAGCAATATATCCTCTGAGAGAAAAAGAGGTTACAACCACCCCAAGACACCTGTCCACTGTAAGTTTCACCTAGTCCAGAAAGACCAGAGATATTTTGATAGATCTGGCGTAAGTATAAATGACTGGCATCAATTCCATGTTTCAGCATCAATGTCTGTAGCCCAGCCTTGCTTCCCAACACACTCATCACGGATGTCAGGGGAATCAGTGGCAGAATGCTCTGCTGAGTTTTCACTCTTTTTGCTCCTGGCAACCTTTTCTCATTTCCCAGGGCCTGATTTTGAAATCTGAAAAGCTAAACAAAGGAAGGCTGACCAAGCCAGGTCATATTTGATTTGCACATAACACTGCTCTTTTCATGCAGACAGGTACTGTCAATAATGTTCCAGAGTGTGCTGCTAGGGCTCATTAATTACATCTTAAAAAATGTCTTCTAGTCATTTCTATTACCAGATACTGAGTTTATACTAAGATGCAGATTAAGACAGCTGAAATAATCATTAGGTTGCCCAAATCAATGACAGAGTTTTATAAAAGTTTGTTTCTGGCCCATTATATATACATATATATGTGTTTGTGTGTGTGTGTATACATATACTTATATATCCATCACTGTACATCAATCTATTTATACAAACATTAAATAAATAAATAAATGAATAAATAAACAAACTTATTTTCTCCTAAGATCCTTTTGCAGCTGTCCTAGGTTACGATACAGATGTATTCTATTACCACCAGCTGTGGGCCATTAGCTGTTATCTCCTGCTATGACCCACCCCTGATAACAGACAATGGCCCAGCAAGAAACCACTGCATGACTCATGGACTTATCTCATCCTACTGTGAGATGCTCCGCCCAGGAGGGAGGAGCCAAGCATTCCCACCTGGATATAACCTGGCCTTGGAACTGCCTAAGGGAGCCCTGTCTGCTGGGTTCCTGGAGGATAAGAGCTACCTCTGGACCTTCAGCTGGAAACTGAACCTTCCATAGGATCACTGCTACAACTGAATGACTTTATCTGGACTGCTACTACCACCCTAACAGGGTGTCAGGTTGTATCTGACTTTGTCTGTGTTTTTCTTTTCTCTTCCCCTTGTATTATTTCACTTATTTTAAATTTTTTTTCCTATTAAATTTTAACCCTGGCTTGGGATCTCCTTCTGGTTTGTTTTCAAACCAATACAGCAGCTGACAGAAACACTTAAGTTTGTGTAGGGAGAGTCCTCAGGTGTCTGGTGATTCTGTACTAGAGAATGACAAGTCACCCAAGAATAATTTGTAAATATTCTCCTCTCTTCCCTCCCCGGGTATATCAGCCTGTAAAGAGACAACTTAGATATGAAAAAAAAGACTGGGTAGTCAGAATGGAATTCTGAAAGTCATGTAGATGCTTCATATGGCTAATATTGCACAGCAAACAGCTTCCAGCCAGAGACTGAAAGCTCCCAAAAAGATTAGGTTGTTGAACTTTGAACTTGCCACAAATGAGCAGATATTCAGGTAGTGTTGCCTGTTGTGTCATCTGGAAGCAGGAGAAAATGTAAAAGTAAGGAGACATAAGGCTGGCTTAGTGACATCAGCTTTAGGTGTAGTGGAGTTTGTTTTGACCTGCACCACAGGAAAGTCTGACCCATATCTGTGTAGAATTTACTTATTCTGTCTATGTCTAGACACTCACATAAATCCTGGGAGTTTGCAGTATTCTGGCTGCAAGACTTACAACGTCACTGTAGGTGAGCTATTTTTCCTAACAGTGCAATGACTGGATGGAATAAGCATTTTTTCATTATTTCTATTTAACCAGCACTTCTCTATTCTGTTGGCAGCAATACAGGCATGATGGGAAGAGAAGACGGAGAAGGGAGGTTGCCATATATTTCATATCTTTGGGCAGTAGTTATCTCTAATATAATGACAGTCTTGTTTCAAGGACAAAGTGACAGTTTTCTGCAAGTGGGCAGAGAATAAAAGGGTTTTATCAAGTAATTTTAAGTATAAAAGAAGTAATTAATTCTAACTTAACAGTATATTTTCAGCTACTTACACTACAGTTTAACTGTTGTCTTAACTTCTGATTTGGTATGAAATAACCACATGCTGCAAGCTTTGCACCAAAGGGAAAGTTATTTAGGTTGGTGCAAGGGGACCTAATTATGAGTCATAGGGTATGATTTAGAAAGGGAAGTTATCATGACTGCAAGATCCTTTGACCTATGAAAAGGGAAAGGCATCATAACAGCCAGATTGGTTTCATTTGAAAGACTTTGAGGGAAATAAATCTGTCCGGGCAAAGCTGCAAAGCCTAAAACCTTTTTGTCTTTAGCTTCAATTTCCTACTTTACCCTTGCCTGGTAAGCATACATGGGTATGTCCACTGTATTTCAGTGATATTTCTCTGTCTTCACAAGCTTGTTAGTATTCCAGAGAACTTTTTACTTCTTTTAGAAAGCCTTTGCTTAATGAGCTGAGGGATGGCATTTTTTTAATGTTTCTTTCCTTCTGTCCTTGCACCTGGGTCAGGGCAACTCCAAGCACAAATCCAGGCTGTGCAGAGAATTGATTGAGAGTGCTCTTGAGGAGGACTTGGGGGTGCTGGTGGATGAGAGGCTGGACATGGCCTGGCAATGTGAGTTTGCAGCCCAGAAAGCCAAACATGTCCTGGGCTGCATCCAAAGCAGTGTGGCCAGCAGGGCAAGGGAGGGGATGCTGCCCCTCTACTCCACTCCCATGAGATCCCACACAGAATATTGCATCCAGCTCTGGAGCCCTCAGCATAGGAAGAACATGGATCCATGGAATGGGTCGAAAGGTGGGCCATGAAGATGATCAGAATGCTGCAGCACCTCTCCTACAAAAACAGGCTGAAAGAGTTGGAGTTCTTCAGCCTGAAGAAGAAAAGGCTCTGGGGAGACCTTACAACGCCATCTAAAGGGGGGCAACATTTAGAGAGGTGGAGAGGGACTTTGTACAAGGGCAGTGACAGTTCAAGGGGGACTCGCTTTAGACTGAAAGAGCACAGGTTTAAATTAGGTATAAGGAAGGAATTATTCACTATAAGGGGAATGAGGTGCTGGAACAGGTTGCCCAGAGAAGTTTTGGATGCCCCATCTCTTGGAATGTTCAATGCCAGGTGGGATGGGGCTTTGAACACCCTGGCCTAGTGGAAGGTATCCGTGCCTATGGCAGCGGGTTGGCACTAGGTGGTCTTTAAGGTCTCTTCCAACCCAATCCATTCTGTGATTCTATGATGTTTAAATATTTTACGTATATATGACACAATGGCTGCAATATTGTATATTGTGGATTTTGGTATTATAAAAGGACTTAAATTCTATGACAGTGATTATCTACAACTTTATCACCCTTCCCTACAGAGCTGGGCTACCCCAATTTCCTTTACAAATATGGATATCATTCCTGTGATCTCAGTCAGTTTTTCAGGGACCATGACTCTTTTTAAGCAAGCTCTTCTCATCAGAAGATTGCAGGGAAGTATAGTTTTAGGCAAACAACTGCAGTTGCCCTGACTCTCAGCTTAGCTCTCCTTTTTTGCACTCAGCTTTCTTTCACTGGCATTCTGGCATGTTCTTACTAAAATAGTGAGTTTAGGATATGGCAGCACATCAGTTTGAGAACAAAGCAGCATCCTGGTAAGAATAAACTCTCAAGGCCTGCCAAGTCCAAGTTCATGACAGCTGATAGTGACTATACAGAATGCAGAAAAAGCCATTTGATAGTTGAACTGTTTGTCCAACACACTGAAATTGAATTTCTTTCCCTGTCAAAACTTCTCTATAAAGATTTTCTAGCTAAAAGAATTAAGCATGGTGGTGGTTAAGTTTTAAGTGTGAAGCTATTGCTACCTATAGGCACACCTGCATGGAGGGAGTCGAACACCTTAGGTGAGGTTTTAAAAAGTCAGTTGGGAGAAGCTTAAATTACTCAAGGCTGAAGTCAGGTACAGATTTGAGGTCTTCATTTCAGCTCTCTGCAGGAGATGAGTGCTGAATCTGTCTCTCCTGAGGATCAAACAGTTGATTTTTTTGTTAAGATCCTTTCAGTGAGAGGTTCACAGAACCTTCATGATTCATCAGCTTCTTCAGGTGAGGTAGGAAGCCTAACCTCTTTTTCTATTCCAGCCCAGAGGGAAACAAGCCTACAACCAAAATTGTCAGGGCACATTTTTATGACACAGACAAAACAGGATGTTCTTAACACAGAAGCCACTGTTCACTGTTAAGAACCTGAGGTGTTTGATTTCTAGCAAGCTTTACTTTTCAGTCCAGGCTCTGGGCACCAGAAAGGTGGTAGTGTTTATTAACTGATGAGTTTACAAGATAAAGGAAATTTGGGTTAGCACCTAAATTGCCCAGTATGCAAAATTTGTTGTGATGTCTGTTGCTCAGCCAGCAGCTACTGACCTTGGGGCATGAATCTAGTGAGGGATATTCTACAACCTGTGTGATGATTAGGTCTAAGTCCATGTGATGTTACTTGTAAGAAGTACTTGGGGAGATTTTCATTTGTATACACAGTGTTCTTCAGTTACTTTCACACAGTCATAAACTCTTAAGGTATTTTTCAGATAAAAGTCCAGGTGTCCTGCTGAGCTCAGTGATGTCAAAGACAACCACATCTGCTGATCTGTCAGTGAAACACTTCCTATGAGCCCTTTCCCATGCAGAAGACCAATGCCAGTCAGCCAGCTCCAGCCTGGCTGACCTAATTGATTTTGTCAGTGGTCATGGGGAGCCTATCCCCCTGCCTTCTCCTTCCCCAGCCAGAGTCAGGCAGAAGCCACTACCTCAGGTTAAATGTTATCAGCTGCATGGATCTGTTTGGCCTCTCTGCTGGAGATTTAATACCACAAGTAGAAGAAGGAAAAATGAGTATTTGTTTACACCTCTGCTGCCCACATGCACAGCCCAGCTTGTTTAACTGAGAGCTGGGGCACGTGGCACACTTTTGTCTGCTGCAGCCAGCACTTGTAAGTGCACTGAAGTATACACTGAGCCATTGAGGTCAATGCTTCTGCATGTGACTTTGGGTTCTGCACTGCTGCCAGATTCAAAATCATGTTAATTAAGTTGAGCACTAAAGTAGGTCTGAGAAACAGCGGAAAGACAAATCTTACATTGTTCTTTCTCCATCTCCCTCTCACCACTTCTCTATGCAGGAAGTTGGCTGCAAATTTTGGTGTTTCACCAAAGCAAAGAAAATTTCTTGTGCAGAGCAGCAGTTTTTAAGAAGGCTTCTGTACACAGAGAATGTTTCTCTCTTTGTTGACCTTCATCTGTAATCTAAAAACCACAAGGGTTCAAGCAGTGTGCTGCAGAGTAACTAGGCTCTCACAGCAACAGGTGAAAAGAGGTGTATCTGACTTATGATAAAACGAGAATCATAGAATCATAGAACATCTTGAGTTGGAAGGGACCCACAAGGATCATCAAAGTCCAACTGCTCCACAAACCTCAGGAGTCACACCTTGTGCCTGAGAGCATTGTCCAAAGGCTTCCTGAACTCTGGCAGGCTTGGTGCTGTGACTGCTTCCCTGGGGAGCCTGTGCCAGTGCCCCACTGAAGAGTGATGAAATACAGGCAAAACACAAAGAATGCATAGATAACTGTAGTATAAAATTTAGCTTATATAGATAATGGCCAAAAAAGAAGAAAAATATTAATATTCAGAACTGAAGCTTCACCTTGAAGGTCACTAACAGGAGAGCAGCCTAATACAGGAAAAACAGAATGTAACTTAAATTGAGTGACTAAACCTCAAGAGGGCTGAGGAGTGCAAGGCTTGGGTGCTGTAGCATAGACTCTACCCAGTGAAAGAGGGACATATCTGCAAGTAAAACACATCTATTACTAACTCAGAACTGCATTAATTATGGGAAATTATTATTAGCACCACTATTTTTACCAGGTATTTTTAATTTTTATCAATAATTCACCTAAAACTAACATTGAGTTTTTGACTCTATACTAAGAACTCTGAATATGTACTGGTTTTAATCATCAGGCTTTCTGACTTCTGCTTCTTGGAAAGCCCCAGCTTACTTCTCACTTCTGAATCTTTTCACCTCTGATGCTTTCAAGTTCTTGTAATTCTTATTCGTGTGAACAAAGCTGTGTTGGACGTGGATTTTTTTTTCATTGTTACTAATTTTATGAGGGCTGTATGTATATTACTACTCCAATCTATTTTGCGTCTATCTTCTACTGCTTAATATATGACATTTCATTAGAGGAGCTCTTGGTAAATGATTGATCTGCTAAGGAACAAATGAATAGCTGAGGTAATAATTTCTTTCAGCATCCTAGCTAGACGTTGAAGAAGACAGCCTGTTCCCAATCTCAGACATTTGCACCAGTCAGGAAGGATTCTTACCTGATCTGTTCAGTGTGGGGACTACTACCAGTGCAGACAGGTTCTCTGGTTTAAATAACAAGGAAAAAGCTTTAGCATAGAAGTGGATTTTACAAAGGCAACAGAGGTTTGGTAAGGATCCTTTAGGCATTGCTGGCATTACCTAATGTGATGTCTTTGTTAGTCATCTCCAAAACAGGGTGTCTGTACCCCAAGGAGTGTGAAAGACAATTCAGCAGAGTGCAGGAAGAATATATTTTTGTACCATTAACAAATAAAAATATGAGTCCTTAAAGTAGTGTTTCTTTCATCTTTATCTCATCCATTTTAATTTCTATTTCTTGAAGGTTTTATAATGTACATAATATGTTAATACAATAGTACATCTATATAACTTATTTATAAATAAACATACATATACTGAGGGGTTGTGCTTGAAATATTTTTACTTGGGATACATGATCAAAGAAGTTTGGAGACCTGTGTCATATTGGAACCATCCTGCCCTGGACCTTTGTCTGATCAGCTGCAGAGCATGAGCCTCAGTACAGATTAGGACTCCTCGAGTGGCTAACCTACAGTAGCACTATTGAAACAGATTACCTGTTTTTTCCACTGTGGAAAATTAATCTTATGGGTGAGTAACAGGGACAGATCAGGCTGCTAATATAGAGACAACATATTGCTTCCCTCCTACTCATCTCCATCTTTTTCTTGGATAGTACTTCATATTTTAAGAAATTCCTTGAAGTTTTCCTTGCTTTAAAAGGAAGGTACGTATACATTGGAATTTCAGTGCTGCAAACCATATGTCAGTTCTGGAAAAATACCTCTGGTGGTGACTCCAGCATTTGTGATACAAGGTGAGTGAAACAGCCATGCAGTGCTCCATGAGTAACGGGTTCATCATCCAAAAACAGGTTTTTGAACTGGAATATTTTAGCAAATATTCTAAAATAGCTTTGTCAGCGAGTTAAAGAAATGAAAAGAGGAAATAGGTGTAATAGTATAACAAATGTTTGTATTGGCCTCCTACAGCAGAAATGCATTCAGTGAGAAAAGACTGAAGAAGTTCAACGTATGTTAAAAAATCAGGTAAGACAATAATTTATTTATTTATTTAATTAGAATTGATAAAGTCATTAGGAGCAGAAGTAACCCCTTCCACAGTTTGCTTGGCAGACAGGACTAAATGATTTGTGGTAGTATTTGTTCAGTACTTGTAGTTGAAAAGATTGAGTTTGTCTAGACTGGAGAAGAGGAATGTTTGGAGGGCTTAAGTAGGAAGGAGTTCATTAGCTGTGTTCAGGGTGAGTTAAACAGGAGTTCTAGGCTCCAGACTGAGCAAGAGTCACATCTGGAAGACTTTTTTCTTTTTTCTCATTTATAGGTGGCATTTGAACAAATTGCCTAAAACAATTTTACTTCCCATCATTCTGTCTAAGAAAATGTTGGATAAACATTTAGTATTAGAAATTGAACTGATTCTGCCATAGGGAAAGGATATGAGCAAATAAGACCCCATCCAGCCCTACTTGTTTTGTGAAACTGTGACTGCTATTTCTTATATTGTTTTGAGTCGTACAAGGCTAAATCTGGGTTTTGATCTATCTTTGCTCTGTCAGTGAAACAAATTCCAGAAGAGTAAACCCCTGCCCTCGTAACAAATATTTGATCTATAACTTACCCAAAGTCCTATGGATTGTAAGTGATGTGTTTTTATTTTGTTACATTGATTGTGTAATTATATAAAGCTGTACTCTAATAAGCCACATTTTCTTGAAAGTGTATGGAATTCAGGGTTGACCACGGTTAAATAAACTTGTGAAAGAATGCGTGTTTAAGGGAACAGTTCTTTTCTGAAAACAGGGTTTCACTGTTAGAACTACTGACCTAGTTAATTTATGTAGCTAACTATGTATTTTGCTCTTGCTCAGTTGTGTAATTCCACTTGTGTTTTATGATGCCAAGTATTTTGCATACATAAATCCATCTCAGGAAAAGGCTGAAGTTTTCAGAACTATTTTCCTAATTTAAGAACCCAAGACAGATTTTGCCTTCTGAAGTCACTTAGGCTTCATAAAGACATTTTCCTCAGCGTCTCTTTCAAAATACCTGCTAGTGTGAAACGTGGGCGGGGTGCCTGCAGCAGCAGAATTGAGTAGGACGAGGACTGTGTGACAACAAAACCCAAACCTCAGAGAGATGCTCATTTTATTTCGCTTGTTCCACACAAGTTTGCTGCTGGGAGAGGGGCTGTTCTTGTCCACCTGCATGCACATGAATTCAACAAGCTGCTAAGAGGGAAAGTCAAATTGAGATGATGAGAACAAGGGAAGGTGGGTGAGATGTGGATGCTGGAGGGATGGTGGAGTACAAGGAGATGACCTGTATTGGTGTTAATACACCATGGTCAGCTGGTTAATGTGGGGAGAAACTTGACTTTTCTGCAGAAAGCTTTCACTGTCCTGGACAGACATCTGTGACTTTAAACATTGTGAAGACATTATTGAATTAATACTCACTGCATGCAGGGCTCGTGAATACTCAGGTTGACAATATACAGAGCTTTTCATGGATTTCAGATAAAGAAATCAATTATAACTTGGCAAAAGATTCTTTCCACAGAGAAAGGCTAGTACAGGAGTGGTTTTTTGGTAGCTGTTTCTCTTGTGAAAGAGTTAATGTGAAAAACTCTGGTTTCTGTCTTGCCCCCACTGTTTTCCTCACAGGACAGTTACTTGACAGCTTAGGAGAAACCCCAGGGAGCCAGTGAAAAAGTCCTATGGTTTTCACTGGTTTTTGTATGACTTTTTTTAGAAGGATAACATGTTATGTAAGGAAATTGATACCTTCTGTGAAAACTCCCATTAAAGGACTAAAGCAGAGCCTGGAGTCTTGTAGATTTTGCTCTCCACTTCTGTTTGATATGATGCCAGAGCCAGTGAGTTCACATCATATCCTATACCTGTACCTCTCTGCTGAAAGGGTAAGTCCTAATGAGAAATATCCAAAATACTTCCTCTTCTGTTCACATCAACCTCCTGGAAGAAGGGCACCACCCAAGATGTGTTTCCTCAGAGGAAATGTCATAATTTCTTGGAATCTTTGGTTTGTGAGAAATGAAGGGAAAAAAGGATATCATCGTGTATATAGTTTTGTTCTGACTCAGGCCAAACCAAATTTTAAGAGCACTTCCCAGAAACCTCAGAACCCTTTCTGATCATCTCAGAAAGAAGGCTTGGTCTGCCACTCACCATTTTGTTCTCTAGAACAAAAGGAGTTGATTTCTGCACGAGTCCTTTTCAGGAAGCACATTGTTCTCTTGTGGTTGTAGCTGAACTTTACAGCACAGAAAATATATATATATATATATATAAAGACTTTCGCAGTAGAGAAAAGGGAGGACTCTAAAGCTGTAATGAGGCAGGGAAAACTGGAGCAAAGTAAAAGCCTTGAATTCTGAGATCACTCTTATTTATATTTTCTTCATACAGCCACAAAGATAATGACTTTTTTTTTTTTTTTTTGCGGTATGGACTTACTGGTACTGGTATCAGGAGGGGATAAAGGCAGACAGTTTTAAAATCTCTCTCTCCAGACAGTGGTTAGACCATAACAGAAATGTTAGTAGATAACAGTGTGGCTTATTTATATTTCAATACAAAGTTTCAATGTGCTACCTGATACTTCAGTGTGAAAAAATATTGCAATGGATATAACAGTCATGAGCATGCGAATGAGCTTCATATCACTTGTTTCAGATGTTAAAGTCTCTTTCCAGGCAGTGATGGAGCTCAAGTTACACTCAGGTAAAAGATCTAATATAAATGGTGCAAGGCTTCTCAGTTTCTCATCAGAGAAGCTTTTTAATTTTTTATATATTTATCCCTACCTCACCATGCACAGGCGAGTGTAGGGATGTTATCTGAATGAACTCTTTTGTGGAGTAGCAGCTGCATTGCCAAAACCACGTCAGTATAAAAGTCTTAATGGATTCCAGGAACTGGTCTGTATAGTCTGTCTGACCCCTCCTAAATGGCTTTTACTTTGGGCAGTTTGCCACAGGGAAGGGGTTCTAGCCTCAGCTGGATACAACAAAGTAAAAATTACCATCATCTTGTTCCTGGTGATGTCCTAGAAGAAGGAAACGGAGCTTTGTTGACAGTGTAAGAGCAGTTTCACTTTATGGATTGAGATTGTGGCCATGCCATAACATGAAAGCCAATAGATTTGACTTTCTATGCCCTCATGTTCATATGTACAGTGGAAACTACCTTTTCTATGTACCTGATAGGAAATAAGTCCTGCCTTAAATACACTGGTCGAACATTGAACTTGTTAAATTGGAATGTGTCCTTGCTTTAAACAGCTTGAAACTGGTTCTGTGCCAGTGAAGCTGCTCAGAGATAAAGGTGTCTTGATGATTTTAACTGCTGGATGTTTAACTCTCTTGGTAGTAAATCAAAGTCCTGGCTGCAATTTAGAGACAAGTCATGTGCTAGCTGTAGAGGTCAAAGACCCCATTGCTAAGGCACAAAGATGGGAAAAGGGAAGCAGTGAATAATTCACAATCTAGGACTTCTGTTTTTCCTGCCTTCTTGTACAGGTGATGCCAAGTCCATTTTTCAAAATCTGTTTGTGAAACAGCTGAAAAATGCTCATGGTCCTTACCAATGTAGAACACCTAGCAAAAGAAAATGAAAAAGGAAATAAAAATGCTATTTTTTGCCTTGTGTTGTATTTATGAGTTTAAAGTTCAGCATAAAATCAGCACAAAGCCACGACATTGAGATGAAAAGTCTTGAGGGACCTGGTCTGAGTCAGAGTAAAAAAAGTCCCTTTTTTCAGAGGTGTTTCAGGTGTTTTATTACTGTCACTGGAACAGCAGTATGGAAATGTGCTTTCAGTTACAACCCTCCACTTGGGGCTCAGAAACCTGACAATTCAGTCATTCAACAAAGCCATGGCATTAAACGTGTTCTTCCTGCCCTGCTTTGGCAGCAATTCCCTGGAAGTGAACAACAGGGGTTTTCAGCAGGTGCCGCTGCCCCAGCCTCAGGAATCCAAAACTGAGTCAGCAGCACCTCTTGCTATGACCCCACTCAACCTGAGGCAGCCCTTGAACCAGCTGAGATGAGGGTGTTGCCTCTCTGTCCCTGAATCTCAGGCATCTTCCTCCAAGGATCTCTTCTGAAGCCAAGCCAGCTGCACTGAGCCCTGGGCCCTGTAGTGTCCCAGGAGCTCTGAGGTAGGTGCAAATGTGTTGCTTTCAGCATCTGGAAACTCTGTCACTTCTCAGCTGGGTATTTAGGGTCCTACTTCAAAATGGCTGTGTGCATGTTATTCCAATGCTTTGCATGAGTGCTGATCCCTTGCAGCATTTGTGAATTGGACTGGCTCCCTTTGAAGTTGTTCTTTGGACAGTACTGAATTTTGAGAGCTATATTGTGGACAATCATTGCTTCTTGGACTTTAAGTTTTTTCATATAATTTTTTAAAAGCTTTTTGAATTATACTTCAGGGCTATCTGGGTGAAACTATCAGGACTTGTCAGTTTTTTCCTCGCTTCCTCTCGTTTGCATCAAATCTCCAAACAGCCCAAAGAATCCCCCTAAAGATTCATTGAGAATACCTTCTCACCTTCTGCCTATACTTCACTATTTATCTCCTGCCTTTAGAATTACCAGATTTTCCTACTGCTTGTGGCTCCTTAGCCCTGAGGATCAGCTGTATCCAGAAAGCGATGCCAGACACTTGGGAGGAATGAGTCAAATGGAAAAGGAAGTCAAATGCTTGGTATAGATGAGTAAACAGTCCTCTTGGGGAGTTCAGGAAGGAGATGGAAGGCCAAGGATTGAAGATAACCTTTTTGGTTTCTAAAAAAAGGTTGTTAAGATGGGGGGAGGGGGAAGGAGAGGAAGAGTGGAAGGAGAGGAAGAGGGGAAGGGCTTGCTAGTAAAAGTACTTATGAGCACAAGTGGAAGAAAGAGAGAGTATTACTGCATGTCAGAGCTCACCTTCTCCTCTGGGACTGCAGATATACATATTTCTATCCCAAGCTGTGTTCTATCAGTCTTGATATCTGCTGACCAAAACCCAAAACTTTTCCATTATTTTAACACCAGTGTTCCTGCTTATGGCTGATAAGCACGAGCTTCTCAACTCTGAATCATCAACTGAAACTTTTATCTCAGGACTGAATACATGCTCATCAATGCTGAGGGAAGAAAAAGTACATGGAGATAGTGTCAAAAGGGTATTAATTATATCAATCGTTTCTTTCTTGTTCTTTCCTTCATTATTACTTTAGATTGTTTCTTGAAAAATAGAATACAGCTCCAAAGGCCAGGGTAGAAACAGATTTGCAAGAATTATTTCTTAGGGTAGTTTTCTGCATTAAAAAAAAAAAACAGAATAGAACAACAACAACAAATCCAAACCAGACAAAATCAAAAGCAACAAAACCGAGCCAAAACAAAAAATACTCTCAAATTTCTGGAGTGTGGAGGAGCCGAGGTCCTGCTGGAGGTACCGCGGTAAACCAGGGATGGCAACTCCTGTGCTTCCATGGCACCACCTGGTGGGAGCGGTTTGTCCCTGCAGCTTCCAAATCCCTCCTGTGTGATGGCAATTCCCTGGCGAATTTTTTGCATTTTGCCTGCGCTTGGTCTTTCAGTGGAGCCCAGATACACCGGCACCCCAATCCATGATCCGGCACAGGCGTAGCCAAGTCTTCTAAACTTTGTCCCAGTGACCCTCTCTTCTCCAGGTTTCAGAAGGATGGGGCACAGGTGAGTTCAAGTGAACTCCAGGCTCATCCCCTTGCAAATTGAGTCCGAATAGCTGTAGATACTGAGCCAAAACTGTGCCTAGTCTTGTGTGCAGACACAAAAGAAATGGAATTGTGGGGCTGGGAGTGCATTCATGAAGCTCCTGCGTCAATGAGAATTATCAACAAAACCTGGTTTTATAGCCTGTATGACTGACATTAGTGGTCCTTTGCATCCATACAGGTGAGTAGAGTCGAGGTAGGCTAGAAATAGCCATCCTCCAACTGAGGTCAAGGGAAGAGGAGGAATATGGTTCTGTACTTAAAGAGCAAACTTTCTCACAGTGTTTGTGCAGGGGGAGAGTGGTTTTCATGCTACTATCTCCTAGTTTCCACAATTTGATATTTCAAACTACTTTTAAAAGTGTAATTTTACATTTAATGAGTGCTCACTTTCCTTTTGGCTTTTGCTGTTGTTCTGGAAACATTTAGCTTGCAGTCTATATCTCCATGCTGCAGCTGCCACAATATCCTCCAGAGAAGGATTCTCCTACATCTTGCAACAGCAGCATGATATGTCAGTGCAGCTCTCTGGGATTCTTCCACCAGGTCATATTCCAAACTGTTGATGATGCTGGATTTTTTCATTTCACTGGAGGGAAATATAAAGTGGTTTAGGTTCAACTCCATATCACCTCAAATCCTTTTTTTAATTGCATTAATTGGTTCTTTTTAATTATAACTTGAACTTTCTTCTTCACCTTTTTTGCTCTTAAGAGAAAGTTTTCCATCCCCATAGTTGCAGGAAAAGGTTTCAAAATATGGATCTCTGTGGATGACAACCCATAAAGTAATTATTTAAGAAATAAATAATAAATAAATAAATTATTTATAACCATCTCTTAGTTTTTACCACATCTAGGATTTCTAGATGCATGAGACTGGCAGTAGGACTTCCAGGTAAAAGTGTGAAGGAATAAAAAAGCATTAATTTCTGGTCCCATTCTCTAATTCTGCCACATTTAATTTGAAAGATCTCTACACATAGCTAGCAAAATTATAGATTGAATCTGCTAGAGCATCAGTTGCACCAGATGGTAATAACTCAGACTCTTGTTTCCATTGTTCTAATGTGTACACCCACAGAAATGTCATAGTTATATCACTTTATGAGAAATGGGGGTGGGAGAAAGAAAATCACTTTTATACTCATCTGTTATCATATTTCATCTAAGCTTCAGTCTAAAACAGTTTAGTTTAATAGACTGAGTATACCAAGGCTTGTTTTGGGAACCTACATCCTGAATATAAGCTCAGCAATGGCTGTAATGAGTTTAACTCATTAAAAAACCTGTAAGTTAATACTTGCCTTTCTGGAGTAAGTCACAGAGGATGGGATTCAGCTCCTGTGAATTAAACAGTCTAAAATGCAAGAGTCTGGATTAATCCTGACAACTGGGGAGTGATAGACACTTCTATCTAGAAAAGAGATTTAATTTCTTGCCAAGGAGGAAGTGGAGGAGGGGGGAGAGGAGGGAGGCAAGTCCCTGCTAATGATCAAAGTTTTCTAGTTTCTGTTACATCTGACAGTCAAAGCAGGTCCCAGACAGGTCCTTGAAGACATCCCAGGCTCTCCAGGTGGCAGTCTCAGCTGCCCTGAGAGACATATGCTTTGCTTTGGTATTGGGTCATGGGGCAGCAGTTTGAAAATATATTCTATGGGACAGAGCCCCACATTCCATCCAGCCAGAGCCTGTTGAAGGGATAAAAGCTGGGGAGAGTGTGGATAAAAAGAAAAGACTTGGAAGTCAGCTAATTTGATTTTCCTGAAGCTGGCCAACAACAGAGGAACACTGCAGATACCTGGAACAGCATCTGGCTTGGCTGTCCCTCCTGCTGTGTCTCTTCCCTTCCCTGGGACAGCATCTGTTTGCTCCTGCCACAACGAGGCAGGAACTGGAGGATGTTTGTGGTGCCAGCTGTTGCTGTAGGGAAAGGGCAGCACAGCTCATCTCAAAAGTGGGGTGCCAGGAAGTTCTGCATAGAAGGAGGATCTTGCTGCAGGTGGGAGCAAAGTTTCAGGGTTTGATGCTCATGAAGGTCCTTGCTTTTGTACAGGGTGTCAGTCAAGGCTTCTACATGTGTGGTTAGGCTAACAAATAATTAAATTTAATTGTATTCAATGTAGCTCAGTGAGTTGCAATTAGTGATGCACTAGCCTTATTTTTAATCCTGTTTGCTCATATTCTTTCTCCTTTATAAATGTTCATGTTCCCTAATGCTTCCTCATTAGGAAATGGAAATTAAATATGTCATAAAATTGCTGATTTCAAAAACACATTTTATTTTTCTCCATTGTTACAAAATACAATAGATGGAGCTGAAACCTGCAGGAAGTATCCCTTATGAGCCATGGGCTCGTTAAAGACTCAGCCTCTCACATTTGCAGGTACATTTCTGAGAACAGAGATTACAAACAGATCACTTAATATCATGTTAATAAAAGCTGAGGCAGCCTCTCATCTCTGTGTATGGAAGTTGAGAAAGAAGGTCAATAATGTCTCCACATCTGAGGTGAAGCAAGAGAAATCTGCAGGACAGAAAATCCAGGACAAACTAGTTCATGCATTGGGAACTGGGGAAACACAAAATATTTTGGTCTTGTGGAAGCTTACATGTGCTCAGAGATTTGAAAATCTACCTGCGGTCTAGCTGCCACTGTAAGTTCAAAAATCAAAATCCTTAAATTTCCCATCAAGGCCTTTAATTAAGGTTAAAGATACTTCAACATTAGATGTGGAAAAAGAAATCAAACCTGAGAAAAGTTGGTTTCAGATCTTAGCCTTTTCACAAAGCCATAGTGCCCAACTACATAGACAACAAAGAATTTCTTGAATATTTTCTTTTTCACTTTTCTCATTTGGCTTCTAGCCACTTCTTAGGAGTTTGTTCAGTGCTGAATTGGTCAATGAGAACCAAAGGAAATGCTGCTGCAGATGCTTTTGGACTGAATTTTTGCTCTCAGTCAGCCAAACAGGCTTGTTTTTCTTCCACTGGATCCTGCATCCCCAAAGGTGTCCAGCTCATGTAGGAGAAGAAGCAGGTCATAGTAGGCCAGCAGGTTGGCCACCTTAACTGTAGTAACTATTGCTGCTTTCTGTGTCTCCATAAGAGCTACAAAAATGTGTTGAACAAGCCAAGTAACCTCAGCCACTCGTCACAGAGCCTACCCTCAAGGCCCTTCACCATCTTCATTGCCCTCCTTTGGACACTTTATAATAGCTGTATTTCTTTCTTCTGTTGTGGTGCCCAGTAGTTAGTTGAGGACACCTGTGTTTGTGGCTTCAGGAGCTGAGCATCATGGCAGAAGTCACCAGGAAACATCATTACCTCTCTTCTCTCATGCTGGCCCAAGACTTCCTCTACACCTCACTAACCTTGCAGCAGCAGGAGCTGTGGTAGGTGAAAATTAGAATTTCTGAGGTGGCAAGTGGGTCCTCTTCAGAGGATGGATGAGAAAAGTGAAAACCCACATAATGCACAGGGAGGAAACGCAGGGAGGGACGGAGGGAATTTCTCCGCATTCACATGGGGATGGTGCTTTTCAGTCTCCAAATCCTTCTCATCTCTCTGCTCCAGTTTCTGTTGTAGCAAACTGTGGGGTGAGGAGCAGCAAGCAGTGGCCCTGCATGCCTTCACAGGGGTGAGGGCAATCACAGGAAAATGAACAGCTGGGTGGTGTAAAAGCAGAGGTTGCCTTTAGGCTGATTGCCCATCTCTGCTCTTGAGAGCAGCATCTCCAGCACAGAGCAAGGCAGGGGCCACACAGCTATTCCCAGCACAGTGTTAGCATGTGCTTCCCCACCAGAGAGAGAAAGAATAACTTGTCTGGGGGTAAAAACATACATTAAAGGAAACATTTATTTGGTGGAACAGATATTCAGAGGGCCTAAGAGAGCACACTCTTGTGATGCTTTATGTACCAATACATAAATTGCCATTACAACTAGGAGACATATTAAATACTGCAGAAAATAACTATTAAAAAAACTTTATGGGTGAAAATATATATTCTTTTCTGAGATGAAAATGAAGAAGTTAAAAGGTTTTTGCTCTGTAAGGGTACTTGTTCCTTAAAAACATATAATATATAAATTTTAAAAAGAAATTAAATAGTGGGTTTATTCTTTACTTCTTTCTTCCATTAAAAATAAAAGGGCCTTCTTTTTTTACCTTGTAAAGAAATTTGAGTCGAAAATCCATCCTGCAACTGTAGCATTAGGTACCAAAACAGAGGAGATGCCCAAGACCAAAAGCTGCACACTGCCCTGCCAGCCCTCTGCTTGCTCATTCTCCTGCCAGCCCAGGCTTCCGGCAGGAATCCTGTAACTGCCTGATGCCTTGGGCTCCCATTGTGAAATTCCCCCATAAACTGACCAGCAGCCCTTCATTTCACAGCACAAGTGCCTGTGTTGCCTGCTGTGCCCAGGAAAGAGCCAGGCCCTCAGCCCTGCTCTCTGTCACCCTGCGGGTGTTGCCTTCTGCAGAAGGAGGTGATGCTGCAGCTCAGGCTGCACACAGAAGCCTCAGGCACTGCTCAGGAACTGGTCACTTGACCAGTTGGAATGGTTGATTACAACCATTTCAGGTGTTCAAATCTGCAGCCATTTCAGGTGTTCAAATCTGCTCCTCTGGTGTGCACATTCTTCACCTCTTTAATTTAGGAAGACACATCACACTTTTCAGTGCAGGAATGACAGACAGCAGCTCACTTTGATGTGTTTGTTGCCCTGACCTACATTTCCCTTAAGAAACACTGCTTACATTAAAGATGCTGCTTTTTCACAGGTCTCCTTGTTCTCTCCCTGCTCACTAGCAATGGCATCACAATTATTCAAAAACTTCTTACTGACAACTTTTCACTTCCCCTCGTACCCAGTTCAGGGAAACCAAAAAGCACACTGGTGCTTTCAACTTTGTTTTGTGTAGGATTTTTATGATGTGCTATATGGTTGAAACAGTGATAACAATAATCCAGTTAGCCTGTATTGCCAAACTGAAGAGTTTGTTTGAGATTGTATAAGCTGTTGTTTGCATTTAACAGCCTCTGCTTTGATCCTGCTATTGTTACTGTGCTGCAAAGAGTTTCAATGAAAGGCACAAATGAAGATCTGCAGATACCTTCCTGAGACATGCATTGCGAATGAAGATACAATGAGAACTTCCTGAGAAAAGAATTACAGAACTGAAAATACATTTAATCTGGAATAGATGCACATTTCATTGTTTTTTGGGGACCTGAAAAGACTGCTATTTTAGAGCTCAGCTTGCAAAAAAGACAGCAAACTGCTCTCTGCCAGAACAATTGCAACTTCTTTGGAAGACAATTATCATCACAAAATAACTCAGTATGAAAAGTAAGAAAGGAATTGATCTTCCTTGGCATCAGCATACTCCAGCATATGAATGTCTCTGAATTAGAAATGCAAGGTGGACATGAGTGCAGGGGCCCTGCACCCTGCTGGACTATATTTCTTGAGCTTAGGAAATTCTTCCAAAGCTTCTTTCCCTTTTGCATTGCTAAAGGAAATGACTCAAGACAATACAATAAACATTCAGTCATGCAGCAAAGAAATATCTGGACTGAGAGCAAAATACATTGTTGCCTGGGTCAAGGATAAATGCAGATGAGTTGACAGAGCCTGCAGTTAAAAACTGAATGGCAGAAAGATCCACAGATTATCTTTAATCTGTCTACGTAAATTTAGTTTCCTCTTTGCAATCAGTTTTTGCGCTGTTGATACATTGAGCGTTAACACATTGTATGTACATTTCCTAATGATGTTTGTGCTTTATCAGCCATTTCCGGGCACGGCCCGTCATGTTGTGTACCCCCAAGAAGCTGAAGTCTATGGCCAAGCACGGCACAGCAGAGAATCAAACTGCTGCTCTGCATCTCTCCTCCCTCCAGGCACTGGCCTTACAGCCTCACCTGCTGCCCGAGGTTTGGTCCCAGGGCCACAAAAGCAGCTCCATGGGGCCTCAGCTGTGCCCAGTGGGAGCCCGAGTTGAGCTGCAGCTGGAGCACTGTGGGCATCCAAGCCAGCAGGTTGACATGTGAGGCTGCCACTTCTCTGGAAACCTGCAGCTGAAAAGACACTTGTCACACCAAGCGTCCCAGACAGCTCCTCCCCAGCTGCCTGGGCACTCCTATAAAACCTTCCCAAGCCATGCTGCTTACTTCCTCCCTTCTTTCCCCTCCCCACTGCCCTTCCTTCAAAAGAGCCATAAGCAAGGAGGATTTTGCCTGAGTCACCTCGAAGTAGGTGCCCGTGTGCGGGAGCATTTTGAATGCACAGCTTTGCAAGCAAAGGCAATGAGGATGTCAGGAGCAAGGCTGTAGTCCCATGAGGATGTCAGGAAGACTGGAATCATTCAAGGAGCTGCCATGGTTTTATTTGCACCTTAGCAGAGCTGGGAACATAATTTGACCTTCACTTTTTTTATGTGACGGTCCTCAGGAGTAATTACAAGACTAAAAGTACAAGACTGATGCATTTGTCATAGGAATAGAATCCAGCTTCCTGATTTAATCTGCAATACAGAGCCCATTGGAAATATGCACAGCCTAACCTCCCCGTCTCACACACCCCATTCCCTTTCTACAAGAAATACCATGAAATTTTTTTGTATCTTGCTGAAAAGATTTCTTAGCTAATGTGTGTCTGGAAAAATCAGGAGCTTTTCTGGGTGTAACAGCCATGCAATAAATAACGAGCAGTAAGATCATCTGGGTTTTTTTATTTTCCTCTCTTCTTTTTTCTTAAAAAGAAGGGGTAACAACAGGCTTCTCTTGAGACACAGATGACACCTTTAAGCAATGGTGCATGATAATTTAAGAAATTGGGTGGAGTGCTTCCTTCCTGTAATGTGTTTGTAATCAGTGAGGAGTTAGAGCCAAATAGGACGTCTTATACGACGTCTTATACAACGTCTGAAAAACAACCTTTTAACAGTTAAATAAAGAAAGAAAGGTTTTCCCACCTCCCTGGTGGGCCTAATTCTGAGTCTTCTTAAAGACCCAGATGACAATCCCCTGTCTTGGTAGGTGGAATTGCTGGTGCTGGTGAGCTGCAAACTCTTTCACCATTGTTTTCTGTTCTTGTTCAGTAGGCAGCCTTGCTTCTTGCACACCTTCTCTTGGGGGTAGAAGTAGATGTGTCTTCAAGGGATTTTTGGTGGCAGTCAAGACTTCACAGCATCTGCTTGCCCAAACATGGGTGAATACATTTTCCCAGCAGCTGTGTGATGCAAGATGGGGACAAAGGGGAAAAAAGCACAACCAAAACCTGCAGGGATCTCACCATCCTGTATGCAACAGCCACAGCCTCCTTTTTCAACCCCCTCTGCTTGAGAGCAGATGTCCATATTTCAGTTTGTCACATCTACATCTGGGCAACAAAACAAAAAACACCCACTTTTCAAATAGCTTCAAAAAAACCCTTGAAACACTTTTAGTTGATGAAACAAAAAGCAAAAACAAACCCAAATTATAGAAGTTTGTTTTTTTTGGTTTTTTTTTTTTAAACCAGAGAAGATACTTTGCTTCCCTAGGTACCTAGGTATTGAATTTTGCAGGAGCTGACCATTTATCTGACAGCTTTGTCCAAGAGTTAGACAGAGTGGTTACAAGGATCTAGGAAGCTGCTCAGCCTCAAGAAAGGCTTTCCCACTTGCATGTCCTTCTTTTGGGGTTGGACTAGGTGATTTTTAAAGGCCCCTTCCAACCCAAACCTTGTATTATATCGATGACCTTGGTTAATCAGGGAACAGGCAGACAGGAAGCAAGGGCTTCCTGTCAGCCGCTGAAGTGTCTGGCCTGGCTACTGAGGTCTGGAAGGAAAGTCTTGTGGGTAAGGGACCAAACAGCCTTGGTAACTGGGGACTAGGGGAGCAAAGTGCTTCCCATTGTAAGAGATCAGGTTTGTGACTGCTTGAGGAACCTGGTTGTGCATTAGACTATGGGACCTGATGAAATGCATTCCAGAGTCCTGAGGGAATTGGCCAATGTAGTTGCCAAGCCACTCTCTATGATATTCCAAAAGTCATGACAATCGGGTGAATTTCCTGGCAACTGGAAAAAGGGAAAATATTATACCCATCTTTAGAAAAGGTAGAAAGGACTGTGGGAACTACAGACCTGTGAGCCTCACCACTGTGCCAGGGAAGATCATGGAACAGATCCTCCCAGAAGCTGTGCTAAGACGCATGGAGGATGGGGAAGTGACTCAGGACAGTCTGCACAGCTTCACCAGAGGCAAGTTCTGCCTGAATAACCAAGTGGCCTTTGACAGTGGAGTGACTACAGCAGTGGACAAGGGAAGAGATATTGTCTGTCTGGACTTCTGTAAGGCCTTTGATATGGTCCCTCCCAACATCCTTTCTCTCTAAGCTGGAGAGAGATGGACTCAAAGGGTGGATCGTTTGGTGGAGTAGGAATTGGTTGGATGAACACATTGTGTCCCTCGTAACACAGCTTTGGACCATTGCCCATACTGATTTCAGTCAGTCAGTTCCCAGGTGTTTCAAGGCATGATCCCAGAAACTGAGACCCAGGAATATGTCTACTTTGGTTGACATGTGTCCTGGGTTGCAGTATATTCTATTCCCATCTTCATGAGCTGCTGAGACCAGGTGTGGTGGTGTTTGCTGCCTCCTCCCTCCTATCTTTTGTCAATGGGCCCATTAACGCTTTGTCCATGACTCATAGATAACTTGCTCCTGGACTATCTTCTGTTAATGGTCCCATCAATGCCCTGCCTCATGATCCCATTGTGAGATGCTCTGCCCCGGGGGAAGGAGCCAAGCTTTCCCACCTGGATAAATTATCTTCTGTTAATAGGCCCATCAGTGCCCTGCCTCATGAACTCACCATCCCATTGTGAGATGCTCCGCCCCGGGGGAAGGAGCCAAGCTTTCCCACCTGGATTAAAGTCTGGGGTTTTGGAACAGACAGGCAGCCACTTCCACTGGATCTTCCCAGCGGAGCAGCTCTCTTTTCCACTGAAGTCCCAGCTGAGCAGCTGCCTTCTCTGCCGGATTCCCAGAAGATAACTACACCATTGAATAGGACTGCTACCACCACCCTGCCTGGCAGGGTGCCAGGTCGTACCCTGACTCTGTCAGGTTAAACCAGTATTTTCTGCATTATTGCTTTATATATATATATTAGTAAAATAACTGTTATTCCTATCTCTTATATCTCTGCCTGAAAGCCCCTCAATTTCAAATTTATAATAATTCTTTGGGGGAGGGGGGTTACAGTTCCCATTCCATGGGGGGGTTCTGCCTCCCTTTGATAGACACCTGTCTTTTAAACTAAGACTACGTGGTTTTACCAGTATCACCTAACAGCTATGGGGCAGAGAGCCAAGACAGAGTTCAGTTCTGGGATAACACTCAACTCCTTCTACCATAGACAGTAGAGGGGCCACTGCTTTCTTCAGGACCACAGAAATTTGTCTCTTGAGCTGACCCACACTTTGGGAGGGCTTTAGAGCAGTGAGGGTGTGGCCATGTCTGCCTGTTCTTAGGGGCTCAGCTCAAACAGGTGCCTGGAAAATGGAAACAACTGACTACATTTTCTCCCAACCCAAGTTACCTTGGGTAAATTTCTGATCACTCTGCTCTTCTCTGTCTGAGAGAAAGTTCCCTCTGTGAAATGCAGTAACCTGATAGACCAAGGTCTTGGATCCTGCCTTCTTTCAACAATTCTCCCACAGAATTAACACTTGGGATGAAATTTATATGCATTTTTTAAAAATGACAAACGACAAACAGAATTGGACTTTACGTGACTGGTGGAAAAATACCTCCAATAATTACACACTAGGTAAGAAATTCTGATTCCTGCACCTTTTTTTTTTTTTTTCCTCCTCCTTTACAATGACTGGAAAATTAAGGGAAACTCATTTATGTAGGGATAACACCCTGAGATAAAAATAAGAGCAAGGGGAAGTCACTTTTAAAGGCTGACTGAGTGTCAGGATTATCAAACTGAAATCTGCCTTGTAAGGGTTAGTCAGACCAGCAGTGTAACAGAAGCATGCAATTTTCTGAACTGTTTCAAAAGCAGTTAAAGGTTCTCTCAAAGCTGAGTCAATTCAAGCTCTAGCTGCTTCATGCTGTGCAGGTGGATTTATTCAGACTGAGCTTTTGAACCACCACAATGGAGGCAGTGATCAAAACAGCAATGACAGAGTGATTAGAACCTTAAAAAGCCCAACATGGTGAGGATCAGGGATGAAAATGTCATGAATTTCTAGCAGATAAAGAAATGTGTACTTTATTTTGTGCTGATTAAATTTTTAATTTCAGTCCAGACGTGTTTTTTCATTTGGGATTTTTTTTTTCTAAAAATGTTTATGGGGAATTTAGGGGCAGCTAGATTCACAGGAGTGCTGTGAGGTGGCAGCTACAGACCTGGAAGCAGAGCTCTTGTGTTTCACAAAGTGGGGTTAAGTTTCAGCTGCAGGAAACTACACACCTCTTGGTTCTCTAAGCATCACCTCCCTCATAGGAACAGTCACCAGACCACAGATTTATTCTGCACTGAGAGTAGTTCAATAGTTTGTACAACACTGAACAGGAAAGACAAAGGGTGCATCCGAACCTGCACTCTGATGCATGCTACAATGCATCGATAAGCCTGCTTATTCCTGATTTGCAGTCTGTGCCCCCTGCTTCATCCTACCTGAGGGCATTCCCCCCTTCTCTCTGCTCCCTTGCTTCTCCATCCCCCTTGCACATCATAGAGTCTTAACTCTCCTCTGCCATCTGTCATCACTCTCCCTCTATTCCTTCCCAGACTTTTTCTCACCCCTTGCTTGCAATAAGGTCTCACTCTCCTGAACCTTTGTTGCAAGAAACATGTATGCCAGGAGTCTGTTTTGGAGAATCCCTCCAGTTTTGCATAGAAACCAAGGTGCAAGTGTGAGTGTGTTTGGAGGGGAAGGAGATGTTGAGACTCTGAAAGTCTGGAGACAGTTTGGTTCAGGGGTGTGACCAGGACACACCTCAGAGTAAAAAGTAAGAAGTTTCCCTGGCTGTGGTAGAACAGATCTAGTTGGAGAGATCCTGGCCCCAAAAGACTCTGCAGTCCAGTGATTGAAATGGTCCCCCAGGGGATGGAAGGCCCATCTCAAACAAAGCAAAGACCCATATCATGTACTACTACCATTGCCACTGAATTAGGCAGCAGCACTCATTTCCTGTGACAGAAATTTCCTATACTGAAATGAAAATATGTCAGTTTGAAAATACTGACATTAATTTTTTTTTGCTTTGATATTTTTCCCCTTGAATTTTTTTTCCATTCCTTTGCTCTTGGGCAACATTATACGAACCTGCAATTTGGGGGTTGAATAACTGACAGAGGAAATATTTTGACCCTTGAAGGCTGTGCCATTGGGCAAGAAACCAGGTCACATCTCATGTGCAAGGAAAAACTGTTAGGTACGTTTTCTTTCTCACCACACCACCCCTCCATGGGCCTAGAACATCTGTAATTAATCTATCTAAAAGTTATTGGTCAAGACCATCTCTGCTTATTCCCTAAGAGCTGATAGGACTGTCTCCTTTCTGGAGAGCTCCACAGGTGATTTCATGTTAGCACTAAAATGAACAACCAGTGATAACTGAGGGCTGGAGTTTCGTCAGATGTGTAATGACATCATAGCATACAGGTCTACTGGGCAAAAATGAGTTTTGCCACCTGGACCACGAGCACCAAAGTCATGTATTCTGTCTGCCACGTATTCTGTCTTTCCTATCATTGTTGGCATTACAACTCAGTTCTGAGGGTGGGTGGGTGTTACACAGATTGGAGATAATCAGATTGGTTGTGAGGCAGGGGTCTTATTCTTTTCACTGGTTGCCTGCCTGCCATTCATCCCTCAAAAAAGCTCACCTTGCTATGGGACAATTCATACCATGGTTATCTCACCTGCCTAGAATGGACCAAGCACCTGAGCCCTGGAGATCCGCTCAAGAACTCCTGGTGCTGGATGACAGAGAAGCAGAAGTTCTCAGAAAACTCTTCTCCTTTCCTTCACCTTTGCTATGATACAGGATGGATGTCACCAGGCCCTCTTTCCTCCCTCTCTGTTCTGCTTGTCCTTCTGCAGTTCAGGCCTCCCTTGCTCCTGCCACCTTCTCTCACTTCCATACAGATTTACCCTTCCACCTTCTCACTCCCAAATCACAGGACTTCTTTTTTGAGGTTGCCCACTGTTACACTCCCGTGTCACTGTACTTACAGACTTCCCACCACCACCTGTGCAAGCTGCTGATCCCTTTGTCTCCCAGTGCATCTAAAGCTGAGCTCCAACCAGAGCTGCACAGCTCAGCTCAAGCTGAGATGAAGAACCCTTTGGGAGGGTGAAATGACAGCTTGCATCTCTCTTGTTTTCATGTCACAGCTAACATTGTGCCATGTCCTCCCGTGGTTAGACCTTCCTCTGCTCATGGAATGACAGGCTAGGTCCATCAGAGAGACCCCAAAGCAGGTCCTGTATGTAGCCTGCAATTCTGCATTCCTCCAGACCCTCCTCAGCTGCAGAAGAGAATCTAGCGTTTGCTTCTCTGGGAATAACATTGCTGTCAATGAATAATCACATTCAGCCTTATGGCAGCTCCCCAAAACCGTTTATTTTTTCTCCTTTTTTATGCAAAGGGTTGATATGGCCTGAGGCTGGGTCCCAAAACCGTTTATTTTTTCTCCTTTTTTATGCAAAGGGTTGATATGGCCTGAGGCTGGGTGGCCCTCAGAGCCTTGTGCAAATCAGATCCCCATCTGCATCTGCTTCCTCTGGGCTCCAGGAACCAGAGCCACTTTCAGGTCAACCTCAAGGCTGTTGAAGATTGAGCCCTAGAGGAAGACCTCTGTAATGGAGAGATACTGAGGAGCTTTCTAACATCACTTTAAAAAAAAAAAAAAAAAAGTCTAAAATGTCACCAGACTAGTCTAAAATATGTTACACAAAAGTCATGTCCCTGTCTCCCAGGAGAACACAGTCGAACTGCAGATTCTCTACCAACAAATGCAGGAACCCAAATGCTCATAGACAGCTTGAGACAGCCCCAGGAAAGACTCTCAAAGTGAGCTCCGGAGCCTGCTGAGCTGAGTGAGAAGGTTTATGTGGACTCCACCCAAAGGAAATGCATCTATAAAAATGCACACCACTTAATCATTCTGAAAGACATGACCCGTCTTCAGAGTGATGCTTTCTTACCACCTAATTGCTTTCTGAGGAAATTTTAACTTGGCCAAATGAATGTCATCAAATTGATTACCTTGTAGAAGTAGTACTAATTATTATTATTTAATTATTAAATAATCTTCTTTTCATAATTATATGTTGTGATATAGCACAGTATATTGTGCTGCAGCATTAATTATTGCATGTACTCATTATAATATTCCAAGACTGAAGAATTTAATGGTTTTTTTACAAAAAGTATATGCTGGGTCTTTTCATCCTGAAAGTTTCTTTCCCCAGTTTTAGAGGGGAAAGCTTCTTTAAAAATGGGAGTGAATTAAAGTTGTGAAATTTTAAATATTTGTAGCCTTTGGGATCAAAAAGTGGAAAATAAAGAGCTCTATTTCTAGCCAGCTATATTTCAACCAAAAAGATTTTTGTTAAAAAAAATAACAACCAATTAAGCAAACCAAATCTCATTTTTAGGAGGAGATTTTGGGGGATCTGATTCAATATATTTTGCAGTCTTTGAGGCTATGAGACTGAAACGCCTTCCTGTTTACCTGTGGGCTCATGGTGAGAAGACTGACAGTTGAGTTTCAATTTTTCATATGTGGAAGTGAGAGGAGTTTAAAGCAAGAACTTGAGTCTCTGTCCTGCAACCATGTTCCAAGTAAAATGCCATGGTGTTTCTGATTATGAAGCTATATCATCAATAGCCACAGCTTGAGGAGCCACACAGATGTTTTGGTCTCCATTCCAAGAAAGCAACTAAGTACTTGCTCAGACCAAGGATCTTGAGTATCTTTATTATTTTTGTGGTAGACTGTAAAAGGATAAACTTCAAGTGCAGACCAGCCTCATCAGTGTCTTGTGGGAGTGCGCCTCTTGAGGTGTTGTTACTGGAAATAATCACTAGGAAGTCAAAGGTAAAACTTAACTTGCAGAGAATAAGGATTTTATTTGTAGTTTTTATAAAATCTTGATTGCATAAAAAAGTCATGCAAGCATATGTATCTATGTAGCAGAAGGAGCTCTTATTTGGATGCTAAAACTCCCAGATAAACAATCTTGTAAAGGTGTGGTTTTTTCCACTGCCTATATTCAAGAGTGTCTTGAATGATGAGCTCTGGTGTAGATATCTGCAGTGCAAATGCTGAGAGTAAGACAACTCCATCCCTGTTCCAGAAAACCCCAACACGGAGTCTCTGCACAGGCTCAGAAGCCCAGGTGCCACCTTGGGTTCTGTGTGGAGGTGTCCACTCCCCAGAAGTAGCCTGTGCTCCTGGGGGGAGCTGGGCTTTAACAGCTTTCAGGCTAGTGGGTGTTTATAAGCTCAGTCTCAGAAATGCCTTTTAGTCAAACAGATACATTTAGGCAAGGGAAACAGGTTTTCAGGCACAGGGGTTTTTATGTGCAGAGGATCCTGATGCTCCAGGATGCCTGACTTTTAGCTGGAGACCCTCTGTGTATAAAAGTATCATACACTATATGTACATCAAATGCTTGTCCAGGCTGCAATAGATGCCACTCCTTCAAATAACCTAGTTTTTTACCTTGCTCTCGTGGGCACCACAACACTGAAATCATGTTGAGGATATTGCTCCATTGCTCTAAACCTCTTCTATAAATGAGAGTTGGGAGGTGAAGCCATTACTCAGTCATTTCTACACTTCATTACGTAAGCATCACTCAACAGTAAAATGTACTTGGTCACAGTTATGCAGAAGACATTGCAGTTTTTCTCTTCCACGGAGGTAATCAGAGTCTTCTCCTCTGGCCACCTGCATATTCTCAGTGTGAAACAGAAATCACGTGTAGGGCAGAGCATTAGTTACCAAACTGCAGTGGAACTGTACTTGAAAGACTTCAAAGTGAGGAAGGAGTTAATCATTGCAAAATAGTCATTTCCTGAGCCCTCTGGTTGGATGAGTAAAAACTTTCAACTATTTCTATTTCTTCTGTGTCATTTAAGAGGCTTTCAAGGTGCACTGTACCTCTCAGACCAGGTAAGGAGTACAGCTTTTCACTTCTTCATTGTTTATTCATAGTAGTTTTTCAGAGGAGTCAGACTCAGTCAAGACTGATTTTTTTTCTCCTTCCTATTATTTACATCTGAAGGGAGAACAAAGTTCATTGCAATCCAAGAAGTAAGTGTGTCTGTGCCAGATGACTGTAGAAATGAAGGAAGAACCGTATGGCTTAATAATAAAGCAAAGATAATTTAGAAATTATGTTGCACATATTTAGAAGCCAGAATTATTACAGCAAATACTGCTGTAAAAGCGAAAGAAAACTCATCACCAGTTTTAAGGAGTTCACTCTGCAAAAACCACTATCAAAATCAGGAGTTCTCAGGTGCACACTTTGTTTTAGTGAGGAGAGTAGTAAAAATCATAGTGTTTCTTCAACTCTGTTTTTAAAAAGAGGAAGAATGAGCTTCTATGTATTGGAGGACAGAAAAAAAATCAAACCCAGATAATTTGGGACGTTTCAGTTGTAAATCTGGACGTGATATCTATCTTTAGCTATTGCAGAGTCATGTACTGTACTCATCCTGAGACTGCTCCAGAGGTTTGCAGCAGCCCAGCATACTCACAGAAGTGACTGTGGAACCAAATCATAAAATTATATAATTTCATCAGGGTCTTTTGATGCATAAAAACTGAACTCAGACAGACAGGCACCAGAAGGAAGTCCTGTAACAGAGTCCACTTTTTCATATAGCATTTGTTGTCTTTAATAGACAGGGAGAGAGACTATTTGTGTGAAAAACTTTTTGTTTTTTTTTAATAGTTCAGAAACAAGAATAAAATAGCCATCTGTGGGGCAGTTATTGTAATAATGTTCTGTCATCGGGCCATGTACAGAAAGGGAAATTGTATGTGCTATGCTGATTGCTGAGTGAAATCATATACTAGTATGGCATTTGTGGGGTCTTTAAGACTCAGGGTTGTTTTGGCATTTGTGGGTTTTTAAGTCTTTGCTTGTAATCAGTTTTAATGTTTGGACATTGACTTCTTGAATGTGGGTATAAACACTTTCTGGATTTTATACATAGTGGTCAGAAGAATCTAGTTAGATTCAGGTACAAAATTTCCATCCATGTTGGGACTTCATACCTAAATTACTTCCACCTTACTTGTGAGATTGCTGTTACAGCAGCAACGGGACCTCTGTAATGAATTTCACCCTCAACAGACTCAATAAGCCACTTGAAGATTTGTCACTTCATCTACAGATGAGGATGGAATTCAGATGAATCCCAGCTGGTGCCAGACTTGTGCCCTGGTTCTTGCAGCTCCCCAGTGCAGGCAATCTGATCAAGAATCCTGGAGTTCCCCTGCAAAGAGCTGTGTCAGTTTAGACACAACCAGAGAGCATGTCACCATTCTGCTAGGGCAGAGGCTATGGCATGGGCAAAGCATTTGCATCAGCCTTAGTCTTCTCAGTCTCAACATCAATGCTAAGCAATTTGCTGTTCCTTACAGGTCTGCGTGGCCTCAGTTGGTAAATACTTGCAGCCTATGCCATAGTTTGCTGGAGGAAAGCTGGCTGAGGTGTGCCTGCCATGCTCCAGTCACGTTTCTCAGTTACTGCATAGGCACTGCTCAAGGGAAAGTGCTCAGCAGCTCTGTGTGGGAAAAACAAGGTGAACCCAGGCATCCCCTGTCACCAACCAGCATCTTACCCACTGCTTCTGCCTCCAGTTTTTAGCATCCCTTCAGGTACATTTATTGAAAATGTGTATTCACCTTCTGTCTTGCAGCGTGGGCTTGGGTTCAACTCAGATGTATCTGCCTGTGCAGATAATTTTGCTTTCACTGATGACTGTAAGTGCAGAAAAGGCCAGCTTGGGTTATCTAAAATGTTTGCTCTCAGTGCTGTGTCTCAGCATCAGCATCTTTGTTTGATGTGGGAAAAGGGCGCACTCCCCGTGCCTCTGTCGGAGCGCAGCAGACGTTATGTGGCAGTTATGTGTAACTGCACGGGAAACAAACAAATACTAGAAAGGTCATTCCTTCTATGGCAGGTTCGGTCTGCCACAGTAACTGCTGCGTTCTGGACAAGTGGTCAGAGGGGGAAAACACAGACATAACTCAGCCACAACTAGTTATCTTGTGGTAGACTCCTCTTTCCTGCTCAAAAATAAAGACACACCAAGACTGTGTGCTGGTGTTTTGCACATGTATTGCCAGTTAAAAACTTTACTTCACATTTGCATAGTTTCCAGATAAAAAGTTGTTTTGAAACAGAAGTTCAGGGGGCTTCACTGCTGACAACTAATGTTTGCAATGCTTTCAGGTGGACAGAAGGGAGGTTTTCTTATCAGGCATATTTATTGACACTGTTCCCATGCTCTTCACAGAGTGCAAAAGGAGCTTGAAAATGTAGCTCTCCTCTGAAAAAAATGACATTAAAGAAATGACATTAGCATTTGGACCTTGACTTCTGCTTCCAGAATTCCTGGATGAAATGAGCTCTATTTATAATTAAATGCCTGTGGGACTGTTGTTTTGGCTTGATTATTCTTACTGCCAGCTCTCAAATGGGAAATTCAAACTGGTGTTCCTCTTGGGCTTACTATTTATACACAGGAAACCTGAGAGGGACTCAGCCTGAGAGCTAAGGTTGTTATTTAAAATAGGTATAAAGTGGGTAATATAATCAAATTTTTTGTCTAAATTTGGTTGCTAATAAGAAATATCCCACAGGATTAGTTTTCTACATCTTTGAATCTGGTAGTGTCAGTTTGATCCAGTCTCTTTCCATATATTTCTGATTGGAAGTCTTCTGTCCTTATGGAAATTTTCCATTGGTAATCTTATTTTTCAGTACTGATGAATATTTAACTAAAGTTAAATACTCAGAGAAAGAGGGAGAGAAATCTGTGTATGCTTCCGGCAACAGCTCAATATTTCAATACTGGCTTTTAGCTCTCGTTGATATCCTAACAGAAAGATTCTGCCTTTTTGTGCACAGAGTGATGAGGGTCCAAGAGTAGTACAGGCTGGGGCCAGGGATCTGTAAGCTTGGTCATCAAGAGCTGCACATTTTTATCACATTTTCACACTACTGCATGAGAAATTCAGGCTCAGCAGCTGGCGAATTGAAAATTCTCGCTCTCCCAACTGCTGACAAAGTCTTGAAATAAGAACAGAAATTACACCTTGGTATGGCCGTGAAGAAGCAGCTAGGGCTACTTACTGTGAGATACACTGCACCTGATTCACATCTGCAAAAGTGAGAAGGGAAAATAGCAAACCAACAAGAAGTATGTGCTCTCTTCTCTTCATCTTCAGATGCCTATATTCTGAAACTTCAGTAGTCCTGCACAGGTATGTTTTACAGCAAGTGAACCATATATTTAAGGCTACAAAAGAAAATGTTATCAGTGCTTGTCACTGAATTATCTTTAGATATGTTCCTTTTTTTTTTTTTTCTTTTGATTCTTAAGAGATTTCTTTTTTGTTCCTTTTTGCAGCTCTTACTCATAGAGGAAATCTGATCTGCTGCAGCACGGAAACATCAGCGGTGAGATGGCGAGACAAATTCCTTAGGGAGCTGCCTGTAAGTCTGGTCAACATTTAAGATGAAAAGTTTCGCATTTTCTTTGGCAGGATGTTACATGCAGAGTTTAGCTGTATGAGGCAGTTGCTGAGGCAATAAGGGAATATTCAGGAACACAAGCCTCTGCTTTGAGAAGGTGAGTAAGCACAAAGGCAGAAATAATCTTGTTAAGACTTTTTCTTTCTTCCCCACCCGCTACCCCCCTCTCCTCCCCCCCAAACTCTAAAAAACATCACTGGTCTTTGAGACTCGCTAAATGATGCCCGATTGAAATCCTGTTCTCCCAGAATCCTGGATACACCGTCTCGAAGTAGATGAGGACAGAGGGTGGTATTGGGACAGCAGTGGACAGGAGGAAGACAGACTTTGGGTTACATGCTGCTGCTGCTGAAAGTGGATTTTTAGAGGACAGCAAGGTGTGATTCTTTTAGCTCTTTCGCTCAAATACTCTGGAGAAACCCTTGAAATACCCAGTTCTCAGAAACATAAAAGTATATCTTGGAGGCAGCACGGGTGTGTCTGCACCCTCTAGTGGGCTACACAGAAAATGTTTTTACCCAGCAGTAACTTTCCACTTCATTTGCTGGGACCAGTCATACCCTGATCTTTAGCGTATTTGACACACCTGTAATAACAGTTTTCAGCCTCTGTAACATGATGGCTGCATCCAAACTTCTTTTTTGGGATGGTCTTCTGTCTGTCATAACTCCTGAACTATCCAAGAAGTTGATTGTAGCACAGAGTTGTTTGAGGGAGCATTAGTTGGTGTGAGATAAAACTGTGCCAGAACTGTAACAGCCCAAGCAATTGAATGTCATGGACTGGGCATTGTTCTGACAGTGTTAAATTTAATAATATTGACATACTTTACCTGTAGAAAAATCTCCCTTGTGCAGGTGGTTTATTCCTCAGAGTCCTAAGCTGAAATATTACAAAATAATACTTGAGCACCAAAAAAATCAATGAACAACCTGTTTAGGGGGAGACCATTTCCTGCCTCATTGTTCAGCTCTCATCTGCTTGCTGCTGGAGGACACATGCTGACTGAGATGTAGAACTACAGGAAAAAGCAAAGCAGCCTGGTGATTTTAGTGACTGAGTGATGTTCTGGGAAACACGATTCTGCCACTGATTCTACCTGAAAGCAGATGCTGAGAAAAGGTTTGCTGAGAAAAGGTCACCTTCTTATGAAGAGGTGAACTGTGAACTGCCTGAAATGGAGCTAGGATGGAACTTCAGCTCCAAACAGGGAAAATTCTGATGCAGCCTCTGACTGCTGGGGAGTTATAGGATAGTAGTTGCTTCTTATAACACAAGACAGCAGTACTTAAAGATACTTAGAGACAAATATAGAAAATATATCCATTAGCAATTATAGAACAAATGGATTTTGACAGGACTAAGAGAGCTGGTCTGGTGCCACTGAGGAGAATGCTTAAAGCACGTCAGTGAAACTATGCTTCTTCTTTACAAATACACGTACTTGCTTTTCCAAAGGTCAAAGAGTAGGAAATAATGTAACTCCTTCCATAGAGCACTCTCCTAGGAGAAAGAGTATGCACACTCAGCTCTGTCTTTGGAAAGCAAAGGCTTATCTACCTCCTTCCTTGCTAGCTAGGCAGTATGCTAGAACTATGGTCTGGGCTGAATTGCACCCAGCCAGTAGAAGCTGGAAGAGCAAGCAAAAGAGGACAAAAAAAGTCAGAAGCCTGAAGTACCATTCAGCTAGGAGGCTAAAGATCTTATCTCGAGTCTCGTCTTCAGAGACACCGTTTCACAGTAATCACTGGGTAACGCCAAAGGCCAAACTAAAGAGTAGCTTCCAGGCCACGTCCACTTATTTGATGCCTCCTTTTGTCACTAGACTAGAGAATCTCTTGCCCTCCTTCATGGCGTTTTCATCTTCCCCTGAGTAGTTGTATTGATAGTTTTTTAGTGCACTTCTCTAATGTGAAAGATGGGGAGTACCCAGAAGCTTTGTGGCTAAAGCAATCTCCAGCTCAGATAAGTCCCATGGTCAGACTTGGGAGGCAGCTTAAGGCATCTATTTCCTGAAATTAACCACTACTTTATCATTCAGACAGGGAAGGGAAGTGTTTTTCTTCTATCAACCACCTTAAAAAATTGTAGCAAATTAAATTTAGTCCCCAGAAAGAAAAGGCAACAGGGAATTTTAACAAAAGGAGCTTTGGCAAAGAGGTTCAGGGCTCAGGTCTCGCTGTAGGTTCCGTGCGAGAGTGAGTAGGTTCTGTGAGACTATTTTTTCCCCAATTTTTCATGTTTTTAAGGCTCATCCTTTGTCTGCACTGGATGATCTATGTGTGTGGCGTGTGAAGAGTGCTGACTTTGCACTGTTCCTTATCATTTTGCTGACTAGTTCAGATCCCATTCTGAGACACCTAAGCCCTCACTGGTGTCTTCATCCTTCCACACATGTGATGCTTATCTTACAGAGCTTGAAATTCTGTTTCAGATCTAGCTTCAAGGGGTTAAGCCTTCAGAAACAGGCACCAACTCTGAGCTCCTAATTTTCAAATGCTTATGAAAAGATATTGGGATCTGACTTGCAGAGTATTGATTACTCATAAATCCAGGTATGGTCAATAGAAATGTGGCTTTGAAACAGCAACGTTTTATTTAATGCCAAATGCTCTTAGAAATCACATCCTAGGCAACTCAGGGCTTCCATTCCTTACTTTCCTCTTTGTAATATGGAGTTAAATAATCTTCATATTGGAAGAAGGCTGCAAATAAGAAATTTGTAGGTCTTTCTGAAGCACTTTGATGCTACAACACTGGATGCCATAAAAATGCCCCAAAATCAGTTGTTTATTTAGTATTTAGGACAAGAATTTGAACAGTGCATTGTACATAGGCAATAGTGCCATTCATTGAACAATCAGGAGAAAAAAGTCTAAATTTTTCTGATAGGGTGTTTTGCCTTTGGAAAATTGCTGGGAAGGCATTGGTTCCAACAGAGATCAAGTGGAAAAGGGCAAGCTTAAACATGTCCACTTCCCTGGTAGCTGGGCTGATTTCCTGTCTTCAGCTTGTTGGCTTCCACCATTTCAGAATGTCATGGTTTAGCATAGTTTGGGTTTTTAGTTAAGGAGGGGCTCCATCAGTCAATGTAGGATCATTCAGTTGAAAAGCAACCAGAGGAACCTGCTGATGAAATTCTGGCTCCCAAGCTCTTCAGCTGTTTATTTGTTCAAGCTTCTAAAACAGTAACCTTCCTGAGATAAATAGGCATTGTGAGCAATTCAACATGGAAGGAAAAGACAAGACATTTTCCTAAGGGACACCTTCCATTCCCCTCAATCACAGGTCTCTGCAAAGCTGGTGATCTCAGTACAGTGTTTAACTGCTCAGTGCACTGATCAGGGCTGCTGGGGTCTTTAGAAATACATAGCTAGTCAAAAAGTTTGCGACCTATCCATGATTGCAGCTAACAGAAGTTGGCTGCTAGCATGTGAACGTGGGACTGAGTTAAACAGAAGCAAGATCAAGCCCTTAAGCTGGACTAAACTCTGCCTTGCATATTGCATACAACATCTCCTTATTAGCCCAATTTGTGACTTAAATCTGTATATCCCTGTCAAAAAAAAAATCACTGGAACCCACTCTTTCACGTGAAGATGTGCCTTCTTGGTCACAGATTTCTCCCATGGGGCATAAACATATCTTTAACATCTCTAAGAGGATGAAGAATGAAGTTTCCTGTTACATGTCTGGCTTTTGCAACCTCAGCAATTCTCAGCAGTTCAGATACATAATCTTAAAATCTGGTCTGGGTGGATAAAATGGCCTCACAAAATCATCACTGAGGTCTTTTATGGTTAAATGCATGTTAAATGTTTGACATTTAAAACCATATATACTTGGGAAAGTTATTTTTTGAGGGTTTTTTAGGTGAAATGTTTTCCACCAACAGCTCTTCTCTGAGACACTAACAGGACATGGAACAGTTTTACATTTTATAGTAGGCTGATAGGTTTGTTAAACTCACATGTCTATTTCTAATGTTTATGGGTTGAGTACAGGATTACCCCCACGAGAGGGGCAGAGATCATAGCCAATATGGATATCAATAACATAAATGGTTGATCTGTCCTGGGCTTGGAAATGTTTACACTGATTCTCAGCACCTCGCAGTTTTTGCTGCTGCAGTAATGCAAAAACCAACTGCAAACTCTCACAGCAGTGCCTAGGAATCACTTTGTTATATGGGGAGCACCAGCATGTGGAAAGACTGTTGCTATGCCAGTTAGCAGCAGGGGAGCAGAGAGAGAAATTGTATTACAGAAAAAGCAGTTCCTTTGGTTGTGCCAATTCTTCTGACTGCTCTGACTTGTCTTTGGGACGACTGCAGTCATGAGTGAAAAAGGAAAAATAGGTGGTCAGCAACAGAATTATTTAGGCTAGAAAAGACCCTCAAGGTCATCAAGTCCAACCCTTAACCCAGCACTGCCAAGTCTGCCACTAACCCGTGTCCCCAAGTGCCACATCTACACATCTTTTAAATACTTCCAGGAATCGTGACTCCACTATTCCTCTGGGCAGCCTGCTCCAATGCCTGACAACCCTTTCGGTGAAGGAATTTTTCTATTATTCAATCTAAACCTCCCCTGGTGCAACTTGAGAGCATTTCCTTTTTTCAGTTGTTACTTGGGAGAAGAGACGTAGCCCCATCTGGGTCCAACCTCCTTTCAGGTGCTTGTAGAGAATGATAAAGTCCCCCCTTTCCTTCAGACTCAACAGCCTCAGCACCCTCAGCTGTTCTTAGTAAGACTTGTGCTCTGGACTGCTCACCAGCTCCGTTGGTCCTTCTCTGTACTCTCTCCAGCACCTCGATGTCTTTCTTGCAGTAAGGGGCCCAAAACTGAAAATCTTTGCCATTTTCAAGAGGGCATGTGGTCACCTGGAGATCTGACTCCCTCCAGATCTGACTCCCTCCAGCTTGGAGTAAAAACCTCAGTGTTGCAGCTTGCCATTGCCAACCACTTTGTTGTTCACACTAACATGCTACAGGAACTATAAACGCTCCCCTGCCCCCACCTCCCACAGCAAAGTAAAAAATTTTACACCTTCTATCAGCCTAAACTTTTCTAGTAAATCTGAAGAAAATAAGTAGGGGTTTCTTCACAAAGAACAGGCCAGAAATTCAAAGCATGCCAGGTATTAGAAATAAAACCATGCATATATATTAAAGATGCTTTGGTGTCCACCTGTGGGCTCAAGAGAACTGAATGCTAAATGCTTTCACTTCCGTCAGTGGAAGACAAATGTATGGTCCATTCATAAAATGGGTCTGTCACATGTTGGGTCAAGCAGGATTTGGTGTAGGATTTGCAGACTGATATTTGTATCCACAAGAAATACTTTGTCTTCTATTCTGACCAGCACTTTCCTTGTTTTGACCCCAGACTGAAAAAAGGGATGGGTGAAAGGCATTTTCAACAGTTAGGATGAGACAGTGACACTGCCCTGTAAGGGGAAATAGCACCAACATGTGTGGATCCAGTGGCTCTGGGGACAGTAGAAAACACTAGTCTATTTTCTTACCGTGACATACGATGGATTAACATACAATGAATATTGTCCTTTTTGCCACTGCACACGTCTGCAAACTTCTTCTGAGTTATTATGGCCATTACACACAGAAAACCATATGCAGTTGCACTTACCAGAGAAAGGAACAGAAAAACATTAAGTGGACTTACAAATGTCTAAATTCCAGGCTTTCATCCAGTTGGCCAAATAATTTATGCAATGCTCAGAAACTTAGTTCATCTCGGGACCTTCACCCTTTATCAGCCAATCCACATTTATTGAGGGAGAGAGGAGAAGTACAGACTCATGTACATAGACCAAAGATCATTTTCAAATAAAGCTGGACAACGGCTGAGCTCAGTAGTTCTCTGGGTTTTATTTGAATTCTTGCTCCTATGTTCAGGATAAAGTGAACAAGTGAACAAGTGTTTGATACCTGTTCTGGCTGACAGTTACCCAGGACTCCCACAGTCCCTTCTGGATTCTCCCATATCACATCCCTTCCGTACAGATGAGGCTACATGCTCACCCACAGACTTCATTTGTCTGATAAGAAAATGTACCAAAATACCAGAGTCTTTCACTTCCAAGTCCAAGTCCAAGCAGCCCACTCCTGTTTCTGTGAATAGCATTCATTGACTGACTCATAGAAAGAATTGCCTGGCCCAGCATCTCAGTGCAGGTTATCTCCAATATCTCCACCGTGCTCCACAGAGCCCTGGCCCTCACCTTTCACTTCTGCAGACCAGTGTCATTGTGCCCTTTTACTTTCTTCTGGGAGAAAGAAAATAGATTCAGGTTGAGCTTTCTGCGTGGACATTAATGTCTCCATGCTCACCTCCTCCTCCAGAGAAATGTGCTGCAGAGACTTGTGGGGGCTTATTTCCTTTTTTGAGATCTGAGCCAAAGCTTAAGTCTTGTGATGTGTAGCCATCAAAGGCATTGAAGATAATAAATAACTCACAGTAGGGCTGGTAAATAAACATCTTGCAGACTGTTGCTCACTGCCTTATTGTTTCAAGCACAGTGTTAAATGGGATTAAATAGAAGCAGAAAGTTAAGTTTGCAGCAATTAAACTTCTAAATAGCTCTGAACATCGAGATTAAATGTTTTCAATATTATATATTTATTTTATATTTATTTTATTGACATTTATTTCATTTATTAAATTAATTAGTCCTAAGCCATCCCTAATCTAAATCCTTTCCACAACCACTCACATTGGTGAGAAATTATGCTATAGATTTTGGCAAGGCCCTACATACAGAAAGTTGCAAATTACAACATTTTTTTTTAATACATCTGCAAGACATTGATTAAGCATTTTTTTTTTATATACATTAGGGCTATGAAGATTGTATTGCTGCTGAATCACTACTGTCAATCATGACAAATGAAAAGAGTATTGCCCCAGTGAAGAAACAGCCAAATATGATACAATTTTTTAAAAGCCAGCAGAGTATTCTCAGATCAGAATTACAGAGTATGTAAATGTTCTTTGCAAATCAGCTCGTGTTTATCTTATTTACACTGACAGTCCAGCTGTCCTTTGTGGCAAACCCCACAAAGGGTTTTAATGTGCTTGCCCTGTTTTATATACTTTTGATCAACTTGATCTCAAATTAAATAAGTAGATAGAAAAAAATGGTGCCACCCTACAATGAAAGGGTTTGGAAACCAACCTCTCTTCTCCTTATTAGAAATAGTCCCTTCACTTCATGTTTCAGTCTGGGTGGGTGAGAAAACTGCTTGTTTTTTTGGTTAAAAGTGTAGCATTTCAATTTCTGAAGTTCTTGTTGCATTTTCCACTAGTTATGAACACCCACACCCCCAGGAAAAAAAAAAAAAAACAAAACACCTAGGTTGGGGCTCTTCTGTGTTGTTTATACACCATTTACAATGTTATCAAGTCTTTCTTAACTTTTTTCTTTGCTTAAAAGCAGATTGTTTCAACCACTACTTCCTTATTTCTCCTCCCTTCCTCTTAACTCTTTGAGAATCTCTACTTGTGCTTTTCTTCTTCATATGAATAAGCAGATCTGTGCATCTTCCCAACCAACTGGAAGTATGTATGAAAGCCAAGCAAACTTTAGGGTAGATTTTCATCAGAACAGCAAGATAGAATTGAAGAACTGACAACAGTTTGCTAGTAGTGGGGGGAGAGGTGGTGTCAGGCTGTTACCACAGAGAACCTTATAGTCTTCTCATTCATCCTTCTGACAGAGTTTTATTTTGACAGCCTGCATCACAGATAGCATTGTATTGTCACCACACAACACTGAAAATGACCTGATCATCTGCTGCTTTCCTCAAGCCCTGTCCTTCAGTGATGCACCCACATACCCACTGATAGGAGTTAGTCATGCCAGCAATGACAGGATGTCACAAGAGATAGCTGAGGTCTCGTGCTGGGGCAAGAAAGTGTGTGTAAGCTCCTCCATGTACATCCTGTGAGCCTTGTTCTGTTAAAAAAACATTGGATTGGTGCTACTCTGAGGCCAACCTGAGCCATGTTGCAGCTCCCTGAGCATAGCTTTCATTCTCACTGGAGTCCTTTTCTCTGGCCTGGCTTCCTAGGTATTTCCCTGTGTAATTGCTCCCCTTGGCAGGAAAAAGTAATCAGTGTACGTACAGAATCTTTATACTGTTCTTCTCCCATTCCAGCCAGGAAGGGGAATATGTAAAGGGTCCTAGCAAGACATAGAGCAAGTAGATACCCATACCCCTGTAAGCTGAGCTCATCACCATGAGATCATCCATCTAAACAATGCAGGAAATCAGGAATGTTTGTTCAACAAGAAACAGCCCTACTTCAGGCCTGCCTGTCAGGGTGGGGGGAAAGATACATGAATGCTCAGCTGGGTGATTTGCAGTGAAGGCATCACACCCACCTGCCAAACTCACCCTCATACACTTCCACAAGTGCCTTATATCTGCCTGAGAGAATGGTGCAAAAATGTGGGGTTGGGCCCAGTAACATTTCTATGCTGAAGGTCTTTCCTAGTCTGCTGGGACAGCATATCTCTTCTCGAGGAGTTTAGCAACTCCATGATCTCAATTTTAACTCCATGATCTCAAAGGCTGACTGAGTGGCAGTACATTATGGAAGACCTGCCAGGGTTCTTGACTTAGAGAAAAGCAATTGGGACTGCCATAAAAGCAGTAAAGGCAAGTATTTTTGACTGCCACTGATTCTCACAGCAGAGGATGAAGACCATCCATCCAGGGTGGGACTGTGCTCACCAATGAATGATTTAGCTAGGAGCACAGGAGATTCTTCTGCAAAAGAAGCATAATCCCAGAAGGCAGAGCAAAGCAAATGTGCATTTGTGACTCACATTATATGCCTAGCATCAGGCTTCTGAATGTTCATATGCCTGACCTACTTGCTGGGATCCACTTTCCAACTTTCACTGAAGGAGAAAATCTTCATCACAGATGGAATTTCCAATTTCTGACCTTTATGCTACCACTGAAAAAGGCTTAAGGAGCCTAAATACTCTTTTGTTGTCATTAAGTGCTGAAACTCAAGACTGAGGTCTTCAGTTGCTCAGCTTTTGCTAAAGGGGCCATTATCAAAACCATGAACACCAGTCACCTCAGAAGACCATATATCCTAATACCCAGCTCAGGCTGAAGGCCTGAAATAAACCACAGTTGTGGAGTGGGGGGAATTCTGTTCCTTGAGCTGCATCAGCTGGAGTATACCATAAATAGTCAAAACACTTATTGGAGACTTACTGGAGTACATCCTGCATGGGACACAGCCAGAAGCAAGGCGTCAATGCCATGTGCCCTTTAATACTGTGGATACTTAGGGCACTCCCTACAGGCTATGGATGTTTGGCTGGCCTCATTGGAACCAAGCATTCTTGCAGAAATGCATTGACTATAATGTTATTTATCTACAACTTGTCTTTACTCCTGCTGCTGAATTTGTTCCAGTTTGTATGGTACCACGGGGATATAAATTCCGTGGGTGAGAAAAACAAACTGTAGTGTTTGTTTAGTACTTGACAGGAGAAGACATCTGAAATGCAGTTCCTACTTAAATGTAATTTATATATTTCAGATGAAGTAACTAATATAAAATCTGATTGCTTGGGAGGTGTAGATTTAAATCTCATCACTCTGAAGAGAGAAATAAATTCAAATCTCCCACATCCTCATTGTGTGATATTTAGGAAGTGTGAATATTATTCTTGTTGCTGGTTTGGATTCTTCTGTGTTTTATGAGATAAGATGGATACAAACATCTCACTGCAGCAGAAATTTCAGTGGTAATACATGGTTGTATCTTGCGGTCTCCTTGAAACCCTCCACAAAGTGTCAAAAGCTGAAGCTTTCTCAGAGACTGAGGTGTTTCTGTCAAGCTTTCTCGCTGCTCAGCGTCCTGGTTTTCTGTATCTCATGGTAAAAGGCCTAATTGTGAGCCAACGAGGTGGGGACATCTCAGATGGGGCCATGGAGACTCCTGGGCAGGTAGAAACTTATGTTTCTACAACCCGAGGCAGAGTAGGTGTGGATGGTGGTGCATAGGGCTCTCTCTGTGGATTTACATTCTGTATTAATTCCTTTAGGTACTTGCTGCTTTTCTGTGTCTCTTTTTTTTTTATTTTGGTTTGGGTTTTTTTATTTTTTTTTTATGATTGAGCAAATCTAACCACAATCTCTTTTTACACCCAGTTTCTAAAGAAAGTCTTTTACCTGGTTTTCAGCTGAACTGTTTCTTCACTAGTGAGAGGAATGAGACATCAGAAATCCAGTATACAAAATAATACAGTGATTCTGTAATATGAGGTATTCAGTCATTTGGGAACCAGACAACCTTATTGTACCTTGCAGTTTATGGGTATTTTTCCTCTAGGGATATTATTACATTATTATAATTCATGCAGAAAAAGAAATCCACTACCTCTAAAGAAAGATTTTTTTTTTATTTTGATAATGAATTTAGGAAGTCTCATTATTTGGATATCATCAGTTAAAGTACAAGGAAGTGCTCAATTTCAAAAGCCACTTAAAATTTTCTCCTTGTAACTCTTGTAGTATTTCCAAAGACACTAATGTTTCTTGAATCATCAGTAGCAAGATAACTGAGTTGTACAAAAATATTAGTATTATTTAAAGAAAAAATTATATCAGAGTAGGAAAGTGACTTTTCAGAAGGCATCGAGCAAGTGAAAGAGAGAACACTGCAATTGAAGATGTTCTGCTTATCATCCTCAAGAACACACCTACAGTCTTGTCAACTCTTATCAATCCAGTCAACCCTCAGAAGAGACCTGATTCTTAATCATCTACCTCTTGTAATTGCAAGGTGGCTTTTTCACAAAGAGATACAAAGAAGTCATTAACATTTTCATCTCTGTATTGACATGGCTCTCTGCAGGAGTGATAATGAGGAAGCTCATTGTGAGTGTTGTCTTCAGTCCACTTCATCCCAGCACTTTAGAAGTGCTCTTGGAGTGTCAGATCCTTTTACACAGGCATGTTCAGTAAGGGGGCTCCTTACTCTAATCTAGAAAGTCACATTGCTTTGGATGCAGTGCCACTGTGGGGAGGGCACTGACATACTGGTCAAAGCACTGTTGCTATGTTCTCATTGACAGCTTTGGCAGCAGGAGACAAGTTTGCATTTGCTTTTGCTTTTGCAGAGGGGTGCAGGGAAACTAGTCAGGAATGCCACTACTGAGGACTGACTCCTAAAATATTTGGGTGTCTAATTCCTTTTGACAGCTTAAGCCAAAATTAGCACGTTTTCCAAATATTGTTTTGCATCAGGTGTGTAAAGAAAAGAGAAAAAAGCCAGCAAAACCTACTATTAATACAAATGGCAATGGCAAGGAGTTGGCATGTGATGCAACCTAAAAATAGGAGACTAGTATAAGCACATGTTCAGACTAAAAAGTACTCTGTCTTGTGATTAGTATGACCATTTCAAAATATTTCCTGTTGCGATAGTATAACCTTTAAAAGGAAAGGATAGGTTTGAGCTGGTGAATTGCTAGGTGTCTTCTCTTTCTACTGGTCTTGGTAAAAAAAAAAAAAAGGATAGATTTATTTTACATTAAAGAAACAAGTAAACAAAACTAAATGAAAAGCCTTGAGGGTTTTGTGTAGGTTAGTTTACATCATGCTGTAACAGAATGCCTTAAAAGCTATCAGCCCACGCAGTACAAACACAAGTACCTTTTACATGTAGTTTGTAGTACATCTTAGAAGCATCTAAAAGAGATGGTGTGGGAGTGGAGGGAGGGCCGAACTGAGGAAACTGCTTTTGAAAGTTGTTTTTTTGTGTGTGCATTTTTTTTAAAGAGTTTCAGAGAATTGAAAGAGGAACCTACACTGGGCCGCTTGGCCTAACGTGTAAAAAACTTTCCCCACATCATGTGGTGAAACATCTTTTATCACTGCACTCTTATCTTTAGTATGTTGGCACTATGGTTTGCTCAACTGCATGGATGGATGGATGGGGCTAGAAGGGATTGTGAGAATTTATTTTACCTTTCCAGACTCTTTTATGGAAATGTAATGCACAACCTTTATTAAACCACAATCCTCAAGAAAATGGATTTATTTTAAATCTTAAAACTCTCCTTTCCTTTTCTTTCTCTCTCTCTCTCTGTATATTTGCACAATGATAAGACAATGTAAGACAGAGAAATACACAGAGAAGAAGAAAGGAAACTAAATTTGCTCTCCTGAAATGAACATTGCCTTTAGGTTTTTAGAAAAGTCTTCCTGAGATGTTAAAATAAAAAGGACTCAGACCTGTTTCCTTCAGTTCCCTGAAAGAGCTTCAAAACACTGGCATTGTCCATCATTTGCTTGCCAAACCACATTAAACCCCCCGCAGGCTGTAGTGCTCAGTGACTGTCACAAGCACGGGTGACTTCATCTCGCATGCCCCACCAGCCTCTCCAGTGCCAAGCTGATGCCACACGCAGATGCTGGCTGGACACCATGTGCACGTGCAGAAAGCGTGCCCAGGTTCCAGGGGATTTCAGCAGGGCTGGGGAGGGCATAGTCTTGGCAGCTCTTGGTGGGAAAACCCCGAGATGGCTCTGAGCCCCTGAACTTCTCATGAGCAAGCACGAGCAATGAGTCCCGAAGCAGAGCGGGGAACTAAGTAATAGTAAAAAATAGATAACCTCCACTATTCTCAGAAAGAGAAGTGAGAAAGTAGTTGGTGCTTATCTTCCTTCACCGTGAGCTGGGGAGAAGGCTGCATTTTCAAAAGCACCATCCTGTCTCTACTCCCAGGTAGCTGAGGGCATCCTTGGGGTTTCAGAAGAGAAGGGGGCTGCTGTGGTGGCTGGGAACACATCTCAGCCACTGCCAAAGCATCAGGTGTCTGCCAGCAAAGGAGCTTCCAGAGGCAATTCTCCTTCATGATCTATGGCACTATAAGAGAGTGAAAAAGAGAACCAAAACCTTTTGAAACCTTTTGACAGGGAACTCCTCATGAGAGCCCGAGTTTCAAGCTTGCCATTTGCTAACAAGTCTCACTTAAGCAGCTGAAGTTGTAGAAATTTATTTGCAATAGTCACTAGGTCAAAGCTTTTTGGTGTCTCGATCAGGAAGGAGACCCCAGGTCAGTGCTTCTGCTGCTGTGGAGGTTCAGGGTGACAGAGGCGTGAGCTGAGAGCTGCTAATTCTCACCTTGTGAGGAGCTCCCCACTGGACCTTGAACAGCTGGTTTCCACAAGGAATCATACTTGATGTGCCTGAAGACACAAATCACACCACAGTGCATTTTCCTAGTTTGATTAGGGGTACTTGAAAGGCTTTGTTATTTCCACATTGGTGCAGCTGATTTTTCTATCCCAGGAACATTGCTGACACATTTATCATCCTCATTATGTGATTGATGATGCAGTCCTCCAGTCACAGCCTTCAGCCCACAGATATTCTGTCTCGTGTTGATGCAGCTGAATTGTTTACTGGATGTGGCACAAAGCTCCCAGTAATACAACAGTATTGATCCTCCAGTCCCATGGCCCATTTTGGCAGGGCTGTATCAGTGTGTGCCTTGGCCATATCATCCCTAAGAGTCACTTTCTTTCATCAGACTCCTCAGATGCCTAAATTAGGCAGACTCCCAGCTGAAAATCAGGGCAATCACCCTCAGCATTTTTACACTTTTCATTTAACTGTTTTTTTATGTATATGGGGTTTTTTTGTGGCTCACTATTTTATGTGATTTGCTTCACACACTTCACATGTAGAAACTGTTTGTCTGGTTCCTTCTTGGACTTTATTAACACCTTCTCCTGTCCTTTTTACTAAGACTACAGAGGATTTAATAATATTCCCACCACTAAATACACGTCATCCTGAACTATACGCTTTTCTGTGCCGGTTGGCTCTCTCTAATTTTTAGTTTAAAAACTATAAGCTTAATTTTTAGTAACAGAAACCTTGTCCTATTTTAGTTTAGGTCAAACCATATTTTCCTGATGGCACCATCTGCACTAAACATTTATTTTATTCTTAAGTGCACCTACACCATTTTTCTATGTATCTGTTGTCAAGTTACACACTGAAACTACAGGAATGTGGTAATATTTCAGAGCACATCACTTAGAGATCTCTAGGGCTCCTAGCAGCCCAAATTTTGTCTCCAAAGAACTGTCTCCTACTACTCTACTGTTATACATATCTTATTTGAGCATAACTGTACCAGTCATCAAAATTGCCTTAGAGCAGTCTAGCTCGCAGCCTATTGCTAGGGGTGTTCCCCAGGGGTCAGTACTGGGTACAATCTTGTTCTACTTTTTCATCCATGAGCTGGATGAAGAGATAGACTGCAGCCTCAGCAAGTTTGATGGTGATACAGAGCTGGGAGGAGTGGCTGATATACCAGGGTGCTGTACTGTCAGTCTGCAAGGCGTGGACAGGCTGGACTGATGGACAGAGAGGAACCTAAGGAAGTTCAACAAAGGCAGATGCAGGGTCCTGCACCTGAGGAGGAATCACCACATGCAAAAGCACAGATTGGGGGCTGATCTGCTGGGGAGCAGCTCTGTGGAGAAGGACCTGGGTGTCCTGATGGACAACAAGTTGTCCATGAGCCACCAGTGTGTCCTTGGGGCCAAGAAGGCCCACGGTACCCTGGGGTGCCTTAGGAAAAGCACTGCCAGCAGGTCGAGGGAGGTGATGCTGCCCTTCTAATCTGCCCTGGTGAGGTGCCTCTGGAGTGCTGTGTTCACGTGCAGACAACTCTTGGCACAGACAAAGAAGGGCAGAAGGAGGTAATACATTTATTGCAGTATAGTATGTCCCATGGTACAGTAATGAAGATACACTTTCTGACATGGTAACCTGGAGGTGTTTTGCAAAACTTCATCCAAGAGGGGTATGCAACCTCCTTTGCCAGTATGAGTGTGATCAAATACACAGAGTGACTGATGAGATATGGATCCACACCTCTACTTTCATTGCAAGAATGTGTTTGTTTGCCCATATGCTTAAAGACAGCAGATCACAAGATACATGTCGTAGAAGTGATTATGAGATACAGTGCTGGCAAATGGAATACACAAAACTAGCTTTATTAAGTTGGGGCTAAATGCCAAGGTCATAAAAATTATAATTAAGACACTAATTTTTAGTGCACAGTTAATAAATACCACCCTTCAAAGCACAGTGTATTCAGTGGCATTTTTTCTCAAGACAGCAAGATTCCAGTAATGATTTGCATAACAGCCAAAATAAAGGTATCTCAAGACATTTTGCTAGCAATAAAGAGGAACTCAAGTAATGCCAATAAGAAGCTGTTCTAATGGATTTTGGAGACTGGCTCCCCCACAAAAACTAGATGCAGAACATGTTTGATTTCTGACATTATTTCGTAGGTAGCATTCGTTATAATAACGTATCAGCATATATCTGACTATAGTTAGGGCACTTATATACTTCTTCAAGCAGAAGGAGTATCTTAGACAAGGAAGGAATCCAATTTCTCTCTTATTTTCACATTTAAGTTATTTAAGTGCAGAGAGGACTGGAGAGGAAGACCAAACCCTGAATGTCATGGCACTTGCAGTCAGGTTCAGCCGAAAAGCTGAACTTTGACTTGCTGTCTCACCTGCACTCGAGGATATTGAGAGGAATGAAGCAGATGTGGTTTCAGGGTGCTATTCCTATTGTATCTCTTTGTATTAGTGTGACAGCTCAAGTAGTCACAAAGAAACTGGACTAAAAGTGAAGCTTTTCTTAGAAATCTTTTTTCCTTTTTTTCCCTCTTTATAACCTCTATTTCTTGTATGTTACCAGTCATATCTCTAACTGGTATCACATTGCCAAGCTGAGGAGAAGTCAAGAGAAAGGTGTTAAGTGGTAGGTCAGGGAGAAAGTAATAATTATGTTGGCTCCTTGCTCCTCCTTTCTGTGCATATACGACGCTGCTTTTAAAACTAGGTCATATCTGCTCCTGTAGTCTGCTGTTTCTGGGGTTCCAGATACCTGTGCACTGTGCCTTTGGGTAGATGAGCTCTGCATTGTTCAGGCACTTGTGAATCCATACTGTGTCCTGTGCCAGCCACAACCAGCACAGCTGCAGTTATTGGTGCTCAGCTTAAGCTGTGAGCTTTGGCAGAGAAGCCAATTTTCAGTTCTTTCAGCATGTGAACAAAGTGATTTTGCACAAGCTTGGAAACAATGATCTTGCTTCTACCTATGGAACAAAGAGCTCCAAGGTGCTGTGCATACAACACACAGAGCTACCTCAGACTTCACTGTGAGCTGCATGAATACCAGACTTACAGGACTGCTCCTGAGATAAACGTATCCTGGTCATGCCACTGCCTCCATGGATGATATGATCATAATTAAAAGGCAGAATCAGCCATGGTACCCCGTGATGTAGCTTGAATACTATTGAATGCTGATGGCAATGTTGAAAAAATTAAGAAACTTTCTCTAACAGAGAACCACAACCACTTATACGTGACCATATACATGAGCAACTGAACATCACTCCAGAAAAATACAGCGCATGCATAGCTCAGTGCAGCTCATAGCTCAATTCAGGGTTCACATTCTGAGCTGTGACAATGAGCAGTAAAAGAAACTGGGCAAAAGAAAGAACTGTGACAGTGCAAGATTTCTCATGGAGATGACCTGAAGTGAGCCCAAATCACCAGTCCCTTCAGGCCAAGCTGGAAAGGAAACATAGTCCAAAGTGCTAGGAAATGAGCTCATGTTTCCCACTGCCTTGGATTGCATACATTGCTGCCTCCTAGTCCTTTGACAGCTCAGTCACACCTCTCCTCCTGAAATATATGCAGTCACCTATTTTCAGTGGGAATTGATAAGAGGTACAGGAGAATGGCTGAACACAATATCAGTTCCAGTGATACCAAAGTGCCTCCAGCAGCCCATTTTAGTATCAAAGCCTTCCAGTAAGAGGTACAGTTTGACAGGAAGTGAGGCTCGTTCTTTCTGTATATCTAGCTCCTCTTGCCCTTTCGGGAGCAGAGAATAAGATTTGCAAGAAGGCTGCACAGTGCACATCAGTTTAGCTCCTACAGAGCTCCTGGTCTTGTATTTTTCTGCCAAGACTGTTTTCACTAGTGCTGATGTGAGAATTACTCCAAACTGACATGAGAGTCAGGAGAATGCCCAGTCCGCAGGATTTCACTGCCAGCACATTGCAGAAGGCACCTGGGGAGAGAGCAGAGTGGTCAGTTTAGTATGTGGCCTGCCAGTAAGGGCTAAATGATATGTGCTGAGCAAGTACTGCAGCAGGACCAGAAGAAGACAAAATAATTTTTATTCTGAGTCCTTATGATCATGTAAAACTGACTGTAGGTTTCAACACACAGGTGGAAGAAGATGGATACCAGCAAAACAATTTATATGATCCTATTCTGTGCCAATTCATTTTCACACAGAAGCTGATCTGGTCATTTAAAAGTAGCAGCTGAGTGATCCAAGTGTGAAAGGGGTCAGTTATGTTTTAGTGAAGTTGTTCAGATTTTGACAGAATCCAGGCAATTATGGGCCTCCAGGAAATTGGGATCTGAATCAACAGGATGTTTAAAATAGGCTGGAAACAGGTCCAAACACCTGCATTTACTGTGGAAGTGACTACGTATGCAAATATTGAAGTCACTGGAGATCCACCCAGTACAGTAAACACTTCCCAACTCACCCTAAAATAGATACTTAGATTTCTGTGGATGATAAATCCATAGCTGTAGCAAAGACCAGGCAGGAAAGCCCACCTACACCCAAATCCTGCCACTTAGTACTACTGCTGTGGAAAGAGTTTTGCATATTCATATAGATCTTACTTCATAGGAGGAACAACAATTCATCCTGTATTTTTGCAATTAATCAGTTGTTATGGATCTAGCACAGGCTTTTTGGGACACATCTATTTATCCACGAGGTAGAAAGATGTTTTGAATGTACCAAGACCAGCTAGTGGAAGCAGTGGAAGAAGGCCCATCTGAAGACAGCTTACATGCTCAACCAAGTTATTTGATATACCCCTAAATATATTGCTTCCAATTTCTGGCCCCAGTACATTATATGGATGTTAGAATTACTCTACATTTTTTGCTCAAAACAATTCCCAAATACCACACCAAATTATCCTTTCAGGTATACCTGCAAAACTTGGTGGCCTGTCCTGTTTATGAGCTCCATCATAAGCTAAATTGACCAACAGCTACAGACTTTCATATCCTTAGTGCAAGTATGAGAAAAAATAACATATGAGGTTCTTTCCTTTTTTTTCTTCTTTCTTTTTTTTTTTTTCTTTTAATCTCTAAAGATAATCTTCAAGAACACGCAGGCAACTCTACCTCAATTCCTTTGTGGACTGAACAGGAAAGGAAACACTTGAAGAGAGCTTCACAGAAAAGAGAGATTAAAAGATAGTACAGATTTCAAATAGAATATATATATACACATATGCTTACACGTGTGTATATTTATATATCGTTTTTTTGCTGTAAAATGCCAGTTGGACCATAAAAATTCAGTGTAAGATCACCAGGTTTCTGAAGATTGAGGAATTCTCTCTTAGGAATCTGTCATATTTACTACCACAAATGCCTTGTGCCAATAAACTGTAAGAATTCTTTTTCTGGAATTTGAGGTCAGAAGGGAAATGATTGACTACACTTTTCCTCTGACTCTCGCAAGAGCTATGTGAGGCAATTACTTGTAGAGGGAAATAGTTGCTGACCAGAAGCCATTGTCTGTCAATCCTGGATACAGATGGTATTTAAAAGTTTAAAGTTATAAAGGAAATCAGTTCATGTGTTATTTAAATTTCAATTAGATCAGGTATTTCTGTGGTCAAAGTTCTATAAAAACATGTCTCTTCACCATCTTGCCGTAAGTCAAGGCCAAGGTACCTGCAGGAGGGCCCTCTGGCACAGGATAACTCCACACTACGTGGGATGTCTGCCAGAGTAGTTAAAAGGAGGTTTACAACATGGTTGTTCATGGCCATGCACCATCTGACAACACTGTGGTCAGTTTAAGTGAAGGTTCCTTGCCAGGAATCAGCAGTTTCAGGAACTGCTTGCATGGCTCTTCCTCCCTGTGCAAGACAGCATCGTTTCACCCAGAGGCAAGTTACCTTGTGCTGTTGGGAAATACAAGTGTGCATAGGAGCAGTAATCACAGAGGACTCTATGTCCTATAGAAGGAATTTCTGAGCTGTTATGTTGAACTTTTCTGTTTCTTAGCTTTGCTAATCTTGTTTAAAATATCAGTCTTCAAAAAATTAAGCTTACAAAGTCTGCTTATGTAGGAAAGACCAACATATATGTAATATTCTAGCTATTAGCCCCTACATTGGAACCCCTTTAAATCTGGTTTAGGATGCTTACTCTGACTGAAATTTAAACCAGCCTTAAAAATCTATCAGTAGAGTTACACAGCTTGGGTTTCAACTGACCTAAGGTTTTGCTCACAGCATTTTTATAAGCTGACTTGCACACTGATAAAGAAAACCACAAACTACTTTATTTTATAACCTAACTAGCACTTGAACTGTAAAATCATACTTTAGATGCTGAGAGGTTTTTGTCAATACTGGCCCACAGACTTACTATTTCCAAGAACCTAACTACTGCAGAAACAAACTTTTAACGACCACATTGATGAGTTTCACTCTGAACTGGCTTATTGACACAGATGACAGTGGCTGTGTTTATGCAAATCTTACCTAAATTAGGGTGAATGTTGCTATCACCAGCACAGAATCCTGACTTTGCTGATTTATAGTTAGAAAAAGTGAAGGTTCAAGTGAACTAAAATTCAGCTATCAGCAAAACTGCATAGTCCAGTACAGACACAGGAAATTTGAAAGGAGATAAGTACAGTTAATTTTACTACCTAGCTAGTTCTGAAGACTCCGTACAGTATTTGCTTGTGGAGTCTGTCTTTCATCTGTATATTTAAATTTTACAGTAAGAATTTTCTGGTTCAGTCTTGAAAACTGCCTGCTTGAAGTCCGTCAGGCTGGAGAACAGAAGCACTCCCTAGTAGGCAGAAATGACAGCATTATTTTTCTTCACTTTTGAATAAAGTGGTTTTTCTCTACAATGATACAGCTAACAAGCTGTAACAGATGGAGGTATGCACCCCTCTGCTACATGAAAGCTGGTAATGCTCCTATATTTTCTTGCTGAAAAAATAGAGGGTTTTTTACCTCTCAATGTGAAACCCTTGTGGAGAGAAGACACTCCTGTTTTACCTTGCCCTGACTGTTTGAGGTCAGAGCTATAACCACCATAGGGTTTACTTTTTCTGGGTGTAGTAAGATAAAGACTGACATTTGTCTCTGAAAGAGTTTTTGATTAATATAATGATTATAGTGTAACTTTTTCATTGTAAAAAATATGCCAGCTTTTGCAGTGAAGGTATACCTACGGTTTACTTATGTCCTTTATCTGCATTATCTATGGCATGGAAGGCCAGGAATATCAGAGCTAGTTGGATGCTCTCAGTTTTGTTTTGTTTCCTTGCTCAGTAATACTTGCACACACAAGTGCACAGAGGGTAGATGTCATTTCCCAAATGTATTTGTTCTTAAAAAAGGTAAGTTACAACATCAAATAATGCCTTTGTGATAACATAAATACAGGCTTGGCAACAGTTTCTGACCTTTGTAATAATGATACTCAGAACAAAACCATAGGAAAACAATTGGCTAGAAGAACAAGGAAGCCCAAACACAAAGAAATTTCTTAGAAGACTGAGGTTCACATCTTCACTAAGTGAACCAAGCTCTTGGCTTTTAGAGATGTAGAGATGTAACCCTGCAAGCTAAAATTTGCATGAAAGTTTATTGCAAGAATGAGAAAGAACCATCAAGACAAAACCTGCAGTCTTTTTCAGTAAAGCCCACGTTCAGTTTAGGAAACATTCAGTCAGGGATGAACTCATTTACATTCCTCAGTTTGGTGAACTTGAACATTTGCAGAAGTGTTTCTCTGAATCGCATGAATGATGCTTTAGGAACTGTACTTGAGACGTGTTACAAAAGGGCACTTTTTCTTCTTGTTCCTCATATTAAGACCCCTTACTCTATCTAAATATCAAAGTGTTTGTCACTTTTCCCACAGCTCAAGATTACTGACTCTTGGCTCCTTGCCTTCCTGAATCCTTCTTCTCCTCATACTCAGTCTACAGTAGAAATTAAGCATTTGTTTTATGTGCTTTTACTTACTTCACTCATCTCAGTAGTAATTCAGACAGTCCAGGAGGGGTTGAAAACCCAGCAGGAGCTCTGTACTGAGAATCCATAAGTTTTCTCCAGTTTTATCTACAGTTAGGTAAACATAAACTATCCTAACCCTTTAGCTCTTGTTACTGCGTTGTAATAGTATTAAACTGAGCAAGTAAAAAAATAACATAAAATAAAAATATTCTAAAAAGCAGTCTTTTAAGAAAAAACAAAATACATTCTTCAGCTACAGTTGCATTGATGAAAAACTATTAATAGGATTTTTCTAAGTGTTTACAATAAAATCTGCACTTTCACTTTGCTTCATTCTGAATCTCTTTGCAATTGAGTTGAAATTGCATTTCAGTTTATTTTTCTGTAATCTGAAGCATGCCATCCTACACCCTTCAGCTAGAAGAGTGTCTTTCTAAAAGTGTAACAATATCAAAGAGTTGATGCAATAAGAACTTTTTTCCCTATGCAATAGTGCTTTGACAGGTAGTGAACCAAAAATTATGAAACACAATAGGTTTTGAAAGGCTTTCAGCTGCATGGTATATTTTAAGATTTATTTTTCCATCTCAAATCACAAAACAGATCTCAAAAGTTTTTATCAATTGGCAATTCCCGTTTTGACTTTGCTCATGGGCTTTTCAGTCTTTTTCACAGGTGTGCTTGACTGACAACAGGAAGGTAATAGATGTGAGAGAGAGAACACATCAGTTTAATTTTGTAGTTCTCTAAAAATAGAGACATTTCTACTGTTACTCTTCCATAGCAAAAAAATAACATAGATATCTTGTGATTTTTTACTGTTTGATTTTCAGTACGCCCTTTAATGTTTTACTTATCATCTTTTGTCAATTGAAGGGAAAGAAATCACTATTCCTGTCAGAAAAGTGTTAAGCAACTGTCACCTTAGTTTATGGTTACAGCTTGGATGAAAACCCGATGCCACTGAATTTCCAAGTGAGTTTTCTGTGCCAAGTGCCATGAGTCAGTGAGTACAAAGAGTAGCTAAAAAATCCTACATGGATTTAGTGAGTATTATGCCAGAGGTTGTTTAGTACTTAATATGAGACTAATATACATCCATCCACTAATTATTTCAGAAATAAGGCAAGCAGAAAAGCTTAACATTTCTCCTTCTATGTCAGAAGCTTGAGGACGGAGGTAAATGTCAATAAGACTGGATCACGTCACTTGAAGAATCCCTGTTGAGTTTTCGTTTCAGTCTATCTGTATGGCCATTGGTCTGTCTTATTTTAAATGTAGCTCTCCCAAAAATAAAGCAAAACCATGTATTTCTAACAGGGAAATTTATGTAACAGAACTATATTTTTACAGATTATGCATATGAAACCATAGTTTAGGGTGGATGTTTTAAAATCCATGCAAGTTTCACTGATTCAAATTGCGTTTGAAACGTGAAAATGAAAGGAAACAACTCATAAAATATAAGAGGACTCTAATTCTAAACCTCTAAAGAGAGCTTCTTTTCTCTCTTGATGTATTACATTTTCAAATTAAACTACAAGGGAAAGACAGATATTGTGGGTGCAGTGAGGGAAGGACACAAAATTACCCTGAACAAGATGAAAATGTAAACACAGCATTAACTAAACCCCAGTAGACGCAGCAATGGGAGCAGTAAAGTACATTGAAATGGGACATTGTGGTTCCAGCAGGTTAACCTGGTGTGGTGGCTTCACCCCAGCCAACAGCCAGGCCCCACACAGTCACTTGCTCAGCTCCCACTAGGCAGGATGGGGGAGAGATTTGAAAGGGTAGAAGGAAAAAACTTGTGGGTTGAGACAAAGATAGTTTAATAGGGAAAGCAAAAGCCGTGAACACAAGCAAAGCAAAACGCGGCATGAACTTGCTGTTTCCCATGGGCTGACAGGTGTTCAGCCATCTCCAGGAAAGCAGGGCCCCATCACATGAAAGGGTTACTTGGGAAGACAAACACCATCACTCCAAATGGTCCCCCCTTCCTCCTTCTTCCCTCTACTTTATATACTGGTAATGATGTTGTATAGTATGGAATATCCCTTTGGTCAGTTTGGGTCACCTGTCTGTGTCTCCTCTCACTCCCTCAGGTATCCCCAACTTTCTTGCCAGCATGGCATTACAAAAAGCACTGTGGTGGCTCTGCGTAAGCCCTGCTCAGCAATAAAAAAAAATCTCTCTATTGTCAACTGTGTTCAGCAAAAATCCAAAACATAGTCTCATACCAGCCACTGTGAAGAAAATTATCCCAGCCAAATCCCACACACCTGGGCATTTAAAAAGCAAATCATTACAAGTAAGGGTGAATCAGAGCAGGAATGTCATCTAGTCCAGGCTTTCCTGAAAAGAAATATGGGATTAGAGCCTGAGAAAATCTGGCAAAAGGAAAGACAAAATTGGGAGGAGGATTTTCTGTACTCCACATTTCCCCAAGAGGCTAACTGCCCTCAAGAATGACATGCAACATCAGCCTTGTGTGTTTTTTATGCCCCTTCTCCCCTGCAGAAGACTCTAAAGGAACCACCACGTCATTCTTCTTTTGGTCATTGTGATGGACATCTTTATTACTGAAAACCATGTCAAAGAGACCTGGGTAGGTCTTTTTGAAGAGCTCCTGTAGGCACGTAACCACAAAGACTGGTGTCCTTCAACTCCAATTCAAGAGGTGCCTATATTTGGAGGCACTTATGTTTTACTGACAGTAGTGTTCCACGAGTGCATAAAATTTGTCTTTAGCCAGGCTGTGAATGCTGACACTGTCTTGCATTCGGCAGCATCTGAGTGCATTTTTTACCTCCTTCTTATCAAGATGTACTCTCAGAAAAAGCAAGTACAGAAAAAATACGTTTGAGATTAACTCTAACACAAACCAAAATGTAAGACAAAAAGATAGCTTTATGACCAGTGTAACAAATTTAATGGAAATTTTCACCTATACTCCTACCTCCCCAAGTACCTGTTATTTCTATAGGAATAGTATCTAGGGGCCTGTGATAGCAAATATCTTTCACTTGCAAAGGTATATTATTAGAGCTCTGTGGATACTCTGATACAGACAACGATTTTCTGTTTGTTTTGAGAAGTACAGAGTTATTAGGCACAAAGGGGTGCTACTTGAGAAGGATTTTTGAGGCAACAGACTTCATGAATAAATATTTGCTATGGTAAGACACAGACAGATGAGCTGAAATAGAGAGCATTAAGGCTTTTCCCCCAAGAGTTATGTGACAATGAGAGCTTTTTCAAGTTAGCCTGAAAAATGAAGAATTAGTTTAATTCTTGATATAGCTCCCCGACAAGAACTGAATTTCATTTGCAATGGATTTGGCTTAAAGGGCTTTTTGCAATTGTGCCCATTTGATGATCCCTTCACTGCTTGAAACATGTTTGCTCTGTGTCATGTGTATGATAGATGTACATCTCTGACATCTTTGCAATTCCTATTTTCTTGTTGCTTTTTCTAGGCTTCCAACAACTCAGCTGGAAGCAACATTAGTCAATATCACTTTCTTGATATTGACTCGCACCACTTCTGAATATTTTTAGCTGACATTTGAAGCACTATGTCAAATAGATCAGATCAAGAAAGAACCTCAATAAGCCCCCACTGAGCAGCTTGCTGCTGTAGCTGTACCTTTTTCTGGATCTGCACTTGGGTTTTTCTGAGTTGACTATCTCTTTACTGCACTGCAACCTCCAGTAGAGACTTCACATTTGCCAGGTCTCAGGAACCACCAATGGTTCAGAAAGAAAGTTTTTCAGTAAAAGCCTCTCTCAGAAAGCACAGTTTTTGTCAGAATGGTTATTTCCAGCTATTGGGTTTCCCAGCACCATGGACTGGGCTCTTTGAGGGACTGACCAGTTACTCTGCTCATGGCCTACAACCACACAAATTAAAGGTCTTTTTTAACAAGAGATGATGTTAAGTGCCACCAACTGGCACCTATGTTTTTAATCTAACCTGCTACAGCAGGGCTGCCTTGCAACAAGATGCTTGGAATAAACGGTGCAGGTGATGAGAGTCCACAAGCAGAAGTGTGCCTGAACCCACTCTCTGCCTGTTATTAAACAGCAGAGATGTGCCCACAGTTATCGTCTCACTTGACCTGGCACCTCTTCAGCCCTTATTGTAACTCTTCACAGACCCTACCGCAGATCCCTCCTCTGCCCTTCTGGGCATTTGTTGCCATTTCTTCACTTTTTCAACACTACTTTTGTGAAACTGCCTCTCTCTACTTAAGCTTAACGAAAGCAAGCACACATGTAGCACATTGAGGCGTGGGTTTTTTCTTGCAGCTGCTGAATGCCACTATGCTGCTTGAAATAAATACGCTAAACCATGAGCTATTGCATCTGCCAAGAAAGATCTGTGTAAACCAGACAGTGAAAGCATGGGTCTGCTTTGCAGACTGCAAAACTGAAACTAATTTTGCAGAATTACAGGTGATGCAAATAAGACAGCTGCAAACAGAATGTTTTTAAATAACTTACATTTTGCAGAAACTGAAGCTCAATAGTTTTTCTTCTTGGTAGAAGGGGGCTTCTCCAGCCTGTAAACCAGTCCAGGAAACTGCCATCTGTCCCTGGTTCTCATGTTTTTTTCCTTATATTCTGTTTATATTATAAATATAGCAAGAGTCACTAAATGCATGCTCTCTTTTCCCCAAGTTGAAAACAAATGAAAAAAATTTATATCCAGCCCTTACTTGAAATGGATCACTCTTTAGTTGGGGGGTAAAAAAGGTCAGAAGACGTTGTGCTCTACAGAAATCAAGGTTATGACATCTAGAGTGGATACAATGGATTTAGCTCATGAAGAATCTATGGACTAGTGACAACGTGCAGACATCAACTGAATTTCAACTTGTGATATGTGATTTTCTTTATGTTGCAGTAACACAGTAGCTATGACAATGAATAGACTGCAAAGCAGTCTGGATGGGAGGGATTGATGGGCCAAGGTCAACGGCGTGAGGTTCAATAAGGCAAAATGCCAAGTCCTGCAGTTGGGTCACAAGAACCCCAAGCAGCACTACAGGTTTGGGGCAGAGTGGCTGGGAAGCTGCCCAGTGGAAAAGAACCTGGGTGTGCTGGTTAACAACAATCAGTACTATGATTTAATTGACATGTGGTGTTTGCTCAAAGGCTGGACTCCATGATCTTGGAGGTCTTTTCCAACGTTAATAATTCTATGATTCTAAGTATCAGAAAACCACTCAGCAGGGGAAAGGTAGCTGTTCCAAGATAGGAATAAGTGAGACTGGTAAAATATTATGATGATTTGGAGGGAGGCAAAAGTTTTCAGAAAGTAATTTTAATGGATTCAGTCCATTCAGAGAAAATCTGTCAAACTAAAGAATTTTTGTTAGTTGATTAATACAGGACTTATGTTCTTAATTTCTGTTTTGACATTTTTCTTTTCTCACTTGACATTTCTCCTCTAGGTTTTCAAGCCAAGTTTTCATGATACAATCCAGCTGGCTTACAGGGATCAACAACCCACTTGTGAATAATGGTTAAAAACGAATCCCACCTGGATGTTTTGACACTGGCAATGCTCCAGAATAAAACTGTCTCCATCACCCTCCCAGTTGTGTATACAGCGGTGGCTCTGATCAGCATCCCTGGCAACTTGTTCTCCCTTTGGGTGCTCTGCTGTCACATCAGACCCAAAACACCTTCTGTTATCTTCATGATCAACTTAAGCATCACAGACCTGATGCTGGCCTGCTGTTTTCCCTTCCAGATTATTTATCACCTCCAAAACAATGACTGGAGATTTGGCAAGACTCTTTGCAGCCTTGTGACAGTGATGTTCTACTCCAACATGTATTCTTCCATACTGACCATGACCTTTATCAGCATGGAGCGGTACATGGGTGTGGTACACCCCTTAAAGCTGATCAGGTGGAGAAGAAAAAGGTATGCCTTGGCTGCCTGCCTAGTTATGTGGATTTCCTTGCTACTAGCCTTCTACCCACTAGAAACTACAGATCTGACCTATGAAGTGAAAGAATTAGGGATTATAACCTGTTTTGATGTCCTAAAATGGGATATGCTGCCCACCTTTGCAGCCTGGGTAGCCTTTCTCCTCACTTTATTCGTTCTGCTCTTCCTGATCCCTTTTGTTGTAACAGTTGGATGCTACATTGGTATCATTAGGAAGTTAATTCAGACATCAAGCAGATATGGTAGTAGGCAGAAGACTAGATCCATATACCTGGCGACAATTGTCCTTCTGGTGTTCATCACTTGCTTCGCCCCCAATAACTTCATCCTACTTGCACATATGATCAGCCGCCTGTTTTACAACAGCAGTTTGTACCCTGCCTACAAGCTTACCTTGTGCCTCAGTTGCCTCAACAACTGCATAGATCCCTTCATTTATTATTTTGCATCGAAAGAATTTTACCAGAAATTCATGCAATTGTTTCGCCCTGCGGTACTGCTCAGCGACAGCTTGGAAAACAGAAGGGAAAGTTTATTCTCTGGCAGGACCATGTCAGCCAGATCAATGTCAAGCGGACCTATGGATGGGTTAGAGGCAGTAACGGTCAATTTACAAAGGCAGGAAAGTGTTTTTTAGCTTTAGATGTTCCCAGAAGAAAGACACTTGTGAAACTCATGAGTAGACACAGAAGACATTTCCTTTTGAATGGCCATGCTCAAAATACCTTGCTCCAGTGACAGAAGTCAAGCTGCACTTAAATTGCACTTCAGCATTTTCTGATCAGAAATGGAAGTGCTAAAGGAACTGAGTTTATTCAAGAAGGCACTGAAGCAAATCCAACAGGGTTAGCCTGGAAATAGCCTTGCTGCATATGACCAAAGGATAGGTTTAGAACAAAAGTTACTCTCAGGTTGTATGATAATTAACCAAAGACTTATGATTCTCAGTGAATGTGAAATACTACTGTACATGAATTAGAGCAGACACCAAAGCTAGTTTGGGAGTTGTTTTTCTAAGAAATGTGCTAAGCTTTGTTTTTGTTTTTTTACAGTATTTCTTTCTCTCTTGTTGTATTTCCATAAAAGAAAGAATAAAAGTAGCATAGCATTTTATCATTAATGCATAACGCACAGCCACTGTGAATTCACCACAACACTCACCCAACTGCTTTTCAGAGTCAAACCACACTGATACTTGAAAAGGTTAGGTTGATTCATATTATTTATTTCAATTCTATACAGCAAAACATCTCATACAATGAAAGGAAAGCTACAACTAACAATGTTAGCGAATACTGCATTTCTTGAAGTTATTACTTTCTCAGGACTGTGGGGAGCAGTTTTTTTAAGGAAACAGACTTTCCCACATTAACCTGTTACAGTACCAGTGCTGCTTGTATGTGGTTAGTATCAACAGGTCATTTTCACCAATTCACTGTAGGCTACACATAGAAGAACCATCCCCCCTCAGCAGAATTTAGCTTTACATAGTGCCTGCGGAGTGAGTTTTTCTTCCTTACAGAGATGGTGTGGATTATAAACCAGATTTTCAGCTGGGTAAATGAAAATTCAACCACAGACTGGAGAGTGATTCTGTGCCAGCAGAAACCAGCTGAAAACTTTTGCCAATGGCCAGATGTCAGAAAGTGATTCTTTCAGGCAGGAAAAAAGAAAGAAGGAAAAAAAGAGGAAAATAAGGCTTGAGAATGGGAGCTGTAACAAACATCCTGAAAATAAGCTATGGCAGGTAGATTGAGCAGTCATGTGTTTGGAACCCTTCTCTGAAATATCTTTCTACACCTTATTTGCATATTCTGTGCCATGTTTAATTTTTCTCAAATCTCAACAACTGCCTGTACGCTTGGAAAGAGAACTGCTACAGAACATGCACTGGGGACAGACAAAAGCAAAGCTTTTCTTGTAATATTTACAGCTTTTTACCTACATTTGACCCACACTGACAGAGGAGAGCCACAAACCACCTGGGAACACCAGGCAAGTCCCCCTCACAAGCAAGACAAAACTACACTATATTTTGCTGTGCTGCAACTCCATCCAACACCGAGGAGGGAGCTGTCTGCAGCATTGTGGATAGTTGGTTCAGACATCACAGGCTGCACTGATTCCTGAGCTCCTGTGCCTAAGTAGTAGGCAACAGCCAAGGGCCTTAAAATCTGCCATTTTTCTTTGGGTATCTCATGATTAAAATATAATTTTCCACCACTAATTACCATGACTTTCTTCACAATAGAGGGTGGAAAACCTCAACATGCACAGTGAGGTATTTGAATGTCCTATCTTCTGCTAAAGTATTGTCAGTTTTTTGGAGCAGAATAAATGTGAGTGTACCTAGAACTACTGTTTACAAGCCAATGTGAACATTCAATGCTTTGTGGCATTTCACAGTGTTATTTTTAATTGACCTGCACATTTTGTATGTACAAGGCCAACCTTAGTGATATGTAACCCACCTAAACCCTCCCATCAATTTGCCTGGAAGCTACCCTTCACTATTCACGTTCACGATTCCAGCTTTCTCACTATCACAATTGTTTAGTTGTTTTCCGCATTTCGTTGTGGCAGAAATTTTTTTGAAGTTTATACTGAAATCTCCTTTTCTTTTTTTAACATGGAAATCTTTTTACATTGAAAGCCTTTACTTCTCCTACATCTAATGCAGACTTTGACTGTTTATCTTGAACATGGTCCTCAAGTGCATAGTCCCTCTTAAAATATGCTGCAAAGTGCCTGAACTGTAACTGACACAAAATAGAGCCAAAAGGGCAGAAACTTTGCACTTTGGACATTAACTGCTATATTTTGAAAAACAGTTAATTGCTCCTTTTTCAGGAGAGAAAAGATGCTCACAGCTGACTGAAAATGTTCTCTCCAGCCTCATGCAGCTCTTCATAACTCTTCATCTCTCTTCTGAAAATGTTTAAAAAGGAGCAGGAAGGATGCCTCATTCAAGTACACTTCATGCCATTTCACTAACCAGCCTCTAGTTAGCTCAGATTCCTGTTTGGGTCAGTGGGATTGTTCCTTGAGAAAGGAATATAAAAATGAACCCACCAACAGCAATCCTTCGAGTCTGATGGTGTATGCTGTGAAGACTTGAAGAGTTTTTATTAGAGAGGAAGAGAATAAATTATTATTAAAAGTGGTCCATCATACTGTTCTTTGATCTTGGAAATATATTCTTCTGGGGCATTATAAGAATAATGACTTCTACCCTCCTTGATCAGTGGATGTGAGTTGACATCCATATATATATATATATATCTACATATAAATATATACACATAGATGTACATTGCATTTTGTGAGGTTACTCAGAAGTTCATGTCCATACTACCCTCAGTTTGGGGAATATGGGCCCTGGGCAGCTTGCTTACTTGTAAGCATTATTATGTAGCTAATGTAATTTTATTGAAAAGACAAGAATATAAAGGCTTCTGTCTGTTTTTGGGGTCTGGAGGGGAGTTTGTGTTTTGTTTTGTTTTTTTAATTAACGTATAGAAATTCAATCTATGAATGTGCTCGAACTTTTTTGTACATATAATGATAATAATAAAAAAAAAAATAGAAAAAAGAACATGATTTAATATTCATTCCCTTGTTTTCACCTGCCATGTGTGACAAACTTCCAAACATAGAAGAGGGCAGGGAAACCAAGTTATGAAATAAAATTAACCTGTTTCTCATTGTTATGGTGGGGTTTTTTCAGTTTTTTTCAGGTTTGTTTTTTTTTTAATATATACATACATATATATATATATACAAGAAATTCACATTGTCATAGCCCCTTCACACAAATTTTCAAAGTATCAATACTTTAATGAGATGTTGGCTAACTTGAATCCTTCTCCTTGCCCAATAGGTGCACAAATACATATATTTCTTAATTTCTATGCATTTCTGAAGGATCCTAGCCCTCAGAGCCTGTCCTACCCCCAGCCTGGAGCAGGCCATTGGAGGAAACTGGGAAGGAACAGTCAGAATCAGTAGTCATGGAATCAAAGAATCATAGAATATCTCAAGTTGGAGAGGACCCACAAGGATCATGAAGTCCAACTCCTGTCCCTGCACAGCACCATCTCCAACAGTCACACCACGTGCCTGAGAGCACTGTCCAAATGCCCCTTGAACTCTGTCACAATGGTGCTGTGACCACTGCCCTGAGGAGCCTGTTCCAGTGCCCAACCACCCTCTGGGTGAAGAACATTTTCCTAATACCCAACATAAACTTCCCCTGACACAACTCCAGGCCAATCCCTTGGGTCCTATTCTTGGTCATCAGAGAGATCAGTGTCTGCCCCTCCTCTTCCCCTCACCAGGAAGTCATAACTGCAATGAGGTGTCCCCTCAGTCTCCTCCAGGCTGAAGAGACCAAATGACCTCAGCTGCTCCTCATACAGCTTCCCCTCTACACCCTTCACCATCTTTGTAGCCCTCCTCTGGATGTTCTCTAAGAACTTTATGTCTCTCTTCTATTGTGGCACCCAGGACTCAAGGTAAGGCCACACCAGCACAGAGAAAAGCAGGACAATCACCTCCCTCAGCCAGCTGGCGACACTGTGCTGTCATAAATGTTCCCTAGACTATGTTCCATTTTGGGTCCCATGTCTGTTTGGCTACACATACGCTGATACATGAGAGGGCCAGACATCATCCTGAAGTCAACTCATCACTTTTGTCACTTTTTACAGTTCAAAGTGTTTAAAATAACATGAGGTCTACATTGGTACCCACCAGGGTGTCTCTCTAAGGTGATGGTTAGGGTGTATACTACATACCCAAAGGTGGGAGTGATAGGACGAATATTTGTGTGTGAAATTAAGTTTTGGTGAGAGTGAAATAATGAACACAGGGAAATCCAGTCAAAGCTTTGTGCATAAAATGATCTTGCTTGTCAGCAACCACTATGAATCCATAATTCCATTCATCAGATCAGCATCATAGAAATCCGCGGTTCACCCATACCTGTTTTACCCTTTGCACTTCTGGCCTCTGTCACAGATGTTAGGATCAACCAGGACTGGAAAAGATCAAATGGAGCATATGGTATGATCTATGAAATTAATTTAAAATCTTAGAAGTTTAATAGTTTAGGACAGTTCATCTCGGAAAAGAGACAATATAAGGTAGGTAGGAAAGACGCCTACAAAATCCTCAATGAAGTGCAAAAGCTGACTTGGATGAGTTACACTGCCTTTGCCCAAGGAACAATTGGTGAACAACATATTAAGCTAATGAGATCTCGGCTTAAAACCAGAAAAAGTTAGTATCTCTTCTTACAACACATAGCATAATTAGAAAACACTTTGCCAAGAATGTTGTGGATGCACAGAGTACATCAGTCCAGAGAGACTGGAAAAGAACATGAAAAAGAAATCCACTGTAGGTTACTAAATAGGCAAACCACCACAAGCCCCGGAAAATCACAAGGATTAAAATCATCAAAAGCTGGAGGAGTACTAAGAAGAAGTCATATTATGTGATTGCCCTGCTCTCCCTTCTCTTGAAATGCCAATGCTTGAGGCAGGACACCATAAGCAAGACAGGCCCTTGTCTCCACTCTGCTTCGTCTCACACTCCTGGTTAAGGCCTGACAGAACCACCTTGGAGCCTGGCCTCTTCCACCCTGCCTGCGGGGGTGCTGCCAGTGGGAATTCAGCTGCTACCATCTTGGAAGAGGCTGTTCCACAGTCAGGGGAGCCTGGAGCATAATCTTGATTGTCTGTCACTTCACCCTTTTGACAAGTCACAGAATCACAAGATGGCTGAGGTTTGAAGAGACCTCTGGAGGTCACCATGTCCAACCCCCCTAACCAAGCAATCTCTCACGTTCAGGGAGATGAACTTGTGTCTTGCCCTTCAACAAATCTCTCCAGGTGCTTGTAACAATTAATCAATTTTGCTTCAAAACACATAATTATTAATTCAATTTCTGACATATTTTCTCACCTCTGGTCTCATTTTTTCCATCACCAATCTCTATCAAAGGCTGCTGCTGTTGGAGCTGACCAGCAGCAAACCTCCTTGTCCACTTGGGGCAGGGCAATGCACTGTTGCTGGTTTTTTTTTAACTTCTCAGGCAGCAGCCTAGTCTACTCTTTGAAGCTCATAGCTGCATTAATGACGAGTGCAATTCTCTGGCATGAATTGTCACAAATACATTGGCAAATACACTCTAGAGTACCTTTTCTGAAAAAAAAAGGGTAACAAAATCTCTTTCAATGACCTGAAAAGTTCCTCTAGAAAAGCTAATTTAAGATGCTATGACCTGACAAAGTTCATTAAAATAATCAGTTTTATTGGTAATGTTTTTAGATGTATCTAAAACCACAATTCTTTTAACAGCCCCATATGAAAATTCTAATGTAAAATGATTCTCACAAGAATGATTAGGATATAAGCCTATATATTTATTGTACTTAGTAATTAAATCCATCCTGAAAAAAAACAGGAACCTTTTATAGGAATAAATGTACTTTCCTCATTTCTGCTACAGTTCATAGTCTCAGAAGGAGTTATTGAGAGCAAAATTTCAGTCAAACTATTAATTTTGATATATCTGGATTACTTTCATTCTGGATTACGTTTTTGCAAGTAAGTGTTTTTTCTTGAACCTACAAAGTGGAATTATGGAGTGCATAATAGAATACAGCATAATGCTTAGTTGAAATATCTTTTTTAAAGCTTTCTTTTTTATTTGACAAAAATCCCAAACCCTGAATCTGGACTGCTACTTAACTCCTGGTCTTTCATGACTTAGTTGTAAGTGTTCTAGTATTTTTCTCTAAACAGCTGGAATATGCTATCAAGTGAGGAGACTCTCAAGCCTCTTTAATTATAAAACAAGACGTTCAGAGCTGCCAGACAGAATACCTTTCTAGCTTTTAGCATAAATAAATACCTCAACTCCCTTCTTGACTGTCTTAGCTCATGATGATGTCTTGCAGTCAGTCTTTTTCTTCTGCAGAAATTTTCAGCACAGGGACACTGATGGTTCTCTTTCCCCAGTTTCTGCACCACTGCCCACATGACCTGGCTCTGGCATGCCCCAATTTTCAGAAAGAAAAGTGCACGTTGTCCTACTGAGAGCTACCCAGGCTAATTGTCCTTTGGAGCTTTTCCAAGTATGTTCCACAATCTTAACTGTTGTTGTTGGGTATGGTGAAGTAACAGAAAAATGAAGAAGTGGTTTTTTGAGTGCCTTAAATCTGAGGAAATGTAAAGGTTTTTCTCCTCTGCTGTGTACCTGAGCAGCTTTATCAAAGGAGAAAAGACAACAGATTTACATGAAGTATAAACAGTTTCAAGCTAGAGATGGGAGAGGAGTTAGAGAAGTAACTTCTGTGGCAGCTGGGCATAGAAATACTTTAAGAAACTGCAGAGAGACACAGGAAGTTAGTTTTTGCAACAGGCTATCTACAGCTAGAGAATGTCTGTAAATAGTTTTCTTCGTAAACAGGCACTTTCATTTTAGAAACATGGCGCCTTTTCAGCAGAAAAGCTGGAAGCAGCAGTAAAACTCCAGATCTCTGCTGTAAGGAAAGGAATGTGATTAACAGACAAATAAATACTATCGAGATACAGAACAAACATCTTACAGAGTGACTCAAGCCTCTGGAAATGTGGGCTTGCCATGCACATAAGGTGTAACTTACCTGATCAAAGATTGCCCTAAGCATCTTACTGCTTGGCAGCATTCATGATGACTGTCTCCTTAGTTTCCTAAACATACATGATACCTGCTTTGGTTTTTGGTTGCATTCAGACATCCAGATGTCAGTAGATCTCTGTGTTATCATAGACACATGCTACAAAAAGCAATGCTGGTATCCCACAACTGTTACCATCTTCATCTCTACAGCTGTCTTTGGATTTTGCCATCTTCATGCTTGTAACAGCAGGTTACAATAATATTCCTGGGGATCCCAGCAAGCACTTAAATAGGCTGTAGGTCTTTCTTACCTCCCCAAACTCACATGGCTTCATAAAATAAAGGAAAATATATAAGTTAATAAGTTAATGTATAAGTTAAAGCCTCTTCCCCCAATTTACCTCTACAAAGAGTCTGTCTACCTTTTCTATTAGAAACTAACTATGGAGTGCAGTGGCTTTTTCTCCCTAAAAAAGTTTCAGCACCACATCACCTCTGGCTTGGTTTCCCCAGTTCCTCATTATTGTCAACATGCTGACATTTTTTCCTTTCCCTATTTCACCTTGCATTCCATAGTATATGCAGAATGCACTGGTATCCCACCCCATTTTGATGAGTAATGCAAACTTCTCTGTACACTTTCACACAAAGTGTCCATATGTTTGAGCTATTTTAAATCTTTAAACGAGTACAAAAACAAGTTAAAATACAACATACAATTTTTCTTCAACTGATACATCCGATAAAATTGATATGATAGAAGACAGAAATCTGACAGTATTTATTTCCATAGTCAATAAAGGTATTTGGTTCATAGTGTAGAATTACTCCTGCTCTTATAACCAAAAAAAATTGCTGGAGGAGCCTTAAGCTCTGTGGCAATCATATCTTAGCACTTATTAGCGTAGTCATGGTGTCTCTTTATCTCTCCAATCTCAATGCGTCTCTTTCAAGATACGGCTAGACCTGGATGTGAATTGGCATTCACATCAGCTCTGACTGGCCCTAAAAGTACACACCTGCATGCACGCCTGTGCGTCCACTGCTCAGCCTGGAGAAGGGGACGCAGAGGGGAGACCTCATGGCAGCTCACAGCTTCCTCTCGAGGGCAAGTGGAGGGACGGGCACTGACCCCTTCTCTTTGATCACCAGTGACAGGACCCGAGGGAATGGCCTGAAGCTGTTCTGTTATGTAATCCTTAAAATTAAAACTAGGGATTTGACAAGTGTTTGGGGCGTGTGCTCTTCAGTTCTTAAAAGTTACAGCATTTTAGAAGTACTCGGAAGTTAAAAGTGTGTGAGCAAATACGTAGGAACATGACGGGACGCACTGCCCTCTAGTGGAGATTCAGATAATAAAGGGAAGAGCCCCACAGATGTTCTTGACCTTGGAGCCTCAGAAGTTACTTTCTGGAAGAGCTGGGATTACAGTTGAGCCAATCAATATTCTCTTCTCTGCATCTTCTTTTAATTTTCCCTAACTTTATACTGTTGTCTTTGCAGTTATCATTATACCATACAAGAAGCAGGAAGACTTATTTTCCATACATAGGCAACTATATATTTGTATCTTACATCACATATGTGTACATGGATTTTTTTATGAACACACACACACACACATAGATAACATGTGCATGCTGCATATAAAATATATATATTATGTATATACACATTTTCCCCAAAATATTTTATGTACTTATGTGTGTTATGTGTGTTTCAAATTTAAATAATATATAGAATCACTGTTTTTATAGTCCATACATTGTTTCTTTTTGTCTAGAGATTATGTAAGTATTAACCGAAGTGAGACTGGGGCAAACAGATTAGAGGTGGAACCTGCACACACAGCACAAACCAGCCATATGACTTCAAGAGAGGCTCATGGATTCAATATAATCCACTGGCTGTCAAACACACAGATATCTAGGGATGCTGTCAGCATCTTAGAGATCTCCTGTCCCAGAGATTACAGGGTTATTAGACTCTGCCCAGTCTCCCCTTCTGAGGCTGCTTGTTGGCCTCAAGCTCATAGCACAGTGAAAGGAAGCTGCAGACCAGAAATTGCTCTCAGCAGCTGACATCGGCTGTGGCAATGGCTGAGAAAATCAGCACTGGCAGTGTGTGTAACTGTAATGCTGCTGCTGTGTCATGGAAATCGGGACATGCTTGCAGCACACCACTTTATCCTGGAGGAGGCTATAGAACATATTTGATATTAGGTAGAAACCAGAAGGAAGGAAGTGTTCTTTCCTTTCCGCTATCCTGTGTTGCTGCTGCGGACCTGGCAGCTCATCCTCTTGGCCAGCACAGGCACAAAATCTGTCATTCTGTGCTCCTCTTACAATGATTTAGTTGTCTTCACACTGAGATTTTTTTCAAGTCTCTAGGCTTCTCCAGTTTGCAATATCTTTACTTTGGCAGAGGCCAAAAGCAAAGTAGCTGGTTTAAATTCCTGACATCCTTTCCTCAATTATTCTTGTCAGGACACTCTGTACACCGTTAACATGTGCTGGCCAAGAATGATTCTTTGGCGCTTGGATAATGATTTCTGTATTGTTAAAAGATGCTTTGTGAATGGCCACGTTCTCCTCCTGGGCATTGCTACATCCACGTTTGATGTAGCTGCTCCTCCTTGTCCCAGGAGATGGACATGGAGCTGCCTGACAAACAGGCTGGTATTCTTCTGGTACTAGTTATACTGCGATCCCTCAGCAGTTGTGAAGTTTCTTCCCAAGGTATGATTTAGTTACATAAACATAGTTATCATTTGATAACTATGCTATGAAGATAAAGATCTTCAAATAATGTATGTGTAAAAACATTTACAGGGACATTACATATCCTACAGCCTGTATATTTAAATCTTATTTCATCTGACTTCCTGTGGTCTCCACAAAATGTCTCCCTATGATTGTAGTACTACTCTACTTCAAATAGAAAGGAAATTGTAGGAAGTTGTCACATAGAGACATTGAGATATTACAGGCCTTCCAAGCTGGACAGAAGAGGAAGGAGCACTTGGACCTGAGCTGACAAACTGATAGGAATTCTTAAAAATGGCCTGTGAGGAGACAGAGCTAAGCAGTAACACTAGTGAAAGAAATCTAGAGTATCTGCTCTGAAAGCACTCTCTGAGTCTGGAAAAATCTAGAATACCCCTTCATAAACCACAAATCTAGTTGAACATGTAAAGCAATCTTAAAATATCAATGAGATGGGGTGTTATATGAAGCAGGTAACTCTGCTCAGAAGGCTGCAAGCTAAATACAAGCTGTAGATAAAAAAAAAAAAACCCAAAAATAATGCATAGGACAGGAAATGTTAAATGACGCCATGAGGTTTTTAAACAGAGTTATTGATGATTAGCTGGTGAAATAGAATCTATCTGCAAACAACTAAAGATCTTTTCCCCTATAGTAATAGAAACAAGAAGTATTAATTACTTCATGAGTTGGGCAGACACATTAGACTATGGCAAGGATTTCAGTGTCAGAAAAAGGTTCCTTGAAAAACCTAAGTCTGAGCTCTTTGAATTGATGAGGTTATCCTAGAAAAGTCAAGCTGCCCTGTGAAAGGTGAAATACTCATTCCCTTCATAGCAACTTTATAGCTAAGACCCTAAGATTCACTGATTTCCTCACAATGGAAATGCATTGTTCCCCAAATAAGATGATCCTGAGCTTGCACGGGTGGCTCAGGCAAATAATACATTTGGGTTGAAATACATACACTCGTCACAATACACATAAAAGTAGGCACAAGAACTTGATGATCGTAGTGTTCTTTACATGCTTGAAGGTGTTACTGTGATGGACACAGTAAATCCACAGAAAAGCAAAGAAGTTCAGAACAAAAAATATTGAGGTCTCTGCAGTTCAGAACACTTACTGTTGTTTTGCTTCTGTTCAAAATACCTTGGTTATTTGAAAAAGTCAACAGTTTCATAACCAACCTTGGACAAGCTAATCTTTGACTAGCACAGTCAACCACGATGCAGACTTTTCTGATAACTGCTGGTGTCATTGATCTTCCCCTCGCTGCAGCCTCACACTTGCTGTGCCCAGCTTGCGAGGCTGCCACGGAGCAGTTAGCGGCTCTCCATCAAACCCCTCCCTGCCGTGGCAGCTCATGTGATGTGGTTTAGCTTTTCTCACAGGCTTCTTTCGTTTGACATTCAGACCAGCAGAAATCACACATAAAGATGGTAAATGAAAATATGTATTTCAACAGATTTGTGGTTTTGTCTTTTAAATAAACGAAATCCCCCTTTGTCATCTAAGTTTAACAGAATACCAAATTTAGTAATTACCACCCCTTAAAAATAATAATCCAAGAGCCACATCTCATTTTCTTCAAATTAAAAACTCTTTTAGTGGTCTCTGGTTTTGAGCATTGTCTGAATTTTCCTGAAAAATATATAGAAATTCCACATATTTCCCATTTATTTATTTAAGTTTCTAAAAGTCTGTTGTGCAAAGCAGAATTCAGTTAAGGGAAACAAATCAGGCTTGTTTTACTCTTCAGTGAATGGCATGCCACATCTAAGAAAGAGGAGTTATGTTGGATACATCTCTAAAGGTTCTACAGGTGTCTAGAGACAGATCTGTCTTTGTTCCTCAGAACAGGCTGCCAGGAACAGGTGTTCTTTTATGTCAAATCCTTCCTTTATACATACACACAGACTGGGTTGGAGTCATAGCTTCATCGCTCTATTGCTGTGCTAGCCAAACTATATTGGAAGACTGAATAAAATGAGGAAAAGAAGAAAATTGGGCCTGTTGGTTTGCTATGTAACCCTTTGAATTATCATTTTAGTCCTCTGAGTGTCTGAATTCAGTTCATCATGCTTGCTTATACTCAACACAAAGCGAGGCATAGTATAGAAAGATGACTCTGGATAAGAAATGTGTCCCAGATTCTGCGAACATCCATACATTGCAGTTTCCCTTTCTTTGGTTAGTAATGCAGTCACATTGAAGATGTACATGTATTAGGATTTACATTGATGTTAAACTTGCAAAGTTGTAATATTTTTTCCAAGAGGAATAACTCCACATCTTTTCCTATGTGTGCCAGGAAACATAAGCTTCTGTTACTTGATGAGATCCACGTCCTTTTATTCCATCAAAAATTATATTGGTATCATATGAAAGATACTATGGTTTTAATTTCTGCAATATCTTTCAGACCTGTCATTTGCATGGAGCAGTGTCACACTTCACAGCCCTGAAAAAAGGAACAGTGAATTTCTTCTGACAAGCTCTAGGACAAGCATAGACTATTCCTTTTTCACAGGCCCTACCTTCCTACCTTCCTAGCTGGCTCTTCAGATATCCCAGAACTATATTCAGTACTGTGGATTTGCAGAGGACAGCTGTCAACATTCACAGTTGTATTTAATCTAAGGTTTTTATTTCTGTTTTCAATTCAGCAAGATTTCCCTAGGTTCTTTGTATTTTGTAATTATTCGAGAAAAAATGTCCTTAAATTTTCAATTCTGCTCTCAAGTTACCATCACCACTTTAAAAAAAAAAAAAAAACAACTAAGTTCAAACCGTAAATTCCGGTATCTAGGATGATGTACTACCTGTCAGATTATGGTGACAAATGGCTGATCCCCATGCACCATGACAGAAGCAGGAGACCCAAGCCTGAGGGGAGCCCCAGAAGCCTCACAAGGCCAACAGAGCCCCCTGTTCCAGCCCCTCCAGGTACCACAGGAGCCCTAAGCTGTGCTACTGGGAGTGTCCACATACAGGATAGGTAGATAGGGGGATGTGTTCATACAAAAAGGGTTTTCATCCTGATCAGCCAGAAGGGAACAAAGAGATCCCTGGTACTGTTTGTACCTGGGTGAGTGCTAAGTGTTCCTGCCCATGTTGCTCTGTGGGGTTTTCCGTGCTTCCATGCACACATGCCATACAGTGTGTGCATGTCTGCCTGCTGCCAATGCAATACATGCTCAGTCCTGCTGCTGGGGACACCTGGGGCAGGGGACTGTGGCAGCCTCACCTCCACTGGGCTGTCAGATTGGGCAACCCCTAAAAGAAACCATGGAATCACAGAATGGAAAAGGTTGGAAGGGATAATCTGGTCCAATTTCCCTGCTCAAGCAGGGCCATCCTAGAGCACATTGAACTGGATTGTGTCCAGATGGCTCTTGAATATCTCCAGTGGGGGAGACACCACAACCTCTCTGGGCAGCCTGTCCCAGTGCATAGTCAACCACACACTAAACTTCTTTCTCATATTCAGGTGAAAATTCCTGAGCATCAGTTTCTGTCTGTTGCCTCTTGTCTATTGGGTGGCACCACTGAGAAAAGCCTGGTTCCACCAATGGTCCATGAGATAGGTGTCAAAAGATCCAATTATTCAATGCAAGTTGCTGTTTTAATGACTGGATATATTTTTAAAACTAGAGGATACATTTCAGTTTCTTCCAAGCCAACTGGGAAAGCATGCAGCATCACACTATTTGAAAGTAATCTGAGTTTTTATGTTCTTTTTCTACTACTTTTTTCTACTTTTTTACTACTTTTATTTTACTACTTTTTTTTCTTCTTTTTTCTACTACTTTTTTCTACTTTTTTTTTTAAAGGCCAAATAGGGGATATTTAAAGCATGATGATTAAGCAACAGGTGATGGATGACAACAGAGTCACAGAATCATAGAATGTTAAGGGTTGGAAGGGACCTCAAAGATCATTTAGTCCCAACTCCCCCTGACACAGGCAGGGACACTTCCCATGAGACAACGTTGTTCAAGGCCTTATCCATTCTGGCCCAGCCAGCAATCTGTCATCCACAACCTCCCCAGACAACCTGTTCCAGTTTCTCACTACCCTCACAGTAAAAGATTTCTTCCTCATATCAAACCTAAATTTCCCCTCTTTCAGTTTGTATCCCTTACTTCTTGTCCTATTGTCGCTGTTCTCACCGCGGCCAAGTAGAGAAATGACAAGAAGACTAGGCCCAGGGTCAAGTGGCAGCAGCAGCAGTTTAATGAAATCTCAGAAAACTTTTATATGTTAGTTTGCAAAGTGCATTATGTGGCATAAGGTGATTGGTTTTTCCGTCCACCCCCTAATGGGATTGGTCAAGTTCTAAGACACCCATCTCTGAATGTTTCTAGTTAGAACCATAACAATTCTGCCAAACAACCCGCAGGTGTAAGAAGTTTACAATACTGTAATCTTGTTTAAAGTAATCAGCGTGGGAAAGACAGAACTCTAGCAAACTACTGCAAAGAGCTGAAGAAATTCTCTGCTGAGGCTTTTTCAGTATCAATATCCTATCACTACATGCCCTTGTGATAAGTCCCTCTCTGACTTTCCCATTTTTCCCCTTCGGGTATTGGAAGGTCGTTATGAGGTCTCCATGAAACCTTCTCTTCTCCAGGCATATCAGTCCCAACTGTCTCAGCCTGTCTTCACAGCAGAGGCGCTCCAGCCCTCATGGCCTCCTCTGGACTTGCTCCAACACTTTCATGTCCTTCTTATGTTGGGGGTCCTTCTGACTAAGAAATGTGTGATAACACCTCTTTTCCAAATACTTCATGCCTGCATTAGTGGAGCAGAAGGGATGGGATGGGATACAAGGCGTGTCCTGTACTCGGCACTGCTGAGGCCACACCTTGAGTACTGTGTCCAGTTCTGTGCCCCTCCATTCAGGAAGGACACTGAGGTGCAGATCCAGGTAAGGACAATGAAGCTGGTGAAGGGTCTGGAGTATAAATCCTAAGAGGAGCAGCTGAGGGAGCTGGGGGTGTTCAGCCTGGAGAAGAGGAGGCTCGGGGGTGATGTTATCACTCTCTACAACCACCAGAAAGGAGGCTGTAGCCAGAAGGATGTCGGTCTCCCAGGCAACCAGCGACAGGACAAGAGGAAGTGGCGTCAAGCTGTGCCACGGAAGGTTTAGGTTGGACATCGGGAAAAATTTCTTCACAGGCGGGGTGATTGGACATTGGAATGGAATGCCCAGGAAGGTGGTGGAGTCACCATCTCTTGAGGTGTTTAAGGAAAGGCTGGACTTGGCACTCAGTGCCATGGTCTATTGACATGGTGGTGCTCAGTCGTGGGTTGGACTCGATCTCAGAGGTCTTTTCCAATCTGATTGATTCTGTTTCAAGCCTGCCGTCAGCTGGTGCGCAGCTGATGACCGGCACAGCTGCAGCGCTTCCCCTCAGCGGAACTCCTTTCCCCCCAGGCGAACGCCCCACGCCCCCAGCGCTGCGGCCCCAAGCTCTCGGTCCCCTCCCGGCCCGGCTCCGCCCCGCGGCCCGGCCGCCACATAAGGCCGCCGCCGCCTCCCCGCCCCCGGGCAGCGCGGAGCGGAGGCTGGGGACTGGTGGCCGCCGCCATGGTGTTGAACCCGGTGCTGGGGAAGCTGGCGAGCAAGCGGGTGGTGCTGGCTAGCGCCTCGCCGCGCCGGCAGGAGATCCTCACCAACGTGGTGAGTGCGGCCGCTCGCCTCGCACGGGCCGGGGGCTGCGGGCAGCGGCGGCTGCGGGCGCCGGCCCGGGCCTGCGGGGCCCGGCGCCTCCCGGCCCGCCCGCCACATGGGACCTGTGGGAGGGAGAGGGCGGAATAAAGGAGATGCCTCCTTTCTGGAATGCACTAGTGCAGAGCAAAGGAGGCCGTAACCTGCCATTCAGGCCCTTCAGCTCCTGCGGAGGAACGCGTCGGCCTCAGCGGGCGGGCTGCGGGAGGCTTTTGACTAGCGCTTGGGTATTACCTGTCCGGCTTAGGTTACATAGTACTGCCATTCTTAGTAATTCCACCGATAAACTGAACTTAAGTGGAAGGAATAACTTAAAAATACGGATGTGTGGAGAAGCACAGAGGTTCAGTCATGCATTAAGTTACTAGAAATACAGCGTGCCTGCTGGGTGTAGTAAATGTACAAGTGTAACCTAGAGGCAAAAAGCTGGAAGAATAGTTGGGGGTTTTTTTGACAAAACCAGTCAGAAACTGTCCGGTTTTGTTTTCTGTTTGTCATGTGTATAAAGGCACATAAAGTGCAGTAAGGCTCCTGTAAGAATGTGCACTGTTGCAGTAAAGTGCTATGCATGGATTAATTTAAAAAAATCCAGTAGTAGAATCTTCTGTTTCTGAAGTGTGTCAGTTTATACTGTTAATTTTTGTATGACAAGAATAATGACGTGGTTATTAGGTTCTAGTAAATAAGGGTAGAATCAAATACACCAGTTTTGAAGTTCTATCTGATTGTTTTATTTTAGATTGCTTGCAAAGGATATGTATGCACTAAACGCTTATAGGAGCACTGGGTTTTTTTTTCTGTGTGTGTTTGGAGGGGAGGTGTGTTAAAGTGGGAAAAGCAGATGTCAGACTTGCTACTTGCTTAATATGCCTTGGGAGCAATGTTTAATAACAAGGTCAGATTGACTGCATCACTCTCCTGTGTTACAGGGCCTGCGTTTTGAGGTGGTTCCATCCTGGTTTAAGGAGACACTTGAAAAGTCATCTTTTACAGCCCCTTATGAGTATGCTGTGGAAACGGCAAAACAGAAAGCTCTTGAAGTAGCAAACAGAATGCATGTAGTAAGTTACAATTATAGCAATGAGCTTTTTGGCTTTAGGGGGTGCATTTTACTGTGGCTTAATTTGCTTGCACTGCTTAAGTGATCCCTGAGTCCTTTTTCTCCACTGAAGGCTAATGGATGTTTTCCTGTCATTTGTGAAAGACAGTGTCTTGAAATTGCCTAATCAAAAGTCTCATGCCTGCAATTCAGGCTTTCCACAGACTGAAGTGGCCTGCATCTTTTGTCATCATCACCTAGTCTTGTGTGGGATGTATATTTCATAGTTCCTTTAAACAGTCAGGTGTACGGCTGACCTCAGTCCAGGTATTTGTTGACTGTAGAGACAGGCTCCATGGAAAAACACTGATGTGATTGCAGTGCTTTGCTGTATCTTTCACGGAACAAGTGACAAGAATAACTCAGAAATTGTGAGTATAGAGGTACTAGAGGAAAACAGAAAAAGAATTACTGTTGCTTTGCCCAGAATGTTTTAAACCAGAATTTGTCTTTTTAATTTTAGGAAGGGAGAAGTTGACATGATTTTATCCAAACCAGTGATGCAACTTACACTATCAGTGGTATTTGACTTGTGCCCTTGGCTGTGATCACTGTTCGAGCACATAAGACTCTTTGCTACCAGAACGTTTTTAAAAGTTTAGCTGATTTAATATCAGAAAATGGACTGTAGTAATTTCTTAATAACAGAGCTCTGAAAGAGAGGGGTATGCTTGTTGATCCTGTACTAGTGGCAGAAAAAGAATGTTGAACACTTTAGATGAACAGTGTTGCCAGATGTCACCATCCTTCAAAGCAAATATTGCATGATCTCCAATGTAAATCGTTACCCAGGATTCTGTCAACTACCTTCCAGACAATGGTACAACATATGAGAGTGGATTTTAAACCCAACCTCACAAAATGACTTACTTTGGGCTTTCATTGCAAAACACTGTGCTGGTGATAATGCTAGTTCAGTGGATTTCAAAATGCTTCTTCATACAGGAATTAGAAGAATTAATTCCAGGCATCATTAAACAGTTTAAAGCACATCAACAGTCTTTCTGTAGAAGAATTGCCCCCCTATAAATGTTGTATTATAGTGGTCACACTTGCAGACAGGTTTCATGTCATGCTGTGTTAAGTAAGAGCTATGTGCCTTATAATATGGAAGTAAATAAAAGCTTAGCTATAAGGACAGGTACAGTTTAAAGTCAAGTCTACAAGGAATTTTACGTGCCACTACCTCTCATATTCAGAGAACAGACTGTATGTCCCCTTTTGGGAGAAAATAGCAAAGTGTAGCTAAAAAAATGGGGTTTATTTTTCAGTAAAATTTTGCTTGGAAGAATGATCCTCGAGGGCTGTGTTCTCTGGCTTCCAAACACTAGGCACTTCCTTTAGAAGAATTGTTTGCCACCTTGAAGACCAGATGGACTTTGGGAATGTACTTTATTTCCTGGATGTATTTATTCATCAGTAATATAATTGGGCAAATTTGTGGCTTGAGAATGGTCTGCTCAAGCCTCACTTTTATGGTGATAAAAATGATTACTATTTTGGAAACAGTGCAAAAGGAGAAACAGTACCTTGTTTTCAGGTCAGTGTAGAGCCCTACTTCTAAACTAGTAAACTGCTACGTTCTTACCTTAAAAGGTTTTGTTCTCTTTGCGTCTTCTCACAAATGCCTTTTTCTTTATGCCTCTGCAGAAACACCTGAGAACACCTGATGTTGTCATAGGAGCAGACACTATTGTGGTAAGAAGTCTTCAGTGATAATAGCACTACTTTAATTTATGATGAGCCTAGAAAATACTTGTATCTTTAGGTTTAAAGTTTGAAAGCTGCCTTCATTGAAGTTATATCTGCATTATGATACGCCTTTTGGGGTTTGTGGCTGTGGCTTTTAGGCTTTTTTTTTTTCCAACAAGGTAATTTTTGAAATCTTGAGAGCTAGAAGCCTTGCTACTGGTTTTGGGCATACTAATACTGCCATAAGAATTGCCTTGGATCATCTAATATGTAATGGAAATGCTCAGGTGATTTGTCTGTCAAGAAGTCCAGATCATGTGAACTGTTCAGTGTTGTGCCTTATAGGAGGTCACTTTATATCTGACATCTTCACAGAGACAGTGAACTGTTAAGGACAGAAAAAGTTGAATTATTCTTTTGTTTGAGAGCTGCAGTCACTGGAGGGTAGAGTGTGGTACTCCTGTACTTGACACTAAATTACCTGTTCTACCAAAGTATCTGTGGTTCTTGCTCTACTCAGACTCAAGTTTGAAGCCCTGGCTGAAATAATGGTTTAAGTATAATTTCTGACCTCAATTTCTGAAAAGTAAGAAAAAGCAGGACACTTCACTCTGTCTTTCTGTTTTAGTCTGTGGATGAGCAGATCCTGGAGAAACCAGTTGATAAGCAAGATGCCTACAGGATGCTGTCAAGGTCTGTAGTTTTAAGTAAGATATGAAATCTGAAGATTCAATTTCTCCATCACTTAGATTCTTGAAAGGATTCTACAGAAGGGATACATGCAAATTTTTTGGGGTTTTGTTTTGATTTTTTTAAGTTTAGTAGGTCAATCTCTTAATTAGGGATATGAAATGCACTTAATATTTAGCTTTTAAGAACTCCAGGAAATAATGCAGACAAGATGATGCATCTTTGCATCTATCCAAAGTGTCAAATGAAAATTTTCATACAGTGTTTCATCTTACAATTCAGTGTGGAATCTTGTGGGGAACAGAGCATGTGAGATGCTTCTGATCACATCCAAAAATATCTTGGCTGATCGTTATGAGACAGCTCCTTAAATAGTCTCTTCAAAGATTCACATTGCCTTGCTATTATACATCTACTGCTTACACAGCAGATAATAATGTCCTCAGAGCTAATTGGCCACAGCGTGGCACTCTGGAGCCACTACAAGAGAGAGCCAGGGATAAGGGAATTTGGGCTCTTCCTCCACGCTCTAGCTTGCCATGGGGTCTGTGCGGGCCAGTCAGAAATGAGAAAATATGCTCTAGTTCCCTATTACATGTTTAGTCTGAGTTGCATCACCTAGTTTATTGCCAGCTTTCAGTGAAGACGATCATAACAGTAGTGTTTATGCCAACTGGCCTTTTCTAATACATTTGGAATAGTCACTTTCCTGATGTACAGTGAATGAGTTGATACCATGGACTACTTTTATACAAATGGTATTTTGGAGACTTGAAATGACTGCAGCTTTTTCTGGCATTTTGTATTTTTTTGATGGTTTTGCCAATGTCTTTTCACTGATGCTGAAATAAAATTTATTTGTTTGGGGCACATGTCAGATTCATTGAATGATATATTAATGTAATGGTCTGCTTCTCAGGCTGTAGCAATATAATAATGTAGAACATTTAATAAGACTGTTGCTTAATGGACATTTTTTTCCCTGACAGGTTGAATGGGAAAGAGCACAGTGTTTTCACAGGAGTGGCTATTATACACTGCCACAGTAAAGGTACACGTCAATTTATTACAAGTCAGTATTTGTAATTAAAAAGCACTCTCATGATAGCTTGTACAAGTAAAGAAACGGGATGAAGATGTTTCATACACAGTCTGAATTGATTTTCTGCTCAAGAATTACCTTATCAAAGTATAAATTAAAGACTCCCCACTAAAGCAAACCTTCTTCCTCTATTCAGTTTTCACAGAGGAAGGAAAGTGACAAAATACAATGGAGTTTAGAAATACTGTCTCTGAGAGCGATGAGACTAATCGAAAGGCCAGTGTAACTTCTAAATTAAATTCTTGTAGGGTACTACAGACTGAGACTGAGCTGAATGTGATCCATATCAACTTTATTCTGTGTTGTGTTTACACCAGGTGAGGCTTAATGCCTCAGACTGTTAAGCTGTAGGGAGCAATACACCCATGTTCTTTATCAGATAATTTATAGAGAAAGTGAGTGGTTTTTATGGAAACAGTACCATTAATAGAAGTTGAGGAGTGTTTGAGGGGCATCATCTGATAATTGTGTCAGTAGTCTTTATAGTAGAGCTTTTGCAGGGATCATTTCTGTGACATTTCACTGGACATAGTTTTGCTGTAGACAAACTAACAGTTTTTACTCTTTTCTGGAATGATTGTTCTTAACTCTTGTAAAATAGAATTAAAGTTAGTGATGCAATACTGCTAATACAGTAGAGGGAGAGCTGCTGCAAGAGAAATAAAACTGTTACCAAGGGGTTCCTGTGAGCAACCCAGCAATGTAAATAACACCTTTAACTGTTTACTCTAGGAAGAAAGTTAAGTGCACCCAACTATAGTAGTCATGCTATAACAGCACATCTCATTTGAAGTGCATCACAGTCAGATGAATAAAAATAGTCTGCATATTCCCCAAGACATGCAATCAATAGAATGAGTTTTGTAGAATACATTTTTAGTTGCAGTTTATTGTTACAATGTGTTTTTTAACTTGTTAAAGATGAATTTTCATTTTTAGCTGTTTAGAGCTTTTTATCAGTACTGAAAGACATGGTAATCTGTCTTCGTGTGCTCTGATTTTCTTACTTCATCTGGGTCATTAAATGCTTGGGTGTTTTGTTTTTCACAAACCACCATTAGAAGTTGGTTAGCATTCTTCCCTAGGTCCGTACCGTAGATATTTCTTACTTCTCCTCAAGCATTTCCACTACTGCCAGAACTGTGGTAACAGGAGATGCTGACCTTGGTGTTTATAGAAAAGAGTAGAGAGAGCTGCTAATCTGTAATGTGCCCACTCATTTGTGCAAGGCTGTTGCCTTTTGAACATGTTTTGGAAAAGCCTCTGTCTGCAGTGACAGCAGGGTCACTGTGTACCCTGTGCAGCAGGGTCCATACCCAGGTGTGCAGTACTTTACTGCACCTTCCCTCAGCCACTTCCAGCTACAGAAGTCTGAAATAATCTTGTCATCTCTTGAGAGATGATAGGAAGATGACAGTGATGGTTCCTGATGGAACTGCTGGATACCCAAGTCTGAAGTGCAAGTGCAGCTGCACATTCCCACTTTTATGACAGCTACATGTTGAACTCTGATATGTTGTTAAGAGTTCTTTGACAACAGTCATAAAGTTAGAAGGGTTATTAAGCCTTCTTTGTACTCACTGCTGGATGTGTGGGCCAGCATCCATAAATAGCTTTGTGTAAGCATTGTTAATTCAAGAGTATATTCCACACAGGAAGAGCAGTGTGTTAGCCCTGAGGCAGGATGGCAGAGGTTGAAATTGCAAACTTTTACTGGTTTGGGAAAGTTGAGTCTGCTGTACCTAAAGAACATTATTAGTCATTTTCTATATTTAATTTTTCTCAAGCAAAATTGTCAAGTGATTAAGAAATAAAACTTAGACGTTATGCTCTCTAAACTACAATTCCTGTTTCTAATAAGGCCTCTTCCTTTCTGTAGACAATCAGCTAGAGATGGACATCACCGATTTCTATGAAGAGACTAAAGTAAAATTTTCTGAGCTATCTGAAGAGCTCTTATGGGAGTACATTCACAGTGGGGAGCCAATGTAAGTAAGACCCTGGTGCCACCACACAACACTTGAGAATAGGCCTTAGGGTACACTATTAAGCCACCAGTGTAAAACATTGTCCTGTGTTCTGTGAAATTTTGCTCTGTGTGTATGATAAATGATAGCATTGGGGATGCAAGGTCACTATTGTTTTGTTCTTGTGCGAAGTTGTCCACTTTCTCCAGTGAAAGGGAACTACCTTTTTAGAGCCCTAATGAATCTGAAAAGTGAAGACTTGAAGTACTCTGAATTAGAGCAAGCACTTGTGCAATACACAATTATTTCTCTGGTAGCAGAGGCATTCAGGGATCTTTGATGCCTGAGACAATGCATAGTTCTCACTATAAACAGGTGAGAGAAGTGAGTCTGGGATAATCAGGGCATCATGGAGCTGTACTGGAAGAAGCTAGAACTCGGTGTATTTAGTCTATCAAAATCACTGCTCTGATGCAAGGAACACCAGCTTAATTTTCACTTACCCGTATGATAAGTGAAAACACAGTTTGTGTGTTCCTATGCCAAAATTGTCCTTTAGCTTATGTGTTCCTGCCACACTGGTAATACCATTACTGACCTATATAGGCAAAATTTACAAAGACAATATACCAGACAACAGTGATTCCATGGAAGAAATAGGATGAGAACAGAATGCCTAATGACTACTTCTAAGATGAAATACACTAGATTAAAAAAAACCAACTTATTTGCAGACAACAAGGGAAAGGACTTTGTCTTTCCTTTGTGTTAGCTGAAGCCTTGTGAAGGCATAGTTAGCACTGTGGACTGCATATCAGGTGATCTGACATGAACTTCTGTCTCTGTTGCTTCAATTCTGGCCATATAAGAATATAAATCGTGGTGGTTTTTAAACTCATTTGTGTTGTAAAACAATAAAGTCATGTTTTACTGGGGAAAGAGAAACCAGTGTAGACTTTGGATATACTTCAATGGTTATCTGTAAGTGAGGGATACTTTGTGAACATGTAAGGTTCACAGCTTATTGAATAGACTGATGTTAAATTGGTTTATATGGAGAGAATGTTTTGGCAAGACTACAGCTTGTAACAAATTCCTAAGTTGGTTTTTGGAAGGTGATGTTTACTATGCTAATTAGTATGGTGCTTAGATTTAGTGGGTCATAAAGTTTCGGTTTGAAGGAGAAATTACCATGGATTTTTAGGAAGAATGTCAGATCGAAAATTATTTTGGAATATTATGAGCACTTCTCCTGGGAACAAATACGCTTTAGCAGTGCTTTGCTGCAGCAAAATGGCTCATGAGCAGTGCTGGGTTGTTCTGTTCATTCTGCTAAACAGGGTGTGTGACATCAAGGGTTTCTCAGGGACCAAAGGTTCAGAGAATGTATTTCATTACTCTCTGAGGCAGAAGCCAATTGATCTTTGTTTATGTAATCCTGAGGATAGGAAGCATTTGTTCTGCCTTTGCAAAGGAACTACTAAACACAGTGTCCTATAAATTTTGCAAAGCAGCAAGAAGTATTTCACAGCACTTTTTTTGGTTAGTTATTTTTGTTCCCTCCTCCATGGCCACTCATACAGGTTACACACCTACATGGATACAGATTTTTCTAAACACTATATTGCAGTCAAATGACCATTTCTTACTTAAAAAAAACCCAATTAAATGACAGAATAATTTTCTGCAATAATACAAGACTTAATGATCACATGAAAAAATAAAAGAAAAATTACTAATGCTGTTGAGGATTAGATTGAGTTCATTTTCTAGCAAGAAGAAAACTGGCATATAGTATTTAAGTCAATCGCTTGTGACAGAGACTAATACTAGAAATACATAGCTGATCTAAAGTATGGGTGAGGAAGGAAAGGAAATTGCTGTCTCAAGGTAGTCTGTGTTGAGGCTATAAAAACCCTTAAATTTTGGCTGCAGATAGATGTTTTGCTTTTTGTTTTATTCTTGTTCCTGTTTCTAACCAAGGATTTTCTGCTTGCAGGCAGTGTCTCTTTCTTCTTTTCTGTCTATCTGTAGAAAGAAGGCTGTACCACAGTAATCTTAACTGTTTTGGGCTTGTAAAATGAGTAGACTTAGTTTCTGCCAGCCTCTTTGACACAGTGTTTTATTTTGTAGTCTTTCCCTTCTGAGCAACTTTCTCTGTATTCTTACAACTTCTAGCCCAAAAATCCTACGTGGTTTCAGTAGCTCTCATCTGATGGCAATGAAACCAAAGGACCCTACTGCAGTCTGGGAAGGAGGTGAAGACAGAGCCTAGAGCTCTACAGTTTCAGACTTTATTGGGAAGTAATAAAATATAGAATGTAAATATCCAATCCCAGAACATAAAGTGTTGTAGAAAAATAAACACGTGGCCAGTTGTGTTAATGTTCTTGCTGGGAGTATGATACTGCTGCTTTTGATGGTCATAATGTTTTTTGCCTCCCTGTAAGCATATACCAAAATGACTACAAGTTCATTTAAAAACGAGAAGACATTTTAGTCATTATAATAATCCTAATTTAGTTGATGTAAGTCATCAGACTGTTATAAAAAAAGAAATAATTTAAACAGTGACAAAGTTGTAAGGTAGTGCTTACAATGCAAGATTAAAGGAAAATCTCTATTCCCCAATTTATAGCAATTCAGAAAATCCTACTTGTTAGGACACTGATTCCTCTGTTTATTTTAGGATGCTATTAGAAAGGGAATCCAGAGATAAGTACTAAAAATAAAGAGCTGTTTCAAAAATAAGCAGTATTTTTTTGTGTAGTAACCTTCTTTCTCAAGGAGTTTGCATAATTCTGTGCTACCTTAAGTTAATACTCCCGGGACTGACCGACCTTTGGTTTCTAAGCTTGCTGATGTAGGCTTTCAGATTCTGCTGTTATGTAGGAAACATACTTTTAGCTGCCTTGTTCCTTGTAAGAGAACAGTAAAATTGTTGAGTCTACTGCAGCTTATCTAACTTGTATGTGTTTCTATTCCACTCTGTGGAATTTGCATAATTACACCTAAAGACAAATTAGATTTCCAAGGTTAAGTTCTGGGCATGTACATTATTGTGCCAAATTACCAGTATTACCATGACATCTAAGAGCACAGTGTTGTGAACCACAACTCTACTTCTACCTTGGATGGTTGCACATGAGATGGATCAGGCTAAATGGAGTAGTGGATCTTGTTTGGATAGGTTGCTCTTTCCCAAGAAAGTGCTGTCTTCCCAATCCTCATTTTGGGTATTCCTGTGACTGAGATCTGCAAGACATGTTCTACAATCATTTGAATTCTAAGGGGTCATCTTTGTTGAGCTCCTTTGGAACCTAACATTCCTAAAGGCTTTTCAGCCTCTTGTGGAAGTGGGTGAGGGTCAGTATGCATCTGGTGACCCAGTGGCAGTGTTGGTCTTGGTTGACACCATGACCTTTTTGGTAGCCACGACTTGGCAAATGCTGGGTACCCTATGATGGCACACTCTGACTGCAGTCACCTGCTGCGTAGGTGGCTGTGGCACTTGCTCTGACTGAAGCATCAAGACCTTTGGCTAGTCACCCTTAGTGGAAATACTGATCCTTATATTTATCTTGTGATTTACAGATTGAAGTGTTGAGCCTAGATAGTAGATTTAATCTGCTTCTAACTTAGGTACACTAGTTTTTATTCCGGGCTCTGCAGTACTGGTGGATTATTAGTGTTCTGTGATACCTCTGCCCTTAACCTTAATTAGACCGATGTTGTTTTTGCTTTCTCTTCCCCAGGGACAAGGCTGGTGGATATGGTATCCAAGCTCTTGGTGGAATGTTAGTTGAGTATGTCCATGGAGACTTCTTGAATGTGGTGGGATTTCCTCTGAATCACTTCTGCAAAAAGCTAGCAGAATTGTACTATCCGCCCTCTAAACATAATGTACAACATAAAAAGTATGACTCTATCCCTTCTGTGGACACTTTCGAGAACCTAAGCGATGGAGAAAGTGAATCTTCAAATTTCACAAAGCACAAAGGTGCTATTAAGTTGGACAGCAGTGGGATGCATTCCTCAGGAGCTGTTTATGCTTCTGGGAACAGTTCTGGTGTCAGAACTGGTTTTACAGTGCCTTTGGAAAATCAGAATGGAGTGTCGCAGAATGCAGCAAAACTCCCATCCAAAATTCTAGAGCTGATGGATGGTTTTAGAGCTTCAAAGGTAAGGGAAAAAAATAAAACTACTTGTTACATTGTTGCCTGATACATTTGTTTCACTGGACTCCAGTATGTACCAATTATGTGAAATACTTGAGCTGGGGAAAGAATGTATTAATAATTAGTAAAAAAGGACCACTGAAGTTCTGGAGAATCTGAGATAGTTGAATCTTCTGGTGCAGTGCAAACATTGTTTGGTTTGGTTTGGTTTTTTGTATTTGTTTTTGTGTTCTATGAAATGTCAGTTACCTATTTGATAATTTTTTCTCTTGAGTTGAGAGGGAAAAGAAGTTGGAGATTTTTTTTTTTTACTGATCAGAAGAGTCCAACCAAGCTGGAATTTACGCTGCAGAGAAAGCATTTATTGTGGTTAACTCACCTGACTTAAAACTGTGACAAAAATTGCATATATTATATTTCCTTTCTAACTTCTAAGTCTTTGCATTAGAATTCTGTGGAAGTTATTAATTTTTATTGCCTCATAAGAATATTATTTTTTAATAACCTGTTTCATGTTCCATGTGTGTTTAACTGGCAATACCCATGCTGTGTCTGATGGAGGCATATTTGTAACAGCTCACAAACAGGGCCACATGCTCTGTGTGTCAGCCAAGAATGATCAGAAATGCATAGCTAGACATTTTAAGTACTCCCAGATTTTCTACTCATAGTTCCAGTGTAGCAAAGACAATAGTGAAGAAGAAATAAACAGTGATCATTCTAATAGATCACTGGTCTCGTCCAGTTACCTGTGTTTTTGGAAGAAGTGAAAAAAGGGTGCTGAAGTAGCAGTGAAATGCAAAGTTGGAACTAAAGATATGACAGCTTTGAGGTGAATGGAGGGAGGCCGACCAGACAGTGAACAATAGCTTTGCTGAAACAGTGGAGAGTTGTGCTCAGCTCTGAAGGAAGACTGAAATGTGATCATGTGATGTAGATCTGTGGGCGTGCTGCTTGGAGGCATGTGCTGCTTGCAGGCATGCAAAGCTGTCCTGAGAGGTTTGGAATAAAGTGGCTTTGGGGCTGCTGCATTTGTGAACTGCTTGTGTGTCCATAGGGAGCACTGTATTTGAATGGGTGAGATGATGCTTAGCATTTCTTCAATTCAAATAAAAATAAATATGGAAAATCATCAGCATGTGGTTGTACATTACTTACACTGTTGACAGTGATGTGATGCTGAATTCCATTTTGTGCAGCGAAAGACAGTGGAGGCTGGAAATAAAAGGAAGAGCTTTGCTTTCCCACTACTCCAGTGTAAAGTCATAGTATCAAGTACTGAATGGTGTGTAAAACTAGTGGGATTTGTTTTTGCCTTCATCATGGGTCTTTGTAAAATTACCAGTAGCAGTGTATTGTGATGTGACAAAACTCATCATCTTTCCATTTGTGGAATAGGTTTGAGCAAACAAAAGCATTTATTTCCACAAAATCTCTCAAGTTTTTTTTCATTCTGATTCTTGAATGTTGCTTCAAGAACTTTATAAAGCAGAGTAGAATCTCCTGCAGGTGAAGATGTTGCTGGCTATTTTACTCTGAACAGCTCTGTTGCAGAACAGGAGGGGATCAGGAATAAATACTTCCAAGTTAAAAAAACTTTCAAGTTTACTATGTTCCAAATTTGCATAGTCTGATCTGTACTCAGATCTTTGACATTTCTTCTTTAATTTTTTTTTTTTAACTGAGAATTACTGAATGGTAGGTCAGCCAAGCTTTCTGCCCTATCTTCTCACCTTCTTTTTCCTGTTCTAATAGTTTCCAGTTGGTATCAGTCTAAAGACTGGGCAGGTCTTGGAAGCCATTTGATTGTAAACTAGATGTAATTGGCTCTGTATTGTGAAAGACTGACTTATAATAAATCCCAGCTATATGTTCTTATTAGAGTAACAAAGGAAACTGTAAAAAGAGGTGAAGATGGTAGAATATATATAGACACACAGTAGCAGACCTACCTCTCAAAGTTAATCTCTTTTTTTTCCCTTTGATTTTTATGAAGCAGAATGTCAAGGCCCTTCTTTCCGTGGTTACCTTTAGTTTTAAATTTCATTATAGTTGCTTGCAGTTGTAAAGAAATGGATTCTGTGATTGCTGCACTTGCCTCCATTGTTGTGCTCTCCGTAAGTTCCTCGGGTTTAGGTGTTTTACCTACTAAAGGATACAGAAACTGTATAATTGCGAATTAATTTTGAATGGAAAGGTATATATTACCACATCTCATTTAACTTTACTCTCTGGTTTAGTTAGTGTTATCTTTTAAAAAGTTCAGCTGATGTTTTCAACCGCCATTGCCTATGAGCTTTTCTTCACCATGAGGCACTAGCTGCTCTCCTGTCCCCACTCCATATGTACACATCCTGCTAAATAAGTACTGCAGGAGTACTTACATCCTGCAGGAGTAAAGTTGTCTTGAGAAGTTTTATTCTTTTTGTTCTTAATATGTTTTGAGTTTTTCCTTAATTTTAATAAAATAAAGACTTGTATTTCAGCAACTGGAGCTGTTACACTATTTTAGTGGAGAGCTTTGAGTTCCTTATGTGTTGGGTATATCAAATTTAATTTGATCTTTTGGTCTTGGTTCATATGCTCAAGAATGTTTTGTAAGGTCGAACAGTCATAGATGGGGAAGTGCTAAATAGCTGAATAAAGAAATAGGTCTTCACGCAAAATTTGTAGGCTGCATTCCAGAATACTGTGAGTTCCTTTCTCTCCCAAACACTGTTACTAAAGGTCTTACTTGGCCAAGATACTGAAACCCTCTGAGAAGGAAGGGAGCAATTTTTAGGAGGTTCATTAAACTGCATTGCAGTAGTTTAACAGTAGTTGTGTAGAATAATTCTAGGCAAATGGCATAGTTCTTTTGTTTTTTGATTGCAGTCTTTTAAATGCAGCATGATAACAATTTCTTACCTACACATAGGCTCTGTTTGTAGCCTCTAAGCTGAAGATATTTGATCATCTGAAAGATAAAGGTCCGATGAAGGCTGTGGATATTGCAAATGATGTTGGAACCTCTGTATGTGGAACCGAAAGACTCCTTGATGCATGTGCTTCTCTTGGATTACTGGAGAAAACACAACAAGGTGATTAATTTATCCTCCCTGCAACTGCATATGGTACTGAAAGGCAGGACTGGAAAAGATGCTTTTAAGGTCACAGGTCCTGACTTAATATTGTGGGTAAATTGGATTTGGGGGAGAGGGGAATGGATTGTTATTCCTTTGTTTTCATTGTTAGTAGCTGGAATTGTTTCATATGGGGGCAGGCTTTACGTAATGTACACATTCAGGTCTCCTTTATGGAAACTTCTTATTGTTTTTGCTCTCTGGACGTAATATTGACCTAATTCCTAAGAAAAGGTTGCACAGACAGTCCCAGCGAGCAGTGTAATAGCTCAGATGTGTCATCTGCACTTGAATCACAACAACCCAATGCAGCACCACAGGCTGGCAGAAAAGTGGCTGGAAAGCTGCCTAGTGGAAAAGGACCTGGGTGTTGGTTGGCAGCAACTGATCATGAGCCAGCTTGTGGCCAGGTAGCCAAGAAGGCTGATGGCATCCTGGCCTGTATCGGCAGTAGCGTGGCCAGCAGGACCAGGGCTGTGACTGTGTCCCTGTATTCAGCACTGGTGAGGCCTCACCTTGAGTCCTGTGTTCAGTTTTGAGCTCCTCTTGACAAGAAAGACACTGAGGTGCTGCAGCATGTCCAGAGAAGGGTAATGGAGCTGATGAAGGGCCTGGATCACAAGTCTGATAAGGAGTGGCTGAGGGAGCTGGGGGTGTTAAACCTGAAGAAAAGGAGAGTCAGAGGAGACCTTATTGTACTCTACAACTACATGTAAGGGCGTTGTAGCCAGGTAGGAGATGGTTTCTTTTTACAAGTAACAAATAGCAGGATAAGAGGAAACAGCCTCCAGCTATGCCAGGGGAGATTAGATTGAGTATCAGGAAAAATTTCTTCCCTGAAAAGGTTGTCAAGCATCTGAACAGGCTGCCCAGGGAAGTGGCTGAGTCACCATATCTGGAGGTATTTAAAAGGTGTGTAGGTGTGGTACTTGGGAACCTGGTGAAGTGGTGGACTTAGCAGTGCTGGGTTAAAGGTTGTACTTGATAATCTTAGATGCTTTTCCATTGAAGTGATTCTATGTTTCTATCTAAAATAATTGTCAAATTCCATTCCCTGCTGCAACAGTGCAGTCAGTCTTCAACAGATGATCAAGCTTTTAATAAAGAATTTTCTGCAATGTGTCCTCTTCTTGGACAGCTTAAATTTTAGTGCTCCTGAGTCCTTGAAGGTGTATGTAAGTGAGGGAGTCAGTATTAGGATTTTCAGTCCACACCATGTATTCCTAAGTTTCCACGTGCATGTTTTACATAGTAAGACTTGAAATGGTGAAGTGCTAAGAAAAGGAAATAAAGGAGTCTTTTTAACTATTAGAGGACAAGACAAATGAAAAAAGCCCCAAAGGCAAAACATAGTGGAGAAAGCTTGAGTTCAGGGAAGAAGCCATAATCCAAACAAAAATACAGTCAAGAATGAGGAACTTCTAATACTGTCTTTCGAATATTAGGTATCTGAGATACTCTGGTTTAAAATAAAAATAATAAATCACTGTGTCTCTATATTTTCCAGCATCTAAACTCTTTTTATAAACTAAGTACTTACTCCTTTAAGAATGACAAGACTTTTAGAATTAATTACTTCTTCTGCAAAATTTGTACTATTAGATCATAAGATCTATTTATGCAGGATAATACGCCTTCAGATTTTAAACAACAGTTGTAAAGAACTGAAACAAAGCTGGTTACATTTGTTTTCTTTCCATAAGGTTACAGTAATACAGACTCGGCAAATACCTACCTGACCTCAGATGGTAAATACTCACTTCATGGCTACATTATCCATTCTAATGATCACCTTTGGCCTCTCTTCACAAACTTGGAATCTGCTGTCAAAGAAGGGAGCAGGCAGAATCATCGAGCCTTTGGAAAGAAAGCAGATGATCTATTTAAGGTAATATAAACTCTTACTAGTATCTGAACCAGCTGTGAGGAGCCCAGAACTGACCTAGAGGCAAATGGGGACAGAGCTGTCTGAAGAAAGTTTGTCAGTCTCAGAAGCGGTAGAAATACAATGCAACTCACCAGTCCCAGGCTTCTATTCCCTTCAACTTTAGGCTATGTAGTGGAGTAGAAGTAGTGGAAAAATCACAGAATATATTGGGAAATTCAAGTGCTGACAGAAATTCTCCAGATGAAGTGTTCCCATCCCACTGACACACACTCAGAACAACCTCTGGGCCTGTTTAGTTTACATTTCTGTCCTTTTTAAAATACCAGTTAGTACCTTACCACACAGCACTCCTTCTATATTGGATGCCAGTCTGTTGATACTGATGTGCATCCAGTTTAGGCTGTGCTGTATAGTCAAAGCTGGTTTGTGTTGATGCAGTGGAGAAGGGATCTAATCTGCTTTATGAAGTTTTGTATAAGCTTCAAGCTGATACCTGTTGCTGATAAAACTGTAATCCTTCTGCCATCTGTTTCAGTCTGTGGCATTCCTTTCCCAGTGCTAGCCCAGGTGGATGTGATCCGACTGGAGAATCACTTAGGGTTATAACTAGCCTAACTTGCTGATTACCCATCTAGTGAAGCAGGTTGAGAGGCATAAATATTTGTGCCTGTGTAAGCAGAGAGCTGGTGTGAGCAGGAGAATATGTCAGGACTTCGTATCTGACAGCAGTGCTGGCTTAAATTGTACTTCAGACTACATCCTGAGGTCCTTAATTTGTATTTAACTTCAAGATGGTGATGAAGGCAGTCTCCTGAAGGAGATGTCTACATGCATCGTGTATAGTCAATGGAACGAAGTAAGGACTTCTGGAGACTTAAAAGTTCTGCTAACCTCATGTTGGTACTTAACTGGAAGACAGAAACTCCTTTGGAAATCATTCAAAGGGTCTTTAAAGGGAGTTAAGATACTTTGCTTTAGGATAGCTATTGCAGTAGATGCCTAAATTTATATACAAATTAAGTGGTTTAATGTACATGAACTGGATCTCATCCTTTGTTAAACATCTGGGTTATCAACTCTGCTTGGGTGATGCTTGTGTCCAGTTTGGACCTGGGCTCCATATGTATAGAGGATGGTATGTCTGAGCAGAATATATGGGCTGTCTATGGTACTATGTACATCAGCCTGGAGATACTTCCACTTCATGATAGAGTCAAAGCCAGCCATAACTGGTGAAATCTGTATAAAAGTGAAATGTAAAGGGATTTGCATGTATGTATCCTTGAAAAGGTAAAGGCCTGAGGTTCTGGTACTGAATGCTTGCTTCTTCCCTAATCAGAAAAAACAGTATGATCTTTAATGTTTCTGATTTATGGTATGGTCCAATTATCTAGTTATTTTCCCATCATGGGAGAATAAATGTTTGAATGAAATAAAAGCAATTTGTGAGGATATCAAGAAGGAACACTCAGGTTTTTCTTTGTCTCCTAAATCTACCTTCTTCAAGATGTCTGTGTGATAAGTATTCCTGAGGGGATGCAAAAATCTGCTTATTACTACAGCAAAGGATTTGGATGAGCAAATAGTCAGTGGCACTTCTAACAGACCTTTTCATTTTGGAAATTCTGATGTTCACCACATTCACCTACTGCCTTGGTTGTACATAGTTTTAGTTAATTAATGAAAATAAACTTTTAATTACTCTGTTTTTCCCCCTTTTTAGGACTATTACCACAGCCAGGAGGTAAAGCAGCGTTTTATGGCTGCCATGCACAGCATTGCTCGCCTGACAGCAAGAGATGTGGCTACAGCGTTTGATCTTTCACAGTTTAAATCTGCTTGTGATTTAGGAGGTATGGCTTGTAACTGAACTTGTATGCAAATTAAAGGGAAAAGCTTGATTTCAGTTCCACATTTTATTATTTAAAAGACATGTATATTTTTTACTAGAACTGCAGTAATACTATCTACTGTTATTTTTTCTGATATTACAGTGTCAGAATAAAAGAACAGTGCATCTAATTGAAAGCAGAGTTACCTAAATGGTATATGAGTGGTTTAAGATAAGTGAATGTTTGTCTCAGTCAGTTACACAACTCAAGGCAGAAAAGAAGAGAGTTTGTGGCTGAGGTGATACAGCATTGGGCTTGGACTGCCATTTTCAGCAGTGTTGTTGCTCTCCTTAGGCATATCCAGGATTTTCAAAAGTAATGAAAATAGTGAACCACTGCTACTGGCGTGTCAAACTTGAAACACTGCACTGCTAGAACAAAAGTTTGGATTCTTTTCTAGTGGGTTTATTTTGTGTATTGTTGTAGTTATTAAATCTAAGATGTCCACCAAAATGTTGAAGGCCAATGATATACCTAAAAAAACCTCTTATTTTTAGCATTCCTTTTTTTGCCCTGTGCTTGGAGCAGCACAGAGGGAATGTTATTACCTAGGGAAAGATCCACTGAAGGAAGCACACTTTATTTAGTGATATTTAGTGATTAGGGAGGTGGACAACATGTCAGAGGAATTAACCCCATACCAGTACAAGCGTTGCCACTTGTGCAGAGACTCCAAAACTTCACAATCTTTACTATGCTGGAGAGTGTTTGTCAAATTCCATGTATCACTGCTTTGTAAATGCTAAACAGTTAGAGGTGCTCTTCTTCAACAAATAAAGTCTTTGCCTTTTCATTTACATTTTGATACTCCCCAAACAAACCCTGAGGTACAGATATCAAAGGTCACATTAGCAGTTCTGTGTCAGCAAGGAGTCATACCTTCATTCCACAAGCTTTAAAACCTTGCTCTATCAATCAGGAAGTTGTGGAGCTCACTGTCTACCTCTAGTTCTGATTGGATGTCTTTATTTTAATGTTATATACAGCCTTGTCCCAAAAATGTCTGCAAATTCTGGGAGAAAATACTTGATTTGACTTCTTTAAACTTTTAACAGGTTGCACTGGAGCTCTGGCTCATGAATTAGTACAAGTATACCCAAATCTCAAGGTCACAGTATTTGACCTTCCAGAAGTCATTGCAAACACCTCTTACTTTCAGCCTTCAGGACAACACACTGCTCCAGTGACATTTGTATCAGGTAAATGTAGCACATGATCTTTTTTCTGATTTCTGTTATTCTTGAGCACAGAACAGGCTCTTTTGCTGCTATTCCAGCCCCAAATATAACTCAGTACAAGGCAGTGTAGGTTCACCCATGCTAAATGAAGACACTGTATTTTTCTAGTTGGTGGGGATAAAAAATGGTTGCAGAACGTGGCTAAATAAATATGAATTAGTAATTTTTTGAATACCACTGGGAGCAGAGGCTGCATGTGCTTGTCTGAGGCATTTCATTTCTAGACAAGATCAACATGGTGACTACAAAGAACTTTGTCTTTACCCTGCTTTAGGCTTGCTCTCCGTTTTTGTTACAGAATTCTTGCCCGTGATTTGTTCTTTAACTACACTTCCCTTATCTGCAAATCAGGGCATACCTGTACCTGTTCATTCTTGTTACTTTTTTACTCTGCTGAGTGCCTTAGTTTTGTAGTATGTGCTCTGTGGTTTCTGTAGGAATGTACTAACTCTGTTTTCCAACAGGTGACTTCTTCAAGGATAGTCTTCCAGAAGCAGAGCTTTACATCCTTTCACGTGTTCTTCATGACTGGCCTGATGAAAAGATACATGTGCTATTAAGCAAGATATCAGCTGTTTGCAGACCAGGTATGTTTTTTTCATCTTGTGAGCTTAAAGGTGCATGTTAATGTACTTTTAATGAGTACTCAGTAATGCTTTTTTAAATATGAACTTAACGATATTTTTCTGTTCAATCATAGTAGCCTCTGCTTGAATGTCTAGGCTTGCATTATGATAATACCTACTAAGAAAAAGAAGGAAACAAAGCTGCAAATAAAACTAGATATATTAAGCTTTTACTGTAGTTGTAGGCTTCACATACAACTATATCACCTTCCCAATCTCTGCCATGCCCAGTCTTACTAAGCCCTGTATCATTAATTAACTAAGCATGCGCTTACTTCTGTACATAAAATTACCCTAACTAAAGCTCCTTTGGGTTAATCAAGAAGCAGCAGTTTGTTGTGCTGTTGATTTGCTATCTCAGCAGTGTCCAAAATAAGGTAAACTGGCTGAAATTCTGTACTACTTTATGCACACATACCAGGAGAAATGCATAGCCTCTTTGACTTTCTACTACATTTGAATCATAGAATCATCAGAGTATCTCAAGTTGGAAGTGACCCATAAGGATAATCAGGTCAAACTCCTTGCTTCTTGAAGGACTAAATAAAACTAGTTCATATGACTAAGAATGTCATCCAGATGCTCCTTGAACTCTGGCAGGTTTGGTGCTGTGACCACTTCCCTGGGGAGCCTGTTCCAGTGCTTACCACCCTCTGGGTGAAGAACCTTTTTCAAATACCCAGTCTGAACTTTCCTTGATGCAGCTTCATTCCATTTTTTTGTGTCCCATCTCTGGTTCACCAGGGAGAGGAGATTAGCACCTACCCCTCTACTGCTCCCTTTGAGGAAGTTGTAGATGGTGATGAGGCCACACCTCAGCCTTCTGTTTTCCACTCTGAACAGATCGGGGGACCTCAGCTGCACCTCATGAATGTTGCCCTCATGGCCCTTCACCATCTTGGTCACATACAGTGAGGCATGCAGAACTGCACACAATCACAGAATCAGATAATACACTGAATTGAAAGGGACCCATCAGGACCCTCAAGTTCAACTGCTGGCCCTACACAGGATGCCTCAAGTGTCACACCATGTGCCTGAGAACATTGTCCAAACACCCCTTGAACTCAGACAGTCTTTGGTGCTGTGAGCACTTCCCAGGGGTGCCTGTTCCAGTACCCAACCATCCTCTGGGTGAAAAGCCTTTTCCTGATATCCAACCTAAACCTCCCCTGACCCAGCTTCATGCTGTTTCCTTGAGTCCTGTCACTGGTCACAAGAGTGAAGAGATCAGTACTTGCTGCTCCATTACCCCTTGTGAGGATGTTGAAGACTACAATGAGGTCTCCCCTCAGTCTCCTCCAGGCTGAACAAACCAAGTGACCTCAGCTGCTCCTTTTAAGGCTTCCCCTCAAAACCCCTCACCATCCTTGTGGCCCTCCTTTGGATGGTCTCCAGTAGCCTGATGTCTTTTATATACTGTGGTGCCCGAAACCACACACAGTACACAAGGCCAAGGCAGTACCAGCGCAGAGCAGAGTAACACAATCAGCTGTGGAGTGATTTCCTATCCTGTGCTTGATGCACAGGATTGTCCCTTTGGACTTCCAGGGCACACTGCTGACTCATATTCAGGCAGTATTAAAGATCAAAGAAGACAAAAAGCAGAAAAGCCTGACCACTAAGATCATCTGATTCCTTAATCCAGCTGTAGCTCTGTAGTTTGTTTCAGAGGAGATCATGCAAAATAAGACATAGCCCATAAATTATAATCCTGATTATAAATTATGAAAAAAATTGTGGGTGAGTGTCTTAATCTTCTTCTGCAAAGACTGGGGTATGACAGATACTTACAGGAGTTATTTGGTTCAAATAAAAGCAAGGCTGAGTTTAAGAGCATAGGCAGGAAGTGATCTGAATTTCCGGAGACACTGCTCTAAACTCTCCCTTCTTTTTAACAATTAAATGATTGCTTCCAGGAATAGATCACTGAAAGTAAACTTTTTTCACTGATTTCCAATGAAGACCATTAAAAAATCAGTCTGAGGGGACCTGTGTAACTGTCTCTGAGCAAAACACTTAAGTTAAAGCTAAAAATACTTAAACAGCACCACTTTTGGTTGTTTTGGAAATGCAGGAAATGCCTTGCTAGTGGCAGAAACTGTGCTTGATGAACAGAAGACGCACCCTTCTGTAGCTGTGCTACAATCCCTCAGTATGACTGAAGGCAAGCAGAGAAGCGGCTCAGAATATAAACAGCTACTGGAGAAATATGGATTCACAGATGTACAAATTAAGATTACAGGAAACTTATTAGATGCTATTCTGTGCTTCAAGAAGAGTCTGTCACTGTAGTGTGCCCAGAAGCAATCTGGGTTGCTGAATTTTCACCCCCTTGTGCAATACACCCATCATCAACCAGCTCATATGGGCAGTTTAGGAGCATTTTGGCCCTTTAACTGAAGCATAGTTGTTAGAGGCCTTGGATATAAGTTGGAGTGCAGCTTCTGCAGGAGTGAATTCTTTAAAAAAGTGCATTTTAAAGTGTCTGGGGCAGGCCGAAACTCCTCTGTGTGAAATAACTTAATGCCCAGTTCTTCTGCAGACTGTATTAAGTTTATACTTGACCTAGCTGTGTATAGCATGTCAAGTTAAAACTGCAAGCTTCTACTGAGCTACATTAATACCTTAGTTTTCTTGGACCTTAAAACTAAAGAGAATTCTTGCTCTGCAGTGTATTCAGTGGTTACTGCTCATCTTTATCAGAAATGAAAAATTAAATATTAATATTAAATGTTGTACCATCTGCCTGATTTGGGGATGTTAGTCCTGTTTTTCACTACTGTGTGGGACTTGACTCAAAAATATCTCAACGATAGTCTTTTTTAAGCACTTTTTCTACAAGCAAAAGTGAAAACAGAACAAACCTCAAACATGTTCCTACAAGAGCTGTAACATCATAGAGGAACTTCAGCAGCCTCTGACCTCCAGCCATAGTATGTACCTGCACAGGCTGTTCATATTGCTTACTATCACTTCTGGGGTTTTCTGAATATGGTTGAATGACCATATATGCTTTCTGTCTCATTAACTGAGATGAGTTTTGGGATTTATGTATAAAACCTTGTATGAAAATTAAAAAATAAAAGTTTCTTCATGCTTCAGCCTTTAATTGGAGAACCTGTCTCTTCAATTAATTTGTCACTAATGTCACCTCTCCTAATGTTTATTTCTTTCCTGATACTTCATTGAAATTTACTTTTTTCTTTTTAAAGTGTACTTTTTAGTGGAAGCCTCTCTGGAGATAAAAGTTGCACTTTCAAACTGGCTTTCTTCTCTATCAGTTGTGAGTTTCTTGCCTGTTACTTGTACAGCAATAGTCCCGATAAACCAGTGTGCAAGAGGCTGTGTGAATACTGAATTGCCAACCTCAGCAAATTAGAGAGGGTCAATGAGGAAGGTTAAGAGTTGCATCTGCCCAGCTGTTACTTAACCAGGAGTTACTTTGCTCCTTGACCAATGGGTAAAGAAAAAGCGCCACAGTGAATCAACTCATCAGGAGAAACACACTTACTACAGAGCATTTCAGGCGTAAAAATCAGGGAACTGTCAGACTTGACCACAGTGGGGTTTTTAATTCTTAGCAAAAGGTTTCTATGAATGGAAATTCGACTGACCTCATCTGTACAGACATTTAAAATAGAATAGGCCAAATATTCAACAAATGAATAAATTTGAAATGTTTATTTTCCACATTGGCATGAAGCTTGCTATGAGCTTAACAGGGTTGTATGTTGAGAGAGACTTGTTCTGGCAATCAGATGTGTCTCATTCATAAAGTTAATAATGCTATTTTTTAAGCTGCTCTAAGCTGTTTAGTCAGAAACAATCAAATCCTAAAGTTGGCACACCTGTAACTGTCACAGACTTTAAAACTGTGTCCCTAAGTACTATGTCTCTGACTGTAAAATTTGAATAGAATGTGTTTGGCTACCACACAAGCCTTCATGTACTCTCTCATTAAGGCACAACACTAAGCATTAGTCCCTTGGGCATGGTGTCTGTGGTCCTGCACCACAGCTTTGCACTCTTGGGATAATTAAGCATTGGAGCAGGTGCTCCGGGGAGGTTGTGGAATATCTGTCCTTGGAGGCTTCCATGTGAGAAGCCCTGAAGAAGCTGAGCTGACTGTAGAGCTGCCCTGCTCTGAGTGGGAGGCTGGACTAGAAATCTCCTCTGGTCTGTTTCAGTCTCAGCTGTTCTACATTCATTTGATGCAGCCTGGTCACCTTTGGAATTATAAGCTCATCTTATTAATATACAAAATTAGTTTTTCATTTGCTCTGAATGTCTTTTGCTGACTGGTAGAAGGAGTGGATTTAATAGTCTAACACTGAAAAGATTTTCTAAGCACTACGCATAACTGAGGAAAATCTTCCTCACGTGAAGAATGAGGGGGGTTAAACTTCAAAACTTTTTGATGATTATTAAATGTCTGAGGTGTACCAGTACGAATAGCTCTGAGGAGATTGTCTTAGAGGTCAGAAAGATATGAATGTTATGCAGCACTTAATAATAAAATCACTATGAACTGCTGCTGCTTTGATCTGAGTTGGTGCAAGGCCAAAAGGCATGTATAGCAATGCCTGTTTTGTCAGTAGCCTTCTCTTGGCTTCCCTTTCCCCTCACAGGTCTGAATAGGGAGAAAAAGACTGTGTAAATCAGATCATTTAAGTTCTGCTCTCATGCTTGGGCCAGTCCCACCACAAAGAACTTGGGTCCTACAGAAATAACGTACAGAATGTATTGAACAGAAACATTGACTTCTCCTCTGCTTCTGTAATGCTTGCTGTCCACTCTTCTCTCTGCTTGGCATCATTTCAATATGAACATGAAGCAGCAGTATATCCCAAAGAGATGCAACTCTATTCCTGTCTTACTGTTTTCTATAGTCTTCATGCCAAGTCTACAGCAGCCATCCCCTTTTCCCCTGAAAAGAGAGATGTGCCTTAACTTGTGAGTGTTTGATCACTCCATACTGTGAAGGGGAGTTTCCTGGGGTTTGTAAGAGGAGTGGAATATTCATTTAATAGTGGATTAGTCATTTAATATCACAGCAAATCCATAAATGATTAAGGAAATCACCCAGGTCGTGTAGTTTGCACCCCTATATATGGTAGCAGAAATTTTCTTGACTGATAATGGATTTAGAACTGTTGCATGCATTTGTTTTTAAATCAGGCTGTGCGATTTTGCTGGCTGAAATGGTGTTGGATGATGAGAAAAAGAACAGGAGCACAGCTCTGCTGCAGTCTTTGAACATGCTTGTGCAGACAGAGGGAAAGGAGAGAAGTGGCTCTGAATATGAAGCCTTGCTGGAACAACATGGATTGACAAATGTTAAAATCAGGATAACAGGAAATTTATTAGACGTCATTCTCTGTGTTAAGACCTAGAAAAAATGGATTACGTAGTAGTCTGGATGTCTTATACTTGTGTTTGATGTTTTGTAATCATGCAAATACATTCTCAGCTTCCTATCAATACCATAAACAAGACATGTAACGAGAAATGTTATGTCAGTTTTGTTGCATTACTTTTAAAAAGGGAGAAAGATTGATGACATTTACTTTAGACTTCAGTAAAATGATGCCAGAAGATTCTGTGGCTGCACAACACATGAAGGACACAAATGGTGTCATCAGCCCGATGGCAGTATTCACACTGCTGAGAAATCACTGTTTCTTCATACTTGGTGGATTAGAATAGTAGAGTTTTTAGACCAGCACACATTGCTTTGCCCTGTTCTAGGAGGTTAATACTGGTATCATTTTAATGTCCTTTGGCTCCATCACCATCCATTTTAATATAATTTTATGTTACACCCTCTACTGCAAATAAACACTCTCTAATCAAGTCTGGAAACTGCTACTGCAATGGTGTAGTCAAGATTGGAAACAAGAATTGGAGCAGCAGCTTCCTGAGAGAGTGAAGACAGACTGCTCTGCTTTGAGAGAGGGTTCTGAAAAAAGGCAGTTACATAAAAGCACAAGTTTGTTCTCTGACTGTAATTTGAGATTAAATGTGAGGGCACCAAGTTTGTTTCAAGAACATCATCCTACACCTTTTTAGTCCTACTTAATTTGTGAGCTCGTATAAAAGTGAATAGCAGAATATGAGTTTAGATAAAAAGGGTTCAGAAACAAGAAAAAGCATGGTGATAGAGGAGAAGGGATTTCCCCCAGCCATATGCAGGTGAGTTCCCAAGGTGAACAGAACATGACAGCTACTGACTGAACAGTTTCCCATTACAAGTTATGTGCCTTCTACCTTCATTTTTCACACTGACGATACTCAAGAGTCTCAGAATATAAAATTACTTTTAAATCAATAGAAAATGTTATGGTGAAAAAAATCTGTCTTGCAAGACAATGTATTGTGCAGAGCGTTTTAACATTGAGTTGTGAGCTTTTTTAAAAGGAAAAAATACCACGCTAGGCTGTGCCTCCCTGAATGTATGTACCGCAGCCTTTCATAAATTATGTCCAAAATAATGGTCTTGTAGCACTGTATGTGCATAACCCTCTGTGAGCACAGGAGTCACCTCAGTCTATCTGTATTATGATTTAGAATATAGAAGAGCACACAATTTACGTTGGGTCTTTTGATATGCAAAAAAAAAGTATAGTGACATGTTTAACACAGTGTGTTGTACTAGAGCAGAGACAAAGGCTATGCCTGGCACATCTTCTCACAACATGCCCTCTGAAAGAGATGCTCTCATTTTGAAATCCTACAAAGTACATACATGTGTAAGCAGTGGTTTCTGGCACCTCAGCCACTGTAGCTTTGTGGTTTACCAGTCATCTGTTTAAAAAAAAAAAAGGGTTGGCCTTATTTACTTTGGTTGGAAACATCCATTAAAAATGAAAATAGGTGAGTGTGAACTAATGCCCTCCAGCTAGCACAATTTCAATACTTTTAGAAAGTATAGGTATCATTTCAGGCAGAAGTTTGACCATTAGGTTCAAAATACCAATTTCAGCATACAGTAAAATTAGCAAAGTTACTGATGGAAACCAGGCCTGTCTTGGTAGGGCCTGAGGCCCAGCCATGAGTGCTTACCCTGGCAGCATGCAGAGGAAGTTTTCACACCATCTAACTTCGAGTGCCTATGCAAGAAGCTGGAACCACCCTTTCCTATTGTCCCACAGGAAACTGCAGCTAAGTCCTTTGGCATTTCATTGTCTTGGATCTGTTCAGTGACATACAGAAGAGCCCCATGATGAGACCCTTGGCATTGGCAGTGCTAAGGTGGAGGTGGGAACAGAACTTGGAAACAAGGATATGCCATGGATCAGCATTACTCAGAGGGTAGTGAGCATGGAGCAAAACCCACTGGTGCCCAGACAGTGCCCCAGATCTGCTCCTCTCCATCTGACAGCTGCTGCTGCCCCAGGGGGACCCCATGCAGAAAGTTGTGTCTCCATCCTAGACTGGCTTCCAGGAGTTGCCACAGAAGGAGCCTCCCAGTTCGCTTGCTTGTCCTGCTCATTGACTACTGCCCAGGCCCACAGGCCCACACCCCAAAGCCAGCTCATACTCAGCTTCACAAAATCACAGAATCAGTTACATAGGAGAAGAATTTTCAGATCATCAAGTACAACCTCTGATCCAAAACCACATCAACAGATCATGGCCCCAAGTACTATTCCATCTTTCCTTAAACACACCAAGGGACAGTGACTCCACCACTTCCTGGGCAGTCCATTCCAATGTCTCACCACCCTTTCTGTGAAGAAATTCCTCCCAATGTTCAACCTAACCACCCCCTGGCACAGCTTAAGACTGTGTCCTCTTGTCCTGTTGCTGGTTGCCTCGGAGAAAAGGCTGACCCCCACCTGGCTACAGCCTCCTTTCAGGTGGTTGTAGAGAGCGATAAGGTCACCCCTGAGCCTCCTCTTCTCCAGGCTGAACAACCCCAGCTCCCTCAGCCACTTCTCATAGGACTTGTGCTTCAGACCCTTCACCAGCTTCATTCCTCTTATCTGGATCCACTCCAACACCTCAATGTCCTTCCTGGATTAAAGGGCCCAGAACTGGGCACAGTACTCGAGGTGTGGCCTCACGAGTGGTGAGTCCAGAGGCAGGATCACTGCCCTGGTCCTGTTAGCCAGGATGCCATTGGCCTTGGCCACGGGGGCACAGGCTGGCTCACGTTCAGATGCTGTCACCGGCACCCCCTGGCCCTTTTAAGCCGGGCAGTTTTCCAGCCACTCTGCCACCAGCCTGTAGCGCTGCATGGGGTTCTTGTGACCCAAGTGCATTTGCCATTTTGGTCTTGTTGAACCTCATACAATTGGCCGCCCATCGATCCAGTCCGTCCAGATCCCTCGGCACCCTTCGTGCCGGGCGGTGCGGGGACTCGCTGGGCTGTGAGGGCTGGTGCGGGCTCTACCGACAGCGACAGAAAGGGAACGCGGAGAGACTGTAGTGCGGACAGATGTGTGAGCAGCGGGATGACTGGCACCCGGGCTGCCCCGGGGGGCCGGGCCGGGGCGGTGGCGGGGCCGGGGCGGAGGCAGAGGCAGAGGCAGACCGCCCCGGCTGACGCGGCGCTGCGACACTGGCGCCGCAGCAGGGGGAGTGCGAGGGGAGGCCGCGGGGGCGGGGCCCTTTCGCCGCACGCCCCGCCCCCGGAGCGGGCTGGCCAATGGGGTGGCGGGGGCGTGGCCGCGGCGGCCCGGCATTAAGCCCATGCGCGGCGGCGCTCCCGCCCTTTCGTCTTGAGCGGCAGCAGCGTCTCTCTCCCGGCGGCTCCGGCGCGGCGCGAACATGGCGGACCAGGCCATCTCCTTCCTCAAGGACTTTCTGGCGGGCGGCGTCGCCGCCGCCATCAGCAAGACCGCGGTGGCGCCCATCGAGCGGGTCAAGCTCCTGCTCCAGGTCAGCGGCGCGGGCGAGAGCGGGTAGCGCAGGCGGCACCCGTCACCGTCCCCGCAGGAGCCAGGCCGGGCGAGGACGGAGGGGGCGGGGGCCGCGGCCAGCGTGGGACAAAGGGCGCTGCGGGAGCGCGGCGGCGGCGGCTGGCGGGAAGGTCACATGGGCGGCGGCGGGGAAGCCGAAGCCGGTTCCGCCGTGCGGGGCGCGGAGGGGAGGGAGGGCCGGGCCGGGCGGAGGGGGCGGCCGCCGCCGGTGTCACTTCCTGCCGGCCCCGCTGCCGGCGCCGAGGGCACGGCGGGGAGGGGAGGGGAGGGGAGGGAGGGCGGCTGCTCTCCGCCGCCATCTTGGCGACCTTCACGTGCGGCGGCGCCGGGCCCCGATTGGGCCGCGGGCGGGGCGGGGTCGGGCCGCGGGCGGCGCGCGGGGCCCGGCGTGACCCGGGGCGGCCCAAGGTGACTCCAGTGACCTTCGTGCCGGCCCCGGCCCCGCTCCGGCCCCGCCGCGCCTCCCGCGGCCCCAGCCCCTGTCCTCTGGCTGGCAGCTGTCTCGGCCTAACGCGGTTCCCGCAGGCGGCTCCCGCCCGCAGGCCCGCCTCTGTCAGTAAAGGCTTTTGCCTCTCGGTAGGCCCCGTCGTGATGTATTTGCCTTATACTTGCCCTTGTTCCTTACAAAATCAGTTAAGTTGCTGAAGACCTCAGAGATCATGAAGCCCAACCTAACGCCACCATTTAAACTAGACCGTGGCACTTAGTGCCACGTCCCGTCTTAAAACACTTTTAGGGACGGTGCCTTCACCACCTCCCTGGGCAGTCCATTCTAATGGCTAATCACTTTTTATCTGAAGTAATTGCTCCCCTAATGTCCAACCTCAACCATCCTTGGCATAGCTTGAGGCTATGTTCTCTTGTCCTGTCACTAGTTGCCTGCAGGAAGAGGCTGGCCCCCAACTTGCTACCCTCTCCTTTCCGGTAGCTGTAGAGGAATTGCTCACAGCTGTCCGTTCCTATAATGGCAAGTCCTGATCTCTGAGAAAGTTTGGAAGCAATTATGAGCCTAATACCAACGATGACCATTCAGAATTAACAACTTCATTTTATAATAGAAGCAGGTCTAAGCCCAGCTGTTAGCATAGGCCTGTCGAGGCATGTGGTCAATCTTGATATTTTTATTTGCAGGTGCAACATGCGAGTAAACAGATTGCTGCTGATAAGCAGTACAAGGGTATCATCGATTGTGTAGTGCGTATTCCAAAGGAACAAGGAGTGCTGTCTTTCTGGCGAGGAAACTTGGCAAATGTCATCAGATACTTCCCAACCCAAGCTCTCAATTTTGCCTTCAAGGATAAGTATAAGCAGGTGTTTCTGGGAGGTGTAGACAAGCACACTCAGTTCTGGAGGTATTTTGCTGGTAACCTGGCATCTGGTGGTGCAGCTGGAGCCACTTCCCTCTGCTTTGTCTACCCCTTGGATTTTGCAAGAACCCGTTTGGCTGCTGATGTTGGAAAAGCTGGTGCAGACAGAGAATTCTCTGGTCTCGGGGACTGTCTAGTCAAAATCACCAAGTCTGATGGTGTGCGTGGCTTGTACCAAGGGTTCAATGTCTCTGTCCAAGGCATCATCATTTATAGAGCTGCCTACTTTGGGATCTATGATACAGCAAAAGGTAATATTTCAGAGGGGATCTGGAAAACCTGGTTTTAGAGTTGTATTGTCTATTTTTGGATATGTGAAGATAAAAGGGGATTTTGGTGCTACATCCATGACACTGCTGCATTCAAGGGAAAACTTGTGGGAGTGTAGTTCAAGGACTGGTTTTGTACTTAAGGCAGTTTCTCCTAATGCCAGGAGAGTATGTTGGTGACCGTACACAGAATAATTTCTTTTTTGTTCGGTGCATTACTGTAGCTACTTTGGACCAGTCCAGGTGTGTTTAGCAAAATGGGATTGAGCAGTGCTTTTGCAAAGCAATTGTTAAGCCTGACATTTGGGTATATAGGTCAGTAATGCTAGTTGGTAGTGTAATGTTATCCACAGAACAGTGACTTAATTCAGTGATTTTTTTTTACTAAAAGAGTAGTGGATAGTCAAGTTTTCTCATGCCAGTCTAAAAAGAATGCTTGTGCTTAAATGGTAATAAGTTGTTTTGATTTCTGAGAAGAAAGTCTTCTAAAAACTGCTTCAGTATGTTTAAAGTTTGTGAAGTGTTTTTCTGCAATTTTATTTAGAGTATGGGTCTACAGTTTCATACGAGTTCATCTAGTAAAATAGCTGTCATGTAGTGAGTGAAGCAGAGGAGGATGTGGAAGATAAGAAGCTGATTGCCTTATTGTTTTATTGCAGGCATGCTCCCAGATCCCAGGAATACTCACATTGTTATCAGTTGGATGATTGCCCAGACGGTGACTGCCGTGGCCGGCGTGGTCTCCTATCCTTTCGATACAGTGCGGCGTAGAATGATGATGCAGTCAGGACGCAAAGGAGGTGGGCTGGAAATCCATGGAGCTCTTAATCCTGCTTTAACAGCATTAGCAAGATGGAGTTCCTTTTTACTAATAGCTGTCCTCAGCAGTTACCATTCCTTCTTCCATAAGTCTGATTTGTTATATTACACTCAAATGAGGAAATGCAGTAAGGTTCAACTTCTGATTGTCAGGATTTATGCTGAGGACTTTTCATTATGGAACATGAAATTAAAAAATGGACTGCCTGTATGCATTGTCAGATTAAACAAAGGTATTAAAAAGAAGGCTTAACATTAATATTGTAACACAATACATTTTAGCATGTATTGTGTTACAATCTTAAATTGTGGTTTGGGACATCACAAAGCAGTTAAGTGAAGCAGGGCAGTTGTTAAAAATTATCTGAGATAAAATAGGAATTAAGAATAACTCTTTGCTCTTTTCTTGCAGCTGATATCATGTACTCTGGAACAATTGACTGCTGGCGGAAGATTGCAAGGGATGAGGGAGGAAAGGCCTTCTTCAAGGGAGCATGGTCTAATGTTCTCAGAGGCATGGGGGGTGCTTTCGTGCTTGTGCTGTACGATGAATTCAAGAAAGTAATTTAAACAGCCTAAATAGAATTGGAAATCAAGTTGAGCAGATCATGTAGAATAACTACCATTATGGACCATTGACCTTCAAGAAATTCCTGTGAGTCTTATTTATCGGAGCCAGATGATACTTCTAGATGGGGCTAGAAACTGACATAGAGACTGATCCATTTCTCTGTAATGTGCATGAAGACACTGAATCTGGCAATTCAGTGTGGCAATTCTTCTTTACAGCAGTGAGGAATGAGTGGCGTTGGTTCTGGGTCCAAAGTAGCTAGGTCCAATTTAGGCAGAAAAAAATCATTTGCCCGTGGATCAGTTCCCAGTTTCAAGTCCTATCTTCTAGGACCATAAAATTGTATTTGAAAGCATTTGCTAACAAATCATGTTTTTTTCCACTTGTACTGAAGCACTATGTACCATTTTGCACAGCTGAACATCTAGCAATTTTGTTCTTAAATTGGGGCATTCTGCTGTAAAACAATAAACATACTTACTGAGTCTGTGTTGAAATTATTACATAAAAGCTTTGGGAAAGCCTCTTGTATTTCAAAACTTGTTTCAGATCATGGGTCCTCTGATTCCCTTACACTGCATTCTGTAACAAAATAAGCTTTTTTAAAAAGTAATTGAATGTGAGATCTTTAGAGGGGAGGGGTGGGGAAGCATGGGTTGTACTAACAGAAACCACTCCCACTCCTTGTGCCTGATAGTATATGATGGGCTGCTGCAAGTGGCTTTTTGCATGATTCTTAGAAACTGATTTACAACTTCTGTGATTTAAAATGGGGAGGGTGGGGGAGTTCAGTTTTAGTTCTAAGAAAACCCAAAGTTACCAATGACTGTCAAAAAGTAATGCTCTTGCCCTTGGTAAAACAGCCTAAAATAAATAATTTTTTTGTTAAATTAATATGGGCAGCAAAATGGCATTCATGCAAAAACCCAAGAACCCAGTAAATGCCTTCAACTTCTGAGTGACCTGTGTATTGTATTGTTGCTGCTGGTTGGAAATGTTGGTAGGGCCATTCAAGATACTGTTTGGCCTCATTTGTGGCAGTGGTCAGTAGCTCTGAAAGGTTGAATTTAATCTGAAATAAGTTGCAGTCTAATGAAGTTGAAGGGGTGGGGGGGAGGGAATGTGTGTGCTTCTAAGTAGCTGTAAAATAATAGATCAAGGTAGGTCAGCCTTCAGGATTAACTGATTGATGTTTAGGGATGGTCAGAAGACCAGATTAAGTAATTTCTCACAACTGTTCTTTGAGATAATGTAATACCTATGTGCCGTTCTTCATATGTATATAATCTTTTGTACTCTGTAATCTGCAAAGATGTGATAGAGGTACCAGTAAAGGAAAACAAGGTGTTAATGTTTTATGAACTCTCCCTATATCTTGAGAAGGGAAAAGTGTGTCATTGTATGACTCATTGAAGGCTGACTGAGCTGTCTTGAGTTCTTCTGTGTGCCTTCTGAGATTGCTGTTCAAGATGAAGTATTTAAATTACCTGCTTCGCTTTGGCTGGTTGTTACCTTCTTTCATTTCACTGTTGCACAAGCACTGCTTTCACCATCTGTATGTGAATGTAAGGACATTACACAGCTCCTTTGTACACAGGTGAATGGCAGACTTCATGTACCTGCTGCAAGTGGTTCTTGCATCCTGTGGCAGTGGCAGCTCCCTGTGGTGCAGGCAGGTCATTTGGTATTCTCCCTGCCAGTCAGTTTTCTGGGGAGCAGGGGAAGACATTTTGTCTATATAAACACATTGATGAGGTTTTTTTCTGTATCAGTGCCTTGCAAGGGTAGAGATAATGATGGGATACCTCCTGTGAGTGTATGGTGGCCCAGACTTTGTGAGAGGAACCAAACATGGCAGTTACTTCAGCAGCCTCTGACAGGGACAGGATTTCTACACCCAATCTCCCCTCCAGAACAAGGTTTTAACCAAAAGAAATGGGAAAAGAAATAAAGGCAAGTGTAGGTTTAAGTGGAACTGCACTTTTCCCTATGCTGTACATTCAACTTGAACTAATTCGTGGTGTTCAGGTTTGGTTTCTTTTTAATAAATGGCTTCCCTTAATGATGCAGCAGCAATTTCCCGTGTGTGACGCAGTTTAGGGATGTAAGAGGCAAACAATAAATGAGACTTTTAAAAAAAACCATTTGTTCTCTGCCTTATTGAAACACTGAAATTTGTTTTTGAAAAATATGCACAGGAAAACATCCAGCATTTGTAAAACAAAATACTGGCATCTAAAGCCTATATTATTTTTAAAAGGCATTGGAAATACCATTTGCACCCTTTGAAGGGAGTAACTAAAATATATTTGTATTTTAATCTAGCTATTAGACTAGGTTTCAATTCTCAAAACTGTTAGACTTGATTTTTTTTAAGGCTTTAGATGCTATCTGTGTGAATTAAGTACATACTAAAGCTGCACAGGATCACAGTGTGTCAGAGGTCTGTGTTTGTAGTGGCAGTACTGAGCTTGTGAAATGCCTGGCTGACAGACCAGTATTAATAGTTAAAATTGACAAGAATAATTTTATTTTCCATTTTTGTCTTGCATATATTGAGATAGTTTGGTGTTGCTGGTTGGAAGATCAAAGAGAAATTTAAACACATTCTAAATAGCTAGTTTCTGCTTTAGAAAATAACTGGACATACCAATATTATGGTAATATTACTGTGGCATTGTACAGAAGGCCTGTCAGCCTACAGGGAATCATTATAATGAGAGGAAAGAAACTTTATAGCAATCATGACAGCTTTATTTGGGATAAGAGGCCTTGTCTCACATTGCGAAGAACCTCCTAGCAAGGTTTAAGCACATCTTCAAAGCAGGTGCTTGCAGAAAAGCTTAGTTGCCAGGCATTGTGTGTTTGAAAGAAACGAAAAGATCAAGTTTCACTGATTTTTCTTCTTTTTTCATCTGCTCTATTTTAAGTGGATTTTAAGGAGACAAGTTTTATAGGTGATAATGTTTTTATAGGCTGGTTTGAAGTACTTGTCAGCAGGATCCGTAATATTTTTCATGTTGGGGAATCTGGTGTGTTTTTGGAGAGTTTGATCATTCTTCAACTGTCGTTATTTCCTCAGTATGACTTTTTTTTGGTATATTTACATACTCTGTCTGAAGAGAACGAAAATTCTGTTGCATGCAGTAAGCTACAAGTTGCTGTTGGTATCATTCTGAGCATTAGTTTCAGCACTGCTAAAGGCATTGTCTTGCTCTTTTAATACTTTAGAAATGATAGCAAAGCAGGAAAAAGCAGTTTTAAGGACAGTTAAGGAATGTTTCAATATGCATGACCAGTACTAGCTGTCAGCAGGAGGAAGAGCAGGAGTTGGTTTACATGCTGGACAACCTTAGCTGAGACAATAGAAGGAATTTATTCAGTCAGTATTGCCTGAAATTTCCGCATGTAGGCATTGGCTAGACGTGTAGGTAAAATATTTTGGTTGCTATCACACATTTTTACATTGACTAACCTGGAGTTCTAGGAGAATGCATGCTGCTAGGTGAGATGACAGTACTCATAGAGCACTTGGAGTTTTAAGTATTGAGGGAAGATAATTTTTTAAAAAAAGGAGGGATAGTACTGGGGGCGGTGGGGGGAAAGGTTATAAAAACAAGCCTGCTGTTAAATTTGTTGCAGAACATCAAACCAAGATGTCTTGGGGACTTTTTCTAGGAAATCCGAAGAATGGGTAAAGCACTGCAGGGCTTTGTGTGGTCATGGTGTTTGGTGCTGCTTTACTGTTCTCCAAGGAAAATCCACAAAGAGTTTGTCTTGCAAGTTCTTGGAATATATTTAACTCCAGGCAAAAGGCAATAAAACTTGGTAATGGCGAGGAAAGCATATGGGTAGAGAATGACTAGAAGGTCATTGATCTGTAGTAAGATGAGTAAAATAAAATGGATTAGAGGAGTGCAAGTTCTCTGATGCACTGAGTGATTTGGTTGGTAGGATCTTAAAGCAAATAAAATTGGCAGTTCTTTAACATGAGTATTTTAAGGATGCAGTGCAGAAAGTTTGGGGTTTTTAAATCATGAGCTTTTTCAGTGGTCTGGGGAAAAGTATTGTGTAACAGGAGAAAAAATTAGAAAAAATGTGAAAGGTCATTGAGTAGTGGCAAAATGAGGAAATGCAGGCTTAAAAAGAGTGTGATTAGCAAAGGACATTGCAGGTTTCAAAACAGCTCATAAATCCATTAGCACTAAATGTCAGGGAGAGTGGTATTCAGTGGAGGAGAGCTTTTGAAAATGTACTTTTTGTACTTTATTATTATTTTAATAACTTTGAAGCATTGCAGCATTCAGTCAGTGTTAAAGGTACTGAGCTTGGAGAGAAGAGATAAAATTAGATTTTAAGAGTAGATCAAACTGCTTAAACATGTCAGAATCATATGAATTACCTTCACAGTGCCTGTTGGCAGATACGAGGCAACGTGAGGGCTTCACTTAACTCTGGCAACTGCTGCTGCTGCATTGCTCCCTGTGAGGAAGTGCCTGTGCCACAGTTTACAGACCACATCCACAAAGGCCTCTGGGTTGTAGTGGAGTGATTTGAATCTGTTTGGTAGTATATGCACAGGAATTTGGGAGCCCCTCAACTTTAGGAAAAGCAAGCAAACAGTATGTAATTTTCCAAAAAGTGCTTGTTACTTTCCTAGCTATTATTATTTAATATGATGGACTGTAGACTGCTGCTGCTCTGTAGCCTTAGCTCTGGAAGCCTGGTAGGAAGTAAGTAAACCTATCCAAGTTACATTCCTACCTGCTTTCCATGAAAACCAAAGGTGGTAGGACCAAAGACAAATGAATCAGGACAACAAGCTGGTATACAGTTACTAAAACCAGAGAGTTTTAGTAGTCAGAGCTTTGGGGATTCTTTGTAAACAACTGAAGGAAAATTTATGTGTCACTTTCGGATGCCTCATTGGAATGTGTGGTGTTGCCCACTGAATTGTAGGCAATTAAGGACTGAGCTGATTTACTGACTTCAAGCATGTCTTTGCTTTAGCTCGCTGAGAGAAAGCATCCCCTCACTATGCAGTCACCAAACAAACCACTGTTCAAATGGATGGATTTGAGAAGCATGAGTGGTTTGAAGCCTGGTTGTCATGATGTGTGCAGAAAGACAGAAAGAGTTACTTGCTGTTGACAGTGTGCAGGTGTGTATGATACTGTAAACAGGAAAGGAATAAGGGTAAAAAGCAACGGATTTTAAGTGCATTAAACTAGGCTATTAAAAGGGCTTTTTAAAAGTAAAGCTAATCAATCACACAAAATAGGCTGCACAGAGATGCTACAGTATATTGATCAAATACAATTTGCACAAAACACTGAAATTGCTAATCCTGTGTTGAAGCAAGAGGAAGGTTAGTTTAGCTCTTAAGTCTTTCCAGGCCTGTTGATTTTCATCCAGTGTGACAGGATTTTTACATGGATATAGGTCAGGTTTAAGAAACATATATCCACATTATATTATGACCATTGATGTTTGAAATTGCTAATGGAAAACGCTTCCTCACTTAGGTTATTTTTAAAGTATGAACAGCAACCTTGCAAAGCTGGTACACACAGAAATTACCCGTCTCAGTAAAAGTGAAAACTGGCCTTAAAATACCTCTCCAGATACCTTCAGGACAACCATTTGTTTTAACATTGGCATAGAGCATTTCAGGTTTCAAAGCAGCATAGCTTCCATGACAGAAATTAGTTTTGGATCAAATGTAACACTTATTTTTATAAGTCAGTTATTCTAGTCTTTGGCCTGTTGTGGTTTGTAGTTAACAAATTTGACTGAATTGAAAAGAAATCATACCTGGATATCTTCATCAGTTAATGCATTAAATTTGTCTCTTGGTTGTGGTATGGGAGGAAATAGTCTCTTGTAACTGCAAGACCTTTGGGTAGAAAATGGGATTGTGGAGAAATTGAAAATACTGCTAATATAACTTACACAAACGTTTTGTGTTATAACTTAAGGACATTTTTTACTTTCAAGATTGACTATCTATTGCTCTACAACATTTTTTACTTTCAAGATTGAGTATCTATTGCTCTACAAATTAAACGAGAAATAAAATATTTTGAGTGGGGTAACTGGTGAGTAACTATTATTACACTTATAATTTGGGTTACTAAAATTTATTTTGTGATTAGAATCCCAGTAAATACATTATTAGTCAATGACTTTGAATAAATCACATGACATAACTTTCACCACTGAGTGAGAAGTTTTATCAAAATAAGTATACATTAATTTGGATTCCCTCTTGTGTGGTACTGTACACAGCCAATGGCTTCTGAGCAACCTGGTTGTTAAATACTTAAAAGTAAGAACAGAAAAGCTTTATTAGGTTCTGATAGAGTCCATCAATTAATAACTTGAACATCCCTTCCCCCTTTTTCCCTTAGTGATTTCGCATGCCAAAGGGCCATCCGCAGCAATCCTGGTGGTAATAGTTCATGACATTGATAATCAGATTATTTAAATTTGCAGGTAGGAAACTAGGAGGCTGGAGGAATGTGTTTCATAGATAATACTCTATCAGTAGTATCTACAGAAAAAAGATTGATTTACCTTTTGAAAAGACAATACGGGAGAAATATGATTGAGATTGTTCCAAGTACAATCAGAGATAAAATCACGAAAGTAAGGTAATCCTTCCCTTGACCTGAAACATCCAAGAGAGAGAAATATCTTAGCATGGCAAAAAACTGCCTGTGTGACTGTATGATGTAATGAATGCAAATTTCACTAAAATTTTGAATGTCCCAAAGGACTTAAACTTGACTTTGTCTTACAGAGTATTGTCAAAAAATGCAGATAGACTTGATACATTTTAAGCTTTTTCAAGCGTTTAAAATTTAGAGAATTTTTTAAAAATTTTCAAAATTTTAATTTTTTTTTTTTAATTCTGGAAAAGGAGAAGAATAAACAGAGTCACAGAACAATTAACAGAGCAAAATAGTGGAAAGAGTGAAAAGAAAGATGCAGAAGGAAGGGGATGATATTCATGGTAAAAACTTAAAGAACTGAGAGGCAGACTCACAGACCAAAGACAAAAGTGGGTCTGGCTTGGTCTGTTTCTGTAGCCCTGGCATCTGAGTAACTGCTGCCTTCACAATCCCAGCTATTCAAAGGCTCCACTGCCAGACTATTGAAGCTTCTCCTCAATGTTAATAAAATCCACCCAGTTCCTTCCATGCAATTGGGTAAGAAATTAAGATCTTACTAATTTCTGTGACTGTGAGGAAGAAAGGGAAGCAAACACAGTAATGCTGAAAAAAAAAAGTAGTATTTCGTAGTCTTACCAAACTCAATGGGTTCACTCCATTTCCCCCAGTTTGAGCTCACAAGACAGCTTGTTCCACGTGCTCTGATTTTCAGAATGTATCTTTTTTTCTCATTGTAATTTTGGAATTCATATCTGTTATTCCTTACCTAAAAGCAAAAGTTACCAGATTGCATTTCACCTCATAGGGAAATATGAATAAAATTTATGGGTTAATTTCCTGATACAGTTTCTATTAAAAAAAAAAAAAATTATTTTTTTACGCATGTACTAGTTAAAAGTTTATCCTGCCATTGAAATTTTATGGTTTTTGAAGGTTAAAAAATTTTTGATATTTATTTGGTCTTTGACTTACTTTATTATGCTTTATGGACACTTTTTTTTGGTGTCCTTGTTTGTGGATCCTAAAGAAATCTGAGAGACACAAAGCAGAAATTGGAGGAGTGCCCTGTAAACTCCCCTTGCAACCTTCATGGGGATTAAACAGGCATGGATGGTGTCAGTATTTGCTAAAAAGATTTAATGTTCTTGAGACAGTACAATAACAGATACATAATATTTGGGCTCATGATGCTTTATACAAAGTCTGGAATCTGTCAAGCCCTTCCAAGGCTGAGAGGACTGCTCATTTGTCAGGGGAAGACTGATAGTATTGTATTAACTTCCCCAGGTTTTGAAGATTGTTGTAATCCCTTTGTCTAACTCTCCTGAGCTGCAGTGGTATTATCCCACCAATGTGAGAGAGTGTTTCAGATTCTTAGTAAGCAAAATGTCACATCTGTCAGGAGCAAAATCTATTTGTGCAATAGATGGAATGTATGAAATTTTGTGAAATGCATGGAAAATTCTGCCTACCCAATCCAAAAAGGATGTATTAAGTATTTAGACTTAAAGATATCACAGGAAAATATTTTTCTGAATTCTCATTGCTACATTGATACAAAACCTGTAGTTCTAGAAGTAAGTGTATTTTCTGTAATGGTATTTATGTGCTTAAGTAGGCAAAAGCACAATTTTGTATGTGACAAGCATGCTTACATGAGGAAGCTTTTTCTCTTCTTTGGGGTCATCCTGCAAAACAAAGACAAATCTTCATTTTTATTATTTTCCCATCAAATAATCAAATATTTTTCTCTCTTTTGTTCTCATTTTCTTGCTTTTGAAGATGATAAATTATTTTAAACTGAAAAATCAATCAGATATTATTCTCCAGTAATGCCCGAGAATAACAGCACTTTCAGAGTTTTGTCTTCCTGCATTTCTTTTTAGAAAAGGAAGGAAACATTAATTATTTATCAGTAGGTGTGAGAAGCTGTATTTGCCACTAAAGGTATTTTTATACACACTATGCATTCTCATCCATATCCAAATTATGCAAACAATCACATCATTCTACAAACACGGCAGACCTGGAAGCTGTAATTCCACAATAGTTTGATAACCTGGGGCAGAAAATTGATGTGAATAGCACATTTACCCTCCTTCCAGTCAAAGTCTCTGTTAGACATCTGACTTATCCATGCTCAGGGGCTTTCTGTGAAGGGCTACTTACACATCCTATGCAATCAAAATTTAATTAACTGGAATTGAACACTGACCTGGATCAAAGAACCTGAAAATTTTGAAGAAAAGGATAGTGAACAGATTCAACAGCAGTGAATTGAGCAATGATCTCAGCATTGAAAAGCTGAGGTCCTGGAAACATCTTTCACAAGGAATATCAGGCGAATATCAGCATCATGGAAAAGTCAGAAAGGTATAACAGGAAGGAATTTCTCATTACAGAAAACATACCCACAGTGTGTCTTGCACTATAAAGCAGACTAGTATTTCCCCATCACTCATTGTCAGCTGAGTGCTTTCAGCTTAGGACATGATGGAAGTCATCAGCCTGTGCTGGGAATGAGCAGGGTGTAAACGAGTTGCTTAAACTTTAGATGTGTAGTGCTGTTTTAGCTGTTTTACCTCTGTTGGCCCCTCCTGAAAGGTGTGAGTTCTATCTGCCATCTCCATGTCAGTGCCTCTGGTACCCTCAGCACCTCAAGAGCCATGAGGCACCTACTGCTCCACAGCAGGGAGCCCTAATGTGCACTGACTCATATTTGTGATATTCATGCTCCTTTGCAAACACCTACATTAAGGTGTCTCAGTGTAGGAGATTAATTTCTTACTAAATGTAGAAATCTACACTGAACCCCACCCATTCTAACTGTGGCACAGGAAAGAAGAATTAACATGTATTTCTTTCAAATAAATGTTTTGATAATACTGCTATGTTGTGATCTATATCTTTATGTAAAACTTTCTAAGTATTTCACACAAGATCTTACTGTTAAATTATACCAACCAGCTGGAAAGCTGCATGTACTGCAATTGCTCCTTGAAATAGCCACCAAGGTAGATATTATTAATGCCTGAAAGATAAAAAATCCAGATAGTCCAAACAGCCTGCAAGCCTTTGGTCTTGTTTTTAATAAACAAATGAGATTTAATGATGTGTTGCTTTATTGCAGTTGTATATTAACGTTTAACCCTTAGCTGATCTTTCCTGTAATGGTCTTGTGCCTGAGGAATTGCTACCATGGTAAGTTTCTGAGCTGCAGAAGTTCATGAGAGATGGAATGTGAGACAGCAGAGCTGGAGCAGGAGGACAGCACAGCTTACGAGAGACAAATTAATAAATAAAGGAATCAGAAATTTACACATTATAGATATGCATGAGCACAGGTACAGTACCAAAGACAAACAAAGAACTTTTTTACCTTATTTTGTATGCTAATTTCATACTCAAAACACTTTGCTTTTCCCACATGACTTGTAAGGGGTGGATGCCACGTAATTATGCAACCTGCTGAATCTCTGGTACAATGGGCAGTGACATTTAATGGAGCAGTGAGTATTTCTGGGGAAAAAAATGGAATAATTAATACAGGCATGGTCAGTAATTGGCTACAACTCATACCTTCTCAGCAAAATGCATGTGAAGGTGAGGCAGCTGATGTACAACTGTGTGCTGCTGATGCTAACTAAAGTTATCTGGCAAACTGCAGTAAAATACCTTACCAAAACTTGGGAATATATCACTGCAGTTTTTGGACATCTGAAGTAAATGAAGTGCATGTAAACAAAAAGGTGTGAAAGATTTTGTGTAATTCAGAGTGCCATTTTCTTCTACATCTGTTTTCCAACTTCACATTGACAATGCAAGTTTCCGTAGGAAAAAGGAAGGAAGTTTTTGTATATGTGGTATCATTCATGATGCATCAAAAGCATCTGAATTGGAGTGCCTATAATACAGTCGACTCAGTGTGACCTGATTTCTCTTGGAGCTTAAACACCTAGCTCATAGAGCTACCCACATATTTAACTAACACAGTCCTAATTTCCAAGCTGAGCCCTCACTCTGGTTTTAGGACATGTAGCTCTTGTGGCTCTCAGGTGTGAGATTAAGGGATGGTAAAATAAGCCCTTAAGAAAGGTGGCCTTGAAAATCTAACCACTGTGTTTCATTACTTGGAATCCATGATTATGTCCCCAGCTCTTCTTTGAGCAGTTTTTTTCAGGCTGCCTCTGTCTTTGCTTGTTTTAGTCAAGTTTTGGAACTATATTCTGTCAGCTGTTGGGAGCAAAGTCTGCCCTGCAGTGCAGGATCCTGCAATGGCTACAGGCTTTGTTTTAATCTTCTTTTCAGGAAAAATTCCCCACTTCCTCATTTTATAAAACAGTAATAAAATAAAATGTTCAGTTACTTACCAATTTTATACAGGTCAATGTACTCATCATAGAACTGGATCAGGGAGTCTTTGCTAGACCCATTCACCAGGAAGTAAGCTTTTTCAGTCCCTATGCTCACGTTTTGGAAGACACATCCCATATTTCTGAAATTTTCATCTTTAATGTAAAGCTCACATTCCATCTCCTCTTCATCTCTGCATGCAGCAAAGTATTTTAGTTAGACATGGGCACTGTGACGTGGTGAATGAGAATTCAGAATTCCCTGGCTCAAGCAGATTTCCTTACCTTGAGTTCTGCCAGTAGAGAAAATACTGTGTGTCTGCTGGAGCATGCCTTCCTGCCTGCCAAGTGCAGTTCATGAGGAAAATGTTATAAACCACGCAGGAGAAGTTTTCAATGGCTGACCCATTCATGCCTGCAAACACAGGAATATCCATGATGAGGAAAAATCATGTGACTCCTTCAAGCTGGAGGATCACGGCACACATTTAGATGTATTAGATACCTGCAAGCCCAGCTCATTATTGCTTGGGTTAGGAATGACTACTGAGAGGAAACTCTACTCTCACTCCATTTTAACTGCCTCTGAACTGTGAAATCTGTCAGTAAGTGAAGCATTCCACATGTAAAGGAAGGCACATTGTCTTTTAAGACCATCCATGCTGCTACAGAGAGACATATTTCTCCTTTTGTAATTCATGCCCAGGAATCCACTCCAGAAGTGTTTACACAGAGGATTAAAAAAGCTGAGGCTTTTAAAAGTAAGGTTGGACTTTTTCCTGCTGTCCAATCAAGCAGGCTCCTCCTTAGACCTTTCCACCTTCATGTGGGTGGCAGTGACTTGTTCTTTTGCTTTTCTGGAGCACACTGAAATGGGAACCTCATCTCTTTGGAAGGTCCCTCATGGTTAGGCTGTGCAGGCGTGCTCAGCCTCCTCTCTTCTTCAACCAATTTTCTGCTTCTTTCTGTGTTATGTCCTAAATTCAGTGAAAGAGTGGAGACTTCCTCTGCTACTGACTCCAGCCCTTCCAGTGCCCAATAAAGTGGGCAACCTTATGGAAGAGCAGGGCAATCCTCTGGGGAGCCTGCACACTTGGAATGTAGGGCCAGCTGGGGAGGAACACCAAAGATTTGTGTGTCCTGGCTTGTGTTTTGAGGGTCACCCATGAGTGTTTCCTCTGTCAAGTCTAGAGAAAGAGATGAGCAGCGAGCATTTTCTCTGCTCAGATATGAGCAAGCTGCTAATCCGTCACCTTTGTCTTGTCTGAAATATCCAGTTACACACAGCTGCAGCAGCACTGGTGGCTGGGGAATTTTAATAGAGAACTCGGAGCTGGCAAGGGAGGAGAAAATGGGTCACAGTAAACTCACCAACAGTCTAGCAGAAAAGCATTTAATAAACAAATGAGTACTAATATCTTAATTTGCAACAGCCAGAACAGGTATTTGAATCCACACTTAAACCACTGTAATTTACCAGCATTTTGGAGCCTTATTATTAAAGAGAAAAATGCAATTATAGATATATTTGTAGTAATACATCTCTTGCAGAGTGATGGAGACATTTATTACAGAGCAAATAATTTTAACAGATCTGAAAAAAGAAGATTTTTAATAGAAAATGTAGTAGTGATCTACTGTGTAAGTAATTGTTTTCAAAGGCAATGTTTACCTTTAAAAGATTTCAAAAGCTTAGCCAGATCATATACATTACCTCCAGGGAGAAAGGTGCATTGTTTTGAGATGTTTGTGTTTGGCACTTCAATTATAAAGAATACCCCTTTGTGCAGAGGAAAGTATAGTTCCACTGGAAAGCTGCACAGTGAACTATTCACCTGAAAAGAGAACATGTTGTTATTTTATTTCTCTGCTTTTCCTTGCTGATGTTAGATGAGGGTGGATGATTAAATTCTACAAAGGAATTTAATCAAAGGATTAAGCAAAATAAAAGTCCTCGTCTGACCTGCCCAGGTGTTAAAAAGGTGTCTATGGTGTTACACTTATAATCTTCAATAAAGATGTTATTTATTTTTTAATATCTGTTTCTAAGGCTTAATATCTGTTTCTAGCTTTGCTAGGCTAAATAAGCCATCTCTGTCTCTGTCAAGCTTCCTATTTTTTTCTTTGGATAATATGGGTTTGTAACATAACCTGTGCTACAGGCATGACCCAATTTACTGGGAAACAAGTGAAGAACTTCAGGTAACAAACATCCATGGCAGTTTGTGGATTTTTTTTTTTTTTTTTTTTTGTTTGAGGGATCTCTTGCTTTGTCTCTTCAAAGTCTCTGGAAGTCTCACTTAGCCTGAACTGCACCTATGGTGAATCATGAGTAGAGACGTAGCTGCTGAAAAAAGGGGCTGTGAGACGATTTCTTCCTTTCTGCTTTGGTGCCAGAATTTTAGTTCTTTAGAATGCCTAGGATGCTCCTTTAGCAGTAAATGCACCCTGGCATTGCTGATGGCTTTCCACAGCCCCTAGGAGATCAAGCTGTAGACTGCAAACAACCACTTGTCAGATGTTATCTGCAACATTCATTTTTTTCAAAGTAAGTGAAATTGATAAAAGCTACAATTATTTATCCCAGTGAATAGCAAATTTACCTCTTCCTCTCTATCTTCCTCATTCCCATTCATGATGGTACATTTGTACTTAGAGAAATTCCTGCTGCTCTCCCAGGACAGTTCCATTTTTCTCCAGTCCACATTCACATTTGTAATAGGTGATTCCCGTGTGTCTGCTGAAAGTGTTGCGGCATAAGTTCAGTAAGGATAGCTATTGCTTTTGTTGAGTGCAGAGGATAATATTAAGGTTTAAGATGGCAATATCAGGCATTATCAGATGATAATATCAGGTTTAAGATGGCAATAGCCAGTTTAATTGCAAATATCTCTGATAAATGAAGGGTTAAACCTTGTTTCTCAGATTATATCTGCAAAAACATACTTACACTCCGTACACTGGATGTCAGCATGCAAGGGATGAAATAGCATCATATACCACCAAATCATGCAAATGAGTCCAAGAGTATCAAACATATTTCCTTCTCCAGAAAGAGATAATGAAACCTTCAGAAAGAAAAAGAAAAAGAAAAAGAAAAAGAAAAAAAGGAAAATAATGATAAAGTGTATTTTGCTTTTGAAAAACTTAATTTAAAAAAAAATATTCTTTAGAAAAGCCAAGCAGAGGTTGTGCTTCAGGATGTCTGTCAGGTACCTCTTCTTTGAAAGAACTGAATAGCCATGACACTGCCTATAACAAAGTAGTTTGAGATAAAGAGACCACAGACTCTCACAATGATAAATACACTCACTATATCCAGTGCAGAGACCATGATTTAGCATTACTGTTTTCCCACATATCTATCCTAACTATACCATCAGAAAGTCAGGTTTTCTTGCTTTCTGATCCTGTGAACATCACAATGCTGTGCTTTGTGTTAGTAGCTAGAATGGTGTTGATAACACCCCAGCATTTTGGCTGTTGCTGAGCAGTGCTGGCACAGCATCAGGGTTGTCTCTCCAACCCCATCCCACCAGTAGGATGGGGGTGAGCCAGAGGCTGGGAGGGAACATGGCCACGACAGCTGACCCCAGCCAACAGGGATATTCCATATCACATGGCATCATGCTCAGCAATAAAACCTGGGAGAAAGGAGGATTGGGGTGGGATGAGGCATTCATTATCCAGGCATTTGACTTCCAAAGCAACTGCTGTGTGTACTGAGGCCCCTTGTCTCAGGGAGTCTCTGGATATTGTCTGCTGATTGGAAGTAGAGAATAAGGAAGAGGGGGAGTGAGAGAGCAGCTTGGTAGGCAGCTGGTGGCCAGCCAAGGTCAGGGCACCACAGTATTTTTTTCCTGTTTGCTATCACAAATGGGTCTCCATTTTTCAAACTACAGAACTCCCACTGTTCTTAGAATTTTGCATCCACCCAGAATAGTCTATTTCAAATGTATGTTTGCTGCAGTGTCAGAAACCAAGGAGTCAGATGCTACAGATTGCTGTAGGGAATTTAAATTACTAAGGAAGTGTGAGTACCTGCAGAGGGCAACTCCACATGTATTCATGCGGTATGGAGGACTGAGCAAAGCAAACACTGGCATCAGCTCTTGTCAAACATTTCTCATCTTGTGTACCATTTTCCTTTTCTTGGAGGAGGTTAAAACCCTGGAAGAGATTTCTCTATTCCCAGCATTTTTTCTCTACATGAAGATGCAACTCTGGTTAAATTTTTGTTTGTTTTAGCATTACCTAGTACTGCAACTTCATAGTAGCAATTTTCTTGATTACAGGTAGTACTAAGGATAATTCTAAATGGAATTAAATTTTTACAAATTCAGGGAAAAGAGAAACATTGTAATATTTTGCTACTAGTCTGCCTGTCTATATTAATTTTTGTGGTCTGTTTTCAAACTGATTCCACTTGTGGTGAAAGCAAAAGCCCATCCTGATATTCCAAGCAAGTCGTCCTGTAGTTTTGAATATTTCCAGAAGGCATCTCACATTTCCTGGAAACTGGATTGATACGACACAACCATTGTGGTCTCCAGGATTCAAGCTGGGCCAGGACACCATGCTGGGGTTGCAACAGAGACAGACTCTTCACTGTAACCTGCTTATCTCTTGCAGCATCCATATTTGTAAATCATCATACTGCAGTAAGGATGTGGCCAGGGCTGCTGTGAAATGATACTGAAGAATCTAAAGTACAAACACTATGGAGGACTGACCATGAAATGTCCTGTGAGATATTGGTCTCAATAGTTATTTCCACTTTCCCATGCTCTCAGGAACCTCCCTAGTAATGCACGTGAGAACCTTGAGACCTGTTGTCCTTCTAGTCAACCTCTTAATCATATTTTTCTCCATTTTGGCCGTTCTATTCAGTCACTCAGCATTCTCCCCTTCCTTTCCTCATCTTATGTTCCTTTTCTAGGCATTTGTTTTCCTATTCTCTGGCAACTGTCTGCTCACCTTTCCTTTATTTTCTTTATTTCATTCTTCTTGACATCTCCCTCTCTCTGTTCTGATTACTCCTGTGCTCTCAAAATGTCCCTAAGGTTTCCTACATATGACTGCAGCCCCATATTGTGAGTACTCTTTGTGCTTTTTCATGGAAATGCTCATCTGGGACACAGCTGTAGGAGTCGTCTGCAGCCCTGTCTGCTCAGAGAAGAGTTTGCTGGCACCATTGTCTCCACACTGGACATTTCATTGGGCTTGCAGTGGAAATAGCTGTAAACATCCACTTTCCTCATAAGAAATGACCGTTCCAGCTGAATGCCCCAACACATAGCCAGGTCCTCTGTTTTCCCTCTGCCTGCAGGCAGGATAAGAGATATAGGAGCTGTGCTGAGCCCTAAGCCATTTAGCTGAGCAATCCAGACCTTCTGCACTGTGGCCAAGCAAGTGGCTCCAGCCCCGTGTTTTTAGGAATTTTCTGCCTCCAGGACCTCCACCCTCTCCCAGACTGGTCTTCTGCTTTACCACAGGTGTGGTAAAGCTCTCTCTGGTCTGAAGACACCCCAGTATGGAAGGTGCCAGAAGGAGCACTTATTTCAAAATGATTGTGAGTATTATTTGGAGGATCAGACCAGAAGAACCATACATATTCTGTTGCAAGGAGTATTTCCTCATATTTCATCAAAATAGGAGGTAAAATAGAATCTGTTAGAATGAAAATGACCAAACTGGATGATTGTTTCTGCTTTGCTTCTTTCCTCTTTCTCCCCTGGCCAGCCTCACAGGCATGTCTCTACCCTGCTACACAGGGGAGGGCCCCAGGGCGGGGACTGGTTTCCACACTTCTCAGCTCTTAGCTTACTCCCTGGCTCTCTCCAGGACAGTTTGTTATAAACCCGATCTATCCACCTTATCAATGTGTCAGAAGTAAAATAGGTAGTCTATAATAGCTTTTACAGAAAGCACGTACAAAATACTCACTTAAGCACTGTCAATTCTTACCCTCTCAGTCTACTGTCTGCTGGTAGGCTGTGAGTGTGGGATGGTACCAGAAAATGTCACCTGAGACCAGTGATTGATTTGCTTGAGTATCCCTGGGAAAATTACTCCTGCCCATGACACACTTCCAGACATGAAACTTTGTATTTTACTCATAGGGTAATGTGAGGACAAACTGATAATTATACATTACAGTGATAAGGAGACTGTAATAAACTTGCTAAGCCCTCCTGGAAGCACTGAAATAGGAATAGAAACCTTACAATGCATACCAAGCAATGAAATATTACTATCAAATCACTGCCTAAATACAACCGTTTCAGTTTTTAGTTCAGTATTCTGATTTCTGTAGATGATACAAAACTGGGAGAAGTGGGTGATATACAACTATTTTGCTTCAGCAAAGGCTGAGATCCATCTGCTGGAAAGCAGCTTTGCAGGGACAGCACAGGCTGACTGTGGGCCAAATGTGCCCTTGCAGAACAGAAGACCAAAGGCACCTTGGGCTGCATGAGGCAGAGCACTGCCAGCAGGTCAAGGCAGGTGTTCCTGGAGTGTGGGGTCTTGTTCTGGGAACCCCAGAAAAAGAAAGATATGAAGCTACTGGGGGGAGTCCAGCAAAGAACTACAAAGATGATTAAGGGCTCTGACATGAGAGAAGAGGCTGAGAAATTTGGGATTGCTCATCCTGGAGAGATGAAAGATCAGTGAGATGTTATCCATGTATACAAATACCCAGCTGTGGGGAATGAGAAAGATAGAGCCAGACTCTTCTCAGTGGTGACACTTGACTGGAAAAGAATCAGTGAGCAAAACCTGAAATAATGCAAATTCAATTTAAACACAAGAAAACACCTTTTACTGTGAGGGAGTCAACTACTTGAACAGGTTTTCCAGGAAAGCTTTGAAGTCTCCACTGCCGGAGATACTGACTGGACAAAGCCCTGAGCAACCTGCTGTAGCTGACCCTGCTCTGAGCATGGGTTGGGATAGGACAATTTTCAGGAGGGCCTTCCAGCCTCAATCATCCCAAGATTTTGTAATTTATTTTTCTTTCCCCCAAGAAGTAGAAATCCACGTTTTTCTAGTTAAAAGTCATCTATAGAAATTGTAAAGAGAATAGCATTTCTTTTGGTTATTGAAAAATAGATGTCAGATAAAATATGTCAAATAGTGCAACAGGTATCATAGGCATTTCATAGTCTTCCTTGGATCTTGAAGAAATCTTTAGAAATTTTGTATATACACATTTCTACTTTTAATCAATTAGGCTAAAGAACCCTCAAAATTTTCTCTGGAATTCCTTAAACTCAAAGAAAGCTGATCCAGATTTTGTACATGTGCAAGTATGACTGTACCTAACTTAATCCTTGGCAAACTTTTGCATAAAAAGATTTGTAAAATTCTTTGCACAAGAAAATCAACACAAAACATAAAGAGACATACCTCCTTTTGAAAAAACTCTCCTCATTTATCTTGTTTGATTTTGGTTCCCAGCTTTAACATGTAGTTGTAGTCACATGCAGAAATCAGTAAGTGTTTTGCTCTGCTGGTTAGCTTTTTTTTTACTGCATGGCAGTATTAAGTAACAAATGCTGCAAGTTAGAAAGCTGCTCAGTTTGTCATTTCCCTTACTGTTTTTGAGCTTCCTTAAATTTCCTGATTGGCAGATGTTAACAAATTCACACAAAGTGATAATGCAACTGACTCTTCCTTCCTGTTATGTCAGATGAACTAAGCATTAATAGTCACAATATGCAAACACATCACCCAGAAAATACATAAATACTCAGTAGAATCACAGTATATGAATATACTCATGGAAATAACACTTCTATAAATAAACAGATTTTCATAAGTAATATGTTCTGGGAATAACAGCAGTGTTGTGTGACTAGTCCATGTTTAAAGTGACTGCCTGCACAAGCCCAGGTTCACCTTTGAAAAAGATCAATCCTTAGCATGTATATACAAACAGCCAAGAAAGTTCTGTCTTGCATATTTGCAGGCAAAGAAAAGCCAAGGAAAATACCAGACCCAAATTTCTGAACTTTCTCACTGCCCAGCTGTGGGTTGTTTTTGTTTGGTTCATCTTAGGCTACAACATCATAAGTTAAGTGCAAAACTGTCTGACTGCATAAATTAAAAGAAAATACCCAAAGCGTTTACCGAATAAGATAATGTCACATTTGCAAAAATCTTTGCAGTCATATAAATATGAGAGCCTAATCCATATTGTTTACTTTAACTTCCAGCAACTTCAGATGTGGCTCTGGGTTATGCTGGGTGTTAGCCCCTTCCCCATTTGTTTTACAAGACATCTGACATGCAGTTACATAATCTGCATGTAGAAGATTTTTTTTTAATTTCCTGCTGTTCTTGGACGTTTGTAGCAAGCGGGATTTCTGTTAACCCCTACCTTCCACTCCCAACACGGGCATAATAGCAGGAAAGCGAAGAATTCCCTAGGCTTCTTAGGAGTGAGAGAGGATCCTTAGTGTGTTAAAGGAAGAACTGTTCTTACCTTGCTGCCATTGAACAAAAATTGAAGGGTGGGTTTGGGGTTCTTTTGCTAGTGCATGTGCTCAGATCCACCAATAGTGACCTACTTCACAGACTTTTCAAATTTTAGATGTCTTTGCTTTTCAGTCCACACTGCTCAGTCTTGCCTGCCTTTACCCAGTGATTCCCACTAGAAGGACATGTTAACATTATTTTCCATTTTAAAAATCCTTGGGTAAAAAAAACTAGGTAAGTGACATGACTAACAGTTTAGTCAGAGCACATGTGGGGCAGGGCTGGGCTGCAGAATTTTGTCTCTAGAACCACATACTAACACTGGCTCAGTCCTTGTCAGCTTTTTCAGTACCTTGGGAACAGGCCATGCATGTTTCAGATCTTCTACTCACTAAAGGACTTAATTTACTTATTCTATGTAGCCTAAAAGAAACACATCTAGTGCACATCTGGTCACAGTTCAGTGTGATCTGAAATTGTCTGTTCATCAAATATGCTCTACTTGGGTGCCACCACCCACCTCAGTGACCACTACCACCTTGAGTAATTTTTCTAAAGCATCATCTTTCCATATCACACATAATTGTGATGCAAAATATGTGCCAGTGTGCCTGAGTAATTTTGATGAAGGGATTTGCATGCTGTTGTGGTGGCATGGCTGGTGAGGTTCTAGGTGATGTGAAGGTGGTATTACAGTATCACCTGACCAGCACCTTCAGGGTCCCCAAACAGTGGCTGAGTTAGTTTTAACTGATCCATTTATAAGTCATATGAGGAGTGGCTCACCATCCCTGGAAGTGTTCAAGAAATGACTGGATGTGGCACTTGGTTGTATGGCTTAGTTGAAAAGGTGGTGGTGTTAAGGCCAAGGTTTGGATTCAATGATCTTGGAGGTATTTTTCAACCTTAATCATTCTGTGATTCAATGATTTTGAACTGTAACCTGAAAAAATTCATCAGGGTTCTGTCTGTAACACTTTTCCTGAATCAGCGAAGTATGTTATCCCTTTCCAGGAGAAAGCAGGAAACAAATGAGGAGCTTGTTTAGGTTCTGTATAAAAAGACCCCAATGCCATCTCTTGAGTGTCTTGATACTGTCTTTATTATACTTTACTCTTCCCTTCCTTACAGCAAGCCACTGAATGGTTGTTCATAGCTCATGGCTAGGTTTTGGTGGACCGGATCCAAACTGTGCCTCCCTCTGGCAATTTTGCTCAAGACAAAAGTTACTGTGCAAGGTTAAAAACCAGTGCAGTCTGTTACAACCCCTTCACTCTTTTAGCAAGTTTTGTGAGCATTTCTACTCTGCATACTGGGAGGAATACAAAGATAGTTTACAAGTGTGTCCAGCATGAATTCAGGCTCTTTGAGAAACTTGCTTTGTTGTTCTGATCTGCTGCAAAAAGCTTCCTAGGTGAGTCTTTGACCAAAAGCTAAACATTAGCTGTGTCAAAGGCAGAAGTGTGCCAAGAGCTGTTTGTGTTCAGCTACAGTATAAGCTGGAGAAAGTACAGCACTGGAAGGCTCCCCAGCACTGGAACATGTCCAGGAACAACTGTTCCCAGCACTAGTTTGGCCAGAATTTACAGGCAATGTCCTGAACAACTCCTGGACATAGTCCAGAGGTTAGCTCAGGCCAGGGCTAATTTCTAAAGGTAGTTTGCATGTGTCCACCTCATTTAGGGGTTTAAGAAAGCATGTCTGGACTCTTACAAGTAAATTTGGCCTCTGTGCAAGAAAATAGTCCTGGGAATGTCTAGTCTAATAATCAAATGTCTAGTATCATTATAAAACGAATCTAATAATGAAATATCAATGTTCAAATGTCAAGCATAAAAATCTGAGCCAATCTCATTTTTCTAGTTGCCCATGTGTACTTGAAGAGCTCCAAAGAAACTTCTAATATGAATTGAACCATTTTTGACAGTAGAACAATGGAATTCAGGCATCAGAATTTTTAAAACTGTATTCATCTCAATAAATTAATTATTAATATTTTTAATATGAGATAGAAAAGCAATCATTTTTTCCTTAAGATTAAAATGTAAGTAAAACTTCTTGAATTAAATATTTCCATATTATTTACAAAATAGAAGATATCCAATAGGGACAGCTTACCCAAACAGTTAAAATTAGCCAAAGCTATAAGCAAATACAATGGCATTTAGAAAGATTGCATGTGAGGTATCATTCTCTCTTGGTTGCATCACTGCTTTATACAAGAAAAAGAAGAAAGTGAAGAAAGACAATATATTATTCCAGAATTTCCACAGGAATATACAGTTGTCTAAGAAATGCACTTTCAAGCTCCTCCATTTTTCTTGGTTATCTCACAACGTCAGCAACTAATACTATCTCTTCATTTTCAGATGTTATTGACTGAATATTGTTCTCCATCAGCTGAAAGCAAAATAAAAACTTCCATCAGTTTAATACATAACAGTAGGTTACCATCTACTTATGCCGAATTCAGAGAGTATTTCACCTGTTTTTGCTGTGTGTCACCACCACAGTCTGTCCTGTTTCCTTGAAAAATCCTGTTTTGAACTGTGTCACCTTGTTTTTTATCATGCATGTGTAACTTGGTGGTAGGTAGGCAGGAGATGTGTGCACCTGGAGGGATTCGAGGTGGCAGCTTGGAGGGGGGGACCCAGTGGGGGTACCCAGGGCTCAGACACTGGGATCAGATGTGAGGAACTTTCTTTTGTAAATGAAGAGAGCGAGGAGGTGTACTCATCTCACTGGCAAATTCAGCCCTGCTCAGCTGGAGAGTAGCAGGAGGGCTGTGATGTCTGGGACTCTAATTTGGAGATTGCTGATGGTGTTGATGTGGTGCTGGTAGAGGCAGCTGTGCTGGTTTTGTGTCTGGCTGCCTCACTGTGCTCTGTTGTGTCATTGTTCATGTCTGTGCCTTGTGTTGGGAAAGTGAACAGCCCTTCCTGCTGCCTGGATCTACCAATGGGACCATCAGCCTGTGCACCTGTGAGACTGGGACGGGAGAAACCCCATGATTCCGGAAGAACTGTACGTTTGACTTGCCTTAACAAACTTGCCTGATGATTTTATTTTGTAATTCCTCAGGATATGGCAAAAAGAAGAGTGATCCTTTGTAATAAGTTTATAATTTAAAAATTCATCCAGTAGAGTTTTGTATGTATTTTACGCATTTAATATAAAAATAGAAAGAGAACATACCTCTGAATTTGTATCAGCCAGTGTAAAAAAAGCAGGTTTTGGTCTTGGGATCTGTGGAAATGCTGCCTTCCAACAGCCAGCCCTGAAAATCAAAATGTATTGAATACAAAATTAAAATTGAATAACTGTAGTGTGACAAAACATTGCACCCTTGAACCAGCTCTTCTTTTCCTCTTCAGTCTTAGAAGTGAACTGAAAAATATACATAATCTCAACACAGAATGAACATATATCAGGAAAACATTAATAATTTGGATAGTAATAGATTCATTTTTGATTAAAGATTTACTAGTGGTAAAATTCCTTCATTGAAAGTAAAAGGAATTTGTCCTATGTCATTACAAACAGTGAAAAGTGGGGGAAAAATTTTAACAAGTTGAGAGAGCAGTATCTTTTCTGAATTACTGTATATTTCTATGCAAAGTGCGTCATGTAATAGAATGTCCTTTTTGTTTCTGTTTCACTCGTGTAGTTTATTTTATGTATCCCGCAGAGACACCTACACCTTATTTGCTTAAGAAATTCAGGTGTTACACACACACACACAAAATGAAAGAAATGCGTAAATTAAGTTTACCTTTTGCACAACAAAATTGTGATGATTGCTATTAAGGGTGTTGCAACTGCTACCACAAGTAAAATCCATACTGAAGAAGATATAATTTCTTCATTTCCTGAAAGAGAAACATTTATTATTGTTATTGTTATTGTTATTGCTATTGTTATTGCTATTGCTATTGCTATTATTATATTATTATGATTAATAATAATAATAATAATAATAATAATAATAATAATAATAATAATAATAATAATAATAATAATAATAGTAGTAGTAGTAGTAGTTGCTTTTTTTATATGAGGAATAGATCACAGAATTCCAGTACATAGAATGGTTTGGGTTGGAAGTGACCTTTAAAGATCATCTAATTCCAGCCACTGTAGGCAGGGTCGCCTTCCACTAGACCAGGCTGAGCCCCAATCTGGCTTTGAACACTTTCAGGGATCGGGCATCCACAATCTCTCTTGACAACCTGTGCCAGTGCCTTATGACCCTCATGGTGAAGAATTTCTTCCTAAAATCTAATCTAAATCTACACTCTGTAATTTTAAAGCCATTCCCCCTTGGACTATCACTACATGACTCTGCACCAAGTCCCTCTCCAAGTCTCTTGCAGACCCTTTAGGTACTGGAGGACTGCAAGTGGGTGTCTCTGGAGCCTTCTTTTTTCCAGGTTGAACAACCCAAAATCTCTCAGACTTCAAGAGGTGTTCCAGCCCTCTGATCCTTCTTGTGACCCTCATGTGGACTCATTCCAGCAAGTCCATGTTCTTCCCATGCTGAGGACCCCAGAGCTGAGCACAGCACTCCAGGTGGGGTCTCACCAGAGCAGAGCAGAGGGGCAGAATCCCCTCCCTTGCCCTGCTGCCCACACTGCTTTTGATGCAGCCCAGGATATGTTTGGCTTCCTGGGCTGCAAGCACACCTTGCTGGGTCATGTCCAGCTTCTCATCCACCAACGTCCTTCTCAGCAAAGCTACTGTCAATTCCTTCATCCCCCAGCCTGTACTGACAGCAGTGGTTGCCCTGAATCCAGGTGCAGTGCCTTGAACTTGGTCTTGTTGAACTTCATGTTGTGTCAAACATCTACTGTGCTGACTGTGGTGAATGTCAGTCTGAAAGGTTTCCCTTGGTATGAAAATGAACTCTCTAATTTATCACTTTAGCAGAAATGTCTGATGGGAAGAATTAGCTTTGATCCTATTTGTTCACCCCTTGCAGTAAGCAGGAGCTCACTACAGCTGCAAATGTGTAACTTTTTAATGTTATTTCCAGTGTTAGAATGTTAAGAAACCTATTAAGTCTTTTCCTTCTCTTCTCTGTAGCCCGATGCGAAGCAAACTTTGTACAATCCTTTGTACATCTGTGTGTGCCAACCCTTTGTACATCTGTGTGTCCGTATGTGCATGGCAGTGTGTGAGGTGGGCAGGACATCCCTGGGGAAGAGCAGCCCAGGGCACAGACCTGCTCTTACCAAACTCAACAGCTGCACTCCATTCCCCCCAGGCTGAGTTCACAAGGCAGGCACTGCCAGCTGTTCTCATTTTCAAGAGATACTTCTTTCTTGTGCTGGATCTTGGAAATGTGTGACAATTTCCCCCTTCCTAAAGAAAACAAAAAACTGAGTTTCTTTTCTTTGTTCCATGCCTAGGTGTCGACAATACACGTGCCATTTACCAGTCAAACTTTTAAGAGGCTAGAAACCATTGCGTATTAAAGTAGGTTGCTGTTTCAGAGAAAAAAATAATCATTACTATTATTTATATGACATTTATGCAAATGTGTATCTCAAAAATAACCTTACACTCATTAAACTTTTTACGTTTAAAAGCATTTTATCTTCTACACTGTAAAGGTATAACCAATGATTTCTTATGACACGGTTTGATTTATTGATAATTTCCCATAGCACATAGAGAGGTAGAAAAACATTTTGAACCATCTCATTTCAGTACTGCTAGCACTGAGTGATTTGAGGAAGGTGTCTGTGCACCTGCCTCAGTCTTTGCATTATGACTTTTCAGACAAAGCATAATTTTCCAGCCAAACCCGTAAAATAAGTAGAAGATTGCAGTAATTATTGTTACCAGTCAAACTTTTTTATTGTTACCAGAATTTACTACAATACTGTTGCTCTTGGAGACTTTTGCATAGAGGTGAGATGTGCAAGCTGCACTGATTAAAAGGAGATGCAGCATACCTGGATGATTGCCTCCATCCTAAAAGGACTTTTGTGGTCTATGTTTTTCATAAACAAAATTAAATTCCTAGGAGATGCTTTATCTTTTCTCTGCTGTCAGTGATGTGTAACTTCAAATTCTGTTCCGAATATTTGAGAGGGATAGTGGACAATATAATGAAAAATGGAAGATTTTTCAAAATACTTACAGAAAAACAATACAGTTCTGCCCTTGAATGTATAATAAATTACATATGCCATGATGATTTAGCAGTTTGACACTTTCATGAAATCTATAAATAAGGATCCCATAATGCATAGGACACTGATGACATGCTGATTTAAAGGTATTTGCATACTATTTACTTTTCACAGTTGACAATGAAATAAACAAACAGACTCACTTGTATAGAAGTATATATGGGCTTTCCTTTAGGATTGTCCTGTAAATTGAGAGAAAAAGAAAAGCAACTAACTTAATTTTTATCATTGCTTGTTTTATGTTTCAATAATAATTAATTTTTATATACTGTCCCATTTTTCTGCATTCTCTTTCTTATGTACTTTATGGTTTGTTCAGAAGAACTAATGATTTCTCTAACATTTAGTATCTAATATCTAAATCTTCTACAGTGCCAAGTTTATTTAGTAACTATTTCTACTATGGAAAGATATTTGTTCTCCTTGTCATTGCAGTTGAGATATAAATTTTATTTCAGATTGATGATTAAACTGAAACTCAAGTGAGCCAGACCTGAATGGAAATGATAAGTTTATCCTTACACACACCAGGGGAAAAAAAAGATGATAAAGAAAATCTGTAAAATAAACTTTTTAGTTTACATCTAAGGTTTTAATTTTACTATAAATGTCACTGTATGTAATTGCAAATACTATGTAAATATTGTTTTCTTTTAGATGAAAAGATTTGGGACTGGCATGGATTCACAGATATTTTAGGCTGCCCTCCAATCCATTTTTGATAGACAGAATAAAATTTGCTCATCTTTTCTGAGTAACTACCACATAATGTACTGACCACACACAACTAGTGACTCCAGACTGTATAATCTCCATTAGACTACTAGTTATATATTTTTGTAATTATTTTGCAATATACCATTTTAAAACAAAATTCAATTCATGCAGACTTATTTTTTCCAATAATTGCATGCATGCTCATGTGGCATCTGAACATGAGGATGTTCAGTCTGGAGAAGAAAAGGCTCTGGGGAGAGCTTACAGCAGCTTCCAGTACCTAAAGGGTCTTACAGGAAAGAAGGGTATGTATTAGTTTTCACAAGGGTATGTATGTATTAATAGCACGTAGGGGATTGGCCTTAAACTGAAGGAGGGTAGGTTTTGATTAGATATTAGGAAGAAATTCTTTACTGTGCTGGTGGTGAGGTGCTGGATCAGACTGTCCAGAGAAACTGTGTATGCCCCATCCATGGAAGTGTTCAAGGCCACTGGATGGGGCTCTGACTAACCGGTCCAGTGAAAGGTGTCCCTGACATGGCAGGGGTATTGAACTACATGGTCTTTGAGGTAATTTCCAACCCAAACCTTTCTAAGACTTTATATAAAGCAAGCTGCTGTCCAGGACACCTTCTAGGATCTGCAATCAAGATAAATTATGCACAGGGATCAATCTAGGAGAAATATCTGGCCTTGTTGTTCTTCTCTATAGGCCCAGGGGTATCCTGGCAGATTTCAAGGGTGATTACAGAGCACTGGGGGGATGGTGAAGGGCAGGAAGTCTAGATGGTGTCTCTTCAGGCCTTCCAGTGAGAGGGAAAGGCTTGAGCAGATTTACAGTCCTTCAGCAGATCAACACCTGGCTGAGTAACTGCTGTCACAGACAGTGCTTTGTCTTCTATGACCTTGGGATCCTTTTTGAGAAATGAGGGCTACTGTGCAGGCATGGGATGCGTCTCACCAAGGAGGGTGATTGTGTCCTTGCAAACAGGCTTGGTAACCTGGTCCTTCCACTGTGTGTAAAGGAGGACCTCGTATGCATAGAGCTCTGTCTGGGGATAAATAATGAACCAGTAAGAGAACTCGTGTGAAGGCATCAGAGGACAGACCAGCAGAGGTATAAATGTGGTAGGTTCTTGTTCCAGATCTCATGATCAAGAAAAGAAAGCAGATGAGACCCTCTACAGGAAACTTCATAGTCACAGGCCTTGGTACTCAAGGGAAAGTGCCCTCAAGGGCCAGGTTACTGGTTGATCTACAAGGACAGCCTCCTCGAGCAAAGGAATTATGGAATCATAGAATTGTCATCTTGGAAAAGACCTCTAAGATCATTGAGTACAGCCATGAACCCAGCACTGCCATGTTCACAACTAAGCCATGTCTGCAAGTGCCACATTGCAGGATTAAATGTGTAAGAACAACAAGGAGATAGGTGATGGAAGTACAGCAATAACCCACATTATGCTTATAATGAAATCCTTTATGCTTTGTTAAGATCACTATTCTACATTGCAATAAATATTGTTACTTATCTTGCCTTTGGCTGGATTTTCCCAAAACTTGTTGCATATTATGTGCTCTACCCTAATCAGCCATGTGCTTTTTGTGTGATAACTCACAAGGTTATTCATGCAGGCATCACACTTGGTGCTCATGAGGTATCTCATAAACTCAAGCCCATTGTCCTCTGCCAAGGGCTGCTGCACAGTGCCAGGGATCTCTTCACTTGTCCCTTTACCTCACTCAGGAAACTACTGGGGAACCCATGCTGGGATGCTGAGGTAATAAAAGTCTTCTGACCATTGCTGTGTGCATTGTGCTGGTGTATCTGACACTGCTCAAGTCCAGGCAGGCACCAGAACTGGTGGAGGCCAGTCTGATCCTGACCCCTGCACTGAACACATAGCCACATGGTTTTTTGAGCGCTTCAAGGGATGGTGATTCCATCACTTCCCTGAACAGCTTGCTCAAATGCCTAACCACCCTAATATTCAATCTGAACCACCCCTTTTGTAACTTTGAGGCCATCTCCTGTTGTCCTGTGGTTTGTTTCTTGGGAGAAGAGACTGACTCCCACCTGCTACCATGTCTTTTCAGGTGGATGTAGACTCCCCTGAGCCTCCTTTTCTCCAAGCTAAACAACCCCAGCTCCCTCAGCTGCTCTCATAAGACCTGTGCTCCAAGCTCTTCACCAGCTTCACTGCCCTTCTCTGGACACGCCTGAATGGTCCATGCTGGTGTGCAGAAAATCAAGCAAGTTTGACAGGTTAGCATGGCAGGACATGAAGATTGAGTCTGACCTCAGAGACAAAAAGGAAATGTACAAAACGTAGAAGGGATTTGGGAGGAATACAAAGACATCATCTGCAAATACACGAATGGAGCCAGGAAAGACAAAGCTTAGCTGGAGTCAAGACTAGTGAGGGAGGTGATTACAAGAAAGTGTTTGATGAGTTAATTGACAACAAGAGAAGTTAAGAAGAAAGCAGACCTGTTGCTCACTGAACTGGGAGAACCTGGTGACAAAGGACATAGGGGAGGCAGAGGTATTTGGTGTATTTTTAGCTCAGTTTTCACTGCTAAGTCTTGCCTTTGGTTTTCTCAGATATCCTGATCTATAAAGCCTTAAAAAGAAACTTCACTGAAGAAGAAACAATTTTTTCAAACATGAAAAAATCTGATTGAAATTATGTTATTCATTGTGTTATTTTTTTTTTGTTTATTTGCTCCCAGTGCAAGAAAATTCAATTGTGAAAACTGAAGTTTAAAGGCTGACTGTAATACAGCATTTGTTGGTCATAGTGTATTGGTAAAAACCCACAAGTTTAAATTTGGCAATGATAAAGCAATAAATTTGGCAGAAAATCTTTTATGGTTAAATCCTCCAAAGATATAATTATAGTTGCATCTTGTAAGTCCCAAGGGAGCCTACACTGCTCAATTGCTGGAATAATTGCTAGACCTTGACATAATTAGCTAGGTGAAAACCACTAATGATTATGGAAAAAAAGCTAGAAAATTCAGAAAAGGTGTGAACTGAGTATTCTTTATAAAATGAATATTACATATATTAAAAGTTATTAAAAAGTATTGTTTTACTGCAGTGAACTTTTATCCTAATGTCAGACAGAGTTTTCAGTAAGGTTTCTGTGTTAAAACAGCCAAGTGATTCAGAGAAGTAATGCTGTTTCATGGCAGTTAGTTGGGCTTGCAAAAAAAATCATCTGTGAAATAGCAAGCCCAATCCAGACTAAGAAATTCCAAATTTCAGAAACCTTGGGAATGCCTTCAATCAGCCACTAAGTGGGCGGCCAATCTGGTTTTAGTTCAGTAAGATTTTTCCTTTTCAGTCTCTATCTGCCACCCTGTGGCCTTTTGATGCAATTCTGCCACAGTGGTTTACATCTACTCTTACAGTGGAACACACCAGTTTCATTCCTTCCCTATTGCTGCCAGAAGACTTGTGAAGTCAAGGTCAAACTCCCACTAACCTGTCCTTAATTACACTGCCTTTCTGCTTTCTCTCACATCTATTTTCCGTTTATTTATCATTATGAATCTTCAACTTCTGGACCAACAGGAATGATGCTTGTATCTGGATATTTGCATTTCATAGATGGAGAAATTTCATTCACTTCCATTATCTCAAACTTGTTAAGTGAATGTACAGTTCTCTTTTCAGTATTTAAAGCCCATCTCTGCCCTTCCATGGAGATCCAGTCTCCACTGGAAATAGTCCAGCCCAGGGCAACTCCAACAGGTTTTAGTGTAAGAAGTGCCTTTTCTGACTGCTGTCACAGACAAAGCTGTGATATGTTTGAATCTTGGTTAACCATGCTTCTCCTCTGGGACTGTCCCAGTCATCCAGTGTATCTCCAGCAGTATCTTACTCAAGGGAGCAGGGATTAAAAAAAAAATAAAAATGGGGCAGTATGGCATAACAGAATTTGGTATGGACCTAAAAAGTGCAGTCACAAAGGAATAAGGTGCTATGTGTGGGGAAGGCTACATCATAGAAGAGAGACTGATTTTCTTTTCACCCATGTGCATTGATAAATGCAAACATATATTTTAATATTAAATGTAAATGAGGACATTCTTACCTTGTACTTTACATTGATTTCATATTTAAAACACTTGTCTTTGTTAGAATGACTTATTTGGGGTCGTTGCCATTGAATTATGCAATCATTTTTAATTTCATTACAGTTGACTGTGATATTTGATGGAGGCATGAGCTTTTCTGAAATTATATAATCAAGAATTGAAATAATTAAAGTCACTTGATCTCTTTTTGATTTGATGAAGGAGAGTGAAATTCCAAGTAACACTCTATGAAGAAAGATACTAGTTCATATCTATTTTTCTTAAGATCAATTAGAAATAGTTGAAAGACAAAAAGTTTCTAAACCATGTACGCAGGATCAGAAAAAAAAAAGAGAGTAAGACAGGGAACATAATATAGGAGGATACAAAGACACAACTTGCCCTCCATTTACTTTTCTAGATGAATAAGGTAGAGTACTGTCTTCTTTTTAAGAGGATGTTTATTACTGCAGATAGCTGCTGCTATCCCTAGAGTAAGATATTCAATGATCTTTTTTCTAACTCTGAGCCTCCTCACAATGGTTCTGTGACACAAAGGTGCTGCTTTCAGTCTGTTGTGAACTATGCAGTTTATTCCCTCCTTGCAAAAGAAATAACCATACAAGTTTAAGAAAGACACTCCATTTTTAACAGTCCAGCCAACTTCTTCATGTATCTCCTCTCACTTCACAGGTGAAGCCTTTTTTGTTCATTTGTTTAACACAATACCAAGACCAGTGTGGCATTTCCAATGAGACTTTGCCACAGTGAAAGTAACTGCCCAGGATGCTTTCAAGTACGGCACCACATGCAAAAGGTATGTTGTACGTGTCTCAATTCATTTATTCCAGGGTATGGTGTCCTGTATGTCAACCCCACGGGTAATGAAAAGCAGAAATCAGTGCTCCGATAATCTTCTAAAAAGTCTCTACTCTCCTCTGTTGAAAGGTGTTTGCCCATCACTGAAAGGGCAGCAGGGAAAAGTATAGTTTCTTAAGTCTTGTGGACCTTGCTTGAGAAAAGCCTAAATACCGTAAGGGTGGATTGCTAGAGAATCTGAGACAGAATGCAGTTGTGGAGCTTTCCTGTTTAACTCCCCTCTTTGTCTTTTGCTTCAGGAATAGGTTTTCTTGAGAAGGCCACAGTCTCTTACTCTCATCTCTAGGTAAGGCAGGGTACATGATTCCTTCTCAGGGATAAATGCTCTACTATTTGAATACAATAATTAAAAAAAAGCCAAAATAAATTATTTACTTACCAATTTTATACAGGTCAATGTACTCATCATAGAACTGGATCAGGGAGTCTTTGCTAGACCCATTCACCAGGAAGTAAGCTTCTTCAGTCCCTATGCTCACGTTTTGGAAGACACATCCCATATTTCTGCTATTTTCATCTTTAATGTAAAGCTCACACTCCATCTCCTCTTCATCTCTGCATACAGCAAAGTATTTTAGTTAGACATGGGCACTGTGACGTGGTGAATGAGAATTCAGAATTCCCTGGCTCAAGCAGATTTCCTTACCTTGAGTTCTGCCAGTAGAGAAAATACTGTGTATCTGCTGGAGCATGCCTTCCTGCCTGCCAAGTGCAGTTCATGAGGAAAATGTTATAAACCACGCAGGAGAAGTTTTCAATGGCTGACCCATTCATGCCTGCCAACACAGGAATATCCATGATGAGGAAAAATCATGTGACTGCTTCAAGCTGGAGGATCACGGCACACATTTAGGCATGTTAGACTCCAGCTGGTTATTGCTTGGTTTAGGAAAGACTTATTTTGTTTTGTTTGCTAACAATGAAAGATATTTGCCCTGAAAGATTCACTGATGAAATTTTATACATAGATCATACAAAGACATGATCATAGCTGCGATAAAACAATTGGTGTGAAAAAAAAGCTGGTGGTCTCAGGAGTATTGCATAAACTTTATAGACATACATTGACATACAGGGTGACTGGTATTTTAAGGTCTAGAGATTGCTTTTCTATCTCCCATATATAAAGTTTAGGATGAATAGATGTCAGGCAGGTGGGTAAACAGCTGCAATCAGAAAGTATCAAAATAGGTCACAGCAAGATGCATCAACTCAAGTTACCCAATGTTGAATATGATAAGTTTGCTGAGGGTGTTAGTTCTTGTGCTTTCAAGGATGTAGGTCAGATACAAGGAAGAAAAGCTTTACTATGAGGGCTGTGAGGCAATGGAACAGGTTGCCCAGAGAAGCTTGGATGCGCCATCCTTGGAAGTGTTCGAGGCCAGGTTGGTTGGGACATTGAACAACCAGGTCTACTGGAACATGTCCCTGGAGGGTTTGGAACTAAATGATCTTCAAGGTCCTCTCCAACCCAAATCATTCTGTGAATATGATTCTGTGACTGAAGAACAGCCTCTCACTTTTAAAAATTCAGTATCAAACCCAGTAAAAAAATCAAAATTTTGTCTAGGATCTTTTTTAGCATGCTGCAGGTACTTTATTTGCAAAAAAAACCTCCATTCAACTTTGTTCCATATATTCCTCTCACAGCTTTTTAGATTATTGTCTGGCACACCATGCCTCCAGTCCTGGACTTCCTGGAGACTCAGTAAATACCTCAGCAAACAAAACAGTTGGAAAGAAAAAGATGGACCTACCTTCTATTTCAAAATGTCTTTACCTTGTTTATCTATTACGGTCTTCGCATTCAGAGAAGATGGAAATACCGTATTTTAAAAGGCTGTATAACTATAAATAGGGCTGTCTCCCTTGCTGCTTGTGTTTTGGGGAACTGTCTTAGCATCGGAAGTGTTGCAAAATAAATGTTCATCACTTCCCCCCTGATTCATAGCAAATTTTTGTAATTGCCCGACCCGGGAGTTCTTATAATATGAACAAGAAGTTAGCTGGTTAAATTTCCCTTTTTGTTGCACCACAGTATGCTGGTGCTTGGGATCCCAGCAAGTGCATAAAACTATTTACTTTTACAGGTGTTTCTTTCTAGCTCTAAACAATACTGAGAAGTACAAATCATCTCTCTATACAAGCCATCTCTGGGGGATGGAGGATGGGGTTTCTCCATGGAAGGCATCAGGGCAAGGCCTGGCAGTTCCAGCCCACCCCACCTCCAGCCCAGATTGGGACAGCTGGGGACCCAGGGCAACCCCAGCCCTGACCACCAGGAACCTTCTTGGGGACCAGGAAGGGTCATGGGCCTGAGGGTGGGCCCAGCTTGGCAGGACCCACGTTCAGGTAGGGCAGGGCTGTGGGAACCCAGAGACTGGCCCTGCTGTGGTATCACTGGGCAGGGGCTGATGTGGGGTTCTGGGCTCAGGACAGGGTGAGGGAAGCTCAGGAGGCTGGGCAGGGGTAACCAGGCCTGTGGGGGTTCTCAGGGATATGACAATGCAAACTGTAAATGTTCTTAAAGCAGATGGAAAAACGGGATTTCAAATCTTGGGTATGATGTCTTCAGATAAGATATATCACTATCAAAAATTGTGATGTGGGTTTGTCTTCAGTCCATTTCTCCCAGTGTGAAAATAGCCAAACCACAAACCACCAGTAAAACAGAAAAAAAATTGTAGGTAGTAAGCACCCAAATACAAATAGCCACTCCAGGCACATTCTGTTCAGCATTTGTTACCTTCTTGGGTCATGGCTGCACATTTTCTAAAGAAGAGGGTTATTGCAAACACTGTAAAACATCAAAAGCTCCCTTATACCCTAAAAGGCTTTGTTTCACAGAAGACAATGTAATTTGCTTAATGTGGAGATTTAAAATCCATGTAAAGTAATTTCATTTCTTCACATTGAAGTTGAAGCATCACTAGAAAATATGACGTTTTTCAAACACCAAGATTTGTCAACATTTTCTTCTTAAAAACAGCCAGATCCCTTCTGCTTGGAGTTACAAACCTGTAGGAAAGAGCAGTCCGTGCACTCCGCTACCACTCCCATTTCTTGGCTACTATATTTGGAAAAATTCACCTACTGCCCAACAGTTTTCCTGGATGTTCCAGGAATTGCCTTTATCAAAATCCCAGGGTCATTCCTATCCTACAGCTTTTTTATTGGCATATGGAATGATTTAACCATATGAGCAGTAGTTCTTATATATCAGCTTTTCTTACATAACTAGGATACAGCTATTTCCAAGGGAGAAAGCCGAAGGTAGCACAGTGCTGACTTTCCTTGGAGACAAAAAAGGGCTTATTTTCTAGAGACCCAGAAACACCTGGGCTCGTGAGTATTTCTGATTCCTGGATTCTGGTTAGAGTGTGAGACTGGTGACTGATGAACTAGAAGTGGACAGTTGTTTTCTGGTTTCATTCTCTTACATTGATTGTAAATATTAGTTATACTGAGTTGTCTCTGAGGCCAGCCAACATCACAAAGAGGACATCTGGCCTGCTTTCTCCTTCTCAACTCCTGTAGTACAAAGTGAACAGGTGTAGTGAGGCAAGTCTATTCATCCTACTGGAAACCTTTTGACTGCAAAAAAATTTTCTCTCAAAAAAAAAAAAAAAGAAAAAAGAAAAAAGAAAAAAGAAAAAGAACCTACCACATTTCTGCTCACATGCAATACTAAAAGCATAGAGCAAGGCATGAAAAAAGAACCAATGCATTAAGTGGCACTCAATGGTTCTGTTCATGCATTTGATCACATCTGTTAATAACCTGCTGTTAACTTGGGAGATGAACAACTCCCTTTGAGCACCCAGAACTTAAAAAACTCCAGTCATCCACAGAATCATGGAACATGAGAGAATCAACAGAGCGTGACCTGGTCTTTTTTGGTTTCAGAGGTGAAGATCCAAGGCAATGGTGGCTTTATAAGGACCAATTCATGGACGTTGACTCTCTTCATACGCTAGTAGAGAATAAAAATGTGACAAAGTTTTTCTGAAGCATAGTTATGAAATAAAGAGTGGGAATGATGACCCTATAGGTATAAGGGGATATTCTACCAAAAAAGCAGGTTTAGTCAAATAAGCAGCTTATTTTGGTAAGGGTCGCTATGACTACCCCTACCACATTATAGATGTCAGCAGACAAAGCAACTGAAAGCTTGGGCATCAGGTCTGAGCCCATGATAGTCACTCAGAGGTAAAAGCAGTCCATTGTCAGAAGTATCACTGTACTTCTAGATTAAACAAATTCCATACATAGCCATGTAGGTATTTTTTTTGAACACTCACTGTGCTGTATAGACAGAAGAAAGGTCTTCTGATCACAAAAGATGAAAAATACCACAGTTTATTGTGTCCTTATCTTTGGAAGATGAGCGTTCAATTTTGTGGTCTTAACATACTGCATTTCGGGGAGAAGGGTAGTGACAAGTACCAAAGTAATAAAATCAGAGCTGTAAGAAATGTCACAGAGAGCCAAATGGGACTGTGGAAAATGAAGGAAGTCAGAATTTTTGTTTGCCTGCCTGTCCATGCTTCCACTCTGAAGATCTCCTGAGCCGGCAGAGAAGGTGGCGGGGAAGCAGTGTGTTTTTGTGTGCTCTCTGAGATTATGTATCTCTGAAACACAATGAGGAAGACTAGAGCTGACATTTTGGGATTTGGGTACTTTGTTTTTAAACTGGAATATACTGCAGCAGAGCAAGCCAAACAGCCCACAAGGACAGTGGAGTTTCTGCAGAAAAGGGAACTGTTCTACCCAGGGGACTTCTTTTCTTGTCTATATTTAGGGCAACTCCTTACCTAAGGCTTTCAAAATGCAAACAAATTAAAAACATTTTAAAAATTCCCAAGCAAAGATGGTATTACTGAGGGTAGCAAAGTCTGTCATCTTTCAGAGGCCAAAAAACTAGTGTTGAGTGGCCTTGCTATGACCCAGGAGTTGGAAGAAAAATGAGAAGAGAAAGAGAAAGAGGAAGAGAAAGAAAAATAAAGGAGAGAAGAGAAACCTGGACAGAGACACTAGAGCTGTTTACAGACTTTTGGCTCTAATGGGAGTAAAGTAATTGCAGAAACAGGATTGAACCCAAACTTTCTTAAAAATCACAAAAAGTTGAAGAATAATTTATTGTTCCAACAAATCCTGAGTGTTCACAAGAACTGTCTGGATGTTTTGCTGTATTGGTGTGTTACATCTTTTGTGTATATCACAAAAAATACAAATGGTAGACCAGACCCTCAATTTTTTCCTTGCAGCAAGATCTTTCTAGTTTTAGCGCAGAACAGAGGAACAGCCATAAGTGACCAGAATGAAGGACTTTTTCCTGTGTGAGCATCCAAACCACTCAGTTAAAAGGTTGTAAAGCCTGACCATCCTTTTCCACTGATTTTGGGGTCTTTGCCCAGGGATGGGAAAGTGATACCTTAGTCCCACACCTACTACCACCTCTGCTGTTTCATGGATATGATTTATAGTTTTCTCATTAGTGTGCTGGTAGTGAGCAAGTTTTCTTAATGACTTTGCTGTCTCAACAGCTTTCACAGTGAAAGCAGTGGGTAACGAGTGCCTCAATGGCCATGATCAACTCTGAGTGAAGCAAGATGGAGAGGATCCAGTAGACTGTATCTGTATCATTGTCCTTAGATTAAAGTAAGTGTTGGCTTTAGTTATCCACATTTAATGCAGGTGCTTTTATCTTTTGGCAACTATAACTTAAGTAGAAGGATCCTTCTCTGGCACTGTTTTAAAAAGACATTCAAAATGAATTTTTATTGAAAGCTCATTTAGAAACACAGAACCATAGAAATATTTAGTTTCAAAGATGGTCTCTTGATGGTAACCTAGTCTAGTGGAATTTAATTACTGAGAGGACATTTTCCATGATAGCATTTCAGCTACTTGAGATGACTTTAACCATCTTGAGACTTGATGGAATTATAGAATCATAGAATAACCTGAGTTGGAAATGACCCACAAGGATCATTGAGTCCAACTCCTGGCCCTGCTCAGAACAGCCCCAAGAGTCACACCATGTGCCCAAGAGCGTTGTTGAAATGCATCTTGAACTCTATCAGGCTGGTGCTGTGACCACTGCCCTGGGGAGCTGTTCCAGTGCCCAACCACCCTCTGGGGGAAGAACATTTTCCTAATACCAAACATAAACCTCCCCTGACACAGCTTCAGGCCATTCCCTTGGGTCCTGTCACTGGTCACCAGAGAGAATAAATTAGTGTCTGCCCCTCTATTTCTCCTCATAAGGAAGCTGGAACTGCAATGACGTGTCCTCTCAGTCTCCTCCAGGCTGAACAGACTGAGTGACCTCAAGCCGTTCTCATACATCTTCCCATCTCTACAAAGATGGCGAAGGTGATGCCTTCTCCAGCCACCTAGAAACAGAGACTAGACAAGAGTAAGGGAATAAAGATAGTTATTTATTTGAAGGGCCTTCAAGGTACACCCTGGGGGAGCCAGAGGCTGCCTCCATAAAATGGACCCCAAGATGGACGACAGGTCACGAGTTCTTCACACTTTTATAGGTTTGGTTCATTTGCATAGCAGGGTTAATTCTCCAGTTAAAGCCCCAGTTCAATGATGTAATTCCCCTCACCTTGCCCCCCGCTTAGAGTCTTTGGTTTACACATTTTGGGCCTAGAAGAGCCTGGCTGTCCTTGAAGGCAAAGCCTGGAGAGGCTTTGTTATGTCTATCTTGCATGAGAGAGCAGAAATTACAGGCTACAAGGAACTTCAGAGTTACACTCTAAGCAGTACAGAAATTGTAAAATATAAAAGTTAAAACCTAAGGCATCATTTCCCCCCTCCATCTTTGGCCCCTTCACCATCTTCGTAGCCCTTCTTTGGGAACTTTCTAATGACTTTATATCTTTATTATGTTGTGGCACCCAAAACTGCACACAGGAATCGGGGTGAGGCCACCCCAGTGCAGAGATCGAGACAATCCCCTCCTTTCCCCAGCTGGCAATGCTGTGCCTGATGCATCCCAGGGCAACGTTGGCCCTCCTGGCTGTCAGGGCGCCACTGGCTCATATTCAATTTCAAGCAAATAGAAGGCCAAAATATGTGAGTAGACTCTAAATTGAGAGGTTTCTCTCATATCTCCTTATTAATTGGAAGATTCAGGCTGTGATACTTCTGTTTGATCCAGGTGTTATAAAAACACACAACTGGCCTGTACCATTTGTAATTAGCAAGTGACAGGCTTCTGCTGCAGAGTTCAAATATTCAACTTCCAACATTTCCCACTCAATACATATCCACATATACATCTGCTACCTGTTTGCAATCATATATTAAGCAATTTTTTCATCTAACACAGATACGAAGAGATGATCTTTAAGAGTATTCATTTTGTATGAGCAAGTGATCTTTCTTAAGAGGCTTGATCTTGGCTGGTTTTCATACAGTGGGCTTTCAAACAGATGTCAAATTTTATTCCTGATCACAATCTCAGTATGGCTGTACCTTTTTTGAGACACTAAACCACTGGAGATCCTGAATAAACCCCCGAAGTTTGGTTGTTCTTACTTATTCTTTTGCATCATACTGAAAAACAGTATAATAACTTCTAAAGCAATACTGAAATTTTTTTTCTGAAATACTGCAGTATTTGTCATAATAAAAAACAGAAAAAGTCCGAACTTCAATTGTTTATAGAAAATGCAACCAAATACAAAGAGGCTTTTAAAGACAATTTCTTGGGGAATTCCCTCTACAGTCAATACTCTTCTCCCTGCTTCCAGGAGTGACAGAATATGAAAAAAACCTGTAATTTTGCCAACAAGATAGATATGCTTGAAAAAAACCAAGTTGCTCATTTCACTTGCATTCCATCACTTCTTCAATAATTATTATTTCTTCGTTTTCTTGCTTTTTTAATAGAATCATATCTTCTGTCTATTAAAGGAAGAATATAACATTTTTTTAGTGTTTCATGCATGAGATTAATCACAGGGTCATGATTTATGAATCTCCTGTCATTCATAGTTGTTATTTATTGCACAGAAGCTGTAACAGGGCTCTGTCAATTAGACGACCAAAGTAGACATGTCTAGATCTTCCCTCCATATAGTTCCCAAAAAGGAACAAAAGACTTTTTCACTAAAAAGCTGGAAAACTCACATTTTAAAACAGAAAAGTTAACATGATGAAGGAAGAGAAAGTAAAAAGATTTATAAAGGCTCACCAGAAATTCAGTATGTCCCTGCAGAAAAATTTTGGCTGCTGCCAATCCAAAAACTGCAAATTGCAGCAAACTGCAATAAGCTCTCTAGAAGGGAAATTCCTGCAATGTTTGTCTGTTTGTTCCTTCTCGCAAGTCATTCCAGTGTTCCACATCTGCTCTACTTTCTTGCTTACCATGCCCTAGAAACTTTTTCTCCTTTAGCATCATTGCCAAAGACTATCATGGATCTCAATATCTGCTATGGAAAAACTGTTGTAGATTTCTTTGTCCCTTCTCTTCCTGCCTGATTCTGCACTATGTTTGTGCTGAGAAACTTACACTCAGCACTATTCTAGCTATAGCATATGGCTTATAGGGAGAGCAGGGTGAAACTGTACTTTCTCCAATGCTTCAGGTAGACAGACAACAATTATTTCATAAAAAGTAAAGCAGACAAGTTATTTGCATGTGGACTTTCTCTTTCCATACCCCAAGAACAAGAAAAAGAAAGAAAATTGATTCTTGCTTGTCTGCATCTTTCTGACACTTAGGTCATACCTTTGAGACTAAATATTTAAATTTCAAGCAAATGGAAAGAAAACATACCTGGAAGTCCATTGGAGAGGGCTCATGGAATGGGTCTCTTGGCTGTGGTACTGCAGCAGATGTTCTTTTCAAATAAGATCTACTACAGTGACAAAAAGGTTTGGTGAAAGAAGACTTAACACACAAACATATGAACACATACTATATAATAATGCTTTTGAGGTATTATTTTATTTCTTTAAGATAAGCAGTATTCTTCTGTCAAAAATAGCTAAAAATTACATAGGCTGATGACAATATTATAATTTTGTTGTTCAGAATTTGGATGACAATGATTTATTTTGTGACTTACTAAAGCCTCATAGGAAACTGGTTTTTTAAGTATATGAAAGGGAAATATCATCAAAACATGGAAAAAATTTCATGTACCAACCATCTGCATTGCAGGGTCTGATGGTAGGAAAGTGGTACAGATACAAGGTCTTGTCCCAGTATTGGAAAGCATTGAGTTATATTAACCAAATGGATAAGAAAGTTTGGAATCAGAAGTATAGAACACACTTGAGGAACATCCAGCAGATGATTCCTACCATAGCTCAGTGTTGATTTTCTCCCTCCCTTGTCTCCTTTAAAAAGAAGCCAGAAATTTTCTCTTGGGGTAAGAAGTGTTATTCCAACTATAGAATAAAAATTTTGCACAAGAAATAAGTCTTACACTGTCATGCAGAGAAAAAGTGTGAGACCTGCTGCCAGCCCTGGTATCAGAAATAGCACATACGACGAAGTAGATGCAGGTTGTGTTCCTGAAAATCAAGCAATCATCAAAGTGCTAGTTAGCATCACAGGTCATGAAAGATTGCACAGCTATGTACAATCTGCTTTGCATCAGAGTGTCAAACACGGTATGAAGGGATGACTTCTTTAGCTTAGCACCTCACTGCCCTGTGGCAGGCGAAGTGATCGGATGGCTGACAGCACGTGGACTGTCTTCAGTAACTTGAGACCCGAGGAACTGAGTCACACAGTATTTAAATACCCAAGGTGGCAGAGGGCAACAGCAGGAAAAAGGAGTTTATAAAGGCAGGAGTACAGATGGAAGAAGTAAAGCAGCTGGCAACAGACTTCAAAGAGGTCTGCTTTATTCACTGTACCAGTGCAAGAAGCACTGTCTCCCAAGAATGCTTGGAGAGCTCCCTAAAATTAAGAGACATGCCAATTCTTTGACTCTCTTTTTCCTAACAAATGAATGTGCAATTATCAATGTGTTTCCATCCGTAAGCATAAAGTAAAAAATGAGGCAGACAGGTAATAACTGAACTAGGTCAAGGAAGGGATTTTTACTCTTACCAAACTCCACAGGTGTGCTCCACTCTCCCCAGTTTGGGCTTACTAAACAAAAGCCCCCATCTGTTGCTCTGACTTTGACGCTGTACCTTTTTTTTGAGCTGAAGCTTTCATATAGGTAGGAGTTATTGTCAATGATTGCTTCCTAAATGCAAAACAAGTAGAATGAGAATTTTTGTATAATTTTTATATAATTATGGTAAAATTTTACATTTTGCATTTATATAATCTTTCTGTGGACAGACTAGAGTGGAATAACAAGTGGAAAAATAACTCTTAATAAGTTAGATTGTTTCATCCTAATTCCTCTTGATTGAACATTTTTGTTACTGGGTAATATGAAGATGAAATTTGCCATATGCTGCCCTGGCTCTTTAGATTCTGCTAAGCAATGGGACTTTAGGAAAAAAATTTTTTAAAGATCTGGCACTCTGTTACAGTGGATATTTTCAAAACTGAAGTACAGTTCAATAGCCAGATTATACAGAAGTGAGAAGTTTGGGTTTTTTTCTGCCATCTTCACACTGGCTTAATCTGTGAAGTAATATTTTCTTGCCTCTTGTGTCTCAATCCTTTCCATAGAGAATTAATAAAGAAAAATTTCTTCACATTTTTTGTGTCTAAGTGTTACAAAGAATCATGACCCATACTTTTACATATATATGAATTTGCTAGGAAGTAAAAAAGAATGTAAAATGAAAGATTTTGTGAAGCAATATCAAGCTCCACATGTGCAGATGTTTTTGAGCAATGTTTTATAAACAACAGTTTAAAACTTCAGATTTAGAAAACTTATCAATAAAGAGCACGTGCAGTACATTGAAACAGGTAGTGTGAAACTAAACCAATTTGGTTGGAGGATGCTCTGATGCAGAAGAAATTTCAATATAGCATAAATGTTAGATTAATACAGACTTACTGTTTTAGATGAGGTTTTGGTGTTTTTCTCAGCATCAGCCTAGCAACAAGACAAAAGTTTCATTTTTAAGATTATTCATTTTGTTACTTTAAAATAAAGGTCTTCTCACATGAATGCTTGATTTTCAGAAAAAAAAAAGTGTATGTAATATTTTAAATGCCTTCTTTTAAAGTCTGTGAAATTAAGCTCTTCTTCCTCTAAGTGGTATTTCCTCATCACTAATGCTGTGAAATATTGTACCATTTAAATTTGATTGCAGAATTGAGTATCAAAGAACTAAAAAAAAAGGGCTCAGGTTGACAAAATGTTTACATTTTACTTGTTAAAACAAAGTATCTAAAATTTATGAATAAACTCAGACAATGTTTTTTCCATTGTTTTTTTATTTCTTTTTTGCCTGTGTACCTTTTGCATTCTTAAACATTTAACTTAGGTATGTTATGTCTCCTTTTTTTTTTTAATTCTGTTTTTTACTGTTGAAACAACAAGGTCACAAATATTCCCACAAATATTTTTAGCTTTATTTTTGAAGGATGTAATATTGCTTTACATATTCATCCAAGCTTTCAAAAGAAGGGGATGAGAACAGGGTACTGGTTGTATTGTGTTATGTGTGGAAACAGAGACATACAAAATGCTATTAAATGTCATAATTATTCTTACCTTGCTTTCTATGATGATTTCATATTTGAAACAACTGCTTTTATTCACATGACTTGTGCGAGGTGGTCGCCACCAAATACTACACCTGTGAGAAGCTTCTGTACAGTTCACTGTGACATTTGATGGAGGAGTGAGTTTTTCTACAACAATACATTCAGAAATACTATTGATTGGTAATAGCTCTCTTTGCTCTGCCATTTTAAAAACACAGGTAGATGTTCAAGCAGCTGTCTAAAAAGATGTAATGCAGAATTACTATAGCAGAATTACTATATTCTCCCCATATTCTGAACCAGGACTCCCTGATTTAACATTTCAGTTGAGGAGCCTGGAGCACTAGCTGCAACAGTAAGGAAAATTAAAAAACACAAGCCATTTATTAGATTTTCTTGAATTCAGCATATGATTTATGCAGGTTTGGTTTTATTTCTTGGAGATTCTTTTAATACTGTAATTACGAGATAATAAGACCAACATCTAGACAGTCCCACTCAGAAATCCTTAGTTAATTTTGACAGATGGCACATTTCTTTCAGAGAATAAATATTTGACTGAAATGTTCACAATTCTGCGACCCTATGATTCCAGATTATTTTTGTATTCATTGTTTTTTGTCCATTCTTATACTTTAGACTTTTCAGACATCAGGGCTGAGAAAAAGGAAAAAACCCAAACCTATTATGAGGAGCAATTTTTTCCAGGGATGAATTCTTCATTCCTTTAACATGTAACTGGAAATTAAATCAATAAAAAATCCTTACCAATTTTGTACAGCATTATGTTCTCCTCATATGACTGAATGTTTTGTCCACTTCTAGACCCATTTACCAGGAAATAAGCATTCTTATATGCTATTGTCACGTTTTGGAATCGACATCCTGTGTGCCTTCCACAATTATCTTTGATGTAATTTCGGCATTCTGTGACATCTTCTTTCCTTTACATGAAACATTGTATCAGTTAAAAATTGACAATGTCACACGTCCAACCACAAATCAAAATTCCCAAGATTCAAGGCCTACTTACTTTGAGGGCCGCCAGTACAGGAAATATTGGGTATCTTCTGTAGCAGTCCTGCCCACATGCCAGGTGCAGTTCATGAAGGAAACATTAAAAATGACACAGACAAAATTTTCAATGGCTGTCCCATTCATGCCTGCAAACACAGAATGAATATCCCATGTCCACTCTGCAGAAAGACTGAATAACTGTGCAGATAAAACAGATCTTTGCAAGGTCATTTAGCGATTTTTAGCTACCTGCTTAGCAAATCTGACAGTATATTTCTTGGGTCTTGTAGTTTTTTCCTTACTTGAAGATGGGCAATGATTTCATTTGTGTTGAGCCATAAGTATTATCTATCATTGTTCCAGAAGCCATAGATGTGACTGGGATTTAACTGAGTCTTTCATCAACTCAAGCATGATGATTTAGTGGAAGTTAATAACAGAGGCAGTCACCATGGTGTCCTTTGTTTCACTGTGGTGTCCTTTGTTTAGATTCCCTGTTTAGCTGGGGCCCAGTCGACAGTGGAATATAAATTCTACAACAATGAGCAAGGTTGCAAAGTCCTCTCTCCTGTGCTTGTCTTAAATGCTCTGACCTGTGGTTATAAAGCACTAATAATTTAAAATAAGATGTTCACCACATTCTTGTGTGTGATGGCTGGACAGTTGCAGTCTAACCCTGAGACCGTTTCCTGAAGTTAATCCCTGCAGAAGTGTTGCAATTTCGAAGAGAGAATGACATATTTTTCAATTAGGAATTGAAATTGGCTGTTAATCTCTTCCAGTACTTTGGATTCAAGGTTAGGGGGAATCTTGTTACCACTGAACTTGATAGAAACAGGCCTGAATATCCATATAATCAGTGTGAAATCAAGAGAAAACTGAAGCAGAAGTTTATGGCTTGCTTAAGTTAACTCACAACCTATACTCACAACCTGAATGAATTCCTTGTGTGTTTCTCCCCTATCAAAGGGAGAGATCTCCAACAGGAAAGGATGAACATTCAGTACCTCAACAACTATCATTGTGAATTGAAGGACTGGACCACAGCTTTCCAAGACTAATAGAATTAAGCACCACACATACAACCTTTGCATGTACCTTTCTAGTTAGCCCTAAAACTCCACATCTGATTCTTACATCTTTGGAAATAAGAGGAATTTTTCCAGAGACGAGGAAGGTGTCAAAGTACTCCTGGATTTTTGGAAAGCTTTCTCTCTTTCAAGAGGAAGATTAAAACTTTTTCAAGAGCTTGGTCCAGCAGCGTTTCTTTCAATGGCAGTATTGGCCTTAGCATGCCCTGTCCTTTCCCATCCTTCAGGGATCCTTCCTGATTCCATCCTGCCTCCCTGGCTGTGCTAGTGCCACTCCTTGTGGGGCCCTGTAGTGAGTAATTTTGAAGAAGTGATCATCATTACAACTAATGCTCTTCTCAGCAGTTTTTTCTTTTTGGTTGTTTTTTTTCATCTGGCTTAGCATCCTCTATCAGAAACAGTGGAACAATCTCATCAGTGTGGGCTATCAACTAAGAAAAGAGCTGTCTAAGTTATTTCTGTAGCTGTAAGAAATATTGACCCATATTTAGTCATAGAGGTATCAAAGCTGTTAGCACAGAGTTGTTTATATCCAATTTATGTGTAAGTTTACTTACATTTAACAAATTAATTTTGAGAGCTTAGTGATTATGGTACTGTGACGAGGTGATGGAGAGCTTGGATCAGCTCTCTGGTGTGCCACAGATTCACTTTATGAGCCAGGGCCAACCAAATCTATGTACTTCACTTCCTCATTTACAAAACAAATAGAGAAATTTTCTTCCCGTGAAGAAATCACTAGGTAAATGCAACAGTCTTAAGTATGATCACAGGTGCTGTGCAAGGGTCTAAGAGAGATGGGCTTCCTCAAGCCTTTAGGAATGTAACAAGTCTAAAGAAATAAGGGTTTTTCAGATTTAAAATCAGTTCACAACCTGATCCAACAAGCACTTGAACCATCCGAAAACAAAGGAAATATTCAAGCATATGCTGTGAATATGTATAAGTGTCTCTATACACTTTGCTGACTGGACCTTTTCTCCAAGGTTTTGAGGGCATTTATTTTTAATTTTTTATTTATTCACATTTCTGTGATTATTCCAAAAAACATCTAGCAAAGAAGATAAATATGACTACCCTTCCTGTAAGGTTTATTTTTGAGCCTACTGTATTCACCAACACTGTCAGCATTGCCTTTTTTTTTTAGCAACACCTGGAATAGAGCTAAGTCTTCATGAGACTTGTATCTCACATTATTTCAAAGAGACACTGATATTTTTCTGCATCCAGTTTATACTGAGGACTAGCTATATTGCTCTGGTGTCTTTTTCCTTAACCCTCCCATTTGAAAACCCCCATATTTGTCACTTTCTTATCTTTATTTCCTTAAAAAATGGTAGGACCATATTCTCATTAGTCTTTTCTGTGAGCTGTGATGCAAAAAAACCATTTAGTTTCTCTTCATTGTACTCCTCCTTCTGAACTGCCTCCTGTGTTATTTGATCATGATAGTAAAGTATATATGCAAGTATGTTAATATCCTCTGAAGCATCCTTTGTTCCAGACACAATTAGCTTATTTTCACATATTTTACAATCTTTAGATATATTTGAAATGTTGTTTTACATTCTTTTAATGAAAGAGGTGAGATATTTAACTGAGATGTGACAATTATGATTGCACACAACTTCATAACAACCATGGTTTCAAGTACACACAATGCTTTTATTTGTTTGTTTGCTTGTTTGTTTGTGTCTCTTGTGTCAACTTAGATTATCTCTATCTCTTGGGCAGACATCAGAAACAATGTGGGCAACTTAGCTTCAGAAAAATATCAGAGAGAAAAAAATTTTGCTCTGCAAACCTTTGTGGTAACCAACATTACTAACAGGGAAGAACAAGATCTTACTTTTGGGTCTTGAGCCCAAGAGAAATTTTACTTTTTTAAAGTGATTCCTCAATGGAAAAACTTCATAAACTCTTCTTGATTCTTAGACATAATTGACCAGATACTTTGTAAAGGACGTGAATGAACATACTCGATATTAGAAATCAAAAAAACCCCAACCCAATTAAATTACTTTAACCTTTTAACCTAATGCTGAAAATGCTGTTAGGTGTGAGGTAGAGTTTGTCTTACCTAAACTTACCAAAAAGCTGTATAGATGCCCATAGGAGAACCAGTAATTCTATACTGCCTTAACACTGCCTGGAGAAAAAGCAGCTACTTTGGACACAGTTTATTCAATCTAGTCTAGGACAAGATGAATGAAAACTTCACTTTATTTATTTTCTGCCATTCACTGAAAATACAGCCCAGAGGAATCTTTCTAATTCTGAGCTATCCACCTTTGTCAGCTAAATCCAAGAGGATTTGTTCCTTTCCTTTCTTACATCATCTGGAATTCACACATAATTACTAAAGATAAATACCCACTATTATTTTCTCAACTGAAAACTGAAAACTTATTACTGAAAATGTCTTTTTCTCCTCTTTCTTATATCATGTGCTGCTTCTCTTTAGAAAAACAGTTGCAGTAGAAGAACAGTATTATTTTCTCCAGAGATGTTTCAAACTTCCTTGCACATATTAAATAGTTCCTGTTCAGATTATTGCTGAAAATCTTAAGGAAAATTAAAGTATTTCTGAGTGAAGTTGTTTCCTTCCTGTACTGTAGTTTATAAAGTTTCTGTGAAAATTGGCTACTGCTAGACTGTGCTACAGCACAAGCCACTCTCAGTTACTTCTCAGAGAAGCCTGAACCCTAACACCCTTCCACACAGGATATTCATGTTAAGAATTCAGAAGTTGAAATGTTACTGCAGAGTCTAATCTCATCTAGGTTGATTAGAGAGGTGATTAGACGAGAATAAAAACTGTCCAGTAACCTGCTGATAATGAGTAACACATAACCATACATTTTATCATATTTTGATCCTGCTATGATTTTTATAGCCAGTGAAAAGGAAGGTTTGTAACTGAAAAAAACCCCCTAAACTTATACTTTGTTTTTATACGACAATTTTTTTTGTTAAGTGAAAGTTGGTGTTGAGTATAGTACATAAAACTAGACCTCTGAGATTTATTTCCCAGATTTACCTCTGAAAGATTTTGAAAGCCATTTTTGTCTGTTGGAAAATATGAAATGGAATTACTGCTTACATGTTGCATGTGCTATGAGGGTAAAGTTATGCCTGCATTCCTGCTACACTTTCAGGGAATTTTGTATATGAAATCTTCTAAAGTCTTAAAGTCATAGAAGAGAAAAGACACTGACATACTCCCATTCTTCTGCTGCCTAGATGCAGTAGTCCTAAAAGAGATTCACTCCATATTGTGATTTTACTCTGTGGATGTAAATACCTAAAATCCAAGTATTTCCAATTTGACTGTGTTTTCAAGAGAAAGTGACAGAGGCACTCTCCAATTCTGTAATGCAGATTAAACTTAACAAACAAAATATTTCTATGTGGATGAGGCCAGTAACACTGGAAACTGCAAATTTTAAAATATATTTATACAATTATTTTCAGTCTGTAGAAAAAATATGCCATCAAAATATTGGCTAAGACATTCATCAGAGGAAAGCAGGCATTTGTAGGCAGTGTCTACCCCTCACAGTTATTTTAACATTAAAACTAGCAGAAATAACAAAACTCAGTATTTCTTTGCCTAGCTTCTTTGGAGTTAAATAAAAGAGAAACAGAAAAGGAAATAGAAAAAAAACCAGACAAAATTCAACCTACCTCCTCCTTGAAAACCTGTTTCCCTGTGGTGCTTACAGTAATGGAGAACAAAAAGGATAGAAACTATGACTTTGCTTTGGTATAATTTCGCATGCTTTGACAGTGTGATTTCATTGCCTCATTTCCCTTAGCCTTACTTCCGTTAAACCATGGAGAGAAGCAGGGTCACTCCCTGCCTTGGTAGACAAACAGATCAGAATAGCAGGACGCCCTCTTCATTACTTCATTCTCATAATTTTCACTCACTTCCGTCACACATTTTTCATATAGGTGTTTGTACAGGGCACCACCCGAAAGGCAGATGAACGTGAGCCTTCCTTCTGGCTCAAGTGTAGGTCAGGTACCATTGCTTCAAGCCATGCCACTGTTTTCTGCTTATTGCTTAGGGATGCTTACAGGAGTATCAGCCCCGTTCTCTGGCCTGCAGAAGAGCTGTACCCAGCTTTGCTCTAGCCAGCCTAATTCCCTGTAGATGGGTAACAAACCATGTCACCAGTCTCAACAACCTTCCTGTTTGACATGTGCACACATTTTTCTGGGTTGGGTGAAATCAACGCACAGATCAGGAAAAGTTTCTTCATGTGTGCAAATGTCCTGAGTGTATCAAATCAACAGTATGTCACTTGTCTGTGCTGGTGTCCTGGAACTGAGAAACATAGAACCTCCTTTTCATGTACCCCATAATACAGTCTGAGTATGGAGCCCCCAGTCTTCCTCATTTTTAAATATTTTTAACAGGAAAATGAAGTTATTAAAGTAGACAACAGCATTTAAATCTGATTATTTATAGTGTTCAGTGAGTGCACTACTCGTTGCTGTTATATCTCACTGGAGGAGTGGTAAACCATATCAAATCTGTCCCCCTTCTGTCTGTCTGTATCTTGTACGTCTTCATTCCCGTCACCCTTTGTTCTTGTTGCTCTTCTGAGCAGAGGAGAAATAGGTAAGAGATGGTTCTTGAGATGTTTCCTCTTCTTCAGGTCTCAATTCCTCAATTTTGTTCATAGAGTAAACATCAGGACACTACCATGTTCCCTGCTATGACATTTCATTTCAGGACCTGCAGAAATAAGGGCTTCTGATTGCTGCCATGTAGAGGAATTGAAAGAAGTCTGCTGGAGGACTGCAATAATGCTGAGAGTTTTGTAACTACTCTGTTTCTGTAATTCTTGAAACTTGACCGTGTTCTGTTCTCAGAACAGAATTATTCTTGGAACCCTGAGTCCCAGGACTAGAGAAGTTGGGTGACGATGTAACTGCTACAGTGAATTAGGTTACTGGAAACTGAGCTGGAATAAAAGCCTTAATTTATTTTCAAGTCATTTTTCTTAAAAGAATTCTTCATATAGATTGAAAAACTTGGAACCTTCAATATTTATATAGAGCAAACAGTATTCAATCAATTTCAGTGTAGGCAATTTAACTAATTTTATGGAATGTAAGACTTCATGATTATTCCCAAGATCATCTCTGCAGAGGATTTGGGGTAATACATAGGCATCTCAGTCTTGTCAATTAGAGTCTCATAATCAGTGTTTGACCTAGACATGGATGTTTTCCCCAAGGCAGCCAACTTTATGATGAAGTTCTCCTTAGCTGCTGTGCAGTCTGAAGGATGATTTGATTTGCTTAACGAAAGGGAGGGGAGTTGCATGCCAGAGTAGTCTAAAAGCATGCTTTACAAGACCAGCACAATTTACCACAGACTTTTTGAGTCAATCTGTATTCTTCTTAAAATCAGAATAATTATATAATTATCAGAACTTTTATATGTCTAGTTTTGTAGACTTTAATTTAAAACATAAGAATTCCACAATTTGCATTTAGTCTTCTTCATAGCTAAAGCCAAGAGTAAACATTGCAGTTATAGTAATGAAGAGGTTAAACATCAAAAGAGAATCTTTCATTCATTTTTCATTTTGTTTCTCTGTTTTAATCTATTTTAAACCAGTCACCTTTGATGTGAGGTATCAAGAAGCAGGAAGCAAAGTGTAAGCAGAAGTTTACTAGTTATGAATTTGTCTGTCAGAGTGCAGAGCTCCAAACATATAGCATATCTAAGTATAGGGCTATGGATATTACAATACCTGAAAGCTGAATTATAGCTCAGGTCCTCACTTTGTGGCAATGACTCATCCAGATATTTATTTCAGTTTACAAGTATTAATTTTCCTCCTCATTTCCTTTACTTTCATGATGTAGCTTCCTTGTACCTGATCCTAGGCTACCATCATGTGGCCACTTTGAGAATCTTCCCAAGTAACAGAGACAAAGGCTGATTACTGACTCAGCCTGGAAAGCAGCAAGGCACTGACTGCACGCAAGATGAAGGCTGCATGTATCTTTTGAGGGCTTAATTTTGTGTCTTGATACTTTGCTTCTCAGTTGTCCTTTGTTTAGATACTCTGTTCTTTGGTTTGTCTGTTTTATTCTGCTTTAATTCTCCCCCTTTGCAAATACTGAAAAAACACACCCTAATTTCAGAAGGAAAATTTTTCTCCAAGCAGAAGCATTGTGTCACTCCATGCATTAAACTCTAAAACACATTTCGCCCCACTTATCCTATGTAAATCCTTCTTTAAGTCCTTTGGTATGGTCCCCCACAACAGTCTTGCCCTTAGGTTGGACAGACATCCCTTTGACAGATGGATGATTAGATGGCTGGATAGGCTCATCCAAAGACTTGCAGTCAGGGCCTCAGTGCCCAAATGGAAATCAGTAACAAGAGGTGTCCCACAAGTGTCCATGAGCACTATTTTACCTCTTCAGCAGTGCCATGAGCAGTGGGATGAAGTGCACCCTTCAGTGAGTTTGTGGATGACATCTGGCTGAGTGGTGCAGTTGATGCATTAGAGGGAGGGGATGTCATCCAGAGGTAACTTGAGAAGCTTGAGGAATGGGCTCATGTAAACTTGATGGAAATAACAAGGTCCTGCACCCGGGTTGGGGCAATCCCCAGTCTCAGTGAACAGGTTGCTCAGAGAAGCTGTGGATGCTCCTTCTTTGGGAGTGTTCAAGACCAGGCTAGGGGCAGGGATGTTGGACTAGACAATGTTTAAATGTCCCTTCTAATCCAAACCATTCCGTGATTTTGGTATTCTATAAAATATGATTTCAGTACACACTCTCCAAAGCTCATGCTTCTGTGCTATTATTTTGGACTGTGACTCAAATATGGAAGCATTTGTTTCTATATATTTGTGGCTGTCAGGGTAGGAACAGAGATCTCCAGGTCACACAAGGCTGTACTGTGAAGAAAAACTTGGCACCAAGTAAATACTGGACTAATTTTTTATTCATTCAATGATAGTACTTTAAAAGGAACTACATGTTTAATATATTCATTGCAGAACCAACTTGGGTTCTTTTTCAGAGCACTTCAGGAAATAATCCTTGTTGGAGTTGGGGTCTACAACAATTTGAAACCTTAATCCAGTCTCCAACCAAATGGGATATTTATTGTGGTGTTAACATTTCACCTTAGCCTTTTTCTCCATGTACGACTGTTTAAAAAGTGTAAAACTGGAAATAGTTTTGATAAGGACACTAGGGCAGAACAGCATTTTACTCACTTGATAAGGATAACAGAACAGAATAACATCCTACTCTTATCAAGGACAGTAGAACAGAGTGACACAGCCTTGAAGAAACAGATAAAGGATATAACTTAGGCAAACAGAAATCATGAAAAATGTAAGCAGGATGCCAGCTCAGCTCTGCAAGGCTGACGAAGCAGAAGTTGTGCAGAACAACGCTTACTCAAATGTGAGGATTGAGGAACAGCCCCCTAAAAAGGACACCAGACATTGAAGACAGACCCCAAAGAACCATATAGGACTTCGGGTAAGGAGTGCAACTATGTAAAATAAAACCTAGGAAGTGGGGGTAGCTAATGAATGCATAAACAGTGTGTATGATAAAATCTCTGTTCACCTGACATTCAGTGCACTTGATTAGAGGAAATAACCTCAGTGTGACCAGCACACTGCAATAATGAATGTCTGCTTTCTAATACTCGAAACTGTGCTAGAAACTTTCTATCTGGCCGATTTCAGTATCAGTTTAGTTAAATGTTTTTAGCTACAGACATTGTTAGTTCCTAGTCCTAGTTTCTATTTTATTTTATTTTTATATTTTATTTTAATATTTTATTTTAATATTTAGTAATATTTTAAACAGAATTAAAGCTCCATACAGTGGATATTAAACAAGACTTTGAAGATGGGATTCATTTCTGAAATGTAAAATAAAACTGCATATGGTATCCAACTATAATTTATTTACGTGATTCTGTGCTCATTTTAGACTCTGTGAACAGAAATGGATTTTTTCCGGGTGCAAATGAACAAGGTGGGGGGGATTTTGTTTTGTCAGAGTGCATTTCTTTTCATTGAAAATAATGAGAGCTGAACTTGATTTGTGTAGATAAAAACATCTCAACAGAAAAGACTGAAAATTCTTTATTATGGAATTCTTTTGCCTTTAAGTTACAGTGGCATTTACCTGATTATTCCTAGAAAGGTGATATGCATCAGTCTGAAATTGCAGTTCTACAGTAGTAACATAGGTACTTTAATTTCTTTACCATGCACTCAGTATTTTACTCTCATTGATAAAGAATTGTGTTAAAGTCACTTCCAGACTAGGCTATTCTGAGTTTTGTGTGAGAAAATATTAAGGAAGTAAATAAATTATGTGCTTCCTCTACCTTTCTGTATTTCATGGAAGACTTGGGCTCATCATGTTCTAATAGTGAAGCTTTTCATTTGAGCTATTTGATTCTTAGATGTACCTCATTCATTGGTTCATTGTTTGAGTTTGTGAGAAGCACTATCCAAGTAAATCTTGCTTGCTTTTTTTTTCCCAAGTCTTTTTAACAACTATTTGCCCTGTATTTTTCAAGTTGGTGTAATTTTTCCTACGAGATGTTTAGAAAAGATACAGCACTTTTAAAACCCTAAATATTGAATAATTCTTAGTATGTTTTCCACCCATATTGAGGACCGTCACTCTATTAAAGCAACTCTGTTTTTAGACCATGTAATCATAGGTCTGATCTAATAGGAGATGATCAGTGTTAGCCTTTCACCCAGCAGAAAGGCTGGGTTTGGAAGAAAAATACCTCTTTAGCAAGTTCTTCTGCAGGTATTGGTAACTGTGTGAGATAAGGCAATGGCTTTAAATTGAAAGATGGTAGATTTAGATTGGATATATTTGAATACATTCTTTCCTGAGAGGGTTGTGAATCACTGGAACAGGTTGCCCATAGAGGCTGTCGACCCATCACTCCTGGAAGTGCTAAAGGCCAGCTTGGATGGAGCTTGGAGCAACCTGGTCTAGGGGAAGGCATCCCTGCCCATGGCAGGGGGGTTAGAATGAAGTGATCTTTGAGGTCCCTTCCAACCCAAACCATTCTATGATTCTGTGATTCTTCAGAAACAAAACCTTGTTAAACTAAGGAACAATGGCTTAAAAGGAAGAAAAAACATTAAGCCACATAAAATTGCCAGATAACAATGAAGTGGAAGTGGCTAAATTAGTGTGACTCAGCCTAATGCAGGGAACAGTTTAAAAGAGTGATGACAACCCTGAATCAGCTGGGCAAACGTGAACTCTCACATCAATAGAGCTGGTGGTACTACTTCCATGATTAAGTGCACTGGTAAGGGTTGGAAAAAAAAGTAATGTCTGTGACTGCAAAGGCAGAGATCTGACTGATTTACTAATTAGCTGACCTGATTGCACACAGGGAGGTGAGTAAGCTAATATATGGGAAAAGGGAAGTAACATTGGACAGAGTGCAGGAAAGGATTTGAAAATATTAAGGCAAGCTTGATCAACAGTGGAAGCTAGAGTTTTGAGAAATCACCTTGGAATGAGGAGTATGTCTCACTGGGACTCCCCAGAAAACTAAATGGGGAATTATATAAGCTTCACAGTTGAAATTACATCATAGAGGGCTGCATCCTCTCATCTTCTCCATCAGAAAAGCATGTGTCCTTCTTGTGGTGCTGAAGGAGTGACTCATGAATGGACTGCAACAGCTGTGAACCTCTGCCAAAGGTAAGTCCTAGCAACATTCCTTTTTAAAATGTCAGGAAAATTCACTCCCTTCTCTCAAGCTTCCAGAAGTCCGAACCCTCCCTCCCTCCTCTGTGCTGGAGCAGCCCTTCTCTGTCTGACAGATTTAAACCCAGCTTCTCCTACACCTTCATTGTTTTCTATCAATCCTCAAGCAAAAAATTATATTTTAGTCAGAAAAATCAAGTACCCTCCCCTGGGATACTGAAAAATAACCCCCACTCTGCACTCAAATTATTTTCAAGCAAAGGTGCAGATTTCAGATGGCTCTTATTACAAACCTTTCTAAAATTTAGAATAAAACAGATTTATTAACTATTTAACATTTTAGCATTTTAGGATTTTGTCAAAATATTCCCTGATATTTTTTTTTTTTTTTTTACTGATGATAATCAACAGTGTCTATAGAAAGGTCAGCCTTTTGGGTCATAATATAGTTGTGTCAAAGCTCATTGCTGTTAAGACCCACCACAGAAGGTAAGGGTAACCCCGGTTCTTGTTAATAGATCTCTTGGGGCAGATTAGAGTGAAACAACACTGAATGATAGGTGTTTATAAATATATGTATGTAGAGTTTATTTTAGAACAATTTGGTTGCAATGGAAAGCATGTATGTACCTGTCTTGGTTGTTATCCATAGCAATATAAAAGCATAAAAATATCTCTTAAGAAAATGTATAAGGGAAAAGAAAGAAAGGATAAAAGAAAATGTATAAGGGAAAAGAAAGAAACGATAAGAGTAGAAAGACATCGCCACCCATGGGTCCTGAAACAAGATTTGATTGTTGCAATTTCAATATATTTGATGCCAGTTGGTCAAAGTGATGGTCACAGTCTTGCTCCACTGGGGATGGGGGAAACCCACAAAACACAAATGGATTAATTTACGCTCAGGTTTGGTGGGAATGCCGAGATACCTCCTAGGGGGCAGGGAGTCTTACACTGTCTGACGCAAGGCTGTGGATCATTGGGCAGTAAGGGTCTTTGATGGTTAATGACACATTCTAAGATATCGGAGCTTCCTCTCACTCTGACATAGTTGAGCCAGTTATGGGCCATCAGAAGGGATGAATAACTTCAGGCCACATCTGAATGTCCCAGTTCTTCCCTGGAAGGGAGTTTTCACTCCTGAGTCATTTGTGTAAGGGAGGACACATGACATGTTAAAAGCACTATCCCACCTCACATGACCTGCTTCCTATACACCTCTTCCTTTATCTGGCTCAAACCCCAGCTTGTAGCCTCTGGTGGTGGGTGTGCACCCCCTCTGCACCTGGGTAATTACTTTGAGCACGGTCAGTAAAGCACCTGCAGCTTTTGCAATTGGCCAATTATTTTGAGTCATTAACCGTTTTAAAATTCCAGTCTCTCACAACTGCCTTTCAGTGGGCTTTCTTAGGGTATTGACCATGAACAGAGGCTGACAGACCACAAGACCTCAATGGAAGAATTTGTATTAATGAGCTCCAGGCTAGTGATAAGAAGATAGAAGTTTGAACAAACACAGTTATCAATGTTGAACAATAATTAAGACTGATGAGCAGAGTGCCTAGAAACATATCTTTCTCTAATACAGAATGAATTTCTGAATATCTCTCTGAGTGAAGTGACCAAGAGGAATTATTTTCTTAAATGGCTCAGCTGTAAAGAAACTCACGTGTTTTGAAACATCGAGCAAAAGCTGTTCCACAAACAAATAGTTTATTTAATTTCACTTGGCAGATGAATGGACATTTTCCCTCTGCCTGTCTCTAATGAATATTATATCAACAGACTGTTTGGCTGGTGATATAAAGAGAGTCAGTTTTCTTTCAACTCAGTGTTAAATGCTGCTCTTCACTATTGTGTTCTTGGGCAGATAGTTTGGTAGGGAGGAGTGCCACAAGGGTAAGAAAATTTTTCCTAAAATGATGGCTATAGCAGGAGGACAGACTTTTTTCCTCTCCACATTCAGTTCCAAAATGAACACTGACATACTTGTTTCCAATGAGAATGTCATCAGCACATATATGTTGTCATACTTGGTTAGGCCAAAAGCACCCCATAGTGGCACTAGAAGACTCCCTGTTTAATATCAGAAATCTAGAAAGGAAGCAGATTTTTAATAAAACTATTTGTAAATCAATAGATGCTTTGCCAGTGCCAGTCCTTCCTAGTTCTCCATGGTGGCACTATGAAAATTAGGACCTGAAGTTTAAAAATGCTTTAAGGATTGTTTTCGAGCACCTGAAATGTTTTCTGCATACCAACAGGGAAGGAAAATAGAATAAACTATTCTGAAGGACATTCTTATATGAATTGTATAGAAGCAGCATGGAGGTAATTTAATAATGCTCCATGATAGGAGTAGAGTGGAGAAAATGTTTTTTATTTAGAGTCCCTTATTTTTTAAAACCTGCTTAGTTTTAAAGGTTTTATCCTAACAGGGGGAGAGCAGACATTGCATTTCTAACTATTTCAGGGGTCTGAAGTTCATTTTTGTGAGCAGAGACTTAATTGAGGCAGTTTGCAGTGTGATTTATCAGATCTATTGTATGGGTCTACCTGAAGGTGGGATGAGTCTTCCCTCTCCCCTTCTGCCTTGTCTCTCTTTTTAGTTGACTCACTATTTTAGCTGGATCTCCATTAGCTATAACGGGAACCTGCACAAGTACCTCCTAGTGGATGTTGGTTTGCAGTCAGAATTCCAGTCCTAGATTGCAGGAATCCAAATGGAGGATTTATTCCATTCCCAGACTTGTGACCAGGAATAAACCTGAGCCATGTGTCTCAAGTCTTTCCCAGCTGCCCATTCCTCCCAGCAAGGTCTGTTTCTTGTTCGTTCTCTGACTGTACACACTGTGCTCAAGGTAGTGAAAGTCCTGGGAGTACAGGTCTAGTAGGAAGACTCTACAGACTGATGCTCTACAGACTGATGTGGCGGCTTAGTGGCTCAGTTTAACTATGATAACTTGGAAAGCTGAGTTATAAACAGAATTAAAGAGGAGGCATTGAGGTCTCTGCCTCCTTGAGATATGCAGTTTTAGTAGTACCCCTACAGAAACAGGCACATCACACACATCTGATCACGCAGAGTTCTCTTTGCAGCACAACAGCCATCAAATGATTCAAAATGATTCCAAGAGCTAAGCATAAATAAAGATGAGCAGAGCATGATTTGCTAGTCTCCTATTTGGTTCTACAAGTCTGTAGCTGATAAAGTATATACATTAACTATACTGCTGTCAGCGCTTGAATATCTGATCAGGAATAATTGCAGGAATTAATAATCAGGTGATGATATATATGCTCTGAAGAGCCTAGGAATTTTCTCAGTATTAGGCTATGTTTCACCAGTTCCCTTGAAATAGTACAGAAGGACGTCTTCCTAGAAATATTCAGAATGCACAGCTATTGTTTTAATGATAAAAGATAACTCAGTCTTTCAAGCCCTAGTCTCTTAGGCTGCTTGTAGTCACAACTATTGTGATGCATCAGTAGTCTGACCATCACCCCAGAGGGAATTTGTGTGCAAAATGAGACATCAGCTTCTGACCAGTGTTAGGAGGGGTTTCTTTAATGTAGTTCATTAAATTTAAAGTGGAAATGACAGAATAGTAGCAATTAGCTATTTCAGATATATCTGGTGTGATTTGGAAAATTTGTATAAACTCTCTGTGCCTCAGTTCCTCACTCAGGAAAGATTAGAGATCTGTTTTTATGTATTCTTGCCCTCCCCCATCTCTCCCATTAAATGCACTGCATATCCTAAGGCAGGTGTTAAATGGGCCTGATTTAGTCTACTGGTTTTGTAATCACAGCACTAACAGCACTATGTTTATAATTGAAATCTTTCACTGATTCCTCTTGATTAGCTGAGCCCAAGCACACCCATACAGTATTGCACTCCTTTATAGGAGTCTTTCTCTCCCCTGAGGCAAAGTCACTGTGCCCTACAGTGTACCCCAGACGTGCACCTTGCTATCTCATAAATCTCTGCCTGTAGGATTTGAGACAACCTGGAACAGACGCATTGTATCTAAAGTTGACTTTTACTGTCAACAGCTGGCTATTTGTTGCAGCTGATAATTTTCAGAAAGCAAAGAGATATCTCCTCCAGAAAATTACTTTCTCAAGCCTAGCATTGGTGTATATACATACACATAATTTGAAAAGTGTTACAAAAGTAATCCATGACAAAAGAAATGTTACATTTTGATATTGCAGATACGGAGTAGAAGGCTGCATGCACAATTGCAATCCGTATTATATGGAACAGAAACATGAGATCAGCTTTAAAACAGAACTAAGAGACCCAGATGGTGGCAACTTAGTCACAGCAAGTAGAAAGCTGTGATTTCAAAATTCCCTTCTGGTAACAAGTACATATCACTTTCAGGACACTCCCTTTATCTTACTGGTATCCATCAAGCCTGCCTCACTACTCCTTTGCAGTGAAACATTTCATTAACAGCCCAGATTTCTGAAACTTCATTTTCGTTTCAGTACAAAGCAAAAGATAAGATTTTCCCTTCTTCCTCTCTTCCAGAGGTGGAACTAAAGAGCACCCCAAATATCCCCAGCACATGATTGCAAACACTAGCTGTGTTGACACAGCAAACTAGGGGACTGTGAGAAGGGAAAGACCTTGACCTTTAGCCACAGGCATGGGACTTCACTGGAATGGCTCCACACAGGGTTCAGAGGACTGAGAAAGAAATAGATGCCAAGTACCAAACACTGCTCAGAGCACAGGCTTTACGGAGTGTGAGCAGTCATTCCTTTTCACAGGCACCTGAACCCTGGTGAAGTAACTGCAGAGTGCACTGGCTTTATGGGTATTTTTAATTACATGAGTCGCTGTTCCCATCAGCCCAAATCCACACGAGGTTTCAATCCATCATTCTGATGGACTGAAATTATTATGCAACTCAGTGTGAGAGGAATGGATGGAAAAAAAAGTGTTGAATTCTGACAATTCTTGCTTTTCTGAACAAATTAACAACATATGAATATTAAAAAATTAAAATAAAATCCTTAATCATTTAAAATTTTAAGAGAACTCCAGAAAATGTGTGTAAAGTAAATTTCTTTTCTCTGAAGTCAGCAATGGCAGTGAGTTTTGGTGTAAGAAAACAGGAAGAAACATACTGCAATTGTTGATGTGCTACCATCAATTCAATGTACAAACCACACTTAACCACACAAAATTTACGTGTTTTTCTAATAAACAAAAGACACAACGGGAAATGAAGTTTTCTACATTTTAAAAATTAAGCACTGGGCTTGTGGTCAGGTTTGCCACTATTACCACTGGATTTGAGATTCCAAGTCACACTCTATCATTTAAATACAACATACTTCTAAATATAGTCAAAATTCTCCAGAAGCATTTACCTTCCTTTATCTTAGTTCATTGGTAGAAAAGTGTTGGTTTTGGACATCCCCACCAGATCATGTCTGATTAACACCAGAACAAGGAAGCAATTGGACTCAAGCATTTGAGATAAATGCTGTTGGTTTAGCCTTACCTTGAATAACTGTATTATCTAGTTTAATTAAAAAAACCCCAACCAAACAAAAAAAACACACGGACCTAAATATATCCTTTTCTAATCTAAGATCAAGATTAGCTTATAAAATCTATGTATCAGGAAAATCTAGATGTAAGTCAGTCAGAGTAATCACTGTCAAAAATATTTTATTAAAAGAAAGAGGCATCCAAAAGACAAAGCAGCAGAATAAATTTATTTCCATATATTTCCATATATGTAACAGCCTCTGCCTGGGATGAGAGTGAAGATCTTTAGGTTTCTACCACTTCACTGAATAAGCCATCAAAGCAAGGGGGTTTTATGGAATTCTTCCTTTTTCAGCATTTCTCTGCTGTGTGTCCAGTATCTAAAGATGGGGGAAAGCAAAGCAGAAGAGCCAGTTTCTGTGCTCTGGAAAGGATCACATCAGCTAGCAAATGATAAAAAATTATATTCCTTGATCTCTTCAACCCTTTATAGAAGGGGTTGGGAAATATTTTGTCCAAATTTGGCAATTTTTTAAAAGATAATATATAATGCATTCTTGACACCTTAAGTTCATTTTTGCATCAAAACCTGGGGTCATATTCTTAGTGAATAAACCTTTTAATGTGAACCATGAGGCGTATCTGCTCCAAGCCAAATTACCAGAAAAAAAAAAATAAAAGAACAATTTTTATCCTTTATAGCCCCTCCAAATCCAGCTGAAAGCTGGAATGTAAAATATCAGTGTGTATGAATAAAGTGCTTGGTTTCAAACCCACTTCTCATCAAGTCAGTCAACTCCCCCCAGAATGACATTCATAGGTTGTCAGTATATCTTGCAATTGCACTTGCGGTAACTGCAAATTAATTTACAAAGGAAACCAGTTAAAAGGACAGTTTCAGAGACTAGGCTGGGCAAACCTTCAGATATGAAGAGTTAGACAGTCCTACCTGTTCAAAATGCAAGATTTATTTCTTCTTTTCCTTATTAGTTCTATGACTTTTTTTTCTTAATTTGTTACACACTGAAAGATGCATATTAGCCACTAAAATCCAGGAGAACAATGGCAAGTAGGGTAGGATTTTTCTGGGATTTTAATTTAATAGTCACACTTGAACTGTGTCATTTAATTTCTTCTTTAATCTGACTTCTTCTTAAAAGATAAAAGCTTATTAAAATTTGTAAAGAGTTTGGAAACCTTTCTCTTCCATATACAAAAAGGAAAAACAGTAACAGCTCTGACTTCTGAGTTAGTCATGCAGAGATGTGTCTCCTTAGAGGTATTTCAAAGACCTTGGGTAAGGTTCCAGTCAGTGTTTACTTATTCAGAGGTGTGCTTCAGCCCCTCAGTGGGAAGTGGCCCTGGCAATGGGCTTTTCTGAGGGAGTGCTCTGTGAAAAGGGAAGTCTTTCGAATCAATTTCTCATTGTAGTCCTAAATCAAGACATTCTCCAGTGCTGATCTGTCCTGCTTCTCAGCCCAAAGGATGCATAGGGACCCAGGGTTTAACAAGCATTAAAATTAAGGTAAGTTTTGAAAAAAAGAATGTAAACAGTATTCCTCTTTTACTGACTCTTTAGCTACCAGGAGATTTAAAATTTATTTGACCTATATTGTTTATTTCATCGTTCAGTGATCAATTTCTACATTGTCTACTATCAAATATGGGCTGGGGGTTGAGGAGTGTTGAAAAGTATGACTCAACAACTTTAAGTGAAGTGTAAGTTTTAGGTAGTCTTAATCAGACAAACAGTCCCAGTGATTCCCTTTCTCTAAGAGTGTGCATTGGAACAATGAATAAAAGATTTCATTGTTTAATGGTTAAATTTATTTTCCAGATTAGGCACAATATGATTTTCAAGACTCCTTGGAATTTTCTTTGTTGACAATTTTTTTTTTCAAAGAAAATATTTGTCTATTAAAACAATTTCTTAATAAATTAACTTTTGCATTTAGGAGGATATAATAATCAGACCCAGAAACTTTTTAAAAATAGCTTTATTCTAACACATGTGGATTTAAAATTAAACGGTTTATTTTCCTGCCACTTGAACTAGCAACTCTTAAGTTCTTTGAAACTTGTTTTAGCTATTTTCATTTTTTCTCTCTCTGACTGCCTACTTCCCAAATTCACCAGGTGGGCTTTCTACAAACAATGTCTGCAGCTGCAGTGGTGGATGGGCTGGCAGCTCCCCTCCGTTGTCTTCCCTTTCTCTTACTCCAACAACCCACTACTGTAAACCAGGCATTACTCGGCACCAACTAACAAGTATTGGCTGTAGTTGAAGCTCAGAAATGAAAGAAATGTGATTAAAAAAAAAAAAAGTAGTAAAATATGTTGGGTTTTTTTAATATCTTTTTAAGAAAACCCCAGTTTTGACATGACTGTACTTGGAAAGAACTTGGGTTTTTTCAGGGTTTTTTTTTGCTTTATGGTTATTTTTTAGATGATTTAGATTGTTGAGATAATTTCTATCCCACTAGATTAACTGGACTGTCTGCAAGTATATTTGGCTAGTGTGCATTTTCTCAGAGACAAAAGAACCAGAGAGTCTTATCAGAAAAATAATGTCAGGCAATGAATTTTGTTTTGCACATCATTGACTGAATTTCAGCATCATACTCAAAGCTCTTTGTAGCACAGAATGAGGAACACAACATCCTGTCTTCACATGTCTGAGAAGAAATGTTCTGTCTTTCAGCTCATCTATGCTGGCATAAATGAAAATACATGTTCTTTGACAAGTTGTGAACCAAGAGCTTTTTATGTATGGACAGATTTTTGTCCCCTCCAGGTCACTTTGGGTGTAATTATGTTGCAGTGCTTTCACTTCACTGTTTTCTGTGGACTAATTAATTGTATATAAACATAAGAAATACCCTTTGGGGTCAGTCCAGCTGTCCTTCTGCTGTTCTGCCTGCAGCAGTGACAACAGGAGATGTTACTCAGAAATAATCCACAACTCTGGCCACCTCCTGCAGCCCATTCTCTAAGTATTCCCCCAGCACCTACAGCTCCTGAATTAGGCATATGAGCTTGTGCATCCATCTCTAATACTTTTTGGTAGCTTTCCATGTACCTGCTTTCAATGCTTTTGCCTGGTCCTACTTGCAGCCTGCTCACAGTGGCCACCATCAGAGCTTCAGTGGGAGAAAGTGAACGTGTTCATGGCACACTGAGTAGAGAAGTGCCTCTCAGTCTTGTAAAAAAGGTACTCCTAGGAGCAGCTCATCTCAGGGAAACAGCTCTGGTCTCACCTGACGTGTCTTTCTCTGACTCAGGTGGGTTGACTTTTTTCTAAGTTTGTTCAGACTTTCTTTAAAAATCTTCCTTGCCTGCCCGTTTGTCCTCTCTCCAACTAAATGCATTTATATTGCTGCACAGTTTATGTCCATTTTTGTTTCTAATATCAAAAGCTGTTCTACAGCAAGATTTATTTTGTTCCCTTTCCTGTTCCACATCCCCTTTTGACTTGTGTTTTCAAAAAGAAAGTCTTGTTAATATTAGCCACAAATATTTTAACTGGCTTAGTGTTTTCCATCCTCGTTTTTCCCTTTCTGCTAATTTAAATAAAGTACTTACATGTTCCAAGGACTGTTTTTGATTTCTTCATTCCATGGAGAGGGATGAGCCACTACAAGTTGAATAGTAAACCATCAAAATCTCCCTGTTTTTATTTTATATTTTCCCTTTTCCTCTTGCCACACACCATACTGTTCTAGGAGCACAGTTAATGGCACAGCTCACTCCTTCCCTCTCCAGAGAATTAGAATTGGCTTCTTACCTGGGCACATCAAGCAGAAGAATTTACTCTTTTTTTCACTTTCCATGTGCATTGCATACTATAGCTGCTGCTGGTGCTACAACTGAGATCACTCCAGAATGACCCAGAAGGGGAAACCGCTGCCTTATATTTTTTGTTATGATATTTTCACAGCATTTCATAAACAAGGGCAGCATTCATTAAGTGGTCTCTTTTTCACTGCATTGTGACAAAAAAGCATTATAAAATCTGTATATGTATGTATTTTTAAGTGTGTTTCTTTTTTTCCAGGAAATCTTACTGCAGATTTTTTTAATGTGCTGAACATTCACACATTTTCCTCTACATGCCCAGTGCCCCTTATTAGCCAAAGTATTGCAAACATTTTGATATGGTTCCAGGTGCTGATCCCTGGAATCAATATGTCTGAGAATTTAAAAGTGAAGACAATCAGAGCCAAGATAAATCCATTAGGGAGTGAAAGTCTCTGAACACGGGGCCATATGAACACAGAAGGTCTCAAACATTGTTTTACATTAAAGCAACCTTTGGATGAATACTCACCCTTCAGAGATACAGCAATGCTGTCTTACTGAAACAAACTTTGATCAGCCTGAATATGCTTGCTCACTGTATTCCAAATTTAGCAAACACCTGAAATACTCTTGCTGATACTCACTTTTACAAATGGCAGGATTAATCTCTTCTTACGGTCCATATGCTCCTAAACCAGGTAACACAAACCACAATCTAGAAATGACAGCTCCCTACAATCACAAGAGGCCAGATAACACACACAAGTAGAGCTACTGGGCTTGTATCTAGTCATGGTTATGTCAGGTGGGCCCTACCTAAACTGCTTGCTGTGTCAGTAGTGTCGTATCTGTGGTCTTGGCTTGCAATCAAAGCTGTGCTGTCACTCAAAACTGATGCACTATGGCACGTATCCTTGCTGGTCCTGGCACCCAGTTAAAGAGTGGCCTTGAATGCAAACATCCTGGGAACAGCAGGCACCAATCTACAAGACCTGCCAAACATACGCCATTTCATATTTATTTTTTATACTTCAGACATTTTTAAGCATCTAGGTGACCCTTTCCTAATATTTCACAGGTGCAAAATGAAAACGTCATGTTCTAACTGCTTTTTCAACCAAACTTGGAACTAAAGAGTCTCAGCTTCTTCAGACCTGTGGCCCAAAGCATTTGCTATGGCATGTGTTACAGCCATTCCTGTCCTGCTGATATTAAGCTTTTTCCAGCCTAAGACACTCTTTTCCACTATCCTGGCAAGTGGACAACAAGACATAAAGGGTAAGTAAAGTATTACATAACAGTTCATCCCATGCTAACCATCCCAGATGTCTAATCTGAACTTGTCAAGGCATTTTCCGCAGCCCACAGAGAGAAACAGAGACCTGCAGTAGGAGTGGTGTCCAAGACAGGCAAAACTGAATCAATTAATTTTGAGAGCTGCAAAGAGCAGAAAGATTTTCACTGCTGAAAATCATATTCTACAAAGCTCAGAAATTCCTGCTCCATGCAAGAACGGAAGTCCTGGTAGAGCTACTGGGTGTGCAAGCCTTGCTGGTAGACAATTCCTTTGTGTACACAGTGGAGGATCCTCTCTTTCTTTATGTAATACCGTTATAATTGCAGATGCACTTAGGCTACATAATGTTCTGTGGATGACCAAGAATGATTCAAGAGTTATTTTGTCCTGGAACAATAACCTGACCAAAGAAGAAACCACAAACTACACTGTGAAGTATATTTTGATTTACAAGTTCTTCAATACCACTAAGGAAAGAAAAGTAAGTTCTTCAGAATTTGCATATAGTTTAAAGTGAAATAATATATTGTATCACTCAGTAGATAAATTTGCATAAATTCCCTTTCAATACTTAGAACTGCCTGCCTTCATGGAATTTCTTCTTCCTCCTCTTAGGAAAGACTGCAGGAGAAGGAAAAGACAATACATCTTAAATTACACTCTGGTTTTAACGCTAAAGTTAAGACACAACTTTTTGCAAAAGAAACAGAAGACATAATTAAGGAGAGTGACTGGACAGAATTTACTTACCAGGCACCTCCAGGTTAGCTATTTCCTACTTGTTGTTAAGACGTCCAAGCATTTATGATAATGTCCTGCCTTACTTGGAAAATTTCTGAAATCTCATTATTTTCTTCTGCTACCTTTTTTTATTTTTTTGTACAGATATGTTAAGAATACAGTTCATTATACCTTAAGATATTGCAGAATTATTTCCTTATCTGAATCCTGTCCAGATTCAGAAAACTCCAGCTCTGCTGAGCAAGATGTCAGTATGACCCAAACATTCTTTCCATTTTCCCTAGCAACACATTTCTCATGAAGATTGCCTCCTGTACCACATGAGTTCAGCAAATCTTAAAAGAACAGGGCTTTTAATTTATTTTTAAGTGGGTTAGTAAGGCTTTGGTGGTAGTGCAGATGTGCTTCCCAGTTTTCATCACCTAAAAAGCAAAAAGACCTATTTTTTCTCACATAGGACTTTTTCATGCTTCTAGAAATAAGCCTATATAATGGGTTTGTAAAGGCAACCATCATGTTGTTACTAGGAAATCAATGTCAAATAAACACGACTCTTTCCTTTTACCATTTCTTTGTTGCAGTCTACATTCAGAATCTTTCGTGCATCATATATAACATTTCTTTTTTCAATTGCACCTGGCACATCAAAGCAGAAGCTCCTGAAGATATCCAGATCTTTACCTCATACAGGTAAGGATATCTAGGAAAATAAGTATGAAACCATAATTTTGAACCTAAGTCTTTGATTTAAAAAACTTATATTTCCTTCTCGCAGACATGTAGGAAAAGTTTTTGCATGCCAGCAATATATAAAAAATGCAAGGAAGAAAAATATTGGATGCTACATGAAAAAAATACATTTCCAACCATCAAAGAAAATAAATTTAAATATAACTGTAAGAAATTTGAGAAATAGTTCAAGAGGACTTTCTTATTACAGAGCTTTCACACCTCAGACAATAGGTAAGTATTGTCTATTATTGTCTATTATGAAGAGTTCATTAATTGGTTACTTCATGGAAAGCAAGAAAGGAAAGAGGTGTGACAAAGTCATAATATTATTTCTAACTATTTAGGCATTCATCTCAGTGTGAATGTTACACAAAGATTAAATAAGATGGATTATGGCTGAAGGTTTTTTAATTTTTTACTCTGATTTAATAACATTGTTTATCTATAATTTTAATTAAAAGAAAAGATATGCTAATGTGAAAAAACAATATTTAAAGTCATTATACCCTTGTTTCTCCAATTTTTTCCTTTTCTATCCTGTTTTTTATAGTGCTGAGCAAGTGTAATTAAGAAAAAGAGCATAAATAGTCACAAGTCTCATTTATAACCTGAATTTAAGAATATGAATGCTCTCTAATATTAGTAGTATTTTTATTTATTTTTTAAGTTAAAAATATCTTGGCAGTTATTTTTAATTATTGACAGTTTTGAATGATCATATAAAATTATTTTTCCTAACTTCTCTGGGAAGTTTGAATTAATCTCATGGGTAAGAAATTCACCTGAATTTTAGCAAAGATTGCAGATTCAAATGCCTTTTAAGTCATTAACACGTTGATCGTATTCCAGACCTGTAACCTGGGAATCAGTCATAGCTCAAGGGATAACAACAATATAAATCAAAACTCTAAAAATTTATTCTGAGTTAGATCTCATTTAATCTTTTCTAAGACATTAGAATTGTTTGCTTTACCGAAAGCTTTACACCGCAATCAGAGCCAGCTATAAGCTGACATATGACAAAAAGATGAAAAGCTGCCTATTCTTGATATCCTTACAGAAGGGAGACATGGTCTAGGAACAGTACTGCAGAGACTAAGCAGAAAAAACCCTGGTTCTTGTTCTTCTCATGGCTCATGACTCTTCATGGCTCATGGTGTGCCCCCAGCCTCAAAGGCTGCTAGAGCAAGCACAGCAGCTCCAAGGACCAGTTGTGCTGCCACTCACCCTCTCTGCCTCTCTCTGGTTTTTCCCTCTGGCACCACACTGCAGCCGTGTCATCCCCAGACCTCGCTGATCCTGTCGGCAGAAATTTGCCATGAACTTCTGCCTCTGCTGGGATGGCTTTTTCAGAAAACTCCAGCTGGAGTTCTTCCTTTCAATGTAGTGGCAGCTGGGAAGGACCGAGGATGCCTGAGTACCAAGCACACACTGAGGATCAGTGTTCTAACGTGCTAAAAAACAGCTGTAGACTTGCTGATATAAAGCCAAGGCTAAAATCCTGAGGACCCAAACATCCCTTGCTTCCAATCCTGTACTTTCTCCATAGCAAGGGTTTGCTTGGTCCTTTACAGGAGAGAGCAAGAGGGATATTTCTTTAGCATCTGGAGAAATCTTCATGTATTGAATCAGACAGATTCTCTGGGCAACAGGTTGTTCAGAGAAGTTGTGGATGCCCCATCCCTGGAAGTGTTCAAGGACAGGTTGGATGGAACTTTGAGCAACTTGGTCTAGTGGGAGATGGCCCTGCCCATGGCAAGGGATTTGGAGCTAGATGGTCCTTAAGGTCCCTCCAACCCAAACCGTCTAACATTCTGCAGAGGCTTTCCAAATGCCCCTTCTGTAACCCCTCTGTGAGAGATGAAATTCCATTTTTTTCAAAGTAATAATACCAGGCCTGTGGGTAGACAAAACACATGTATCCTACATGAAATGGAGCCAGTAGCAGACCCGAAGTGTCCTCAACACTGATTCCGGAGAGATCCTACTTCTCCTGTCCACTCTTGCTGCCTTTCCTAGAAAGATCTGTGAAAAACCCCAGCTCTGTCCCTTTATTTTGAGACACTTAATGAACAGCAGCTTCAAAGAAAATGTGTCACTCAGTGAATGTCTCCTTTGGATGTGGCAAACTCCAAAATACGCAGCTGTGTATTTTAAGTACTTAGGGACCTTCATTTGTTTTACATCAGTTTAAATATGAGAAAGAGCATGAGGTACAGAAGGTCTCTCTGGGCTCTTTTATTTTTCAGAGAAACTGAACCCACCAATCAACGTTTCAGTTTCCCTTGAAAACAGAAATATTAAAATTCACTGGAAACCTCCACCTACTATTGGTTCGGCAAGGAAAAAGTGTTTTTTGTATCAAGTGAAAATAGCAGATCATAAGGTAATCAGTCTTTTGGTGGTACACTTAGTCTGTATAACTTCCATAAAAACAAGGCATCCCTTGAATTTAACAGAATTTAATCTCAAACTTTAAAGAAATTACGTTGTCTTTAATGAATAATCCAACTTGTCTTTCTGATAAATAAATGAAAAATCAATACATTTTATGAAATCTTTCAGAGTCAGGCTTGCATTGAAGCAAATTGGATGTCTTTTCTTCTATATTGAATTTGAATTGTACATTAGCATCACATAGACTGTATTGACTTTTTTATTATAGAAAAAGAAGTATTGTCTGAAAGCTAGGAAAGGTTGTCAAGTACTACGGGAAACAAAAATAGAATTTGAAATGCTGGTTAAGTCTGAAATCAACAAGGTGAAATTCAGTAAAAAGGAAAATCCTATGATTAGGAAATACTGCTCAAATATGTCAACACAAAATGAGGAATTAAAATATAGGCGTTAATACAGAAGAAAAAAGGTCTGTGGGTTTCACTGAACCACAAACTGAGTCAATCATTCTGGGTTGTTAGGCAAAGGTCAAATGTTATTCAAGTATATGACCAGCACATCACATGTAAGATGTAGGTTGTGACTAATTTGCCTGTCTAGATGCTCAGTTTCACCTGAAGCTTCATATTGTTCTTTGGGTACCACAAAATAATAATAGACACCAGAACTGGAAAAGGCTTAAAGGGAAGAGAAAAAAGTGCCATGGTACACAGGGTCAAATCCACACCACACCAGTCAGTATGAGGAGAACAGTCACCAAGGAAGATACCAAGGAAGCAAAGATTTCATGCCTCTCTGTCTATGAGATTCATACTTTCTACTTCTTTGAATCTTCTAACAACACTTTTAATATTTACAAGCAGGAGTTTTTTTCTCTTTTTTTTTTTTTTTATTCCTTCTTAAATGCTTAACATTGTTTATTTACAGAAGTTTGCTTCAGTTTTCAAAAGTGGTGGATGATTTAGACATTCCTCTGCTTTAACCTCCACCACTCCATGTTTGGGCTTGATCTTTTGAAGTGATGTTTTTTTCACAGGCACAATTAAAGATGTTTCAGGATAGTCACAAAAATAGTGGACATCCTTCAGCTGTAAAATGCAAGATTTTATTCTACCAGAGAAGCAAGTATAGCACACTACCCACACCAAAATCTTGAAACTTGCAGTTCCACAGTTACTGTGTTCATCCTATATGAATGTGGTGGTGTGATAAAAAATGAAAGGGGAATCAGTGTTTTCAAATTCTTAATATCTTGCCATAAATGATACTTCTTCCACCTTTTAAGTTCCAGTCTCTCTTCATGTTCAGTTCTGAGTTTTAACACACATCAGATAAGAGTCAAATTGTGTCTGGACATAAGAGCTTGTTCTGAAAATCTCTTCCTACTAGTTAAAGATGTAAATAATGGTATTTGACATCCCTAGTTTATATCTGTTTGCAGTGCAATGCAAAATCATTTAAAATAATCCCCTAAACCTCTCTTGATAGATTGTAAATGTCACTGCAGAGAACTATAATTATCCATTTCATAAGCCAGCAAAAAAATATGCAGCACAAGTGAGGGTAAAGAAAGAGATTTGCATAGCAAACAAGATCTGGAGTGAATGGAGTGAACCAGTATTTATTCACGATGGTAAGTTACCATGTACTTACTTTTCATAACCTTTATTATGAGTTATGTTATTACCATTCAATGTATTTACTTCATTATTGCCTCTGTTCTTCTCCAGGCTACTACTGGGTCATTACAGCACCCAGGGGTCTGTGGCACACACCAGGCTTGCACAGCTCTGCTGTAGGGAAGGAGAGTCCTTAGTCTTAGTTCTACTTCCCTGGTCTTTACAGAGCTGTTCTCCTGAGATAAATTACACCTGACTCTTGACAGCCTTTAGGAAATAATAATGGTCAGCAGCTGACAAGGTCCCAGCACCACCATCTCCCCACCCTGCTGCATTGCCCTGCAAAGGACAGCCCAAGCAGCTCTAAAAATTATTTCAACTGCAGTTAGTAAGCCAAGAAATCCACAAAAGTCATAGTGTTCATCAAACCACATAGTCTTTAAGGACTATGTCTAAGGTTTCTTTTATTACACTGGTGGAATAATTTCTTATCTGACAGAGGTAGGAAATGGTTTAGCTCTCATTTAAATATATGTGCTCTGGCCCCAACAGCTCACTAGTGCACAAAGTAAACAAGAGCCTTCCAATACTTTTTCCTTCACCCCCTAAGAAGACATTTTAACATTGGTGTGCTTACAAGGAAAACTTGTACTTTCCATGATGAGAAAAATGCCTCCAACATGCAGAAGTTTCCTGACATCAGATTAGGCAGAGGGGAAGTAGTATAATGTCATGATTCTCTATTTATAGAGAGGAACTTGTGTCGGTGTGTTGACATGCAAAAAAGGTACAGTATTATTGATAGTAAAACAAAACAGGATAAGTATTGTTATTTAATGCAACAGACTGTGCATTTTGGAATATGTCTTTTTGATCTTTGAGCTTCTAATACATATTTATCTGAGGACACGAAATGCCAGGCCAGACATTATTATTTTTGAAATGGATTGAATGTAAATTCAATTATAGAGTTTATTGCATATTGGCTGCCTACTCTATCAGAAGCCTCACTATATCCCACTAGTCTGCTGAAACCTTTTTTGGCCCAAATTCATTCATTTAATTTCAAAAGCATTCCACTTGTGAAATTGCTGGAGAGAGAAACCTAATTGCCCTTCATACTCACTGTGGTGAAGGAGATAATTTTTCAGGCCATAAGAGTCTTGAATTCCTCTTTAGAGATTCCCCTTTCTTCTCACTAAAGACAGAGTGAGTCTAGGACCACTGTACGGCCTAGGAGAGGTCTGCCTGGTCTGTCTGCCTGACATCAGGCCAGACACATCTGATGTGTAGATAGGGGAAATCAGATGAGTTTTTCTGGGTGGAGGCATGTAGATTTACTTGCTCCCTGCCAGCCTTTCACCAGAAGAAGGAAATGGAGTTGAGCAGTCACCCATTCTGGTTCCAGCCTACCAAGCCTTGCTCTCAGCATCTGCCAGTCTCCTTTAGCTGCGTTCAACACTGCTGCTTTCCCAGCTTCCTCTACAGATGTTGCTGAGGTTCAGTGATCACAGCATGTTTCCTCCACTTCAGAAAAGTTTATGATGGACAAGACCACCATGGCACATAAGCTGTAAAATCTGCATATGTTCAGTGCAGCATGATGATTTACCCTGCACATGTGGTGCAGCAACTTCCCTCCTTCCTACTCAGGAAGGGTCAGTGGCTGTTATAAAATGAATTTATGGAGATGTTCCACTGGAGGGTCAGGTGCTCAGCCAAATCTCTTCAAACACCTCCTTTGATGCCCAGACAAATTCTTCTGTCCATTTTACTCTGTGTTCTGTGGAAGTTATTCTATCTGCTTCTAATTGGGAACATATATAAAGGGACACTATGCAAGTAACCTGAAAAGAAGAATGTCCATTCAGTATTTTTGTTTTGAAATGTAGCAATTTTTCTGGTGTTGCAGGATCTCTTTCTACTGAAAGTCTTGAAGAAGCATGGCATGACCTGCTTTTTGTTTGCTTCTCCATGACATTACACTGTTTCATCTAGGAAATGTGCAAAATTTCTTTAAGAATGTATTTTAAAAAGGCATTTTAGACTTCATTTAAAAAAAGCTGAAACATCAAAACGAAATAACATAATTCAAAACATAACTAAAATATTTGTTCTGAAATGTTCCTTTGACATGAAAAGAATTTGCTAATTTTCTCATGGGAAAAACTTTAATTCTCCATTGGAATTAGAATATGCCCTTGAAAAAAAACCTTACAATTTAACCTGAATTGAGCTGTTTACTATAGAAACTTTCTGCTAAAAAAAGAAATGTTTAATCAGCTTTATTCATGTGTAGAAACTTAAAATAATTGGTCTAATTTTTAGAGCTGATGAGCATTCATAGATCACTTTGAAGTTAGTAGTAATTCTGAAGTGTTCTGCATTTTTGCAAACCAAGCCACTTGTTTTGGTTTCAAAGTTCTGTTATTTCTGTCAAACTTAAAGCATTTGCATCTGAAAAAAACCCACCATGAAATGGTCTACCCAAAAGAATATATGTGCTTCTTTTTCTTGCTGCTTTCCAAAATGCAAGAAGAAAGCAGGAGAAGCAAACTTCTTTGTGGTTCAGCTGATGATAAGAACAGAGCTTCCTCTTCTCCTGGGTGTGTGCATGATATAGGGTTAGCACAATGACGCAGAGCAATTACCACAAACAAAAAAAAAATCTACTACACAGTCCAGAGGTTGTTCAGAATAAGTTTTCTGAGCCCTCATCTCAGAAAGCAAGCAGACAATAACTTCCTTTTCATCTTAGAGTGAATAAAGAGTAGTTTTGTACTTTACAGAAGACAAAGCATATTCTTATAAGTTCTGCCCGCAAGTTTTTGAGTTTTTTCTTTGTTTCCTATCAAATTTATGGAAATAGATGGATTCAAACTCAGAATGTTTGTTCCATTCTTTTGTTCTTTGATTTTTATCTAGATTGATCCTAAAACCACTGTTTAACTGGCCTCAGACTATTACCATTTTAAGAGCTCTCCTTGCCTGTTTCTCTTCAAAGTACTTTGCTAAAACCAATCCAAACTAGTTGTGGTTCTAAAGCTAGATATTAAACAAAAAATAAAGTTTGCCAGAAAAACATTTCTGAGTCAAACAAATACGTTTCTATTTTGGTATTTTGGGTATTTTGGAGGAAGAAATGCAAGGTAAAGAGCAGTAGTATTTGTTGAACAGTGTAAATATGTATTGATGCCATTTCTTTAGGACTATGCCAAGCAGGGTTAAAAAGGTAAGTATAATAGAAACCAAATGCTGCTTCTTGAATCAAAGAGAATATTTTGTTTGACAAAATGTTTTTATTTTCATTTTGTCTTTAATCAGTTACAGCTGTGAAGTGGTGAGGAGGCAGGAGCAGGGGACTCGTGGTGTGTGGAGATGGGAGGTAGCAACAGTAGGAGCTCAGGAGCAGCTGGAGCAGCAGCAGAAATACCAACAGCAGAAGGACAGAGGGTTTGATATCCAGAGGAATCAAGGCTGTATGGAGGTATCCAGTGGCAGGACAGGCCATGCCCAGCATGAGAGCAGAATTCCAGGAAAGGAGGGAATGGAGTCTACTGGAGAGGAATGAAGCAAGAGGAAGTGCTGGACAAAGGCAGCAGCAAGGCCGAGGGCTAAAAGGAGGAAGGAACAGTGCTGAAGTCAGAAGCCCTTTTCCCCTAAAAAAATCTCCAGGAAATGTTTCTTTAAATATGTGACAGTTCAGGAGTAGTGCAATATTTATGTATCCATACATTATTAATCCAGTTATGAACTACCCTATCCTCTCCCATGTAATTAACATTACTTTTCCTTTTTTTTTTTTTTTTAAGAAAAGACAGTGGATATCCTGCTGCTGCTAAGCCTTGCATTGTTTTGTCCTCTGATTTTCCTTGGAGGTCTGCTGATATATGCATGTAGAAGGTAGTGTACATTTCTGGATGGTTGCATAAATTTCTGGTGGAAGAGGGGTCAGGATGAGGGTAAACCATACAATGGATAAAAGTCAAACACAGATCTTCTCAGATAAATTATGTTTACAAGAAGCAGTTAGCTGTGCATTTCCGACCACTGTTCTAACAAAGTAGTGCTTGGCAGATCCAGTCTCTCACCTTACTCTCAGATGCCTTTCTGCCACTATAAATGACATCTTTTAATCTTGCTCTGACAGCTGCCCCTCTGTCCTCAGTGTGGCATTACTTCATGCTTTCACAGTTTCTGCATTCAAGGCCACCAATATTAACCAGGCCAAAGATGAACTGAATGTCATGCTGTTCAATTTCATTTCATAATCCATGGGTGTTATGAAAAAAGTCTTTCACTCTGAGCTGGACAGTTTACAAGAAATAAATAAAAAAGGGAAGTCAGGCTGATGGAAGGAACTTCCTTTGTTGTGCTATTAAAACTATTAGTAGAGCAAAGTAATAGTAGTGACCCTACACCCACCAAGAGTTAATTCTGCCAACTGTGTCTATGTCACTGCTTTTCTGCCTGGCTATATGGCTTTCCTAGTTACATGGCAGCAGAGGCATTCTTGAACTGAGAAATAAACTTGTGCAGGATAGGATGATAACCCAAGATACCTTTATATTTGGAAGGTGCAGTATGTAAATGAAACTTCTATTAAAAGCGAATTTATTATTTAATTAATGACTAATTATTACTCCTTATTTGTATAGAAGAAGTTTCCATAATTTTTAATTATGGAAAAAACACATGGGACTAATTTTTTAAGCTGTAGACACAGTAGCATGCCACAAGTTCTCACTTTGCTTGGAAATAAATGTTTGTGTAGAAATAATATGTTTTCATATATCCATCCAGTCCTTTTAAAACTCTTGCAGGTTAGAAACCAGTCAGGCTGAAGAAGAGCTAGGGAAAATGTTGAGAAAAGTGTCTAAAGTGAAAAAAAAGAAAAAAAATGTTTAAATGGCTTTAGAAATAGTAGCTGCCTGTCTTGGAATTGGAATATGTATTACAAAGCATTAATGTCTGATCTGTTCCAGAAGACAAGAATAGTCATGTGCCTGTATCACTGTCTTGCAGGTATAGATGCCTGGAAGTTATAACCACGCCTGTTCCACATCCTTCAGATAATATCAAAACATGGTTAGCAGATGAGACTCACCACGAGGTAGTGTGGCTGTCTTTTTTCTCTCACTACATTGACATGCATGGTATTACTTGCAATCAGAATGGTGCAACATTGCATTTGGAGCAGCAAGTAATTAAAAAAATAAAAAGGGGAAAAGGTATGTGTAACATTTGTTGTGAAGCCAAAAGAGAATGGAAAACTTGTGGAGGTTACAGGACAATGATCTCAGTAGACAGGATTGAGAAAATACTCAAGGGACTAAAATGTCTAGTGTGCCTCAAGGTGTTTCAGCATATCCACACTCAGTGAGCCAATAATTTAAGGAGTGATCGCCCTGAGTCCCTGAAGAATAGTCAGTTATGGGATATTACCCATGTAAGCATGTAGGCCAGTTATCAAGGGGAATTTTTGTGGAGATCTGCAAGTCGTTGCATATGCTGCAGTAAATGTGCACATTCTTATAGCAAGAAGGAGGAGGCTCCACAATGCATGCAATATAACCTACCCCAGCTGTGTCCCTGCTGCAGGACAAAGCCGTATGCAAAGGTGTTTGCTTTGGAAGAGCTAATGTGCTGTAAGTTCAGATGCTGTCTTATGCCAGATTACAACTCTTTAGTCAACTTGGCAAAACAAAGACTAAATATTTACAATATTTCTGTGACTGTCATTAATGGAGCTCCTTGGCTTGCACTTTGAATGTTTCTTATTGCTGTCTGTCATTGTGTGAGTTGCAGGAAAAAAATATGCTAGTCAGGCAGTAGTTTAGATCTGTGTAACTCCAGAGAAGCTATACAGTGAACTGTGTGCTAGAAGGCACAGTGAGATTGCTTCTTACCTGGTTCTGCAACACACTAGGAGCAGGCATGGGTGTGCCTAAACTATGGTTTTTTTGGTGGAAAATACCATTGAAAAAGAAAATTGTAATGAGGATTTTCTCTGCTCTCTGTGCTCAAAATATTTGTTCAGAGCCTCTGCAGGATTTCTGTTAATTACACTCTATCCTGCCATATTATTGTACTTACACTGCAATATCAAAATATCTTCTAGTAACACATTCAGCAATTTAACTAGCAATTCCCAGTGTGTTCCCTTATGCTGTTTTCCTTCCCAAGGGAAAGATGTATGTACGCCTTCCAATATTGTGTTTTGGGTTTTTTTCATAATATATCTATGTGATTGCAAACTCCGACAGAAACCACAGATCATCTCAATTCAGGAATCATAATATGAGTAGTGAGTCAAGAGGAATGGGTTGTTTTGTTTAATTTTATCTTCTCAAAACAAATTTATGGGGAAAATGATGTGCATACTCTATATAATCAAATGATAAATTACAAGATTGAATTGTTTTGAGCCTGCACCTGGAGCTCACTCCACAACCCTTGGGCTGGCTCCCCAGAGCAGACTGTGCTCCTCTTCTTCACTACAGTCATCTTCTCAGAAAAGCTCAAGAGCTCCAGAACTGCCTTGAAGCCAAGTCTCTTATTCTCAAGATTCATAATAATTTCTATGACACTTTTGGTCAATATAATTTGACTAAATTTGATGCTAAGGGTGCCATATTGACCCTGAGCTCAGCTGGTTATAGGCTATATTTACCACCTCTTCTGTGCAAAAGTCCTTCTCACCCATTTTTACCAGTTATTGTGAGCAAATTAACTGATAAAACCCATTGTGGCTATGAATATGGGCTGGCAGAATATAAAGACAGAATCATCACCATCAAGTTTATATTCTGCATCTCCCTTCATGTTAGAACTGGGTAAACTGATATGTAGGGGTCTTTGTATTCTATGTATAAACAAAATCCCACCACAATCAATAATCACCACAAAAGCTATATTTAATGTTACAGACAGAGAAAGAAGCGATTTCTGTCCCCAAACTCTTACAAACACTGAATAAACCTTTGACAGGAATACTTCAGCAAATTTGGGCAGTTACTGTCTGCATATTAGCAAAAAATGATTGCGACAACACTGTGGTCTTGTGCTGATGGCACTTCTAGGAAACACAAATTAAATAAAGCATATGCAACATATCAGTATCTCATATATTGCTGACACATGAAGTAGTAAAGACATTGACTCTGGACACTCTGAAATATTCACGACAACTGTGGAGAACGGTGCTGAGATAATCCATTTTATCCAACAAATGAATATAACCCCTGAAAGTGAGACTGTGACTTGGACATAAACCCTAGGTACAGAGTCATATCCTGGAGAGTGCCAAGCAATAAAATTAAGGCTCAGAACAGCTAAGCAAATTTTCCTGAGAACAATTTATAGATTGAGAGAGAAATTAATATAATCTTTGTATTCCAACAGCAGTAGAGTAAGTAATCTGTACTAATCCCAGATACATGCCAAATAAGTAGAGTGCTTGTAACAATATGCAGAACTTTTAATACCACTGAATGCAGATGTTGTGCATAATGTAATTTTTATCCAACAGCAACATATGTCAATGCAAATGGAGATGCATTCAGAGGTTACTCTGGGAACACCAGAAGAGAACAGAGATGAGAACATTCAACTACAGAAATATTTGAAGGAATTCATGTCAGAAGACCTATAGAGATGATATGCCTTTTTTATCTGCATGCAAGAGTACCTGTCCATGAGGTGGACAATATTCTAACAGATCAAAGAACAGCTGATATGGGAGTTTGTCTGAGCCAAATAACTTGAAGTATTTTGAGTTCTGACAACATGCAACTCTCAAAACTAGCTTTCGATCACAAACACAAAGCGGTATCTTGCAGTTTGTCTTCAAAAACCTGATCTTCAGCCCAGCAAAATTACAGCATCTCAGAAAATGTGAGCTAATATTGAGGTCCACTTGGGTTAAAATTAAATTGGAGTTAGTGTTTCATAATGCTACAATAGCTTCCAAGTACTGTCTGATAGATCAAGACCTTTTGACAATGGGCTGTTCATACAAATCTCATACTAGCTATTCAACATCTGATTGAAGGGGTCATGAGAAATGGTGGAAGCAGTGAATGTTTCTGGAAACAGCAAGAGAATCTCACAAGTGTTCTCTAAAACCCAAAAAAGATCCCTGAGTCACTGCATTGTGTAAGCACATATCAACCAGAAAAAAGAGATATGTGTGAATACGTAACGTCTTTTAATGTCGTGGACTTTGCAGTTGGTAGAATAAGTAAAACGAGAAAACTTCAGACGAGGTAAAGAAAACAAAGTTTTCTGCTGTATTGTGATTGTTTAAATAAGTTTAACTTAGAGAAGTTAAAGTTCAGAACTGACCAATTTTTGCTATTTATTTTTCCCTGTCCTTTTAAAGAATCTTTCCTACTGATTCCATGAGGTGATGAGCTATGCTAGTCCATTTTCAGGGACATAATCAGGGCAGATTATTCTAACTCTTAGTTGGGACAGTGTTTATTTGACTGGAAGAGAATTCCTTTTGCAAGGAAGACATTTCTTTTTTGTAGGTGGGAATTACAAATCAATGATGGACATAATTTTCTAGAAGGTTTGGAAAATACCTAAAAATTACATGATTTCATTGCTGGTAATATTTTTCCACATCAGAATAATATTGATTGGAAGAAATAACGATATAAAAAATGTTGTTTGTGCTTTTGAAAAATAAAGTTTCTAAGATATAATTCAGTTCAGAGCCTTGATTCACCTGAATGTGCTTTTTGTTTTGGTAAAATGTCCATAATGGAGAAGATCGCACTATTTCTCCTTTATTATTAAGAATGACTGGTGACAAATGGAAAGCTCAAGCTAGAAACATCAAACAACAAAAGGACTATAAATTACTTTGCCATAAGATCAGGTTAATGACATCAAAAGAACAGTCAGCTTTAGTTGGTAATGTTACATTTCCTCTTGCATTGTACTTTTTACAGAAGGTAAAGGTGGCCTTACCTTTGAACATCAGTGCTCTTCCCTCCATATCTGTTAGTCTGATGTCCACACAAATCCTCAGGCAGAAGGTAAAATGCAGATATCAGGTACTGAGTCAAGTTTCAGTGAGACAACTCCTCTGTCTTGAGTGCTGAGGGGCAAACCTTCAGTCAACGTAATAATTTTTCTTTTGGATGATCAGACACTATCTCTGTAGGTATACAGTACAATTCATCCCATCTTCCAATGTTCAGACATGTTTTCTCAAGAAGAGGGGAAAGAATTCCTACTTTCTGATAAAAGTTCATTAGAGGAGGCATTTAGAAAGCATCATGAACTTATAGATTCCTTTCTTGGTGAGGATATAGAATGGATAAAATGAAAAAATCACAATATAAGTAAGGTAAGAGGGGTAGAGGAGAACTACACTGGCCACTCAACATCTGGAACACAGACATCATAGAGTGAAATCAGGCCACAGTGAATATTATATTGTTCCTTAAAATATATTTTTATACACATATTTTATATAGTTTTGGCTTGGAGTGCTTGAAGCCCTAAAGCAGTGCCAGGATTTAAAATAAGACAGAGAACATACAGATTAAAGGAATTTTAACATTTTATCTGAAAATAGAAGAATTAAACAGAATTCTTTCAGATTAAAATTGCTTTTCTTACAAGAGGCCTTGGTCAATAAACAGAGCTTTCCTGCATGAACATGACAGCCTCCAGAGACACATCACAAGAAACATTATGATAGTATCAGTTGTATTGAAAATTAATCCTAAAGTGCAAATTTGATAATACAAAATCCAGTATCTGGAACCTTCCAAGAAATTTTGACCAATGTATTCACAAAATGGTATAACTTTTCCCTAAAATAAACCTATCCAAGACCTCTTCTCCAAGAGTGGATTAATGTGCAATACATACATAAAGAAAGGTAATGATCCGAGACTGAAATTATACCACACTCAGCATGACATTAAACACCTCAGTATGTACAAAATACTCAGCAAGTTAACAGACAACACTAAGAGAAGGGGTATGGTTGACATGTCTGAGGGACAGGATGTCATCCAGAAGGACTTGGACAAGCTGTAGCACCTGGCCCGTGGAAATGTCATGAAGCTAAAGAAAGCCAACTACAATGCATTACACCTGGGTCAGGGCAACCCCTGTATCAACACAGGCTGGGGAATCAGCAGACAGAGGAGCAGCCCTGCTGAGAAGGACTTGGGGGTGCTGGTGGATGAGAGGCTGGACATGACCCATCAGTGTGCACTTGCAGCCCAAAATGCCAGTGTGTCTTGGGCTGCATCAAAACCAGTGCAGCCAGCAGGGCAAGGGATGTGATTTTCCCCCTCTAATCCTGTGAGACCCTACCTGAATTCCTGTGTTCACTTCTGCAGCCCTCAGCACAGGAAAGACATGGACTTTTTGGAGCAGGCCCGGAGGAGAGCCACAAAAATGACCAAGGAGCTGAAGCACCTCTCCTAAGAAGATAGGCTGAGAGAGTTTGAGTTGTTCAGGAGAAGACATGGTTTCAGGGACACCTCATAGCACCTTCCAATACCTAAAGGGGACTGACCAGAGAGCTGAGGAGGGACTTTTTACAAGAGCATATAGTGGTAGGACAAGAGGGAATGGGGGTAGATTTAGATTAGCTATTAGGAAGAAATTCTTTACTGTGAGTGTGGTGGGGCAGTGGAACAGGTTGCCCGGAGAGGTTGTGGATGCCCCATCCCTAGCGGTGTTCAGATTGGATGGGGCTTAGGGCAACCTGGTCTAGTGGAATGTGTCCTCATCCATGGCAGGGAGGTTGGAAGTAGATGGCCTTTAAGGGTCCCTTCCAATCCAAATGAATCTACGATTCTCTGAAAATCCTACTCAGCTTGGCTTGCTTGCTCCTGTCAATGAAGCTCTTGCCTTTACCTTACTGGTGAATGACTCTCCTGTGTCTAAGATTTCACCTTCTGGTACTGAAGTGGGACCTGATGAGACACTGGGCAGTGCACTGCATGTAGATTGCTCTTCCTCTCCACTTATGCATGCACAGAATCAAAATCCCTTCACTGGGGTCATAAAACCCCGTGATATGTCATGATTATCTGCTTTTATGCTTTCAACTCCAAGTCCTCACTTCAGCCAAGTACATACAGCACACAGGAACTCAGGGCTAGGAGCATTATTTAGTGCTGCGTTTCTTCCTGAACATCAGTGAATATGTAGATATCAGACATACCTTACTAAAGCTTCTGAAGGAAAAATAGCCCCTTCTCTTTGCTTTCAAAGGAGAATAACTGCCACAGGATGATGGGAGTCAGCAAAGCAATCTTCAGTCTTCAGCATGAAGGCTGGTCTGGTTGCCCAGCGCTGCCACCTACCGTACAAAAAACCTTCTTGCAGTCAGAAATGTTCCTCAAGGTTTCAGACTGCTTTAATTTGGAGCAAATCTGTTGCTTTAACTTCACTGAGAGAATTAAAGAAGTCCACCTCCTGGTCTAACCTGAAGACCTGGCCTTTCTTAAGGACAAGATACAAGATTCTAATTTTTACTTCCTCAAGTTTGGGTATCTAATGAAACAGATCTGGCCATGGCCCTGGGATATGAAGAGATCTCCAGCAATCTGAGTCTACAACAGGTGTCCAAGACAGGATGACCACCTCTTTCTTATTGGACAATAGATAATCAGATTCAGAGTAGATGCCCACATTTTCTTGACCTAGTTATTCTAGCTTTCTCCATCCCGGTGAAAGGAGATATTTCAGCTAAAGAACAGCTTGGCAGTTACAGCCTGTGCATTTGGGAGTCTTCCCAGCACAGTTAAAGATGTCATAGTTCATACCTCATAATGTTTCAGACCAACATTATTGAGCCAGCAGTAGCAGTTTTGATCAGAAACACCCTTGTTCAAGAGCAAGGGCAGAGAAACTTGGGCCACAGTGTTTAGGCTGAAGCCTGAGTTCACAATTTTATTCTTATCACTATCAAGTAGAGAAGCTGGAGGATGCAAAACAAATGCATCAAACACATGAAGAGCACAGGGATGTGGTGGTGTATGCGTGTGGATACACGAGTGGCCAAGGAAACCTTGTTTGTATGGAAAACAATATTCCTTAGGGCTGAGTGTATGGTGCATGTTGTGTTCTCAGCATACTGCCCTGTATTTCTCCATTGCAGATGTGCAAGTTATCTGCTGGCATTTGATCAGCCAGTTCCAGCTGACTGCTACAACCTGGTCCACTTATATCAAAAGTAAATGAGATGGCTCCTACAAAGTAACTTTAAAGATACAGGTGACATTGGGAGATAACAATGCTTTGGTGACAGATGCAGCACAAGGTTGTGCTTAGAGTTACATTACTGCATCTCATCAGAATATACACATCAGCCTATTTTTGGTAATCTCAGAAAAAATTCCAGGTCACAACTTTGAATGCCAATTTCATGTAAAGTCTGTCACTGTGCTCTGGTTCTCCTGAAACCTGACAGGTGATCAAACCCCTATCCTTTGGATAAATAGTTAGAGAATGTGATTTTGGTATTCAGTTCAGAAGACACTTGGAGCAACAGAGAACCAGCAAAGCAGTTGACATCTTTGAGCTGAAACTACCATAGCTTTACTCAGCTTTCCTCTTAATATTCTCTAGTTTTGTAAAAGTTTCTAAAGAAACCACAATCATATGTATCTACCTCCAGCAAAATCAAAACATGCAAGCACTAAAAAATACAAAGTGTAATATATAGGCAAAGCAAGACATTAACAAAGAAGGAAAGAATAGATGAAAGTGGAGGGGAAGAATGAAAAGAATTAGTATTCCAGATCATATAGCACTATTATTATGTTTTCATTAACTCATAAAATTAGTTTGAATTCAGCAAGCTGTCATTTTACATTCATAGGGATGAAAAATAATTGCATTTTAAAGCTTGTTTTGTCTTCTGGCTGTCATTTGTTTTTTTAACCAAGGACAAAAATGAGAAATAGGGAGATTACGTAAATATTCTAGATCACAATAGCTAACATTTCATCCTTGATTTTGTGCAAAAGGCTACTATGCAGGGAAACCTTTCTCCAGTTTTTAAACTACAGAACTACTTGCTACAGGATGATGGAAATGCACATGAGCTCAAAAGGAAACTTGACAAAACCATGAAAAAATACCTATCAAAGACTTGTAAGATACAATGTCAACTCTTCTGACTTACGTGGTTATTTGTTCAAAAACTGCAAGACACAGGGAGAATACTGCTGTCCTCTTGTTTCTTTCTCCCCAGGCTCCTGCTACAGGCACTACTTGAGAGAAAATGGACCACTGGTCAAGGTCAGATGTGTCTTTGGAGCAACTGGAGGGATGCCTGAGGCATTGGATGTGTTTCCGACTGAGGGATTAATGAGCTCACTCCTAATGTTGAAACCAAGTATGTAACCTCTGTCTTTAGGAGAATAGCAAAAACTGCTGCTCAGCTAACCCCTATGCCCAAAATCCAGCAGAACTTTGTGGCTTCATAAAATCTCCCAGTTCATCTTCACTGATGAACTTCATCTTCCAGGCAAACTATATTTGCCCAGACTTTCAATGATAGTCTGGCAAGGGTCTTTATCCACTTGCATAATTTCGGTAGCAGCTTGATTTACAAGGTGTTTTTTATGGAAAAAAAAATGTTTTATTTAAAACACACAGGATGGGAAAGCTTTATCCCTGATCCCTTTTGGACATTTAATAAAAAGAAATAGTGATGTATATATCAAAGCCTGTTTCAACATCTGGCAACAATAGAAAAAGAAGGACACAAGCAAAATTGTGCCCACTTTCTGCAGGCTGGGGAAAATTTACAGTAACATATATTCATTATATTGTTAATATAGTCAGCTTTGATTCATTATAAACCTGCCCTACTTGACTGAAGAGTCTGGAAAGTATGAGGTCTTCAGGGTTATATAAAAACTGTAAATTATTGGCATCCTTACATCTTTCAATTCATTTTTTTGTGAAAACCAATAAAAAATAAAATAATGGAATACGTATTTCATATGTAGCATATATTTTGGGTTCCTTGAAATTGAAGATAGTATCTGTCATAAGGAAGGGCTGTGCTTGGTGAGAAGGCTGGTGCTAGTAATTTGAAACTAAGAGACTTCAAGATAACCTGTTTGGGGATTTTTTCTTGTTCATCTCCTGCCCCATTTCTATCCCAGGGACTTGTAATAAAAGTGTTGACAAAACCACTTTCCCAGAGTGAACAGCAGGGTACTGCTGGGTTTTGTGGGAGCCCAGAGTTGTCAGGGCCACTCCAGTGGTGAATGATAGTTTGCTTCCCTCCCAGCTCTAGAGCAATGGGTTGAATGTACAGATACAGGGAGATTTGGGGTAGAGACAGCACACTTCAGATGATTAAGTTAGTGGAAACATGATGATTATCAGACCAGGGTGATTATTGACTTAGTAAGACAGTATGTCTTGTGATCTCTTTAAATGCTGCCTTTTTGGGACATCTCAGGCCTTGACTTGGAGCACTGCTGATGAGGTGGTACTTTGAAAGAAATAGGAGTTCTTCTCACTAGAAATAACCCTTTTTGGTTGCTTTCTGTGTACCTTTCTTTTATTTTTTTAATGTGACCGGATTTTAAACACTAGGTGTCAGTCAGTCACCTCTCAAAAGCATGATCTCAAGCACTAGCTCATTTGTCTTCGGCAGCAAAAACTTTTAAAGAGATGATGTACAATAATGTACACATTTGATAATAATTACAATTGTGAGGCAATTTTTCCATAGGTCTATTTAGCAGCCAGACAGATTCCAGAGCCTGTAAATGTCAAGTAAACCCTTTTGTAGAAAGACCCTTGTACACTCTGTGGTGAGTATTCACACTGTCATGATAAAACATTTGTTAATCTGTTGTCTAATGCTACAGGTGAGTGATAAATTCCTCTTTCTTTCCGCCATTCTACTTCAACTTCTGTACCATTTCTAAAAAACTTATGTTTCAAAAGAAAGGACACCCATCCTGACCCATGGAGGTTGCTCCCCACAGGGCATCATTGGCATATAGAAACTTATGCCTGCAACCAAGCTGCTGTGACAGCCGAAGGCTGTTTAAGAAAAATGCTTATGTTGACAATAGTTTGAGTATTGCTCCTTTTGCCAGTTCTCCAAACAGCACATTTTTACAGAGTCAAGCAGCAGCAAGAGCCACTGGACTTAATAGATCAGGCCTATCAGGCAGCTCCACACCGAGGATCTCCAGTTTTGTGGATCTGGATTTTAGTGATCTGGTACCTCAAGAGATGCAGCTAACAGAGCTGTCTCCATAGAATATTGATATACAAGAGGAGCTGTTTGCTTAAGCATTGCTCTGTGACTACAGGCATACTGCCTTAGGACTCAAACTTGTATGTCCTCACTCAACCCCCAGCCTGGATACTAGGATATCTCTGCAGTGTGGCTTGGGCACAAGGCTTCCCCTTTGGACTGCATCATAGACCTTTCGCAGATGCTCACAGCTCCACTAGATGTAAGGGCTCATATATCCTCTTGGTCATTTAAAGAGTTTCTGTAATTTGGCTTTGTAGTTATTGAGGTTTTTTCATTAATCTCATCAGCTACAATTTGATTCAGTAATCTCAATAGTCCTCCAAAAATTTATTATGCATTCTTCAAACGCATTCAGACTGTCTTTCTTTCCTGGAATCACATATGTGTGTAATTTCAAATACTGAATTATTAAGACAATGGCACTGTGTAGCTTGAATGGAAACTTACTCTAGAGTGCATGAAGAAATGTATTTTGCAATTATGATCTTTATTCTTTTACACATATATTTAAAATTACTGCATCTCTGCTGTGAGGTGCTGAGGAGAAATGATTTTTATGAGATGCTGACTCCATAATATACAATTTTTTTCACTCAAACTGTGACATCCCAGGTTGTTAGGCTTATACTGCTCTTGGCTGTCTGATCCTGGAGTACTAAAGGTTGGATTAGTGTAGCTCTCTCCATATGTCAGTCCACAGATTCAAGGACCACTGAGGACACATCATTAGAGAACGCAGGTAACAACTTTCAGGCTAAAAGAACAGAGCTGGATTTTTCAGTGCTCTGTACTTTGTGAGAGAATACATCCTTGTGCAGGGGTCCCCTGTGAGAGCAGTTGCCTTTCAACCCTCTCTTCACTCATCCTGACTGAGCATAGGTCACTGCAGAAGGTGAGGGGACTGGAGAACCAGCCTCTTTGATGTCTAGATCATCATTATCTTGGGGTCTTTTTTATTTTATTTAGTTTCATCTCGCATCAGAGCTTTAGTAATTTTTTTCCTTGTCGTGGAGAGAAACAGCAATGAATGAGTTCCTCATCTATGTGCCTGTCTTCCCACTATGATCACTTTCTTGTTCCCTTTACTTCAGGGTATTTTGCAACTGCACAGCATCATGATGGCCATGGCAACTCCTCAAATCAATGACAACTAGACATATTTGTGTGACAATTTTCTACCAAGATAACAGCTGCCCTGTGTGGAGTGACATGCAAACACCTATACCCAGATTCAATCCACTTAAGTAAGGTGCATCTGTTAGAAAACCAGAACCTGCCATATCCCATGGAGAAAGACAGATACCACCAAAGGATGATGCATGCCACATGAGGATGGATGTTTTCTTCTACTTTTCTCCCTGCATTTGCAAGACCTCTCTCTTGCTCCCACTCTTACTGCAAGTACATAAACTTACTTGAAAATAAATAAGGGGAAGGCATTACTTATCATATCAAACAGCACAAATAGAAAACATAGTTAAAATGTAGAAGATACAAAGATGGAGAAAACATTATAGTAACAAGAAAATGGCTCTCAGGTGCCCTCTGTCTTCAGACCTGTATTCTTACCGTATACGCCCCCTAGTTTTCAAGGTCTGTTATTTTATCATTCTTTTGTGCACTTGTGAGACATAATCATCACCAAAAATGTCCTCCTGAGTGCTTGAAATAGCCATTTATGACTCTGACATCAGTGCAGAAAAGTGGATGAATTTTGAACTCACTGTCTGCTTGAAGCCTAAGACTGACCTGGTGCCACAAGTGTTGTCTTTCCCTCACTCGGAACCAGAGGATGTGCTGCTAAGCTGATTTGATCTATGAGATACAGTCATAAGCAAAAATTATGCCCTCCCAAATTATTTTGTGGATCTTTTGTTCCAAAATGGCTATACAAAGTTGAATTTGGTGTTTTACTGCTGAAGTAGAACAAAAGAACTCTACCGTAACCGAAGAACTCTACATTCTTTGCCTATGGGGATATTTTCATGGCTATGGAGGTTGAATGAATTGGCCTGTCACAGAGTCTGCCCTATCCCTTGATGACCATTTCTCTAATGTTTGTGAACACTGAATATTTATCAGTCTTTTACTTTCAGTCAAATTCTAGTTGAATCAGATGAGTAGGATTACGAAGAGAAAAGAGGTGACTAAGAGACCTAGGACTGTATACACACACAGCAGGATCAATCCAACTTCACTTACCTAATAAATCAGGCTCAAAGTTCATGAAGACACATTCTGAAAAATGAAATTATAGAAATACTAAATACATGCACACCATCTGACCTTTAAATGGGTTGGTTATATTTATTTAACTCAATTAAATCAGTCTCATGCATACTAAACAATCTTCAGCTAATGAGCTGATTGGTATGTTTCATACTTAATAGGTTTGAAGACTAAATTTTATTTTTATAGTCAGTAAAGAATAAAAGAATTCACTGATTTTTTTTCCTCTGTAAAAGGTGTTTTCTTAAGTGACACAGAGTGAAAGGGCTCTCTGAAAAGCAAAATCAATTGTTTTACAATGCATCTAAAACCAGGAAATTGTCAAGGAAACCAAATGAGATAAACACTGAGCTGCTTGGAAATAACATGGGTTTATTAAATATCTGTTTTAAAAAGCATGTAACTCATTACTGTGGTTGCACACATCCTAAGGATGTGTTCAGTTCTTCATTAAAATATAATTTTTGCACTTTTGCTGAATGCAAATCAAACAATTATGAAATCTTTATGAAGGCACACCAAAGATGTTCTCAAAGAAATCAATACCAAAGTTCTCATTGAGTACATGGAATTTTCTTATTCCATTGAAGCACTGGGAAGTACATATAGTTCTTGCAGAAAGCCTGGCTGTTCAACACAGCAAAGTAGAAACTGATATCAGAGTCCAGTCTCATCCACAGAAGGAGGGAGAGGTAGGTGAGACCTGAGCATCACATCAAAATGAAGATACATTTTCATTGGCTTAAAAAGCCAGTATAATTGAGCAAGCAGGAGCTATTAAAAAACAAAAAAATCTGAAGCTCTTGAAACAAATGATATTTAAATATTGCAGAATCACATAGTAGAAAAGATTTAAGTATAATAATTTTGGTTATCTTGCTGGGGTTGGTTATCCGGGGTTTTGTTTTGTTTCTGTTTTGTTTCTTTTCTTTTTTCTTTTATTTCCAAAGACAGATGATACGTGATATAAAGCAGCAATTTGATTTGTTGAATCATAACACAAACATCCTGTCAAGACAAACTGATGGTCTATCTGTTTTTTTCCAATGTAGTGTATGGGTATGTTTTATTTTCTAGTTTCAAGAATTTTTGGAATAACTGAGGTAAAAAAGAGCGAGCCGGAATATATTATAATGATATTGTAAAACTTCAGGGTGTATCAGTGGCTCAAAAACTGCCTGCAGGTTTGTTTGTTCAACCTAGAAGCATAAAATACATCTAGAAAGTGAAAGGCAACAGAGGAACAAGGTGTGAAGCAGCACACACCTGAGAAAGAACTATGTGGCCTTGGTATTCAGCCTGGAACAGAATAAGTGGGAGGATGATTATACTGGTTGTAAACTAGAAAACTGTCTATAAACTAAGCAAACCAGATACTTCTCTTCCAACAACTTGCATATTTAATAATTAAAAACCTTTTCCAAGGAATGCTGTGAATGTTGATGAACATGGGTTTAAAAGGTAATTCAAAAATCTCCTCCAGTAAGCCTTAATTCATCAAGAACTATCAAACAAACTTCTGTAACTCAACAAGCCACTAAGCTACTCTCCTGTTTTTGGCTGGGATAGATTTATTTTTCTTCTTAGCCAACTAGAGAGGAGGAGGTTGCATGCTACACTTCTTACATCTTTCCTGTGGCCTTTCCAGGTATGCCAGCTGGAGGACTGGTTGGTTTGGCAGTCCAAACTGGACTTGGTCCTCCTCACCTGTACTGGGACCTCATCCTTAGCATGGAGTTTTCCAGACTGGATAGGGTGGGGCTAAGGGTCTGCCCTGTCTGCCTGGGAAGGAGGGGAATTTTGGGAGACCAAGCCATGCTCTCCCTGCGAGGGAATAGAGAGGTGATTTGGAACAGAGCTCCTACCTCTTTTTGCTTGTCCACCCCTTGGAAAGGGGAAGAAAATATACACTCTTTGAAGTGTAGTGGATAAGCTTATCACCTTTGATAGGAGTATGAGTAGGTGTGGCCTATATCTTCTTCCTGGAATCTGTTCACTGAAAGACTCTAGAAAGTTCCTAAAAATGGTGATCATTAAAATATAACCTGGCACAGCAAAAATGTCATACAGAACAGCCATCCATGATTTTGGACAGGGATACATGACCTTCTGTGGCCCTTTTTAATGGTCACACAGGCAGGGCTATTACTGCTGGGTTGTGGATGCAGGCACATCACTGGATGCAGCAGCTTCCATCTCTGCATATGAATTTAGAGGTGTGTCAGCCAGAACTGGTGGGCACATTTCATCTTTTGAACTCCCTCCTCTACCTTCCCCCTTGCAAAGAAAAGTGCTGTCTGAATATGAACGTGGAACAGAGAGAATCCATTGTGTTCAAAACAAAATTTTAAACTTGCTCAATGTGTTCTGCTTTCTCTGTTTTGCTGCTTGATAAAGGAGATAATAAAACTGGAGATAAGAGAAAAAAGAAAAAAAGTTCTATCTTGATCTGCTTGGTTTTTTCCCTGTAAGTAGTTTGTATTACATGTCACTAAGCTTTGCTTCTCTGCCTTAATGGGACATTGATTTCAGCAGAATTTATTCGTTGCTTTTCTCATTGTCCAATTTATCATCTCAACTAATCTGAACGTATTCATCCCTAATTTATGGTTGTATTTCAACACAGAACTAAGATAGATCATGAGCCTGATTGACACTATGTTTACCATCCAAGGTGAGAGGGGTGGCAGAGATGCGCTGCAGCCACCCACAGCTCTCCTTGCAGCATAAGGCAGGCTTCTGTAATCACCAAAAGAGTGATGAAAATATTGTCTTTTGTAGTTCCATGGCTGATAACTCAAGGATGGGGAGAAAAACAGAAAAATTCCACTTCACAGGCTCACAATGAAGACTTTTACACCAGGGGAAAGTAAGATAAAACGGAAACAATTCCATTATAGCATGGTTTTCCACTCACGCAGAAGAGCATGGAATCAATGCCTGTGCTGAAACACACTGAACATTCTGCCTAACCCTTCCTTAGCTGTGAATTTTGGTCCTCTTGTCACGTAAGTGAACCAAGAAAAGCCTCTGCTCTGAAAGCCACTCGGTTAAAGTAACATTAATGGGTTTATATGGGAGAGGGGCAGGGGAGCAGCAGAGGTGGGAAGCCTGCATTTATTGCTTCTAAACCTCTTAAAGATAGAATTTGCTAGCTCCAGAAGTGCTTTTCATTGGCAATGCAAACTGATAGACATGTGACATTCCCACCTTTTGTGAATTTGCAATCAGAGGAAGCCCTTTTTCATTAGAATCTCCACAACTAGTTTTTATGGATACTCCACATCCCTGAAACACCTTCTACAGGAAGCATGTAGCTGGGATTCGGCAAAGGGTTGGGCCAAACAGTATTTCCTTGCAGTTATCCATGGTTTAATGAAATTCACTGTAGCTGAATGGGTTTCGGAAATGAAAAGCATGGAATACAACTATCTAGTTATGAAATATCAATGTAGCATAGAAACTACTTTGCTTCCTTTCATGTGCACAGGGACTCTGTCATACCCAAAGTTAAAAGAGTCATACCAAGTCAAAAGAGAAAATCTTCAGGAAAAGAAGATACAAATTTTCAGCTTGATTTTCCATACCAGTACCACATTTTAAACAGAAGTAAATAGAAAATATAATCTTGAAAAGATGTTCTTTAACAAAAGCAGAATCCTTCTTTCCAGCTCCAAAAAAATATGATCTTTCCATAAGCCCTCCCAGCCTCTACTTGCCCTTTCCAGATTTCCTTCTAAAAAATACTAAGGAGAAAAAAAAAAGGATCCTAAATACATGTTCTTCCTCTCAGATCTAATTTGATAAAGACCGCCACCCTCCATACTCCATATGCCTGCTGGTCATGGCCATCACAAAGTTAATATTGTTACCAGAAACGAGCTTAACTTAACTCAAAACATGTGTTTGCCTGTACAACAGCATTTTAGAAAACTTTGCTTGTATCTCCCCATCCTCAACTTTTCTATGGTTTGTTTGAAAACAACTTGAAAACAATTTGAAATTCAATTATATTTGCTAAAATTCTGAGGAGGGCCCCTGCTTCCTTTTTAAAACAACTCACGGAGAAAATAAAATGGGGACTGTTGAGAAAAAAACCCAAGCTGCTTCTAGTGCAAAAGACTGTTAGAGACTGGCTTTCCCCTTCATCCTTTAAGCAGACTTACCCATTTAAGAATATTGTTTTGTGCTCATTTCCAGTTAGTTTTGTACTGAAGGGTCTTCTCAGCAGTCAGTAGAACGTGCAGCTGGATCAGAGGATAAAAAAGCAAGAAAATTTTGTGGCTGAAGAGTCCCCCTCCAGCCCAAAAATAACTGGCATTTGTGAAAAATTAACATACACTCTATCTAGACACAATGGCCTAAGATACCACCTTGCTTTGAGTATTTTTCTATTCTTGCTCTTCTAGATTCAGGCAATCTTCAGTGTAATCGGCCATTAAAATGCACGAGAACATTTTGTTGCTAGTATCAGTTCAGACAACAAAAGATCAACACCATGAACCTCATTCCTGGATGCAAAATTGTCTTCCCTGAAGGCAGAGGATTGTTAGACCTCCTGAGGGATGGATGGCATCTCCATCCTATTTAGTGTAGGATCACCTATGGAGTATATAAATAGTTCACTTGACTCATGCCTCTACACCTGAGCAGCTCTTCCCTCCAGCCCTGCTTTAAATCTTCAGTACTACTTGGTGCCCAAATAACCCAGGAGTAACTGAACAAGTACCTTCTGAAATTTGCAATTCTGATACAATTTTTCAGAAACACAGGCAAATTGGGATCCAAGGGAGTAGAAATATATTTAGCTAGTTGATGATGGGCATCCATTTGCTCAGCACAAGGGAGTATCATTAAATGTCCACTTATCTCCCTGCTTTCTTTGCCACTACAAAGACTTCCAGAGTAGCAAAGAATCCAAGCTCTCCCCAGGCCATTATATCCCATTCTGCTATATTGGACTAAGATCATGGTAGGCAGGATACAAAGCCCTCACAAAGTGCCCAGCACTATCTGTTGCATATTGAGACAGCATCATTTTTAGGGAGACCCCAAACTTTGGATGAATAAGACACGGGACTTCTTAGAAAGGCTTGGTGAGTAGATGTGAGGAGTTTCCTCTACACTAGAAATTCACCTCTAATCAACATGGGAAAGAAAACAAAGAAATAAAATCTTATTAAATGAAACACACAAATAAAAAATAAAAAAAAGACACACATAAAAAAAAAAAAATTATAATTAAACCCATAGTCATAAAATACAAATATTGAATTCCAGTACAGAAGTTTAAAAAATTCATAGGATTACTAACACTCTTTATGACAATGGCAAGAAAAAAAAGTATTAAAAAAGTATTAAAAAAAGTTTTGATGTTAAATTTTCATCACGGTTTTAATCCTCTGAAGAAGTTGCATTTTGATACCATGGACTGAAACAAAGGGAAATAGTTCAGGTTACAGTTGGTTGGGATTTCTTAGTTCAAAATACAAACCAGAGGTAAGATGGACTGCATGAAGTTAACGTTCCTTTCCAATATTATGTTCATAAACTTTTACATATATGGGTTCACTTGAGAACAGATGAAAGAAGTGGTAAAACATCACAAGACTGACATGAATCAACATAATTCTGCATCAGCCACCAGTATGTAAAACAGAAGTCTGGGGTTTTTGAAACCTCAAGACACTGAGACACGTTTCACTAAAAATTTCAATTGTTGCTACTCTATTACACTAAATAGTAGTTTTTAGCAATATAGAACTAATTAAAAATATATTACTGTAGATAAAAACACAACACTAATCATAGCTCTTCAACAAGTGAGACACAGATGTTTATGTGTTATTCTCACATATTTTTATGAAGGCAGCACTGCTGGGTAAACATAGATGCCTGAACTTCTCCAGCCAAAACCCAGTCTGGAAAAGCTGCCAAATGACAAAACCAAACACTGTATACTGCATATACTTACTTACCAGAGTGGCACTTTACAAGTGTTCAGAAAGTTTACCTGAAATCAGATCTTTCTGATTTGAAACATTTATGTCTTTGTGAAAACCACAACAATGCAAAGCATTTAAAAAAAAAAAAAAAGAAAAGAAAAGAAGAATACATTTCATAACTCTTCTGCAAGAAAAGTAAGAAAATGGCAGTTACCCATAAAAAAAAAATTCTGTCATATTCCCATTTTTAACAGGATGATTTTTATCCTAATTTTTTTTTTTTAAAGTCTGTGCAGGAATATGTAGTGACACGAATTTTGTCAGGAAAGGCAAACTCACAGACCCGGCAAAAATCACAGAGAAGCTTTTAAATACTGAAACCTTCTACAAACCTGAAGTGGACACAGGAACCCTGAGGCTGCACAGAGGCTGCAAACAATTGCTATGGGTTTAAAGTAAGTATGTTCATCGGAAAATTGTAGTGAACAGACAGGAGGAAGTGATAAGGTCTTAAATCTTGGCATACTGAGAGGGAACTGATGTTAAATATGAACTTGAATGAATAAAATAGACTGACTCTTGGAGAAACTCAAAACAGATGATTACCATTTTCTGAACCAATTGTAAGACAGCGTGACTTCTTTGCATACAGGTGAAACTAGAAATTAGGCTAATCAGACCCACCGTGTTTTCCTTGGAGGATGGGAAGGGAGATAAAGGAAGGAAGAAGGGATGATAGGATGTTTTAGTATTTTGTTTTGTTTTGCTTTGTTTTGTTTTTAAACAGAGAACTAGATTGTTTCCACATCCCTGCAAGTCCACCAGTATTAAAAATATAATTATGCAACATAAATCTCAGGTGCTGAAATGCTGGAGTTTATGGTGTCAACACCAAGGGCCAAAAGAAGGACAGCTTAGGTGACATATTTCAGGTTTCTGCTGAGCCTCCTGTGGGGGTTAAAGGGCTGGTCCCAAATCTATACACTTTGTTAGATATTCTGGGGACTTGGTTTTTGCCAGCATATTCTCTTGGTTTTGCAAACACATAAAACATAAACTTCCAATAGGCGAAATAATTCAGCCACAGTCCAGACCTCCAGGCAATTTCCTAAATACATGATTTATCCTCATGACTGGCACATGCAGTCTTACACATGCAAGCAGCTCATTTGAAAGGAATGATATATCCTCCGGGGGGAAAAAACAAATTTGTGATATTGGGTCTCAAAGAGGTATTTTGCCAGTTCTGTGGCCTTCATTTGAGGGTTCTTTAAAGAGTACTAAATTATTGATTTTATGACTTGGAATAGATATAAATTTTTATAAAATATCTTGTTTGTAATTTGAAAAAATGTGAAATACCAATTTTAAAAAATGACCTAGAAATAGGTTATAAAGTATAAAATAAGATTTTCTGAATTATCTCTTTATACTGACATCTTTGTTTTAGAATAATCAACACCTGCTTAGAATTGAGACTACGGAAAAAAAACACCACCAGGAACAATTAAATACAAACTTTCTCTTTTCAAGTTGACAAATGCACATTATGGCCTCATTTGCAACAAATGCTAAAAGAGAATTGAATTTTTACATATGCATGATATTTTGAGACTTCAAAATCACCAATGAATCTATCTGGATCAGCCAATGGCCAAAGCATTCTGAAAGACTCTGGGTGATTCAGGAGTTATCACCACTCTGTGAGAGATGTTGTGGTGCTCTCTGACAGCACATCTCAGACCGGGCATAAAAATGGAAATATAAGGATGCCAAGCGTCCAAAGGCAAAAAGCATCAGGCATTGCTCCTGCTAAAAACTTGCTTGTAGTGTGTTGGCTCTTCACTTCCTCCTCTGCCAGGCAGTATGTGGGACTCTTTAATATGCCAGTGGTGCAACCAAAATTCAGCAGAAAATTAAAAGCTCTCCACAGATAAGTCTGCTTTCCACAAGATTTGCACAAAAATTTGAGGAGTGGCAAGGTAATCAAAATGACTGTTCATATGCTTAGCTAAGCATTGTGTCTAATTTTACTGAGCTTATTTATTTTCTAAATCACTTTGGGACATAGGCTGGTATAAATGCAGGAAATTCATATAATGAAACTAAAATTTTATGGCTAGGAAAAATGCCAAGATTCATAACCATTCCCCCAGCTAAATTCTACTTTGCCTGATTTTCTGAATTAAGTGGTGGTAATTTTGTGCCTAATATGCATTCCTAGTTAACATGCTTGTCTCTATAAATTCTGTAATTGCTTATTCAAACAAGGCAACAGGCATATTACACATAATTGGCGTGCACAATTACCTCATTTGCATCAGCAGTCACTGTAATTTCATGTCACACTGATTATGCATGAAATCATGTGCATATTTTGCAAGACATTTGAAAACCAAATGCGAAACAGAGGCACAACATAAGTTTCTAAATCAATAATCTTTTCCTTTCACCTTTCAAAATGTTCTCCTTCCATGGTACTACTCCACATTCTTGTGCATTTACTTCTGCTTGTCTTTATTTTTGCTTTCATTAGCTCACTGTCCGGTAATCAGGTCTGTAGAAGACTGTTAATTATTCTCATGAATAATTCCCACAGTCCTCCTGTGTCAGCTAAATGGTGCTTGTGTACTTCCATGTGTGTTCAAAGAGGCCTAGCATTTCCAATAAGCTAAGGCTGAAATGTTTTCGTCCAGGCATGGCTCTATTCTGTAGCAGTAAGTTTTCTCTAAACATAGCTGAGATTTTTGATAACTATGTATTTGGCCTTCCAAACTATTTACATTCTTATTTCTATCTTTTTATTAAAACCCATTTAAATCTGTTATTGCAGTTATAATTTAATTTTTTCATTTAATGAAATCAGAACTTTGGAGAAATTAACATTTTAACTTATGAAAGCTTTACAGTTGGTGTTTTAAATGTTTTAAAATTTGATTAGATATAAGTTTAAATAACATTTTTCATGTTAATTTTGTTTGCCAATTGAATGTATACAATAAAATAAAAAAAAAAGACTGAACCCCTTATTGATGGGCTGAGTTAAAGGAAGATGTGCCCCATTTCATTCTGAAATAAAATACGGGACAGAAACAGAGCACTAGAATAATTTAACAACGTGAAATAGAGATAACTGTAGCTCTGCCGGTGTTGCTAAAATGGGACAGCTGGAGTTGGTTCTGCTTTTTCAGTGCCTGTGCCTGGCTGTATCACACTTTTCAGCTCTGCATGAAACCAAATGCTAATTTTAAAAATTTATCTGGTTTTCAACTTTTCAGCACTCAGGCATTCAAAGTTATCTTATTTTCCTGTATCCTTCAGAACATCCACACTTGGGATCCACAAAGTTGTTACTCATTAGTCCAATATCTTAACTAGTGACTGTGGAGCATTAACTTAAGTAGATTCTATTTTCTCTTGAGGAGTTTCTGGAGGACTTTATCCCCACACACCCCACTCATCCCCATTCTCACACTCAAAAACGTGCGTTCAAATGGCTGTGTCCTCCTGTGGAAGAGGCTGAGTTTGAAGCCGGAGTGCAGAGCTGGAGCTGTTGCCCTCTCAGAGCTGCTCCTCACCCCACACTGGATGGGGTCTCAGGGAGCACTGGAAGGAGGCCGTGTCAGTGGACAGTGCTGCCTCCCTGAGACCTCCCCTGGCACAGTCAGTAAGTCAGGATTCTTGCCAGCTAGTGCTTTGCCTCTGGTCAAACCCAAGAAAAAAATACCCATTTTGGGTCCAGTCTGTGATGTTTACGGTATAAAGTCCATCATCTGAAGGCACTTGAGCACAGGCACAGACTCCACCTGCTATGAGAGTTCTTTCACTTGCTGTGTGTGTATAACTTACAAATATGAACCAACTCTAACAAGTTGGGGTGAGCCAGGAAGGCAAATTAGCTGCCATATTAGACTTCCAGGACAGCTGAGGGTATTAATTATGCAATATTCTCAGGGGTACACTGAAGTCACTTTTGAAATCTGATTTCATTGGATCCAGAAATATGAACTATAGGTGTCTGATTCATCCCAGGGTAAAATAATAACATACATGAATATGTTCCTATGTCTATATGGCAATAATCTGTAATGGAAAATGGCTACACAAGTATTTATGCAACTATTTATACAGAAACTATACATACAGATGTGTGTGTTCATACACACATACACATGTAATCAAGACCATATAAACACTAAGAAAGAAGTCAGTCTTAAATAGTAAAATCTAAGGATAACCAGCCCCTGAGCTGACAGACAGAAACAGGGAGCAGAATGAAGCCCCCATAACCCAGCAGGAAACAGTCACTAGGAATATGGCCCAAAGCCGGGTGACACAGTTGGTTGTCTTCCCTCTTCTGCTGTCTGCAAGATACAAATAACTTTATTATGTGTGTTTGCAAATGAAAAACTGCCTTGACCTTGATACAATGTGGAAAAACAGGTGTGTAGTTCAGGCTGTCTTAAAAGATCCTATTTTAAAAATACAGGGGACAATTTCGTGGGTAAGTTATAAAAAGCGGTCATTTCATGTTTCTTTTGTGACTATTAGAAAACCTTACTTTTGATAGTTTAGTGAATTTATATCAAACCTGGCAAATTTTCAGTAGTTCTCATTTATTAAAACCCTACTGAGACCCATCAGAGTCCAAACCTGCTTGCATTTAGCTTGCCAGATGCTGGAGGCTTTCCCAGCTATTGCTCGTCATTGGAAGACAAGATTTCCCTTGATCCCCCATCGGTGACAGCTCTCACACCAGCCTGCTGCTATAGAAGAAGCTCTGCTCCTTCCTGGACAGCCTCAAGCAATGCTTCAGAGAGCTGGGCACTTGCTAGGGTGCCTCGACTGCTTGTTTTAAGAATCACACCAGGCTTTTGTGAAAGGTGCTTGCTGTTAGTCATATCGAAACCATCCTTCATAAAACACAGGTTAAGTTAAAGTGGAAATATGCCTGTTCTGGAGGGCACGTTCAAAATAGTTGATGCTGAAAGAACCTGGTGAAGAAGAGAAGAAAATAAACAATACCATCTTCCTAGAGCAAGAGCAAAACTTAAAAGCCTTGTTTCTCTTTTCAGATGACATGTTATAGGTGGCTCCTTGGTCTGCGAGGTCAGGGATCTCTGCTCCCCGCTTGCTGCTCAGTGCAGATAACAATCTTCAGAGCAAACCCTTACTAGATAAACTTCAACAGCTAAACTGTAGCTCTTCTCAGGGTCCTCCAAAGTTTTAGTATGATTCAAAAGCCCTTCCCAGGCCTTAAACTCTAGCAAAACCCATTAGTCTTCATCACCCTGGAAAATTAAGGATTTTTGCCATCTGTAGCAAATGTTTCTTGTGCAGTGTACTGTGCTATTTGCACAAAAGGATCTGTTTATATTTCCTTGATTCAGTTAGGGGTACAAATCCACCACCGTGAGTGAGGTGCATTTTTCTCCTGAGGGCAACATCAGCAAAAGGAGATTCTGTTCCCTGCATATTTCTCCCTCGTAGTTCCCCACTCTCATATTCTGATTACGGCACTGCCCTGTGACTGGCCTAAAATATTTACTGATTTTAATCTTAATTAAATTAATTCAATACCTGATTTCAAGGTCAAGGGAACACTGTTCAAAATACCTTTGATTTTATCAGATTTTGTGCAAAAATTTAACTCAAGACTGAAATATAAACTCAAACTAAAATCTATTTAAACAGTGATTGCAGTCTGGAATATTTTTAGGACAGTGTCAACAAGACTGGTGGAATGTGGGAGTTTTCAGGAGTAAAAAGTTCATGAGAGATTTAATCTGTTACGAAAATCAGAATGAACTCTTCGGTGTATGACAAGTTCACAGGGCTCAATTCCAAGTACCAGCTTTGCAGGACTTTCTGTGATTGAATTTAGGCATGGTAGAGGTGAAAAGTGATGATTCTCATTCAAAGTCCATGTGGGATAAGAATTGTAATTATATGAGTAAGCAAATAAAAATTCTTAATAAGAAAATACCAAAAGAGATCAGTTACAGTTCAAAAAATAAAATTCTGTGTTTCCAAAATTCCTCGCTCAGTAGTTTCAAAAGAATAGAATTTTTCATATGCTGTAATTTTTGGGCAGCTTTTTCTTACCTAAAAAAATATAGAAGTCACTGCAATAAACTGTCTGAGGAATGAAATGAGTGTGGTACCTGTGTTACAAAACAAATACCTGAGACAAGGATTAAAATGCTTTTCATAGATAAGAATCTGCAGTCCTCTCAGTACATCCTGAGATTATTGACTACTCAATCTAGCATAATTTCACACTGTTATGTTCTTGTCTCAAAACAAAAAGTTTTCTTCCAGATGCCACAAGATATTGCTGTTAAGCTGAGCACAGACAGTAAGTGTGGAAAGCATTTAGCCTGTTTCAACTCACCCCCCACCTGGCAAGCTTCTGAAATATCAACATATCAGCAATGGGTAAAATCTGGTGATGTTTGGCTTTTTCAAGGCTATGCCATTGCATGTTGAAACTGGATCCCAATTTCTTGAAATTCACTTCTTGCTGGAAGGCTATGAGCATTGGTTTGCTGGTGCTGTGGCTTGCATGATTGCAGTCATACAAGAGGCTGCAGGAACAACCTGCCACTTGTCCTTTTCCAGTGAAAGTCTCAAACAGTTGTAAGCAACAAAATAGATCTACTTCAACAACCTATTTTGACTCACAGTGTCAAATTTGGCACACAACAGCAGAAAAATCCAACAACTGCATTTAGTCATAATAGATGACAGTAACTGCATTCATAAGAAGCTAAAAGTAGTATGGAAAAAGTAATTCTTAATGTTCTTATCTTGCTTTCAGTATCTCCTATATAACTGCATGTGCAGATGCTTCTCCGGAAGACCTCTTAAACTGAATCCTTATCTCCTCCCCATCACTGTCTGCAGCAGTTGGGGGAGGAGGGGGAGGGAAGCCAGCTGGAAATCCCAGGGTGCATTTCATGGAGTTTCCTGACCATTTGGGACTCTGTAGTACGTGCAAGAGCCTTTAATACCTTGAGAGAACATTGGCATGAAATCAGTGCCTGCCTGGTGCCCCATCTTCTTTGTGCCCTGGAGATGGTGCACGTGTTGCAGGCAAAACCCTTTTGGCTTTCCTTGCAGTCTCATCCCTCACATGTCGCCCTTGGGGACAGCCTCTAGTCTCTATAAACACAGAAGCATATCAAGATCAAATCTCATTCTTTCCTCCCATACCCTTGCTAACATCTTAGCTTTCACTGAAGTGAAGTTTCACACAAGCTTGCTAAATGAGAACAGAATGCTACTAAGGGTTCCAGGAGCTGAAAACAGCTTTATGGCGGGAGAAGATTACTGGTTTTATATTGGCTCCATTACTTGTTCTTTCTTTTTAGCAATGGAAACACCAGTGACTAGTTCGAACTTTCTTGCTGTCTCCTGTTTTACTTTTTGATTTATGTGTGTGAAAGGTACCTAGATAGAAAGATGTACTTATTTTAGTAAAAGATGTTTTCTTCCAGAAATGTATTCCAAAATGAATATTTAGGTTTTCTCTTCTCCCATGTAATCCACCACAGTTTCCTACCTATACTATTCTTTAATATAAGTATATAATAATACTTCAATATAATAAAAGTCAGACCTTTTTCCTATATATACATTCACTATCAGTTCCCATTGCATCCCCCTCAGCTTTTTCACCCCTTTAGGGAACATGAGTAAAGCCCCTCACCTGCAACGCAATTTTTCTTGGATTACAGGAGCCCCATCTTTCACCAGGAAAGACCAAGGGAAGATGTGTTGGGAGTTTTGAAAAGGAATGTGCCAGAGGATTTAAATCTCAAAAATAGGTCAAAATACTCCATAATGGGAGATGGAAGCAGCAGACGTCTTCAAAGGACAGTAACTGAAACTCACAGAAATTGTATTTAGCCCCTAATCTTTCCTAGCATTACAGGACTGTAATACTGCAATTATATAATTGCATGGTCTTATTTATTATTAATGTATATTAAGATATATTAAATCATGAGAATCCTAATCTTACTTAATATTAAGGATTATGCAATCAAAAAGTCTTCATAAATTCACTTTTCTACAGATTGCTTTCTAGACCATATGGTAAAATTTACTTTGGTCATTTTGACTTGTAATTGAAGGACCCAACATGTGACATTGACATAAGTAGATGGGAAAAGAGAAAAAGAATAGAAGTGTAAATGACTGTCAGGTTTCTATTTGATGCAAAATAATCCCAAAATTGAGGATGCATCCCTGAATTTATAATTTCATTATTCTCTTCCCCAGAAAACAAAAGCACAACTTGAAGAACAAAAATGTATTACTTATTACAAATGTTTTTAAGGATGCACACAGCAAGCAAAAAATATAACAAAGCAATGTAGTAAAAAATCTAACATGCACTATTAACCAGAATAATGAAAAGATTTTTTCTAAATGAAACAGGAAATCCTATCCAATAAACAAATTGTTGTATACTACCCATTAAGTTTTTTCAATTATAATATTTCAGTGCTATATAACTTGAACTATTCATTATTAGTTTTGTACAGATCCTTGCTCATTTGTGACTTTTTTAAAAATATGTTTAACTTCAGCCAACAGATTTCTTTTTTTTTTTTTTTTTTAAGTTCATAGTTGACATTCAGAAATATTTCCTTACTGAGAGGGAGCACTCGAACAGACTCTTCTTGCAGAGAGATGGTCAGTGCCCAAAGCCCCTCAATGTTTAAAAGGCAATTGTACAATGCCCTTAAGCACAGGCTTTAACTTCTGATTGGCCCTGAAGTGGTCAGGCACCTGAACTAGATGGTCATTCCAACTAGGTAGGTCCCTTCCAACTGAATATTCTATTCTATTCTATTCTATTCTATTCTATTCTATTCTATTCTATTCTATTCTATTCTATTCTATTCTATTCTAATGTCTAATTTTTAAAGACTACATTTTTTTAGTTGTTGATGGAACATTTATGTTGATGCTTTATTTTGTAATGACCAAACATGCTTATTTTTTTAGGTAAGGATTTGAAATTTATATGGGATCAGTTAATGTCAGTACTAGACAGTAACAAAGAGAATTTCCATTGTATAGCATTGCACAGCATGAGATTCACTCAGCAGCAGATCTGTGTCTTCCTTAGTCTTCCTTTTACTGTTTATGTACTTGTGGATCCTTTCTTGTTGCCTTTCACATCCCTTAAAGGATTCAGTTCCATGCTGGCCTTGACTTCTCTAACCCTGTCCCTGCAAGATCAACCAGATTCCACCTCTTGTGTCTGGACTCCATTTCATGTCTGATTTTAGATAGGAGCTCCTTGCTCATCCATGCAGTCCTCCTGCCATCTTTGCTTGGCTTTTTCCCTTCACCTATTTCCTGTCATTCATAAAAAAAAAGCTAGGAAAGGTCAAGCCATGATGCTACAAGGACAGACCACCAAGTGACACTTTTTGAAGTGATTGTACAAGAATGTGCATTTTAAAAATGCTAGGAACACTGGAAGATTTCTCCCCTAAGCTTTCTCCATGGGTAGAAGATGGGTCCAAAGTGTACAGTAGAGGTCTTTACATATGCATTTTGCAGCATATTAAAACAGGGCATCAGGTTCTCCTGTCACAACAGTGGGCTGCACTGTCTCAAGTTTACTAAACTGATTTGTCATGGAGTGATGGGACTCACTATTTTATATAAATGTGTCACTGTTCCCTTTTTCCCACTCACTCAAAGCACACTGAAATCACATCCTGTTAATGCTAAAAATTAAAAGGGGTCATTTCTGCAAAAAGAGACAATTTTGCTATTTCTCAAGCCTTTATGTGGAGTCTGTTAGCAAGGCCATGAATAAGTAAGTAACAATAAATGAAAATTAATCACAGGCTATTGATTGTTTTCATTCTAAGTGAAGAAAAAACTAAACTGGGACAATTTCCTTTGCTGAACTATGTGGTGATCCAAGACCCATTTAACACCACCAATGAAATAATAGAAAGGGGAATAAAAAGAGAGGAAGGAAACTGATGAAAGTTAGCGAGGGTGCTGGAGGTTGCAGCTGGCAAGTGCAGCCGCCCAAGAGCTGCTGCTGTGGGTAAAGGAGCTGGAAGAGGGCCAAGATCTGTTTGTGTGGTTTGATCCAAAATGAAAAATTAAGTCAAAAGGGCTTCTTTTAATTCACTTGCATTACTTGCATAGTTCTCATCCTCTGTGTGTCTTCCTAAGACTTTTCTCTTTCAGCAGTCAGCATCAGAAGCCCTGGCTGCTAGTTTTCATCTCACCCTCACCATTTGCTTTCCCTAATCCTCCATGAAGTCACAGGATGGATCTTGTTTTCTCAGGCCAAGCAATCCAACTGCACTGTGTGTGAGCCCTGAAGAGGGACCACATTGTGACAGTGCTCTGTCCTTGTCCTCTTGGGAGCGATGACCCAGAGGACATGGACAATTAACCAACCACACTCCTGCTGACAGGCAGAAAAAATCTTCTGGGAGAACAGATACCATGGTATCACTTGCAGCTTTTCAGTTCATGGACTAGGATCATGAAAAAAATCAAATCAGGTAATCAGAGCTGGCTTCCAGTAAGCAGAACCTAACCTGGCAGGTGGTTGGGCCAGTGGCTGCCTGCATGGGGGGGGAGGTGGGAGGTGCCAAAGCCCTACATTTCTCTAGTGCCAAATCTGATATTTCTCTCAGCAGTAGCAAAAATAGCTCAACAGGGCATCAGCTTAATACGAGCAGTTTGTTTGACCTAGATGTTGACATTTTTATTCCCCAGCACCCCAGCCCTAGGTTTGGGTTCCAAAGTAGTGAAAAGAGAAATTTTCTTTGATCAATTTTTGTTTGACCTCAGTATATGAAAAAGAAGACAAGACTGGTGGGAGGGATAATTACTTGTGGTACCAATATTCCTGGTAGAAGGAAATGGTGAGTGAAAATGTGTTGTTGCTTGAGAATTAGACCTTGTTTTAGATGTAGTGTCTCAAAAACAAAATAATTATAATCCAGAAGATATTTTAGATATCTTTCTTTTGTCTATTGTCTTCCTCTATCCCTTCCCTCCAAACAATGAACTGCCTTAGGAGGTCTGCAGTCCACTGTGTTTTACCTGTGTGAAAAGCAGAAAGGGACAAAATTGCCTCCATCACAGTCACACGTTCTCTAAGGAAAGATAAGACTAGTTTCTTGGAAGAAAAATGTGTTTTTAACCCAAATGGGGACATGTGGGAGTTGCCATGTCCTGGGGAACCAGATGATTTTGGACCTTTGCCTTTGTTTGTTTATCTCACTGACTTTTGCAATGCTGACTCTGGAAACCATGAGTAATATTAGCTTTCCATTAACTATCACCTATGACCTAGTTTAGTATTTCACTTTTGTGTTGCTTGTTACTTTAGTTCCGGGAATTAATGACTCCCTGGAGGAACCTGATCAAAGCAGGGACCAGACAGTTAACAGAATGCTGTATGTATGTCAGACAGTCGTGCTGAGGTTTCCAAGAATTACTGAGATTTGAATGGATCTTCCTGGGACATGCAGACTTTGATGATGTGACTAAGCTGAAAGATGTCTCATTGGACAAACAGTGCTGCTGCATTAAAAAGGACAGTGAACATTTTAGGGAGGGATCTAAGAGGAATGAAAACAAGCCTAAACAAAAATCATGGCAGCACTTCTGGGTGTACTCCCAGCCATCCACACCTAGTACCACACATGGCAGACAAGCTTTTACTCTTGAGAAATTTGAAGCAAAATGTAGTCTAGTGGTCTCTGGCAGGCAGCATGGTGTGTGTGCCCAGGGCACTTCGCATGCACCATGAGTGACTTGATCGTCTTCTCAAGAAGGTGTGTGAGAAGAAGGTTACTGTACATTTTCTGATGCAAGCACAGAAAGAGCTCAAGACCAGCTAGGAAAAATGATCTAATTGAGAACTGTCTGAATGGCAGATCCCAGAGGGTCATAATCAATGGCACAGGGTCTAGTTGGAGGCCTGTCACTAGTGGTGTCCCCTAAGGTTCAACACTAGGCCAAATATTCTTTAATTTATTTATCAATGACTTGCATGAAGGGGCAGATGCCTCCTAAGCAAGTTCACTGACAACACAAAACCTGGAGTGGCCAATACCCCAGAGGGTTGTGCAACCCTTCAGAAGGACCTCAACAGGTTGGACAGATGGGTGGGGAAAAACAGTCTTAAATTCAACAAAGGCAAATGCAGGATCCTGCACCTGGGCAGGAATAACCCTGGGCACAGCACAGGCTGGGGGCTGACCTACCTGGGGGCAGCTCTGCGGGGTCCTGGTGGACAGGTTGTCCACGAGCCAGCAGGGTGTCCTTGGGGCCAAGAAAGCCAGTGCTGTCCTGGGATGCTTTAGGAAGAGCAGCAGCAGGTCGAGGGAGGCGATCCTGCCTCTACTCAGCCCTGGTGAGGTCACATCTGGAACGTCCAGTTCTGGGCTGGTGAGCACAAGAGACTTGAAGCTGCTGGAGAGGGTCCAGCAGAGGGTGACAAAGAGGATGAGGTGACTGGAGCATCTCTTAAGAGGAAAGGCTGAGGGAACTGGGACTTTGTAGCCTTGAGAAGAGATGGCTGAGAGGGGGCCTCATCAATGTCTGTCAGTATCTGAAGGGAGGGTGCCAAGAAGATGGAGTCAGGCTGTTCTTGCCTGATGCACAGAAACTGATGCAGACAAAATTCTGCCTGAATATGAGGAAGAATTTTACTGTGTGTGTGACTACACACTGGAACAGATGGTCTAAAGATGGCGTAGAGTCTCCCTCACTGGAGACTGGAGTCACCCTTCAGGGACCATCTGGACACAATCTTGTGCGATGTGCTCTTGGATGATCCTGCTTTGGAGCAGATGATCCACTGTGGTCCCTTCCACCCTTGCCTGTTCTGTGACTTTGTGATTGATTCTGTGATTCTATGTGGTCACACCTCTGCACAGCCACCTTGTCATGGTTATCATCAGGGCTATGGTCTCCTCTGATTGATACAGCTGTGAGAAAATAAAGCTGGCAAAAGAGATACTCATATTGTGAGGGTGGTTGTTTTTTTTTTTTTTTACATTGTATGAAGAAGGTCCTGCACTTCTGATTTGTTTGTAGCTATAGATATGCTATTTTTTATTTCCTGTAGTCATTTCCTCCAGTTCCTTCCAGCATCTGGTATAAAGTGATCAAATAGTGAGTCCAGAGATTATGATTACTCATCTCTTCACAGTCTGTTGTGTCATTCCAACCATGAGACCCATCTTTCAAGCATATTCTATGATCTTCATACTGGGCAACCTTGTGGCTCAGTCTTCTGGTAAGTTCAAATCCCCAGATAATTAATTAAGAAAATGATTTATCAGCTAGCAATATTTCTGTGTATATTTTACCTCGTGTGTTACAATATTTACTGTTTTTCTTGATGAAAAGAATGAACAAAACAAAAATTAATATATATACAGAAATTAAAGTGGTCTCAAAAAAAGAAGATAACAGATTTCTATGAAAGTTTTCTAACAGAGTAGATTGCAGCCAGAAACGTCTAGCCTTCACTGAACAAAGAAGGATAAAACACATTCAAGGTAAGACTTGTGCACTTAGTACCCTGAAAGAATGAACACTGTGGGAAAAGACCAGCAATATCTTGCTCCTGAGAAAGAATCAAGGTAAAAATACTATTATGGAGTAAAATTATTAAAGAGCAGTTTTTTGGCTGCCTAAGAACATCTCTATTTTAGGTGTCTGTCTGCAATGCCATTACTTATATCTCGTCAAAGATAAATGAATTATTCCAGAAATCAAAATAAAGCCCAACACCTACACCAAAAATCTAATCCTCACTCTACTTAATTTCCCACAAGTTCCCTGTCATTCATTTTATAAGGAAAAAGAAATTCTTTAAAGTTATGATCTTGTCCCATCGACCTATAAATCAGCTCTCTGTTCTGCCATACATATGGTAAATACTATTTTTGACAATGCTGCATCACCTGATTCTCCAGGGTTCATTATTCCTGTGAGTCACTGGCTGTCCTGTGAGGGAAGGTGACTTCCCTGCCCTCAGATGGCAATCACCTATAGCCATGCTGTGCTGATGGTATGCCTTTGTGGAACAAAATTCAAAAATTAGAGTTGTGATGTGTATTTTATGCACTGTTGTGATGCCTAGCAATGGTCAGTGATCTTCTGAAAAAAAATCCAAAACGCTCAGTTTGGTGGATTCTAAGAATTATGCTATACGAATTATACCTCGTCTCAAAATGTCTATTAAAAACTTTCACTTGCTTTTTCCTCTTCTTGAAAAGATGTTTTCTATTCATTCTCTGCCCTATGCATTCAATTCAGCAGTTTTGTGTACGAATGTCAATTTCGCCCACATTTGTTCCTATTAAAAAAATGAAACTGTCCTTCATCAACCAGCAGTACTAAAGGTAACTAAAGATTATAGGTTCAGATCTGGGTCTTGTTCTCCAGTAGTTTATGTACAGTGTACTGCAATATGTGGAAGCTCAACATGTGGTTAGTTATCGGGTTTTGTCAGTGTAAGGAAATCAAAAGTGGTTTTTCTTCTTTGTTATGCATCAATGAGGTTGCAACTGTTCCAGTACATGCATGTTCCATTCTGTTATCTTTGAAGATTTATATTTTGCCTCTCCCTTTCTTTTTTTTTAATTTGTTCCATGACATTTAGACTTTTTACATGTTCCCTTTCAGTAGTATTTTTTCTTAGTAATAAACTTTGAAAAATAGAAAGGATGTGGAATGTACTTGCTCATATTCTTGATCATGGTTGTATCTGCATAATTTTTTGCTCAAGGAAATTTCTTTTTTTTTTTCCCTGTAGAAGTATTTTCTGCACATACCATAGTGGCATTTTCCATGCTTCTCTGTCCTGAGAAGAACTAGGTGCCCAGCAGGGCCTGTGAGGTTAAAGTCTTGTGTGGAACCTTACCAGCCCCTGTCTGGGTTAATGGAAGGCGTAGGCTTGGATAATTCTCTCTGAAGCTCTTGCTCCAGGGCACTGGTATGTGTCCTGCAGCACTGCAGCACGCTGCATACCCAGATAGACTAGCAGATCATCCTCAGACAGAAAGTTGTGCCACATTTTTAGCCCAGGGACTGCATATTCATAATATTTTTGACCTTCTCATCTCTCCATTATTATAATAGAGAGAACAATTATAAATGTGTAGCTTTGGTGTATTGTATGCCTCTTGGATCATAATTAGAAGGCAGCTTTAAATAATTGCAATTACTGTGGCAGAGCTGACATATCGGCTGAGAAGGATCCATGATCTCACATCTGAATTTTAAAAAATTCCATCATAAATAAAGGGAGACAAATGATCTCCTCTATTCTTTTTCTCTTTCTTCTAACAGAAGATACAAATGATTCTGCCTGCAGAAGTATAGGTGTATAGTTGCTTAAAACCAAACACCTTTTCAGTTAATGGCAAGGAAAACATAATCAAAAAGATTCAGATAAACTACATATCCTAAGAGGATTTTATGTCAATTTAGTCTAAGCTTTAAAGAAACTCACTTAGGTTATGCATCTCTTCATGTTGAAATTTAAATTATGCAACATATACAGGTTACAATTTGAAAAGATACATGCAAATACTTACTGTACATTTACAAAAAATACAACTCATATTACATCCAAAAAGGCTTCAAAACTCATGAAATTAGGAAGCACAGAAGAAAATTTCTCTGACTAGATCTCTGAAAACAAAGTTTTTAATGATAAAAGATTGACAAGATTCTGTCCTACATCCCTACTTAATTATGGTGAGACTGAATTCTTATTAAATTCTTTAAAATTAGAGCACAGGAAAGATTATGAATATATCACCAGATGGTTTTATTACAATTTTTATTCCATGTCAATTAACTTTATATTTATTGTTAAAGAATTTAACAATGTATTTTCTTCCATTTTAGTACATAAATAACTGCAGCTGTTGGAGTTTACATTTTTATGTTAAAATCCCAGCATTTTGATTCACAGTATGTAGGGATGTTTTGCAGATATTATTATTTTGCAGATAAAAGATCTTAGAAAGATTTATTTATGTTGTTAGGTTGATACAATCTGGCCAATCCTGCTGAAGTCAACTACTCAGAATGTGTGCAGTTAGGCCCATGAATAAATCACTGCAGGGGCAGAGCCAATCTGATCTTCTTTGCTATACAAAAAACGTTAATCACCAAACCCAAGATTTAGTCTTCACCTCTGAATTTCAGCCTCTAATAAGTAGCCCAGAGTTATAATACTTCTGAAAAAAAAAACCAGGAATAATGAGTGTTGTTTAAGGTTCAGAATTAATTGGTGTCTTTTGTTACCTTCCAACAGGCTAGTCAGAACAGATCCTTAGTTTTTACTTAGTGTCCACTTTGTATTGTGTGGAAATCCCATGTGATTCCTCTGGTTTCCTTGCTATTATCCATCTCTAAAGTCAGTCGTATCTCAACAAACCCACTGAGAGCTTGAAGAGATCAAACTTCCTATTGAAAGAATGCTATGGGATTCAGATGTTCAATGCCGGTGTCCTTTTCACATTGGTATTGAGGGAAAATGTGGCACCCTGAAAAAGGATTTTAAGAATTGAGAGATGGAAGGGTGGCTTACAACTTTACCAAAATCTTTATTTCTCTGCTGGCAGATTGTAGGATGTATAGTTACAGGTTCAAGGAGATTTCCAAGCATACATCACATATTTGAGAAGCAAATTCAGTCTAAATATTGTCACCATAGTTATTGTCAGATATGCAAAAAAATTTTGGATAAGCAATTTCTGTGTGCTCTCTCTCACAATTAGTGAACCAGTGCTATGCCTCTCAATTCTAACAATTTCCCCATAAATATAATATGCAAAAAATTTTTAAAAGTTATTTATGCTGCCCAGTAAGATAAAATTAATTCAGAAAGAATAAGCTTTCTAATATTGTTTTAGCATTCTGAGCTTGGAGGGATAAGAATCATAGCATTGCAATTTTTTCCTCTTTGAGATATTTAAACCAAGATTTTCCTCTCTTTGCTTCTGTTAGGGTGTTCTGTATTTAGGTTATGAACACCTTTTTCCCTCTTCCTTCCTTTTTTCTGTACCTGTACAGCCCTTGTGACCAAATTGACCGAACACCTCAGATAGATTGTGATGGGAAGAGACTTTCTGAAAGGGGCATGTAGTGACAGGACAACGGGCAATGGCTTTAAAATGAAAGAGACTAGATTCAGATTAGATATTAGGAAAACATTCTTTACTCTGAGGGTTGTGCAGCACTGGGGCAGGTTGCACAGAGAAGCTGTGGGTGCCCCATCCCTGGAATTGGAGCTCTGAGCAGCCTGCTCTAGTGGAAGGTTCAAAAACATGCCCTACAAAGAACATTTTGTCTTCTCTCATTGTGCCCAACTATTGTACACATAGAAACAGCATCAGAAATTAATTTTGAAATTATTTACCCTTGAAAATATGTAATTAAGGAACCAAGTACTTTTCGTGTTCTTATTTTCATAATTGAAGGGTGATCATTAACAGTCCTTTCTCAAAGTGAAAATACGGGCAATCAGACTAATTATCCAAAAGTAGAAAGCATATATTTTGTTGCTTCTAAAGGGAATTGAAAGGATTCATTCTACAATCATAAAAATTATCTCAGGATGGTACAATATTCTCCGTTCACTAATATTTATATATATTTTTATAATGAAAATTTTATTTAAGGATGGAGAGCATGTAATTATACACTTATTACACATTAAAGATATATTTAACTACTTTTCTAGAAAATCTAAGTACGAGAAGTAAAGGACTTCAGTTACACTATATACTGCACAGCAGAACCATGCTGAAGTAGTCCATAAAAATTAAAACGTGCTAGTGCAATCGCAGACCAAAAATCCACTTTGCCATCATATTTCTTAGTGGCTTTAGTAAAAGGCATCATCTCTTAGACCTGCAGAAGGGAATTACAAAGAGCTTAAAGTCTTAGGAAAAATGAGCTACATAGACAAATTGTTGCAACAGAGGTAGAACTGGCTGGATAAACTCCATTTTATTACACCTTTTAAGGTTTTTAACTTATGGTTTTGCCTTAGCATCTAAACAAGGTTTTTCTGCTTGAGAAAACAATACAGAACAAGCTTGCAGGCATTAGGTAAGAGGTGGAGGAGTTAGTTTCAAGTCCTTTTCTTGAATAAGAGCAGAATCTTTTTTCCACAGCTCCATGAGTCACATAGCAGGAACCTGAAGGTACATCTACCCAGTATGTCCTGGATTTTTGTCATAACCGTCTTGAATGGTTTTGACAAAACTGTGTGTTGCAACACAAATACATTTCTATAAAAATATTCAAACTCTAATTAGAGTAGTCATAAAGAACTTAGACACAAAGATATAGGCATGAAAATAGGCAAAATGCTTACTTGAACCCATGTCTCTCTCATATTCTTTGTGTTGATTATGCAGCAAAAGATAGCAACCATGAAAATAGTTATTCCTGATACCCATGAAATAATCAGGATGACTGGATGTGACAAAAAGCTCATAAGAAATATTTTAAAATTTTAAACACCTTCAAAAGTCCAGAGGGGCATAAAATGTACGTGGCAATCAAAGATAAAATCCTCTATTCTCCTTCTAGACAGGAATATTCTAGCAAAGATTTTTAGTGGTAGACATTTCACAGCTGGAGACAGCAGTCTGCAAATTTTGCCTTCTAGTGGTTTCTTGATAAATTTTCTTCCTCTTTATTCACTCAAGTAAGCACAATTTCACATCCTGTAGAATGCAAAATAAATAATTTTTGATATAGAATGGATTTCTCATCCTTTTGCCTTCTTAATTTCTCCATTTCTTCAATGTCAGGTTTATCTTCAGTGTCTGATTGTGGAATCCTGTGTCCCTAGCAAGAACACTAATAAGGAGATGATCAGAGAGGAAATAATATCTGCCTGCAGTCAGAGGACATTAAATGATTGTGCTTGTATTGAAGGTGGAATGGGCCAGAGCGACATGTATCAAATATGCACCTACTTGTGCTGATCTGCTCTGTGCTCCTGTGGGTCCTGACTGGTCGGTACTTCTGGTACTAGCTCCTTGTTTCTTACCATAAACGTTTGACAGTTTACACAGACATTCCCTGCGGGGTTAGTTCCCAAATAGTTTTCCTCAGCACGTATCATGGGGAAAGTTGTTCTCAAGGTGTAGGCCTTATGGAGTGCATAAACATGCCCAGTCTACACCTTTTGGTCCCAGGACCATGTGGCCAAGTCTCTCTCCTGTCACTGTGCATGCCTTCATTTCACTGTTTTGAAATTCTAATTTCAACCTCTCTAGGTTATTTTACTCTATTTCCTTGTATTTTGGATGTTCTTATGTCTTCTTATTTTATGATCATCTGAAGCTATTGCATACATATCTTTGAAATACTGATTGCCTACTAATGTCAAGGGATGCTTTTCATACTCACTCCTGAAATCATATTCTCTGTAAATGTTCTGAGCAGGTTGGAAAGATGCCATCAACACCACGATAATCAACTTCAATAACGAGAAGATGCAGATCACATGGGCAACAAGAGAGCTTTTTCCCAACGAGAATGTGTCATTTTTTTACACGTGAGTATTGTCAGTGCCTACTCCTCTCTTGTTAAAGGATTTACTTTGGGAGAATGAAATATCCAAGTACATTCCAGTCTTCTGTGAACTAAAATGCTTTTAACATTTGTTAAGACCCAGCATGAAACTTGTTTATATTCACAACCTACAGAAGTGTACAAATCAATAAACCTGGTGAGTAATTAGTCACAAAAGACATGATATGAAAGATTTGTCCCTCTTCCGTCATTGTGCTAAAGGCTAATGTTAATAACAATATTGAAAGTGTTTTTTCCAAGTGTATATATTTTCCTTATTAACTGACATCATTAATGACTAAAAGAAGTGTAATATTTTGGTTAAAGACAGTCATAGTGCTTATCTTTTCTTTCTGGGTTGTATATGTGAAAGAAATTTTCACACTACAGTCCTGGAAACAGGATCATGAAAGCATCTGTTTGAGCAAGTCATTCTCTTATTAGAAAACAACAGCATGAACAAAACTTGATTATTTCAGACTGCATCGAAACCCAGGGCTGGAAATTCAGTGCAGTTTGCGTGATGAATTCCCTCACACCACTGTGAAATTTGTCACTTCGAGAAATACCATGCTCACACTTTCCTTAGTATAGCATCTGAAAAGAAAAAGAAAAAGAGCAGTAACAAAAGTTAATTAACTTGTGTTAATTGTTAAGTTTTCCATTTACCAGTATTATTTCATTTACAGATTTGATGAAGGCAAGCACAAAGTTTGGAAGTCATGTACTACCTATTTATTGGATCAAGATTATAATTCTGGATGTCTTTTTAAGACAGAAGGACCCACCCTTGCCATCTCTATCAGGAACAGCAATGGAAGTGAAGAGCATTTTTCTAAAAAATTAAAATCTGATTTTTACAGTAAGTATGAAAAATCATTACTACTTTGGCAGTTTTAGTATCTGCACTGATTCTCCAGTTCTCAGAGTTTGAGAAGAAATCAGTTATATGGTATATAAAATGTTATTAGTGTGCATGTCAAAACAAAACTATAGTTATTTCATTATGATTTTTTTCCTTGTTGTCACCAGTAGTTACATAGGCTTGTGTGCAGCTGAGATAACACAGGACAGTCAGACAGTCCCAAAATACAATTTCAAAATCTGAATGAAAATACTAAAATATATATATATGGGTGTGCTTTGTCTTGTGCAGGCCTGCTCATCAAAAAAATGAATATTTTTTTGTCTTAGTGTTGGCTGTGTGATCTTTCTCATACTGTCCCCCTTCATTCTTTTGCCATCTTTCATGCTATGCGAGGCAGAAAACTGCATCTTGTCAAAGATGCTGTCACAAACCCTTCATTGAATGCCAATAGAGATCAGCTGGGTGGCTCTGGTACAGTCCAGCAGTGTAAAAGGGACATCCTGCTACTAGCAGAGAGATGATGCTCCTGTTTTTGTTAAATCCTTCCTGTCCCCAATACAAAATACAACTTTCAATACAAAATGCATGTTTCTCACTAGTGTGAGATTAGTTTATGAAAAACTTCTGGAATTTCACACAGCTACATCATTCAGTGTGGAGGGATTTTTTTCTAATAGAAATCGCACAGAAGATATAGAAAGGAGAATTATCTGAAAAAAAAATCAAATTTATTAATAATATTTTAGCAAAAGGGATTAAACACAAACCTGCCAAGGCATCAAACTTTGAGAACACTTTTATATCAATACCTGTTTACCAATATCTGTTAAAATTATGGCAAACTGGAGCCTTAGCCTCAAATTTTCGCTATTAGACACACACTGATAATAAATTTAATTTCAAAAGGGTTAAGTAAAAAAGGACAAATGCCAACGATCAGACTGAAGTCTTTAAATAAGGAAGGCAGAATTTTCACAATACAAATAGATAACTAAAGGATTGAGAAAGCAGGTAGCACTCTTTTCACCCCTTTATTTCCCACTGCTGAAGACTTACCAGCTGAATAGGTCAAACCATGGAGTTGTCTTCAGAGCCTGTGAAAATGGTGAGGGGCAGATTCAGTTGTGTGTAGGCAGGAATCCAGTGCTTTTGCAGATGCCCCACCATATCCTGCATAGCCTCCAGCAGCTGCACAAGTCTGCCTTGGAGGTTTTATGGTACAGAATTTGTCACTACATTTCCAGTGAGGAAGCTTTTTTCTTTGTCTGGATTGCAGGGACTATGAGGAGACTGAAGCCCTTCCTTAAGTTGTTACAGTAGGTTCCTGACATGAGACAGTCACTGTCTTTGAATGTGGCACCTCAAATGGTGACCAGTGTCATGGTGTCAAGCTCCATTTTGATGTTTAATAGGGAGCTCAGCTGCAAAAGCAAAACCTCTAAGCAGGAAGTCCACTTTCTTCACTTACTACTCAGTGAAATATTGAGTCAATGAAAAATATTTTAACTGTAAAGTGCTTTTTAGGAAGCTCTAGCAAAATTTGTTTCTCTTCTTCTCAGCAAAGCCCAATCGACCAGAAAATGTGACCTTCTTCTGGAAAGAGGACACTGTTACTGTAAGCTGTAACAAACCAGAGAGAGCTGCGAGGTGCTTGAGACTCGAGATTCAATACAAAAGCAAGTTTGACGAAGAGTGGCAGGTGAGTTCTGTCACATTTTTAATCAGCACTAGACAGAGTTGGAAGTAGCCTATCCATAGAATATTAAATACAGTTGTTTCCAAATTATCTCCCATCCTATATTTTCAAATATAGCTGGTAGCAGAAAACATCCAGATTTTTAGGACCCTGGATTTCTCCATGCCAGAAATAATTTACTTTACAAGTTATAGGTAGTTGCCATGCAAAGAGCTGAGGGCAATCTAGGGGAAAAGTCATACATTCAGAATAGATAAGTTTGGAAAGATAGAAGCAGAAAGCAGATTAGGGAAAAGAAGAGAGAAAAAGAAGAAAAACTAATGAGATAGTATGAAAAAAGAAATTACACAGGTTTTTTATTTCTTCTAAAATTAGCTGTTACGTATTTCCAAATGTTATTTAACTAACTTAAACCTTTCCACTCTCAAATATAATTCATAAATATTTTGCGGATTGGAGTGTCTTTGTATATTGTAAATATGAAATTGTAATAGTGCACTATGCAATGAAGGCTATGACCTTCAACTCAGTACCATACAACGAGGAATGGATACAGATAGTCAAAAGTCAATCAAGAAACAGAATTCCTCCAAAGTCAGAGAAGTTAACATTCAGTTCTGAGGTTTGGCATTGGCCTATCCCTTGTCCTAGTCGTGATCATGGCTAAGTGCAGCATTTTGAAGCACTGTCTTGAAAACCAGAATTAACAATACACCTTCTTTCTCAGTCCAGAACTTCTAAGTGCTGCAGTGTTGGTGAGCAAGGCTTTGATCCAAGGAAGTGCTATTCTTTCCGGGTCAGACTGAGGAGGCTAGTACCCTACTGCAACATAGTTAATTACAGCAGTGACTGGGAAGCAGAAACATTTTGGATGAATGGCACATTATTAGGTAACAGTTAATACATATATACACATACAAAAATATTGTCTAAGTGCAAAAGAAGAAGGGGTGACTGCAAAAGAAGCTGGAGACATGCAGCAAATGAATGTTGCACTATTGTGCTCCATCTTGTGTTATCAAAGAAAGTTCCTGTGTATGTTTAATTGCACATATTTAACTCTGTCCACTTTGTTGCTGATGTCCCCTAAAGCTATCAATTTATGTCATAATCAGCAAAGTTAAGAGTGTTCTTATTATCTGTGTTGCAATAGTGTCAAGGATCCCCCAGTAACAGTGATGAGATGCATGAGGGCTCTGTGGTTGTGGGTGTTGAAGGGGGATGCCCACATATGATATTTGGATATCAAATATGATCTCTAAGAAAATCCCTGATGTCCAATTTTTGAAGGCAGTTTGTTTTGCAAGTACATCCAGTTGAACTACAGGACCACAGGTCACAGAAGTCTGATGCTTAAGGGTGCTGGAATGATTGAAACAAGGAGGATGGAAACTAAAAAAAAGATTGAAGGGAAGCAAAGCCAGTATCAGCACCGCATTCCTACCAGATAGTTGCATTTAACTGAGTGTGACTGCCTTTAATTAGATTGTCAATGGAAATGGTATTTCTATGCTTATCAAAACCAAAACTCAGATTTGCTGTAGTAAAAAAAAAGACTGTACACGATACCAACACATTTATTTTACCTAAGCACAAATGCCACCCACTAGGCTTTATCAGAATTATGAAGCTCTCAGTTGTCCAGTGTAGCAAGATCTAAGTTCTCTAAAATGCAATGCTCACTTGAAGACAATCTATGTACACAAAGCTGGGGTGAAATCCTGGAGCATAGGTAGCCTGTGCACTCACAGTCAGTGCTGACCTACAGAGAGGGCTCTCCCACTACGCAAACTGGGAGCCTGCAAGCCTCAGGTGTGGCTGGCAAATGCCCTGAAGAAATAAGGGCAATGTCTTCCTCTACACCTCTGAGAGAAGACAACTTATCAGCCTTACCTGAACCATTTGACAAGAGGCTATCAGCAGGTACCTGTGAGTTAAGGACAGCACAGAGGAGACTAAGTGGTTAAGACATTCTGTGAGCCCCTGAATCAGAAGTGAGATTGACACAGCCCCTTCACTGGGGCAAGCAGTTTTCTTCAGGACTTTAATGAGTTATTGACTCCAAATCTATAATCAGATAAAGCCATGAAGCTTCAAGAAATGTCATAGACTGAAGACCTCACTTAGGGCAGGGGGGGTCACAATTTTACTTGTGCCTTCCTGGCAGCTAAATAGAGCAGGGAGGTGGAACAGGCTGGACAGTTGGTCCTGTATGAATCCACAGTTTTGGCATCATTTTTGTGGAAACCAGAAGGTCAGTCGTCAGAGGCAGAGTTTTGAAATTTCATTTCAAAAGCTGCAGGAAAAACACTGAGAATGCAGAAAAAAGCACAAATTCATTAGTTTTATATACCTGTGTGTTAGATGTTAGCCTTCCACTAGTTACTTTCTGGGTATCAGCTCTTGTGGTTTGTTGTCTCTTTGTTTGCTGGGCTTGTTTATTTGGTTTCTGTTGGGAGAAAAGACATTTGGTCTACATGTAAACTTGCATTTGCAGCTTTAGTGATTGTAAGTAGACATATGTAATACAGATCTTAGCACAAAGTGCCTTTATCACTGTAAAGGCAATGTGATGATGAGTAAAAATGCTTTATTCATTCATAATGCATCTACACTGCCTATAGGCCTCCTCCACTGTCCTATACTAGGTCAATTTAGATAAATAAAAGCACAATTTTATTTTGCTGCAAGGTTTGAGAAAGGAGAGATTTTCTTCTCTGTCTCAATTGAACAATTAAACTTGTCTTATTAGTCCTTAAAAACTTCTCTGGTTTTTTTTTTTCTTTTTTAAAAAAGTCAACATTTTAGCATGATTAGGAACATTTACAGTTAAAGCAAAAAAAAATTGTTTTGAGTAGGAACATTTACAGTTAAAGCAAAAAAAAATTTTGTTTTGACATACTCTTTTTGTGATTATTCTTAGATTCTTGTGATGACGATACAACTTCTCAGTCAAACAAAGTAATTGTCTTAAGTTGTTCACTGGCAGTACTTTTAATGATGCTTATCCTCCTGATTCTTCTGTGTAAATGGCAGAGGTAAATACAGTTTTTTTAGTTACTACTAAATGGACATGTCATGAAAATAGAGCTATCATTCAGGATGAAGCCTCTTAACGATCAAAATTCTTGTCAGATAAATGAAGTCATGGTGAAGATGTAGAAGTCAGTAGCTAAATTGCTATTTGAGGAATAATATATCCTGGCCTTCCAAACACCAAGGCCTTTAATTTGCACAGCTGAGACAATTCTGGTAAAAGAAAATGTTTCAGGATAAAATTCTATCTCTTCCACTTAATTTCTTCTCTTTTTTAGAAATCTAGTTAAATCCTGAGAAGCTAATTATTCTAGCTACTTCTCCTGAAAGGACATTCTTTTGTGTAACCTCCATAAATCTCAATGTCTACTTGCAGTAGGATAAAGTCAGCTTGAGCTTATTCAACTTTAATAAGACTATAGCAATATTTAGATTGGCAGTTGAATAATGCTGTTCTTGTTTAGAATTTACAATTAAAACAACCCCAAACAACTACTAAACAACAAGTAAACCGCCAAAGGCCCCAGATTTTGGCGTTTTTGGTGGAAAAAAAGCACCAAAAATTACGTCTTTTCAGAGATGAAAGTATTTTTCACTCTAATTACCCTTTTAGTTTATAAATTGATTTTTTTTCCTGCACTTCCATGTTTCACATTTATGTTTGTGTTCACTAAGTCAGCCAATACAGCTGGTTGCTACACCATTTTCCCTGTCTGGGGGAAGGTGACCAGAAAACGCAAGCTCTGACTACTGCATCAAGCAGAATGGCACATGCTGACTACCTGGAAGTTTGTGTAAAGTCTGGTTTTTGCTAGACTGGGGTTGGGTTGAAAATTAATCGAAAAAATACTCCTAGCCTGATGGCGTTATCGGACTGTTATAACTGCAGTTTGACTTTAGAACGCATTAAAAGAAACCAAGAACAGAGTGCTATCATGTAAAATGTATTTGCGGGTACAGAACTGTGCTGAAGTAGATTTTTGTATGAATAACTGTGCTATAACAAAACACCAATTTATATTTTTTTTTCTTTTGGCAGGGTTCAGATGTCAGTCCTGCCTGCTATACCAGATCCAAAATACCTATTTGCTGATCTCTTCAATGATCATGATGGAAACTTACAGGTAAACATCACCTTCTTAGCAGGGCTGTGAACGCCACAGTGTTGAGAATAATTTGAAAGTCGCTACTAATTCTTGCTCTGCACCGAGAAGCACCCTCTGATCCAAGATAAAATCCTCAGAGCCCTTCCCCTCATGCAGCATCACCAAGAGGGTCCACAGAGCAAGTACCAGAGCTCATACAATCAGTGCAGTGCTGCTTTGGGACTGTGAAAAGGCACCTGCTCTATAGACAGAGAAACTGCTGGAGAAGAATTTAAGGGTGTCCAGAGGCAAAATATCCACTGAAATGTTATTGTGACGCTTGAATCCTTTCCTGCCCATGGTAGGTTAGGGAGCTTGCTTCAACCTGATCTCGTCCTGTATATTTGTGAAGTGCTGAGTGTGTGAGTGCTGAGACATTTCAGTCACAGTAGGAAACATCTTCGCCATGGAGGTGCATGTTCACTAAACCTTTAGATACGGAATGGCTATCAAATGAATAGATCACAGATTTTGCTTTTGTTTTCTTAATGCTTCTTATGAGTCCCCGACATCACATATGTGGTGTAGTTTTCTGTATTAGCTGTATTAGTGTTTTCCTTAATTGCTAGTAAGTTTTCTCTGAAGGGGAAACAGGTTAAATTTTACATTTTCAAACCAAATGAAATATCAAAAAGCAGTAATAATTTTTCAGTGACAAGCTGAAAACTTTTTATATAAAAGACAGCTTTAAACTCAAAGTGAACAAGAAATACAAATTCAAATTAGTACTGAAGCATTAATGCAGATATGGTACGTAGCCTAAATCTTCATCTAAATTTAGTCATAATTTAGATTAAGTCAGGGTTTGGGTCAGAGAAAGCATGAGTCTAGCAAAGAGGGTACACCAGATATTTACCACATCCAAGGTTTTTAGGCCCCTACTTAAATACAAAGATGAATTTAAGGCGGTCTCAAGAATAAGTAGGACTTTGTATGCAATTCTGGAATCCTGTCTGCTTTCCTGCCATTCTGTCTTTCTTCTGTCCTACTATCTTATGTCCTGCTTCTCTACATTGCTTCCTTTTCATCTTCTCCATTGTGGCTTATCCTGGAAAGATGCCAACATAAAAGGAAAATTAGTGTCTGTACAACCAGGTTTCTTTTGATAGATAACTCATCTCTGCCAAGATTAACCTTTTAATTTTTCTAGGAATGGCTAGACAAAAATGACCATGTGGTGTTGCAAACCAAGCTAGAATATGAAGAGCCAGAGTCCATCACTGAAGCAGAAATCCAGCAACAAGATGGGAAGAACAGTGACAAACAGGGGCCTCTGGAAAAGGTCTTCACTTTTTCAGGAGCAGCTGAAAATAATGATGGCAAGGCAGCTGAGATTGCCTGCCTGATACCAACACCCAACACTATGGCTTCTTTTGGTGGCTTCCATATTTTAAGGAATGATGACACATATGTGATGTTATAAAAGCTGCATAATGCAGAAGGTGCTAGGAAATTCCATAAAGGATCCTGATGAGTTTGGGAGGGTGACTGAATAGAAAAGGTCATCATGATAAGATTCACATCAATAAAGACACTGGGCTGTGTTATCTGGTTTTAGATCTGTACTTTCCCAAGTCAGGTTCTTTTGGGCAGACTCAGTGTTTGAAACAAACTCCTGATAATTTATGGAGTTAGGATTTGTTCTTCTAATTGGGGTTTATCCCTAAGACCAATTTTCCCACTGTGGAAAGGTGAGGACAGAGCTTCTCCATAGTATATGTCAGCAGAGCTGAGACATTCCTTCCACTTATGGAGTGTGTATAGCAGAGCAAACTACACTGTTGTTCTTCCCAAATGAAGAGAGAAAATGAAGAGATTTTGCTGTTTCACGTAAAGAGATTTTGTTGCCTCACGTAAAGAGATTTTTGTTGCATAATTTTGCATTTCATGGCATGATTTAAAAGTTCTATAGAGAAGGAATAAGCCCCATGTCTAAGAACAGAAGAGTGAGGATGTACAGTACTGAATCACATTTTAGCCTGCAGATACTGCTGTGTAGGCAGCTTCCTCCAGAACAGCAGGGCTTCACATGTTTCCTCTGAAGGTCATGCTCTCTGTATCCTACAGCCTTTGAATAGTCAGCAAATTACAGCCTTTATTTTAGAAAGCAGAGGTTCATTTTGAACAGTATTTCAGTTTAACTGAGTTGCATTTATTTCAAGCTGGGGTTTGGTGTAATCAGCAGCTGTAGACCCAAATTACAAATTCTTATTCATATTGGATATACTAATCTCTGGTTTTTTCTTCAGAAAATGGGGGTTTAGGGTTTTTTTTAACAAGTTTTAAAAAATAAGTTTAGAACAATATTCTAAAGTTTTCTAAACAGACCATCTTTTAAAGTACATTTAATTTGAAATTTAAAATGCAATATACTAAGCAATCAGACTTCACAAAAAAAAAATCTTGACTATTCTGAGTTTCTCCATATCACTTATGTTACATGCTATTTGAAAGCAAATTTTGTAAAAAAATGTGTTAAAAGTATATACAACCTGGGTAAGCGGATACAGTGTGATTATATGTTGAATTAGCTCCAGTTATTTACCTGCATATCAGTCAGTCATTAAATGACTTTATCAGTTGACTAACCTTTGCCAATCACATGCTTTCATTATGCAAACACCCTAATTTATTGCGCAGATTGGGAATTGCATGATCAGAAAGTTACAGTGACAACTAAAATATTTTATTTTAGTTCTATAAAAACTTCAATTCCAGATATTTTCAAGAATAGTAGCTAATAACATGGATCATTAGTGCCAAAATCTTTGTCTAGGTGTTGCAGTTTGTTTTAAAAAGAAAAATACAGAAATTATCTGGACAATAACTGAGAAACTTAATTGGAAGGACAGTTCAGCCACATTCCCCAATTTTTTTTTGACAATGCCTCAGATTTGACTATTCACTAACAAGATTAACATGCTAGCAAAGAATTTCCCATAATCCTGAAAACAATTTTGCCTTGTCCTATCTAAAACAGGTGTTTACAAGTTTTGGGGGGGACAATTTTCTGTACACTGCACACTTCTGAAAACTTTTCTGAAAGCTAACCATGCAAAATTTAATTAGCACTGTAAGAATGCATTGAATTTTAATCTAATTCAAGCCCTGTAAAATTTGATGAGCAGAAACTATCTCAGCTCAGCTCTTCTTATATGATACAAATTGCCATTATTGCATAAGAACCAAAGAAGTTACAGTGAATTACAACAGACAAGAAGTTGCTCCAGTAATGATTCTATGAATAAAGAGGAAAGTAAAGCTCAGAAATTTTGCTTAGTTGCTGCCTCTTCAATTGACATCATATGGTTGCCTGCAAAGCTAGCTAGATAATTTAATTGAACCACTTTCTGTTGGGTAAATACTGGTCTGTCTGAATTCAAAATGTTTTAGTATATTTTCCTGAAATTTTACTATGAAAAAAAGAGGAGAAAATCATGTTGAATTTTTCTGTTTAAGCGGCTTTTCTGAAATGTTATAATCATGTAAGTTTTAATACAAAATACATCTTGTATTATGTTTTATAGATAGAAATAGGTTGTGCATATGTACAACCATGCTTCCATTGTATATAACATATTAGAAATAAAACAAATAAACCACCCACATTTCTCAAATATTTGTTTTAAAAATGTCCCCCAAGAAGAAAATAAAACATTGTTAGCAGTCAAAACAAAACTCTCCCCCCACCTTAAAAAAAAGAAAAAAAGCCTTCCACTCCTTACAAACTCCACAAGAATGTCTACAGAGTGATGAAGCACACAATTAAAGGATCAGGAAAGGTCTTCCCCCAAGTACTGATGCTGATTCTATCAAACATGGTAGAAGAAGACACATACCATATTAACCACACTCATCGTTTGAGGGTATTGGAGGCTTCCTTAATCACCCCTTTCCATCTGCCATTTTCCACCATTTTGTCATCACTTTTTCTCCCCTCTTCTTCCCCATATAGTAACACAAATGTGCATCCCATCTCTTAGAGCAGGCTGCTACAAATTAGCAAATTAACAGCCAGACAGAAAAAGGCCTGTTCAGTTCCCCACATTGAGAAGAAAGGTACACAGTAACTTTCACATCTTCATTCTTATTTATTCAAAACTTGCCATGTTCTTCAAAGGCAAGAGTCCCTAAGATGCCACATGTTGTTCCCTCATTATATCCCAAAGAAAGGGAAAGGCTTCATGCGGTAGTCCAGACTAATTGAATGGTATTTTCTCAACAGCAGAACAAACATATTGTATATTCCTTCTTCACGCAATTTATGTGCTAGCTATACCAGCACCAGGCCAATTTACATTGATAGATTGAACATCTCTGTTGTTTGCTTTGCTTTTCATGTCTGATTTTCAGTGAGAGGAAGAATAGGAGGAAATAATGTTTTTGTTAAAATAAATAACAGAATAACTGGAGCCAGTCTTTTAACTTCTACTTTCCTTTTTTTTTGTTTGTTTGTTTGCTTTTTTTTTTAACAATGCTGCTTTTAAGGTTATTTGGAAATATGCTTTGCTCAACTATCAAATCATAATTTTGACCAGAAAATGGTTGCTTCTTTTGCAATAAAACTAGAATATTCTTAGATTGTATTTAAAAAAAGAGTGTATTTAAAAAAGCTTTCAAAACCATTTTTGCTTTTTTATTTTTTGGTAGCTTACATTTTTATGGTCACAAAACTCAGCCACGCAAAACAGTTTATTTTGCTTTGCCCTTTTTTTGAAAACAGTGAAAACTGCAAAGATGAAACTAGAGGGTCATGCTCATTAAATGCTTGAAAGACTGAACTATAGAAAATGATGGTTTGGTGGGGTTTTTTTGGAAAAGCCACACAGGCCTAAACTTGCCAAAATACCAAGGGCGAGAAGTCAGCATTTTCCGTGGGAAAAGAAGAAGTGACCCGAACTGACCTTTTGACATGAATATCTAAGTACAGATCTGTCACTGACTAACCTAGGGGCCGAAACAGCAGTATTGTGCAATAAGAGAAGAAATGCAGTAATAAATCTTCCTCTCCTGGAAATTTCTTGTAACTCTTATGATATGAGAGCTGGGTTAGTGCCGCCTGCACAGCTAGGTCCTGCCTGGTTTCTTGCTGGAAACTGCTGGCACAAGATTTTTTGGGTGGGAAATAGCTGCACACTCACCTTGAGCAACAACTGGTCCCTGCATGCACCAGCACTTGCCGTGTTGCAAGCTTGGAGAGGAGCCCTGCATTGAGAACAGGAGAAGTTACATGTTTGGGGTTCCTCTCTCCTCCTTACCTGGGTGCATCAGGGCCAGGGGAAGAGGCAGAGGCAGAACCTATCTTCCCTTCATGCCCTGCAGCTCTGAAGGGAATGCTCTGTCATGGGTTGTAGACAAAGGAGCCCTGTGTACCCTCCCTAGTGAAATTACACAGTTTCTTTTTCAAATAAAAACCTCCGGGTTTAGTGATAAATTTCATTTACCTGCTGTTTGTCTGGGGCTCCTGATTTCCTAGTCTTAGAAGATAAATGTGAGAAAGAAACAATATGCATGATATTAAAAAAAATCTCCCTATATATATCTAGGCAGGCTGAAAATGTTGTCAGAAGATGGGCCAAATAATATCTTTACATTTCTGAAGTACTTCATATTATAATTATATTGAATAAAAGAGTAAAAAATATTGTCTCATGACTATCTTATTACTTTTCTTTCTCTCTTTTTTCTTTGTATCAGTATGCTCCAGTATCATCCTTTTGTTGATAAATGATTTCCTATTCTGCATTGGTCTGCAAAAGTCTTCTGTTAAAAAGTAGCATTTATCACTGTGTTCCTGGAAGGTTATTAAAGGCAAGAGCAGATTCAGTTTCAGATTTTTGATAAGAAAGCTAGATGGGTTGATAAATTGTACGCAACAGGTCAGGCAGGGTCTACAGCCAGAATGAGCTCTCTGCATTGACTCTCTGCACTGCTAGGAAATTTTATAAATAAGAGGAAGCATTTCAGCACAACCCCCTTAAAGGATGACATTCCTAAAAGAGTAAGGAACTGATATTAGTATATCTCTTAAGTAAGGATGAGGTTAAAGTCACTAACAGGAAGATGGAGAAGGACATGTATTACCTGTGCTGCTGTGTTCTGCCACAAACAGCTCTGCTTTGTCCAGTGATTCTTTTAGTGTGATGAGGTTTATGGAAAAAGCATCAATCCCTTTTTTGGTGGGCATCTGCATCCCTGGGCTGTGGAGTCATATATCCTCTTACCCCTCTGAGCCAGCCAGTCTGGAAATGGGCTTTATTTTCTGTGAAAGAGCTGAGCTTCCAAAGAAGGGTGGGAACAGCACACACAAATGCACCATAGATTTTAATGAGTATAGAAGGCCCTTCTTACTAAAAAGAGCAGTGAGAGCCTGACTTCTACACACCCTGTGAATCCTTTGAATGTTGAGCATTAAGGTTCAGCAGAGAGAGGGAGAGGGAGAGGGAGAGGGAGAGGGAGAGGGAGAGGGAGAGGGAGAGGGAGAGGGAGAGGGAGAGGGAGAGGGAGAGGGAGACGGAGAGGGAGACGGAGAGGGAGACGGAGAGGTGAGGCCCTGGTAAGATGAAGGGAATATTTCTATTCTGCATGCACAAGGAGGCCTGTTTAAAGCTGTGATTGGTGAACAACATCAGTAAATGAGTTACATCAATAACATATGCTTTCTACCTGAAATTCTTAAAGGATGGATTTTCAATTGTTCTTCAATTTAAATGCATTCATAGAGGCAGTGGGACACCACAGCCACAAGCAGGTTACACAGGCATTGCCCAGAATCTCTCAGATATCAAGAGAAATATAGACCAGCATAGAAGAACCAGGCATGATTGTCTGCTAGGCAAAAAACCACATTTCCAATGCATTAAATTATCACAGACCAGATGAAACTAATCAATAAAGACAAAAGTTCACCTCCACTTTATAGTAAATCTTGCCACGAGCAATGGTGTTACCATTAGAAAACGGATGTGTTTTGGGATTTCTCTCTCTTTAGGTAGCTCAGTTTCCATTTCCATATGAAAGATTCTTCATCCAGAAGTTATGAAGTTGATTCAAGCTTACTGTGAGCCTACTAATACCTGCTCCACTTGTGAGTATGTTACCTTTGTGTATTGAGTTTGCCTGGGGTTTTTACATTATAAACAAGGAGAGAACGCCCCAAACAGCCTGGCTTCAGGTTTGCGTATGAATCAATAGAAAAGCAGAATACAGCAAAGCCAGTGGAAACAGATGTTTTTGTTTCCTATCATATTCTGCACATGTTGTTCATAAAGGACATGAGTTGGGAAGCTTCTTGTGCAATTTTCCCCCCATTCATTCCAAAATATTTGAACTTCAGTACAAAGAACAGCAGTAAACAAAGGGTCTAGCAGATGGTTGATAGCGGAGTTATCGCTCATGGTATCTCAGTGCGTGCAAATGTCTCCTGTCTCTTGCATGCTATTTTGCAGAAATGGCAGGTGTTAGATCACAATCAACAGCACAAAGGATTTAAACACCCAGGTCCTGGAGAAGATCTCCACATCAGAAGAGACTCAGTGGTTACCACCCCCCAGACTAAAACAGGTAGCACAAATAATATGCTATAGATTAAAAACAAGAGGTAAAAGAGGCTGTCAGAAAAGAGTCTGTATTTCCTCTCAGTTTTGATTACAGAAGAACTGTGAAGAAATTCTACATCTTGGGTTGAAATTAATTAAGTCAGAATTGTTTCCAACATTTGCACCTGGGCTGAGGTGCTCCTTCTGCTTCCATGGCACTCAGTGGGTGGACTGTACTCAGCAGTGAACTCAAGGGAATGGGGACAAAGTGGGAGCATTTAAGTGCCATAGCATTGACAAAGCATGGACAATTGAATGTGTTTCAATTGTACAATCGTACCTCAAATGTTATATATCAGCCTTTTATGGCACCTTCTGGTTTGACATGACTATGTGTTTGAAGAGACCATGCAAAATATTTTGCAGCACACCCATAAATCTACTTCAGTATTAATGGGCTCGGTTATGTGTTGAGGATTAATTTAGCATCATTTCTCTGTATTCTGCCTGGCAGTAGGCAGAATCTGATAACTGTTGAATGCAGAAAGAAAATCCAGTTGATGTTTATTCTGTGGCAAGATATTTTGATGTGGTTCTTTGAAGCTGAGGAACCAAATGAGTTGAAAGGCAGAGAGCACAAATAACCTTTTGTTCCAATGCTGCTTATACAACAACAGGGAAATTCATAGAAAAATTAAATTACTCCTTTAAGAAAAGGAAGAGAAGTTTGACTGGAAGGACACTTTTGAAAGTGATGACTAGATGTCGTGATTACATAAGGTTTCAGAATCAGAAAATCTATAACCAGTGCACTATAGACAACCTCCATTAGCTGTTAAAATCCAAATTTTATTCCAGATATTGTTTAAGAATGTTGTGGTTTAACCCCAGACAGCAACTAAGTACCATGCAGGCACTCACTCACACTCACACCCTGCATCCCCTGGTGGAGTGGGGAGGAGAATGCAAAAAAAAAGAGTGAAATCAGTAGTTTGAGATAAGGAAAAATTAGTAGTTAATTTAAAAGATGATGATGATGATGATGATGATGATGATGATGATGATGATGATGATGATGATGATGATGATGATGATGATGATGATGATGACAGTAATAATCATAATAATAAATGAGTACAACAAAAAGAGAGATAGGAATAAAACCCAAAAAAGCCAAGTGATGCACAATAGGGTTGCTCAGCACCCACTGACCGATGCCCAGAAAAGCCCAGAAGAGTGATCAGGCCCCATCAGGCAATTCCCCCCCACTTAATATACTGAGAGTGGCATTCTAGGGTATGGAATATCCCTTTGGCCTGTTCTGGTCAGCTGTTCTGGCCATGTTTCTTCCCAGCTTCCTGTGCACCTGCTCACTGGCAGAATATGGGAAATTCAAAAGTCCTTGACTTAGGGTGAACACTACCTAGCACAGCTAAAACATTGGTGTATTGTCAACATTTTTCTCATGATAAATCAAAACCACAGCACTGTACAAGCTACTAGAGAGAACATGAACCCTATTGCATCTGAAACCATGACAAAAAATGACACTTAGTCATTCCTAGAGTTGAGCAGAGGGGATGGATCACCTGCTCCTATGTGGTGGCAACGCTCTGTCTATTGCAGCCCAGGATGTCACTGGCCTTCTTTCCTGCAAGGCTGCAGTGCTGGCTCATGATCAGCTTGTTTTCTACTAGCTTTGCCTTCCCTGCAAACTTGCTTTCCAGTGGTCACCCCCAAGCCTATGCTGCTCCCCAGGAACAGGACTTTCCATGTCTTTTTGCTGAACTTCAAGTTCCCATCCCCCTGTTTCTCTACATTTTAAGATCACTGTCTAAAGGTACACATTTGATTTTGCACAGGTGACACTTCTATGTCAATGCCAAAGGCATGGTTCATCCACTCTTTGATCTGCACTGGCATCAGAAATAGTACATTGTGGAAGGTGGTGGTTGATAACAGCCACTGTTATAACAACAGCATAATAAATTGTTGTTTATCATGTTTAGTGAGGTAGTATTTAAGAGAAGACTGTTATAAAGAATGCATAGAGTTATAGATGACATTGACAGAGAGGAAAAAGCTGAACGAAAAAAGAAGCAGGGACTTAGGTGAGGAAAGGATAGCACATGTTGTAGTAAACTTAGCTCTCAAACAGTAGACGACAAATTTTTTTGATGTCTTGATGTGATTTTACTCTTATGGCTTTGAAAGAAACACGAGCTGAAGATGAAATACAAATGCTCTGACATCATTCACACATTCTGTCAGCATTTACATTGGTGTTTGCAGCTCAGTCTTTGAAGATCCAAAAGAAATTCTGCAAACAAAGTCAGCCTGAGAGGCAAAATGATTTAGCAAATCTAATAAAAATAAGTCCTCTAGGACACAGATAAGCTATTGGACCACACACCAGTATAGAATGCATCTTAGAAAGATCAGATGTGTTTCTGTTCTTGTAGTACTCTGACAATACAGCCAGCTGCCTCCAGGTATTTTGGAAAAATATCATGATTGCAATGTCCTATGTTATTTTGAATAGAAGTTCACTTTAATCCTTCAGCATATTGACTTTTAAGTGCAAGAAGCCTTAAGGGTTCTTATAGACTAGATAAGCTGTAAGGCTATATACTGAGGAGGCCTGCAAAAAGTCTTAGAGAGCTGAAGACAACCTTGTTGATCAGAAAAACTGACACAGCAAGTTACAGTGTTGGGTGAAGATAAAGGGGTAATTTTATTTCTGTAGGTTTTTGCTTACAAATCAATTCAATAACCAACATGCACATCAAATATTCTCAAAATAGGATATTATTTTCTCTCTGGTTACATGGGGAGAATATTTTGAAGCAGTCAATATTTCTTCCACAAACCCTGTAAAATCACTCAAGACACTTTTGTTCAGAATGGGTGATTCTCCATGGTGGAACAATCCCACCGAGTACAATGAAATCTTCAGGGATAAAAACTTTCATGATGCTTGTGTTTACAGTCCAGTGGGACATGTACACAAGAGTATTATCTTTAAATTTCTTCTTGGCAAAATACAATATACAAGCCATATAACATGTGAAGGGATGTTGAAAGTCATCTCAATGTTTTCTCCAGACAATACTGAAATAATAAGGCCAAAATAATCTTTTGGGTGTTTACAATTAAAAGAAGATGTGCTCTCCATTTTGTACAGCCTTACTTCTACCTTTCTAAAAGGAGAGAACTATGTTTGCATTGTTATTCTATATACAATATAGGTGACTATAGCACACTCCAGGAGGATATTTTTATTTCTGGATATCTAGTACTTATTTTTTTTTCCAAAGTTCCCAGTAAAGAGGTCTCACTGATATCACCATAGTATCTGAAAATAGAAGGATTAGTTTAAGAAATTGAAAGCAAATAAATTAAATTTCTACTGCCTATTCTAAGTTCAGACTAAAACCTGAGTGCAACCATAACAGTACCCCATTATTCTACTTGGAAGATTTTTGTCACCTTTTATTATAAAGTATATCCTGGTTATGGTAGAACAGGATAGCAACATTTTTTGTTTGATTCAGCATGATAACTCCTATATTCTTGTTTGCCTTTAACACTGCAGGGAATATTTCTCTGCACTCTGGATTCCCACATCCCTTCACCACTTTCAGGATTAGTGATGCCCCTGTGGAGCAGGCTTTGTTTCAGAACCCTTTGCAGAGGGCTGCTGGCTGGGTGCTGGTCACCATCAGTGTGGTTCATCCCACCAGAAGCAGCCAGCTCTGGTACAGACATTACCTCAGAGCTAGTCACCCTCCACTCTCTCCAGAGTCAGCACAGAAAACCCACCACTCTCAGGGGAATATTAATTTAATCCTAAAGAACATATAAGTAGTAGTCCAGGTGAATCACACCCCAGAGCTCTCCCTCTCTCTGATGATGTTAGTGTAGGCTCAGGACAATTAAATTGGATGTCAGCATGTATTCAAACTGATTTGGGATGAGCTCTACCTGAGGTTCCTTTTAGTGCAGTATCCTTTTTCAGTGATGGCTGGCTGTTTCAGTGGATACATACCCCACAGAATCAGCAATTAAATGGCAAAGGAAGTTTCTTCCTTTAAGCCAGCTGAGCAGTGCAGGTCAGATTGAGCATCAAGATGCAAGTAGTTAAATATAAGTATCTGAATGCAGAGACTGGATTTTATTGAACACACATAGGTATTTGGTATCACCTAAGATGCTCATGGTGTTGTTCCTGGTCTCTAAATGTCACACCAGACCTCACAGTTTTTCAGCATGGAGGAACTATTCTGCCTAATACCTAATGAAAAATGTCAGTAACTACCCATGATCTGGATAAGATGGGTCTTTGGTAGTACTTTCACCTTGATGTCCAGGAGCAATGTTCTAGACAGAACAGTGTGACTTCCTTAGCGTTCTGTCCAAAAGCAAATTGGTATGAAAGCATGACACCTGTCTTGCTGAGTTGACCAAGTGTTGGTTGTCTCATATCCAGTAGAGGAGCTTATCTAGTGATATCCCCATGGAAAGCAACAGATACCTGTGGGGAGCAGTCTACATCATCTGAGACACCAATCAGTTTGAATAACTTCTGGGGCTTCCTGTTTTCTCTCCACTGACTGGAGAGCAGATAAAGCAGCCACCTCCTGCCTGAATGTCCAAAAATGCAGCTGTCACTGGTTATTGTGTTTTGCTTTTTATGCAGGAGGGACTGAAACCTTACATAATCAGGTTAAATACTTCTTGAAAATGGACCCTTATGAACTAAGAGGTTATCAGAAGCTTCTAATGAATGTGTACAATGAATGTCTATAGCCATAGCACAAAAGTTTCAACTGTTGTATATTCCCACATACAACGGTTAGTCGTGAAAGAGCATTTCCCAACACTCATAGGCAAAATAGCAAACAAAGCATATGGAGATGTCAAATTGCCCCAGCTCCATCAACAGGTTTGTCTATTAGAAACAAAACTTCTTTCCAGAAGTCACATGAAAGGAGTTCCTAAGTAATCATTCACACATAGGGTATGTTTTGCCTCCATCCCATCTTCAAAGCATCCCCTGGTGGTCCATTCATAGGTATGAGATAGTCTTTGTCTTCTACCCCCACTTAAAAGTCAGTCCTCCACCTCAACCAATAGTTTCCATGTGAATATGGGATTTGCCCAGGGGAGTATTAGCAGAAAAATAAAACAAGTTTTGATTTTCCAATAAGATAATATGAGACCACACATTTGTCCCTATGAAACATTAAATGCAGATTCTTTTGATCTCAAGAAATAAGATACTATAATAATTTAATACAATTCTCTGAAAAGAGAAAATAAATAATAGTAAATGAAAACATACCAAATATGAATATTTTTAATACGGGTAGAGACATTCCACATTATTTTTACTCGTGTTTTTTTGAGACAACATTTTTGGTCTGAGTTATTAAAAATATTTTATCTGAATATTTTATCCTTTCAAAGACTTTATAACCATTCAGAAAATTTTAAAAGCTGAATATCTTCTTTTATGAGTCTATCTCCACATATGGCCGTCTAAAACTAGGTCCATGATACCAGAGCTGGAATATAATTCAAGTTTCTTAAAAGCATTGCTGGCCAAAACTAAGATCATTAAGTCTACAAAATCTCAATTGTGTGACAGGTCTCACTCTCACAGAAACACAGCATGGTTATAAGTGACATATTCATATGTTGATTATATGATTTCACTTTATCATGTTGCTGTGACAAAGGAACCAACATAGTTTGTTATGATAAGGACTTTGAGCATTTTGCCAAACGCAGTTTTAAACATAGGAATTGGGAACATGCCATCAGTGGATAGGTCTTCACTGTGTAGTTATCTAAGCAAATATCTGCCACTGATATTATTTCATGATTTGTGGTAACTATGCAAAATACAATTGAAAATGCTTTTTTAGTTTCTAATGGGAGTCTGGTAATGCTCAGAGTGGGTTTATAGTGCAGGAAGTTTGGAACAGAAATGATGTTAGCTAAAATTCATATCACTACACAGTTTGAAACTCAAGAGATCTTTAAAGGTTTGCAAACTTCAACTATAGAGCTGAAAAATCCCATGCCATAGAACTGCTGAAGGAAGGTTTTGCTTCTGTTATGCTTTTTTCTTTTAGGGTTTTAGTAACAGAGTTTACTTTCTTGTTCAGCGTAAATGGTGTAGCTACTTCTGAGAATGATGCTGCATAAAATATACTTTAGATAACTTTAAAAGGAAAAAAAAAAAGGAAAAGAGGAAATTGTGTATTGGATGTGTTCTGGCTCCTACAAAATTTGGTATAAATTCATATAAGGACTGTGCTTTGTACTGTACAAATTTGCCCAAATCTGGCCAATTATAAACTTGTGAAAAATCATGAAGTTCCTACCTCTCTGAAACCTCATACACTAAGAAGCCTTGCCAGTCTCACAACTAAATGGGATCCTGCTTGATCACAGAGTCATAGAATCACTTAGGTGGGAAAGACCTCTAAAATCACCAAGTCCAGCCCTAACCCAGCACTACCAAATCCTCCATTAAACCATGTTCCCAAGTGGCACACCTACATATTTTCTGAACTCTTTCAGGGATGGTGATTCCACCGCTTCCCTGGTCAGCATATTCCCATGTCTGACCACCCCTATGGTGAAAAAATTTTTCTTCATATCCGGTATAAATCTTCTCTGGTCCAACTTGAAGCCACTTCCTCTTGTCCTTGAAGGATAGAGAAGAACACTACTTGTGCTCTGTATCCTTTAGCCAGCCACATAGAACATAGGTATAGGAAAAGGTCAGTGCCACAGATTTCCTACTGCTCTCCAATATATCTACACCCCTTAACGAGTCTGCCAGTGTAAAATCAACAGCTTTTGAATCTAAATATTTCTGCTGAGTTGTGAGGCTCCAAAGTCACTGGTCAAATGTGTTCCTCCACCCCCATCTAGTGGGAGGTCCACACAGCAAGTGTTTCCTCCCTTTCCCGGTTTCCACCATGCTTTGAAGGATAAGAGGCTGCTCAGCACACCTGACAACCCCAGCTCTGCTTCAATGGTTTTGCTTGTGTGGGAACACCCGCATACATGGGTTCTGTTCAATTTACCGCATTTTTTACCACATTCTCTATGTTCAAATTAATTAGTTCTAAGCCACAAGGCTACATTGAAAGAATCTTTAAACTGGAAAATTGCCCAGCAGTCCAACATTACGAAGTGTTCACAGAAAGTTAAGTTTAATTCATCCCTATATGAATATGTGTTTTGCCTCAGGATTGAAATTAAAGATCATAAGACTACCACTTCATTAAAAATATAGGATGAACAGTGCTTGGACATGAATCAGTTTTGTGTCATGACTGAAGATCACTTGATGCTTTGGAGATAGGCACTGCATGAAGCAGATGAACAAATGACATTGTGATAAAAGTCACTAAATGTTTCTAGGAAACCAGTTGCATCCTGTCTTTGTCAGAGATTTTCTTATAATATAAATTCTACATTCTCACATTTTGGACTTACAACTTGTGATTCTTAAATATTTTTTTTTTGTTTGAAGAATTGCTGATCTTTTGGAGCAGTCACTAAGACAAATAGGGGCACTACTCTGAACACACGTGCTGCCACATACTCAGAGAAATCAGACCTTGGGCAGCTTGAATTACCACCCCAAATTAGCTGGCACTTTTGACAATTCCCTATCTGTAAAATGGGGAGAAAAATACCACAGGGACATTATGAAGATAAATTAATTAATTTCTGTTAATAAGTAGGATACTATGAAAAAAAAGCACCAGGGAAAAGCCCATTAGGAAATGAATAATTATGTATTCAGTGCAAGGTTTGGATGGTGCACAGAAAATTAGGCATAGGGACACATATTAAGTGATGAGAATAAAAAGGAATACTGCATGGCTGATCATTCTGGGAACACAGTCTGCCTTGTGCACTGAGTGAAGCAGAACCCCTGTGAGTGGACATAACTGTGCAATTAATGACTGCATTAACACAGGCCACTGTAATTATCTTCCTTTTCACTTTGCAGCTTTGTGACTGTAATATTTCTTTACTAAGTACATGATGGGATGATAAACATATATTTAGAATATGAAATAAATTGCTTAATGTTACGGATGGGATATTGATATCTCCCATCTTGAGAAATTCTAGGATTTCTCTTAATTTCTTTATCCAGTATAACCTGGTAAATCTGTGGGAAAACCAGAAGGAATACCACTTTGGATATCACTGAAAATGCAAGGATGATCTTGCATGAACACTAATCCTTTTCTTGCAGCAAAATTGTTTGCTTTGTGAGTGAAAAAAAGCTCATGTCATCCTATATATTACAGGAGGCCAAAAAATCTCCGTATTCCTCAGAAGCTGAGCAAGGTGAGAAGAGCTAGCATGCAGAAAGTGCTGCTGCAGGCATTGAGCATACTCTGTGGAAAACAAAGGTGAAGAAATCTTTGAAGATGGAGTTTGTATGTGCCTTATTTTCAGAAGAATATGCATGTGGTTACTCAGAGATTAGAGGAGCCAACCTCCTAAAAAGTTCTGAAGAAGTGATTTCCAGAGTTTTACAGCCTAAGTATATATTAATTAATTTTCTTCTTTCCCCAAGGAAAATAATAATTATTTCTTAAGTATAATGACATTTTATTTAGAATTTCAAGCCATTTTCACAGACTAGAAGTGGAAGAGCTCTATTTTCCTTTCAAATCTTTGAAAAAAATTTTTACATCACTTCTAATATTAAACTGTCTCCCCAAGTTTCTGACAGAAGTGGGGATGAAAGCCTGGGCAGCAGACAGAGAGGAAAAAGTTAATAAAGTTCAAAGTGGCTGAAAGCACCTTCCCAGGGAAAGGTAGTACATGTCTGAAACTGTTATTGCCAGAGCTACCTGTGATAAAATGGTTGTGAAACATCACAGAAGCTTTCAGATAAGCCTAATGAACATCAAATGGCTCTGAGGTCTTCCCAATAAATATGACTACTCTGTCAGCATCTCAGTAGCTGATTGCTTTGCCAAGCTACCTTCTGATTACGTCTCTCTGCTAGGTTAACTGATTTTAAATATCTGCCTTCAAGCTGCCAGACAGGTTGGTTCAAAGCTCACCTCAGAAAGTAAAAAGAAATTCAAATTGGTTTCACTGCAGAGTATCTGTTGGCACTGATCTTCTCAACCACAGGGGCTGAAGGAATTCTTCAGCTGTTCCTGCACCCATCCTGATTGGATGCTGGCTGGCTCTCAGTAGCTGGAAGAGACAAGACTAAGATCAGATCATCCTGCCTTCTTTTGGATAAGGGTTCGATTAGGTTTTGAGACAAATTTTAATATTTCTCAGCTGAATAAAATTTTAGGTAGGAGAGAGTGTACAAGAGGGTGATTATGCAAGTGGGCTCAGAGTAGATTTTCAGCCCTAAATTCTGTGAACAAATGGTTTGAGTGTTTTGGGGTTTTTTTCTTTTAATTTCTGAAGTGCTGCTCACTGATAATCCTCATAATACTCTCTCCAAAATGCAGTGGGGGAAAATTTGCTAATCTCAGTCAGTATTTAAACATGAGGAAATTACCTCCTGGGTGTAACAAAAGCCATTCAAGTGAGTAGAGCTGGTAAAGCACTTCTGAGAGCCCTCCTTGAGGGGAGGGCTCACATGCTTAGGTGCCTGAAGCAAACAGGAAATCCATTTGTTAAAATGTTCCACGTGTATATGTTCTTCTGGAATTGTTCATACCTGAATTTCTCATGATGCTGGAAATGCAACCAATTTCTCTGTTAACATAATATACTTCCTTCTAGAAAAATTATTTAGTATGAGTTTTATTTTTTTCTTGAGAGGAAATTAATATACTTTTATCTATAAATTAATGTGTGTGTGAATGTATGTTTGAATATGCAAGTGTGTGTGCATGCATGTACATTTATCTAGTAACTTATTGGTTATTCATCAAGCTTTATGAAGATAATGCAGCCAAAGACCAGCCTTTATAAGTGTAATAGTAGCCAAGTGCCTCTGGAAATTTGGACAGCATTAGACTTCATCAAAATAAATTCAAGACTATATAACCCTGACAAGGGCCAGTTTTAGCTAAAATGTGGAAAGGTTGCAACATGGAATTATAGACATGCTGATGTTCCAACATAAAATGAACATTGCTGCACTGAGCTTCCAGATTAAGCAAGCACCAAAGCAATCTGCCAAGCAATATGCAGGGGAAGACATTGTTTTGTTTTTATTTCTGTTATTGCTTTATATTTGATAAAACTTCTGCTTTATGTGAGGTTTCACCCTGTAAACCAGTCCATGTAGCAATTCTCAGCTGAGCTGCTTATTTCCCTTGAATGATCTACATTCCTAATGTAACAATGGTGTAAGTGATTATTTTCCTCTTTGTCAGGAGGGTGAATAGCTATGGTCATTGGTGCTTGATCCTAAAATGCTAATTCAGCAGAAGGAAATAAGACAAAACTTTTGCTCTGTGTACAAGGCCGCATAATTAGCTGAACTGCTGCATTAAGTGTAACCAAGTCACAGGAACAGGCTAAAACCAATGGCTGTGATGAATGATGTGACAAAAGAATCCAACTAAATAAGGGGTCTGTTCAGGAAAAATTAGGCTTCAGGTCTCTTAATGTTTATTAGGCTCGGATAGGTGTCTCCAGTCTCAGTAACAATCACTATGTTGAAGGAAGGAAGGAAGGAAGGAAGGAAGGAAGGAAGGAAGGAAGGAAGGAAGGAAGGAAGGAAGGAAGGAAGGAAGGAAGGAAGGAAGGAAGGAAGGAAGGAAGGAAGGAAGGAAGGAAGGAAGGAGGATGAAATTGGGTTCTGTTACTTTCGGATGGGAGAATTGAGTTAGCAATCCTAATGGATACACTTGCCAGAACGAGAACCCCAATTGATGGGGGAAGAGCAAGAAGATGCTTGAGACCCTGACATACTTACAAACATGGGGAGTTACGCTGCCTCGGAAAGACCAGGGGCAGCTTGGCATTGCTGCACATTAAGAATCAGTCGTGTCCCTAAAGCACCGTGGCACAGGTTGAATCAGAACAGGGGTTGCAGGGAGGAGAAATGGAACCCAAAATGCCTGTGTGAAGCAGAGGTGGCCTTTCAGCCCTCCCTGCTCATGGCTGACACAGCGCTTGAAGTGTTAGACTGTCATTCCCAAGGGATCACTAGAAATGAGGTGTGCCATTGAGGAGAGATGTACTGGTACCTACTGCAGAGGAAAAATGGGGCATTGAAGTTCTGATAGTCAACCAGGACCACCCGTGTGATTGATGTGAATTTTCCCATCAATCTCTCTAACTGTTCAGATTGGCCCTTTTCGATCTCTCTTTCAGTGTTATCATTTTCTGTTCAACTGATAGCTAAATTGACTGAAGAGTAACCGACCTGAAGCTTGGTCAGCTACTCTTTTTCGTTCTAGGGTTGGTTTCTAGGTGGTCTGAACATTGTGTTGTTGCTTAGAGATAATTTTTTATTTCCTCCAAGAGCTGTCTCATGATTTTATTACAACTTTGAATACCGATAGTCATCAAGCCATTTATACTTTAAAAAATGCAGTAGAGGTGTATTTAATGATTTCTATATATTTCTGAAGAGGGAAGAAAAAAATAAGTAATTCCTTGATAGGGCATTAATGAAGCTAAAATTTCAGTAGTTGTATTCTAATATCAAAATCTTCATAGTGAATTAATTGTGCTGTTCTCAAAAGTATAAAATGAGCAAAAACCACGCCATATTACAGGCATTGATTCTCAAACTAAAACTGAAGATATATAAATTCAGAAAATACCTACTTTCTCAAAATTAATATTAGTCCCAAAATCACCCTTTGTCCTCCTGCATATCATTTGGTCTTTCACATTTCTCCTCCAGATTCTGGGAATAAAAGTTGCTTGTTGATCTTTGTTGGAGATATTTAGCAACATGAGACATTTGAAAAAGTTTCTTCTCTGAGTGGGTGATGGGTCACTGGGAGTGGTCATAGAGCCAAGGGTGCCAGAGTTCACAGAGGGTATGGACTGTGCTTTAAGTTACATGGTTTAGTTTTAGTTAGCCCTGTGGGGAGCAGGGAGCTGGACTTGATGATTCTTATGGGTCACTTCCAACTTCAGATATTCTATGACCCCATGACTCATAAACATCCATGAATTCCACAAGGATATAATGAATATATAGTCTATTTCCAGCACAGACAAAGAGGAAGAGTGCTTGATATCCTCAGGTCAATTCCTATTTGGGACTGCCTTATGGCAGAATGAGAGAGTAACTACACAGTGAAGCTGAGGACCCTTTCACAGTCACAGGTATTATAAGGAAGGCAGTTGGGAATAGTGAGTGTATCTCTTGGAAAGAGCTCAATGATATTTTTATCCAGACAACTCAAGAAACAGCAGCAAGCAGTCCTACAAACACACTGGACAACTAGAAAAATGCCTAAGGCTGAAGTTATAATTTTATAGAAGAAATCATTGCTGACAAGTTTTCTGAAGGTCAAATCATCTCCACTATCTAGGGAAACTTTATATCATCCAATATTACTATTAGTATTGAAACTATCTGATTTGATTTCTTTTCTGTTCTGCACAAAATGAATTTTTTTATAGGAGTGCTTAGGAGACATTGGTATCAACTACAATGGTAATTCCTCTCCAGCACCCTTGGACTTCTGAGCATAACCTCTGGAGACAGAAAAAGGAGACTCCTTCTCTACAGCTATTCCAGAAAATTGCATTTCTGATAGGCAATGCATTGATCCTGACTTGAGATGGCTTTTACTGGCATATTTCATGCTATTTTCTCAGTCTGAAAGAAGTGGAAAATATACAGTTTCACTCCAGTTCCATCTCAGTATCTTCCCTAAAGTCTTTTTCCAGTCATATTCTGCTTAAATCTCCCTATTCCATCCTTTTTCTTTCTTTCTTTTTTAAAGAATAATGCTTTTTATCGTGAATCATTGGTGTAGTTCAATAGGAGTACTTCAGTAAGTGTAATATGTTTATTTTGATTTTTGAAATTCTTATTTGAAAATATTTGAAATGAAGCTGGGTTTTTTTCTCTTCAAGGAGGTGATCAGAAGTTTCTTGCTAAGAATTCATTATTTTTAATGACGTTAGCTAGTATGCATAAGCAATTTCTTGTAGTTATTCAATGCTTTTCAAATAACTTGACTAAATAGTAGCTTTTACTTTTTACTAATCTTTTTTTTCTCTTAGCAAAATTTTTTTTTTTAAACAAAGTACCTCACATTATTCTGCTCCAGTCCATACCTATGAATACTATGAATACAGTTTGTCAATCAATACATGGATTTATGCCATTCAACTTCGTATGAAATAATGGCTCATTAGACTGAGAAAGCTGTGAAAATTATCTTTGAACATCAGTACAATGCAATCTTTACATGCTTGGTCTTATTTGATGACTCTTCCAGGTGACATACATGCCAACCTTTTAAAGATGCACCTATCTATTAAAGGTCAACATTGAAATGTAAAAAGAAATTTAAGAAATACATTTCCCCTGGAAAAGATCTTTATTTCTTCCCATTACTTAAAGCCTTTCATTATTTTAAACCTGCATCAGGTACCAGGAGAATTGTTTTGTGAAAGTATCTAATTTATGATGTTACTATTGCATCATGGTTACTCTTTATTTGTGGCTGAGAACAAAAAGGTTGTGATCCTTATGAAAGATTTAGTTTTTCATAATATAGCAAATACGTATTAACCACTGTGTCTTCAGAAGGCTGCGAGAGATAGATGAGAAAATTTACACGCTGCCATGTTTTCCTGTAAGTTTTCTATCTAGGCATCTTACTGCATTTTTAACTCAATTGTATTTGTAGTTTTCCTGACTTCTTTTTCCCATTCTAGTTAAATTTCCTTAAAAATGCAGCCATCTAACTTTTGTGGTTTGTCACTGTTTATTTTAGATTGAGAAGTGCAGCTTTCTTTACATGTTTGCAATTTTAAAGAAGCTGACCTTGTACAGATCACATGATCCATTCATGTTCATCTGTTGCTTTCATGCAAAAATTGCTAAAGCTCAGAGTTCCACAGGTAGCACAAACAACAATGGCTAAAATGTGTATTACTCTTACTAACCTGAGAAGATTTCCATTCCCAATCACAAAAAAATCTGAGGTGTCTAAAAAATCAGAAAAAAAGAGTAGCTCCTCATTTTATCTCCAAAATATAATTTTTTTTTCTTTTTCTTTTTTTTTTTTTTTTTTACATCAGATGATTTTTCTTCATAAAGAGAATATCCCTGAAAGATACACTTTCAACTTTTCCAAAGCTGCTCATTCATTATGCAGCTATGGATTCTGACACACATCTTGCTTAGAAAGGAAAGAATTTGTTTCTTAGATCATCAACTTTCTCACCAGTTTGTAAAATTTTGTTATCATGTTTCTCTCCAAGTTCCTAATACGGATGTCCAGTGTAATGTACTTCTGTAGAAAGTCTCTGTTTTTATTTTTATACCTGCTGAAGCAGGTATAAAACAAGACAACCTCTTCCCCCAGCCTCTAGCTTTGAAAATTTGACATCCACAGAGTTGCTCAAAAAAACCACTGTCTCTTTTGAACTGTATGCTAATGTCTTACTAGCTCTAATTAAAATGATTGCCAAATCAGGCATTTTGTCTGAAGCCCTCTTGTTACAGATCTGCCTGTCCTTTGTCGCATTTTTTGTTTTTACTGTATCTTAAAGTTTGTTCCATTTTACTAATTTGCAGGATGTCCAATTTCTTCTCACTTCCATTAATTATGTATAGTTGTTGAACTTTCTAAATTTATTCTAATTCCAGGATTCTGACAGATACATTTTCTTCTTGGTTCTTGTTCTCTCTTTTAAAGATGGGAAACTTCAGTAACAAAGATATCTCTCATTACTCCTTGCCAGAAACACACATTTTTAAATCTATTTCGTCTTTAGTATTTTCTTTTGGAAGTTTCAAGAAGCACCTGTAAAATTCTTGTACTTTTATGAGGTCACAGGATATAATTCTGCTCAGACTTTTTTTGTAGTGTTTGCTTTTTGATTACCAGCATATTAACTCCAATTGTAAGTGATGATGACAGGTGATTGTTGAGAATAATTTGGGAGGGAGGATATCCATATATTCTGCATTGTGGCAGTGAATGGTATGTGTGAGGTCTAATTTCAAAGTTAATAGTTTTCCAAATACTGTTCAGATGTCATGTTTCTAACACTTTACTAGCTCTTTGTGTCAGTTCTTTTGTCCAGTTCTCCACTCTGTTGACCTACAGGGGCAGTTTATGGCATTTCTGCAGTCCCTTGCTCTCTGAATTTATTAAGAGAACTTAAAAAAAAAAAAAAAAGAAAATAATTGATTCTGCCTATAGGCTCATAGGAAAATTATTACTTTTCATTCCTCTTTTAATCTGCCTCTTTGTTCTTCGGACTATCTCCTAAAACCAAAGTGACTTCTAGCTAATACAGTGACTTTAATTTTCTCAGTTAGATCTTGTAGAGAACAATGTGCTGTGTGTGTATGTTGTTCCTAGCTATTTTTTTGTATCCCCAGCTTACAAATGGGTTTATTTACAGTCTATTACCCAGTATATCTACCTTCATTGCCTGTAAAACCTTCTTTTTCTTGACAGGGCTATTTGGACCTTTAACTTTGATAGATGTAATTTTTATTGACTCAAAAATCCACAGTTTATCAGCCCATATCCTCTTAAACTTTTTGTTTTGACAGTGTAATTCCAACCCTGTCAGACTAAGACCTGCCAATATAGTATTAAGGTGTAATACTGAATATATAGTCTAAAACTGACTTTCACTTTTTTACAGTAAAGATATAATACGTTTCGTGGTCATTTCTCAGTCTCCTAGTATATATGGATTTCAATTTTTGTCTTCTTTCATAATTGTATAAAAACTACCTCTAAAAATTAACTTTTTAACCATGGTGCCAAACAGATAAATATGTCTTCTCAGACAATTCCTTGACTCCGGCTTCTTCCTTACGCCCATCTATGTGGATCCCCAAATAATCCTTTCCACAAACTTATTTTATTTTACCTCCAACCATGGAAACTCACCCCCACCCTGGAAGAACAGGTGAAGAACAACCATCCTCTCCTCATCTTCCAGATGAAGTGCCCCACCTGGAGGGTTTCAGTCTGTCACCTGGGCGAAGAATCATTATTGTATAAAGACACCAGTGTTTGGGCAGAACCGGGAGGATACTTCTTGTTGCAGGTCATCCTCCTTCTCCTTTCCTGTGTTAATCTAGTCCTATCTCTCTATTCTTTCTTCTTGGGTTTAGAATGGTGCATTATAATACCCATGTTTCTTCATATGTCTGTGTTAAGGTTTAGGAATCCTTTTCTCCAATTTCATGTTCCCACTGAAACCATGTGCTACTCACTCACTTCCCCCTCCCATACCTTCTGGTGAGAGCTGGAGAGGAGAATTGGAGGCACAAAAGGTGAAGATTGTGGGCTGAGATAAGAACAATTTACTGGAAACAGCAATGAGATAGGAAAATGAACAGCACCAGCAACAATATTAATGACAAAAGTGTACAAGAGAGAGGTGAGCGATTCAAGTGCATTCAAAGGATTTCCATCCCTGGGAAATGACATGAGGTGGTATAGAATAACCTCTGGGTCCCATCCATGCCCCCTCCTGGGTACTGCAAAAATTAACCCTGTCCTGGCAGGAACCAGGACAGTCTGTTACCAACAGCAGTACTTTTACTGTTTCACATATTATTGCTCACTTATACCTAAATTCTCTCAACCAAGCATAACTTCATTCCTTTTTTTTTGCCACTTTTCCTTTCTGTGCTATGGATGCCATCTTTGTTTTGGATTAAAAAAATCCACTTCTCTAAAATGGTGAAGCCTTTCATTTTCTGACAAATGTGGCTCGTAATGTTCCTGAACTAAATAAAGTTTCTGCAGAACTGCATTCCTTTCTTTTGTCTCTTTTTTTGATGTGCTTCTGTTTTTGAAATGTAAAATACATTAAAATGCAAACTGCATTGAAATGAAAGTGGCCTCTGTTTTTTCCTTACTATTTTGATATGGGCAGTAGTCTCATTCAGTTCCTTTATTTTCCTCATGGTAGCCCTTGTGCCTTGTTGGAAATTTTTAGGTTATTTCTTAATGTTCTAAATTTAGAAGATATTAGAACAGAAGATTTCGTCTTCCAGATCCATACATAATTTTAGTTTTGCAGTTTTCTTCAGTATTTATAGATTACCAATCCTTTTTCCAGTTCCTTCTAATTGATTTTAAACCTATCACATCCTGATTGCACTGGCAATTTAGGTATCAGATTACTGAAGTTAAGACAGAGAGGAAAGGATAGGGCATTTTTCCTGGGATATCCATTTTAAGGGGTTTCAGGTTGCGTGTAGTTCTTCAGGTTTCAGCCACAATATATTTGTTCAAGTTGTATGAAGTCAAAGATGCTTATTTTCATATAGTTCTGACACTATTTTTCATTTTGCGTAAATCAGAAAGTAGAGATTGTCGAAAGACTCTGTTTTATTCATTACACTCCCCATGATTTTGTTTACAACTCGGCAACAAATCAGAGAGAGAAGGAATGGAAGGAGAGGACAAGAGAGAGAACACAGATTGTTTTATAAATTGCAAGACGTACAAATAAGTATCGTGGTAACTGCATTTCTAGTTTGACCAAATTGAAAAAGTATTTTGCACAAATTACCTGGAAATGGGTATGTACACTAAATATTTCAAAATTGCTTGATATCATCTGATAAATATCTGCAACTGTGTCAACCAAACTCCATATTTCCCGGCTGGGTGTTTAAAGTTTCAGTCAGTACAGTATTTTCTGCCTTTTTTATTTGTTTTGCATAAACAGAAAATATTTCTCTTTTCCTGAGCCCCACAGCCTGAGGTAGGACTCATCTGACTGAGTTGTTTGACTGTAATAAAAAACTCCTTAAAAAGCTGATGTAGGTTAACAAGGATTTCTAGGATGTGATTCTTCTTTTCTTAATGAAGATAGCTATAGTGAGTCAGGTGAATGATGATTGAAGCAGCCCATATATCTACATTAATTTTAAGGAAAGTCTAGGATACAAGAAGAATCCCCCATAAGCCTCAGCTATACTTATATGCACAATAAATAATACTGACTACTGGCCAATTTGCATGTTCTTGAAATTGAAAAGGATCACAACAATCACATAATCTGATTTCCTGAATAACCCAGATCTGGTAATGTACATGATAATCTTTTCACTGAGTCAAAACATTTGTGACCCAATGAAAAAAGTCAATTTTTTCCTTATCTGCCTTCTTCTTCCTATGGGATAAAACTCTTAGATCATATTAAATTTAATGTCAAAATGGAATGTTAAAAAGCTGTTTACTAGAGTCTGGAACATTTCATGACACAATTAGTAGGTTTGTTTTCAGCCCCTTACCCAAAAATATGTATTGCCTACTTACTTTACAGCCCTCTTTGTAAAACAGTACAGCCCAGTATTCAATGCTCTGAAAATCACTTCATATTTCCAAACTTATGGTGAAAGTAAGATTGTTTGGGGTTAAGAGTTACTTTATTTCGGTATTTTATATACGTTTCATTATATCGTGAAGCTGCTTTTGTTTTGTCTTTTTATTGTAGTGCTAAATTTGGCTTTAGATTTTAATAACCGTGTAGTGCCTTGAGACCATGCTGAAAGGTATTTTATCAATTTATTCTATTATTACTCTGCCCAAAAGCTCACCTCATTTTCAGCAAAGGCCACTTATTTTTTGTGGAGTCATCACTTTTCCCCTCTATTCATTCATCCTCCCTTTTCCCCAGACTTTTCTTTCTCATTGAGAAGATCAGCTGTTTCTAAAGCAGGGCTCTATCTGGTAGGATTGTTCTGCTTTGCAGCTTGCCTGGTGCCAACCCTCCTCAGAAGCCACAGGTAGCAGGAATCACATCACATATACCCTGACACTGAGAAAGAGGAGTATAAGAGGCATAACGAAGGAACAGAGTTGGGAATTTATATTGGTTTCAAAAGTACCCAAAATATATATCCAGAATTTGAAAATTTTCATCTCTGCTTTCATAACTCTCTCAGCTACTAAAGCTAGATTTGAGGAGAAGGGAGAGTGTTTAATCTAGCAGTGAGAGATTAATTTCTTACATGTTAGTTGTGTTAAGGGAAGGAAAATCTCCCTGAAGCACAAATCTCAAGTTTTTCATGAGAGAGAAGACCTTTTCAAGCCTCTCTTTGAGGCTTTCAACTAAACTTAACATTCACCTCTGGGCGTATAAATTGTGAGCTCTTCTGTGGTGACTAAGGACACATCTTTTTAGAGTGAAGATGAAACTTCCAGAAACAGAGAAACTCTGTTTTGGCCTGGGCAGCATGAGGCATATATGGCTCCGTGGTATCGTTCTGGATTTGTGTCATTGTCAGCTTGCTGAGGGCATGCTGTCCCATCATCCAGATCATCAATGAAGACATTAAACAGGGATGAACCCCATACTGACCTCTGGCCCACACCACTAGTTACTGGCCTCTGACTAGCGCTGTCCTTTGGGTTTGGCCATTCAGGCAGTTTTCAATCCACATCATGGATCATCCAGCCACCCTGTGGCTTCATCAGCCTCCCTATGAGAATTTTATGGGAGACAGTATTGAAGGCCTTTCTGGAGACAAGGTAAACAACATCCACTGCTCTCTCTACCAAGGGGAGAGAAAGGACTTTCAGAAAGTCTTTTTCTGAGTCTCTGAGGGAAGCAAATCCATCAAATAAGTTGGTTTATGGTGTGGAATAAAAAAAATCATTCATAAATTATCATTTACTGCTGCCAAGAGAATAGTCCTCTGACACTTTCCATGCCTTAATTATACCTCCCCGGATGGGACAGATTTTTTAGAGTCTTTGCCAGGAGTCCAAGAGACAAACGGGACCTTCAGTGGTCTCTGCTTTCAGATAGTTGTTTATTAAGTCTTACCAGAGAAATAAAGTCACTGACGTGACCCAGACACAGCATAAAGCAGAGAGTGCAAGAGAAAGCCAAATTATCAAGATCACATAGTCTTTTTAAAGGTAAGTCACCCAATGAAAACTTAAAATGAAAGATATTTTCACTTTTCACCAAAGATATTTTCACTTTTCACCAAAGTTCAATAAATCACTTTCTCACATAGACAGGAACGGTCTTTATCCAATCACCTTAAACTACTTCTTCTGCAGAATATGGAGTAATAGAAGAAGAAGAAGGTCTGGAGAACAACAATCCTCCATTTTGAAGCTTTTACTTTTTATCTATTTACTATATTAACAAACCCAAAAACTCTAAATTTTTCGCCCTGTGACAATCTTACATAATATTCTATCACCTAGTTCACACCAGTGTAGATTCTAATTCTTCCCAGAGAGTAGGCAATTTTCCCCATGGACGAAGGTCAAAAAACAGTGTTGTCCAGGGGAGTAGACCCCTTCAAAACAGGCAGAGAAGTATTCTCTGCACTCTGGATTCCCACAGTCCTTCTGTCCCTTTTTTACAGAAGGGATGATAAAGGCAGACACCTCCAAGGTAGACTATTTATAGATTGCAAGTGGGACACTTAGGCTGGATTGCTTCTACAATTCTACAACTGCTTTTCTTTCTACAACAACTGCAAAGACAGCCTAGAATACAGTTATATATTTGGACCTCAGCTAATTTCCTAAAGCTAGATTGGCTGAAATCAGGCTACAATTTAAAGTGCATTTTTCACCACTGCATACCTTAGCATTTTGCTGCCTCAGTGTGTTTGAGTAGAACTGTTTAACATAATTGCTAGTCATTTGGCTAGGATGCTGAGTACTGAGATGGTAATATTTGCAGATGATGCATTTACTTAAATGACCAGGGCTGAATTATCTGTCACTACCTTTTCCTGAAACAAAATATGAATTATATAGAGAGCTGATCTGACTTGGCATTTCCTGTGCAGCGTACTCCCTGCCTGATGCCTATACTGAGCCTTCATCACTCTTGACTAAAATCCATAAACCCCACCAGTAACAGCAGCAGAAAACTCTCCAGTGTATTTCACACATTGCTCTCTTTTATGGAATCAAAGTCCTGCTGAAAAGGAGACAGAAATCTGGGGTAATTTGGGGCATTTAGGGGTTGGGAAAAGAAGAATACAGATGTATTATGAACCTGACTTCTGTTCAAAACATTTGGGATTTTTCAGAGGAAAGTTTTCAAAAGTTTCTTGATCTTTATTGGAACATGGTTCTACAGCAAAATCCCTTAGCTGCATTCTCTCAGCCAAGAAGCTTTATTCCCAGTTTTCACACATTTTGCTCCAGATTCCTGGCTCAAAGAAAGAAAGGAAAAGAGGCTCAACTACTAAATTTTTTCCAAGGAGGAAAGATGGCAATACTCACTTGCAGCATCTCAAAACCTGTGCATCCAGTGCCAGCCAGAAAACAGAAGTGAAAAGGCACACAGACACTTACCAGTTTTGAAGATTATTCTTTTTTATTTCTTTTTTTTTCTCCAAATACTTGAGCTTATGAAGGTGCTCTTATTTTATCCATATAAATTTTCAACTCTCCAAACAAAATTAGCTGGCAAGTCAAGAGCTATGCAAACAGTGGACTTTTTTTTTCTTTGCTTCAACTCCAAAACACAGTGGGACAAGTAGAGAATACCTCTTACTTACTCTCCACAGCTTAAAGACAAGTCTATATTTGGCATGGATCAAGCATGGAGCAACTTTAATAACAACACAAGACGTAGTACTATAACCCAGGTTCATAAGTTTCTTTTTCGTTGCTTCAACAAAACCACTACTTAAATCAAACTCTCCTTAAGAAATGCTGATCTGCAGAATATTACCAGATGGGTCTCCTGCCTTCTGAAGAAAGGGGGAAATGAGAGAGCCTCATGTTTAACGGCATATGAAAGAAGAAATACAATGTGTAAACTTTCCACTGACGGATATAATAGTGTTCTCACTTTTAAAGAAAAACAGTACTTCCTAGCAGGAGGCCTGCAAGAAATTTAACAATTACTCAAGATTTAGTTGTACAGCATGGCATTTTCAAACATGTGCAGAGTCTGTTATTTTTTGTAATTAAATTAATTTAAATAATAAATAATGTAATTAAAATACGTTTGGACTGTGCAATCCCTACGGCTGGAACTGTGTGCAGAGAAGTGATGCATATTCAATGTGAAGTTTAATGAGTAAGAAAATGCAGAATACTGGAAATCTGGTAATGCACAATATAGTTTTGGCCCTCTCCCCCTTCTCCCCCATTCCTTTTCAGGGTAAAAGAGGGCCTAATTTACCAAATCAGGTTTTAAATCATTCACAACTCTCTTTTCCTAAAAAGGAAATATTGCTAGTGTTTAGGATTTTTTTAGCACAACATGTGGTTACCCAAATGTTTCCCTACAATAGTCCTAGTGAAAAGTGATAGGAAATTGACTCTGTAACCCTGTAAAAGCAGTGTTTACTTTACCATCATCAGAATTTTACAGATTGTAGGAAATCGTTACTTGTCTCTTCATTTCAAGGCTGACCCTGATTAAAAACTCCTGCTGAGATTTTCAGAAGAGACTAATGCTGTCAGAGCTTTGCTTTTAGGGATCATCACAATTTTTGATTTTCTAAGAGAGGTTGCTGAGCGTTTCTAAATATCAGTCTCTGTGAAGCCCTACAACAGAAACTGAGGGTCCCTCGTCCCTCTCCCTAACTCACTGAAGATGTTCAGTTTTGATGTTCAGTTTTCTTGATGTTGCCTGTCAGATAAATACAATTTTATCTCTGTGGTTTAAGCTGCCGATTGCATGCAGAAGGACATGGCTCTTCAAGCATGTTTTCCCCCATGACTGGATCAGGCACAGAATACAGTCCAGCTACCTCTGCCTTTGGGCAAGGGGCAGGGCTGGAGCCAGGAGCTGTGAGGACTTCCAATGCCTAAGCAGGGGTGTTGCAAGGTATATTCCTCCCAGGTACCAGGGTTTGTTCCTTTGCAAAAGGACAGGAACCTTACTGTCTAGTGGCTGGGCCAGGATGGCAAACCTCATGTGAGCCCAAGCAGTCAGCCTCAGTCAGGGCTGCCCTCGCCCACACCATGGGGCAATACCCATGATAAAACGTCAGCCTAACCAGGCTCTGGTATTCTGCACTCTTTTGTAGGCTACAAAAAGCTTATGCTCATGCTGCTGAGTTTTCTGATTTCATAGCCATTCAATATTTAACATTTTCGTTGGGTTTTCTTGGGGTATGTGTGGGGGGGTGTGTGTGTGTGGCTTTTGCCCCCTTTCAAGCCCCAGTTCTTGCAGCAGCAGAAGCAGAGTTTCTCCTAAAATTTATCTGCCAAGATGATTGACGAAAATTAAAAACACAGGATTGCAAAGATTCAAAAACCAGATGAATAAATAAAATTTTAAAAAGCTCCTTACATTTTCATTGTTGTCTTAAGCGCTGATGGTTGTAAGGCCTGTCTAATGGTTTCAGGAGGCCTGAGTCAGGGGTTTGAAATCATTAGCAATATTGATGCCTCGAAGAGGTGAATGCTTAATACTGCCTTTCTTGTGGCTGAGCAAATTACTGCTCAGCCTGCTACTTTGCTTATAGACAAAAGAGCCTTTGTTTCAAGTGTTAAAGTTCAGGGAGTTGGTGCTGAAGACCCAGGAAAATATCCTGACATTTGAATATGGTGTACACATGTATGTGGCCACTTTCTGTTATATTTAGCTATTATCAGTATTTACATACCAGAGTAATTCAAGGTTTGAAATAAGTGATTACAGAGCAGCCAAGGGATAGCTCCCCTGAGTGTCTTAAAGACTCTATCAATGGGAATAGGCTGTGTGCACATGTCCTTTTCCATCCCTGCCATGTCAAATATTCCAAACTATAAACCTAAGGGGTTCTTAAAAAATGAAAGTGGCGACTGGTTTAAAGTTCTTGTGATTGTTCAGAGTAAGGTGTATTCTGTGTCTGTTTCCAGTGCTGGGCATGTCACAGAAAAGTATTTCCATCTCCAACACTGACTGAGATCATTGGAAACTCTGTGCCTACGCTAGAGCTGGGCATGTGATTGTTTGCTATACTATATACATAAGAGTGAGATCCTGTCGCTAAATATTTCCTTCAATTCTGTATTAATTTCAAAGTTTTTAGTGTATTTATGAAAATTAATAACATAATATCCGGCTGCACATGACAGAAGGATATTTTCACCATTCAGTGAAACGTAGCCACTTCCATTCCACAGCGCTGTTTTCTGTGTTGGGGACGTGGAAGGATTTCCAAGTGATCAGAAGGTGGCAGCAGATCTCTGTTTCATTTCTCTTGAGGTGATGACCGCTAAGAAAGAGATAAAAGAAGAAAGAAAAGAATAAAGTTTTAAATTAACTCAGTGAAGAAGAATGGTATCTCAACTTTAATGCCACAGGTAGCTATAAAAGGATTGTCGCTCACTTCTGCTGATCACATTGCACTAATTTAATAGTAGGTCCCTCACCAAATGCCTTGAAAATTCAGCAGAAAAAGGGAAGCATTCCCCAGTGTGAATGGCAGCCTGAGATGTGGCCAGTGTCTGGCCTCAGTTAACGTGCAACCAAGGGCAAAAGTGGCCTCAGCTCTTACACCAAACACACCAGCATTGTATCTTTACTCACACTAAACAAATACAATTATACACAAGCCTGATGCATCTGTAGTTGAGCCAATGGATTGGGTAATGCATCTGTCATCCCTTCCAGGAGCAGAATCCATTTGCCTTTCCATCCCCTCTGGGAGCAATGCCTGGACAGATGTACAGGGAGGGCTTCTTCTATTCAAAGGGAGAAGTTGCTCCTTTTTTCTGTGGACTGTGTTCAGGGAAGTCTGCAGAGGGTCACAATGGATCATTCTCAGATGGGGAGCCTTCCCTCTGCACAGGAGTCCCCAGGTAATGTCCAGGCCACATAAGAGTCAGGATGGGGAGCAGATGCCTGTGGCAGCCCATCATGCTTGCTTTGGGTGCATGCTGGATGGACAGATGCCTGCAGCCTTCCCATCTTCCCTAACAAAGCAAAGAATCAGGATTTAAAATCCTACATTCTTGTGAATCCTGATGAATGTGTCTACAGAGGCACCCCAAAACAATTACAGTTCATAAGAGAGACAAAGAAAGACGAATTATTGATGTGCCTGTCCCTGTCCTGCCACTCCCTGTTTTTGCTGCATTGCCCTTTTCAGTAAACTTTTTTTTTTAGTTCTGATCTGTGGATGCTACTTACACATTGCAACTGCTCCAGTCTGTGAACCACTGACACAGAAGGCTCACTGTTAAGAAGGAAAAGAATTCTACAGGGAAGGAGGAAACTGCTTAATAACAGCACTAAAAAAGGTCATAATTAATGATTTAGCTGTAAAGGTGAGAAGCTGAAGCCCAGCATTTACTAAATAGTGTTTTGTTAAAAAGGGAAACTTCATCTGTGTGTATATATTCTAAAGCAGGTGAGGTGGAGCTTACCGATGAAGGGAAGCTTTCTTTCTCTAGGTTGATCTTAGGTGTCAAAACACATTTTAAATGAATTTATTTCCACTGGTACAAGGCAGCCAGCTTTGTTTGTTCGAGGACTGTCTCTGAATGCTTAACTTAGTTCCTTTGGAAATAAAACAAAGCACCAGGTTTGATTCCTGGATACCTAAATTCAAAGAAGAGTGGCAAGAGCCTCTTACCTGGCCACAACATAAGGCACACTCTTTCACTGCATCAAATCCAGTGGTGTGGGTGGTTAATTTAAAATACATCTGTTATGGAAATAACCAGGTTTGACTTCAGGACTGCATGGGAGGTAGAGGAGGAGCCCTGATGATTAGTTATCAGCACAGTTAAGCACTGTAATTTCCAGGCTGGATCTTCCTAACTGATACAGGAAAGGAAGCAGCTACAGAGTAACAAGGACAGTTAATAATTTAATACACCACAGAGACTTGGTCAAAAAGGTATCAGAGATCTAGAATCGGAAATGGAAAATCTTGTCCATCTGTCCATGAAGATTTGCATTGCACCATGCACTCTAGTTTTCTGCAGCTTGCATCAACCATTAGGAAATTCTCAAGTTCTCAATTTGTCAATATTCAGAACTTAGCTTCAGACAAGAATAGATTTCACTGGACAATGTTAAAGAAATAAATCATAATGTACAGATCAAGCTGATGGCTACCTATTTCATGACCAGCTTCTCATGTTAAGGACTCCCCACCTCCCCTCCTCTGATTTTCTGGGGATACTACTGAGCTCAGCACCAGTGCTGTCAGTGAAGTTATGTTACATGGCTCTCCATTTACATAACTAAAAGCAGAAGTTAGCCTTTAGCTTTAAAGTCTTTTAATTCAATTTAATTACAATGTTAATTTTTATGATGGTTATTTTAATTTACTGTGAGTATAATTAAAATATAATATACTTTGTAGAAATTATTATAAAAATGATTTTTCCTCCTTCCTAGAAGAGGCAGAGAGTTCAGAAAGACTAATTCTAGTAGATCCTTTTTAAAACATCATCTCAGTTGAAATGAAGGATAACACACAAAAGGCCCAACCACTGGCATGAAAAGAAAAAGAGGAAAATAATGAGACAAGCAGTTCTTAGCAAAGGCTTCAAAGAGTGATGCTGTTCGGTGGAGCTAAGCCAGATTAGTATTACAAAATCCTTCAGAATAATTTACAGGAAGAAGTTCATTTTTTAGGAAGGGGATGTCACTAGTAGAAACAGTGCCAGTATTGTTAAAAAAGGTGGTTTTGGACAGGAGGTTGGAATTTAATCATTCAGATCCTTGAGGTAGGAAGAATAAAGGAAAGAGACTTGGAATAGTTTTGTGCCAAACTAGTCAACAGATGACTCAGGGCCAGGACTCAGCCTCTAAGGACATTTTCCTGCCGTGGGGAACACGGGCCAGTCAGCAATGGGCCTGTTTCTACATCATATTGGAGGAGGGAGAAGGTGCAGATCTGGGTTTCGTCTGGCCGACTGGCGCAGCAGTGTAGCAATATGCCTGTATCTCTCTGGCCTCATAACACCTGGCTGGGAATAAAAATAGATTTTAGAATTTTGCAAGTTGGCTATCCATGCTTTAGAGGATGAAAGAAACTCTAAGGAGGTGTGAGGGGCAGACTCTGTAAGACATTGAGTCCACCTCTAGCAACTCAAACTGCAACTGATATGAAGTAAAGACACTTTGTCCCTCTGGGGGTTAAACCTGAGGTAAGAATAATGACCACTTCTTTCCCAGTGTCTTTTTTCCCAAGCTACTTTATAAGACTAAAGGATGCTGATTTCCCTTGCATTATAATTATGACATGAAAGCATTTCCATTTACTCCTTTACTTCTAAAATGGTAACAACTTGAGCTGATTGTTACTTTTATTTATAGACTTAATCATACTTAAATATTTGCTTTCTAAGTTTGACTAAACTCCTGGTTAAATGAAAAAAATAAATATCGCCATGATTTTTACAAGTTATGAGGAATGTATTATTACACTCATAGCTCTATAGAGAAAGTAATATGAACACAAGGCACAAAGTACAAAACTGAGTTCCAATTAGAGATGACAAAAAGGTATTATACTTTATGCTGGTAGAAACAACTTGTAGGTCAGTCTCCTCTTTTTGTGTCATGTTGTCTTTACACGTGCATGGTTGCATTGACTCCAGTCAGTTTTCCTGACATAGACTTGTGCTAGACAATAACTGCAGTTAAAGTTCTGATGGCCCATCAAAAGTTCCACATATATTTACCTGGAAATTGGGAAAGCAGTAAGTCCTGATTACCTCTTTCAAGCTATGACACTTGAGCTACAACCCCACACTATACCAGCCGGGGGAAGGCAGAGTGATTTCACCAAAAGACAAGGAGGATTCTGTTTCCTGACATAGTTCATCCTGACCTGAATGCACCCACCTTCAAAACACACCACAAAGACCATTTTTTCTGAAGTACATTTTCTGGAGAAGAGGGACCATCTGAAAAAAACACGGTAGAAATAATTTTGCTCTTTCTTTTCAGCTACTGGTTTTTGTATCTCAGAATTAAGTTCTTTAGAAGTGAAACACTGGTGATACTGGTAGGATGTACAGATGAGGAAAACCACATGAAACTAAGACTCTCATAGTATGTCTGATCAAAGGTCCATTCCAATACCTTCTAAAGGAACTTAAAAAAAGATGAAATTAACCACAATACTTTTGTGAAACACATTCTCCAGTCAAGAGTGCCCTTGCATGTGATCATTGCATTTAAATTAAATAAAAGCTGTACAGCCTGAAGTGGAGGGAGGGCAGGCATTTAGGGGAAAGGATGGTTGCGAACACACTAGAGGGGTTAAGAGCAGGAGGAGAGAGAAGGCATCTACCCTGGTTTCAATAAAATGGGGACACTGACCTCAAGCACAGGGAAAATGCACTTGTGATTTACTGGTATTTGTTTTCTTACTCACAGCATTCTGTAGCTCTTGTCATATAAACTCTTGTTAAATCTGTGAGACTATCTACAGAGTACAGTATTACCCCCTTATTGTATCAGGTTCAGTAGCTCTCCTAAACAACCAGAACTTTTTCTGAGTCCTTTGGATGATGTAGCTTGAACATTTTCTGATGTCCACTTGAGATGATATGAACTACAGTGAAAATCTTTTAAATATGTTCTTTTATATACCTATTATTTGCTAGTAGGAGCAATATTTAGAGTAGGGAAGGACTGGTGGTGAAAAGAATGTTTTATTTCACAGTAAAAAGGAAATATTTTAAGAGTACTTTCTATGGCAGTAAAGCAGGGACTATTTAAACATGACATCCATATTTATAATGAGTGCACTTTGATCTGTAAACAATCCTTAAAAATTAAGTAGGGATATTGCTTTTAATAGTTCTTTTGCTGGTCCTGACCTACAGGTGTGCACAAAGAGAGCATATTTCCTACTGCAGTCAATTGACTTCCCCTGATTTACAGCATTTTCACTCCCTGCTCCATGTGCTACAGAGGTTTGAGTTCCATTTTTCTATTCAGACATGACCTGGATTTATTTTATTTTATTTTATTCCCCAGCTCTCCAGGCAGCAAGATAAGAATTACTTTCACACATGACTCTTTGTTTGCATAACACTTGCTTCCACTTAGTAAGAAATACATGATTATTTCAAGTTACATTTCCTTTGAAAAACAATGGTTTAATTTGAGCTGTGAAAAGTTCCTTTTTCAATATGAAGCTTCAATTAAAATATAACAGGCAGGCTCAAGTTTAATACCTAGTTCTGTTTGTGCACTTGGGGTTTCTCCTGAAGTTTGTACTAAATGGTCATTTTAGAGACACATTTAATTCAAAATTCAGTATCTCTGTGAGAGAGCCATGCACCATTTCTGTGTGCTATCATTCCCCCAGGGACGTTCCAGATGTGATTTTCTGTGCTTTGGATGGCTACGAGAAAGGATGAGAAGGTGGGAAACATGGACCATCCCTCTTAGCCAGCAGAAACACACTGTCAAGGAAGCTGTGATGAAATTGTTGTGACATCTGCTCTTCTAAGAGAGGACTCTGGGACAACTAGGAATTGAGTAGGTACTGATAATTCTGTTTGTCTAAGCAATCACAGAAAACAAAAGATAATGGGAAAGTGAAGGGGATCCACCTAATCAGTTATGTCCACAATTATTATCCTAGGCAAAATAGGCAACTTTCTCTGGCTCCCCACTTTGGTTAAATGTGTTTAATTTCATATTTTTAGCTCCTGAAAGAAGAATTTATGGCAAATCCCACAAAAGAAAAATGGCAAAATGTGGTTCCTTATGGCACACATTTCTCCAGAAGGAAGTATGAGTGTGTCCTTGCTAAAAGAATCAGGGTATTGGACTTACTCTGGAGCCCCACAACCAGCAACCAAAAACAAAGCTGTTGGCAGCCCACTGCTTGCAGAAGGTCCCTTCTCTTAATCTGAAATCCAAATATAAGAACACCAAGATCCAATGCAGTGACTTTGATATGTAAGTTACATTTAACCAGGATATTCCATTATCAGCTGTCCTATTGTGAAGATAAGGAGCTGAGCACAGATGCCATGCTTTCCACAATGTCTTTATGCCCTCAGCTGGTGAATGCCATGTGAACACAGGTATGGTACTGTTGGGGCAGTAGGAAGTTAAATCCATTTCAGTTACACCTGCACCACATCCCTGGATGCAGTGTCTGCATGCAGTGCAACATCCTGCTTCTCGTGGGTCCTGCTCCTGCTGGCACCGACATTTCATAGAGTCTGTGCTGACAGTTTGTGTCCTGCACCTACAGGTTCTCTTTTCTGAGGCTCCCAACACACTCTCTAAATACAAGGTCTCAACAGAACAAGTTGTTCATAGCTGAGTGTAAAACCACCTGCAGCCCAAGGTTCTTCACTCCTTTGACTGAAAGAGAGGATGAGCTTAAAAGAGAGTCGCAGCTATGAGAAATTCCAACCAACCTTTTTATATGACTAACAGGAATTATTTAGAATGCTACTCTTTTAAATTAAAAAATGTGCTTCAGCAATTTTTTTAAATTATTAGGAAATAATTTTTTGTTGAATTTATCTTTCTTGCATATTTGTCAAAACCCACTGAATTTTTTCCTGGCATGAACATAGAACATTTTGTATAGGCCTGGTCTGCATTCACATGCGTACAGAGATGGCTGTAGGTGTTTAGATTGCTTCTGAAACAGTTAAACTGGTACAAGTGCTATAGTGGACTGTTACCCTAAGATGGAGACATTTTATCTTTATTTCATTACAGCAGTCCAAATTTCTGCATTAGATAAGACCTTGATATGTGGAGTAAAAATGAGATACTGATCTTAATCAGCCTATTAAGGACAGTCTGTTCTTGCCTTTGATTACTTAATTGTACTTTACTATAGGAGAATCTCTCTCCCCTGCCAAAGTCAAGACCAATGTTCTTAATAGAAGGAACAAATATCTGTAAGCTACAGACTGTACCTTGAGGGACATCCTAGAGCCAGAAAGGAAAGCATAATGAGGAAAAAACAGGAATGATTTTTTTTTTTTTTGTCACTTATAAACATCAGAAGAAAAAGAATTTAAAAACCCTGAAACCTAAAGCAGTAGCTATAGGCATGCTTTTGGCTAATTCAGGTTGTTTACTCTTCATTTCAATTTTAATGATTCACTGAGGTGTGTGACTACAACTGGCTATTATCCTTTTAATCATGATGTTTCCAGGAAAATACTTGAATTTAGTGCTCACATAATGTAAACATAGGATTTTTGTTATGTTTTTCACAGTTTTATCCAGGTGAGGATATATATTTGCATTCAGTATCAGCCTGCTCACAACATATCTTTACCCCTGCTTCTCTGAGGGATGCTATTTGCTTCCCTGTAGGAACACATACATTCAAAATAGACACCTTGAAACACAATCACCAGGATTTGCAAGTTTATTCAGCTCCCAGAAAGAAATCTTGAAGACAAATTGGACAAAAAAGCACTTAATCCAATGCATGCAGAATTGGTTGTCTTGTAATGTGAATCCAAACACCCAGTGTACTAGAGCTAACTCATAGATGAGATGGAACTGGCTGAAGGGAAATGGAAGAGGGGGGAAAGAGAGATTGAGAGAGAGAGAGAGAGAGACAGAAGAAATAGGAAATCTCAGACTCCAGTCAGAATATCAAAAGCCCTTCCTTTGTATTTTGTTCAATGATTGCTTGATATAAAGGAGTATTTATCTGTTATATCTGAAACTGTCATTGGATAAAATACATAAACAAGGCACTCCTAGAATAAATGGAGGTGTGGATATTTGAATCCTGTCAAACAGAAAAGAACAAATGTGGGCCTGCCATGACCTGGTCAAATGCTCTCTAGCTATCACGCTTATGTACAATGAGTATGTGGTCTTGCTATGGTCCCCCTGTGGTCTGTCCTGTTTTTTCTATATGCAAGGACTTCTGTCCAAATGCTTTAGGTGTGGTTTTAGAACACAGGCTTGCTTGGCAGCTTCAGAGGCCTTGGCAGAAGAAGATTGCCCTCTGAATCCTCCTCAGATTTTGCTGTGAGATAGAGCCCAGCTAAACTGTAGTTCTTAGCCGGGACACTGCTTTGATTTCCTGGGAGCCTTCAGCAAGAAAAAGTTGTGACACCTTCACAGCCACAGGCAGCTCCATTAGCATTTTCAATCATTTTTCAATTTACTTTGTGTGACTAATGCCTCGTTTTGGAACCTGATCTCAAGTGCTATGCACACTTACTTTAGACAAAGGATACCATGTTGAGAGTCACAAATCTGAGAAGCAAAAGGGGAAAGAAAATAAGAGTGTTAGATAGTAGACACAGAGCTAATAGATAACATCATGTGCATTTCAGCTCATAAGTTATGGTTTAACTGTCTTGTATAAACCATCAATTCTAAATATTCCTTTGCACACATTATGTTTGAGATAAAAAACCTCATGATTTGCCCAGGCTACTAAACTGCATCTAGAAAGGAACAAGTAAAATCATAGGATGTTGAGTTTTTTCAATACAATCCATGCACAGCTGTAAGCTATTCTCTTTGCAACTTTGACAGAACATCAACTACAGCCATTCTGTAGCTTTAGGATGATAAATCAGAGGGGCCTATGGAAGGAATGGACATCAGTAAGATGCAGAAAATAACAAATGAGTTCCCCTTTTACCTTTCATGTTGAAATGTTCAGTGTCTTGTGCCCCAAAGCTACATAATAAGGAAAACAAACTTTCAAAGAGTTTTCAAAGTTTGCAAGGATTACCTCTGTGTATTCCCAGCCAGCGCTAAAAGTACAAGTGCTATAGAACACATGGTTGACTAACAAAGAAAAATTAATGAAATTTAGAATATCCTGTCTCCTAGCAGACTGTAGAACCACATAAACCTGGCACTTAGACTCCTCACTGGCATTTTATGTGTAGCAATGATTTGTGTCATAGAAACATGGGAGTCAGAGTCAAAAAATGTATGGCTTGTTGCAAGGATTTGTCCTCTGTCAAGGAAATTGGTGACGGCAATAAACTTTTAGGGCTTTTTTTTGGTAAGATAAGACTCTCAGTCAGGTAGAATCATTCCTCATAGTCACTCACCCCACCCAAACACACATATTTCCACCCTAAAAGGGAATCCATATCAGATTTTCTTCTACTTTCATCTTTTTTACCTATAGATAGTGTTTTTTCTACTGTCCAAAGTAAAATCCATTCTGTCTTCAGGTGGTCTCAAGGTAACTACTTGCATATCTAATTTTTGTTTCTTCCAGCATTCTGAGACAGTGCTTTTTTATCTTGTAATCCATTAAATGAACCAATCAATTTATTTCAATAAAAAACCTTTTTATATCATAGGGCGGTGCTCAAAACAGCCCAATGGCATAATACTTTCTCAACACAGATACAAGAAGAAAAAGAAGAAGAAGAAGAAGAAGAAGAAGAAGTAGTAATGTGGAGCCTTGTGCTACTCACTGTCATTCTTAAGTCACTCTGCAGCATTTTTTTCTTCCTCCTATGGAATATCTTCCTTTGGCATTACAATATTTTTCCCCACTTGTCCTAGTTTTCTCAGATTGATCCTCAGTTTATTTTGTCCTGTCCATAAGATTCTATCTCTCTTTTATTTTTCCTCTATTGTTTGCACCTTCATTCCCATTTAGCATTAACTGTGAATTAAATTAATCTGTGGTCATTAATGTTCATTTTATATGCCTCACTAAGTGAATCCCTCTTCTGGTTTTTAAAGACACTTAGATAAATAAAACCTAATAGAGATCCCTGTGGTACCTCACTAGACACTTTAACCTAGTTTGATACTTGCTACTTAACTGTTTACCAAGCTCCTTTGAACACTCTTCAAACCACAGAAGAGCATGTATATTCAAACCAAACTGAATTAATTTTTTAGTCCAATTTTCATGAGACTCCATATTGAATGCTTTAGCTGAATGCAAATAACTTACATGTCTCACTTTCCCTTTTATCTGTGGAGGTGCTGATTCTTCAACAGTTATGATCATGCCTAATTTTAAGCATGTGTTTAAAGTAAATGAAAGTAAACGCTACTTGCAGTTAAATGAGTCATGCACATGCTTGCAAGATGGTGGTTTATTTTCCTGCCTCAAAAACGCTTACTGTAAATATGGGATCTTACTGTACTTCACATCTTTATCTCCAGAATCCAATCCCTCCAAAGTTAAATGCAAAGAGCGATACATCATGCCTAAATTCTCAGTGACAAATAAGTCTCAATTTTGCTTAGTAGTATGTTTTAAGGGGAAAAAAATTCAGAAAAAGTGCAATAATAAAGGATAAAACAATAAACTCGCCCTCCAATAACCAAAGATTTTACAAAAAATTCATGAAGAAAAAGAAATGAAAAAGAGCATTTGACTAGCATGTACAACTATTCCCACCCAAACTAAAGATTAAAACTGATGTTCTACTATCAGAACATGCAGCTGTGTTTTTTGCCAACATTAGTGCTGAAGTTGTCAAAAGTTAGGCCAAAACTTTAAAAGATATATGACAGTGTCAGACAGGCTTATCATTTACTGTAGACTTCTATAAAAATATTTCCAATTTCTATAGTACTGATTTCTCAGCCCTTTCAATTACAGCATCATGAAAAAAAGCATTACACACCAGAACAGGTATTTAAACGCATACAGTTTTTTTTAAATTTAAAATGTGAGGGTAAACTAAAAGGTCCAGATTGAATGAAATCAGCTTGCCCTTCAAAGGCAACATTAGGGAAAAAAAGGAGAGGATTGGAGCAGGGATTGCAGCCCCTGACATCTTTCCATCTCAAAAAAACAAAGTCCAAATTAGCCTTGTTCTCCAGCAGCGGATCTGACATCTTCTACACCAGGACTGACTGATGATGAGCCATGTCATGAACATAGCACCTGTTGTTGCAATAAATGGCTCATGGCAGGGATGCTGGCTGAGATGGCAGGGTCCCCTTGCATCCTATACAACAGGAGGACTAGTACAAAGCTTCTGAAGTTTCCTGTGAATGGAATCCTCATGGAAATGGGTAAAGTAAAATCTTTAGAGATAGCCAGAGAAATGTAAGAATGAGCACAAAGAACATCTGGGAAGAGACACTTTAAAAATCATGTCCTCAAAATCTTAAGTTGCCTGATGAGAAATATTGAATGCATAATACATTTATATACACATCTGGAACAAATACATTTTACTCTAACGGAGGTGAGTAGAAGGCCAATGGTTCTTTTAATCAAACAAATTGAGAAGGAAATTCACCCCTAATTTGGAGACTGGTGAAGATATTTCCTCACTTAAAGTCCTTACTTAGAAAAAAATTAGACAATTTAAAAAATACAAATCAATGAGGAAGAAAGAATCAAAGATTAGAATACTCTAACCACAATGTCAGAAGTGACTTTTTTGTCTGTTCACAAGTACTAGCTTAATTTCAAATATGCTAGAAACATACATCTCTTTACATAAATATGTGTGTAATTTTGTTTGCAGTTGTCTAAGTACTTTATAAGTAGATAATATATTGAGAAGAAAATATTATGCTATTTTACTTAAAATTAAATAGGTAGCCTCCTACATATATAATGTTTATTTTTTAGGTAAATGTTTTAAATAAATTAATGTTACTCAATTAAAATGAACAGAATAAATAACAAAACAGATTCTATTTAAAATAAATAAACTGGGAGACCAGAGAAAATTACTCTAAGTGCAAGTGGCAGACTGGGAAACTGAACCCAGAAGTGCTAAGTGATGCCAACAGTGATTAGATTGCCTCTGAGAATTGAATAATGAGCAAAACTCTTGGGACATAAATATGAGGAAGGAAACTCTCTAAGAACTTCCTCCCTTAGATCTCTTTCATGCCTACAATCCTGCTCCCATCGAGCATTTCAGCAGCTCCTGTGTCAGCTCTGCTTAGCCATCTTCAAGGATCTTTAAATTTTACCCTGGTACCTTTTGCTTGAGTAGCTGTGCTGCTCAGCTCCATTGAGATCAAAATGAAGCAGCTTGGGAAAAAACCACAAAGACCTTTATCAAAACTGTAACGAAGAAATTATGGTTCTCTGCCCTGTAAACCTGATCACACAACTCCTGTGAGGATTGTTTCCTCCGAGGTCAAACAACTTCTGCCAAATATTTCAGTGGGACAGTGAAAGCTAAAATTTACCTTTATTTAATAGGAATAAATGTAAACAATATTTGTTGTAGCAAGAAAACTGTATTATTCAATTTGTTCTTCATTTCTGTCCTGTGTGCTATGAGTTGGAAATTTTACTTTATCCTTTGACAAACCTATTTGGTGTGGATATAAAATACGGACCTGACCATGCTATGAAGAAGTGGAGTGCAAAATATAAAGTCAGGTTGGGTTGAACTCCCTCTTTATTTTGGGCAACATAATTCACATGAAATAAAGTGCATTATTTCAAGTGAATTAGGAGGGGGTTTTTTTATGACCTCCCTGTATTCTCCTTATATTGTATTTTCTTCACTGTTTGAGTGAGAAAATGTGAGAAATATTAGCAATAAAAGTTTTATTTTTTGTACTATCAAAAATATTTTAAATTACATAAATAATATATAATAAATTCTATACTATAAAAATATTATAAATATGATATGAATACAGATGTTTCTATGCTTGTTTCATCTGTATAAAACAGCACTTTTTTTTATTCTTAAAAAAGCAATTGAAGATAAATATGTTTGCTAAAATTGTTTACTGCTTGCACATAGCATTACCAATTTATTTTGATTTTTTTGATTTTTTTTCTTTTCAGTTTTTCCAGTGGGAAAGTGGTTCTAGGCAACATCTTTTTCATACTGAAACTTTCTTCATTTTTTTAAGGGAAAATGTGATGTTGTCTTACCTGAACTTTCTATCTTTAAATTTTACTTCTGAGATTTCCTATATCTCATGCTGGGTTATCAATAGCCCTTCAAGCAGACACCAATCTACACCACTGAAGACTGCATATGTTACAATCCAATCCCTTTATATTGTATTCCATTTACTGCACAAACTTAATTATCTGGACTGCTCTATTATCGAATCAGCCTCAAAAGACCAATTTCCCATGTCTTACACATATTTATAGGACTTGAAGACTTCCTGAATGTTGTATTATAATGCTAATTAGTGTAGTATTTGATTGTTTAAACAAATCACTTACCCTCTGTTGACAGTCTGGCTAATGAACCCATAATTTTATAACTTTTGGAGGCTCCTTTCCTAAAGTGTGCTCAAACATCAAAGACAATACAAAAGTATTTCCAAAGGTCTCTTCTCCCAGCAGATGGGACTGCCTATATGCTTTGAACAGTGTATTGACATATGGTTAATCTTCAAAAGAGGCCCTGCTTATCAGGAAAGAACTTGTAGAGATAATAGACTAATCCTGTCTATTCCCTGTCATATGTCACAGAACAGCAACACTTCGGAAATTCAGATCTTAATACAAGCCTTTGGTCAACAGCTACCCCCAATTCTGTCTGCCTCCAACAAATAATTATGCTGACCAGAAATAAAAATAATTTAATTAATCAGTGTAATATCTCTGCTCCATATGCACCTGCATTTTTTCATCACGGTGAAAGCAAGTATTTTTAAATTTTTAGATGGCCAAAAGGGGTCTCATTTTCTCCTAAGATCTGGAAAAAGCATTTGCCACTTCTTACAACATAAAAGTGTAGCTTTTAGGATCAAATACTAAGAAAGCAGACATTGGGATAAAACATTTCCTTCCATAGATACATATTATTAACATGAGAGAAAAAGTAACAAATTGAAAGTGCAAACAAATGTAGTCCAAAGCCAACATGGAAAAGGCAGGCTTTTCCCACACGGTGGGGTTCTTTTTCTCTCCTGTAAATAACTAACCTACCAGAGCATCTAAACACAATTCTCTCTGTTTTCCCAGACTAAGTAACATTTTTCATTATCTTCACTGGAAACCTTGCAAAAGAAACAATACATTCCTTCCAAAGCATTTATAAATATTGAAGTAATCCTGTACAGTCCTGCTACAAATCTCTCAGATGGGCAGCCGTGGTAACATGTCTGAAGAATAAGCATCTGAAGAATAAGCATCCCTTCCTTCTAGGCAATTCCCTACCAACTCAATTCCATCCCTCCAGCATGTTTCTACTCTGCAGAGTCTTTGTGTCTTCATTTTTCTCCTTTGCTTGTGGCACATGGCCTGGAGAGGGCTTTCTGAGAAGTCACAAGATTTTTATAGCCTCAATAGCCCAACACTTGACCTCTTGGGAATGTTCCTACTTTCAAGTTTTCTGCAAGATGAGTGAAAAGAGGCACACACTGGCTCAGGGAAAGCCTGGGGGGTAGCACCTTTTCCTATTGCTGTTAAACCTCCACTTCACAACAGATAGCACCAGATAAAGTATTGTTCTCTGTTATTGCACTGGAGTCCTGCTACAGTGCTTTTTTTTTTGGAGTGGATGATCAAGATTCCTGATTTTAATGGCTGTTGAAGAAGCTTTGAATCATAAAGCAGAGGCCCAAAGCACATTGATCAGGTTCTCTTGAAAGGCTTTGGGTTTGGATTTTGGCTCTTCTTTTTCTTTCTTTCTTTTTGTAATTTAAACAACAAAGGCAGAGGCTGAGATGCTGGATTCTGAGATGCTCTCAAATGCTATCTTTTTATTAAAATAAGATAAAAAGCAAAATGTTGTCAGGGAAAGACATAAGTAAAAGAGTAATTCTTAGAGAAAAAATGTTTTAAGAACAACTCATGGGACTCATAAGATTCTGTCTATTCAATTTTTTTTCTGTTTTACAATTTATACATTCTTTATTTTAATTTTATTCATCTTTGCTTTACCAGGACATTCAGTAAACTAACTATGCTCAAATCATCATCACATCAATAGGAAGTCAGTAAATGAAATAAAAATACATTATTTTTCCATATTGTAATGACAAGTAAATGTACTGTTAGTACATACTCACTTGTCTTTTTTACATCAACATTACCCTCAAACACTTTACTTGAGGTCTTTGTCATTCTTCTGCTGAGATTAATTCTCACAACTAACATTATTATGATTCATGAAACCAAAACACTACGATGTACAGCTTTCTTGCTTAGGGAAGAGGTGAGCAAGGCTTGTCTTTGCATTGTAATATCTATTCCTGTTTTGAGGACAAAAGTTGCTGCATGGCACAACCAGTCACTCTGGTGTCCTAGGTTCCAATATAGATGTGTTCTATTACCAGCAGCTGTGGGCCATTAGCTGTTATCTCCTGCTATGACCCACCCCTAATAACAGACAATGGCCCAGCAAGAAAGCACTGCTTGACTCATGGACTTATCTCATCCTATTGTGAGATAATAGGAGGGAGGAGCCAAGCATTCCCACCTGGATATAACCTGGCCTTGGAACTGCTGAAGTCAGCCCTGTCTGCTGGGTTCCCAGAGGATAAGAGCTACCACTGGACCTTCAGCTGGTGACCAGACCTTCCATAGGATCACTGCTTCAACTGAACTACTTCATCTGGGCTGCTACCACCACCCTGACAGGGTGTCAGGTTGTATCTGACTTTGTCACTGCTTTTTCCTTGTGTTATTTAACTTTTTTTTTTTTTTCCTATTAATTTTAATCCTCACTTGCGATCTCCCACTGGTTTGTTTTCAAACCAATACATCTGGTCACTGTTCAGGACAGGAAAACCATCATGTCTCTTTTTCACTCTGCATTATTGTGTTGGTTTGGTTTTTCTCACAAGTAAAAGAAAAAAATCCAAAACAACCAAACAACCAAGCAAACAAAAAGCTCACCAAGGTTCAGAAGGGGAATCATGTGCTGCTGGGTGTCATCCTAAACTGAAAGTTTGGATGGGTTTGATTTTAAACCCACTTTCACTTTGCAATGAATGGCACCTAAAGTCAAGCTTGTTCTTGCCATATCCGGCAAAATATAAAAACTAAAAAGCAAATCAAGCAGGAACTACCAGGGAAGAGATTCACAGAGCTGCCTGTAGTCCAAAGCAGAAGTCTGCTAATCATCTTGGGCTGGGTGGGTCGTCCAGTTTCATTTTGTGGCTGTTGTTTGAGAGTTGCTCAAGAAATGTTATTTAGTACAAGGTAAACCATCTCAACAATTTGACAGTGTACAAGACTGGATTTTAGTGCTATGAAATTTTACAGACACCATCTAATTTATTAGAACACACGCACCTGCTTTCCTCCCTGCTCTTCCAACAGGAATAGTCTTCCCCCTAGTGTCAAGACAATTGAGCTGTTGTTTCCCAAAGCTGTAGCCTATCTAATGGGCAAAAATGTATAATACCAGCCAGCAAAACTGATTTTCCTGCGGTAGAAGGAGCATCTGTTGCATTGTCCACCACAGAGATAGTCGAGCTGTGAACTTGCATCGCACGTAGCACTTGGGAAGTAACAGGATGACCCACCTAAAGAGTTACACCATACAATGGGTGTCAGGGCATTCTCATCTCAGATGACTCCACAGTCCAGTCAGATTGCATTATTGGATATGTTTTCTACACTACTCCTTATAAATTCTAACTGAGGCTGAGGATACACAAAGAAGAAAAATACCCAGTGACTTGCCAAAACAAAGATGGCTTTCTAATTTCATGTCTTCCATCCAGACTTTTGCTGGGCTTTTGCTTTCTGAATCAGGTAGGCAAGATGTAGAATTATATACTGTAACTATAAGGAAATTTTGGAGTTTATGATTTCACTTTGCTACCGTATTTATTTCTGTCACAGTACTGGCAGGAAGTTCCAGTCAGGAGTAGGATCCCAGTCTGCTAAACCTACACAAACACCTACACAGAAAAATGTAGCTATCACCTGAAGAACAATCCAGGGCAAAATTTACCATGGATAGGAAAAGTAGAGCTAGCAAGTTGTGTACGGCCAACAGGGTAAAAAAATTGAACCAGTCTGCAAGATGGCACTGGTTGATGGTACCTCTCAGGAGGAAACTCTGCCTGCCAATTCCGACATCTTGGTTACTGCAGTGTGAACTTCAGATTGCTGCTGCAGAAAGGTTCTGTTCCAAAACAGCCCCTAGACACTGCACCAAATGCTCTGAATGGATCCCATGCTTACTAGAAAGATTGCACCTTCTACTTCATTTACCTCCAAGCTGAGAAAGAAGAGTCTAATTGAACATGCTTCCTTCTTTGGAGCAATTTGTTCATGAACATTGTTACCCTGAAAGCAAGCGGGCATAAAATGAACTCCTTCCTCAACCAGGGAAAGAATGTGAGCACATTCTTACACAGACTGCGTACAGGAAATCATTCACAAACCTTCAAAGGCATTGATGGGGGCAGGGAGGAGGCTGGAATGGCATTCCTTGGGCAAGAGCACATGAAAGTCTGGTTGGATTAGTGTAATATATTACACAAATGTGACACAAAAATGTTCATGGATTACACTTCCTTCACTGTATCATATTAGCACCTCATCATCCCAGCCTACCACAAACAGATGCTAACAAGATATGAGAAGAGAGCTAGAATATGCTGAGGTTTCTGTCTCACATTAGTAGTGTGCATAATACACTGTGATTCTGCTTGCCAACATGTGATGCACAAATTACTAATGCATAATCTTTGAAAAGAACCGAAACAAAACAAGACATTAGTATGAAAAGTGTGTTTACAATGTGCTGCAAAAATGAAAACGTGTGCTCTGTGTGGAGAAAATCTATCCCACCTCCTGCAAGATCACAAAGATAAAGCAGAACGTGTCAAAGTCCCTAACTGGTACTCGCTAGAAAGGCACTGTTCCCTTCCAGTGAGTTTCTTAAGATACTTTTGAGAAAGTCTTAAGGCATTGATTTACTCAAATTGTATTATTTTAGTGGGGTTCATATGGTTTTTATTTAACTGGATCTTTTCTTTGCGAGTAAAGTTGGCCTTGGTGTTGAATCTGAGGATACAGAAAATCACCAGTCACGTGCCAGCCCAAGCTCCAGCAAAGCCTCTGGGAGATCTCGACTCAATAGACTTTCTTCCTCACATTCAGTCCTACGATTCACTACATATGATGATATTTTACATAGACAACAGCCTTATTATACTGGCTAATTACCTTTTAAAGGGCCAGAAGGCTATGCTGATTCACATGCTCACATTTATACAGTAGAACATACTTTTGCCCTATGCAGCCTCACTTGTCATTCAGAGATAAAGTCCATGAATTATTCCTGTGCATATCTGAAGATGCCTTTTTTTCATGAGCAACAGATGAAATTTTCAGCTGCTGAAAAAACAGCCTTCCAGATTGCCATCTCAAGTGCTTTACTGCACACGAGTATGTAGGAAATTATTATTATTATTAATAATAATAATAAAGAATGAAATGCACACTATATAAACTGGGTTAAGCTGTGCATCAAAAGTTTATTTTTGTTTGGTTTTAATATATTTACAGGGGGGAAATAAATATAACAGATAAAATCTCCTTGGCTTTCTCTCTAGCTATGGTAATTATGCCAGGCCTTCAGTGCAGTAAGGTTACGATTATACAACCCTGTTTCTGGTTTCCTCTGGACATATGTGCAATATATACATTGCACATAAATTGGCCCAGGCTAATTATTTTTAAATAACATGTATGCTTTTAAAAATAGTAAGCAAAAATGGAACTGCCTAAATCTATTGTGGGTCATGTTTTGTTTTTCCCCAGGCATTAAAAACCTGTGTCTGATCTTTTCTTGAAAACATTTTTGAGGGGGGCAGGGTAAGGGGAAGATTTCCTCTCAGGTTGAAAACCAGATATGCTTTGCCCTGTTCTGTGTCCATCACAGCCACAGTGCTCCGGTTTGAACAGAATCTCATCTGTTAGAACTCAAATATGGAGTTGTAGCCTGAAAGGATTTTTTTTTACTCACAGGATTATAAATAAGGGGCTATAAGGCGTGTTTGGACACAAACCTGTTTTTATTACTTTGGAAAAACTTGCTTGTCAAACAGCTGAAATATAAGTTTTCAAAAATTTGTTACTTGTAACATAAGCCATAGCACATTATTTCACAATGCATAACAAGCATGTTGTGGGAGGAAAACTGTAGCTGCTGGGGGCATAACAGTGAATGAGCACAATGGTGGCATTTCAAGTCCTGATAGGTACTTTTGTCAGGGACATCAAAGATGCTGGCAACAGCAAAGTCACTACAATCACATGGAAGTGATGGGAAAGGTGTAAAGCACTGATGTCTCAGCACCAGTGTCACCTACCTGCAGGAATCTGATACTCCCCAGTGCTTCCAGGAGTGGCTGGACTCCTTCCATGGCTTCTGTAATGACATTACTGCGGTGCATCTACCTTTTCCTCAGCTGATTTTACTGTTTATAGCACCCTGTAGCATTGAGAGAAGCTCAAAGAGCACACACTGGCAAAAGAACTATACATGGAATTGCTAAGAAAAAATGAGCCCAGTGTAGTGAAATTTACACATCTAACTATTTGGGCTAAATAGCTACCTCCCCCCTGCCTCAGTCATGGTCTAGGAGAAGCCAGAAATCCTAGTTCTTAGTCCTCTATCCAATCCCAGAGATCTAATCACTTTACAGACTCCTTTTTGTACGTGGTTCCTATCTCACATTTAACATATTTGAAATTATAAAGAGACAAAAAAAAAAAGGTACATTTATGGTATTTAGTTAAATTACATGAACATTAAAAAAAAACTGAGAGAGTTCATCACTGTGATTCAGACTCCATGCTCTCTGTCACCCAAAAAAGGTGGGGAGCAAGGAGCTCAAGGCACACTGCCAATTGTGTTCACACTCAAAGGCTTTTTCCTACAGAGTTGGAAGGGAGGAGCCTGAATTTTCTTCACATGTTATTTGCTTATTTGACTATCATTGGTTGACATTACGTCAGCTAGTTAATGAATGAATCTGGTTTTATAGCTTTTGCACTTGTGCCTAGAGGTCACCCTACGCATATTTTCACAAATTAGAAAAATAAATTAATTAATTAAACTTATTTTCTACTGGGAAACTGCACACCTGAAATAACAACTATTTTCTCCAATGTATTTAGTTGTGCTCTGCTAGAAGGCATTTCTTCCCTCCTTCTTGGCTGAAAAGCCCTACTAGCCAGCAGGTTGCAACCAGGCACTCTTCAGTAATAATAACTTTATAAACTCTCATACACACAGCTAGCCCCAAGTTACCAGCTACTTCCAAACAACACATTTTAATTCTCTAGCTAAAAGAGGCTTCTTTTTCCCCTAGTGTTATGCATACATTTTGCAGACGATGCTTATCTGCCTGAATTCAGGCTGCCCGTGCAGGTACAGAAGAAAAGAGACCTCCCATGCAGAGGTTCTCCTGCCCTGCTGCCTTCTCACTTGAGGGCCCCTGACTGGGCGAGGCAGATGGGCAACGGTGGCCATCGGCGCAGGGTTTGGAGACTTTATTTTCCAGGGGTTAGGGACATTAAAGATTAAAGCCCCATTTCCTAAGTTTATTTTTGATTTAGGAAAAAATCCCAACACCTCGCCAACCTGTTTATAGAGATAAACATGGGGAAAAAAAAGTAAATAGTAACAAAAATTGATAAACATATATTTACTAAAATCAGAAACCATTTAAAAATTTTTCTTTTCCTCAAATTTTCCAAGACTTTTCTCTTGGAACTTTTCCTTTGTTCGGCTACATCATGCTCAAAAGAATCAAGCCCAAGATAATAGTGCAGCAAAAACATTTCTGATAAGTAAGATAACACCTCTTTTGACTTACATATAATATTCATATCTGACTTGAAATCAACTTAAGATTTGTTTGGGGTCTTTTTACCCTTGCACAGCCTCATACTGATTTTGTGTATCAGTCTGGTCACTTTTTACAGGAAACTGTATGTGAAAATTGCATATTTTTTAACAAAACCAATTTTGTATCTTGTTTTCTACATAATTTCTGAAGGAACTCAGTTATTTTTTTAAAACTGAGAATTTTGTATGTGCTGTGTATATACTCAGCTACACCCAGAGTGAAAGAACACAGTAAGAAACCTTCTCCTAGCTCCCTTGTATTTTTTAGCTTTCTAATTTGCTTTTTGCATTCTTTCTGAGATAATTAAAATCACAGTGATTTCTCCAAACATGTACCTCAGTCTGGGAAGGAAGAGGATCCATAGTACATTCCTGAGGTGAACAATCATACAAGATGAAACAGAAATCCCAATACTGACAATTAAAACAAGGAGTTAGGAAAATGCATTGTCCTAAACATCAGATCTGGTTTTTAAATAAGTTAAAAATATACCTTTGAAAATTCTCAAACATTCTGTAAGCTCGTATAATCTGATACTGTTTTATAGAGCAATTTATGAAAAAGAAAAGTCACCTATAAGCACAAGCTGAAATAGTGATCTTTCTTACAGATGGAGAGAAGGTAACTACATGTAGTTTTTTGCCTACTTTTCAAATTTCCTGGAAACCTTTATTATTATTTTTAGCACTATATTTATTTAGTGTCCTTCTGAATAATTGTTCAACAAGGAAATTTTATGAAGCTATAGATTAGATCCAGATGAAAAATGGCACTTCCTTAATGTTGATGATTGTTTTGTAAAATTCCTTTAAAAGTGTACTCCTATGTGATTTTTCTTGCTTCCTTCCTTCCTTTCAAAATACTATAAAAAATCTGTAAGTATATTTGTTACTACCAAGGGACTTTCATGATTAATACACATTATTCATATTCCCTAAACACAGATTTGACTAATATGCTCTATACTCGCTGCCATCACACTTATAAATGTACATTAACTGAATGCAATTTAAAAGAAAAATATTCCTAATCTTTTCAATAAAAGACAGAATAACTGGTAATAATGGCAGTATTTGGTATATTTCACCTCTTTTTTTCTAAATGCAGAGTTTCTGTACACTATGATTTTGGCAGTTCTGTTAAATAATTTTCATAAACTTTGTTTGATCCATGATGTAGTAGTATTCATTTGCACTGTGGCATATCTGAACAATGTCATTACTGATTATTGGTCTTTTACATGACACTGCTTTTGTCCTGTCACTACGTAATTCTTGAGCTCACGGAAATGAAATTAATTTTCCATTTTCTTTTTTTTTCTTTTCATGAGCAAACTAAGCTGTATAAATGTTCACATAAAGCCAAGGCAATAGGGGGATAAAAGCAGATGAAGACAATTCATTTGAAAATCAAAGCAGTGCTCACAGAAATATGTTGGCAGGATTCACCCAGCTCTATTTCAGCGTTGTTTAAACACAGTATAGAGCAGAAGATGAACGGGAGTAATGGTTTCTCCTGGAATCAGTTCAATCAATTAATCTGTCTCTTTTTTTCCCTCGATCATTTAATTACCACGGCAAAAAATCAGGGGGAATTGAGTCGCAAAATAACCATTCATATAACATGATGGATCTAATTGAAGCCTTTGTAAGTGATCAGATCCTGGGGTAAGGCTGAACCAGCCTCATCCCATCCAGTTTTATGCTGGCAGGGTGCACTGCACTGGCTGCTGACTTTGGATGAGGGTTTCTGCACAAAGACTGAATTTTCTTGCCTGTGTGGCTAAATCAGACATCATGCAGCCAGTGAGATTTGGTGGTGGTGGCTGGGTGTCCTGTAGAGGAAGGGGTATCCCCTTGCTGGGAAGGAGGCCTAGGCCAAGCTGGTGTCTTTGGTACAGGTGCACTGGGTGCCAGAGGAGAACCTGTGGGTCCGCCTGCACCCAGGGAGTGCTTCCCCACTGGAAGGGGCTTTGAGCAACCAGTTCTTTTTACCCTGTTTCTTGCTGCTGCGTGGTCCCCATCCAACCTGGCAGCAAGCCTCAGGGTCCCCCTCCTGCAGGAGGTGGAAGGCACTCAAAGACCAGCCTCTCCCAGGCTGGGCTTGTTTTTGTGCTGGAACCACTGCTCTCCCAGAGCCCTCTGGCACTTTCCTCCCGCCTGCCCTTGCTGGGCCAGGGTAGAGGGAAAGAAAGGCGTCATGAGTGGATGCAGACCTGCCACAAGCAGCAGGGCAGGGCAGGGTAGGCAGCACCATGCCATGTGCAGCTCTCCTACAGCCATTTTTCTTGCCTTTCACCATGGTCAGCACCCCACCTTATCTTTGGTCTGGGTTTTCCCCCCACACCATAGAATGAAACTCAAGGGTGTTATTAAACTCGTGAGTCCCAAGACAGTGCAGATGCCTAGAGCCTGCTCACACAAGTGGTGTGTGCTGCATGAAGCTGGGGGAGAAGTTCCTGGCCCCAGCAGCAGGGCTACACTGGGGCAGGTGCCTGCCAGGGGCAATGCTGGGGCAGTGCCAGGAGCAAGAGTGGGGAAAGAGAAGCTTGATGTGCTCTGTTCCCCCTCGCTCGCTACAGCAGTGCAGCTGCGAGCCACACTGGTTTCCTTCCTGGCTGCGGCATTTAGTAGGGTCTTGCCTGTTCCTCTCTCCCCCTATATTTTGGTGTGAATTAGGCGCAGGTAAAATGGGTCATGTCAATTACTTAGTGGTGAGGCACTGGACCAGGCTGCCCAGAGAAGCTATGAACACCCCATCCCGGCATGCATGCCAAGCCAGGCTGGACGGGGCTTTGAGCAACCTGGCCTAGCGGGTGGCATCCCTGCCCACGGCACGGGGGTGCTCCTGAAGGCTCCTTCCTTCCCGCAGCGAAGGCGGCGGGAGCGGCGCATCCCCGGCAGAGGGCGGCCGGCGCCTGCCGATGCCGCAGCGCCGCCGAGCCCGAGCCGCCGCCGGACCGCGGCCCCGCCAGCACCGACCGCCCGCCTCCCACTCGTACCAAAACGCTGCACTTAGACGTTCTTTGTTGCTCTTGCTTTGGTTTTGTTGCGTGTTTTTTTTTCTTTTTTTTTTTTTTTTTTTCAACCATAGGTACCAAACTCCCCGCGGGTAATCAATTTCCTGACATTCTCCAAGGCTTCATAAGCCGTAACAATGAAAATCATAACCAGCAAGGATTTTAATTTCCTTATTGTGTTATTTAAGCAATGAGACATGACAAGGTTTGTGTTATGCTGGGATGTCGCCGTGCCTCGGGTGAGTTGTGTTAGGCAGGAGGCCGAAAATTGAAAGCTGAAACCACCTGGAAAGAAAGTCTGTCCCGGGATGATGCACAGTTTTCAGCATCATCCAGTGGGCCTGTATGAGCAGGCTCAGGAAAAAAAAAAATAAGGAAGAAACACGACAAATATAAATATTTTCCATCCTTTCATTGTGCCATAAGCCATAAAGGAGCATCTCTTATTTAATCTTCATTTAATTTTTTCCCCCTACTGGCTTAAAAGTGAAAAATAAGCAATATAAATTAATTAAAATTAATTAATTCTCTAATATCCTAATTTCATTATTTTTTTAATATCCTACAATTTCATAAAACCTCCACAGATTTCTAAACTAAACATATGTAAAACAGAATTAAAATTGTTTAAATCCTTCAACTTGATATGGCTAAAATTCTGGAGTTTTGTTTCCAGTTTTCACTGATTTTCAGAAATGCAAGTCTTCTCTTGTCCTTCCTACCGAATATTTTATTTGGAAAAAGCATGTTGTCTTGTGTTTCTTCTATGAGCTATTTTATTATATTTCATATTGTCTGTTTTCTATCTCTTCTCACTTGATGGTTAAAAATGTGTATCCCATATTTGTCTCTGAAATATTCCTCCTACTTAAATAGCTGAAACAACAGTAAAATCAGTTAAACCTCCTGGAAGAGAAACCAAAGGAATTGTTCCTGTTTGCATCAGCAGAGGTGTGAGGAGTTTCCCTGTGCTGAGAGCACATTCTAGGGGAGGAATCCTCTTTTTAGACAGAATTCACTTTTAAAGCCCACCTTTGAAGATGGCAGCACACTGCACAAGTTATACAATGTACACGAGGGCTGGAGAAACCTTGACTCTTTGTCTGCAAAATAAACCAGTCGAATCACAAGTATTTTGCAAAGATGTGCCCCGATCCCAACCTCTCGGACTCAAGCCACAACAGATACAACTCACACAAAGTTACACATGTGTGGAAGTGTTTGCAAAATAAGGAGCTTGACTTTTGAATTTTTTTTCAACTATTAGTTTTAAACTTAAATGCTTCAGGAAAGGAGAGACAGGAGTCTGGCACCTATTAGCCAAAATACTCACTGGTCTCATTGAGTTGGATGTGTAAAAATCTCAGAATGAAGCCCCACTAGAAAAAGCCAGATGCAGATGCAAAGTATGGGGGAAAAGAGGCAGATGGGAGCCCTAGAGGAGAAGGAGCCCTAGAGAGAGAAAGGAGGGCTAAGAAGGGTGAAGGGAGAGCAACATACATAGGAAGAAGAGAGAAATGGGGAGAAGAGAGAAAAAGGAGAAAGAAGTGGAAGGCAAAATCAACTTGACAGGATGATTTACCAGATACAAAGTTAAGGATGTAATTAAATATATAAATATGTTGTGGGGTTTCTTTCTAGAAGAAAAGGGTTGGAAAAAGACAGAAAGAAGAAGCTTTGTCAAGAAGTTTCATTATATATCACCTATTCAATGAAATATAATTAAAAACAAAAGTCACTGTAAAAGCAAGAAGCCACCGTGATATCAAGCAATTTAGAGGCACCCAAAATCAAAGGGTTGGTCTAGTTGATAGGCAGTAACTTGATGTTTCAGTGAAAACACACTGATCATCCACATAATGAAGTGGAGCAGAAAAAGCAAGCAACTTGGTCTTACAGGGCTGAATCAAAGTAAGATCCTTGTCCTTCACTACAGCTGGAGCTCTTAGTGCCACTTGACATCAACTTGTGTGTTTGGCTGCTATTTGTAGAAAAATCCAAGAACCCTATAATTTTAGGTAACTTGTCTCACCATGTAGGAATAAGGAATTGCATCCATTTTGATGGAGTCAAAATAACATGGAGAACTTTACTGAAGGCCATCTTGACAGCTGTTTTTGTTAGTCAAAGTACACTATGTACTCTTAATCATAGCTGTGCCATTCTTACTGCCATAGATAAAGTTGTGTCAGCACTTTCATTAAAACCCCCTATTTTTAGGGGTTTATCACTCAGCTGTTAAATTTCGCTTTAGGCTGAAACTTGGCATGCAAAGCCTCAGCCTGCAAGCACTTTTTTTTTTTTAAATACAAAAAACCCCAAAAACTTTTGGTCACCTTTTATTTTATAGGAAAGCAGATTTTAACATTCAGTCATTTTTAACTCAGAAAAAGTTTCATTATTTGAATTTTACAGGCTTGTCCATTATATGTCATGCTGCATTTTTTAAAATAGCACTTCTTTTATTCATGTTGGCAAATTGGCTACTGTCCATAAGCAGTAACTATTTTTAATCATGTTTTTAAGCATATATCCATATTTATATTGTTGTGATCCATGCTCTGGACTCTGTAAGGAATAGTAAATGACAGGCCATGTAGGCTTGAGCACAGAGAAAGAACCACAACAGCTGTTAGTTTGCAAAACCCACACAACTTGGAGTGTAGTCTTCAGCTTATTAGCATAATTAATTTTTAATAATGACAGCATTCTTCTTTTTTTCCTGAGTGTAGGGCCTTCTTCCACCAGTCCCTACTTAGGCAGAGCTCACTTTTATTGCATCAGTGGAAAAGGGCTCACATCCTTCACTAGTGATTTGTGAACAAAACTGTGCTCTCTCCCTGAATAGGCAGTTATCCTCTGGCACCTACACAATTGATCCATAGGGAACAGGGGTTCTGGCAAGTCTGGGATCCCTCCCTGAGTCCTGCTTGTTTTACCACACACATGAAAAGGGAGATGCTTATGTTATCTCAAAATGGCCCACATAGGGAGATTCTATAATTTTATGTTTCTATGACTCTTCCAGCCTCAACCCACTAAATGAATTATAAATCCTATCCTTTGACAAGATTTTCTTCTGCTTTAAAAACATCATAAATGGCCAAGGAAATAAGAATCTAAATAAATTATGTAATTATATAGCTTACCTTTGGTGTATTCTCTTTGTACTTTTAAAACAATTACATTAATTATTTCTGATTGGTCATAAAAGCTGAAGTGTCTAACCTGTAAACTACAGATTATTTGCTAGCTCTTTATGTCACTTTCACTCAAGTCCATTGATAAAATTAAGCTCTGGATGTCATTCTAGGCAACAGTCAAGATGTGTCTTTAGGAAATAGCATATGTCAATGCAGAATTTAGCCAGCTCTGCTAAGTAAAAATGAATAAACTTTTAAAAAAGCACCCGATCTAAGTTCGTGTCTGGTCAACAGCAGTGATTCCATTCCTGTCCTACCTGCGCTTCTCTTATTTTAATTTGGCTCAATGGCTATTGCCTCTCTCTCAAGAGATGCAGTGGGAAAAAAAATGAAGACCCACTAAACAGCAATATGTGTACAGACTTGTAAACATGATCAGCTTGATCTTTAAGTGTCTATCAACTCAGAGCTCATGCAGACTTCAGAGGGGTTTTAGCTCTATGGCTGCCAGAGAATCTGGTCCTTTGATTGAGAACCGAACCACAGCAATCCTTTTCCACTGGAAACTAATACATCTCCATTCTGACTGACTGCTTTCGCTCTTACTCATCCTACAGCAGTAGGACTTAACCTGTGCAATTTGTGGCTTGCAGGTTTGACATTGCTTTAAAAAGTATTTCAAACTTATCCTTTTAAATTCCAGCAAAGCCATTATGGTGCATGCCACCATCTGAAGTGGATGACATAACCATCTTGACAAGGGACATTCCCATTTCCCCGTTTTTTTTCACAAGCTCAAAAATATAGATCTGCAGGAATCCTGGAGAGCACAACATTTCTTCACTTGAACCTGGCTGTAATCCACACCAGAGAAGGAAGTATCAGTGAACTCACGAGAACCCCTTGTACTGGCAGCCTAAACAAGAACCAGTGAGGTGACAAGAACAGTGACAGGTAAAATCAGCACCCACAGGCCATGCACTGGCTCACGGCATTAAACTCCTCTTCTAAATAACATTACCACTGCCACCAAAAGGAAAAGCAAAATGGAGCCAGGTTTTATTGCCAAGAAGGCGCTCTCCCTCTCGCTGCAGACAGGAAGGGGAGGGGTCTGGTTATTGTTGCAGATTTTTCCCCTCTCTTTCTCCAGGTCTTTAATCCCAGACTTGGCTTGTTGCGCTTCAAATTGAAATATCCTGAACAGATGTAAAAACACATGTGAGCCACTGCTCACAAGCTGTGCAAAGCTTTGTTTCATCTGCTGATGATGTGAGCCTAAAGGAGATCTTTTTAAAATTTCATCACTATTCAAAAGGATAATTAATACGTACCCCCAGGCTTTGATTATGCTATACCCAGTGTGTACTGCTGGTACAAAAATAATGAGGCTCTCATCAGGCCGAATGAATACTTGCAGCAAACATTCAGTTTCCATAAGAAATTTAAGATTCAGCGGCGGTACCATGTAGGTGGCTTAATCTAATTTTAATTTGTAACACAATACAATAGATAAGATCATTTGTTTGTAACCAGCACAGGCATTTTGTTTACATGAAACCCCAGTCAGCATTCAGCAGATGGTCTTTTTAAAGGCTTAATTGAAGTTTTCTAATCTAACCTTTTTTTCCTCCATTACAAAGGGGAAAATAAGAGGGAAAAAAAAAAAAAAGAGAAAAAGAAAAGAAGGGAACTAAGGCAACTACAAGGAAGCAAAAAATAGCTGTAAAGCCCTTTTGCAGGGAAAACACAGAAGAACATCTCTGCCTGCTGTCAGATGCAGGTTCAGTCAGAGCCGGGAAGATGCTGAGGTCAGAGTTTTTAGTGGCTTCAGAGGTGTATGGATAGGGCCCTTTGCTCCCACCCTTGTTGCTAGCGGGAAGGTTGGCAACAAATCACTGCCCCTGCCGGAGCTGCTGTTCTGCCTCTGCCAGGCTCCTGATATTAGCTACCTGAGCTTTTCCACAGGTCAGGCATCTCCTTCTCACGCCTGCCTTCTCAGAGACTCATTATTAGATTATAATTTCTGTGTACTTTCAGCATTCAGCTGCTTTGGTTTCAGTCTCCTTTTGGCCTGTCCCTGCTGCCCTCAATATTACCACACTGACCGCAATAAACACTTTTCTCCTCTCCGGCTCCAGGCTGCCTCTGGCAGCCTTCCAGTGATGTGTGCTGGAATACAACCTTTCCCAAACATTTAAATCTTCCTCACATAGTGTATATTTGAAGAGTTTGCCTCATTGGGATTTCCAACAAAAAAATCAAGTGAGGCCTTTCTTTTTCTTTTCATGGGCCATGGGGAGCACACAGAGGGCAGATTTCAGGCTCTGGGTCCTTTGGGAGTGATGTGCTACCAGAGTGCTGGTGCTGAGGAGCCCCTGTGCTCCCTTGGCTTTACTGGTGCCATGGCCTTGCTGGCATTGCAGTGAGCTCAGCAGGGCTGGCACTGCAGACAGCATGAGTCCCTGTCTCTGTTGATCTGATCTCACTACCACCACCTCTGCAATAAGGATGCTATTAATGCTCCCATGGCCCAGTTCCAGAGCTTTACTTGCTGAGTTATGGAAGAGGTAAGAAATGTATACCACATAATAAAGAGAAATGAGTTTTACTCATAGTAAACGACTTGAGAACAGTGGTGTGGACTTTTAATTAAACAGAGAACTATTCACCATTGAGGAATAAACAGGCGCTGCGTGCTTATAACACCATCATAAAACTGGTGTAGGTTGGATTGCTACCTGGTGGTTCACAACCAAAAGGGCAGAAATTGAAGAAGAGGGCAATCAAAATGGAAATCAACTAAAACTAGTCATTCCACTGGCCTAGTTTTTCTTAGACACAACCCATGCCTACACAGCTGCCCATGGAGAGATACACGTCCAAATGAATCTCTGTGGCCTAAGCCAAAAGGAGACAAGCCATCTTCAACTCAAGAGCCATAACACTACATAAGAACAATGAAGGGGCCAAGCTAATTACACTATGCTTTACAGTGACATAATTACCACCAGTGTAAATGGAGGACTTTTCCTGAAATGATTTATATGCTTAAAGAAAACAAATATCATTGTTAGAATAAAAATATCCTCCAAGGAGCCCACAGGCCAGCTGGGCTTATAATGTCAGATTCAGCACTTCACTCATGCAACTATGTGGTTTTTGGTAACAGGGGACACGTTAAGTCCTCCTGACTCAAAATCCACTACATGGAGGGGACACTAACAGATGTGCCCACACAAAATTTGGAAAAAGTCATAAGTTCTCACAGAAAAAAAAAAACCCTCATGAGCTATTGATCTATATTTTAAATCAATGTTGTTCTAAGTCCATATTTTTTCCCTGAGGAAACACTACCATTTTTTAGGTCAATTTGACTGCATATTCAAGAGAAAACCACAAATGTTGTAAGTGTTCACACCATGAGGTTGATGCCATAATTGATTGCTTACTGGGGATGCACCATGGAATCACCTCACCCTTAGAGAATCAGCCCTGATTTACAGCCAATTCGATTTGCCTGTGCTTCACCATGGCCATAGGAGGTTCTTCTCCAAATGACACCTGTTAACGTCTGAAGAGATGGAAAATACCTCCTTAGCTGTCAGCCATATCTGAGCTGACTTTATATCCTCTTTTTAGGCAGCCCTTAGGAATTAAGATGGTAATACACTCTCTAGCACATCTCATTTCAGAAGAGTGCAGTGACAAACACGAGCAGAGAGAGGATGTCATGGGTTATGGGTGCAGCAGAAGGTTGAAGAGATAGAGATACACAATAACTGCAATGATTTCCAATTATATAAATGGAGGCCTATGTACAGAGGATGATTTAGACACTGGAAGAAAATTAATACAAGTTTAGGACTAGGAATTCTCCCAAGGAGAACATAAACTAGAAAGCATTTCTTGAACTGCTCTTCTGAAATGAAACACAGCAAAATCCATTAACCACAAAATATATAACTCAATGGTGCTTTTTCCTAACACTGTTATTCTGGTATGTTGTGAGGGCATTCAAATAGTGACCTTGATGTAAGATGTTCTATTCAAGAACAAAGAAAAACATAAGGTTTAATTTTGTTAATTTCATTATATTTCATCAATTTAACCTTCAAAGACCCTTGACTGTGCAATACTTTGATACTATAATGTTCACTTCAAACCTAATATTTTCAAGGTAGTGTGCAGGGATTTATCCTCATCCTAGTGAGTTACATAATTCAAACTCTGTGTAAGTTATTTGAAAGCACAGGTTCCTGTAATTCTACAGTAATGTGGACAATAAAGGTACAGAATGCAAATGTTTATTGACTGAAAAATGTTCATCAGGGATAACCAGTGCCACATTGCTTTCCACTAGCAGATTAGAGACAGGAGCATGAGAGACACAGAAGTGGGATTCGACATATTTTACATAATATAGCCCTCAAAATACAGCTTTTTCTGAGTGACAGGCCTGCCTGCTGGGAATAAAGAGTCCCAATAGAACTAGGAGTGCAGGTGAGAGGCTACTACCTTTTCCAAACCGGCCATCAAAATGGAGCATTGTCCCAAAATATTTCTATGGCAACACTCTGACATAACTTTGGGGAGCATGGTTTCCTCTCTCTCGTCATGGGTCTTAAACCCACAATGGAAGACAAATTACCCAGATGTGGTGTCACTTCTCTTGCATCTCTGGGCAGGCAATGCCCCTCCAGAACAGCTGGAAGCCTACAGATCCTTTGAAGATACTTATTTAAGGTCTGTGTTCTGTGAAAATATCAGGCCTACAGATTAGTATGTCTGACACATCAAAGAGGCATGTCACCCTAGTTGTTTTATACAAACCATTGGGTGCATGATCAGAAGAACGCAGCTTGTAATGTTTCTTGCAGTATAAAGAACAAACCTTTCATAATCCAGATCCTTTGTGAAGTACCATATCTTCTCTCTAAGAAGGAGCAGTTCATAACCAGTTGGAAAATACATAAGAAAATATGTCAGACATAAAATTTCTGTTTACATTGGTTGTACACATATTGCACACATAAGTCTCTAGATTGAGATTGAAAATCATGTACCTTAGATAATGCATACTTCTAGTTAAAGGACATGAGCTCTTTTGGGACTGGTTTAATAAGGGATGTCAGCTTTTTGAAAGTGTAAGATTCATTTAATGTACCTTTCTTGGCTGTGAATCTTAGAAAAGTTGGCATTTTTACAAAGCTGCTTTCCCCCAGTTGAATCTGAATGCAAACCCATTGCCAGGCTGGGTTTCTGTAACTTGACATCTGTTCACATTGATTTGCAGGTAGACTTGCTCTGAAGGGATAGCATGTAATGTCCAAACTCTTAGAAAAGAGGAAATGTATTCCCCTGTGATCAAATTGAGATATAATTGTCACATGAGCTAAAGAATCAGTCTGCAGTATCTGAGGAACTCTGATCTCTTAAGCTATTGAACCTATCCTGTTCCACTCAAGTCATCCAGCATTTTACATGAACCAGCCCAAATCAGGACACATTACAGGGAAGTTCTTTTTAAGATGGAGGCTTCCATGGGTTAGTTCATTGCAGGATGTTTGTCTTCTACCTAGCATATCTAGTGATTAGTTACTCTAACTGCCTAATTCACATCCAAATACCCTGGTACTGCTGCTACTGAGGACACAACTGGTCTGCTATGGGACTACATGTGATGTATCTGTTTGCATCATGCAGTCTGAATTAAATAACCAGGTTTGCATTCAGAATGCAACGGAAACTACAGCCTGATAAGTTTCAGAGCTTCCTGGAAATGGAAAGTTGTGAAAAAGTGCTTGGAACTATCTGTGGACAGGCTAAAAATGAAAAACATCCACATGGCTTGTAGGTGTGGAATAAAACAGCAGCTGAGTACAGATACTTTACATTTGATGATGAAACAGTCCCCCAGATCTTTCTATTAAAAATGTGGATGGGCAAGTGAGTTTTAATGTGCACACATTAAACAAGGCATGGAAAGAGCTGCAAACCAGAACAGAAGAGCTACAAGCTTGCTGCATTTCCAGTGCTCTGAAGTTATGCAAGAGAGGACATCCTTCTTGTCTCTGCAGGAGCCATACCTTTTGTTGAGTGTCAAGGGACTCTCTGCATGAGGTAACTTGGAATGATCACTACTAAGGTTGCAAAGGAGAAAGTTACAATAGCTCTTTTGTGGCTGGTTTGTTGGGATTTTTTTTCTGACACTTAACAGCTAAATACCCTTATCTTGTGAGGATTATCTTGATAGTGAACAAACTGTACTGTTCATATTGTGCACAATATTGTTATTTTTCATTTTCATTGCTTTATACACACATAAAGATGCTGAAATGCAAACTGCAAGAGTTTCTGTTGAGATCTGCATGAGCTAAAACTCATTAGAGCCACCACTGAAAGCCACCCTTGGGTCACTTTCTTGCTGCTGTATCCTGAAACAGACTTGCTATTCCAGAGAGCCTAACACACAAAGATCTGGAAGGAACAGCCTTGGTGAGACCAGAGTCATGAAACAGAGACTCCTTTTTGTTTTCTGGTAATACACAGGTACACTGAGAGTAAAAGGATTGAGATTGATTTGGAATTTGCCAAAACATTGATAGTTACTAAATATGATATATGGGTTTTCTGACACAGCATGACTCTGAAGCAGTCTTCTAAATGTCATACCGTCCACTTAGTCACTGCCCTGTTCTTCTCCCTGAACCAGCACCACCAGACTTAAGTAAATGGACTGATTGTCGTACAGAAATAAAAATGTTTGTATGTCAGTCAATACAATACAATACAGTCAATACTCAAGACTTTGAAAGGCCACGTAAATAATCAAGAAGCACTAGGAGAGACTACTGTAAAGGTAGTATCAGAAGCTAATATGCTGACTCACATTTAAGGCACCTACCTGACAAAATGCTGTATCACAGACTTTGGCAATCATAGTACCTGGCACTAGGCAGAGTTCAGTGAGGATCAGAGCATGCCACATACAGCTACCCAGATGACATTTCAGGGCCCTACCGCAGCTAAATTTTTGGTGCCTAAATGTCTGCTGCATAGGCAGAGGTGACTACCTCTTGCAAAAACACGTGCTTGACTGTGAAAGTCAGAAGTTAGTCTTCTGGACCTCTAGCAAGTCTTCTCCCACTCTCTTTCCAGTGTAACTCAGCATTCTAACTTCATGCATCAATCACAGGGATTTGCTGATCATAATGAACATAACAAGCAGAAGTATCTATCAGGAAAGAAAATCCAAAGAGATGTTCCTACTTGAAGGAAAGCATTCAAATTGCCACCTAGTCCTGCTATTTGGCTCCTTTGAGTGAAGGCAGATATGGATTCAGGCTTGATATTCAGATAATGGTTCTGCAATTGATCTCATTTGTTTCTTACAAACAAAAGAACATTCTGCATCCCTTTGCTTTCTTTACCCCCACACATTGTTCTACTAAGGTAAATGATCAAATCCAAATCCCGGGTTAATGAGTGCCAATCATAGCTTCAGCCCCTGTTTCAGGCTTGGCAACAAGTTCCCTGAGCCTTAGCAAACAATTATCATTCAGCTACTGTAGAAATTGATTCTTGGGTTGACGAGAGCAGTCCTCCCTTGGCTGGTAAGGTCCTGCCATGGGAAGCAATTACTGCAAGATGCCAGCTGACAGACTCATTCCGTGGAAAGTCAGGTTGTCTTGATCCTCAGGCACTCTCTAGGCAAATTGTATCCTTACACTCATCTCAAACCTCTTACGAACTGTTGGCTTCTATCAGGAAAAATGGATTGTTCCCTTTGTTTCTGTGGCATTTGATAGAATAAATCTGGACATCCTGCCTGCACAATAAGGAGATTTAATTTTAAAATTCTCACACCAAAATGCTTCAGTATGATAAAAAAAAAAAAAAAAAAGAGAGAATCATAAAGCAATGAAGATTGCTGCTTGCCTAGGGAGCAGTAATGCAGCCCAGCTAGTAGGACATTATTTTGTGCATAAAGAGACCCAAATACCCTTAGCAATGACTTGTCTTTACTGATCATAATTTTCTTTTCCCTCTAATTTTCAAATAGTCTGTAGCAACACTTTCACATCACTTTGCCTGACATCTTTTTGTTATTAGTTTGGGGATTTTTTCAAATCTTTGTTATTCCAAGGTGGCAACTGGAAAAAAAGCAAAGATTTACTGCTTAATTAGCTTTTCTGACAATGTCTGAATAATGATTGAGATTTTGCCAAACACCAGTGAGACAGAGACACATAGCCACTATCAGCAAACTAAAGAAAGTGGCATTTAAAATCAGCAGAAAATTATTAATCTTGATATCTATCTTTTGATAATTGAAATATAAGACTGGCTAAATAAACAAGTAGTAAACCACTTTAAATACTGTTGGTAAGAAAAATATTCTTTTTCATAACTTCATAAAATAACTCCTGAATAACATATTTGTTGTTGATTGTGGCACACGTTCATGGAAGGTTTATCCCTGACTTTAAAAACTACAAACCCCAATGACACCAAAATGTAAAAAGAAAGATAATAGGAAGAAAAAACAAGATGTAAGGACTTCTTGACCTCACCTAGATTCTAAGTTTTACCCTGAGGTACCTGGAAAAGTGCTGGAAGCAGGAGGGGTGATGTGAGCCTTTAAGGTGATAAAGACGAATATTACAGGAAATGGGCATTTGCAGCCACAGATACATGAGAATAGAGGGAACCCATGATGGCCAATTTAAAACGTTTTTTGATTGAGAAGTGTCACATCTGCAAAGAAAGTCTATAAAATCTTCAGAGAGTCAAAAAAATTCCCCTGGATTAATATCAGATATTGCTACTTTTGCTATAGCTATTAATCCATCAGTTCTGCTGAAATTTTTAGGACCTGAGAAGGTTTAAAAATATATATTTCAAGCCCAAATTTCTATAGCATCAAGTATCCAGTGTGGTCAGTAGAGTTAAGCAGGCTTTTAAAAACTGAGAATTGGACTGGGCTCTTTTTCAAATTCTGATGAAACATTTGTCAGAATTTTGCCTAATTAATTTTCAGTCTTTTTAGAGTTTTTATTCCCCTTGAAAAAACCTTTTACAATATATTTTCACCTTTTCTTTTTGCATTAACTGCATTTCGGATTCACTGAGTGCTGAGTGCACCCTTAGAAAGCCTTTTAACCTGGCTGGTAAGTTAAAACTTTCTAAATCTCACATGCCCACAGGGTTTCCCACCTTAATTAATTAATAACCCCCTCCTTGTCCTTTTAACTGGGTCATGAATTAATTTAAAAAGTTAATTATGCAATTCTTTCCTCTCCCTTTACTTATGCCTTTCATCCCTGTGTCCATTGGCTATAAACAATGTAGAAATAGAGCCATATAAGCAGGAATGGTTGTTGTAAGCTTTGTACTGCTGAAAAATGAGAAAAAAAATCCAAACATATCTCATTCCTGTTTTTCCCGTCTCCCGTTTTTGCCCTGCTTTCTATTCCTTTCTATTCCAGGCTTCAGTAGGCTTTGTGAAGAGCAATAAAACCCAGCAAAAAAATAAGTAATAAATTGAGTTGTTGGTTTTTTGGGTTCTTTTAAGGGAAAAAAAATAATGATAGATGTAAGTAGGCAGAGACCATCATGTGGGGAAAAAACTCCACCACCAAAAGAAGCATATGGCTTTATTTCCTTCAACTGATGTACTCACTACATTTAGAGTGTAAAAGGGTTTACAGAAGGAAACTGACTCACGTAGGATATGTAGGTATAGAAAATGCCTGGTTTGATGTATTTCTTTTTAGGCATATAGAAACAAGTAGGATAACAGTCTGCAACAGCTTTTCATACCCTCCATGAGTGATGTGCAGAACAAAAAACCTGTTGGCTTTTTTTCATCATCTCTAAAATTATCCTTTATAAATTTTTACTATCAATGGACATAAAGAAAATTTGTACCCATTCTTTGATCTTTGTCAATGCCCAAAAGATGAAAATGAACTGTGAGACTGTCAGCCTCCCAAATGCATCCTTATGGATGCACTTTCAAACAGAAACCCACTAAATTAGCCTGAGCAATAATAAGTGCAACAACTTTCCAAGAATGTAAGACTGGAAAGTATTTCCTAGGTCAGGTTGTTCAGTGTTCACTATTATGGTCAGTCAGATGTTGCTCTGTCTCTGTCCAGTATTTTAATTAGTACAATCAGAAAGCTTTACTTCCCAGTCCCACATGGATTCAGTGTGTTTTACCAGCTCATCTAGGTAGGGTGCAGAAAACCCCCAGGACTTTGTTAACAAAAATGTTTCCTCTTTGACAAGTGAGGGAGCTGAAACACAGAAAAACGTACCCATTGAGACTATGGTGCAGACAGGGACAGGATCCAGCATCTGAAGCCCTGTCCACAGCTGTAGACACCAGATACATTGCAGAATGCTTCTTTTTAGCATTACTGTTTCAGAGATTAATATTTCATACAATCATCAAGACAAAGGACAAAGGTTGCCATAAGGCTGCAATATTCTGTACAGGAAGTAGTATCTACAGAAAGAACACTTGCATCAAATCTAACACTCACAGCAGGGACCATTTATCTTGGCACACTGCCCATTAAAGCCATTGCTTCCTTCTCTTCCTTCTTCTTCTGGAGTAAGTGACAAATTTCAAACCGTAAGAACATCTTAACTTTGTAAGCAGATAACAGGAAATATGACTATGAATGAACCTGCTCTGAGGATTAGCTGAGGTGAATGCCCATTGAAAATGCATAAAGGTTTCAAATGTTACTCATGTCACTAAGGGGACGCTGCATATTCATTAAGGTATCACAAGGAGCTCATTCCATATTAATGCAGAGGTCATACATCCTTCCAGAGGAATTCCACTGCAGAGCTGCACAAATCAGCGTGCTATTATTTTAAGTGTTACCAATTTAAACCTCTCTAAATTCACAGAACAGCCTGAATTTGCAAAATTATTTAAGAAAAATGTTAGCAACTCTTCTTCATCTTGCAGAGGTATAAAAGAAATGTAGTAAGTGCTTTTATATTTTGAAACTCAATTCAAACTGCACATTAGGTGTTCCCTTCTAGTGCTCAGAAAAGCTGTTGACATTATTTAACACACACACACAAACACACACATATATATATGTGTGTGTGTGGTATCAGTGTTCTAAGACCACTTTAAAATACAGACAGTTTAAAATTTGGAGTTTTGTGCAAAGTTCACTTTTCTAATCTTTTTAATATTCACACAAGTTCCATTGCCCTCTCACGACAGAAACAGCCAAAAGCTTCACAGGTATGTACCAAATAAGGATATTTAACACTTAATATTTTGATAATTGAAAACATATAATTATTCTGTATATACAAATTTGCTTCCAGGTGTTTCATGATTTCTTGCCTCTGTTTTCACATGTTGTGATAATGAAGCAGTGCTGACAAAAACACACATCTAAATCTTTCTCCCCTTTGCAGAATAAAAGTACCCCAGTGTTTTATGTTTCTGAAATGTATTTTCAATGGAGCTGATTGGAAAGTACTCAGGCAGATGAGATGCCATAAGAAATTGACATTTAATTGAACCAGTGGTGTTTTGCATTTGAGGAAGAGCCAGCCTAGAGGTTCTTTTTGGTAACAGTGGAAGATCCCCACAGGTAGGAACACAAATATGTTTCTGTCCACAAGTTTGCCAGGACAGCAAACTCTTGTGCTCTCGCCCATCCTCATGAATCTGTAGTTATGAAGGAGCTGTGCTTTGAACTTGAATTTCACATTTTCAAAGAGTCAGGCTGGCTGTCTCCCCAGAAGAGTGTGTAGGCCCTGGCCATGCCATCCTGCTGAACGATGGCCTTTCTTCATAACAGGTCAGCATGGCAGGGCATTAGGGAAGGCACAGCCAAACCAGCTGTAACCTCCTGGGGAGGAGGCAGCAGCACACCTGGAAGAATCTAGAAGCCAACATCCATCACAGCCAGGGAGTGATTTGCTTGTTGTTCTTAGTTTGCCACAGTCCTGCCTGAACTGCTATTGAGGCAGCCTTGGTTCTGACTGTGCAGCTGCATGGAGGGTCCATCTGCCTGGGTTTCAGGCAAATGGAGAGCCAGATGTTTTGGAAGTCCAGAAGCCTAGGGAGGAAGGGAAGAAACAGAGGGATGCAAAGGGATTTGTCCCAAGCCTAAACCCTACAAGCCTGGAGCTACCAATGAAAGTGGCATGAGCATGTCAGTGCCTCAGCTTTCTGCTGAAGAGCAGTCGTACAGCTGTCTAGTCAATATTTATCTCACTAGCTCTCTATGGAGGGAAAGATAAAATCAAGGAATGGTCTCACTTTAAAAACAATGATCACATGAGTTTCCTCCATGAAATTTTTCAGAATTTCCATTATGTGATATATTCTGAATAACTGGAAATTGTGCTAAGTGAGAAACAAAACCAAGTTGTCACTGCCAAAATTTCTGTGAAAGGTAAAATTTCATGTTTCAGCCAGCAATAATTTAAAGTAGGTGTTCTTGAGTAAAGAAACATTTGCAACACATTTTTATATAAGATGGAAAGAAATAGTCATGGATTACTGATGGATTCTGAGGTCTGCCAGGATGTTTCTGTCCAAGACAATTCTTCAGATATTGTAATTGTATGCAGCGATCCCTCAAATTTTGTCTGTTTCGACTTTTACTCCATTTTGTCATCCCATTTCCACACTCCCCAAAGCCCCTTCCTTTCCTCTCTTCTTCCATTCTGCCTTCTGGGTTTTGCAGCTTGTTGATAAATAAGACCCTCCCACATAATAGTTATACAGTTAGAAACATATTTGAATACACATTTAGGAAACATAGTCTGTGTCGTGCTGCTATGAGACCCATTTAAAATTGTTTAGATTAATGACAGTTACATGCCTAATTTATTACTGTAATTATTGTGATAATTTAGAGAAGATAAATTGATATCTATTAGAATTTAATGTAAAAAGCTGTAATTAGTCTGCTTCAGAAAGGGGAGAAAGCCAATGCACATAACTGAAAATCCATTAAGCCAATTATAATGTTACTGGGGCAGAAAATGTACAGCCATTTAAAATACACCCATGACTTTTGCATAACTGTACCCTAAGCATGTAAACCCATCTGTCAGATTCCTTCATTAATTTAATAAACATATCAAGGCAAAAATTAATTAATGCACATAGTTCAGACCGAGACGTAGGGTGGGGAGATGGGGGAGAATAAAATTTTGTTGCCATTGAGCAATTATCATGTAAATAAAACAGCAGCAAATGCATTGGAAGGGACTTATAGTACAGGAGGGTACACTGCTAATCATGGCATAGGCTTTCTTAGGTATTCCCAGAAGTGTTAAAAGCTGTCTTGGTGCAATTAAAAAAATAATATTATAAAAAAAAAAAAGAGAGAGCGAGCGAGAGAGAAGACAGCAATTGCTATCACCTATTTACTGTCAAATTAATTCAGCTGCTCCTGAGATGCCATCTGTATCAGGAGAGCGAGGATGTCACTAGCTTTACGATCCATCAGGAGAAGTGAGAGCACTGTTCTGTTTGATGGCTCTGATAATGGAAAGAAGCTAAGCAATTGCAACAGATACATCATAGATTTTCTCATAATTATCTGACCTGTTACACTGTGTCACTCTGCCGCCAAACACACTGTTTTTATGTCAGAAGCTGTATGGGCATTCTTTACTTTGATCATTCTGTATTCTGCAGATGTCAGCATTACTGTATTTTAATTGACTCTGGGGTAGCATTAAAAAGCACCTTCTATTTCAGTTGCTTAGACCTGATGAGACTGACAACCTGGCATTTATGAACATTAGGCCTTCATGGCATCTGTGTCAGGAACTGTGTTTTTCCTAAATCCCCTAGGTACAAATAGCAAACTGATGTTAGTAAACCAGTTGAAAAAAACCCAGTGTCTATGCAAAGAACACCTCTGACATTCTCGAGACAAAAAGATGGCAAACTTTTTCATTAGATTAGACTCTCATGTCAAAAGTGCATGTTACATCCCAATGTGCAATTAAGAATTGACCGGTGTGCTGAAAGAGGGCTAGACCTGGTGAGGACTGAAGTTATAGCAAAAAGTGTTGGTAACCTCAAAACAAGAATTTCTTGACAACTTCCATATTCCCAGTATGCCCCGTTAGCCAGGATCATGTTTTCCTCCTCCTTCAGGAAGAGACAGGTAGTTCTTTCAGTACTTAGCTTTCTTTGCAGCATGCAGTGTAATCCACAGAAATGACAGATAAAATGGTTGAGATTTTGCAGGCTGCTGAGTGGAACTACTTTGTTTTTTAAGAAATATTCTTGTTTGAGTAAAAGTAAACTTGACTGCATGTGGATTGTCCATATTTCCCACCAGGCTTTACCCAACAATTTCTTTCCTAAGAAATCCAGAAATTCTACAAGTACCATCAAGGTGTTGAGCTTGCTGCTTGACTTACTGTCAATAGCTACCAATAATTACAAGAGAAGTAAAACTCAGAGCCTCAGCGTCCAGTCCTTGTCTCCTTCACTGCTGCTGCTTTAATAAACATTGAACAACGTATTGTGAAACATCTCTTGCTCCACTGTTAACATACAAGGACAACATGCCTTTCCCCCATCACTCCCATGGGCAGGGATGCAACCCTCACTCCTCCTCAGGTTCCGATGAACCTGGGTGCAAATTATGCTTACTGTTAAGGCCCTGCCATTCAGATACCAACAGACTTGGTTTTTGTTCCTCTTCAAGTCCCAGCAGTATCACTATATTATCCCCTTTGCTGACAAACTATGTCACAATACTGATGAGCTGTGGTAAATACATCTGCCTTCAGACATTAAAAAGTTATCATTTTGTGCATATGTTTCTAGATCAGTCATGTGCAACACCAAATGGTATGAGGCACCTAATTAGCAGGCACATTTAATTTGAGTGTGGTTTTCACAAGGGCCCTAGAATAAAACTGCAAATGAGAAGTCTCAAGTAGTCACTTAGGGATCTAGATTAGTCTGCACTGCAACTTTTCCATAACTAGCTCTTGCACATATCAGGACTATGGTGGATTATGCTTTTGGCATTTGCTTTCTAGGTAGTTTTTGAAATGGCATTTATAAACTACTGGCTATCAGTGAACTGTACCAACTGGTCTAGAGGGCTGACTTTAACACAGCAATGAGGAACGTGTCATTATCAGGCTAGTAACACCCTCCAAATTTCACACTGAATCAAATCTCTATTTGCATGCTATATCTGTAATTGTATCTTTCATCCATTGTTGTAAAATGAACTGGAGTCAGTTATGTGACCTAGAGCTCAGAACCAGCAAACAACAGAAGACAAGCCGTTCATTCAGTACCGTAATACCAAAGGATATTCCCATCCCACTCTGTGAAGGTAGGGAGGCTACTTTACAAGTAGAGAGGAGCTCTAAATGGGATCATCTACTCATTATGCAACCCACAGTTTGGAAAGAATGGTAGAAATTTGAAACATAAATAAAAATCATAGAAATGTTTAAAGACACGTTAAGTGTCCTCTCTGAGAATCAAAGAGCAAGAACTAGAGTTTTTAGAAAAATAAGACTGAGAGATAGATTAACTACAAAGTATAAGAGTGTCTGTAGGAAACATATAGCAGCTTCTGTCAGACTCAACACTTACAAATTCAGGTCTTACAACAACCACTGGCTGGAATTTCAAGGCAAGAACATTATGGTATGTTTTTGTAATAGTAATTGTGATTAACCACTAGAACAAACCAAGAAATTATCAATAGTTCACCTTTAGCTTCGTAAAAAACAGATTTTTGATTTGTGAATTAGTGTACTTAACACACATTTAGCTGTGCAGCAGTTTAGATGCTTGGCTGATTCTTTCTAGCCTTAAACTCTGAGTTTTCTCCTTCTCTCCTGCCCACCCCCAACCTTCATGCTACAAAGCTTGTGCAGAAATCCTGGTGGAATCATTCACTAGGCTCTCCCTTAGGCTCACAGATACCTAATCGAGCATCCTGGAGTTCCTTGCTTATAGTGATGAGACTCATTCAAAACCTTTTGTTTAAAAGCAAAAGAGAGCATATTTCAAGGAACATATTTCAGTTCACAGTTACAATATTTCACATAAAATATATAGGAATGTCTGGAATAGGTCAGACCATCTAGTTATATATCCTGTCTCTGTCAGTGAATGATATCAGCTATCTGGGGAAGATAATGAAAATCAGAACATGTGTAATGATGCTTCCTCCCCAGTACAGATTTACAGAAAACAGCTGATTGAAGTTTGAGATCTTCCTGAGCAAGAACTGGTATTTTTGTACTGCAAAGTCTTGCACAAAACCCTTTGTCTTCAGCAGTTATTTGAAAACCAGGTATGCTGTCACACTATTTTCCACACTATCTGTGACAAGAAAATACAAAATTAGAAATTACCCATATTTTCCTTTTGAAATTCTCAGCAGCATATTGACACGGTTTAGTTCCTGTATTGGAGGAGACAGTGAACTGTTCCAAATAGACTTTCCATTCAAAACTCTTCAGATCTCTATCATTCCTTCACTAGTGTTTTTTTTTTTCCAGATCTAGATATTATTTGAATATAGAGTATTCGGTTCCTTTCCTTGATGAGAAAGGATATCCCTGTGGTTTCCCTAGTGCTGTAACTGGTACAAAGAGAACTTTAATGATGTTGAGGCTTCTCCACACATCCTGTGGAGAACTATTCTGAATGCTGGCAGAGCTCATCCCAGGGAGCTGCCTTATGTGATGGAAGGGAAAGCAGACAGCTTGCTGCAGTCCTTGTGATGACTTTCTACTGTTGGTTACCCCAGATTAAGAGAAGATGAATACCACTAGAAGAAACCAAGACTGAATGATCAAATGAGGCTCTGCCAATTTTTAAATTTCTATCACAATAGAACCAAAGTCTTTCAAACACAGTATTTGCAGAATAGAGATTTAGATTAATTCTAATACTAGTTTTGATATTGTAGTCTTAACAAAATAATTCAGAGAAAGTTGGTGCTTTTTTAGTTGTTTTGGGTTTTTCCTCCCTACCAGAGAAAATTGTAATTTAGCTTTCTCAGTTCCTTCCTGTAATATGTTAAAAGCTACTCTTGCAAACTGTGAAAAAAATACAATACATAGAAAAAAACATATACTCTAGTATTAGAATGGTTCTGCCCATAAATTAATATAAGATTTTGCCACCTAGGACTGCCAATTCCAAGATCTTGAAACAGGCATTCAAAGCTAATTGAGGACAATTCTGAGAGAAAGATGGATCCCAAGATATTTGAAGCCCTGAGGTAACAAGCTGGCCTGAAAATCTAATGGGAGGGGAAAAGTAATTAAATATTCCAAGCAAATTGCCCCAGATTTATTGATATTGATTTAAAATCCAGATAATCCTCTGTATGATTTCCAAAGGAACTGAGGAACAGTCTTATTTAAAAAGTATAAAAAATTATGATAAAGCAGCACTAGCCACTTATTGTACCTACTGCACACACCAAACCACTGTAATACTTTCATCTGGCAAAATGATAAAGCCAGCTTCATAGAGAAGGAACTTTTTTCCCTTTGCAAACTTTCTGCAAAAGCAAGAAACAAAAATACTCTATAAAAAAAAAACAACCAAAACCAAAACAACAACAACAAAAAAACCCCATGAAATAACAAAATAACTTCTTGCTCTTATCTGCCACTGATTGGGAAAGCACCCTAAATGCAAGCCTTGTTATTGAAATCTTACAGCTGATCCATGTTGTGTGTCTACTCATTACCCTTCTTAACTAACTTTCTTTAGGACAAAGCATCGAAGGCAAATCAGTCTCACATAACTCTTTAACATTTTTATTTTCAAAGGGGTAATAGGTGTTCTGAGGGAAAAAAATCCCATCTGTTTAGTATCCTTCTGGCATTGACAGTCATGAGGCATTTATTTATTTGGTTATTCCATGAGTTTTACAGAACACTGAAATAATGACAGCTGATCTAAGGAGTGGTTAGGTTTGTCAAAAATCATATGAATGGATCAATCATGAAGTTCTCCCCATCTCTGCCAAAGGCCGGTACCAGGATCTTCAAGGTTCTCATCCCAAACTGTTACAAACAATGATAACCAAATATGCTTGTTAAGGGTATGCAAATCTAGTCACCATTTTGAAATAATTTAAAAAACCAGCCATGGCAGAGAATTGTGCAGCCTAATTACATTATTCTAGAAAACCTTTCCCCTTCATTGCTTTTGGTTGCACACCTTTCCAGTTTATTTTGCCAACCTTTAAGGGTCAAGGTCACCAGCAGGGCCTACTCTGGAGAAACTTTGCTCTCCTTTCCTTCTTCTAGGGGCGGCAATAGCACAAAAACACAGTTTGAGAGGGAATGACAGCTTGTAAGAGGCAACCCACAGGCATAAGGGGTGGCCCTGCTGAGGTGACAGACCTATCTGACAAACTATCTGCTAGATGTCTCCTTTGCATTAAGTTTATTTCAAGATAGGTATTTTCTATATGAGGCTAACATCCTGTAGTGCTTGGTATTGCAGAAGTGGTTCACTCACTCATTTACTTTTTTGGGCACCATTTCTTTCTTCTGCAGCTGCAGTAAATCACAGATTAGTAACAGCATCATGTGTGGCATTTCTGCAAGACATGTAAGGCATGAGAAGCTATGAAACAAGGAAATTATGCTTATATAAAAGACAAAGACCACTATACAGTTTTCCATTTTTGTGGCTGGCTGATCCTATTGGATCCCATGTTGTCTCAACACTCTCCACTCAGTGCTGGATTTTCTTTTTTTTAGAAAACCTTCCTTCATTAATTTGCCTGACAATATTTTACAGAAGAAATAAGGAAAATATCCTTTTATTCTTGGGGGAAGAGAGGGAGAAGTCATTTACCTACATCCTTACAATGAATCATAAGCTTAAGATGTTTTCTGATTATGTGATCTACTCACAACCTCTAGTAAATTGATCCATGTTATTTCCCATTTATTTTTTTCTTTTGTAATTCAGCAACTTTTTTATTTTCACTGTGGCTTTATATTGTAGATTCCCTTCAGGTGGGAACACCTCCTTCCTCCTCATTTTGCTTTCATGCATAATATACCTTACATGGACTCACAATGAAACTCTCTCAACTCTTTTAAGTTTCCCTCTGAGGGAGAGATACAACTCCACTCATGAGTGACTTTATTGTGTTGCAGTACTTTGATTTTCTCCCATTAATTCTAGTAACGGTGAATATGAACAGGTCAAATCCAGCAATGTGTTTCTTGTAGATCAACAATAGGTTCTTATGAACTCCCACATGGTGCAGGAGATCAAGGAAGATTACAAATAGTACCATTTGTATGAACATTTTGCTTTCCAGAAACCCATAAGCCATTTGGAAATGTCTGCTGTGTGAGTGATGCAAGAACTCTGTCATGGAGGATGTTGATAGCTCTGTTCCATGGAGTTAGTACAGCTGTAGCTAAAGTGAAATGGAGAAATTTTACAAAGAAATTTAAAATATTATCTATGAAAGAATAGTTAAGCAGAGTACTCAATATTATTTGATTGAAAACACATTTAAAGACAGTGGCTGTAAATCCCAAACATCTTATAAAAATCCATGCGACAATCTACTTTGAATCTAGGGTCAGCAATCACTCAGGTCAAGGGGGAAACTTGACAGGCTTTAGTGGAGGCTGGAACCTGGAGCTTAGTCTGCAAGAGGAAAAATTCCTCACCTGACTTGTGTATACTGTGGGTTATATAGAAGTGATTAAGAAATCAGCTGCCATACCATTTCAGTGGCAATGTCACAGAAACATTGCCAATTACTGAGTCACTGACCTAATTTAGAACCAAGGTATTGCTGGAGAATTAGATGATAATAAATACTAGACGTGATGAAGGAAGACGAGGAGTTTTGAGCCAACAAGTCACTCTCATTTTAGGGAATCTGGAAAACATATTGCTCAGTCTGGCAAAGAGTAAGCAATTAGCACCACTCATATCTCAGTAAAAGTAGGGGCTTAGCAAGCTTAGTTATGGTCTGCACTGGCAGGGACTAAAAGATTACTCAGATGGATCTGGGTTAGGTGAATACATCAACCAGACTGGAACCTTCTAGCCTGTGTGATTGGACAACGAAGGTTCAGTCTCAGATCTGTGTCAGTGAACAGTGAAACCCTGACTCCAATGACCACTTCTGTTTGTGCTACCACACAAATATATAGCCTTCTTTTTTTTCTTTATCAAGTTGTTTGTGTGCTGCCTCCAGAGAGCAGACGTAGCAGACATCTTCCAAGGATAAGACTAGAAGGCCTCCTAAAAAGCACATCACTCCAGATGAGAGAGGCACTCCCTGAACGGCCTTGCAGCGAAATGTTGGAGAGGAGGGCTGCGGTTGGCACTGACACTCAGGGAGGGATGGGGCATGGAGTGAGGGAAGAGCATGAGGGAAGGATGCACCCTCTCCTGACTCTTCCTCTCTGAAGGTTTTGAGGACCCTCTCACCTTGTGCACTTTCCAGAGAGATGCAATACACATATTTGGATGCAAAAGGCTATGGGACTTCTTTAATAGAGATGAATATCTACATTCTCAGGGAATGTGGGACATGACTTGCACATCTCTAGTAACACTTAAAACTAATGAGCATCTGGAGATTTTGTTTTGCGTTTCAGAAAGAATTATTTAATTAAACAATTGAAAAGGCCTTTACATAACAGGATTTTTCCTCTGCTAAAATAATTTAACTGTTCATTTTTTATCAAAGGAATAAAAGTAAATGCATGCTTGCTAATTGTTTTGATAAGAACAATAGACTGAATTATTGGGAGAAAATAGGAGGGAAATATGCAGGGCTGAAATATCTATTCTTAATAAAAATAAAAGGTTCTTCTTAAGGATTAGAAATAAAAGTATAAAACCATATGTTCACCAGAATGAAGCCACACAGCTATGTATAAAACCAATTGCAGAAATCAGAATCAAGGAACGGGAGATGCAGTTGGTAATATTCGTCTCAGACAGAGAAATAGATAGAACAGTACAGAAGTAATATGTGCTTTTGGATTAAGAAAGGATAATATGCTGCAAAAGAGAGAGCTGTATTACCAGAAACACATCTGAAGATGTTGAGAAAGTCAAACAGAGCAGCATTTGGCTATGGCCACTCCTCTGAATTACTACGTTCCCTGGGAAAAAAGTTTGCCCTTTTCTCCATTTTATTTACTGTGTGTTCACAACCTTGCTGATAACCTGTGCAGGAACACTTCAGATATATTTGATACTCATGCATTTTTCTTGATGAAGGAATGCAGAATTAGACTGTGGGCCAAAATCTTGGCTCTGCTGAAGACAGTGGCAAAAATATCCTAGCTTCTGGCTAATCTACTTACTGTCTCAACCACATCTATGTTACAAGTCCTAATCCTTTTCCAAACTGCTTTAAAAAGGACTTTACTCTGACTGAAGAAGTAAGAAAAATATTATCCTGCATATAATACTAAATCTGTCATTTTTCTGCTTACTTCTCAAATGTAAGTGCCTGCACATATTTATTCCTTAACCAGAGGTATAAAACACATAAATAGTCTTGCTTCTTGTGATCTGGTAGGTTACAACATCTGCTAAATTATGTAAATACATTAAAGAGATCTCACTGAAAATAAAATAATCTAATTTTAGCATATATATATCTTCAGTAATATGAGTAAAGAAAAATAATGTACATGATTAAAGCAGTGAGAGTTCATTCTGCAGCCATATGAGGTACTGGCACAATTTCCCTGTAAAATCTGGAACACTTGGTATATGTTACTAAGATTTATGAATGACAGGCACAACCAAAGTCTGTCATGTACTCCTCTTCCATTATAGCCACTGAATGGCTATGTGATGGAGCATCAAAGCCCTTCAAATGTATGCTTTTCTTGGCTGTTCTCAGGTTAGGCTCTGTGTGGATTCAACTCTGATGATAAGCCCTTGAAACTGAACAGGCATTTTGATCACAGAAAAGCAAAATACTGTCTATGAATCTAAACTGCAGTGAACTAGATCCTCCATAATGTTCATGAACTAGGTAAGTGTTTCAAAGGCTGTCTAACTCTACTTCAACATCAATTGCCAAACTCCATCTAAGAAGTTTTTACATAGGAACAGAGAGCAAATATTTTAAACTCCTCTCCTTTTTTTTTCCCTTTTTTTTCCTCACAAAGGCATGCCAGGATGCCCGTTTTTTAATAATAATGAATGAGTAGTCCCAATTGAAGCTCTCCTTTCAATCAAGGCCACAGGCTAAAAACCTAAAAGACAATGGTAGTGAGAGCCTCCTGGGATCTTGGACTGCTGCATTATTCCATCTCTGATATGCAAACCTAAGACATAACAAGAGTTAAAAAGGCTGTGTCAGGAATATCAACTCTGACATTTCTCTTTGTCACTAATTTTGTACAGTTATGTTACTGAACTCCACATAAGCAGTTCATTTATACCTTGGAAAAGGAGGGAAGGAAAAACAAACATCATGTGTAACAATAATGTAGGAGGCAGCAAATTTTGTATCAACAATTCTGCCATAGTATGAAGGCGTAGATGTGTTTCAGTGTTTTTTAGGAAGCTTGCATAAGTGAGCCTTTAAAAACTAGGCATGTTGCTGTATATGTACAGATAGATTTATCTAGCTTCAGCTTTTCTCTGATGACCATTTCTGCAGTATCTAAGCGCCTTACAACAAATTATATTGTATTCATACAAACACAGAATCATTTTCTTCCTCATTTGTCAGGCTTTCTTGCATGTGCATGTATCTGCATACATATCAGAACATGTACACAATATGTATATATAACAGCATGTATTTTGTATTATTTCTACTGAGAAAGCCTATTAAGATTTAATAACCAAACATCCTTATTCTGACAGTTTTTATGTAAATTTAATAAGAAAAAAAAGGTCTATGCATTTGTATTTTGACCACTGTTGTATCTGGGTCTGTAGATTGATATTTAAGAAAATCATTTCAGGTTCCGGTTTAATTTATTTTTTTCTTTAAACTCAGTCCCTGAATGATTCCTGGAAAAACACGTTTATTTTCCAATATTTGTCAAACACTGGATTGAACAGTGTGTGAACAGAAAGGTGCTGAACAGAAATTGCCAAGTGAGACCCAGTACAAGAACCACCCTGTCCCACCTTTGACCCCGTGCATGCAGCTGGCATCACACAGATGCTTGGAGACATGGCAAATGTCCTAGCTCAGCTTCCATCTGCTGTAAGAAACACCCAGGCACAAAGGAGAGCCCAGCTAAGCCTGGTGAAATTGCTGCTGTGCCCTCTGGATTCCAGAGACAAGGTGCAAAAGGCAGCAATAAAGCTGCCCATATGCCCTTTGTTTTCACACTATCATAGCTAAGCTGTGCAGACTTATTTAACAGGACTGACAACATAACCTACGTGGAACAGCTTTTTCGACCAGTTCTGAGCATTGATTGTACTTTATTTATTCGGCACTTGAGCTATCAAAGGGAAAAAGTGCCCGTGGCAAGCTAGGTTGCAGTAACAATCTGTGCATTTTAAACTGTCTGCATCTACTTAGTTACTATAACTACTCCCAACTGCGTGATTAAATACAAATGATGTTTCCATATATTAACTGCAACCTTCTTTCCAATATGTGCTGAACGTGATACTTAAAACATAAGATTCTTGAACGGAGTAACATTTATGGGAGTAATTTCCCAAACGTGTATGATTATCACTTGCAAGGATGTGTACACCAGTTAAAATCCACAGTATGATGAGAAATCATTTCCAATCTGCTGAGAATGGAAACAGAATTAAAATTCTCCTCGTCCACAAAGAAATCTCTCATATAAATCATCTACCTGTTCATCACTCAGACATTAATATAGCGCTCAAATTTGTACATTCCACATACAATTTTTGTATAAACATTACCTATTTTACTATATTAATATGTACTACTGTTTTAGATAGCGGATTTAACAGTTGAAATTACCTTTGATTCCTGTTCTATTAAAATCCAAACAGAAAACAAACCCAGCAATGCCCCCCAAACAAATCAAACCACAAACCATGAAATCAAAACATTAGTCAGTGAACTGCTGATCTTTAATGGAGTGGTATTGTTAACGTATTTTGAACAGAAGAACATGTAAGCCTCTGAGGTAAATTAAAAATGGGATAAAATTAAGAATGGTAGATTACTCCAAATCAAACACTTACCTCTTTCTTCTAAGAGTACCGGCTTAGTAAGCAAGGGAAATTTGATAGCTCTATTTAATCATAACTTTCATAACTCATTTGATAGGGCCTGTAAAAATGGTTAGTAAAACAAAGCAAGCAACAGAAGTCTATTGCTCAGAAGATGAAGAAGGAAGAGGAAGGGGCAACATGAAGTGCAGGACTTATTCCAGTTCTGAGCTCTAAAACTGATTCCTGAGTGACTGTAGGCATCACTTAGGGACTACCCAGCCTTAGATTTCATACTTTTGACTGAAGTTCATATATTGAGCTTTTTTTGGTGTGTTTTATTGATAGTCTGTTTAAGCCCAGAATGAGCAATATGAGAGAGACACTGGCATGAGAATGGCAAACATGCTGCCAGGATGCAGAAAGAGATGTGTCTCCAGTAGGGCAAGAACTGCTGGCTTTGCACGTGACACCAGGATTAGCTAAATCTGAAGTCACGTGTACTTCACAACACCATTCCAAAGACAGACTCACAGAGGAGCAGGTGCAGGGGGTGCTCTGTGGGTGATGGGAGGAACAGTGCTCAGATCAAAACTGCTGGTGGCCTGAAGGAGGACCAGCATGCTGTCAGCTTCTTCAGCCTATTCTAATAACTGGGCATTGCTGAAGACTGCTGCTGAAATCTCCTTCAACATGGTTTAGGAAGATTATCCTCCAGTGCCTGTAGCCCACTCGTGAGATCCAGAGAACTGAGAATATATATCCCCATATCTGTTCTTTTGGGAAGTAAAGTGTGTGGGAGTGTCTTTTATGTCATGCTTAGTGCACTAACAGGGAAGACAGTGTATCAGTTTCCAAGACCTTACTCCAGAATAATGTATATATATATATATATATATATATATATAAAAATATATATATATATATATATATACACCCCTGAACATCATTGAAATAAGGAAAAAAATGCTGGTGGTTGAATTCCTTGCCACTGTTTATGGCATAGAGGACTGAAGGTAGTTCTGATTTCTGCTTTCAGGCTGCAGTTACAAAGCAGAGCTGTAGAGAATTTCAACTTTTCTGACAGATACTATTGATCTCACCATCTACTGGTACTTTTAGTCCACAGTGAACAAGTGTCTATCAATGCATCCCATGCAAATGCAACTGCTTGCATGTGACTCATCAGCTGGGAGGATTGTTTGGTCAAAACAAATAATGTATTACTCCTAAAGGAACAAGTGTACTTTGGACAGTAGAAGGTTTAGCGGTGTTATCTCACTTTTGCAAAGGAAGAAGCAGGAGAAGATTACTTACCCTTCCTCTTTCTCCTTCCGTTCTATGGAGAAGAATCTTTCTTCTGCTTATAAAGTGTGTCCTAGAAGAGGCTGGACCAGTGCAAGCACTCAAAAGAAAATGACCAGTGAAAAATAATAATAAGTCCATATGGTGGAATAATCTTTAAGATATGTGAGCATAGTGTCAGGTTTTTATGTTTCAAAGTAACTGCTGTTACAAAAGATAAGGGGAGCTTTTTATTAATATTAAAAATATTCCTTGACCAAACCTGAAACAAAATGGACTCACGAAGAAATAAAAAACCTGATACAACTGGTATGTAGCATATTTTTATCTATTAAAATCTAAGTAGACTAAGTTTTACATTACCTCATATTCTTTCTTCTCAGATGTTCATGATTCTGAGATGTAGAGCAAGTAGATTGAACATATCAAAGTCTGCAATTTCTGTTTATTTTTGTTTATTGCTTTTTTTTCCCATTTCTTTCCTGGCTGGACAACAAATATTACACCTAACACTTCAAGTTTAAAGAGTACAAGCTGTTCTTGTAATGATCACTGCATTTAGAGAAAAGCACTGAATCTGACAGATTTGTGTAAGAAATGAGTTTTGTAGTTAAGTGTTTTGTGTTTCTTTATCTTTGTGCTTACAATATCAGTAATATATTTTGCTCGGGGTCTAAAAATATAGCCTTTTTGGATTCAGTCCTTAATGAAAACAGAGTATTATACCATGAAAGGTGACCTATTGAAGGCAAAGTGCTAATAAGTTGCAGATTGTTCAGCATGACCTAAACCCTTTTTTTATTGAAAATGAGATCTACAAAGGTACTTTGTAACATGTTTCATAAGGTCTTAATTTTGCCCAGCACTAACAGGGCCATTAAATCTACTTAGAATCTGGATTACAAGAAAACAAGGATATTTGTCTTTTCTTTTACCTTTTTCTGAAAGTAAAAATGCATGCCTTGCATACTGCCTTAAGATGTTTTCTAAAGAAACAAAAGAAACCTGCTAAGACCTCCACTCTGGGGGAAGACTTACAGAGAAAAAGACAGGGCCAGGAGGGCAGAGGATGAGCTGTGGAACTGACTTCTTTTTTTACCATTAATTGTAGTTGCTTGTGGAACTCACAAGAGGCCGATGGGCACTCTTCTAATGCAGACAAGTGCTTGGCTATGGAGCAGCCACAAAATCTTATGCCCTCCATTCCCTGCCTAGATACAAAAGCAGTTGCATTTCAGGGTTTCACCCATGTCACAAGTGAGTCCATGGGAAGCAGTAAACCTGCTGTCTCTGCTGCTCACCAGGGTTTCTGCTGTTGTGCCATTGTGACTTTGCAGGGCCACCCCCCCAGTCCTCAGTTCCCTTCTTAGACTCACCTGCTGGTGCTGGTCCCACATCGGAACCATTAATTCTTCAATGCCACTTTAGTTTTTTAAGAGCTCATAGTGTTGAGTGTTGGGGTGCCTTGGCTTAGAGATGACACAAGAAAATAAATCAATCTGTTTCATTAGAAATTTCTCCACAGAATCAACATCTGACCCAGTTTACAGCTGTCCCTCTTCAGGGAATGCCCCCCTGCTCAGACAGCACCCTACTAGGGGTCCTCCAATACCTCCTAACAAATCAAAGGCTGGGTATTTTTCCCCAGATTTAAAATCTGCTAGGATCAATCACCTCAATCATATTTACCTGCAAGAAGGAAAATTAGGTTCGAATCTGTGAGGGCAGTAAATGACTTTTAGAAAGCTCTGAGGGCATTTTCCTCAATGTTCACATCTTTTCTGCTGCCATCTTTTCTGCTTCATTTATTTTCTGTGAAGATTGAGTGGCAGGCCAAACGAATTAAGAGAAGAGGACAATGTTTTACTTGGACCCATGATATGGGGGCAAGAGTTTCACTCTTGTCTGCAGCCCTCTTTCTGACCTCAAGTACATCTCTCAGGGCACCAATACCTGAGCAGGGGTGGGTGCAACCCCAGTATCCTCAGAGCATTCTTTACCCATTGGAATTTGGGCCAGTCATGAATGGTACTGACACTCTCCTATGTAATATCTTGGGAGAACCAGGCATTGTTGAGAGAAACCAAAATTCTGAGCAAGATGTGATAGTCCACCTGTCCTTTTTCTCTAATGTTCATAACTCCATGAGGGTAGCTCATTTAATATTTAGTGATTATGCACCCAGGGAGAGCTGGAAACTGGGAACCCAGATCTTATGAAACGCAAGGATCCGTGTGAAGCCTCTGGATATTTATGGACCCTCATCCTACTAATTAATTCACATCCCACACATAATTCATTTATAAACATAGCATAAAAATGATTCCTTTACCAGTTTTAAGGTCACCTCAAGCATATATTCAGATTGCAAAGGAAGATGCATGAAAATCATCAGTGGGTATTGTCTTCAAATGGCAGAACAGAATCATTACTCCAGTTCCCCACTCATAAAGCTACCAGTAGCACAATGTGGGCTGTTTGTTCATGCTTTCCTCATCCCAGCAATCAGGAGAAAAGGTGGAAACTTCCTCATGCAGCTTTCTTGGACCTGTTTCCATTTACAGTGAGCACCGATCAAGTATTCTGAACTCCTGGTGCCAATGGGTTTCCTCTCCCCTTTCCTCGTGTGTTTTGGTCCTTCAGGCACTGAGTTCTCATTCATGCAACAGCATCAGCTCATGAGCCCAAGACTGGGGTTATGTGAGATCTGTCATATATTCTGGGGTGGTTATATTCCTGGTTGTTGCCTTAGTGGGATAAAAGTGGCCAAAGCCTATGCCCTGACCTCAGCAGCTTGCAGAAGTATAACACAACTTTACACTTGCTTCTTGTGTAAGAACTTAAAGAGCTGATAGGAATAAAGACAGGCTCAGGATGACACGGAGGTGTCCCAGAAACTCCTTGTCATGGGGCATTTTGTCATCACAGAGACTCCTGTTGCAAAACCAGTAGTTACCCTCTCCTGAGCCCGAGACTGGCACCTGCTCCTCAGCACAGCTGACACAAAGCTTGGCCAGCACAATTCCACCCCCACTGCAGCACAGGAACAGCCATGTGCATGGTGGTTTGCTTACTCCAGGAAAGATGTGCAGCAGAACAGGGATATAAGGCAGCTCTGTTGACTGTCAGGCCTCTGCTCTAACCTCTAGAGCACACTCCATAAATGTTTGAATATTTAATAAAATCTTCTGGGTGTCTGCTTCCTGCAACACTAACTGTTTTAAAGTATTCATGGGTTATTTGTTTATTACTATTAAACAAATCTATTAAACACTCTGCATTATTTTTAGTTAAATTTTGTTTTTTTCCCCTCTCGCTTTAATAATTTATATTGTTTTGGATACATAAATATGTCCTAAGAGTATTTGTCATTTCCTAATGTTTACAGTGGGGATATTTTTTTTTCTATAAAACTGTGGGATTTTTCTTCCATATAGAGTATGCTTTTCTGTTGCATGCACATTTCAGAAACAGTCACAGACATTGCATCTGGCAAAGGCATGTGAATTTGCAGGAATTGCAGTTTGGAAAACCTCAAGCTTTAATTTCTCACTCATCATGTGGTTACAGAGAACAAGGACATCCTTGTATAAAATATTACAGAATTATGTTAAGTGATGGATAAAAAATTTCTGGCATGCTCCTATCTGTTTCAAGAACTACTGAATTAGGACTTTATGTCTAACATATTGAGAATAGAGAGGATGGTGCAAAGGAGAAAAAAGAGTACAGAGGAACATAAGAGTCTCTTAAGAGTCTCTTAGATGAGGGGCTTATTGCATCAAACTCAGAAATTAAACTGGTTTTAATGAACTGCTTAATTTATCTAAAGAGTGGGTGGAAATTCTGAGCTGCTCTCTAAATTTTGCAGATAGAAATAGTCAGGAAAGTCAATTGAACTTTTCTGACTGTGGTCAATGACCCATATATGCAATGATTTGTGCCACAAGATAATTATTTTCCTGGTCAGACTCACCAATATGGCAGTGCTATATGCAGTCCATGAGTGACATTGGCTTTTGCAGAAATGTTATATTGCTGCCAGTGGCAAAGGGGACAGCTGCAGGGAAGTCTTGCTCAGGAAAAGTACAAGAAAGGAAAAAAAAGAAATGTTGGCTCATGAAAGACCGGAAAGGGCATGAAGCTTTTGGTTTGCATTCCTATGATGTTGACCCCGTGTGGCAGGCAAATGTGAGTCTGCTGGGATGCCTGGGACTAGATCCCAAGGGAGGGTTCTAGATTTTTTGGATGACACCCTTCACTCCACCTGCTGTTAGTGTCATCTTGCTCTACCCTTGCCTCTGTGGCAGAGGAGTGAGAAAGAAACAGTTGGTGACAGTGGAGAATCAACCATCAACCACCTCAGATAACTTCTTGTGATGGCACAGTACCTGGCCTTTGCACACAAAGGGACAAGACTTCACAAGGTGTCACTGTAACGTAACACTTATCTATGAGGTTTTCTAAACTAGAATCAGGAGACAATGCATGGATATTGAAAAACGCTTGGATTCATGCAACACAGAAATTGGATTTGTCTAGTGTCCAGTGAATCTCTGAAAAGGCCAAGAGGGAAAACAATCACAACTGCATTAAAAAATAAAGGCAACTTAGAATACCATTTGACTTTCTTGAGCAATATTAAGCAAGAGAACAAAAATTACATGTGCTTTTACATATCAGTACCGAAAAATGAGCCAAGAGATAAATTTTCTGGAGACAGTAGATGGCTGCTTCCTGGAACAAAATCACAAGAAAGGAGGGTCTTTTGGAAATAATCTGGAGTGATGTACAGGACAGAATAGTGACTACAGTACTGAATTTCAAGAAGAGAAACTGTGTATACAATGGGGTAACTGGTCAAAAATGAACAAATAAAAAAGCAGAAACCTCATAAAAGCAGCTTTCCAAAACAAAGGAAGCCTAGGAGCAGCCTGGAGGCTGTTGAAAAATTAAGTGCTAGAAGCCAGGTAAAAAGTGTACCACAATTCAGAAAGAAAACAAAGCCATCCAGAAAATCCCTTCAAGCCTTAACTGGGAAGTTGTGCAGGCTATCACATAGAAAAGCATGAAAAAAAAAAAAGAAGCAAAAGGAAATCTGGCCGAGAAAAGAAGAACAGTAAAACCCATTCACACAGCAAGCTGAAAGTAAATAAAAAAAAAAAAATAGCTGAAAAGAAAGCAAAGAGTATGATAAGGAGCTCCCCAAAGGCAGCCATGGCAGGAAGAAGGCCCAGGGGATTAGTGAGATCCTATGGCCACCAAAGTGTAAAGAGGGGACAGAGGCCAGGGTAACTCCCATGTACTGAAGGGCCTGGAGGGGTCGGGAAGCTGTGGCCCCATGCTCTGCCTCCAGTTCTGCCCACCAGCCACCTGTGCCAGTGCTGGCTGTGTTCAGCAAGGATGTGGGAAAGCAGATGCACAGTGAAAACTGCAGCTCTTCTTGGGTAGACAACAGATCACTGTCTGTAAGAACCCCAGGAAAACCTCACAAAAGTGAATGAGTTGGAAAAAAGGGGGCAGATGAGCTCCAGCACCAAGAAACGCAGGATAATGCATCTCAGGAATTGTAATCTAAACTGTGTTTGTAGGACACTGAAACCTGAGCTGTAAATGCCAGCTGTAACTGAGCTTCAACTACCAGAAAGAGACCTTGGAGTCATCACTGGCTGATTTTCTAAATCAATGTCTCAAATGACAGTGAAATATGCAACAGGGAATAATACTGGGTACCACTGAGCCAAAACATCAGAAAGGCATTATCAGTGAGAGCAAGACAGACTTTTTGCCACCATATTAAGCTAGAATGTGTCATGCCTCAAGTGCTGTGTGTGCAGTCCCAGCTCTGTGATTCAGGAAAGAGTTAGTGGAGTTGGAGGTCATACCAGAGAGAAGCAATAAAAAGGATCCAAGGGATAAGGTAATTGCCTCGCAGAAGGATACAAAGTTTTGGAACCCTTCATTTTGAACAGGAAGAATAAATGTGTCACCATCAGGAGGGTGCTGTGTAAGCTGGATGCAAAGCTGTTACTGACTGAGCCCTCGAACTCTATGAAGCAAAAAGCTGACTGATTTAAAAGCAAGGGCTCTTTTTACCTAATGCATATGAACTCTTGTAACTTGTTCCCACAGGGAGGATGAAGGCAAGCAGTACCAGCAGCCTGAGAAAGGGAGAAGGACAGTTCATGGTCAACAGGTCTGTAAGCAGATACCAGGAGAACTAGACAGGAAAATACCTCTAGCATCCCGAATCCAACAACTGCAGAAACAAATACAGTGCGAAGGAAATGGTCTGGCGTGAAGTGGCCATGCTCATGTGTTAAATGCCCAGTCCCTGTTTCTGCAGACAGAGGGCCAGACTGGCTGCACCACCAGTTCTATTCTATTGGGAATATCTTCTCTCACATTCTCGTATAATGGCAGGATTGGAGTGGGGGAAATGTATAATTCCAGAGTGCACCAAGGAATATTCCTGTCTGTATTCATCTGTGTACCTAGCCTCAAATCCCCTTTGTATTGAAATTGCTGAAAGAAATTATTAAATGCCTGTTGATTGTAACTATCTCAGCTACAGCAGCAGCTCATGCCAAAAGGAAATTAAACTACAAATGCACCCAGCCTCTAGCTCAAAATTGCTTATATTTCTTCTATCAGTTGACAGAAAGGTGGTGTCATTGGAATGGAAACAAACAAAAACCTTACTCTAGCAGAAATATCCTTAGTGGTCAAAAATACCTGGAGGGTGAGCTCAGGCCCTTGCATTTGAGGTCAGCTTGTGAAGTTTTCAACTTCTGAGCTACCCTACTATTTTCATAGCTATTCCTAATTAGCTGCTGTTTTAGCCCTCATGCCTTTACTAGCATTCGCTAGACTCTGTAACTATTTGCTCAGCTTTCTTCCATTTTCTCCTTGACCACATCCAAACTTTTTTTCTTTGCTTCTTTGCTTCTGTGTACTGCACTCAGAGGCAAACATACTGATCTGCCAGACCAGGGCAGATCAGATCACTGCTTTAACATCTTGGATGAAGTGTGAAAGTCACTCCAGGTTGCCAGATCCATCCATCCATCCATCCATCCATCCATCCATCCATCCATCCATCCATCCATCCATCCATCCATCCATCCATCCATCCTTCCTTCCTTCCTTCCTTTCCTCCCTCCCTCGGCAAGAAGTAGCCACAGACTCCACTCCCTCCCTTACTATTCTGTCTTCCCCAGATTTGTCCCACTTTCACTCTACAGTACCATTTGTTTTCATGGAGTAGAGCATTGTACATGTATACATATAGATAGATACAGACATCCTGATATAGATGAGTACACTCAGGGTGCACAGACATGGGGGGGATGACCATTAGGAACAGCTTTGCTCTTTACTAACAAGATGACTGTTCCTTGAAAAGGCTTGTGTGGTATTTCTGGGTTTTTACTTCTAAACTAGCCTAGGAATGTGAGGCAGGGCAGTCATTTGGCACAGAGAAGCTGGCTTTTCAGGGTTGGTTTCACATGGGTCAAGTGGGGTGATGGGCCTGTGATGCAAAATCATACTGCCCTTTCATGTCAGGGCAGCTGGCTCATGTGCCCCCTTCCCCAGTGCTTGTCTGAATGTGTGTCAATAAGTTACTTGATCCATGCTCTTGCACCAGTCTCTTGAGCTTAACTGCCTGAGAAAATTTGGAAGCATGAAAGCAGTCGATCTTTCTGGGCTGTTTAAAGTCTCCTTCTATCAGGAAATATCAGTGTTTGCACAGCAAAAATCAGGGGAGAGATAATGAAAGGAGGACATGAAAGAGCTACAAATCATGTTAACACTAAAGCTGCAAGTAAAAAATTACTATGATGTATTAAAAGCACTTCCTCCTACAAGCATTTCTATTTCCTCCTTAACTTTCAAACCCATAAAACACATGAGCACTGAAGGGAAAATGGGCAAAGCCCACTGGATACTCATTCACTACCAACACTGACAGCTGCAGACACTACAACGCAGCAGCAGACACACTGTCCCACAATTATTGCTGCTCCCATGGCACCAAAATACATGCAGCTCAGACATTGTCAGTAAATTTGTTTTGCATTTTCCTAGAAAGCTCTTGAGTCTGGTTTCTGAAAGGGGACTAACCACCCACTCCCTCTTGGCAGCCCATGGTCCTGGCATGATACAGTGGTGAGGTTGTGCCAATGCTCTTGTCAAGGTCTCTTCCCTACCCATTTTTAATGTGAACTCCAGCTCTCCCTGCTGCCTTTATTTGGGGTAGAATAGACAGCACGTTCAGAGTGATATACTTACTTTAATACTGTCATAAACAGATTTTATGGCAGCAGAATCATTTCCAGCCAGACCTTTGGCAAAACATAAAGAATCCACACTAAGCTTATGATTTCTTCTATGATGTCTCAGACATAAAAAGGGAGAATAGTGGCTTTTTTTTGGTGTGGCTCATACTGAGTGCTTTTCTAGAGCTTCTCACGCACGTGCTGTTTTCCAGCTTAATGCTTAAGCATTTCTAAGCCTCAATCTGTTCACTATGCCTTAAAATTGCCTTCTTTGGCATCTCTAATAACACCTCTTCTGGCTCAGAGGCTGTACTTTTGTCTTTTTCTTTCTATCTTTCCACATTATTTTTTCCAGAGCAAAGTATATTCAGGAAATTATATCCTGCTTTGAAAGTGGGTTTACAGCTTGACTACTAGAAGAAGCACAGAGTGGAGAAATTTAATTTTGAGTTATCTTCTTAGAGCTGGGGCTGCTTTGGGAGTGGAGATGTTAGTGAGGAGGAGAAATGGACAGAATAAAAGAGCATAAGAAAATACTTTGGTACCATGAAATGGTGTATCGAGATAGCTTAGATCTTGCCGATTAGCTGGTAGAGTTGGCTTATGGCTCACAGAAATATGCTGCATCTTTTTAGAAAATGAATGCTCCTAAGAAAAGTGAGATTCTATTTTATTGCTTTATACATAACTTCTAAGCCATTTTGAGTAGACAGCTGTGGCTTTTCTATTTTTACTACTCTGCTTGAGAAGTTGTTCTTTCTTACTGCCGGGGCCTGCCACTCAGACCGTGTCAGGTGGGAGGACAGCCTTTGACTGTTAAAAAGTTTTCCACATTTCCTGCTCTTCTAAATATTCTTGTTTCTTGTCTCTGTTTCCAGTCAGATGTGGATATGCAACCCAATTTGCAAAATGAACAGTTTGGTGTGTGTTTTCCTATAAATATGGTATGCTTCATTCTTCTTCTTTGATGAATGTGAACCCATCTAAGCCTCCATATCCCAAATTCTTCCAATTACAAGTAGAGGTGAAAGTACAAGGAGTCAAATTTGCAAAAGAAAACTAAGTACACAAAGAAACCTAAGTTGGTTTAGGTTTGAATATTAACCTCTTTTTAGGTTTTTTTTTTCTCTCTGGATATTATTTTTTTTAATATTCTAGCTGAATGCAACATGTAGAAGTGACTAAGACTCCCCTTAACTCATGGAGCAAAGGCTTCATGACAGCTGCCTCTGTGAGATTTACAGTTTATGTAATTTCAGTCCAAACCTCAAATCTACAAACCAATTCAAGTGCTGATGTTGAACCTCTTTCAATACAGAGCTTGAATCTAAGCACTTCTTGTTCCCATGTTTAAAATATATGGATCATGTGTAAAAGTAAATGTAATGCATTAATTGCTAACATGCTGTCTCAGTATTCTAAACCCAAGTTTATTTTAAAAGGGAAACTCTATTAGTAATTAATATTGATGCTGTTTGATCTCAGAAAATCCTCTGAGTCTAGGGCAATTCAAAGTGCACAGCACATATAAAGTTAGGAATGCATGCTGAAACTCTAAAAATAAAACAGAGGATGCAAAGACATGAAAAATAGTCAAAAAGTCTGAAAGAATTCACACTCCTATATATGTTCATTTTGAAAAAGAAACTATAGGAAATACTGAGCTGTGGACTCCAGGGTGACAGGGAAGTTATAAGGTGGGAAGACCAGGAATATAGCAAAAAATGTGAATGCCTTCTACAAGAAATACTTTTTTTTGCTTGAAAGGCAGCAAGGAAAGGAACTCAGTGGATAAACTTTGCCAAAAATTAGAGCATTTCTCTGGCTGATAGAGCACCAGAGCAATATAAAATGGAATAAAAACTGATGAATCACTGTCATTTCTATTGGTAAAAAAGCAATACAAGATCCTTCAATGTCAACATTAGATATGAAATGTGTTTCTTGCCGTATTAAATTGCATTTTATTGAAACAGCTGAGGTATGTTTTAACTCTTGACTACTCAGAGTGTTCACTTTTATGCTGCATGACATGGAGCATAACCTTTCTGATAGCAAAAGAGTTCACAGGAGACCACAGGCCCATTATAGGCAACCTTGTGAGATATCACATGCTTGATGGGGTCATTCCTCTGGGAGAGGAATGAGGTTGCTGGTGATGAGCCCTGGACCGGGGTTCACATTAAAGCTAGCTGGTCTGTGCCTTGGCACCCAGGAGTGCAGGAAACAGGGAACACCATGGGTAAAATGAGGGGCAATCACAAAATGAGTAAACATTTTTTACCTTTTATTCTTACTATGGGTTTCTTAAAGAAACTCTTGAGGAAATGCTGAAAGATGTGTAAGGCTTAACCAAGGTACCAAGGAAAAATTGATTATGAAATGTAGGCTTAGGGTTGTGCCTGAAAAGAGTTGTGAGTAAAATGTTGGTGGGTGAAAGATATATGTTGGAGCAGATAAGGAGTTGTACATTGCTTTATTGGGAGCTTGAGATGCTTTATAGCACTAAAAGAGAGGAGAAAATAAAACTAATCGGCTGGAAGACTGAGCCCTCCACATACACACTGTTAGAGATCACATCCCCAGAGGCATTCCAGCATGGTGAACTTTATCATACAATATTATTGCCTAGCATCAAAATTCTCTAAGCATTAGAAAACACTGGGTTCAAGTTCCTTACAAAGAAAAAAAAAAGGTCAAGTCATTTAAAAGGGATTTTAAAATGTTTAGAAATTTTCAAAATAGGACTATTTTAAATATCAATTCTTACTGTGATCAGAAATAAAAATAAATAATACCATTGTCATGCTGATGCTGCATGTCACTTAATCTGTTAGGGGCAGGTTCAAAATCCACTGAAGGTGATAATGCAAATTCTACCTGGTTGGTAGGTTCACAATAATTTCATATACTTCTCATTACTTTTCTTTCCATGCACAAGCTTTCATTTTTATACCCCTTCTAGCTTCTTAACCCACAGAATATATTTTTTTTCCCACCTATTAGCAGTGCTTTCTTATTGGTTTTTTGTATGACTGTGGCTTTTTTAAAGACATAAAATGATGCATTATCTTTGCAAGGGGCCTCTCCACTGCCCTGTTGTTCATTACAGAATCCACATACCCATCACCCTCCTATCTACATGGTCTTATTTGCCTGAAAGTAATATAATTACATTTATATGCCATCTATTTCATCTGTGTTTCGTGCTAGTTAAATCAGTTTCTTATGCATTTGTTTCATGCATTCACCACAAATTGATATGTATAACCTATGCATATATTCATCTCGTCAAGTATTCATGTACTGGGTTCCTGTGTTCATTATTGACAGAAATTATTCATCCTAACGAATCCATGGGAACACCAGAAAGAGCATATAACACAAAAATAACTTAAATTATACAAAATGTACTAGGAAATGTGCGTGTGTCTGTGTGTGTCTGTGTATGTGTGTGTGTGTAAAACTAGCTCAGACTGAAAAAGAAGAAAACCTAAAAGAACATTTGTGCATGTTGGCTGGATGTGTGGATTTATAGAGCCCTTTTACCTTTCCAGCAATGTAATCAGAAGGATCCATGTGCCAAGTGTACAATTTTTTCAGAAAAATACGCAAACAGCACTTTGCACCGTCATTATGTGGTGGTTAGAGCCCTCCCAAATACAGAAAGGGGAAATCAGCAACCATTAACCCCCTTTAGCTTTCCAAATGTATTCAGTGATTAAAAAATACTTCTAGTATATGTGTGACTGATAACGGAGCACTTTGGGGTGGTCTTTGGGGACAGTGGCTGTGGGTTGGTTGTTCCTTTTTTAAGAAGTGAGTGTTCAGGTCCAGAGTATATCACTAGGCAGCTTCCCCCAGTTAGAACGAGCCAGCCTTTGCTGCTGGACTGGCAGCAGTACCCAGGAATCACAGTACAGGGCAGTGAAGCAGAGCAGGGGACCAATGTGCCTGAAGATGGAAAGGACTGCACTACGATCCCCCTTGTTAGGCTGGTGAGCTTTGCAGGGCAGCACAGTGGCTGAAGGCAGTTCTCACAACTTGCGGGATATGTAGGACGTGTGGAGGATAATGTTTTTGATATTATGACAAGGCTAAGAGAAGCAAGATGCCCCCTGAAAGCTCCTGCACTATTCTCGTGTGCTAGAACAGAAACACCTAGCCTCTGTTGTCCAACTCTCTTCTCAATTAATTCATAAAATTTTTAAGGAAGGGCTACCTAGACATACAATACTCTATAAAATAAGACTTTGACACTTGAGTGGATTGGCCATGTAGTGCTGATTGCCTCTTTTTACTGCTTTGATCCCAAGATCTTAAAGTACTTTATAAATATTAATGAATAAAGACTCAGAAATATTCAGTCATTGTGTTTATGCTGTTGCTCATGTCACAGATGGGGGCAAACATATTAAGGCTACAATTTATTCCACCTTGCTTTACATTTCTGCAGATGAGTGAGTTATTGCAGTTCTCCTTCATATTCAGGGAAGGAAATGAGAATTTTTAAGGTGTGACTCATTTAATCTATTTTATACATTTATTTATAAGGAAAGGAAAGATGCTGTAGAACTATCTGTTTCTCTGCATTACCTGTGAAAGGACTCTTAAGGTGACTCACTCGGATTTAGACATCTGCCTTGTGTGACTGTATTTGCAAAGAGAGGGCCCATGGCTCAGTTTTAGCTGAGCCCCACTCTCCCAATTCCACTACCATGCTTTGATTATATGACAAATACTACACATATTCCCTCGTTTTGTACCAGTGTATTGGTTAGCATCTGATATGAAAAATAGAAAGATGGTAAATTTTCTGTCAGTACAAACAGATTACTGGCAAATGTAAAGGTTATTAGACCAGTGTCACTCTCTGGAAAATAATGGAAATGCTATCATTAAATGTCATTATTCAAACAATGTAGGATTTTATCAACTGTCACTATACTGTTGGGGAAAATGTTAACAAAGAAATCCCTTACAATTTTTTTTTATGCTTGGATAAAAAGATTTATCACATATAAACATCTAAAAATGTTGCAAAGTACCTTAGAAACATTGCAAAATATAACATTTATATTAATGAATACTAGTGAAAAAGTTACCTGTAATCAAAAATATCATGCCAGTCACTATTTGCCTGAGAAATGGGGAGAATGATTTCTTCCTATAAATATTTTATACAGAGAAGATACAGAAGTTTAGAGTTCTAGATTTTTGTTGGAGATGCTTCTTAGAAAATATAAAAACTAAGTATCTTTAAAATGAAGGAAAGACAGGGAAGAAAATGACAAGACTGCCGTTTTCCAATTCTAGATGTCAACTTGGTTCACAGATAAGCTGGAAACTCTGATTAAAGTTTCTGGTTGATTTATGCCTCAAAGACAGACTTCAGGTTTTGGCTGCAGACTAAATAAAGCTGCATGTTGCTATTATTATCATTAATTATCTTTGTCTATTGCTTTGTAATTCTTGAGTTAAAGCAAACTGTGAATTCTGCAAAAGTAGTCTACTCTGTATCAGACCAACAGAAATTGCTGCCATTGCTGAATTTAATTGTTTTTATTGGGACAACAATAAAGCATCTGGTGTGATAGGAAGGTATTAGTAATGAGAAGATGGGATAGATACAGAATAATGACAGAGATGCAGTAAGGAATAAACAAAAGATTACAGTCAGTTGAGCTGAAAGAGACAGCTATTTATTTGAATTAAGATTCCTAATAGATATCCCAAAGGTTTGATCTTGGGACTAGTATTATCTAGCACTTAGTATTTAGGATTTTCAATAATAACTTCAATGAGTTATTTTCAATAATAACTTCAGGGAGTCAGTAGGTTCTTCAATTAAACTGCTGATGACATAGAGGTGGCTCTTATTCTCGTTACAGAAGAATATTGGAGGAACACATAGGAAGAACGAGCCGATCAGGAGAGCAAGAGAACTAGAAATGTGAGTAAGTAGACTAGAGATCAAGGAAAGTAAGAACTACCAACAATAACTTTTGCAAAAGGCTCTTGCATTAAGATAGAAGAGACAGATCGTGTCCATTAGACAGGATGATACAGGATGAATTTCAGATGCTAAAATAGGTACTGCAGTTAAAAAAGACATTGCAGACATATCTGCATGTATGTGACAACCAGTGCTGACTGGGTGAAGAAGTCATGAGAGGTATCTAAGGATCTTAACATATGTCTGGTTTAGAATGAGGTTGCATGTCTTCCAGAGTTGATTGCTTCATTACATTAGCTATGTAAATGAAGCTTCAGGAGAGTGAAGACACAGCACTTCCAAACCGTTTTCCTGAAATTAATCCCACTCCTTGACTTTCAGTGACTGTTTAACAATACAGGGAATGCTATTTCTCCACCTTGAAAGAAAGTATTGGCATAAGAAAAAAACAGATATGAACTGACCATAAAAGCTTATGAAGCTTAAAATCTGAAGAAGTTATATAAACATCCCAGGAGTGAGAATCTGAACAGTATGCCCAGTAGACATGTAGGGAATCAACAACCTAAACTAACAACAGAATTTCTTGAGTTTGTGAGCAGATGCTCATTGTGATGTAACTGATTCCATGACAACAGGGTCTGGAGTCAATGGGGTTTTCATTTCTACATTCACTCTTTCCCTCTTTGGAACAGAATTGTTACTAAATACATTTGTTAGCTATTAATTATTAATTGTTTACACATTGATTGTAAGTGAGAGAGATCCTTTTTTAATATTACATGAACAACCTAAAGTTTTATGGGCTAAGTGAACAGTGTTCTTTCCAAGAATTTCCCTGTAACTGCAGAACATTCTCTTTCAAATGCTGTTGCCATTTGACTTAAGTAATTCACATGCAGCTACAAATATTTCATTTTCTAAAATGAAAAGTAATGGTCAAGGATTTAGTATGTTTTCACAACTTCATGTAGATAAAAGCTACTTGAGGACGAAGAAAATACTTTTTTATGTGTGTCTGGAAATACTAGTGCTTTTATGTGAAAGACATCAAAAATGTATAATCCTGCATAGCCATGTCTATGTTATTGTATTCGCTTTCCCCTGATTTAAATGAGGCAGAGGATAACTATGATACACAAAGTACGTCACAAAGCAGTGCACAATGGAACTGCAACAGATGTACAGACTTTATGCTGAGGTTCATGCACACATTGCCAGAGAACTGCAAGTTGAAATCTTCTCTACTGAAAAGTTTGAAACTTAAATGGAATTGACTCAACAAAAATGTTGACTTGTAGACCCTTGAAATTTAAACATCTAGAGTAAACCAATGATCTCAGCTTCTTCCCTAAATGAAGTAGATAAGCATTTCCAGCAGGTGATTCATTCCACCCATCTGAGGAACTTAGTATAAGTATTTGCTCTCTGATGATGCCTGTCAGTTTCCAGAGAGAGATACCACATGATGCTATTTTATTTATTGCCTTATTTCTATTAAGCTAACATCAAATGAAGTGCAATCTATCCTTCTGTGAAAAAAACATTTCTTTTGTTCCCTACACTAGACCACAGCTACTTAATTTCTGTAACCACAGGTAAGAACAAGAACCTAGACTGAGCCATCCCCACCAATTGTCTAACCAATTTGGGTTATGCCTTTAGCAGCCTGCCAGTGCTGATCTGAACATCTCGGTCTTCCTGTGCTGGAAGTGTTTAACTTTCTGTTTCTCTTACTGCAAATACATCCCATTTACAGGTCAACAAGACAAGTAGCCCAACAGAGCCAAAACCTTCTTTCAGGGACAATTCATGAAATGCAATCTCTTTCTAGATCAATATTGGAGACCTCTGACTTTCGGAAAAAAAAGTAGCATAGTTTGAGGCATGCTTGCCTGTCTGATGAGAATACAACTGACAAAGTTTTGCAATATCTAGCATTATCACTTGGAGCAATTTAAACCATGATGAAGAAACAGTTCCAAATTTTCTATGATTTTTAAAGAATCAACTGCTTGGCTTTTTGCTCCCACTGTAAAGCATCCCAAGATATCTCTGTATGACAACATACATTCATACAAACACTACTTAAGCACTTTGGGGGCTTAGAAATCCTCAAGTGGAAGAAGCAGCTTATGTCTGAAGGTTTCTGTTTAAAGGTTAATTGAACAGGTTGCCATAATGATGTATCTGGTAGGCAATGCAGGAGATTCTGCATTCTCAATAGTTGGTTCTGGAACATTGTTAGCAACAATGTCAGCGGGTTTCTTTTGAGTTTTTAGCTTGACTTCTTAGAATAGAATCTAGGACTAGCTTTTCTAGCTGAACGAAAATTTCCAAATTAATTAGAGTGATGTGGCACAAATGTAAAATGCTGACTAGAAAGTGGGTGAACAAGGGTACCTGACAACCTCTCAATCTAGAATATTCCAGTAATATGAAAGACAATCAAAGGCAGGGGGGAAATCACCTTTCAAGAGTTTCTACTTGGATCAAATAACTGTGATAAGAAGAAATGCCATCATGATAGCTGCCACAGTGTAACTATGCAGGGACATTAATGGATTCATTGTGCCTTGAAGGCTGCAATTTAAACTGTAAGAGTCTTCATTTTGTAACCTATCACATTTAGACACTGATCAGGATATACTTTCTGAATAAAAGATTAAGACTTCATATATGGAAAAGACTTGCCCATTCTTCACACTGCCACAGTGAGATAGCACAGCTGATGGAAGAGGAAATGCCCATTCTGAGGTGTACCTATAACATGTGATTATTACATTTCAGTAGGTGATATTTTTTGATGAATGCCTGAACATCCAGCAGAGAGAGGGTTTTTTTCCCCCTCTACACAACAGCTGTGCCTTTTGAATCACAGAGACTGGCTGAGAGGAGGCAACACTCCATAGGCCAAACATCATTCAGCACCGGCTGAGCTCACTAGAATGTAAATGCATCGTCTTGATAGTCTTGCTTGAAAGACATCTGTAGTCATGGCACAAATATAAAGAGCAAGAGCAGAGCATGATAGATTATAGTTGTTGGGTAGAAAAAGACACAATTCTTGGAAATATTTAAGTGTACTGCGGAAGCAATCACCACCACAATCCCAGTTGTACTGGAATGAGAAGTAGGCACAAGAACAATTATAGCAAATCTTTGACAATGCACCATGAATTAACAGTGAGTTTGATACAAACAACCTGTATTACTTTCTGTATAGTCACAAACATAAATACTAGAGTGGAGGAAATGTTGGCTCTTCTTTTTGAATGATTTGTATTTCTATAGCCTGCTATGAAGATGACACAAAAGATTTATATGGCTGGGGATGCTTCTCAAAAAGAAATCCAGTCTAATATCTGAAAGCTACCTAAGTAAATTCCAATCACAAAATTTTGTGAGATTTTCTGTTTACCTCTCTCAGCAGTGGTATGTAGGCACCCTGTGTTCTCTTATTCACCTTATAGCAAGGATAAAAACTGATTAAGAAAAGGGAAAGGGCTGTCTGGAATCCCAGGGTTATAGCTATACTGATATAATACACCATATGAAAATAGGGCAGGTTTCCTCCTGCACATATGACTGAATGGTCTTCCTCTAGAACAGGATAATCTCGTAACTGTCTATTGGAGACAGTCTTTATCTTAGGGATACCCCAATGTCCCTAAGAATTCCTCAAGGCCAACTCAAGAAACAGCTATCTGGTATAGGATAGAGCCTTGTCAGGGTCTGTGCTAGGAATTTACACTAATGGACATTTGCACATCAGAATGTGAGTCTGTGCACAGACTCTGTGAAGTTTACTCAAAGTCCTATTGCTGAAGGAAAATACGGGCAAGGCTACACAGAAGCAGTTTCCACCCTCATCCTGACTTTTAATATCTTTGGGAGAAGAGAGTGGCTGAAGATGGCTGCTGCAAAGCAGTGTCACAATGTGGGCTTTGCCAGGTACAAAATGTGCAATAACAGGAAAGAGATTGTATGTTTTGCTTCCTTTTCATCTTTGCAGTTCGGTTTGTGGGTACAGGTGAAACCTATTAAACCCCTGTGGCTAAGGTATTCAATTTCTGGGGAATGCTCAACAGAAGTGGGACGCATATGGACAAGGAATTCCAGTTACTCCCTTTCTCCTTATTCATTGCCTTCCACTCTAATAGGAATGGTTGATTAAAAGGAAAGGGTTTCCTTGAAAGGTGCCACACACAGAGTTAGTCTGCTCTTCAGTGGGAACTGCACCACCCCACCAGCCAGAAACAGTTTCCATAAGCACCTGTGTCCAGCAACAACAGAGTTGCCAAAAGACCATTGTTACCTTAATGGACCGTTGAGGAGCTGGAAGTTAGTCCCTGACCTGTGGATGGCTTTCAAGAACAAGATGACTGGTAAAAATTAAATTAGTTAGAAGACAGAAGGGACTTCAAGGTAGTAGATTTAGTACTAGTAGAAAATAGTGAATGTAGAGGATGGTTTCTTTGAAAGTAAAGAGGAGCAGGACTATCTGGTGCTTTTCTTCTGCATCACAACATATCTGTGTGCCTATCTTTTGGAAGGAAGTGGGTTTTTTTCATTTTATGCTCTGTATATTCCTACAGAATTGATACATTTAATTCATATTTTATATTGCCTTCTACTGACCCACTGAATTCATGGTTATCTCCTGCCAGCTACAATGAGCTATATCGCACATACACAGTAAATTCCTTCTTAACTCTGAATCTGACACTTTTTTACAATGTCTCTTTTTCTCTTGAAGCAACTGTTACTTGCTCTGACTTTTAATGAGCATATTTGCTTCTTGTTTTACCTAAAATATACACTGGTCACACCTATCTTGATATTCACGCGATGGCTGAGGCTCAAAGGCACCTCTGGAGACTGACCAGTACAGCATCTGCTCAGGGATGGGTCAGCTAGAACAGATTCCCCAGGATGGTGTCCATCTGAAATTGAGTAGCTACAATGACAAGAGACTCCACAACATCTCTGGGAAAGCTGTTCCTCTCTCTGTCCACCATGACCATAACAGATGTCTTTCCTAAGTTAAATGGAATTCCCTGTGTTTCAGTTTGTGACAATTGCTTCTTGTCCTGTCAGTGAGCACTTGGAGAGGAATCTGGCTCCATCTTCTTTAGCACTCTTCCCTTTCCAATCAGGCATTTACATGCATGGTTAAAATCCCCCTAAACCTTTATTTCTCCAGGCTGAAAAGGTTCAGATGTCTTTCAGATTTCTTCTATGACAGATACTCCAATCCCTTAGTCTCTTCAGGACCCTACACTGGATTCTCTCCAGTATGTCTGTTTTTCTTGTATACATCCACTGCAGCACTCAACTGTGTGAGTTATACCATTATATTTCCCTGATCCTAGTGCGTTCATAGCCCTGTAACTGCACGTAGACATCCAATTCTCTTTTTTATCCATGCTGCAGACATTAGTGTGTAGCACTTCAGAAAGGTACTTTCTTGTGCTAATTTGATGGGCAAAGTGTGTGTGTTTTTCCTCCCTGCCATGCCAGCCTCTTAGCTTTTCTCTTTTTGTGCACAATTTGGTATGGACACACTTGTGCCCTGTTTTTTCTTACAAAATCTTCCCTGTCCACATCAGCCTGAGCCTATTTGCGAACCCAATCCACACTGTTTGGATACCCTTGATTTTCCTAGAGCAATGTAACATTTTTAAAGATCTGGTTGCTTTTTTTATTCATTTTGAAGAGCCCTCAAAGATTCCCCATTGTAAAGGTTTGAAAACAAACCAGAGGGAGATCCTGAGTCAGGGTTAAAATTTAATAGGAAAAAAAAAATTAAAAAGAAGTGAAATAATACAAGGGAAAGAGGAAAGAAAAACACAGACAAAGTCAGATACAACCTGACACCCTGTTAGGGTGGTGGTAGCCGTCTAGATGAAGTAGTTCAGTCAAAGCTGTGATCCTATGGAAGGTCTAGTCTCCAGCTGAAGGTCCAGTGGTAGCTCTTGTCCTCCAGGAATCCAGTAGACAGGCCTAACTTAGGCAGTTCCAAGGCCAGGTTATATCCAGGTGGGAATTCAGAGTGATTTCTACCATCTTTATTTTCTATGACAGAAATAAATGACTTTTTTCTCTTTCAACATAAGCCTCAGTTCTATTACAGTGATCATTTGTCAACAAATTTGTTTTGGTTCAACTATTATAAAAGTTTGTATTGATTCTTCCTTTTCCCTTTTTTTTTTTTGTAATGACAAGCACCATACACCATTGAGCACTGTTCACCTCAGTTCAAGCGCTGTAACGTGAAACTATATTCCAAAGGAAAACCATATCATATTTGGTCAGGGAATTTATGTTCTACAGCACTTATGTGACCTTGGCTGTAATGAAAGAAAGGGACTTTAAAGTACCTAAGGCTTTTGGAGCTTGCTAAATAGTCAAAACTACAGCCATGGTAGGCATGTGAACTCACAATCACCTTTTTCCTTATTGGCAGGCAGAGATCCTCTGGAGTGTAATAACGAGAAAAAGCCCCTCTGACTCTGTTGTGGCTGCTTTGCTGAGGGTGGTAGTGACAAGATCAAATGCCATTTTGGCACTTATTTTAGGCATGCTGAGTCTCACTAAGTTGTACAAATACACTGGTGGTCTTACGCTACCGGCCTCCGGATCAGCGCAAAATACCGAATGAGATCAAAGAGGTGATGGAATCTACTGGAACAATAAGAATGGATGATGATAAATGACCCCAAAGAGTCTGGTCAAATATCACCATAACACAAGTTTAAGACAAAAATCTTAATTTAAATGAGCACATCCTGTGACAGCTACTTTGTCCTATGACATCCAAGCAGAGACCTTTCCTTTACCTTAATGTCTTCTGTCTCATGGTACAAAAAATGCAAAAGCAAAATACTTGATATTATATATCAAAATAATATTCAATATTAATAAAATCTCTTTGTGTGCAACTTTGGTTTAGGAAGGTGAGACCACAGAAACATGGGAAGATATTTTAAGGAAAATAAAATCCGTCAGCTCAGTGTGGATGCAACAGGAGCAAAGCACAGCATCAAGAACTGTACATTACAAGGCTATGAGCTCACATGGAACATAAGTGTGTGTATGTAAATATCTACACACCTAATGAATGGCTCTAGCAGTAACTATTTTCAAACAGACATTATCAGAAGGAAAGCATTTTGAATTTATCTGATTTCGTTATACTTCAATTAATTAATTACTTGTTTAACTGGATGGGTCCATCATATTACATACTAAGTACCAGTGAGAGCTCATATGGAGTTATTCCTGCTATCAAGAAATTGAAGAGAGCTGTAGTCACCTTAGTCATATTAATTCCAGACAGTAGCTCAATTCATCCTAATTCTCTTTAAACTGCCAAAAATCTTTCTGATTAAAGATAATTAATATGCACAATAGTGGAGAGTGAACAATTCTAATATTTTGGTAAACATTTCTAATAACACATACAGAGAAAAAAATACAGCATTACACAGCAACACTGCAAGGAAGAATGATAATTTTAATGCCAAAATATTTAGGAAAGGCTCTTGCTAAACTCTCATATCTAGGTAACACCTGAATGAAATTAATTAAAAGGCACCTAATATCAGCTATACTATTATCTAACATAACTGCTAAACACTTACTCAAGATCCAGGTCCTACACTTCTGTTATTTATTCAAATATTGTTTGTCTATTCACTGATTTCAGTGCTGAAATATTTGCAGCACCCTGCTGGGACACAAATACTGTGTTAAAGTGGTGTTAGTTGCTTGCATGTATATGACATATACAGGGAACTGGAAGCCTTCATGTGGGTGGTAGATGATGGATGAATGCCAGTGCAGTGGCAATTCCTGGAATACATATGTTCTGCAATGACAAAAATTGAGAGGGAACCATTGCAGACATGCTGTCTGTGTGTCTCAGCCATGTTTCCACTCTGTTTCAGAAGGGAAGGATTATTGCTTGATGACATCGTAATTGAAGATTTTTCTCTACTCACAATTTGCATCTTACTTACAAAGGCCATAACTCAACTCCCAGTCAGCAGGTACCTTTTATTGCTTTGTGTGGAAACAGTTCCTACAACTAAATTCAGCAGACTGTAGACTACAAAAAAACCAAAAAATCTAACGACTGTCAGTAGTAGCATTCAAGAAGACGCTCCATCAAGGGTTCTAAAAGTAGCACAACATGTTTTTCCAAGTAAGTGGCCTATTTTACAAAGTTAAGCAGGTTTTTGTCTGTGTTGTTTTTGTCCCATTTGTGGGAGTGTTGATGTTTCTTTTGGTGTCTAATTTAACACATGGACATTCCAGCCAGTTTTCACTGACTGCTTCGTACAGCCCTGTGGATTATGCACTTGGCTTTGTTTCAGGAATCTATGAACACAAAGCCTGTTGAGTATGTGATTTCACACAAAGTTCTATCCATACTTATTTGCTTTCTATGAGCACTGAAATGGGTGAATGCATTCTTGCTATTTAATTATGCTGCTATCAAACCAGTGCCCCCTGGAAACGGTGATATCTGATAAAAAATATTTGATGTCAATAAAAAAAGCAAGTTAGAAAACTGTACGGTCATACAAAAGGTGTGATAGCCACAAAGAGAGCCAACTTACAAAGGGGTTAGTGATTCACCCAGCCAAGTTAAACATGACACAATTGGGGCTAATTGACTTCCCTCCTTCGACCTCCCAAGTATGAGTTTATGAAAGCCTGGAAAGCTAAATTAACCCCAATTGTGTCTTGTTTGACTTGGCTATTTAGGTTAAATGGATAACCCTTTTGTGACTTGGCTCTTTGTGTAGATATAACACCTTTGGATAATTAACATTCCCTCTTTCCCACCTTTCTAAAACAGATTTTGCCTTAGTTTACGTGTTTTGATTGTGATGAAAGAAGAAGCAAAACTACATTTTTGAGAAGACAAGCTTCTTACAGAATAAAGCAAAATAAGAAACATGGAAGCCCATTAGAAGTAATTACAAGGTAGCAATTCACAGCAAGGATTCAAGAATGATATGGGGAGGGCAGCAAGAAACTGTCATGACGTACAGTAGGTAAGGTATAACTACATAAAAGAAATCTCACCTTCCATACATTTATCAAATAGCACATAATATCAAGCTGCCCAATTCACACTGTTGTATCTAAATTCACACTTTTGCTGGTAAGCAAGTATGAAGATGTTCCCTCTGACTTCAGCAGATGTTGTTAAGCACTCAGAGTATACCAGAATATGATTATATCTGAAATGCTGAAACAGGGGTTGAAGAGTCTTGTGCAGGTTCTATCTGTTCAGAAAATTCCTTTTTATTGCAGTATGACCTTTGGGGGATGGTTCAGTATTGTGACTTCATATGAACTGAAGATAGCCATAGAATGATTTGGGTTGGAAGGGATCTTAAAGATTATCTAGTTTCAAAGCCCATGCCATGGGCCAGGACACCATGAAAAGGAATTTAGATGTCATCATGAACCATTGGTGGATTTAAATGGCAACTCCTCACAAGCTAATGATATCAAAATACAGAAGGTCAATTTGAGGCAGGGAAAGTTTCATGGATTTTACCTGTGGAATTTTCTCTGTATCAGTATCTGAAAAAGCTGCAATATTCTTTGACCTTGCAAGGCATCTGAATGAACAACATGTCCATGGCAGGAGCAGCATCTGGAGATGGTTGTGTAAGATAGGCACTGGGGTAAATCACTGTCTGGAGATGCTTCTCATGTTCCTGTGGCTATAGGAGGAGCCCAGATAACTGGCTTCAATAGATCAGGTTATTGAAATAAATCCACCCTGAAGCATTCAATATGGGCCATACACCAGCATTCCTGAAATTATACCTGCCTAATAGAATCAGGTCCATAATATTTAAAGAAAATGAATATGTTGAATGAACATAGTGTGTGTTAGTGGAATATCCTTCTGTGATTTATTTAATGATAACCATGATCCTGGGAACACACATCTTTGTAAAATCTGGGAAGGATGAAGCATAAGAACTCAAAGCTGTTCATGACATTTTTTAATAATTAGATATTGTATAAAAGCCTTTTTATTTAAGGAGTTTTATGAGCCACACTCTCTTGTGAAACCAGTGAGAATAAAAGACTAACCAATATGTTTTTAATTGCCCACATACAATCTAGCTAATACAGAAGCCTAAATGTCCAAAACTTTGAAAGGAACAGAAAAGGATTAATTACCTCTAACATAGCACAGACATGTTTATATACTTGTATCAGAGGGTCTTTGCAGTTGTACTAAAGACTCTTCTGAGACTTTCTTAGCAATCTATTAAAAATCCAGACCATAATATTAATAAAAAGTATAGAGACAAACATAGTCACTAATTTTAAGGATTATTCATAATACATTTGCTGGGAAAATTATGTGAGCTTCAAAAAGAAGAAATGGGACTTCCAAAGAGTTTATTTGTGTGAAGAGATTCAGAGTGGGTGCTGTTTGCTTCTTTCCTTGCCTGGTTTAGCAGTCAGCCAGTTTTCTAAGAATATCTAAATCCTGATTAGGAACAGAGGCTATCTCAGCTTCCTACAGTTCAAGCCAAGCTTCATCAGCTGCTCCCATCAGCTGTCTCCATGGATCAGCTCAGAGTTTGGCATGTATATAGTAGATATCCACTGCTGGCCAGGTGACTGCTGTGAGTTTCAGAACCAAAGAGGTGTAAAACTGGTGTTAAGAAGGTTGCTATCAGTTTCTGAGATCAGAAAAGTTCATTTGTTCTTTCTATGGTAGGATTTGTCAGTAGATTTTTTGTCTATTAGGCAAAATAATGTGATGATAACTAAAACCTGTAGTGTCTCATCTCAGCCTCGTTCGCATAGGTATATTAGAGAGAAATGTGTTCCTTCAGCGACCTTTTTTGTCAGTACTGAAATTTCTGTACTGATTAAATCTTAACTCATTATTTTGTATACTCAAGGTGTTCTGTACTTCAAAAGAGAAAAAACGGAGAATCCAAACTGTCTTGACTTTCTGGATGGCAAAATCACAAGTTCTGTCTCGATCTGGCTTTTAAATAGTGCTCATATAAAGGGAATAATGACTTTAAATTCCATTTTTAGACCCTAGAGCATTCAAAGTAGGAAAATTCAGGTTCAGTGCTTACAGTCTGAGCCCCTCTTAACTTAAATGGAAAGCTTTCCAGTACTAACAGAGGATTAAAAAAAACCAGAGCAAACAATTTATTTGGAAAGTAAAGCTGCCTTGATATCTCATGTCATCCCACTGCTTTTGAGTGAAAGGTATTCTGGAAAAAGACACAAGTTTTAACCAGAGATCTTGTGCTGGAAGTCTGCTTGCCAAATGTCCCACTGTTCAGTTTATGTGTCCACAGTTAAAATAAAGGCAGAGAATGAGTTAGAAAACATGATTCTTTTTGAACTTTCTCCAACAGTTGCTGCAGAATTGGTTTTAATTTTTTGGATTTTTTTTAATATTGAAATATAGTCAGTGAAAATTATTATTTGTAATGGGCTTTTCAAATTTTCTTTCCAAAGGTGCCATAGTTCAGGAGGCATCTCCCTTCCACCCTGTCCCATTCCAGCTACCAAGCACTTTCCTTTCATGAATATAATGATTATCAACTTATTTTTCCGCTAAGGGGGAAGAGGAGGGGGAATTTAAACTGCCTGCCTGACAATGCTTTCAAATGGTGATGAAATGTCTTCTTCGTATCTGAAGAGAACATGATTATTAGCACTGAATCTGACAGACACGATTTCTGAATATTTTTGTGGCATTAATTTAAATCAATGTAATGTTTGAAAACATTTCAGCCCCTCAAACAGCTGATGCAGCTTAGATTCAATTATAACAAATTGCAACACACTGTCAAGTCTTTTTACCAAGTCATTAGTCAGGGATTTTGAATGCACGGCCTCCGAACGGAGTTCGACTGGCTGACAGCTCTAATTGTTGGGAGCCGCTAAAGGATTGCTAATGAACTGGGGGATCTGTTGGGCCTGTAGCTTTCTTCAAGGATGAAATTTTTGAAAACTTTCACAAGATCAAAGCGGCATAACATGGACCATTTGCTAAATTGTCAGCAGTGGAGTGAAGCAGTCTGAGTCCCAGCTTTAAAGCTCAAGCTTCAGTAGAAAACACCATGTGCCTCCTGCCCCTGAGCTTTTTTCATGTGTCAGTAAAACCATAGTGAGAAACAACGACATGAAGAAAGAGCCCCAGAACCACCATGGCTGCTATGGCTTAATTAGGAGGAGCAGGAAGGGAGATGAAAATTCCTCTCTGTTAGTGGGTGCAAGAGGAAGGAAGTGTCCAGCACTGTTACAGCCAGGCCCCACAGTTGCTTAGCTTGCAGCTTCTAAACCTAGTAATGGTCAGAAAGGCATATGACAGCACAGGAGCAACACAAAGACTTCTTCCCCAAAAAGACTGTCAGTGGAGTTGCCAGATTTGCTTTCAGAACCCAAGGAGAGGTTGGTTTCATCAAAGACCTTGCCATCAATGTCAGGGAGACCAGACCATTTCCCTCCAGCACCTGCTCCAGCACCCACAGCACGCAGCAGGAATGTTCCCACTGAGCTGTGTTGGACACCAAATCCATCCCTGTTGTGGCTGGCCAGCACTCTGCAGCCAGAGAATAGCTCCCAGCTGCTGCTGCTGAGCAAATATGTTGCCTCATGTTACTCAGCGGCAGAAAGCCAATGCAGTGAAGGGAAACTTTTAAACCAATCTTAAAAGAAAAGAAAGATATGAAAACCTGTCTCCATCACTCCCATCTGGTTTATATTTTCCTTTCATATTCAAGTCTTATTTAAGTCTGTTCATTTTTTTTTTCTCCTTCTCATTGAAATTTACTATGGTATCCTTTTACCAAAAGAAAATAATGCCTGCTGAGCTACAGTAACATTGGTCAATTACCCAAATGTCTTAATATAGAAGTCTGCCAGGGGGAAAGAATGTTTGAAATAAGATTTACATTATTACTTCTTTAAATTAACACTTCAACAGGACTCAAGGAAAAACAAACTCTTTCCTCCTCACACTGTGTGAGGTACCGTACCAAGCTGCTGTTATCCTCCCCAAGACAAACTGTGTTTAAAAAACAACACAGAAGGCCATGTAGTGAACAATTTTTGGAGTGCCTGAAATGGGGACAGTGATTTTGAACACCACTACAGTGTGTAGTGCCTTGAATATGAATTTTGCATTTCACACCTCCTTCTAGAAACATGCTTCATATCTCTATTACATTCCTTCTCTCTTTCTACCAGATACACATCAGCCATATGAACTTTCTGAAGTAATATTGCTTAGTCTTTCTATAGGGCTTCTATAGGCTCTGGTCAGCAGATGTGGAAGAGATTTCCTTGAAAAAACTTGTCAGGAAGATATGAGCAATTTATACCTGCCCTCTGCTATAACTTTCATTTATAGTCAAATATCCAACCTAAAAATAGGACTTGTTTACTTTATTTTTTTTAAATAGAATTCTTAAATTAGACATTTAGCAGCTGATGTAACCTGCGGGAGAGTTGCAGTAGTATAATAGTCACTATAAATTTTCAACAGATCATCAAGGAAGAGAGGAATCCCATTCACTTGTATATGGGGACTGGTTTAGACACTCAATCTACCACTGATTTAGTAGCAGCAGAAAATTCACAGAAAGATCTAATGCTGCTTGGTTTAGCATTTAGTACACCAGTAGCCACAGATACTGAGTTGTATTTTAGATGAAAACTTAAATTACTAAACTAACTTGAAACATTCATCATTTTTCATTAGGAAAACCCGTATGGGCAGTTTTCCTCTCTCCTAATTTTAGGCATCTAGACTGAGCTAATGAGCAAGATTCCCTCTATACTTGTTGAGTAAGTCACCCTATTTGCCTTCAACACATATCCTGTGACTGGAAAAATGTGGTAGAGCATCTGTCTTCCTCAGTTGGCTCTAGAGGGAGCCCAAATGACAAAATTGGACTACACACCCAGTTTTTAGAGTTGAAGTTAGGGTGTAGAAAATCCAGCAGAAAGAACCTAATGACCTGGTTTTGGACTCACTGAGAAGTCATTCAGTCTAGTTCCAGCAAGACATTGCTGGTGCAGGTGGAAGAACAGTGAAGTGAAGACAATACTAAATCACAATTACAACAGAGTACACTCCCCTGCCTCTGAAAGAGTAAGTTTCACATAGACAATCTTCTCTAACTTATCTTAGAATCCCACTGGGACATAAACGCCAGGTTCTTTTCCTGGGTTTTTCATGCCAGTCCAGGCTGAGTGATTATTGTCAACACTGAGCCTGCAACAAACATGAGCTGCTTGAGTGTTACCCAACTGCTTTTTTTTTTGGAGCATTGAACTAAAGTGTAGGAGTGCATGTCTAATCAAGAGTGACCATAAGCCTTGATTCACAAGATGAGATGGTCTAGTCAGTTCACTGTCATGGATTTTATATTTTTATATCGAGCATCTTCTGTCCAGGTTGTTCCACAGCCTGGGAACTGGGACACTTCAATTCTAGTCTATGATCCAGTAAATGCTTATTACGAAATATGTGGTGGAGGAATAGTTTCAGAATAATACTACTGGAAAAAAATTAATGTCTGAATTCAAAGTGAAGCCTGGATTTCAGAAATTAACAGTCAGAGTGCAGTTTATTTTAAAACAAGCTTCTCTCTATAGCCACCCTACTGAATAACACAGGAAGCTCTTGCCTGGCTGCATTTTGCAGATCCCAGTCAGGGATGACTCAGTCTTCCTGGAGCCTCTATAGGAACTCCATAAACCTAATCCAGGACTCTGAATTAGTCAAGTGACCAAAGGCCTGACTATTACTGCAGGGCAAGTGCTATAGCAACTGGCTTCTCCTGTGGGTCTAGTCTCAGTGAGCACTGCTGCTCAGCTGTATGCAACCCACCGAGCCCCTGGGGCTCACCACCTATTCCCTGCTGTCTGGGCTGGCTCCCTCAGCTCTCTGACACAAAACCCAGGAACCTGTGGAGACAGCTCACTCTGGAAAGCAGGTTGGACAGGCTAGCACCAAGTTTACCTTTTCCTTGTTAAGACACCACAACTCTATTTCAGGGGAATTTGTACTGACCACCGGTTACATGCTTTCTGGCTACACCTAGGACATGCTGCATGTGCCCTCAGTATCAAGCTACAAAAACATTGTTCTGGCTGGCTTCAGCACAGTGCCTCTTTATTTCATGCACTCTCAACTAACTAATTACACAAAAAATAGGTGTCATGGGTTGGGACACTGGAACCTTGAAGAAGTATAGGACCAAGTACTATGTAATACCAATGCAGCTCTAGAGGAGGTTGATCCTGAGTGGCCAGGACACATCCACTGTATGCCATATGTTCTCAAGCCCAGAGGTGAGTCCCTCTCCCTGTTTTTATTTGCTGATATAGATAACTCATAGAATCATAGAAGCACTGATGTTGAAAAAGACCTTTAAGATTGTCAAGTCCAAAGGTCAGCCTAGCACCACCACCATGTTCACCATTAAACCATGTCCTCAAGTGCCCTGTCCACATGCTTTTTTGAACACTTGTGGGGGTGGTGACTTCACCAGTTCCCTAGGCAGTCTGTTCCAATGCATTACAACCGTTTCCATCAATTGTTTTTCCTCATAGCTAATCTAAACCTCCCTTGGTGCAACTTAAAGTTATTTCCTCTCATCCTGTCAGTGTTGCCTGGGAGAAGAGACTGACACCCACCTCACTACAACTGCCTTTTCAGTAGTTGTAGAGCAGTGAGGTCTCCCCTAAGCCTCTTTTTCTCCATGCTAAAAAAAAACCCCACTTCCTCAGCTGCTCTTCATCAGACTTGTGCTCCATACCTTCACCAGCTCCATTGCCCTTGTCTGGGCCAACCCCAGCACCTCAGTTTCTTTCTTATACTGAGGGGCCCAGAACTGAACACAGGATTCAAGGTGTGGCCTTGCCAGTGCCAAGTACAAGAGCACAATCACTGCCCTGGTCCTGCTGGCCACACTGGCTGGCACAGGCCAGGATGCCATTGGCCTTCTTGACCATCTGTGTTGTTTTCAATACGTGGTACGTACAGATCATAATGGTTTTGAGTTGCCCCTCTTAATCTGAAAACTAGGAATGGTTATACTTCCTGACACCCCACCTAGATGCTGTAAAGTAGCAAGACCGTTATTTAGTAACCTTTTACAAGGATTAAGCACAAAGTCTACAGTGTTGTGGGAGACACTAGTTTGGTTCAGCAGCTCTTGGAGGAAATGGCACAAGTCTAGATGCCTACTCAAAAGTTGTTACTTACACCTGAATTTCACAGCTCTGGTAGAACCTGGAAGTAGAGGGAGAGCTTGACTTCAGTAGTTAGTTAGAACAATGTTTATTAATAGCTTTCCTTCCTGTTCCTGTTCCTCTTATGCTTCCTCAGAAAAGAACTCAGACCTGAATCTCTGTTTGCAGAAACTGCTGTTTACCAACTGTTATAAAGTGTTACCTTTTCTATTTAATTCCAATTTACTAATAAAAAATATCCTTTCTGTCAGGAAAAAGCAATTTCCCTCTATCTGTGTCTTGAAACATAAGAAAACAAAACAGATGCTTGTTGCATTTAATAAAGAACATGCATATGCATTGAAAAAACTTCTAGCTTATTTTTGTGATGCCAATATTTAATTATGTTCATTTTGCATTTTTAATTAGAAGGCAGAACAGATGGTGAAGGCACAAAGTAAAGGAAAATGTCCATTCATATAACCTGCTACGTGATGCCAGCAAATTCCTGTGCTTAGAGCCTGATCCAAGCTCTACTGAATCCAGCACGAGCGTATCTGTCGAATATCAGGGGTCTGGAGGAGACCACAGAGCAGAGCTTTCCTGGAATCAGTTTTCCTGGTATTCCATGATGAATATATTTCTCTCACAGTTGGATTGTTTTTCTGATTTTAAGGCAAATTTTGGTTCAGGTTCCTATGGGTGACCTTATTTCTTGCTTGCTTTCCTGTAAATAAAAATTAATTGTTTGTGTAGAATTAATTTCAATTCCAAACCTTAGTTGGGAAAAATGTCTCACTGTATATTGTGCTCTAACAGTAACCATTCATGCAGTTAATGTCATAAGTCGCAGAGAGAGCCAGATAAATGTTATTTAGATAATTTTCAACTTCACTGAAAAGTGGAAGCTGAAACAGATCAAAATTTGGGTCCTGTGTTTCATTCAAAAACACATAAAATGAACCACTGTACTTACTTATTTCACAAATGAAATATTTGTTTCTTTCTCTTTTTAAAAATATGCCAATTTTAACCAAAGAACTTTAAATAGATCAAGTAGGCACAAATATATACTAGAAAAGAAAATGGAATTTTCAGCCAAATTAAACATTTGCATTGACCCAAATTGAATTTCTGTGTGTATGTGTTATGAGTGTGTTTGACTGCAACTTTTTTTAAGTCTGTGTGATTCATCATTTGTCTGACACCAGTCACAGTGATATTTCTCCTGATCTCCAGGCAGGAAATGGATGTTCTTAATCAATATGTCATGAACTTTATCTATATAAATGGCACTGTGGAGACTGACAGTAGAATATTAAAGCATGTCAACAAATTTAAGAGTGTTCAGAAGAAACTATTATTTGAGGGCATCAAAACAGGCTTACAGTAAACTCGATCTGTTTAGCTCACGAAAAAGATCAAGAGGTAACTTGATTGTGATGTGTAAGTTGTTAATAAAAACTGTTAAAGGGAAATTAAAGCCTTTGAGACAAATTCATATTATTAGTAAGAAACATTTCTAACAGAACGTGTAATTAAGTATTGGAAAAGCGTACCAAGAGCAGTGCATTGTCTTCTGCCTCTTGAAGTCACCCAATCGAGAACGTACAGAAAATGTAATTTAATCCAATCATTTCTAGTCATCTTTGATTTATAGTAGAAGGAGAAGAAAGAATCAATCCCCATATAGTGAATATAAGTCTATTGAAAGTATGCTTCCTTTTCTTGATAATCTTTTGCAGATCCCCTTAAAAGGGGTCTGCCACTTTGAGTCAAGCACAAATTATTAGTCTCAATTCTGGGGAAACTGACTCTACAGATGTTCTGAGTAGGTGGTCTCCTGGTGCTCTCTGACCTTTAAAGTCCACGAATCAGGAATTTTTCATATATATGTATTTATTTATAAAATATTATTATATATAGGTACAACTGCATTGATTAATTACATATGCTTTTCAATACTAGGAAAGAACTACCAGCACAGTACAAACAGCAAATTACAAACATTTTCAGGAAAAAATTCAATGAGCTTCAGACACAGAATTAGTCACTGAAGAGATCTGTGCATAATTTGGCAATAACTAATAAGCCCAAGAATTTTGCAGTCTATTTGAGAACAATTTGCAAAGAGAAAACAAAGCAAAATTCTTCAGATAAATTATTCATTTGAATTAGTCATTTAGCTCTAGTAAGGAGTTGTAGACTTTTTGAAAATATGTGGCGAGGGGATACAGTTTTACAGAGGTTGAAGCAAAAATACTCTGCTCTTCTAGAGTTTGTTTCATCACATGTTCTCAAGGCACTTAATCATTAATTATGCTGAATATTAATTATAACCATTTTACATTTGAATAAACTGAGGCACACAGGGTGCCTTGCCTATGCTCACACAGCAAGTGAGGATAAAAGTTGGGAAAAAATCTGTCATCTCACTAAACATAAAATGTGCTCCCTGTCACTATTCTCTTAAACTTTGCTACCCCATTATATTGTTAAACTTTATTTCTGAGGGAAATAAGTGTTATGTGACCACAGTGGGTTTTTATTGTCTTACTGACGAGGGCAGAAAAATTTCAGAAGACAAAGATCTCACAATTACTGAGGAAGGGATTTACCTGACCAGCAATAGAAATATTTTGTCTTGCTTTTAACATCTGAATCTGTCACTATGAGCTCTGTTTAAGGTCAGTTGCAAGGAATAGGCACATCTAGGGTGTGAATTGCCTCACCCTAGGTTTGATGCCTACATTTGTCAGATGTGCCCCAGAGCGCCCCCAGGGTAGTCATTTCAGACATAAGGAGAACCACAGAGTCTGACATGTTGGGAAGGGCCCTCAGCTCCTGCTGAGACAACCACTAACTTAGACAAGGTTGCCCAGGGCAGCTGGTTTCAGAGTAGATACAAGGATGTTTTTGAGGGTATGGCTAAAGCTGGATGCAATGATCCCCACTGTGATTTGTAACACTCCTTGAAAGGCAGCCTGACAGAACAGAGATCCAAGACAACCATGAGAGCTAAAACAATATATTGAACACAAAGAGTAGGATTCAGTCAGCTAAATAGGTGCTATGGAGTGCAGAAAGGTGCGGGTCTCCCTTTCTTTCTTCATGCCTGCCAATCTGTGCAGATTTCTCTGATGCTGTTAAAGCAGCTCAAATCGCCCAGGGTGCCTATTTCTTATGCAAGAGCATGCTGTCTGGGTTGTAGTAGCTCAAGATTCAGACACCTGGCCACTGAAGTCACCAGCAGCCATATCTAGGTGTGATCTAGGTGTCTACTCTCCCACTGTCATTAATACAAAGCCTGAAGAGATGTTTCACTCTGCCTAAGATAGACACATCTTCGGGGAGCTGAATAACTTCTCAGATGTATTATTCTGTACTAAGTCTGGAACTTAGTTCTAGAACACAGAACCGGTGCTGGAATCTGGAACTAAATCCCAGGTGTCTTGAGCTCCCGGACTGACCAAATTGCCAGAGTGCACTTTTGTATATTCATGAGATATATCATCCGTGATGCTTAGGAAGCATGTTGAGAAGTAGATCAGTAAATGCTGGTGTTATATGTTTACAACTGATTAAGGTGACAAGGATGCTAAATATTGTGATCTGATATAGATAACTGCAAAAAAAAAAAAAGTGGAACCTGGGCCTCGAACTATCTGGATGTGTTTGGATGCAGGCAGAGCTCCAAAATTACTACCACAGTTACTGCAAAACTAGCAAAGATTAAGATTTGATTTCCTTCCTGATTAAGAAGGAAAATATATATCCTGTTATTTATAAACCAGGAGCAAGGGTAAAGAACATGTCTTTGTAAACATTTGTTAATGCTGTGATTTTGAAAAGATGAAGTGAGTAGTCATTTAAACCCTGCCCCCATTTTCTCCCATCTTCAGATGTGATCCATCAGTACTACCATTTGTCCTCTAATTTCAGGTTTTTTGGGTTTTAAGGGCAAAGTTATGCCTCGGTCATAATTTGGAAGCCATACTGCCTACATAATGAAATCTTTCTAGGAAGGAGTTTACAAATTATTTAAGAATCTGTTTAGCTTCAACCACAGTTTATAGAGGTGTCACCATGATTCAGCACATCATGAACCGTTCATTGTTTCAACAAGTGTGAGAGATCAAAAGATACCCTTCAGCCCTTCTCCAAATTGTTGTTTTGAGCCCTTCTTTGATTAAGACTGTTCCTTATCTAGTTCCTGAAGTTTCAAAGGAATGTTTTTTTCTGGGTGTGTTGGCCAAATAAGATTTGATTTTAGTGTAAAGTACTGCCTCAAGTACTTCCTATGACACAAGCTTCATTGCAAACACGTTTTCATTCCAAACACAGGAAAAATGTGCCTTATGAACACTCCCACATCTTTCATGTCACTATTTCAAATTCTTCTGTCTATATGCAACAACAGATTTATTCCTAATTTGTGAGTTTATTTGTAGCTATTGTAATTTCAAATTCCTTCTTCTTGGCTTCAAGTTTATAGAACACAGATAACCAGACGATGCTTTACTTATTACTATCAAGTGAATAAAAATCTGTCTAGTTGCTATATTTTTTAAATATTTGACATGTATGTTACCATACAGTCCCTATTCTTCCAAGTCTTCTCTTACTTTGGATGCCTTCCTTGCATAATTGTTGATTTTTTTGAATTATAGACCTTCACATTTAGGGAACTCTGGAAGCTGTACAGGAACAGTTCCTATTTTGGAGTTAAAAAAAATCTGAGAAGTTTTGCTGAAGTATGGCCTAGAAACCTCCCCCTGGAAACCTAAGTAGTAAAGAATGGTAGTTGTATGAAAGATGCTCCAACAAAGTAGGTATGAGAGGAAGTAATGCAGAAGTACTTATTATAAAAAAATTAAATAAAAGCCCCTGTATATTTTATTTGCTGTATTTCTTTCATATGTGCTGCAAAATCTACTTTGATCTGTACAGTATATTTTCAAGTCATATGGCAGTGTAAAATACCATCGCTTATGAAAAAGGCACACATATATTATAAATATATAAGTAGCACAGGTATGTCAATTTTTTCTTGTATGACAATAGATTACTATAAGGTTCCAGTCATGAAGTTAAACATCCTGGAGTAGTTAAACAGGAATTTTACCCCAGAGCAAGTGTATGAGCTATGTGAATATTAAGAAGCCAGATGACATGCACAGATAGCTGCAGAAGGCTGGATGGATCAATGACGAGCTCTCTCAGCTCTGTTTTCTAGAGTGCAAAGCTTTGAAGAAGAGAAGAAAAAAGACTTGTTTTTGGTATAAGGAAATGATTACTCTCATGGGAAATTTGATCCGGCACTTGTAATGTCTTTTCTCTGTTATTAAGTCACATCAATAATACTGTCTGCTAATATTTTCCTTAAAATAATATAGTGAGGTGCTATTAGTGTTACGTGAGGGGGTGTGCAATCCAACCAATAAAAGGAGAAGATGCTTAATGGCTCAATTAATCCTCTTAATAACGTTTAAGTGACGATATAGTATTATGACAAGGTAAAACAATTGTTAAAAATAACATGAGGAAAATATAAGGTTTTTATTTTTTGTTTAAATCAATCAGATATAAACACTTCTAATATCCTCAGGCTTGCTCCTGTTATTTAAAGAAAAATCAATGGGAAATATAAGGAGCATTAGTGCTTTTGAAAGAACATGGTATCATCTGGAGGTTGTTTCTAGCCTCACAAATTCACTAACACATTTTTCATGATAGTTTAATCTCAGATATTTCACCAGCAGTTATTCAGGAGAAATGTAGTATGCACTACAGCAGAGTAAGAAATGACCACTGAGGCATGGTCTTCTGATATGAAGAGAAGCTTCAGTGCCAGACACTTAAGTCTCTCTCTCACTGCAGCCCTCAGTAATTTATATATTCTGAGCAATTACGTAAGGAGGTCCTTGATGGAAAACAAGTAAACAAAAGAGAAACACTTGTTAATGTGGACATATAAATAATTTACAGCAAGACAAGTTAACATATGAACCATTAATTACTCCTCTGTAAGTTCACACTTAGTTACTTATTTAAAAGCATATGCTGTGAGTTTTTCAAGGTTCTTTCCTTCAGCCAGCAAAATGTCTTTGTAGTTCCTCCTTTAGCTTGTCAGAAAATTTCAACACCATTTTTGAAATTCAACCTGTAATCACGAGTGCCCCTATGGTTTAAAACGAAACCATTTTTTCCCCTCATCATCTCATTTGTGATTCATTTTTCCAGATAAGTAAACCTTCTACATTCAACCCATTTCCTCTGCAAAGCCCATCTTCGAGCTGAATTATGCTGTCCTTTTGAGTCCCACAGTGAGGCACGGGGAGATTCCTAAATGCTGCTCTTGGAACTGTGCTAATAGAACTAGAGAATATAGTGGAAAAAAACTTTAGAATCCCAGCTTAGTCCATGAAGTTCATTGGCTCACAAGTCACGGTAGCAGTCTAAAATTTCAAGCAATCTCAGGTATCTATTTGTTCTTTTATCTTTCCTAAGCAATGTAATAATATGCATATCAAAACTCATAATCTATTGCAAGGAGTAGATCTAGGGGAATTCTGAAAACACCAGACTTCTCTTCCAAAATTAAAAATTCACTTAGGAGATGACTTAAACATATTTCCTCAGTTTTATAGATGAGCTCCTTCAATGCATTTTTCCTGTATCACAAAAATTTGCAAGTTTAGGTTTCATTATTTGATTCAGAGAGCAACCAATCATTTTTTAATTTCAGGATAGATTCCACAGATGAGGCAATAGATTTCCCTAATGTGATACATTCTATTGTTAGTTGGAACAGTAGATAAGCAACTTGGATACAACACAACAGGCTTGCTTTGATTTATTGTCTACAGTAGAGGGCCAATATTTTTTTAGTAAATGGAAGCCAATTTTGGAAGAAAAAAAAGCTCAAAAGAAAATAAAATCCCCTGGCATTAATTTGGTGAGTCAATTCATGATCTGGTAAGACAGCATTCACTGTAGCTGATAATATATTCCAAGGATGGACAAGCACACCAGGCCTGATCCAGGGCCAAGGGAAAGCTACAGATGGTCCTTCCATGAAAGGGATGGGATTAAATCTGACTGGTATTTTAAAGATAGAAAACTGGAGATGGGAAAGATAAATGCAAAATTCATTATGTTGTCATGTGAAAGAATGCTTATTATTTCTGTTCGACCTTTGGTTCCATGGCTTATGCTTCCTGGCCTTTTTGAAGACAGAGGTAAGCACTTGTTTTTCTCCAGTCCTCAGGCGCTTCTCCTATTTGTCATGATTGCTCTCCGCAATGACATCTGCCAGATCCCTTTGCACTTGTGAATTCATCCCACCAGGGTCTAAGGACTTAAATTTGTCCAACTTGCTCACATGTTCTCTAACCAGGTGCTCTTCCATCAAGGTTAAGTCCACACTGCTCCAGGCTTTCCCTGTGGTTGTCAGTGCCTGGGTTATATGAAGGTTAGTCTTACTGGTAGAGCTTGAGGTGAAGAAAGTATTTAATACCTGTGTCACCAGGTCTTCTGCCCCATTCAACAATGGACCCACATTTTCCACATCTTTCCCTTTGGCACTTAGGTATGTACTGAAGTCTTTGTGATTGCGTTTTACAACCATTAGAGAATTTAACTTCAGGTGGCCTTCCTAGCCACATCTCATGCTTGGACAGTGCATCTGCACTCTCATATTGTCTGTACCTTATTTCACCCCCTGTATGCTTCATTTTTATTTTTAAGTGTGGCCAGGAGCTCCTTGTTCATCTGTGCAGGTTGTCTGGGAGTTTTGCCTGTCCTTCCCATGAAGCCTGTATCCCCTCCAGCCAGGCAAATGTTCAGGGCATCAGCCCTGAAACAGTCATAGACAATGCAGTAGTTTAGGAAGTGGTCATCAAAGATTCTAAATGCTTATGGGAATAAATTGTGTGACACAGAGTTTTTAACACAGTACTTGCAGTCAAGCCCCACACAATGCACATATATTTTGCTGTAAAGAGCAAATGAATTACCCGGTTTATCTGACTTTTTGGTAAATATAATTACAAAAAGTTAGCAAACGCACCATACATGGCTTCTCTCAGCTTTCTCATTCAACATTTAATGCCTTTTTTATTTTCCATGACCAGGTGGATTTCCACGTCCTGTGAGATATGAATGAGAAAAACAAAGTAGTAGAGGAGAAACCTTGTCATGCATGCAGTGTACGAAAATTATATAAATACATCTTTACTCTTGTGCAGAAGAGACATCATTTAAAGTTCTTATAACTACTACTAAAAATTAGATAGTAATGAGATAGTACTATTCTACTAAAGGTTCCAGCATTAGTGGTTTTTTTTAACTTTGTGAAGTTTTGATTCTTTCTTCTCTTAGTTTAAAAGGTCTTAGAGGAAGAACATTTAAACATACACAAATTCATACATTCATCTAATATTGAAATTATAGCACAAAAATACAATCCAGGAAGAGAGAATTCCCTTGTATTTTGATTAAGGGTTTATCTGATAATGTGGTAATATTCATTGTCAATTACTTGTATAATATATTACTTTATTCATAAGTGTCATATCCTTAAGTGTACGGGATTCAACTGACTGGATGTCAGAAGGTATAGCCTAGATGTCTACATCTTTGTTAATGAGTGTGGGTCTATTTATAGCTAAAGGAAAGAAACAGACATTTCTAGAAAGTCATTCGTCTTGTCCCAAAGTAGACATCTATATTTAGTGAAAACTGTCACCCCTGGAAACTGTGTTTCTCTCATTAGTGTAGAGGGAGTTCAGGATTATTAGGCCATGTGTAGACACCCACAATCAGACGCAGACATTTAAAGTCAGGATAGTGAAGGTTTCCTTTCACGACCTCTGTGCAAATGACCTAAATGTCAGGTGTTACCATGCAGCTTAGCACAGTATAGGCTGTTACAAATTGCATGATATACCTTGATATTAAATGGTGTGCAAATTTAAAACAGAGACTCCTAAATTACAAAAAGTCTTATATTCAACAACACTACACCTTCTTTTATAACTTTTTTGTCCTTTGGCCACATCCTGGACTGGAGCATTAGCAGGTAACGATGCTAACACCAGAAGGATGATGGGATGATGGTTCAGGGATACACGTGGGTGTTTCATTACCAGAGCTCCCTAGGTTCAAAACCTTCCTAACAGCCAAAAGCTTAGAGAAAACTTCTGTCTTCATCCAATTTTTGAAACTGTATCCTTGTTTACTTTACTTTTATAAAAGCTTTATAATTTTCTTTCTTTCACTATTCTTTCTAACTAAAAACTAAATTTTCAGAATAATGCAAAGGCAACATACCCGCAAAGGGTGTATCACTCCATTCAGGGTTTCAATTTAAGTTCAAGTCCTTGATCTCTAAGACTTGATTTAAGTTGTGGGAGATGGAAATATTTCTGATCTAATGAGTCCGTATACACACACCTGCCATGTTTTAACTGAACCTTAGATATATAGAGAGAATTATCCCTTTATTTTTGGTCTCAGATATTCCTGCCCCATTTTGGGTTTTTGTTTTCTGGAAAGGTGTAAGATCTTGTGTTAGATGGGAGCCCTGATGCAGTTTACTTTAGTACCCAGCAGAGGCATCTGATGGATTATGTTTTTCAGATGTTCCACAACATACATCTTCCAGACCTGGTTTCACGATTAAAAGCTTAATCAGGTGGTGGCAGGAAGGGTTGTCTCAATGACACCCCAGAATATAACTGTTTTCTCTATTTTGAGAAATGATACACAAAGCAAGTCCAGCTCGGAGTAGAGGGCAAGGAGCAAAGACATATGCACTACTGAGTTATCACTGTGGGGAGAGCTGGCTAAGCAGAGCTCAGTTTCTCAAATTGCATTTAGACAGGTCTAACACCTAGGGCTTCTCAGGAGGACTTGTCAGGTAAGAAAAGAAAATACTGGCATGATTCTCAATTGTTTCTCATTTGTTAGTGGTCACTCTAACTCAGTGTGACAAGAGAATGTCTGCAAGTAGGTGTGACTGAGTCCTGTCTGACTGAAAGGGGATATATTTGCACAACTGCAGAAGAATGAATACCATTACCAAGAGACTGCAGAATGTGTATAAATTAGGGCACTGAGCTATGGGAAAAGGTACAGGTCCAGTGCTGAATGGCCCCAGATCTTGTGTATGTTTCAGTTTGAATCCATGTTTAAAAATAACAGGAGAGTTATGGAAGCATATATTACTCCATCTCCCAGAAAAGCCCTAAGGAACTGTATGTTTACAAGATTCTGTTAGTTATACAGTGACTTTTCCCCACCAAATAGTACCAGAAGGTTTTTTTTTTTATTAAATGTGATAGTGATACAGAAATATGAACAATTCATGGAATTGATTCATTAGCTCAGCTAGTAGACATCCATTTGTGGCTTTGCAACATCAAAACATTCCTGTGTTTCCATTAATTAATGTGTAGACATTTACAGTACCTCCACATATAAGTGGCAGCAAACTTCTGAAGCTGTTATATGTCGTAGAATATTTGAGTGTTTTGTCTGGTAAGGAATATTGACAAGTGCCAATGGGTGCAGTAAAAGAAATTGACAGTATAAAGCCAACCTTTCTTCCTCACTGTCTATGGAGATTAGAGAAACAAGGCACTGAACACAAGAGAGGATTTTTTCTTTCCTGATGTAATAACTCTATGTAAATGATGTTTCAGGTCGCCTAGTGAAATTGGCATCTGAAATGGAAAGACGGTAATTTAAAATCTAGATGTGAATAAATTCACAGCATCTGATACAGAATGCTGTGACTAAGTGTTTAACTTTCAAATAACCTGTAATTTAATGTAAAGGTTTTAAATTAAATGAATACATTTTTAGGGCATAGTGTGGAATTCAGGATTTCCAACTCCCGCCCCAAAAAACAGCCATTAGAATCCAAGCTTCCAATTAATTTTGAGCTGCATGCAGTACAGCACTGGTTTAACAATTCTGAACAGAAAGGCTTGAAACTAGATAACAACCTGTGGGCTGTAAACAGAGTAGGCTTAACTCTTGCTGATTTTAATGTGGTCTGATCAAGCAGACAGTAAATGAAAGACTCCGCTGTAGTTTGCCCACTAATTTGAATTGCGCTCATTTGACTTGTTTCCAATACCAGCATTATTACCTAAACATTTATAGGATCATAAATGAAGAATGAAAAATATCCTGAAAGATGTATGATAGGATTTTCTTCTTAAACTAAATATGCATAAAAAATACTCCTGGAGATGAAATGGAGACTTTTGTAGAAAAAAATAGGCTGCTCTCTAACAATATTCCCTTATTGTTTATGAAATTTCCCACTAATTGCCTATTCAACCAACCTTTCCCTGACCCCTTTACTTCTTTACTTTTTTTTTCACCACATGTGTAGAGTTACTGGTCAGATGGAGTGTGTTTAATGGAAGCTGAGGGACATGCAAAGTTTGGATGGAAGAAAACTGAAAATTAAAAAAATAACAACAATCTACTTTAAAAATATTTCAGAACCCAGGAGTGTGCTGATAGAGTCACCTGACTGGGGCAAGTTTTTACAGGCTGCCATCATTGCCTAGATTTATTAATATTTACTGCTAGCAATAGTTACTTCACTGTTATCGTAAGCTATCAACCATATTGTAGATATTTCCTCAGTCGGCCCTTCCTCCTTCACATGGGACAAAAATTACTTTTTCAGGGTGAGATACCACAGAGCAATAAGACATTTTGTGAAGCCAAGACATCACTGACTGTGTCCTTTTTACTGGGATGTAACTTTGCTGCTTCATTGCCAAGCCCTTCACTCTGAAGTGAAAGTCAAGACAAAAGCAGTGTGAGGACAGACACCCCACTGTGGGAGCTCCACAGCTTCAGAGACAACAGTCTAAATCTGAGGTGCTGCCTCACCACTCTCCGTGGCTCTTGTTCCAGCATTGCCCCAGTTGCTGCTTTCCTTGTCATTTCATCATCGTGCAAACACTACCTAGCAACAAAACATATCCATGAAAGTTTTCTTGCAGGTGGAGCAGCTTCATCTGGTTTCCTGAGGTCTTGGGAGTGTGAAAATGTAAGACAAAATGCTGGCTGCAAGGAGGGAACCAGTTTGGTGAAGCAGTGGGTAAATCACAAGTCCTGACTTGAGGCTTTGTCCAGATGCAATGCTGGAGGCAGCTTCCCATGGTCGCAAAACTGTTGGGATGTAGAGGAAGCAGTCTTTTGAGGCTTTCAAAGCAAGATGGATGAGGAGGTGCTGTGAGGTTGTGGTCTGAGGGTGTGGATCTGGCAAGAAGACTACAAATCAGGAACACAGATATCTGGAAATTATCTTATTTCCCTATGAAACACAGATGGAAGAATAAAATGAAATAACATACGGTAAGAGAATATAAAATTAGCAATAAATAAGCGAGTGCCTGCTCAGTTCTACTCTTCTCTGCAAAACAGATACTTAAACAAAGCCATACAGATACTCAGTTTTCTCACTGAGCACAAAATGTTTGGCATTTTGACACCTGTTTTGATCTGTACAGGTACAGCAGGTTATGAAATAACACATGAATAACACAGACAATACAAAAATGAAAACCAAATAATTGTATAAATTTAATTTTGATTTACTCATATGGCATATCCACATTATCTGAAACAAAGCCAACTTTTGATATATTTTTCTTCCATATAAAAGCAAAGATTAGTCCATGATCACTGGAATTAATGCAGCCTCCTATTCTGTGGTTTTATAATCTTTGAGTCATCACTTATCTCATGATAACAATATTTTCCATTCCCTTCTGCGTATTCCATTGTTAACAGACCACCCCTGGCTCACCTGGAGATAAACCTGTTATTTTCAGGTTTTCAGCCTGATATTCAGGTGAGCAGTCCTTTAGTGCCTGTTAAGTCATACCTGACAGTGGAGGGGCTGCTTTGAATCTCCTCTCACATGACACTGGTATGCCTAAAAATTACAGAATGTAATTAACTTTGAATCATCTGCTCCCTTTTGTGGGGATTGGTTTTTTTGGTTGGTAGGTTGAGTTTTCTTCACCTAGTTTAATAAAAATTGTCCAGTGTGCTAGGAAATTACTTAAGAAGACTGAAAAGTGAGATGAATATACAGCATAATCCTCTATGTTTATAGCTTTTGGGATTAAAAAAGTCAGTTTGGGCATATTCAGGTTTTAGGGATTTGGGGTTTTTTTGATTTAAAAATGTATTTCTCTTGAAGTTTATTTTTTTATCATGACTACCTAATACTGAAAGTCTCCATGGCATGTGTGGCTATAGCCTATTAAACACACAGTTCTCTAGAAAATTACAGTTCATCATTATCTGGTTCAGAACATGATCGCAGAAGAAGAAACTGTTTGCAAAAGTCTTTCATCAGAAACGTCCTGAAAAGGTAAACATTTGTTCATGTTTTAAGTGGAAAATAAATGATGAAAAAACAAGCAAACAAACAATTATACAGACGGAATTAATTGCCTAAATTAATTAATTTGGCCAACATAACTACAGATAATTAATTTGGCTAACATAGCCACAGTCCCAGATGAGCTTTTAGCCAAAAAAAAAATTAATGCTTGAGTTTTTTTAAGCTTGCCAAGTATGCAACTGGATACAGCCTTTACAGGGGCAGGACATTGGCTTTTGCTTCAAACTGAGACAGCAGCTCCACTTGCAAGGCTGCTCCAAACGTTCAGGGTACTGCTTCCCATCAGGGCCAGGGTATGTCAGATATGTTCATTGCCTTGTGACCATGACCACTTCCTGCTGTATCCTGAGCTCTCTTTGGAGACCTCAAGTGCAATCCTAACTCTCAGCCTGACCCTGACGTCATTTAACTTGTAAGTGCTGATGAAAGATTGTACAATTGCTCTATATGGCATCATTTCTGCTTAAAGGAATTTACATGAATTCCAGTGGAAGAAAGAATGCTTGCTGTCTATCCAGTAAACAAAAAATGAGGAATCCTGTGTTGGAGATATTTGATTGAATGTCTACCAGTTTTCTGCAGTATTTGTAGAATGTCTCAAAACTTGGAGTTTCTACCTCGCCTTATTCTGACACTTCATTGTTTAATTTTTCTCTGCTTTAGAATGAAAATAAATCCCAAGAAATGGGACTCATAAAAATGTAATAATTTCTTTCCAGAGCATTATATTGCCTTTTGTTATGCACCACTTACATTATTTACTGCATTGTTTAGCACACTATATAGTGACATCTCAAAAGGCAACAGCAAAATAAGTAACACAGCCTATTTAACTTAAGAGTGTTTTCAAAAATGTTTATGAACCACTAGTTGGTCATGTTTAAAACATTTTTTCTCAAGAAAGCAGCATAAGCAAATCAGTTTTGCTGATATTATTAGGCATTTTGCAAATGTTTGCTGAATGTATTGAATATTTATATTAGTTTCAGTAGAAAGTTGACTGCAATAATTTTAAAAATATTGTTTTAAACCAGACTCTTAATATAGTATGACATGGCCATATATTCATATTTTCATCTGTCTTGAATGCACATAGTATACCTTATTTATTTATTGGGATAAAAGTGATCCATAATTTCTAAGAAAAATTCTTAAATGTTAAAAAAATACGAATAGTATTGGGATTACATGTGATATAAACCAAGCCAATAAATTAGAAAATGCTGTGGAGACAAGTCATAAAATATTTGTTTACTTTTTATTCTTGGACTACCATTCCTTAACCAGCACTGTTAGAAGATGAAATAATGAAGGTTATTAACTTCTGATGTTATTAACTGATAGAATTTATGATGTTTCCCAGATTTCAGAAAAAATATTAAATTTTCAGGCATCAAGCAATAAGTATCCTAAACTTCTACTACAGAATTGTACTCATTTTTAGACTAAGCCTTTAATTGTGAATACATCCATACCATTTACATTTATGAAGCTCTCCAGGATACCTCTGTTTTTCTGTTGGCAGAAATAAAAACATTTTTTTGACCCACATTCTTTGCAGTTTATAGAGTAGTCCTCTATTTCATTATCATGAAAACACCGAAGTCTACAACCAGAACAGGAAATTTCACACACCTCTCTCTCTAGAGTGCAGCAACCATAATGGTTTCGTTATCCTCAGATGCTACGTGCAGCAACTGGTCCTTTCAGGAGGGGATTTGGTTTGTTGCTTAGCATGTTCCAGTTGACTGTTATTGCTCAATACCTACACATATTTCTTAAGCTTTCAGGCTTACTTTCATAGTAGATCTCCATTTGTCTACCACAGCAGGAAGTTAAACCAGGTTCCTTGTAATTGGTTTATTTCCTTAGGGCTAAATTATGGTTTCTACATTTTGAAGCGCAGGGGCATGACTAGCAGACTTGACTTTTAGCTGTGAAGAAGGAGGTGTTATGACTGGAACATGTTACTGTAGGAAGTGAACTTCAAAGCACAAAGGAGAAGTGCCAAGCGCCCTTTTGACAGCCACCTCAACTACCACATAAATAGACCTCCCACTTAACTCAGGAAACTAATGAATTATATCACAGGAAAACTGTGCCCTCTTCCCTTTAGCTGTGCAACTGCAGCATCTTTGCTTTTCCAAATACTATACAGATATATATTTACATACTTGCAGACTAGGTCTCTACTTCTTGATGGCAGAATATCACTGGCAATATAACCCAGATGGAGCACACATACCTACATAAATTTACACATGGCCTTTTTTAAAAATTACTTTTGGGTTTGCTAGTTTTTGTTAGAAAAAACTGACAGAGTAGTAAGAAGCAAGACATTGTCATTTATTTATCCTCTTTAAGGAGATCAGTACAAAATGAGCAAAACTGAACAAAACTCTATTAGTATTTCTGCCTTTTTTATATATACTACTGATTTTCTTTACTAAGTCTTTAATTTCCTTTCCGGTACTTTATTTAAGAGTTTAATTTGTGCTTTCAATCAATAGCATTTCTGTAGTCTGCTAGGAGGTTTTGTTTAGGTTTTTTTAGACCTTTTTTTAATGATTTTGAGAAATTGTTTCACAGCAAACTAAAATTTTTTACTTTCCTGGTGTTTTTAAAAATTGTTATGGGAAAATTCAGCTTTTCTTATAATGTAAGCTATTTTAATGTATTACTTCTTAGTTTTAGTTTTCACTTCTGAGAATCAAAAGGAGTAAAGTTACATTTTTATAAGGCAATTAAAAACTGTGTGACAGTGAAACAAAATCTATTTTGACATGACATCACCATTTGAAATCTCTAGAAATTTAGCATAATTTTAGCAAATTGAGGTATTTGGTAAGTACAGGAAAGCATATCTTCTATACTTAACAATTTATCCACAGGAATATGCTTTCTTTTCTGGTTCTTCCTTTTTTTAGGATGGAAAAATTATATGATTTTTTCCAGCTAGAGAGATTGTTGAGAAAAGATGTACTGATAAGGTAAAAAACTATGCAATTCCTTACCTTCCTATGCACTTCCTAACTGGGACAGAGTTATTTATAGGTAAAACAAGACTTTAGGTGAATAAAAATATTTCTTGATAAGGACAGAATTAACACATTATTGGTTTGGGATATCTTTATGCAGTTGTCACTACAGTGATGTTATGGGATGCACCCTTTTTCCCCTCTTCTTGTTTGTGGAAGTTTGCCTCACTTAAATATGAATTATCACAATAGTCGTAATTACTTTTGTATGGAAATTAAATTTGACTAATAGATGAGCCTGAAAACAGCATCCTCTAAATGAACATTTACATTTTGGGAGGTACCTTCAGAACAGGTCTAGGCCTTCTTTTACAAGGTAAAATGTGAATGCCCCATCACGCCCCTGTAAGATACCCAAGAGAGAGTAGAAACCTCCTCCAAGTCAGGCATGAAAGGTGTTTGAACTTAGGTGCTTTATAACCTGGCTCCTCTCCAACATGTACGAAGCTTCAGGGTTTCCTCAGAAAAATCTCAAAGACTCTGCCAACACTTACACAAGAGGTTGGTTATCTGCACAGCTACCTGTGACCCTGATCACCAATGTCGTACTCTAGTCATATCCAGGGAAAACACTCTTCATGAACTTCTAGGAGATCAGTGTCTTCTTGTCAGCGGAGTAGAAGGTAATCTCTCATTCAAACCCCAGAATAAATTTTCCAGACTGTCTTTCTATCAAATATTAATTCATGCATGTTTCCTTAAGAAGCCTCTGCTTACAAACCTTTGAAAGTAGGGCCTGCTTTCCTCATTCTGCTGTGCTGGGTCATGCCACACCCTTGGGGTTGGAGTGCCCCGGTGTGTCTGGGGAAAGATCAATCTCTGGGGTGGTGAACAGGCAGCTACCTGGATCAGAGGATCTTCACCCACATCTAAATGGTTGAGAATTGCCTCTCTAACTGGGCCAGTAACCTGAGCAAGTCAAGATATTCAAATTCAGTAGACAGTCTTATAATGGGGTGACAGGATGACGATGTGTGGTTACTGTTTTTGAGGAAGTTCTACAGCTCTTGCAAAAAATATATAAGAAAGATCTTGAACACAAACATTTGGACAACAGTGATGGTTGTGGCTCCAGTCTCATCTCACACTTCTTCTTAACGCCTGTTTTTCTTCATCCAGATCCAGAAGATTTAGAAAGATTTTCCTTTCCCTAGATTAGGCTATACTTCTGAAAATGTTTTGGCATGTTGCATGTACACTGACTGAAATCTTATGGGCCTGCTTGCAAAACCAAAATTATAACTTCTGCAAGTTCATCTTGTAATCACAGACCTGGAGGATACACGGAGAGAAATATATTTTTGTCCTCTGATATTTTGCACAGTAAAGACTTTGTTCTCATAAATGAATTCATGGCAGTTTTATAGCTCATAATGTACTATTTGTGTGTTTAAGGCTGCTCAAGTTGCTGTTTGGGTAGTTACAGTTGGTAAAGCCTGTGAAAAATCATTTATTTAATGGTATGTTATTAGACCTGTTTATTCAAAAAGAAGGATAACATCAGAGCTGTTGTCCAAACAGATTGACTGCAGGTTTGCATTTAGGCATCATTATAAATATTGACAATGTTTTGTAAAGCCCCTTGGAATTTGTGTTTTATGGTAGAAAGACTACTTCTTGCAGGAAGGAAACAAAACTGGGAAACTACCATTAGGCTCAGATAAAAACTGATGTGCCTCTTTTATGCCCAAATATTTCAACTTTAATAAGAGTTCCTGCTGCACATACCATATAAATTAGAAAACAAGATTTTCATCCTTTTCCTCAATACTTGTCCATCATCTCTACTGATGAAGCATTACTGCCCCAAAACCTGAAAACTGTATTTCTTTTAAAAAATAAAACTTTGTTTAAAGCGGACTGCAGGGGGATGAAGCAGTCTCAGTTTCCTAACGTTCAGAAGACACTCAAGATGTGCGCTTGGCTCTAACACTGTTCCAGCTCCCTTACCAGGAAAACAGGAACATTAGAAGTAATTACAGAATTCCCGCAGCTCCCATTGACAGCAGAATTGTGTTGTATGCCTACTCGGTAAGCAGAGACTAAGAGAGTGCCTTGCAGAGCTCCCAGTCAAAAGAGACAAGACAAACTGAAAACAAAACAAAGCTTTTTTGTTTGCCATAATTGTCATTTTTACTAGCAAAAGGATAACACTGCTTATAATAGTACCATAATTAGTACAACTACTGCAGAGAAAATATGCCAACAAGACACTTGGAAAGGAAAATGAAAGGCCTAATTTAAGAAGAATAGTTTTTATATTTTCTCATTTTCCGCCAAAGTTTTATAAAAGCAGACCTTTTTTTTAAAATATTTCAGAAAAAATAAAGAATGTGCCTTTCTTTTCCCTTACACGAATGAATACGTTCAAGTACTATTTTGAAATCTTCACTGGAGATTCTTCTTTTTCCTGAGCTTCACCTATAATTTATTGAACTAAAAGATAATGTCTTACTGAGTTCCCATTCATCTTTCTGAACTTCACTGAGCTTCCATTATGTTTTTTGAGTTTGCTTGCTGTGGTTCATTTCCAATGAAATATGTATTCATTCAAATACAATGAAAAAATAGAAGGTCACTTTTATTTGAGTGTTTTTGTGTAATCAAATCACCACTGCCAAGGATAAAGTTTTTGTCATTGTGTGGTAAGAATCTTGTGGTAAGAACCTTTACATAGCAGGCACGCTATTTGTTGGGGAAGTAATTCCACATACACAAAAACCTGCAGCCAACAGAAACCAGAAACATTCATCAAGGGCCACTAAATATCACTCCTTAGTCACAGGGTTTTCTGCACTTTCCAACTTTCTGGAAGAGAAACCTGACAGGGAACCTGAGAGCTGCCCTCTATTCCACTTCCCAGTCTGCACAGTCATAAATTGAGAGCATTTCTGCACTACATGAAAACACGGTCTCCTCTTCCCTGCAAGTGTTTGTCTGATAATGGGAGGGTCCCCCAACCTTGTCTTCACCTACCACTGCAGGTTTTCAGAAGGCCCCATGTTATTTGACCCCTGAGCTTGTCTAAAACCCCTGGTGACATCCAGATCACATTGAGCTGCCTGAGAGTGCCAAATAGGTACCATTATTCAACCAAACCTTACCAAGCAGCTTGTTTAACACCTCAGGTTTCTAGGTATCAAGACTATCATCCTCATGTATGCCAGGAGCAATGCAAGCAGGCAGTTCTGTATTTTCTTCTCCCATGTTCCTAACCACACAGGTGCATATCACATTTAGCTCAAAATGGAAGCGTTCACCATTAAGCACATCAGATAGCTGACAATGTTCTGTTCCTCAAAAAGTCTCTCTGAATGCTCAGGCTCTTGAATCTTTTGTATTGTTCTTTCTTTTTTTTTTGCTTGTTCTTCCTACTGACAACAAAACATTTGAAAACTGGGCATCCTCTTAATACTTATGACACAAAAATACTGGTGCATGCACTGCACAAGATGCCTACACTCAGGCCATAAAGCCAGCACTGCCTGAGATACTTCAGATTTATTTCATAGGCCTAAATTCATTGCAAGGAGTGTTTTCAGCATGTCAGGTGCTATCTGGGACTTCTGTAGAGGCAAGTTTATGGGCAGGCGTTTAAAGACTGGGCCTAATACAGGCCACGAGTCTGGTGTTTTCTGAAAGGATTTACTGAGCTCAGACTGTAGAACTGTATTGAATGGGTGGTGTATATCTCTCTGGCAGCCTTTCAGACCTATTGTAAATGCTTAATTACATCTGACTTGATAGCTTTAGCAAAATCTCTTCCATTCTTGGAGGAGGAGAAAACCAAAAAAAAAAAAAGAAAATCCATTAGGACAAACAACAGAAAATTGTGAGGGTAAAATAAAAGGACTTGTTGTGTGTTGGGCCGAAGGGAATGCATTTTCTTACCCTTTCTTGTCAATGCCATCAGTACACCCTTGTCTTTGCATCCAGCACAAGGAACACAGGCTCTCTCACCTTCCATGCTTCCTGTTCCTTTACCAATAACTCTCAACCCAATGCAATTTAATCAAAAGGTCTCAAGTCTTTTTCAAAGACTATTGTAGTGGTTTCTGCACAAAGAAAGTTTGCTTAAATTGTTGGGATAAAGGAGATTGCAGTGGGAGGCACTGATAGGATGAGATGAGCCAGCTGGCAGATTTTATTTTAACTAAGGCAAACACCAGTTTCAATATAATCAGCCAGGAAACTCGAGCAGCCCTTGAAAACTCAGGACATTCCCAGAAATAGTAACATCTGGTCATCATAAAGATTACATTGGTAGATTCCAGTTATATTTGAGATAGGACCTCTGTAAGGCGAGCACTTACAGTAATTGTTTCATTTCTTTTTTTTTCTCCTGCAGTACTTCTTGAACAGCTTAAATAGGAAACTTGATCTTCACTGGGTACTTTGCCATTGTCTGCTTCACAGCAAATTTCCTCTGAAGGCCTAACTTGGGTTTATTTGCTGGAGTTTCATTTCCCTGTAAAACCTGCCCTGCAACATGGAGAGGAAATTAAGGTACTGGTCTTTCCACTTTTCCTCTTCATCACTTTCCCTTGTGGTAAGAAACACTGATTAAAAAGAAAAAGTTTATTTAGCCAAAGTGAAAATCAATAGCATCAGTTAGGTATCTGTTAAAAATAAATAAATTATACCTCTCTTTGCCTTCTATCAGCTACCTTTTCCTTTCAGGACCTGCAAACAAGATGTAGTAACAACTCACTCTGGCTTACCTGCCGTAGTCCAAATAACTTTCTGGTAATAAATTAGGCCTGGAATTTATTTATTTACTCTAGAAGTTCTGCTAACTAAATTGCTTTTGCAGTATAAGACAGCACTTGTTCATAACTAAGTAACTCATTGTGCCTGACAACAGGTTAATGGGCCAAAACAACTCATTTTGAGAGTGTTGGCTGTTTTGGTCCAGCAAACTGGTTCCAGAATCTCACACATCCTACATTCCCTTCGCACATCTGGACTCTGCACAGACAAAGTTTTCTTTCATATAAACTGTTTATTGTTCTGTGAGATTGATGCCGTTAATATTGGCTTTCAGAATGACAGATTAGCATCACCAGTTAATCAGGGCTATTAGCAGATAAATATCTGTAATTTAATCACTACAGGAATTTCTTTTCCAATAATAAGATTTACAAATGCAAGTGATTAAGTAATTAGCTTACATCTCCATAGATTACAATTCCTCTGAGCTTTCTACTCTCACTTTTTTTCCCAAAAGATTTCAGTATTTAATTAAAGTAACTACTCCCTCCTTTACATCGTCTTTGTACACGCATGTGAGAAGTGGGGTAGTTTTTTTTCAAACCAAACTGCACCTTTTGTACATAATCCCACAAGGATCCTCCATTTCCGGACCTCTTCCATCTCTCTCCAAGGGTTAATACCCACCCTGCCAGTCTTTGCAGCTATAATCTTCCCAGTACTTTTCCCAATCCATGCAGCAAGTGGGGTGCACAAGGGGAAAGAATAATTTACAGGAAGGGGGGAAAAATTGCCAATGGAAAAATTGTGTGCACTTGATAAAATAAGAGCCTGGCTTGCTAAAACAGTCTATCCAAACACTTCTCAAGGATCCCTTTGTTGCCTTTCCACTGACTTGGCCCTAGGGCAAAAGGCAAGTTCTACTCCTTCCAAACTTATATTCTCCTATTTGCAGAGTAATTTGACAGTTACTGTTAATTTCCTAAATGCAACATGAAAGCTGTTGAGGGAAGCCTGAAAAAAGGGTGGGGGGGAAGAAGAAATTCATAAAGAACAGCAGAGAATATGGACAAAATTGCTTCCATGTGTGGTGCAGAGGCACAGCTTGGGCAGAGATCTGTGGCCTTCCCAGAGTTTGACCTCTTGAGGCAGTGCCAGTTTACAGGAGAAAAAGCATTGCTCTTTAATGAAGGCCTAATTTTTATTGCCACTCCATCGACTTCAAAGTGCTTCGGGTTGCCAAACATAATTTCACTGGAGGTATTTTCAGGTGCAGAGCAAATACTTCATAAATAATTTCCTCATTAGATTACAAATTCCATTTAAAAAGTGAAAGGGGGGGCTTGCTTTTCGAAGTCTTTCTTGGAAGCTGATTAAAAAATCTTTCAGAGGGATTCTTTATGACTTTAATTCTGAAAGAAAATAATTAAACAGTTTTAATTTTTCATTTATATTTTTAAATGAACATGTAGCTTGGTAAGATGACCAAGTATGGTAGAGATGTTTTAATATGCTCTCAATTAAAACATATAATCCAATGTCTGTGTGCCTTTCCTTTTTCTTCTCCTCAACCTCAAATTGCTACTAAGCCCAGTGACTGCCAGCAACCCAGTGTCAGCTTCATTGGGGCCCCAATTAACTATGCAGATCTGTCATACTTCAACATTTTTCGTGTTTACTTCCTCTCCTCGAGTAAAAATATCTGTAATTAAAATGTTCTTCCATACATCCTCTTTTAACACCCCCTGTGAAGCAGGCACAGGGAGCTGCTGAGGCTGACAAAGTGCTGCTGTCAGTCAGAGGGAACTGGCATGGTTTGGGTGGTGTTTGTGTTCAATGCACTTTGCAGGCTGAGATGGGCCCACTACCAAGGCCGAAGGGAGGCTGCTGGGGAGGGGATGGACATCAGCAAAGCTCCCATCCCAGCACTTCCCATAAACTAGAGCAGCAGAATTCTGTGTCTCCCCACCCGTCACTGCAGTGTCCTGTCAGAGCCACTGCTAAACTTCAGCACCTGATCATTTGTAAGCCACCTTCTACTCACTGGACAGAAATAGAAATGCTGGATAGTACCTGGGTGCAGAGCAGGTCTATAGCTTTTTAGCTTAGTCTGCTTTCTCTTGCCAATAATTCTGCAATTTAACTGGTTATAGTTGTTCACTATTTCCTCTCATAAAGGTTCAGCTACCCTAGAACACCAGGAACAAGTGAAAACCATCTATAAGAAGAAAGGTAGAGAATTACTGATTGTTTTGATAGTGTTAAATTAATTTTCCATTTCTTTTTTGGGGGAGTGCTAGTTGGAAGATGAAAGCTAGCATAAACATTGCAGAAAATATTTTCTTCTGTTGTCACCTTGAAAACCAGCTGGGTTTGATTAGATTACAGACTTTTAAAACTGGTAGATATAGCAGTTTATATACTGCAGCTGTATACCTGCAGTAGGGCTTGTTAGAGACTTCTTATCTCTAAATCTGCACTGAGCAGGCTCCAGTCCCAAATCCTGGTGTCTGAGCCTTTGCTTGACTACCCAACACCCATCTTAAAAAAAAAAAATCACAGCTTATATCAAACGTGATTATCTTGATGCTTTAAAACCAGTGAAATGGTGAAATTTTTTTTACTGATTGTGGATAATTGTACTCTGTTGTTTCACACTTCTGAAGCGCACTCTGCCAGTGTCTCACAATTAGGTTACAAAGTTAGACATCTGTGGAGTTGCTAAGAGCCCCTTTCTGGTGGTTCTTTTGGAGTGTGTGTCTCCCATTCAGGATGAATGTATCAAGAAAAATACTTGACTGCTCTCTACAGCAAAGAAGCTACAAAAAATAAAGCTGAGATTCATGGTTTTTCATGTTCCTTTGACATATAACAAAGGCTTGGCATAAGGCATTGAGAAAGTAGTTATAACTCAGAGAGAGTGGCAGCTTTCTATTTCCACCAGTTACTGCTTTAGCTTAAATTATAGAGATATGTGTGATGGATCTAAAAAGATCTCTGATTCAGACAGCTGAAAAACAATTTTGCCTTTCAGCCTAAAACAATTTTTCTGAAAAAACCCAAACAAATAAAAAAAAACCTTAAAGATGTAGCCAAGCTAAAGCTTAAAATGAAGAGACATTCTGCTCTAGGAGAAATAAGAAATATGTTGGCTTAGTTACTCTGAACATAAGATACACTATTCAAGTATAACATCACACCACATTTGCTGAGAAGGGATGGCAGAAAGGACAGATGAATGCAAGTGGCGGAATATATTTTTGTGCTTTTTCACTGGCTAATTAAGATAATGGGTTACTTTGGGTGCATCTGCATTAGCATTTCAATTCATGTCTGGAGTTTATCTTTCAACCAAAAATCTCTAATTTCCCCATTTCCTGCTATTTGGTTCATACCATAGAATGGCTCAGAGTGCTAAAACTGCATCAGATGAAACTAAACTGAGGGATGCAGTCCAGGAAGGTGTCTAACAAAGTGCAGCTTTAGTGGGAATTTAGTTTACAGGCTGATTTAGTTAGTTCACAGACTTAGCTTAAGTCAAAGTTTTGTACAGTGAGGACCTTAGTTCTTCAGCCTCCACTGCTTCACTTTGTAGACCTGCTACTTTTTATCTTTGCTGTTCTGACTGAGCGATACCACGTAGCCCTGTAACACCGCAGAAGGAAGGAATGAGATTGCAGAAATTGGTTTTTTTCTGCCATGTCAAAAATTTGATTCCAGTTATCTTCAGTTATTCATTTAATCTATTTTTTTCAAGCTATTTGTGCTTGTGTGCTGTGTCAGAGGGAACAGAAAGGTCTAAATTGGAATGAAAGTGGTGAGAATTACACAATACTAAGAAGAAATTTAGACTCCATGCACAGAGACAAGAATATGGGACCTACTGGAAGGGGAACTCTCAGAGAGTAAAGCACCATCTGCATTGCTGGGCATGCAAAACTAGCAAGATGAATGAAGTTGCAGTGGAAATTCAGTGTAGGGCCATTTTTTTCTGAGGAGATAGCGGAACATGATATTTCCATTTTTCTTCTCTTTTAAGTCTAATTTAAATTCTAATGACTAACATTTTACATAAGAGGTCCCTGCTACAGCCATAAAAATATTGGACTTTTTTTGCTAATATTGCACAGTACATTGCTACATTAGCCAAATGTTGCTGTGATACAGCCAGGTTCAGATCACACTATCTATAATACAGAATGTCTGCAATTTTTCTTGTTTCCCTGGTAACAACTGTAAATGCACTGACTCCCTGGACTGCTCCACCCCTCCTGCTGCTGATGTCAGGCACAGGAGAGGCACATGTGCAACTCAGCTCTGTACCTGTCAAACCAGGCGGACGTTCTGTTTGATCACCCATGGTTTGGTCCCACAAAGACCATTCGTTTGGTGATCAGAGGGCAGTGTTAATTTAGTCAGATATCAGGATACTGGGCTGGGGGCGGGGTGGAGGGGCAGGGGGGAGAAAAAAATTCACCCACTTGTGCTTTGGTTTTAATCAACAAAGAGAATGGGGAGGCTAAGGGAGCTATCATGTGGCTAGAACTGAGGCAAAGTACTCCTTGCTGATAAAATGAGGATCAGCGCCATTTCTGTTAACGTCAATAATTTCTGATAATAGGGTGCTGCTCAATGCCAAAATATTCTCGAATTCCATACTCTGTTGCAAGCATGCCAGCAGGGTTTGGCATGAATAATGTTAATACAATGAAGAAGGAAGGAATGAATGAGGATTTTCCATGTGTTAGCTGACAGGATCACTTTGAAACAAATGACCAGTCCTTATTAATGCAGCTATTATTTTGATAAACCAACAAGAATGAATGTGGTATTCATGAAAATGTGAGATGCAGCACTGTAGGAATCCCACTGTAATTTTACAATTAATTAAAGTACCTGTAGCCGTTATTGGAAAAGATTATGATCTGACCTTAATACTCATGTACTAAGCTGGCATGCTGCCTATTTTCAGCTCAGCATTAATGAAGATGAGCATTTGTATGCAAGTCTGTCTCTTATGGTCATTTTGTTCTGTGTGAATTTATTTAGATAATTCAGCATTTGCCTTAGCAATTACAAGTCATCATAGTGCAACAGAGAGTTCCTGTGAGCTAGGGGTTATTTTATTTTTCATCATCACCCATGGAAGTGCATACAGTTCACCATGATAAAGCTGAAGTTTATTTGGTGACTATGAATCACAATAGTAACTTTTTTTTTGCAGTGTCCACCCATCCTGCTTCCCTTCTTTTTTAATAAAACATGGTACTCCTGATGAAAAATTTCAATTTCAATGTTTTTAAAAGGAAAAAAAAAGAAACTTTCTTATTAAGGGGGCATTTTCCAAAACAAAAATTAGTTATTTTCATTTTAAAAAAGGGTTTTATCTAACACACATAGCAATATAAAGCTGATTTTTTTTGTATTTAAAAACTTTTAGCTAGCTTAGTAAAATGAAATTCAGTTAGTAGCAGTTGTAAAGTAGCAGCAGTAGGAATTTTAACAGTACTATTACAAGAATTTTGCCTTAATGCTCAGATCACAGGATCACTGTGCTGGGGAGTAACAAAAGAGATGATCACTGAAGGAAGTGACAGGATATATTCTCTACTCTTCAGAATTCAAGCAAGGCTAGCATGTGTGCAGTTGTGATGGCAGTGGACTCGCTGGTCTTCCAGGATGTCCACATCACTGAATAACAGAGTGGAAGCAGAAACCAACAAAATGTTGTGAAGGTCAGTCCCTCTTTTAGAGGATTGAGTCACTCATGCAGGAGGAGATTGAGTGGCCCTACTCAACCAGAACAAAATGCAGGAACTGAAAATAAATATTTCAGGCAGGATAAAAGTTCTGTCTAATACCTGAGAAATTGTAGTTCAAATTTCCTCAGACAGGCACAGATGCCTGAATAGTAAGAAAGCTGGGCCTTTTCAGCTTTCCAAGAGTAGATGGCAAACCTTGAGACAAAGAAGTATAACACGGACTATCTTCCAAGCTCCTCTGTTTTCAAAAGCTTCATAGCTATTATGCAGAGTAACAAGTATTTTTGCCAGAAGAAGGTTGTTTGGTTACTCTGTTCACCTCTGTTGGTAGAATCTCAAAGGGGAAAGTTGAAGATACAGTTCTTTCGAGGATGTACATACCTTTTACTGGAAATCACAAGCATTCTCTTCCTAGACTCCAGGCTATATGGATGAATATTAATTCCAGATTGAAACCATCTAGCTGCAGCTAATGCTATACTGTGTTTCAGGCAAAAAGCTTGTTCAACCCATTCAGCTGAACTCTCATGATACGTAGAGAAAATGGGCATGTTAAATCTGTTATTTGGTGCCTGTTTGGAATTCACTCCTGTGTAAACAATTTGAACTATTGTACTCTATTCCATCAGCAGCTAAGCCTTCCATTGGCACCATTATTCTGTGACTGTTCTGAAAAAAAAAACTGGGATGGCATCCAGTTCCAGATTCAACATGTGAATAAGAGTGTCAACATCTGAGCTGAGAGCCCAAATACCCATATGTCATCAATGGGGAACAAACACTACAATGAGTGGGGTACAGACAGCTATTAGGCTGGTTAAATGTGAGGACTTGATTGTCCATGCATGGTGGTTTAACATCATATGAGACACCACAGTGATCCATACAGACCTCCTGGACATATTGTAGAACCTATGAGATATCTTGCCTTTCTGAATTGATAGCTGGAGGCCAATCAATGTTCCAGTAGACATTAAAAAAGCACCAGACACTCAAGTGTGGCTGAATAAATTGAACTCTAGTTGCATATTTCTGTCTTCTCTGAATATCCCTTAAGACAGATTAAATCTGTCTTCAGTGGGAGCATAGACACCTTGCTCACATGTGGATGTCTTCTGCATGGAAAGCCAAATTTTGGCTGCAGAATCTAAAGCCTGAATTCTGCTCTCGGTATGCAATTCAGCTGCCTGGCAAGTGACAAGTAGATATATTGCAGAGTGTCTTCCTTGGGTTCCAGCTGCCCAGAGATGTCCCTGGGGTCTTCCACAGATCATGAATGCATTTTCCAGGCATCAATATCAGTGGTTTCCCAGGTAATCCCAGGCGTCATCGATACCTGTGTTGAACAGTACTGAACCACTGAACCCCTGCTCGTTGGTTTCCTGACTCATATGTTTCCTCACAATCTGGATACAGCACAAAATAAAGAATGCAGAAGTCCCAATATGGAATATATTTCAACATGGAGGTAATGTGCACAAAAAGTTCTGATGCCCATAATTTTAAGATATACCAAAATGGCATAGAAAAATGCACTAGCCAATTACAAATGCCAGTTTCACAGAAAGAAAACATTTATCAGCCCCCTTCAAGTGGATATTCACTAAATACAGCTTAATTTTTCCAATACTTGTAAACACTCCAAAATGGATTGAAAAACCACTGACTGAAATGAGAATTTAATGCATGCTCCAATTATTTTCATCACCAAATTCCTCAAATATTTTTCTTTTTTCTTTTTTTCCCATTCTTTTTTTTTTCTACCTTTTTTTTTAGCCTACCAACAGGGATTCAGAAGTTGCTGTAGTGCTATCCAACTTCTAATATTAAAAATTCTGTCTCATAAAAAGTGGATCTAACAGGCATCAAAGACTTGCATTCCACTGCGATTTGAATGGTAAAAAATGTAAAAGTGCAGATCTACACACCTTAGTATTCTCAATAAGACTTTCCATCTTACATCTTTTCATCCTTTAACTGGATATGACTGCCAATTGGGTTCATATTAAAAAGTAATAAACTCGCACCGGACATAGTATAGGTATTTTTATAGGTATCTTTATGTAATTGAGGACAAATGACATCTTGATTAAATTATAATTCAAGTAGACACATTTCAATAGCATTATTTTTTCCACTTAGCTACATTAGTCCTTTAACCTTTAGTCTCTTCCACCTCATCCATTTGCTTGCATTTCCAGTGAGATCTCAATGAAGCCAGAATTCTCTCTTCTACAACAGAGTTGCTTAATAAATGATGTTTATTGATCTCATGACATGCACTGTCCTCAAGATCGAATTTATATGAACAAATTCTTTTTTTATTGTAGCTTCTCTTACATATCATAAGCATAATTATATATTGTATATCTTTAATTCATTATAATAGCATGCATGTATCTATTACTCTGTACACCTGTAGAATAAATCAAAATTTTCCACAGCAAACTCACATATGAAGAATTTAATTGAACACATATCATCTATCATCCATTTAAAAGAACAAATCTTAGACTCTTTCAGCTGTCCTACATGTCCATTTTTCCTTTCCCAAACTGCCTACAAAACTAGAGAGGAATTTTACAACATATTCTCATCATTGACCAATCATTCCTGGCACATCAATGAAGGAAAGTTAATTGCTGAGACAGTTAAACCTGCTTTTCATGGGCTTCAGAATAGAATCCTATCTTGAATATTTGGACTGTTTATGGTTATTAAAATTCTGGCCAAAAGGTATTCTAAACAACTTAAAGACTAAAACTGATCTGCACAAACTATTACAGAATCACTCCGGGAAGTTCTGCTTATAAGTTTTGATGTAAACCTGAGAAGCATTAACAAAAAAAATAAAAGCCCAATGAGAGTTCCAAAGGAATGAGCCTCATTTCATTCCTGTTGATATCAAGGTATGGGTTTCCAAGCAAGCAGTACAAGAAGCAAGCCCATAAAATAATAGAAAATAATAGAAGAAGGGGGAAAAAAAGCAATGGATTTGGGCTCTACAGCTGCATCTTCTTTACCAAGTGGAGGTGGAAAAAAGCTCCTATCCATTGCTGTTACTTAAAAGGACTGATGTCAGTTCTAACATGTTCCTTCAGTTGTAAACCTGCGTGAAAACTGGCAAATACACTTTGCAGTATAAAATGCTGGTATGATCTTCAGAAGTTTGTCTTAAAGTTCTTTTCAGTAAAACCTTCAAGTTATAACTGAAACGAATTTTTTCCAGTTGTGTAGTGATTCTGACACATACTTTCCCAAAAGTAAATTTTTTATTGTTTAAGCAATACTCTGAATACCATTTAATGTTTAGTAGTATTGCAGTAATTTTTAATACTCAGTTTCCAGACAGATTTATAATAAATTTTTGCTGGATTGTGATTTTTTTTTTCCCTAGAAGGCCTATGCCTCCCCTATGTCCAACCCAAAATTCCCACTTTTTGTCCAGTGTTTATAATAAGCTCCTAAGAAATTATTTCATCCTAAATGAAGCTACCTCACTTCTTCACCAAGAGCTGAACTTCTCTGGCCAAGTTTTTAATTTATACCAACTGCTAACATCAGAGAGGTCTATCACTTGTAGTCATGTAAACCCTCCCACTTCCCCTTCCAAAAAGAAAACCCTCAGACAAGCCAAAACCATTGCACTTTTTCAGTGAGAAAAAAGAAAAAAGTGAACATAGCACATTAGTAATTTTCAGGAGTGTCATAAAGCCAGGTTATTTTTGTTTCCCCAATCAAAGTCATATTATGCGGAATAATTAAACAATAAAATAAGATAATCAGAATTGAGTGGAACTTTTGAAAATGGCAAGGTTAAAAGTACTTTTGCACAATGACAGATTTTGTGCAAAATACCAGTGAGCAAAGTATGGGACAGTAGTACTAGAGCAAAAGTTTTAATTTTCTTGCAGCATCCATTTGTTTTTCTAGGGAAACACTCTTGAATTTGACTATTTATCTTTGTCAGTGTTGAATACATATTTTCCCAAGAAATTAGTCTTTTGACAAGTAGCTACGTAACATGAGGATGCTGCTGCAGTGAAATGATTTGTCCAGTCATTTACTCATTTACACTTTAGTAACTTCGTAAATATCAGATGAAGTTTGTTGGACTTAGGCTCATTTCCAAAACCAACCTCTTTTCTCTCTCCTGTAGGTCTGTAGAAAAACTTTGCTTTTATTTACAAATTGGCCTGTATTTTTGAGGGAAAGTGGTTCTTCTGGGATTTTGTTTTAATTGCCACAGCATATCTCCCACAAAGCTTGTTTCCGTTCTCCTGTGAGCCTTTGTAAAATTCTTTCTCCAGCTTCGTGAACCAGCCCACCTGGCTACATTAGGGAAGGGCAAAAAAACTGAATAATGCTGGAGTTGTGATGTTCTAGGGGTGAACAACAGTACATTCCAGCTAAAATCAGGGCTGATACGGAATGTTGAATGTGCATATCCAGAAAACTTTTGTCTCCTAGGTTAGTTTGACTGATGTCAGAGTGTTTTGGTTGGGGGTCTTTCTGTGCTTTTCCAAAGACTACAACTCAAGCCCCAGTGAGACAATACTGTTGTGCCAAAAATCTGAGTAAAAGTTACTGATAGGTAATACTTAATACTACTTGTTGGCAAGAGTATTTTCCCTCTTTCTAGACACATTGCAAGAGAGGTTTTGAGGATTTTTTTATTATTCCAGTCATTTCTGCTACCTTATATGATTGATTTACAGTTAATCATCTCTATACTATCTCCTCTCATATCACCCCTCTACTAAAATCAATAAAATATTACTTTAATAATTTCCATTTGTCTCATCTCAAAGTAAACAACACTCCAGAAGTAATGACACACTTAGTAAGGTCAGTTGCTAAGTTCTACCCTTACAACCACTACAAATCTTTATGGAAAAATCTAAAATTACTGTGCACATTCTGACAGGTCAGGGTTTTGCCCTCTGAGACAGAGAAATTATTTGAATGAGAAAAAATAATAAAGAGGAAGAACAAAACCTTAAGTGGTAAAGATTAGTATTATATAGGGGTAAGCTTAGCATGGAACACAAATACATATCTCCTGACAAGTTTTTTAAGACTGAACAAAGATAAGTGCAAAAATCCTTCCTTCCCAAAGCCAGAGATTCCAGAAAGGTGATTAATTCCACTAGTAAGGGAATGTGTTCTTTTCTCTGGAAAGTAATGAAAGATAGTCTGCCAGTATTCTGAAAGCTGTCATGAAGTAAAAAGGAGCAGATACTAAATGGAGTTCTTCCTCTATCATAGAACTAGACACTGTCCTACCTCTAGGAATCATGAATACAAGTCTTACTGAGATTTGTCCTACTTTATTTTTTATTATAAACAATCTTACACCTATATTTTATCCCTCTCCTTTTTAGAAGCAAATCTCAGACACAATTTTTTCCAATGTCCTTAAAAAAAAGACCAAATTTATTTATTTACAACTAACCACTAGTAATTCTATTCTAATCTTGGTTTATAACAGGGCTATCAGTTAAAAAAAGAAGCTAACTTCTTGATTAATTTCCTTCTTTGTCCCTAGAGTTTCTTAGAAGTCATATTTAGGTGTACAGATAAGACTTTGAGCTGCATTGAAGGCTAAAATTTCCAAAATGAAGTGTGCTGACACAATTAGATAATCAAAAAATTGCATAGATGTCTCCTGTTTTGAACTAGAATATGGATTGTCTAAATCAATCAGTGCTGTGCTTTCACAAAGTGAGCATGAGGTTATTTACAATGAGCCAGCAGCTGACCACAGGAATCTCTGACCCTCTAAATCAAGGTAAAGGAATGTTGGAAAGAAGACTTTCCCTTGGTGGAGGAGGATACGTTAGAGAACACCTAGGAAAACTTGACATCCACAAATCCATTGGCCCTGATGGGATTCATCCATGAGTGCTGAGACAGCTGGCAGACACCATAGCTAGGCTGCTCATGATCATCTTTGAAAGGTCATGGAGAAAAGGAGAGGTGCCTGAGGACTGGAAAAAAAAAAAAAATGTCACCCCAGTCTTTCAAAAGGGGCAAGAAGAAGGAGGCAGGGGACTGCCAGCCAGTCAGCCTCACCTCAGTCCCTGGAGAGGTGATAGAGTTCCTCATCTTTGAGTCCGTCTCTTTCCATGTGGATGACAAGAAGGTGATCAGGGCAGTCAGCATACTAACTGATTTACACTAAAGGTAAATCATGCTTGACCTAACTTCTACAATGAAACAACTACCTCAGTGGGTGAGGGGAGAGCAGTGGATACTGTCTACATCAACCTCAGCAATTCTTTCGACACTCTCTCTCAACATCCTCACAGGCAGACTCAGGAAGTGTGGATACTGGATGAGGGGACAGTGAGGTAGACTGAGAACTGGCTGAACAACAAATGAAAAAGAGTCATAATCAATGGCACAGGGTCTAGTTGGAGGCCTGTCACTGGTTGTGCCCCCCCAGCTTCAATACTGGGACCAGTATTGTTTAAACTAATTATCAGTTACTTGGATGAAGGGGCAGATGCCTCCTCATTGAGTTCGCTGACTACACCAAGCTGGGAGTTGCTGATATTCCAGTGTGTTGTGTGTGCAGCCCTTCAGAAGGATTTTGACAGACTGGAGAGAGGGGCAGAGAAGAACTATCAGAAATTCAAAAAAGGTGAATGCAGGGTCCTGTACCTGGGGCAGAACAAGCTCAGGCACCAGCACAGATTGGGGGCTGACCTGCTGGAAAGCAGCTCTGTGGAGAAGGACCTGAGGGTCCTGGTGGACTTGGGTAAAGTTTCAGACTTCTACACTGTTTTGATAGGTGGTGGAGCCTACAGAGAGTGAGATTCTTACTTCTCCAAGTCCAAGTACTTTGTGCTAGGTAAGGTGCCCAATATACAGAACTTGAAAACCTAGAAATAGGTGATTATTCTGAATTTTGTTATCTCTAGAGCAAACTCTAAGCAAAACTACCTTATGATAAGGTTTTAAATTTCTCTGATGTTTCATTTCAAACACTAAAAGACAATGAGATGTCTCTGCTGATCTAAGATTTTTTTTCACTGAGTACATGTTACATTTAAAACTCAGTTGGTATGGAAGTTAATGGCTCTATTTCATCAGAAAAAGAGATGAGAGCATTCTTGAGCAATTGTGTTCTAAAACTAACAGTTAGCTACATCATACCTCATGCCAAAAGTACATGAGATATGTATGTCTATGGAAGATGCATAATTCCCTAGAAAAAAAAAACAGAGAAAAAGTCTGCATTGTTTGTTTTGGTTACCAAAAATTCTCTCAAGTGTCTTAAGATACTTGAAGATTAGATGAAAAACTGTCAAGAGAGTTTTGCTTTTCTCTGGTCACAAATAGCATTCCCCACTGAATGATACATTCAGGATAAATCTCATAATTTTTATAGACATGCCCAGATTTGGGGGTTTTACTGTCAATAATATAACCTAATTTGTTTTTATCCCAAGATCCTCTTTTCTTTTCCTCTCAGTAGAATTCAAGGACATTTTTGGAGGATGATCCTTTTTCTTGGGAAGTCGCCAAGGTTTTGAATGATAAAATGTGACAATAATTAAAAAATAGTTTGAGTGGGCTAATGAACTATGATCCAATGAGTCATGGGTTTCAGAGCAGGTGTCTGACTGCAAGCCAACTGTGAGGCTTGTTTTTTCTAGTCACGTGTCAAGGTATGTTGTGTCATCTGGGTCTCTCTTGGAAGCAGATGTGATTTTTTAATGTGGCTTTCTGCTTTTTTGTTTTTATCCAAGATCTATATTCTCAATTTTTTTGCTTTTCCCTAAACCCAAAATGCCTCATTTTCTTTTTGCTTGAAATGGAATTAAATCTGTAGGCGGACTGATGAAAAGAGGATGATCTGGAGTTATTTGGGTTTGAGTAACCTTCTAAACTGAGGATATGAAAACAAGAAAGCGAATTTGACTGCCATTTGTGATATATTATTACAGAGAGACACAAGGGGAAAAAAGGTATTATGTATCCTATATATTTTTGAAGAGAAATGGCTGCAAAGCAACACTTGGGAAACATCCATTAATGTCTTTCCTGAGAAAGAGCAGGTTTCTCAGAGCCTTCCAGAGGCATAAGATGAGGCTCAAGTGAATCTGAGTCACTTCTGGTAAAAATGCCTATCAAACCTGCCAAAATCAACACACGCAGCAATGCTGATTGCTCTGTGGACTAGGATTGTGATTTCTATTTAAGTGTGTATGAGCACTTCCAGCATTATGTATTGGTATACCTGCACTGAATGGGGACCAAGATAAGAGCCCCAAAAGACAGCAAATGTCAGATTACTGGACTAGGAAACGCAGAGAAGGGAGGACTGGTGTCTAAAGTCCTACAGAAGGACGGTGAGACTGCTTCAGAGTAGCCCACTCACCATTCCATATATCTTGAATCCTACAACCCTTATGCACTTGCTGTGGTTTGACCCCTGTAAGCAGCTAAGCACCACCCATTTGCTTGCTCTCTCCTTCCATCAGGTAGGATGGGGGAAAGAATTGGGAGAGTAAAAGCACAAAGTTTCATGGGATGAGATAAAGAGCTTTTAATAGATAAAGCAAAAGCCACACACACAAGCAAACCAAAATAAGGGTTTCATTCACTACTTTGAATTGGAAAGCAGATTTTTAGCCATTTTTACAGGGAGGGCTTCATAGCACCTAATGGTTGCATGGGAAGACAAACGACATGACTCCAAACATCTCCCCTTCTCCCCCTCTTTCCCTAGCTTTAGAGCACAGCATTATATGGTATGTTGAAGTCAGCTGTCCCAGCTGTGTCCCCCCCACCAATTTTTTTTGTACATCCCTAGCCTATTCACTGGTATGGCAGTGTGAGGAGCAGAAAAGGCCTTGACTCTGTGCAAGTCCTGCTCAGCAATAGTTAAAACATCTTTATATTATCAACCCTGATTTGTTCACAAATCCAAAACATGGCACCATGCAAGATACTATGAAGAACATTAACTCTATCCCAACCAAAAGGAGTAGAGTACTAATGGGTTCTCAGATTGTGCATTCAGCTCTTCTACACTATCCCATCTGCCCCCTTCAGAGTGTGCAAATCTCCCAGAAAATAAATTTGGTTTAGGTAGTGCACAACTTTAACATAAGGCCCTGAGAAGCTGCTACATCCAACTGCTGCAAAAGTGCCCTGGGAAGCTGCAACTTACTCTAGAACAGCTTATACACCTTGTTATACATGACTATGCTCTGCAGCAACTCTGCAGCTCCTTATAGGCTGACAGGATCTTTTCAGTTACAGTATGTGCTTTGTACAATTACATTTGGAAAGGGAAATAATGCTAAAGCTCAAGTAATGTCCGATTTTATATCCAAATCAGCCCACATGATGAGCTGTGTCTGATTTCTGCACAGAAACGTGAAATGTTTCATTCCAGCAAGGCATTAAACCAGGCTTGATTCACATGGCGTGTACTTTTGTTTTGAACTTTTGCGGAATTCTGTTCTGTATCTCATTACCAGTCCCCAAGAGACACCCCGTCTCTAGCCCTTAAATGGGGATTTTGTCAGGAAGTGTCTCATATACCACAAAGCAAGGCTTCGGGTTTTGGCAAATCAGATATCTGAAGGAAAGTGGATAAATGGTGTCGGAGATGAGCTTTCATAAACAATTTATGTGTGTGCATTTCTCATGGAGATACAATGAGGAAATAATTTGAAATAACACAAGGGTACATCTCTAAATGTGTTTTGCAAGATTATAAAGATAGAAGTATTAACCCATGTTAGACTAGACTGAAATATTTGGTATATTTATTGCCTGGCTCTTGCCATAGGACTGTTCGTACACTCTTTTGCTAAGCTAATCAGATGCCACTACATCTTCTTGTGGCCAGGTGTCCAGGTTTTTTGCATTGGAAACAGAATGCTTTACTTTAGACTAAAACAGCTCAAAGGTGTGAATTACATACTTCCTGAAATTTCAATCTCCAGAAAAATCTGACAAAAAAACTGATGCATTTTGCAATCAGAGCAGCAAATGAAATTGTTCTGTGGGTAAATAACAGGGAAAACAGAAACTCATACTGCACTCCAGCCTATCAGAATTATATCTCACAAGATAGAAACAAATACTCTTTTTTAAAACAACTCATACATCCTGCAATGTTAAATGCTTCCAGGCTCACAGATTTAAATTGAATTATTTGCTCAAAAAGGATGCACTGTTCTCCTCAGATTTTTTTCTTTCTAGCCCAGAGATTCAAACAGTAGCTGAATCCCTTAAAGTCCCCAGCTAGCTACCTATGTTAGGTATTGTAAGGTTTTCCAAACATCTTTTACATTCCATTCCTCTTCTATATTACTCATTTTTTTAATCTAAGTTCCCTTTTTCTTATTATTTTATTGTAAAATGTCAGCAAAAGCAAGCAGGGTAAACTTCTGTTTGCTTTTGTGCTTGAGGCTCACTGGAGACCACCCAAAATTCCTGGATGTTGCTCATGCACTGTGCGGTGTTCCTGGTTGAGTGAACTATGTTAACGTTAGCACAGCCTCTCTAGTTCATAGGTAGTTATTCCTCCAGTTAATAGGTAGTTATTCTAAAAGCAGTAGGCATAAAGAGATAGCAAAGTGAGCAAAAGATTGGGTAGATTAACTGTAAGTCTAATGTTAAAAAGACAATAGATCCAGACTTTACGTGTATATATACAAATTCTATACTGGGGTGTGAAACAGTGAACTGTAGCCATTATTCTAGTGTTGTGTTTATGTGAGTAAATAAGGTTAATCTTGGGATGTACTTTTAGCATTCTAGGAATGTAATGCTGTCTAATTCACCACCATTCCTATAATGGATGTATAAATGCTTTTCTCCCACACCATTCCAGGTGTATGTGTTACATGTCTCTTTGCCACTAAGCTTTGCAGCATGAATTAAGGAGCAATCAAAGCCCTACACTATGTGTCTTTTGAGGCAATTGTCTCAGATTTGATAGGAAAAGGAAATTTCAAGATTTTCTATTTCCTTCTCTTTCAACTTATTATAGCATAGTGCAACCCCAGCAATATTTGACCTCAGCTTACACTGGTCTCATCTCCTGTTACCCATCAGCTCTTTGAAGGCTTCACTGACCTTCATTTTAAACATTGCTTCCCATATGAACAACTGTGGATATATTCAAATGCAATGATTTCAAACAGCTGATTGAACAGGACAAAGTCATATCTTATCCAAAATGCTTTCTGATTTACTGCTACTGTTTGAAGACTACATTTATCAGCCTGATTGGGTTAGCAGAGCAGCTAATAAACCAATGTGCTTACTCTTTGACAGCCACAGGTAAATATGTATGGGTAAGAACCAAGATTAAAAACCTGCTATGTAACAGACTAAAACTAGTTCAAAGCAAACATTTTTTAAAAAAGAATTAGAATTATTATAAGGTGCAGCAGGCAGCCTAGCAACTATTTAATAGTTTCTGGCACAGAGGATGCACAGTAATATTGCCTGTCCTGAAGTGATTAAAAAGCCATATACCCTACATCCACCACTACAGCATTTTCTCAAATTCAATCACTGCTTAACAGTTGAAAATAATACTTTTCAACAGGTTAGGAAAAAAAAGGAAGAACTATGTAATCTCTAGCTAATATTCCAGAGACTGTTGAAAATTACAGCAATGGCTTTTGGACAAGATGCCAGTAGTACAAAGTTCAAAACTATAATGTTATTTAAATATGCTGGAAATTTTCATGCCCACAAAAAGTTAGTGTATATATTTTACATGTTATCCCAAGCTGCGCTTACCACTTCAATGTTCCTGCCTCTTGTGGAAACACAGATGAATTAGTAGCACAGAGTTGTATATATAGTATGAGTATATATATATATATATATGGCATGTGTGTGTATATATACAGCATATATATATAGCATGTATTTAGATATGAACAAACCCTCTGAGACATGGGTAGACATGGGAGTTCTTTCAGCTTGATGGAAATCTAATGCCTGTAATCTTCCACATCCAACAGAATTTCTATAATTCACCCAGTTGAGGGCAAAAGATTAAAATTACTTTTGCGTATACTGATCCTGCTGAGTGAAAAAGAGCCAAAGATCAGACTACTTTCAGAGAGCAATCTTATCCTCACCTTTCACATCTTTTAGATGTTAGCCCACTCTCTGACTGGTTAGGGATGTGGCACCTTCCCCAGGACAAAACCTTTGGGTCGTTGAAAAGCCAATTTCCACTGGTAACAGCTCTCCCCAAGAAGACTGGATTAAAGTGCAGCAGTTTGGCTGCTCCATTCATGTTGAGCTCAAGAATCCTGCCTCAACACAACAAAAGCACTCATTGGCTTTTATGGTCAGATCTGTGAGAACTGGATGTAGCCCAATGTTCTAGTGAGTTACGGGTGGAATTGTGTGGTACTCATTTATTTTATTTTATTTTATTTTATTTTATTTTATTTTATTTTATTTTATTTTATTTTATTTTATTTTATTTTATTTTATTTTATTTTATTTTATTTTTTTAAATTTTATTTTATTTTATTTTATTTTAATTTTAACCTGAAAGCATGGAAGAGCTAAAAAGAACATCAAACATCTGTAAAAGTCTGAGATGCATGTGTCACCTGGGATATTGCAAACTAGGTATGTTTCTGCATGTGCTCTGTCTTACTGAAACCATTTGCCCTCTTAAAGAAAAAGCACAATGCAGTTACTTGCCTAGACTAGCCACTACTGAGCAATTCCCTGTATAGAGCATCCAGCACGGACAGAAGGAGAGAGGCACAGGAGAAGTTCATTCAGGAAAAGGCTCTGTGGGAAGACCACAAGTGCCTTTGTAGGTGAAGCTATCCTCTACAGGCAGAAGGGGTGGCCACATCAACTCCATTTTTCAGCCTCCTTCTAAGGATGAGTTACATAGCTCCTCTCCATCGCTTCAGTAATATTTCACTTCTTGTCAGTTCAGGGACTGTAATTCTGAGTCTGGAGTTAATATTGTATTCTCATCTTTGACTTTGAGCACATCTGCAGAGAAGTGGGAGCAGCCTTCACATCAGCTAAGTGCTCTGTTCAGGCTGAGGAGGGGAGAAGAATGTATTCATTACATTCAATGAGAGTCTGCTGCACTCATGTGGTGAGAGCTGCTGGTGTTTAAGACGACTTAGGTATCTCTGCAGACCACAGCACTCTTCTGGGTAGACCTTCCATGCTGCTTGATGCACTCCTTCCAGCCTGCATTGCTGAACATCTCCTATGTGTGGTCTTCAGATATTTCATGAAGAAAAAACACCAGAGAAGATAAAACTCCAGCAAACAGACAGGGCTAACACTTCACTGTTGTTGAGGTTTTTTTCTCACTTCTCCAAGAAGTCCAGGAGTTAAAAAATGACAGAGTAGAAAGTTTTGTGAGACCTCTCATTCCTGGTCATTTCATAGGAGATCTACAGAGCAACTTCATTTTCATACCAGCAAAAGGAGCCTTCTCTCAGCATCACAGATATATTTCTTGGGGTTATCCTTTTCACTCTATTTACCTTATGACTATTGTGTATGTCCCCTTGCACCTTCTCAGAAGCAGACATCAAATGAACCTTAGAAACAGTAAACTGTGCTAACTTCCATTCAGATCTCTGTTCAATACTCCAGTGACTGCTGGGGCGGGGTGTCTTGTCCTTACTGACTGCATTCATTTGAACTAGCAGCTTAGAGATGAGTTATCATTCCCCTGAGCTATCCTTTACTCCCTTTCATTTTTAATCCATACAGTTTTGTCCACCAATTTGGCTGGTTGCTTTTTTATTTTCACAGGAAATAATACATATCCTAGTGCTGAAAGTTCCCGTTTTCTTTCTTGCTAAAAATTCCAGATTTCCTTTTCCCCTTCTAATTAATTTTCCTCAACAATCTCCACCCCTTTTAGCTGTCTACTCATGGTATTCCCTAAGTTAACATTAATTTACATGCCTTATCCAAATGTACTTCATATTTTAAATAGATTAGGACTCCATTCCTTTGAAGTAGTCATAATATTTGACAAGAAGCTTTCTCTTCCCCTTCCCCACCCCCTCCCCAAATGAATGCAATACCCTTGGAAAGGTCTGGATGCTCCACTGCAGTCTAGGGGGAGGGAGGAAGACATCTGTGTGTATACATAGGTACACTTGCAGATTTGCATATGTTTGCATGCGTACTTATGTATTTGGCCATTCTGAAAATCCTAACCTGCCACAAAGCCAAAGCAGCGCAGGGGCCTCCCCCACTGCTGAGCCAACAGTCCTTGGCCCTGACCTGAAGAGATCCCCTCTGTAGATGCAAAACATTTGCATCTTATTAAGGAAGAAGATAAGCTACTTTTCTAGAACTGTAAAGTTTGTGCAGCATGAAAGGGTAACTAATTTGTGAGCAGGAAAAGAGCAGAGCCACATTTCTGTCAAGAGAGAGGGGTAGAGAGGAAAGAGGTACTGCATATTATTAAGCTACTTGATCACATATGTCTTTTCAAAGGAGAGAGGGAGACATTAGCAGCAAACAGAGGAACATTGTCATCTGCAAACATAAATATTTCAGATTTCAGGTACACTGGGAATGTCATTAATGTAAAAACTGACAGGAAAGGGCCCTGGAGTCAGCAATGACCGTGGGAGGCACTTCAAGAGACAGAAAAAGGGGCTCTGACAACAAGCACTGTAGTAATAATAATAAACTCCTTTGAAAGTCATGCAGGAGAAAAAGATAGATAATCAGGACAAAGAAGCTGTATCCTTGCATTTCAGTTCGAGTTCGGAGGGGCAAAGGAGAGGAAAGGAAGAACCTGCTCCTTGCGCTGTTAAGTGCTCTTGTTGCTGGGGGTTAAGTAAGTTAGTGCCTGTGGCATGCCCTCCATCCTGCAACAGAGAAAAGGTGATCAATACGTTCAAATAGAGCCTGGCCAGCAAGCTGGTGAGATGAAGAGAAGACATAAATGGAGCAATTAATTAGAAATAATTTAGATTTAAGGTGGAGACGAATGATGTTACTTGCCAACAGGGTCAACAGATAGAGATTAAATAGGAGCTTCAGCCACATGATGTGTTATTCCCTGTCAGCCAGAATATTGTCCTGGAAGACTGGAGAGGCAACAGAATAAAAGAGGTGAAAGGGTCAGCAATTCCTGTAGAGAGTATAGGCTAATTCTTTATTGAATGAACATCTAAGTAGGATGGTCAGGGTCTTTCTTCCTGGTCCCATTCCACATCTAAAGTGCTCATAGTCTTAATGGTTCTGAATCTCAGTATGACACCCTGCTATTATATTTTCTGAGAAATAGGAAGAGACATATCAAAATATTATGGATGTAAATTACCACATGGTAGGGAGTGAGGACCCCCTACCATGAGTATTATTATTGTCACTTCTTCAAAGAAGAAATTAATCCATTTCCGGGGGGGATGGGAGGGAGGGAGGGGAAACAATAAAAAGCAAGCTTGTTGCTCTTTCAAATTGGTCCTGATCCAAAGCAGGAGCCCTAAAGAACTTCCCTTGTCTAAATTTCCAGACTGGAACCAATCGGTTGACCTTTGGCCTTTTATAACTAACTGCCCTAGAAGCTCTGAGTATTAAAGGAAATATATTTAAAAAGCATGTCTTCATTTGTTTTAATGTTTTGAAATTTACCATGCTAATCAGTAAGTTAGAATAATCTTGAAATATTAACTGGCCATTTGTAATCTTTTTATCAACTACAAAGAACACATAAATGGATCCCAGCTTTCCTCCCTGGGGGAGATAAGGAGTTTTTCAACTGATACCTCCATGGCTGGAAAGCCTGGGATCACTCCACAACACGTGGAGACTTCCAGACATTATTACATGCGCTGAACGAATAATGTTTGTCTTTAATAATGTCCCCTCCAGATAGAATTTACCCAAATGTAAGCAACTTTGCATTACTCAAACACTTGAAAATAACGCAAAGATCCAGGACAAAAATGCAAACCAGACAGCAAAAATACAGTGCTATAGTTGAGCTTGATTCTGGCTAAAGTGGTTTGTACAGGTGTCTGAAGGGCTGAACTAAAAACTAATGACAACCGTCTGACATGATGAGTACCCGGCCTGTCTTCTGGGAACTGATCAAAATGTGCTTAACCCAAATAAAATTTTAAATGGCTCCTACAGCAGAAGAATAACAGAAGCAGCACCTTCTTTTAGTCCTTGCATTTTAAAACAGAAACACACATATCTAATATACAAAGAAATAAGGTGAGTCTCAGGCAAGAAAATTTTAGTGAAGAGAGCAGCTTTATTTCTTCAAACAATACATCAAGCTGGGGAGCAAAGGTAAGAGAAAGATTTACTTCTTCAATAAGTAGTAAGCAACATGATTTCACTCGGTGTTGAAGCAGACGAACAGAATTCTTCCATTCAGATATGATAAAGGCTACCAATAAAAACACAAACAGTAAGAAATATATGGTCTGATGCTGCTGTAAATGGCCAGAAGATGCTCTGATTTGGGGTAGTTACCTAGTCACAATGCTCTAACTTTGACTGGCAATTTCTGTTATGCATTATGTTGGCATACAAGAACAAGATGGTGCCTGCATCTGCTCCTGGAAAATGAGAAGCAAATGTTGTCCCACTGATGTTACTGAAAGACATCAGCTCTACAAGGGGACACATGCATACATGATGGTAGCAAACTTATGCCATATGCATTTTAGTTGAATGATGGTTATCCACTGTCCACATTAGTGACAAACTGAAAGAAATTTAGGAAAGTCTACAAAATGTACACAGGTGACCATCGAGGTGCTAATTCTTACACGGACAGATTAGAAGAATAAAACAAATAAAAATTTTGTGCAGCTATTATCAACAACCACACAATCTTAAAGGTACAAGCATCAAAAAAAAAAAAAGTGTTTCCTTCTAGAATTGCAAAATGTAGGACAGTGTAATAGTGAAATACTACTCATGAGACAAGAACCTCCCTCTACATGCATATGCTGCTGCCAAAGTATGCATAGGAAAAGGAAAGAATGGCTTCACTCACAAAATTGTTTTTATGTATAAATATCAGCTGCATAAGAGTTATCAGACTGAAAAAAAAAGTGAGAATGCAGTTTGTGTTTTTATCTCATCACATTTTGTCTCTGTTTGTCCTTCCCACCTACTCTACCAGTAAGTCCTAAATATATTGCTCAGTTTCAATGTCCTTGATGCAGAGTAATATTTCAAAGATATTACATATCTATACATATTCTTAAAATAAATGTTCAGATAACAGAGATACTCTGCTCAGAGAAAAAATATAGGATGAGTCAGAAAACTGAATGCACACAGGAGAAAGACATTACAATGTTAAAATAATGGAAGAAGAATTGTAATTTGATCAGGGGACTGTATCTTATTAGATATTAGACAATATAAACACAAGGAACTAATTCATTAAAAAAAAAAAAAGACCCACACAAAAAACCCAAACAACTGAACAACTGCAGACTGACGAGACCAAGAAGTTTGTGTCCAGATGTAGGTACAAGGAAGCTTTCCAAGCTCTCATCAGTGAAGATCTAGTGACTCTTCCCCACAGTCTGCAGAGCTATGTAGCTGACCTCCACTGCTGCCTACTCTAGGCTGATCTGAGAGCATCTTCAGACAACTTTGACTTTATTGACTAGATGTTCATAGGCTGCAATAGCAGTGGTCTTTTGTGGCATCAGACAAATATATTTAGGCAACAGAACTGAGCTCTGAAAACTATCTTAAACTTTATTTGTTCCACTGATAGTAGAACTGCTAGCATTTCTGTGATTTCTAAGCATTTTTCTTCCTGTTCTTTCACTGTTGTCATTCTGCCATGATCAGATTACTGCAATAAGAACATCTGTCACTGCCATCTTTGTAGGCTGCCATCTCTACACAAGTTTTATACATTTCTTTTTAGCTGCCACATTTTCTTTTGTGGCCATGGACACATAATAGGCACAGACATCCTTGAGCTTGCAACAGCTTTAGAATACATGTGAATAAGATTACAGTGAGCAAAGTGTTACTGTAACTCAAGGACTTTTTAAGCACAATATATTTGTGGACTTCATAATAATTCTGAGGGCATAAATAGTATCTAATATATCTAGGATTTTGTTGCTTATCACACACTTATTTTGCTAATTCTCTAATACCTTTAATGTAGTCATAAGCATCTATTCCAATCAGTACTCTTATAAAAACATAGCTTCAAATTTCTTCATGTACATTTGAAGATTTTTAAAGACCAACTTCCATGACAAAGATGTAGAGAAACTATTTTTTAACATTATTTTTTTCCTGACATGTTTGTATACACAGTGAAAACAAATTTAAACAGCAACCTGGAACAGAATGCAAAAAGTGTTTGAAAGTACCCCACATGATTTGTAAATATTTTTGAATTCTCTACAATTAGAATTAAGACTGTAGGAGCCACCAAAACACTTCCTTGTGCTTAAGTGAGAAAAGCTGTAGAAGACTGAAAGCGGGGACCAGTGTAGCAAGAGCAAGTAATATTTAAAACAATGAGCTTCCTTAGTGACCAAAATGAACAAGGACATTTATGTCACATGGTCATTGATTATTTGATGCCTTGTGGTAGGTCTCAGAGTGTGAAAATATAGAGGACTTCTTCAGGAAAGAAGTGATTGATGTACTGCATGTGGACAAGGAACTACGCTGATCAGCTTAACCCATTTGCCTAAAAAAAAAGGAGGATAAACTTGGAGTTTAGCAGTGCCTTTTAAATCCCAAGGGTGATGTTAGCTGGTACATGGACATCTTTGACATTCTGCACTAGTGGGCAAAACAGTAAAGTGTCCCTAAAGATGGTTTTCAAAGATGCAGTGCCACAGACATGCAGAGATAAGCAGTCAGAAAAAATGGTGACTCTTGTGATGGAGAGATGAATCCGTGCCCGTACACATACAATGGGTTTAACCTGCTGCAAAAATAGGATAGGGCAATTAAATGAGCAAAAAGGTTGCACTAGGCAAAATTAGGTTGTTCACCTACAGTCTGGCAGGATTAATCCTCACACAGTTCACCTACCCAAATCCTGTTTGTTCAGGCTTTGTGCCAAGATGAGAGAAGTATTTCCGATAGGCAGACTGCAGGCTTCAAATATTTATAAACAGAGGGAAAGAAAAGGATCTGAAAGATCCTTCAGATTGCTCACATAACTATTAAACTCATGTGGAACATGGTGTCAGCCCCTGAATGCACTGAGAAAAGGAAGCATTCAATGAGGAAAATTTAATAAAAACAAACATATTCTGATAGGATTACAGCATCAAAAGTGCATGTGTTCCACATGTTTTTATTTCTCTTTAAAATTAGAAAAAGTATCTTTGCTTGATGCATCCTGTAGGGCACTAAGCCAGAAAACACTATTATACTATTTCTTGCTTCATAAAGAATTTCATTTAAACTATGAACCTTGTGATAGGTAATTATATGCAGGAAGCAGAGCACATATGAATTTTATATTTATGGTCTACACTGAGGTCACAATTTAAATTCTAAAAACTGCCTTCAGAAATACCAGTTAGTGTGTCGTTTTTATTTTAATTGCATTTCCTCCCCTCTGGTACAGCACGATCAACTGAAAATCAGAACACATGTTTTATGTAACATATTTAAAATCTAGCAATAAACTATTACCATCCATATAAACATTAAACCCATTTGGAATGCTGCTAACGGAGAAGGGGGGAGGTCGTGGGAGGTGCTAGTAGATCCTTTCGCCCAGGAGAAGAAAACAGCATTAAAAATTTTTCACATACTCCTCATAACAACTGCGGTTAATGAACTGCTCTCCCTCTTCCCAAGGTGCAATCACTATAACTTTTTATTTCAGACTACAGATATCTTAAAAATTATTTACCAAATTATTTTTTTTATGCCAGTGAAAAAGAAATATGTCAGTTCCTTTTTTTTTGCAGTAAGTAATGGCACCAGAACCAGTTGGATCTCAGAGAGGATCTACTTCCACATCCCATCCAGTCAGAGCTATGGGACTGCCAGTACTAGGGGTTGTGTTGCTTTTCCCCAAGGGTCTATTTTTTCAAAGTTTAATACTGAATGTGGTCTCAAATTTGGGAGCTGAACTGGAACCTTAATGATGATCTTGTACTGGCTGTATACAGTACTCATAAAACTCAGAGTGTCCTTTGCCTACTGACTTTTGCATGTGGGCTGTGGCTGGTCTCCAAAATGTTGGCAGTGGCTGCTCTTACCCAAGATGGTTGTGTGGTTACAACACCCTCGTGGCAAGGAGATGTGTTCTGCCTATTACCATGAGGAGCTCTGCTGAGAAACCTCATCTTCTGCTCTCTGTGTCCAGGTTTTAATCCTCCACTCTACAAAAACTCTGTGGGCAGGCCGGGGCATTCTTCTAGACTCCTGTACTCAAGGAGAAAAACAAAATCCACTGGAGGGAGATTCAACTCATCATAAAACCCAATAACTCCCCAGGCAGCTGTGATAAATGTCTGGAAAGGGGACTCTGTTCACACCACTGAAAGCCCAGGAAAACACCCTGAGATTTAGTCAAGTGGAATGAATCTTACACAAAACAGCTAAATAGCTGTTCAATGAACATCTTTCAGACTATCTTAATTCATGTGACCAGAGTTTTTAACTCTGGCCTGGAAGAACACATTCCAGAGAGGAGCAGTTTAGCTTCTGTGATCCTTTTGGTCTCTTCACTGGGAGTGATGACAGGACTAGACATTGCAATGACATTTTTATGTGACAAATTTTCACAAAAATTCAGTGAGCTATCAGTTCTTTGTGACAGCTCAGGGCAGCAATCAAACAGGGATGGTCAGACAGTTTCAGATTATTTTAATTTAACTTTTTTTTTTGTATTTTCTTATCCCCTATTCTAAAGGAAATGTCTGGATGTTCAAGACTCAGTCACTGTGATTGGAACAGGATATACACCTTTGACCTTGAATTTTAAAATACACCATATAACACAACTCCCTGCCATCTAGTTTCTATCATACCTTCATCATTTGTCATAGAAAATTTTTTGATTGACTTAACACTGATACTTAACATACATATGCTGAAGCTGAAAGAGCCACTTCCTCAACTGGTACAAGTCAGACTAGTTCTATTAACATAAATTGAAGCTGACTGATTTATACCACCTGACAAAAGAGACCAGTATGTAATAAAAATCTGAAAGGCCCTTACATTTTACCTGACACTTACAGCGGTTTTAATCAAATTCTACATTTGCTTGTTTGAATTTTGGCATAAGAGAATTTTTTCTTTGTATTTTTCATACCTCAGGATTAAAACAAGAAAAGCCCAAAAACCAAAACCACATAGTAAAGTGTTACAATTAATGAGTAAATTATCTGTGTGATAATTAAAAACAAAAAGAAGCTGTGAGCAAATGCCAAATTAAACTGCCAGTTGACATACATCTGAGAGCAATGACATCTTATTATATAGGGGACTCACATGTTCCCTTCTGCCTCAGTGAGACTTTTCATGACATGGAGATAACTACACATGGGAATAGAAATATTTAGCCAGATGAAAATGAATGCCAGATCTTTAAAAATAAAATAATATTTTTGAGACATTATTGTCTGAATTTCCTGATGCAATCATAGGAAACATTGAAAAATATGATCTTGGGTCTTCAAATTTTCACTACATAATTTTAAATACAAAGACATTACCTATAACTAAGAAAGTCCTAGAACCATAAATCACTGAGGAAGCCATAAATCACTAAGAAAGGATGAGAGGAGATTTTGGAAAACTATAATGATATATCAGTCTTGTTCTTGGACTACTCCCTAGGCATTTGTTATAGGCTGTATGTGGATAAGGACTGTGGGCTTGTTGGGCCTTGGTCTGATCCACTAAAGTTATGATTGCGCTCTTCCTTTCAACTGACAATTGAATAAAATGTGACCTCACAGTCTGAAAATAGATTAAATCTCCAAAAGTACTATTGAAATAGGGTTGTAAATGGATTGAAAATTTTTACTTGAAGGGATTGCTATGAAATGCGTAGTGTTGCATTTGAAATTCTCTGATTTTTAATGACATTTTCAAATGAATAAAAATAAAGATAAGAAACAAAACTCTGCATTTGGCAATGCTATCAATTTTTTGCCCTTTTAAAAAAATTTCCAATGGAATAGAAAACCTGCAAATTTTGACACTGAAAATTTTTAAAGATATTTCAAATTCTGAAGAATTAGATATTTTCTAGACTGAAATGAACACTTTAAGATCAGTTGAAGTAGAGTCAGAAATACACCTTTTCCCACATGATCATGGCATTCGCACACAACTGAAAATATTAGCACTTTCAGTTTGTAAAGTGACTGGATCACTGGAAGATTTGAGAGTCTTCTAAATCTTAGACAGTAGGAAAACACTGGTTTTGTGTCCTTGCTCTCTATCCAACATAATATTAGGGATATTGCAAAGTATGACATCTGAACTCCAGAAACCACATTCAGTAATTTGAGCAAATGTACAAATGCAAACAATAGAAAAGAGGGAATCCCACGAGGCAGGGTAAAAACTATTTAAAGGAATGGTATCTAATTCATATATACTACAATTCCTTTTATAGCAAATCTGTAAATAACTTTTCATTGCAGTATGTCATGAGCCACAAGAACATATGCTGTGTTGAATTCCAAACATATGACCTCTGCTGCATTCCTTTCATCTAATCATTATATAATTCTGTCAGCAAGAACAATCAAGTTTGATGTGCTTAAGTGTTCGCAGAATTGAGCTTGGATACTCTGAAAGTTCATTCCCTTAACATGAGTATCATAATTTTGCATGGGAAAGTAGTCAATCTCTTAGAATGGTAAATAAATGGATTTATTTTTTAAATTACTATAATAGTTTGGTTGTTTAATTTTGGACCATCACTTTCTCCATTAAAAAAATGATCAGCAATACTGAAGTTACTTAGTTAATTTTCATTGTAATTCAGAATCCTCATTTCTTGGCCGAGCCAAGAGAAATGGAATTCTGAGCCAACCAGAAATGGCAATTCACAAATTTTTACAGCAGTCAGCAGAAGTTGGTCCATATACATCTGAAGAAGAGCTGGTTTTTAAGATCATATATTTCCACAACTTCTTTCTAACACACCAGTAAAATATAACTCATGGAAATTATCTTAATTAATTCAAGTTGTGCATGAAAAGACAATGATTATAGATTATACAAATGCCAGAGTGATCAGAGGATCATGTGGCAGAAGGCATCATGTAATAAATGAACAATTATGGCCCTGCTGCATTTTCTAACACTTCCAAAGTGTGAGAGAGCACTTTTAAACCTGAGCAACTAACACTTAGCTAAAGCATTTCTAATGGTGGAGGTTTACCTGACTCAGTAATGACCATCTGGATCTCTATAACTCAGTTAGTTACTCCAGGCTCCTCTTAATAGACAATGGAAAGGAGCAGGCACTTCATTCTTTTCCAAACAGTGTCTGAAACAGGTCAGATGAACAGTGACCTCAGAGTGCCTATTCCTCTCCATTTCACTAGGTAGCATAAGAAAGCACAGCTCTGAGAGTTTCACTGTTCTTACCACATTCCCTAGAGCTGAATTTTCATCCATATTTTGGTCTGTTTATCTGAATAAAATGGAAAAGTAAGATGGCCTTCCTTTTTAGACACTCATTCTTTCAAAATCTTTAATGACTATTACAAAATGAGTTTTCTTTTAGTATCTGATGCTCTTTATTTTTCTTTACAAATAAACCGTCTTGCAGAATATCTTGCCTTCAAATTCACCTTTTCCTTTGAAATAACAATAATAATAATAATAATAATAATAATAAATAATTTTGTTTGAAGAGCAGGAGAGTTAATGACTCATAACTTTGAAATAATTTTTAATAATTCACTTGAATTTTATCTGATATAGTTTGTACCTTAGGAGAGCTGGAACTAAAGAAAAAAGACTATGATATAGATGTATTATAAACACGTTTATTCACCTGACATCACAACATTTGCACCAGCAGAAAAGAGAACAGAATCGTGCCACAGATGCCAGTGCTTTGCTCTCCAAACTTTTTGAAACCTTCTGTACACCTAATTACATCTACTCTTCAATTTATGTCTAGGAGATGCATAGATGAGTCAGGTTCTCAGTTTGAGAGGTATTGCTTTCTACAAACTGCAGTAGATCCAACACAATTGCTCTTGATAGGCAGGAACAGGAACTCAGCTGTAGGTCTCCTCAGGCATCACCTGGCTGTTCAAAGAGTAGTTCCTCTCATGTGATTTGTTCTCATTTTTCATAGAAACATTTAAAAATTTTTTGGAATGGAAACAGGAAATTTCTTAACATCTTTGAATTTTTTATAAGAGGGGAACATCATTTCCCCTCTGGTTTTATGAGTAGCTGCATTTACTTTTTTTAGCTATATATTTATAATCAATACAAGTAAGTATGAAAGATAAAGTAAATACTTGATGGATCAATTAACCAGCATCAACTGTAAATGAAAAAAAAAAAAAAATTGCTATAGCAGAAAGCTAAAACCTAATTAAATTGAAATTTGTTCCTAGTTCTGACATGCAAAAGAGTAAGAAGTATATATAAAAAAAACCTTGAAAAAACATACAAATGTATTTATATAAAGAAATTTAGCAGAAGTATCTAAGTATTGATTACTTACCGGACATAGATTAGAAACATCACCAGCATGTTCATACCCCAAACTGAGTATTACCCAGGGAATGTATTCTAGAATGAAACAAATTCAATTACTTACAGTTGTTACACAAGAAAGCAAAAAAGATTTGCAATTCTCATAGAAATTCAACACAGAAAACCCATTTCTTTTAAGATTGGGAACAACCCATTTCACACCAGGGAATGATTTGGGTTTAATAAGCTCAGCATTAACTACTCATAGCAATTTTAAGTTTCCATGCTTCATGCAGAAAATCTCATTTTTGACTTTCCCCCTTGGAAAGCCACATAACCTCTTCAGACAAGTATCTAAATGAAAGAAAAGGAGCTCCTACAAATATGGAAGTCCTACAGTGGAGCCTGGCAGGATAGACTTTCCAGTAACCCTCCAGCATCTGTCCTCCTGGTCCTTCTGCCAGGCAAAGAACATGGAAGGTGGTGCAGTGCCTCTCACTACAGTTTCCAAAGAGAGACTCAGCATCAAATCACTTAGGCAAGCCACATGAAGAAGAAGATTTTTCCAAAAAGCCCCTGTGTGTCAGGACAGAGTACTGGAAAGAGCCCCTGTGCACAGCCATAGAGCCACCAGAGAACCATCCCTGCAGAGAGCAGCTGCCTCTTCCATACACCAGTGTTAAGGGTACAGCATAACAGCAGACACAGATCTGACCCCTTCTGCCACGTGCAGAAGCCACCACTTTGGGCATAAACAGGAACCTGTCTCTGCTTTCTGCCCCCTGCATGGTGCTCTCAAAATGGGGTCTGCTCTGGGTACCTCCCAAATGGCAGGCTGTGTCCTCCAAGTGTGTCAGGACATACGCCCAGCTGCTGGTGTGCACTGCCTCTGCACCTCTATTCAGGACTAGGTGCTCTTATCAGACTCTTTCCTACTCCTTTTGACCTGTCCCTGCCCCCTTGCAGTTCCCTCACTCAAGATGTCAGAACCATAGGTCTGAAAAATCAAGAACTTTATGCAGCAGACCCGTTTAATGTAATGGCAGGTGCAGAGAGAGGAAAGAAAGTAAATTTATTTTTAGTCACAGTTGTGGAAATGTAGTTAATTGCAGGTGCAAGTAAATATTTCAGGGTAATTAACTAAAATCAGTCAGCAGAGGTGTTTCAAAGTGCCTAGAGCTGCAAAATATTTTTAATAATTTCATCAAGATCCCTCTTCATGTTGAAACCAATTATTATAATCGTTTATTTGTTTTCCAGTGGTCATTGAAAATATCTAGACACCTCATGTATAACACAAGGATCATAAACTGGGCAGCAGCCTGAATTTCCTCCATTCAAACCTATCTCACCTACATTTGAGAAACCTCTTGAATATTTCCCATGCACAGCTCAGCCAGAATTGGCAAGTACTGAAAATCTCAGGAGAATCCCATGTCTTATCAGATGTTCTAAGGTTTAGCGAAGTCTGGAAAAACAAGCGGTGTTTTAGTTGTCTGACTAAACTATATTTTCGAATTTCACCCATCACTTATCATAGTCTGATAGCTTGTCAGAGATCATTGCAAAGAATTCCCCACTGTAAATAAAAGCTGTATGAATACAACTAGTTATAATACTTTGGATTTAAATGGGTGTATTTTTGGCTAGAGGGTTCTGTCAACATTTATCAGGGAGATGGGCATACATTTTATGTTGTTTTGGTTCCACAGCTAATTTGGACAGCAAAATGAGATTTCCTTGTAATGAGTACAAAGCCACCTGCTTTGTCTCTTTGGAGGAATTTAAAATATTTAGCATATGAAGTATAAGTATATCATAAGAGTTCTCATAAATATCAGCAGGAAAGCTGTCTAGGCATAGACATCTCCTGAGTAAAAGAATCAGTATTTAATAGCTCCCTTAATCTCACTTAACGTTAATGGACAATTGGAGGAAACTACTCATCTGGAAATTACTTTAGCAAATTAAACATGGCCAAACATCTTTGCTTAAGTGAATCTGAAAGGAAATCATCCATCTTAGATGGGATTTTAGAGAAGTATCCACCATCTGAGGACTGTATATCAGTTTAGTAAATGGAAGTCACTTATGAGCTCACATCACCATACTGCATGCTCAGTCCATGACTAGGCAGAGCTCAATTACCCATCTCTTAGCTGACAAACTCCACTTACAAGCCATGTGCCTCAAAAACTAATGAGAAACATGAGCTTTTCAATGCTGTACTAACTCTATACATGTTATTGGGTGTTTTAAAATTATTTTCGTCAGACAAGACTTGCTCAAGTTCCTTGCTCATGTTTGGTATAATGCTATCACCCCAAGGGTTAATGACTATGTATATCATGCCACCTTCCACCTCCACCAGGACATCACTGAATTTCACCAGAATTTACAACTTCCATGTAATCAAAAATTGTCTAATATGGCATAAAAATATGTGTTTACCCACCTTCCTTACTAATCAGTATATCTGAAAGTATTTTGCTAAGGTGATTAGATATTACTCAGCACCATTCTGCTAGGAAAGAAGCTGAGGTACAACGCAATCACCTGCTTTGAATAAGGTACCTACAAACATGGTCCTGAATGAATGAACTGTCTTTAGAAAAGGTAGCACATTGTGCTTCTAACCCCAGTGCATGACTGAAGGGGCATGCAATGATCAGGCAGGAGGTGTGAAAGGCTGTGAAGCCCATAGCTTGTCTTCACATGACTCTGCCAGGGAAGGCACGGGCACAGGACACCAGGGAGGCCAAATATATATGTGTTCAAACATTATACAGGTACCTGGAGCATACATGCATTGGTGGCTATCAGTATCCCATGATGCTGATAGCCACCAATGCATGTATGCTCCAGGTACCTGTACAATGATGAGAGATGGTATGATCTCTGCCTCAGGAAGTCTCTAAATTGCTGATTGAAAGAAAATCCCTGTATTTGGCAGAAATTACTCTAAGCATGATCTGCTTGAAACTCTTTGATAAGCATCTGTCAACTGCTGTTGAAAAAGCTCTAGACTGTCCAGAAAAGATATCCTTCTATAAACTTCCATTAAAAAGCCCAACCAGATCAGTGGGGGTGTTGCAGACAAGGAGGATGAAAGTTTGAAAAATTGTGGACCTCATTTATTTTATACTTGTCTTTTCTTCCTGCATATATTCTTCATTTTTTTAAGGTTCAAGTCTTTGAATTTCAATTAAATGAAAAATTTGTGTAAATAAAAGCTATGTACATTAATTTATTGTTTTTTATGAGACCAATGAGCTACTTATATAACCCTTTATTTCATCACTTGTTTAACACCATAATCTTCCAAGGGAAGTTTTGATCATTGACTTAAATTCAGCTCACAAAGTAATCAGAGAACATTTTTGACAGTAGGAGACTGCATTTACTCCTAGCAAATTCTAATCACTTTTAGTTAAATTACACTCAACATGAATTTTGACTGGAGTGTTTATTTACTTTGAAATGGAGAAACAAATTTTTAAGTGCCTACTAATAACTCCGTTTAGGTGTCTGATGATAAATTAATTCTTCATGTAGCTCTGTGGAAACCAGTGGGGAATGAACTTGATCAATTTAATTTCTATTTGAGAAGAAGGATTTGGAACCATATCATACATTAGTTTCCGAGCACTCTCCTAGATTTTAGCACTGTAACTGGTATAAATGAATATGCATATGTTGATTACATGATGAAGGAAAGGGGGTACCAAATCTGTGCATAATACATCAAAAGAGGCCTGCTGGATTCAAGGATCTATAAAAATGTCTAGAAAGAAGAAAATTTAAATTCTTTTTTTATTTCTGATCATTCAAATAAGATCTAAGTGTTGACAGGGGTACATCCTTCATAATTTCTCTAACATACTAAAAGAATTCATGGTATCCTGGAAGTACATGATCAACCACCACAGTAGAGTGTTAAAAGGCCAATATCAGCTATAATTCCACTAATTAAGTCTAATTCCACTGTAAATCAACAGAACTAGATAAATTTAATAAAATTATTTAATTTAGATTGTTGACTCCCAGCTTTGCAAGCAGAATGTACAATTGTCTTGCAAAAGGAAAAAATACACTCAAGTTCTAAAATAATTTTCTAGCAGAACTTTTGTGTATATATAACTTCAAATACATTTTAAAAACTGACATAACTGAGTATATATACAGTATTTTGCCTTTTTAGGCAATCATTCTATTATATGAGTTCATGTGTTTCTAGGTTTCATTATTGTCATCCTATTACAAAAAAATCTAGAAAATAAATCTCAGCATGTAAACACTGTATTAAGCTTGAGCTTCTCATTTTTCCAGAATTTATCAGATAAATTTAAAATCAGATTAGTATCATATCTTTGGACATTTGGTTCATGTTCTTTACAGTTCTTATGTATTTATCAGCTTTTCATTGAAGAAGTCTCTAGTGTATTTTTAATCTCTTTTCAGTTCATGCTTTTTCAATTTTCAATTGATATGAAGGACAGATATTTAAGCACAGTTTGCAGCTGGTTTTAAAGAAGCTGTTTCTCTTACTTAGACTAAACTCATGTAAACATATGCCATTGTTCTTCAAATTAGGAACAGAACTTCTTATATAGAAAAAAAAAGAAGTCTAGAGTATGTCTTGAAGGAAGAGAGTCAAAAAAGGAAAAATAATTGTTCTGATTCATGCAAAAACATCTCACATCTAGTTTTAGTTTTCACTATCCCCTGAGTAAACTTATCCTTTCTTATATATCCTTTACTATGAAATGAAGGATATCTGACATGCAGGACAAAGAAATGTATACATCACACTGAGTAGCTTATGATGTAATCAGGAAAATCTTGCTTAATGTAGAATCAGGCCATGGCTGAGTAAATCATAGTCTAATCATATCCAAATATAGTATAACCTGCCTTTCTGATGGTAAATAATCCAACGTGGGAAGTGAAATGGAAGGGTAAGTTGTTAGAACCAGGTGAGTACTGTGGGAGAACTTCCATCAGGCTTCACTCTCACATGACCACAATTTTTCACAGCCGTGTATTGCCAACAAAAATCACTAGTTTATTCTGTGAACCTTGAATAAAGTTTCTGGTGAATCAAACCTAAGCTTCTTTCGCCTGGTAAGAAAACTCATGACAGTGCTTGTTCTCTCAGTAGTTTACTGGCATGCATAGAGGTGTATCTGGGATGAGGCATTGTTTTGCTTGCAGAGAAAGTGTCCAGCTTTACTAACATATTAATGAGACTCATTCCCTGTAAAACTTGTGTAGTACACCAAAGAAGGGAAGCTGTGTGTCCAGAGGTTTAGGCCTGAGTTTAGGCTGAGTATGTAGGCACATGTTTTTCTTCTCCAGGTTGGCACACCATAGCATAGCAACGTGCCAGCTGTTTTCCCTCGCTGGATGAAAATCTTATCACCACGCAAAGCACACCAAACACTGCAGAAAACCTCAAAGTGCTGTAGCAGGCTCCACCTTGCCTGCATGCTGGAAAGAGAGTTTGAATCCTCCATCACCAAACGTTGCTACAGGATGTGTTACAGACCTGATGACAGCAGCAGACCCAAGTCATCCACAAATCGTTCATGGACAAGTGGTATTTAGCTCACCTTGAGTTGTAACTTGCATATAACTTTCAGAGAGCTCATGTCTGGGCCTTCACCCATTAACAAGAACCAATTACTCAGACAAAAGCTCTCTTCAGAAAAGTAACTAAATATTATGCCAAGCCCGTTCTCCCTTTGTGGAGAGCAGAGAAGCAGATAACTGTGTAATAGGTCAAAAATATTGCTATTCAGCCTAAAATAGTTTATAAACAGCTAAATTCTACAGAAAATTGTAATTCTAAATGTTGATGTGAATGGGCTTTTGGCAAATCCATGTGATATCTCAGCTCTACTGTCATGCCTGGTCTGACAGCTGCCATTGCTTGACAGTCATTTCAGTAAACATGAATATTATTTTTTTCTTCTACAGGTAACAATAATGTTTTACATTCACAGTATATACATTCCTTTTCCATTTATAACAATAAAATCATATACTTCTTGAAGAAATGCTACCTACCTGCTACAAAGGGGAGAAGGGAAAAACAAGTTAAAACACCAATATCTTGCCTACCAATAAAAAAACAAAAGAATTAGAATAATTCTTATTATAAAGTGTGGTTTGGTTTGGTTTTTTTTCAAAAGGTACTGACAATTTATACTGAAAAATGAAGAAACCAGTCACTCACGTGTAGCTCTTCCTTGCAAGAGATAGAGTACATACTTAAAGGTTTTAGACACTTGGGGTGAAATCCACAGCAACTAAATTTAACACATAAGATATGCCCAAAATGTTCTTCTTGATGCACAGTCCTGATGTCTAGGCTCTCCAGAGCTGCTGCAGAAATTGGCAGATGCCTCCAATAGGCAGAGGCCCACATTTTCAGCCTAAATTAGACAGACTGGATTTCATTACATGGACACAGATTTTTTCATCTGTTCATCTGACCTGCCCTTCTCTGATCTCGAAAGCAATCTAAGCCAAATTATGGGAATTTTTTAGGAATTATAAAACCAAGGACTAGTTTAGGTTTTTTAACAAAAAGCTAAAATCAAGCAGTGGGAAAGTTCCCTTTCAGTCCCAACATCCTGCTCACATTGCAGTAGAAACAGTATTTTTGTAATAGGTGCTTATTTTTCACCCCAAATTTTTCAGTCTCTCATTGAAAAATGGGCAGGATGGATACACAACATGTATACTGCTGGAGGAATTAATTTCCAAAGAGAAAGCTGTACAGTGGGATGCTCCCTGGATGGGGCCATACATCTTTTCCACCAGATATGCCAGGAGTCATTCACAGGAATAAGGAGTACAGCCACTAACCACATCCTCCTGAAAGATCAGGCCCTCAGGAATCTGACCCAATTGCTACGAAAACATTTTGCAGTGGCTGAAGAGCATGTGCTCCCACACATAGTTAAGGACAATTTTGCTTTCTTTTTTTTTTTTTAATTTTGTTCTACGTGACTCAGAAGAGCAGCTGCAAGTCACACTGATGCTGCCTAGGGAAGGTACAATGTTTGAAGCCACCCAAATGACAGCAACTGTATCCCAACACACTTTGCCAAGCAGCACATGTTCTGGGCTCCAGGAAATCCCATGTCAATGGATGTGAAATGTAAAAGACACGCATACGCTCTATTAGGAGTTGGCTCCTCAGCTGATTAAAAGAAAGGAGTCAGTTCACTGAAGTCAGTACAGCTGCAATAATTTATATTAACTCAGAACCCAGCCTAAGCTTCTTTAATGCATGTGGTTTTATTTCTTAATAATTTATTAAGCATGGTTTAAAAGACAAATCATTGATGGTGACTCCTGTCAGAGAAAAAGCTTTCATGCTAGCTGCATTGTGTCTGACAAGGCAACACATACGGTGGTCCGGCTGCTATTGTACACAAAGGGTGGAATTCAATTGCTTAAACACTGGCATCTGTTGCCACTTGAGACATCTCAGGCGACCCCACCTGGTCTCCAGCTGCCTGTCTGGGAGGACACAGGTCTCTTGTAAGTCCTGTGACATACCTGTCAGCCCAATGCAGATGTCCTGGGTATCCTGGGGTATATCAAACAGCACTACACACTTATGTTCAGGCTACTGAATCCCTCTCCAGGACTGCTAGGATAGCTGAAATAATGTGTATTACACTAGTCTTCCTGATTTGTTGTCCACGTCTTTTATTGTTTTAAAGAACCTTTTCTAGCAGACTTGAACTCACTACCATTTTTGCACGATAAATTTTTAAGCAAAGAGGTTTTTTAAGCAAAGAGGTTTTTTTGCAATGCTTTAGCTCTGCTGAAGGCTATGCAAAATATAAAATATTATGCATCTCAGTAAGTCAAAAATAAAACAAACAGGTATCTCAGCTTTCTAACCCCATGGCAGCCTACCATCTGTAAAAGCAAAAGCTTGCTAAAATGACAGATTTTATTTACAGGTTTACTAGAAACAAAATTAATTCCCCCTAGTTTTGGAAAAAGGATTCAGCACCAGATTGCAGATAGCTAAGAACCAAATGTAAGTAGGTGTTTACATCTGAGACAGGTGTGACAGCTCTCGCAGTAGTGAATGGGATCTAGAGTTTAATTTACACACACCACAAAACATCTCATTTCACCTCCGGGCAAAGGGTGCTGATCTCCCACAGACACATGTTACATCTGATGAACAAGGTCTCGTGCATGTTCAGCTGTGCCTGATTGCAATGGATACTTGTGTTTAGGAAATCATAGCATGCCCATTTATGCAGAGTATGGAGTGTGGAGAGCTATGTGCTCATCCTGAAAAGGGCATCTAAGGCTGGAATCACTCAGAGGAACACAGTAATATTTTATGTATCCTGTGTTGTTTCAGACATTCATAAGGGCTGGAGGGCATGACACGGGACTTTCAGATTTGTCCACGGCTGGAAGTGCCTAAAATTTCAGGCTTTAAAAACTTCATGGTTAAGCAAGTATGGTCTAGTCTAGACTTACATAAATACTAGTAAGTAAATTTGCTAATGACAATGTGTCAGCTCTAAACCAATGTTTTAACAGATTAATTGTGAAGGCTAGAAATAGTTCTGTCTATATATACAGAACAATTTTAAATACTGTTTTTAAACCAAGATATGTTTTATATGTTCAATGCATCATTAATATGAAGTGTACTTAAACACCTAAAACAAGTGTTTCTTCTTCAGCAGTTTATGGCAACAAATGAAAACCCCATAATGTGCACTGTGAAGACCCACTCAATCTTAACTCCAAAACCCAGTGGAAAAACTATAGAAGATCTTCTCTAATCCAGTCAGCTGTACTTAATTTTCTGCTGGTATTTTATAAATTTTGTAAACTTGGATGGGATAATATCCTTCTTCTGGCTGGCTGCTCTTGTTTCCATTTCTGAGTGTAATGCTTTTGTTGCTCATTGAACAGAGCAGGTTCTTGAAATCACTGAAGCAGTACCTCCATGACCATCTAATTACCCTTCTGAACAACTACAATTTTGTAGATGACTAATTTTTTTAATATTTAGATAATTTTCATGCGAAGCTTTTTCATGAGCACAAACTTCTGATGGAGTAATTTGTATCTCTCTTAATGCTGCAAAATCAGGTTCAAGTTTCTGTCTTAATAACAAAGTCAGCACAAATCTTAAAAAAAATTTAAATTCCTGTGGGTTTACTTTGGAAGAGGTGCTGGATTTAAATATTAAAGACTCAACAGTATTAAAGGCTACAAAACAACAATATCATTGAATTGAATAGTTTCTAGAGAGTATTTTGATATATAATTTATATATGTAAATTATTTAGTACTTATGCAAAATAGTCCATTATGAAGCACCCCTGTGCTGTGAATGGCACTTCAGCCCATGGACTCATCAACTGCTAATAAAATAAATATTGAGATAAAATTTGTGTTTAGTTGAAATTTATGTATAGTGATGGCACTAAGCTGCAGAAAAATTTTGAGATCTTCGTTTTGTACTGAAGACTTCAGAATAAAATCATCTATGCAATTAGTGAAATGACCTTAATAATGTGAATGTTCTGGAATAAATCTCAGTCAGAATTGCAATTCATATCATTATAGGCCTCATTTAAACTATGAGGATTTTTTTAGCTAGTGCTGTACACAAAAGTACTAGTCTGCCCTAGAGATCTAGGTATCTAAATAGGAAAAATAAAAAAAATATATATTCTAGTCACCATTTAAGCAGAGGAAAAGGCTGTCACAATGCCAGGAACAACCACAAAAAAGCCAAGAAGGGAACCAAAGACCATCCTTCTCTTCAAAACTGTAAGGAACAAGCTAGTTTACCTAATTAAAAGAAAGGGAGGAAGGACAGAGCTTATCAAACCTAAGCTGTCATTATTACCAGATATTTAGCTGAGCACTCCCTTGGTTCACTGTTCTGAAACAGCAGGACAGTACCAGTGAAATTTAAATGTCTTGCTAGAAATCACTGCTTCTCACTGGGTGGATATTTCAAGGGATTGTGAGCAACATTCAATCCTGGGGGAGCTATGAAAATAAAACTTTTTCTAAGGAACCTGCATACATATTGGCAACCACTGAACCACTGACTTCTAGCAAGATGTAAAAAATAGACCTTTCCCTCCCTGTAACATGCTTCGTCTTTGATATGATGAAGACAAAACTATTGATCTCGATTAAAACATAGCTTGACTACACTGGGGATGAAACAAAGGTCAAATATCACATGTCCAGAAATTTCCTTATGTTGGCCCTAGCAGGTCATGACTACATAAACTGAGTATACAGACATGTTTGCATTTTAGACAGTAAGTTTTCAAAAGGAATAAGGAGCACCAGGGGGGATTTCATAGGTCATTGACTGTGCTTCCCAGTTGACTGACTAGGGTTTTCTGTCCTTTCTACTGGAATATCCTCTCAAAGCTACACCAGAAACTCACTTTTGTTTCAGGGCTTTCTTTCGCTCAATGTTATTAATTAGTCTAATGAATTTTTCTCCCTCTCTATTGTCTGTTTCCACATACACATTCTTTCATTTTTATTATTTGGTGTAATCACATCCTCTTTACACCCCCTCTCCACTAAGCTATGCAAGTTATACTCTTCTAAACAATCTCTTCATCCTCTGGCCATCTTAACTCACTCTGTTCAAGATGAATTTATTGGTTTTGAACACTGGGCAGTGGTTGAGCATTATAGGTGAGATCTTGCAAAGCTTTGCACCATAGCAGCAGTACCATTCTTCTGGTACTGGAAAATTTTTGATACTTCTAACAGAAGATCACAAATTTATTGCATCCCAGCAACTTTCACAGCATATTACTTTATTTTATTTATGGTCAATAAGGTGGTGTTCCACTCTCCTACAAATGTTATCCACAGTGTAGAAAGTAAATGGGACTTTGTGGTTGGACTTAACTTCTGTTGTAATTTCAGAACAAAGGATTCAGGACGGCCAAAGATTCACCAAAAAAAAGAAATATTCTGACAACAAGTAGCTCTGTACAATAATTATTTCACCTAATTCCCAAAGCTACTTGCAGCACATGTGGAACTGAGGTTGAAATCAGTGCCATAGCCATAACAAACACAGTGTTATGATCCTTCTAGACATCAGAAAAATAGTTGTTGAAGCTTTTAATGCATGGGCACCTAGAATCATTGGCAAGGCCACATCAGATACACAGCTCTTCTAGGAAATCAAGGAAATAGTGCAAAAATGAAAGAATGCCTCCTGGGAAGAGCTTTCAATGCCAACTACCTGGTTTTGTTGCCAGTCATGAAAACATGTCAGGAAGAAACTGCAATAATGCAACTAGATTGCAATTATCTCTGAGAAATACATTTGATTTAGCATACTCAGAGGTAAATCCAATTCATACTGAATAATTACTTCTGGCTATTCAGCTGAGGGCACTTCTGTTTCAAGACAGGGTTGGGAAAGGGGGAGCATGTTTAGACAAAAATTACTGAAGAAAACAAAGAGATTATTCCAAATCTTGCACTTTCCAATTCCCTCTTATACAAAACAAATATCCTAATAGTACTTCCTCTCCTTCCTTTTAGCATCTGCAGCCAAGGCAGGAAACAGAAATGCCAATATAAGGTGACATTAGAGTTTTGACAAGCCAAAACTTTTTAGTAGGGCCTGTTGTGATAGCACAAGGGTGAAAGGTTTTTAACTGAAGGAGGGTCAATTTATATTCTATGTAAGGAATAAGTTTTTCACAATGAAAGTGGTAAAACATTAGAACAGGTTGCCCAGAGAGGTGGTAGATGCCCCCTCCCTGTAAACATTCAAGGTCAGGCTGGACAGGGCTCTGAGCAACTTGATCTAGTGGAAGATGTCCCTTGTCATTGCAGAGGGGTTGGATGACATTTAAAGGTCCCTTGCAACCCAAACCATTCTATGATTCTATTAAAACAGGATTGGGAAAACATGGAAACCTTGTGAAGGTGTCTGTACTTGGGTGTCTTTCAGTTTCCTTTGAATAATGCAGAGTTTTCAGATAAGAAATGAAGAAACATTCAGAAATGTGTCTTCGTCTCTGAAAAAACAATCTTTAAAGGCCAGTTGCACAAGATCAGAACATTCATAGAAGGACAATATCTTGTACTGCTTGAAATTCAACATATTGTTCATTAAAAATCTAAGTGAACACATGGAAAGTGAAAAAAAACCTGAAAATTAATTACTCATCTATAGAAATTGGTCAGCCACTCTTTCTGGGTTGAGTTCTCATTCTGTCATAGACCAACAACATTGAGTGGAAGAAATATAATTGGCTGAATTTCTTTTGTACTGACCACTGCACATAGCATGGAAGTTTATTATATTAACTCTGAAATATTTTGGTTTTCTCATAGCCTTAAAATTGTACTGTTCTGTGATAAATAATGCAGAAAATTAAATTATCTTAAAAAACTGCTGTCTCAGCAATTGACAGCTGAGTCCAGTGAAAGTCTCTTTTGGGTAACTAAGGTGGGATTCAGCAGCACTAAGTGCTCAGGAAGAATAGAGTTAGTGATTTCCAGCCATTGTAATATTCACACTAATACTGACCTTAGAAAATCTCACCAAACTACAAAGATTCAGCCAAGAGAATAAATGTTCTTATATTACATGGCAATATGTAGTTTTATTACCACCATTTTCCCTTATTATCTGCCCTCTCTTCAGAAAGCCAGATACTAGCAGCAGTTTTAGGAGTGAGTTTTTACAGCTATATTTAATGCCTATCTGCAGACTCATTTTCCTCCTAAAATGGTATTATTTCTGTAAAACTAAAATAACACCCCATTTTATGAAGAGAGAAGGGAGGGGAGGGGAGGGGAGGGGAGGGGAGGGGAGGGGAGGGGAGGGGAGGGGAGGGGAGGGGAGGGAGGGGAGGGGAGGGGAGGGGAGGGGAGGGAGGGGAGGGGGAGGGGAGGGAGAGGGGAGGGGAGAGGGGAGGGGAGGGGAGGGGAGGAAAGGAAGAGAGAAGAGAGAAGAGAAGAGAGAGAAGGAGGAAGAGAAGAGGGGAAGAGAGAAGAGAGGAAGAGAAGAAGAAGAGAAGAGGAAGAGAAAGAGGAAGAGAAGAGAAGAGAAGAAGAAGAGAGAAAGAGAAGAGAAGAGAAGAGAAGAGAAGAGAAGAGAAGAGAAGAGAAGAGAAGAGAAGAGAAGAGAAGAGAAGAGAAGAGAAGAGAAGAGAAGAGAAGAGAAGAGAAGAGAAGAGAGAAAGTGATGTGTCTTAAAACTTGATATCTGGGATATCTTTTCCTGGCATAAGTCTAAAGACGAACTTAAATGTCTGCCTCAGACCCAGAAGTTATAGAAAAATAACACCAGTCGAGAGAGGCCCTTGATGCCAACTGGAAGTTTTCAAAACTCACTGTATACTTCAGCCTGTGTTAGTTCTTCTAAAATGATGGAACTAGATGAAAGGCATACAGGAATGAAAATAACCAAAACTGAATACAACTACTAGTATTTGGTCATATAAGATAAATTACCAGTTAAAATGCATATGCTTACTTAAAATAACAGGCCATTGTGAAATGGTATTTTTCTTTCCTTTTGCTCTCTTCTCTTCTCTTCTCTTCTCTTCTCTTCTCTTCTCTTCTCTTCTCTTCTCTTCTCTTCTCTTCTCTTCTCTTCTCTTCTCTTCTCTTCTCTTCTCTTCTCTTCTCTCTTCTCCTTCCCCTTTCCCTTTCCCTTTGCCCCCCCTTCCCCTTCCCTTTTCACATGTAGTACAAATTTAAGGACTTAGGACAGAGAACACTGTTCACATCATTCTGGTGGTCAGACTTAAATCTCCAGCTTTTTTAACTCCCATTGGAGAAAAGCATGAAAGAAAAATAAATCTTTACAAGCTGACATGAGTATAGAGTGAAGAGAGGAACTAAAAATATGCTAGTGGTCTAATGCTGTCCATAAATCACTAGAAAAGAAGAGGGTCTGTTGTCATATGCCTCAGGCATTGCTATAAAGTAGGTAGGGAAAGAAAATCTATCCATAGGGTAAGTTATATACCATTTTTATAATGCTTAACCTTTTTTTTTTGTTGCAGAATTTTCTGAGTGTTGCATACAAAAGACGAGGAGATGGAGACAAACAGAAAGGGAGAGGTAGCAGTATTATCTCTGAAGAAGAAAGAACTGGCTTTCCTGATTTCACTGGTGTTTGGGCATTGACCATAGCAGAGCCACACACATGTACAACACAGCCTAGAGAAACTGGCGTGCCCTATCAGGCTCCCTCTCTGACAGCAGATTTCGTAACATCCATTTGTTCTCCTGTCACCCAGACTGTCTTGGTGCAAGTCAAAGCCTCTGAATGAGCTTCACAGGTAGCAGGAGTGAGATGGGGCAACTGATGCAGCCAGTAAGAAATGTTAAGGAGAGAGAATACCTTTGATTTAAATATTATTCTTATCCTCCAAACCTGGTGTTGCTGTAAAATGGGGATCTAAATTCTCAGCTTCTATCTGGAACAGGAGGCAAACCAACATGCAGAGTCAAAGTAGTGATGAAGATCCATCTTAACAGCCAAAGGTCATGTAAGAGAGACAGGTTCAAATTTTTTTCAGATTATCAGGGCTTTTTTGTCCCTATTTAAACTAAACTAAATGAATTAATATCAATAATTGGCCACATCAGATAATAACAGTTATGGAAGAATGAATGCTTGGATTTTTTTGTTTATTAAAGTTCCTTTCCACATAATCAGCTACCAGACTAAAAAGACCCTGAGCAAAATAAGTTGACTGGGATGAAAAAGTCCTTTCCACTGCTAAGTTACCTTGGGGAAATAAACCAAACAAAGCAATACTTCAAAAGAAAACAAATAAATTACATTGAAATGAAAATGTTTTTAGCAAACTGAAATCGATTTGATGATTTTCTCCTTGAAATAATTTGGGTCTTTTCTGGAGTTTGTTAAGTCTGTCAAAACATGGACAAGGATAAGATTCATTTGATTGAAAGTGTATTTTTGCATTAGATTTCCTAGCAACACAGTCAATGGTTTCTGCATAGATTTACTTGAAATTATTCCCTCTATGTGAACACTTTTTAAAAATATTGCTCCTCTCTTTCTTGCCAAAGCAACAGCAGTGCTAAATAAACTCAATGAAAATGACACTTTGGTTAAGAGAAAGGCTATTAAAAGAGCTAAAAGTGTTTATGATAAACTCTCTGCTGGCTGTTAGAAAAACTCTCTGTGATCAGTATCATATATAGCCTGTCACTGGAAAGTAGATAAACTGCTGAAGTGATACCATCTGGCATATCCTATGCTCCAAATAACAATTATCATCTGAATATACTGAAAGATAACTACATTGTTGACTTTTTTCCTGTGGGGCTTTGTCTAAATTATTTTTTATTAAAAAATAACATAAAGCCCAATGGAATTTAACCTGTAGGATTTTTTTGACCCATGTTAAGGATGGAAAACTACTGACTGATTACCAGAAAATATTGTAAGACATTTCCCTCGTGTCTCTCTTTTTTTTGCTTTCTATCTATATTTGTAATTACTTTCCTGGCTGCCTATCTGTTTGGTAGCCCAGCAATTGTTGCATCTCATTCAAACCATACTTGCATATTTTTTAGATTGTTACATAATACCAAGTTCCTGATTTGCAATGCATAATGCCCTGTCTCCTGTGATAACTTTGTCTGTTTAACAGGACAGATGCTGCCCACAAAAGCCACGAGCAGCAGAGTGAAGCAGCACTTCTTGGTTATTGCACAACTTTTTAACTGTTCGGCACAGGAGGAAGGGGGGGAAAGTACTGCTGCTGTTGCACTGTTATATCCCCAACTACAACCTTAAAACTAGGGGACAGGAGACCAGGACTAGGCCTGCAGGAAGCCATGTTCTGTGAAGGAAAGATAGCTGAATTGAATACCAGCTTGTTTATATGTTGTACCCAGAGTCAATGGAAGAGGTCTGCAGCTGTTTAGGGAACACAGAAGATGAAACCAGAAGGAGAACTGAGCTAGTAGAAGATTAAAGAACAGGAAGTCCAAAAAGAGCCTTAAAGCTAAGGCTGAAGATTTTGATGCAAAAGAAAGAACGATCTATTAAAAGACACTTGAGAAAGATTAGCGTGGTCAAAATAAAATGTTATTTCCAATTAGAGGAAACCATGTTCATTTGAGAGTTTGTGGAACTGTGGTTTTGCTGGTTTTTATATAAATTAGTACATATACTGGAGATTCCTATTTTCTTCAATTGCATGTTTACTACATGTGGGTTGTGGCCCAAAAAAGTAAAGTCTTGTTGTCTCCCTCCTGCCAGAGCATTCCAGAGACATTCGATGCTACATGTGCCCTGTCCCTTGAATGAGTCATGCCAGCTGAGGGTTTTCTGGGAGGAGGCAGAGACACAAAATTATGCCTAGAAGGTACAAGCAGAGAAGAGACCAAGGACTTAGGACAAACCACTGGATGCAGTGGGACAACCTCGCCCCCACCACAGGAGGCTTTATTCTGCCAGCACACTGCTGTCTCTAAAGTAGTCTCCCTGACTACTCACATTAAGGCAAAAATTCATTATGAATATATCTAATTACAAAATAACTGGGGTGAAACTAGTAAGTGGAAAACCATCTCCCAGGTTAACAGCTCTTCTGTTAGATAGATTTTATTTATGCAAGGCTGGAACCAGTTAGAAAAGCTGCTGCGTTAAATGTATAGGCTATATGTGGCTGCATAAGCCCAATTTACTGAGTCTGAATTTATTAGTCCTTTACCTATGTTTACTGAGCCACAATAAGACTACTATAAATAATTAAAAGACTTCTTTGTTTCCTTTCTAGTTTGTGTGTTGTAGGATTGGTTTATTGTTGCTGGGTGGCAAGTTAAAAGGACTTCCTAGGCCAGCTCATTTATTTTATTTGGCTATTGGGCCTCATTGCCATTTGGAAATTTCCTGATTTCAGTTGTATTTTCTGGGCTGCTTTCAGAGGCCTTTGAGCATAAGCAGTCTAAAGGGAGAAACTCTGATGGTTAATAAAAGACTGGCTTTTGGCAAAAGCCTCACACAGCAGCCCTGTTGCCACCCTTCAACTCCCAGTATCTGATATCACCAGCCTCCTAAACCTTAATTCTCCTGATGTCATAAAACAAAGGTTGCTAAAAGTGATGTGGGAGATTAGGAGATGAAAAGCAGAGGCCACCTATCAATAATAAGTTCATGAATACTCACAGTCCCAAAGGAAGGCATCATTCTTCATAAAACGGGGAAAAAAAGACTCAGAAAGCCCACACAAGTGACCCCAGCTCATGGCAGAGACCTGCAATAGATACCAATTCTTCCTGGTCACTGGGCAGGTCCTAAATATTAGGCCATTTTCCTCCTGATAGGGCAGTGTGGAGGAGATGGAGAGTTTTAAATTAGAAATAGCAACAAATACATTATTGATGGCAGGTGGAAGGAATTTCTGGTGTCAGAGACCTGGAGAGTTCTTTTAATGCCACCCATGTCAAAGAGTCCACTTGCAGGATATTCAAGAACTGTCTGGATGCAACTCTGTGCAATGTGCTCAAGGATGACCTAGCTTGAGCAAGAAGGCTGGATCAGACGACCCACTGAGGTACCAACCAACTCAACCGATTCTGAGATTCTGTGATTCCCAAAATTAGTGCAACCAATTAGTATTGGTTTCCTCATTCGTCAGAATTAAGAGGTCTATAAGATAATGTGTAATAATGTGGAACAAAGGATGAATTTTGCATTTCCCAATCTGATTATTCCACTCAGCCACACTGATTCTATATCACATGTTCAAAAATGAACCATACACTTCCTCCTACCTTCAAAGCCTTCTTAAGAAAATATGATCATTCAGGCCAAAGAACAGATGAGTCAATTCATAGTAAATAAGCCTAAATCCAGCCTGATTTTGTTCAGTCTGTGTCCTTTCAACTGTGACAGCTGATGGAGCCAGTTAGCATGAACTGTGCCACTGCCTCTGTGCTGCGGCTGTGCTTTGCAGGCTGAGATGCTGAACTGACAAACAGGTTTTGCTGTTTGCCATGTGCTCTTGCATTTGCTCATCCATCTGGATTGATATGCCTAGCAAGAGATTAGCTCAACGGGCCCTTGATCCTTTGCAAAGGCCTCTAGGCAGTTCCGTCTCACACACGATAAATAATAAATAACATTAATGGAATGCCAAGAATGTCATTAATAATTTTCAGATATGTAATTCATATTTAGAAGCATTTCAGACATTATAAAATGCTCATGGACTGTTGACATGGAAATGATTGTCTGTGTGTGTGACAAAGAAGGAATCATGGCCAGTAAGAATGTGTCACAATTGTTTGGCATTTTGGTGCGGGGGTTTTGTTGCTATGTTGCTTTTATTTTTACCTGAGACTAATTAGAACTGACTGAAAACTTGACAGATGAACATTGATAAGAACTGAGCTTGTAACTTAAAAGCTCATGACCATGAACAGGACTACTGAGGTTGTTCAAGGCTAATGATATCAATACAAGTAGTCCATGCAAATAATAAGGCTCTAGAGTTAACAAATGAGTCATTACAGATGGTCTGAATGTGAAATCAATTGACAGCAACTGGGTCCATGGAAACATACATAAATACTATGCAACAATTTGTATGGAGGAACGTCACTAATAAATGACCAAAAGTCCCCACAGAGAAGGTTATTAAAGTTGATATTTACCATTGAAACACAAAATAGCACTGGCAGCTGCATGTATAACGAGATGAAAAATCAAGTTGTGCTTTTTATGGTGTTGGGGGGCAATTTAGTAAAGAATTACCTCAGACTGTTAGAAACTCCTCCTTCAGTTTCTGAAGTTGGACAATAAGATTTTTTAAATCAAATCCCTAGTCACCGGACCACCTCAGCTGATGCAAGATTTTCTTTTTCTGGCAGCTTGTTCATGTGATATCAGACTTAGGCCTGGCCTATAATGAAAGAAGTCAAAAAGAGTTTTACAGGTTCATTCCTGCAAACTAATGAACAATCCTAGCAATTTCAGATAATTAAAGTTTAGCCCATAGTTAAAATATTTTTTGCAATGGCCAGAGGACCAGTATTTTCTGGATTAAAACTTAAGGCAAAACGTTGGCAGCAGTCTGAAGACCAGCAAATCCTTGTGCTGGAACAAACACCCTGTCGCTTGAAGGGAGTTGGGGCAGGAGTCCATATGAAACAACAGGTATTTAAATGCAGGCCTCCCTAGATTGCTGTCTGTGCTCACACTGTAGTCAGTACAATCAATCATTCTCACTACATTGCTCACCCAATTCCCTTTGATGTGGCTGTTGTCAACCCATGCAGAACATCTCTCCTGATACTGACACCAGCTGCCATTCCAGTAATGGAGCTGTAATGGATGGGTCAAGAGTAGTGTGAGGATCCCGTGCCACCTCTGCCAGCCTTATGCAGATGTTTTGGTTACTACAAGGCATCTTAGGTAGCACAAGACATCTAAGATTAGATGCAAAGAAATCTAGAGGGATTTTCAACTGATGAAAAACAGGGGTCCGCTTTAGGCTGAGTACTAGAAGGCCAATTTTTTTTTTTAAATAAATTTAATGCTGTTAATCCTTTCAGTAATGCCAGAGGACAAGAACTGTGTTCCCAAATGCTGTCACTGGCCACCACATGAGACACCCCACAGTATTCAAAATGTCTGCTTATAAATTGATAATAAGATACAGGGCTTTGGGGAGACCTTTGCACATTCCAAGTAGGTTTGACAATACAGGTTTGAAACGGTATATGTCTAAATGCAGTTTTCTTTCTACTATCCCCTGAGATACCCTAGCTTACCTCACCTGGCCTCCATCTGTAGCTCTAGGGGGCATGTGCATCCCAAAGTTCCTGTAGTGCTTCGACCAGCTGTGTGGATTTTTTTGCATGTATTGGAATATCACAAATAGCACTGAGCATTTACATTTACTCAACTGAACCAATGAAGACCACTGCTAAAAACCAAATAGCACAATAGATGGAGGTATAGGCAGCAAGAAGTGTAAAGGTTCTTTTTTGGACCACTGGATTCGGACCAGTGATGAAACACCTTACGTTAAACTACAACTGCTCAGTTCGCTTCCAATAATTAGTAGGTACAATTTAGATGTTGTTTTCAATCTCGTTTTTGAAACAGTCATTTTAAGATGATGAAACACAAGAAGATAGGACCAGTTTCATTCATGGGAGCTACATGCTATTTGAAATGCCAGTTGCAGGTACGTAATAGATATTCCCCATCTCTACATCTTTCCATGCTCTTCTCTTTAGTAAATGTCAAACACAATAATTCATATCTGCGAAGAGGTTTTAAAATTATTTTAACTAGTGCTTAGAATAGTGCAACTGTACAATGCTTCTGTTTGTGAAACTGTGCTTAAGTAAGAAACCAAACCTCTAGCAAGTGCCTAGAGCTCTGTAAAGAGAACAAATACAAGTAATCATCAAAGAAAAAAAAAGGTAATACATTTGTATTCTGGAAAAATGAGAAAAGTATTTTCTTCTTTTTCCTATCTTTTTGCACTATCAATCTCCCAAGGGATTGGGATTTTTTTCCCTTCCTATACTGAGATTATTTTTCAGTGTTAAGCACAGAAATTCAATATTAGATTAGTGATCATTTATATGGAAAAGAAAGAATATATATGACTCGTATCTTTTGTAAGGTACTAGAGAGGCAACAAATGGAAAAGACATGGCTGGTTAGAACACACACAAAATACTACAAAAGTCATCGGTTTTCCTGTTACTTGAGACATGCAGCATAGCATTAGGATTGTGATAATACTTTATAATCTTAACTGTGCCACTAAGTACTTTAAAATGTAACAGAAAAACAAAATAATTTTACAATATTTTAAATGCATATTCATAATATCACACATACTTAAGCATAAGTGTAACAGATGTTTTCCTATACTAAATGTATGGAATATATGTTACTTTCAGAGTAGGATAGGTGATGACTGACAGGTTTTGCTGAGTTCAGTGCTTGAAATCTAACTAATCCATCAAAATGCTCTTTATTTATAGTAGGTAGGTGTGACCTCTACAATTACAGCATTGAAGGGTCACTCACCTTGAAATCCAAATTAGAAGAAATCCCCAAAATTTTCTGATATCTGTCTCAACTAATATTTTTAAGACATGATATACAAGAACACAAAGTCTTTTCCATTGTGCCTTTGGCTAAGAGTCCTTAGATATTATCTTATGTAAGCTTCACTGAAGCTAAGGCTTCAGATCTAGATAATTTTGATGGTGTCTTCTACGTTAGATGAATGAGTTGCTTGTTAAATTTCCAGTATTTAAGTCTTTCAAAATTTTCAGTGCCCAAGACATTTCTCTTAAAAGCCCCTTACCTCAGATTCACTGCCTTTCTCATTTAAACACAGACATATTTAATTTATTTCCAGGCCATCATACTGGTTCCACTGCTGGTGTTAATAGTCATTAGTCCCAACCTGTTCCATAATCACTACAGCACCAGCTGAGATTCTGACTTTATACAGCTTCAGAAGGTTTTACTGTAGCCTGCTCATTTCGAGGAGAGGAAAAGGACTTCCACTCTGACTCACACAAATTTCATTGGGAATTATTCCACTTAGGTCAAAGGGAAAGGTGTCTCTTTCCAAGATACAGTGCCTGCTCTAAGAAAAAACATAGGTAATTCTTTGAGGGTGTATGCTTTTATTTTTTTCAGTTTTACACATGGAAGTTAGTATGAAATGTAATTGAAAACATAAATAATTAATGTATTACTGGCACATGAGTTAGATGTAGTTTCTTGAGTTGTTGGCTCATGCCGGTGGAAACAGCAGGGTGGCATATTTTTCATGTGGTTTAAAATCCAAGACGTTTTAAATATTACTGAGCACCAAACAAAGTAGTAACTTAAGTCCATTAGGCTTCCTAAGAATTTCCTTCTTGGACTGCACCTAGGACTAGCCAACTAAAACCACAGTATTCTACTCATGCTTCTGGAATTATTTAGTAGATTTGTAGGCTTTCTGATGTGCTCATTTCCATACTATCTGACAAATAACAAGTTCAGTGTTGTAACGTAGACAATCCCCTTTAGCAAACATATCAATGAAGTTCAGAGTGGCTAGTTTAAATTCCATAGGAGGTCAGTAACAGGACCTGACTGGAAGGTTAGATCTCAGCACTAGACTTGTATCTGAACAACTCCTATTTAATTTCTTGATGACTAATTCATTAGCAGAAACTTTTTGCTTGTAGTGGCAAAACAAACCCAAAGGATGCACTCATGATTTCTCTGGGTTCTGCAAACCTGGTAAATATTTTCAGTATCAAGAGCCTGAGAAAGCAAACTGAGTCCAGCTCCATAGCAGCACAAAAGTGGCAAGCCGCCTGTGAACCTCAGAAGGTTCAGAGGTTCAGTTTGAAGACCTACCAAAAAGTTCAAATACTTGTACAGGGTTTATCCAAACGATCTGAGCCCTCAAGAATGCAGACATGGCCCTCTTGAGAACAGACATTTTAGTTAGATTTCTATTAGTTTCTGTTTCCTTTTATGCCAGAAATGCAACAAAACCTGCCTTTGTTTTGAGTTTGCATTGTATTTTGGTTTGGGTGTTTTGGTTTTCTTCTTTGGCTTGAGAGGTCTAAGTGGAGCCAGAAGCATCACTCAGAAGCACAGATTTACACTGAAGTAAAGTGCAGTGGGGACTTAATCGAAACTCATCAAGGTTTGGTTTGAATTTCCAAGAGTATGTGTTTGTGCATGCACACACACGTGTGTAACTTATTTTTCAGTCTATACTTGCTGGCTCATTCAAAAGGGATACTATTACAATTAATTCCCCGCAGCCCCCAGAGATGAGAGTAGCCACCTGGTACCTCAACATGTTGCTATTTGAGCATTTTTCATTAACACCCAAGAATCCAGCCAACTCAGAAACTGCTTTCAATACCTGGTTGCCTCCACAACTGAAGGAAATTGCAGCTACCCAGCGTAGATGTCGGCAGGCTCAGTATGCTGCTCACTCAGCTGCTTGCCTGGGAGGGGAGGCTGCTGCATGTTTAGGAAGCAATTGCTGATGCAGTTGTTAGCATTGCTATCTCTAAGTCATACACTTTAAAGAGCCACTGAATTGGCATCACTTATTCACTCTACGTGTGTCAGGACAGGGCACCATGGGAAGACCTGCAATGATTGATGGAAGTAGGACCAGTCCATTGCCTTTTCAGTGCATTGAGAGGGTAGGACTGCAAAATTCTATCCCCTGCACAAAGCACTAATTTGCCAACCATTGTTGAATAATTATACAAACAATGACAGGGCTTTATTCTTCTTCGACTGTTCTAATATTTTTGGTGTTTGTCCTCCCCTGCCATACCCTTAAAAATAAAAGCTGACTTTTCAAAAAAAGATGAAAAGAGTTCCCACCTTTGGGTACTAAGGTTCTTGAGAACCAAGGTTCAGTATCTATTTTAGATTCTGCAATCCACAGGAAAAAAAGAGAATGAAAATTCCTCTTCATGCTTTGCACCAAAGAAAGCCCAAGAGGTATCTGATTAGCTGTAACTTTTGACAGTGTTACCCATGGATATGTGACTAGTAAATTGGCAGCATAATGTAACACCGCTTTCTTAAAATTTTTCTTGTTTTCAATAAAATTATTCAGCAAATGTCATGACCTTTTAACCCTCTACACCTTTCAAGAGCATAGGAATATGAAAAAATAAGCACAAGAAAAGTTTTAGAAACTTATATCATCCTGTTCAGTAGAAGTACAGGGCAATCTTTCTCAGATTTTCTAAATATAGCTGGTTTTAGTCACAAATTTTGAACCTAATAACCTTAACACATTGTACAAAAATATTTGCTCAGGTTCATTGTTCACAAGCATTTTCCTTTCACCCCTCCTTCCTCCTGCCCCATACTTTCTCTCCTTAACTAAACACATAGGAAATTAACGAAGTCTGTGACCTAACAAGTGGCAATTCATAAATTCATTAGATTAAAAAAGACTAGTAACATAGCAATTCCTTTAATAGGTTTCCTTCCAATCTCCAATTTACATTTCTGTCTGCCCTGGCAAAGATATTACTTCGTTAAGACTTTTTTTTTTTTCCCCTAAATTAGAGAAATGTTAATGACTTCTCTTATTTATTGCTTCCATATGCAAGTAGTTATCTTTCTTGCAAATGGAAATGAGACCCAAAATTGCAACAAATGGGGCCAAGCCGCTGAGTGCATATGTTCCTTTTTGGAGAAAGTACACATGCCTGATCGAATTAACTTTAACCTCTCTGTCCATTGAACAGACATCCTCTAATGTGGGGGCTTTTAAAACTGTTCTCGTTAAATTTATTTTGAATCACTGAGAACACTCTATCACGGTTTCAGCAAATAACCTCTGATAATATTAAACACCTGGTAAGCACAGTACCCAAGGGACCCCGTGCTGCCGTGTTTGACCTGTGACCTCCGGCAGTGAAGTTCGGCCCTTGTGATCCACTTGGATTCAGACAAGAAAGCTATTCTGAAGGAAAACACCTGCTTGCGAGGGCTGACCCCAAGCCAGTGCATGGCTGAAAAAAGTCAGCTGGGTAGAAAGAGACCAGAGCCCCATGCAGGTGTTTCCTACAGCACCACACACCTAAAAAACAAGGAAAAATAAAGGATAATGTGGGTAACAGTTAGGCACTCTCTCACCTGTTTATTTCGGTTAGTGTCGCTTGAGCTTGTCCTGGTGGATGACAAGGAAATGAAGAAGAACTTAGTGATTCTACATTTCTGAGACTGTGGGGACTTAGATTTGGCCAGCAGAAAACCCCATCTTGGGGGACTTCCATAACACTTACACCTGTGGCAAAAGACAGATCTGGACACCTCACCCTGTCTCTCCTACGCACAGCCTTTGCTGCAGTTTCCATGTTCAGCAAAAAAACCAAAAAACAGTGGATGGCTTCTTCCTTGGGAGGGTCTTTTTGGCTCTTATTTTCTTGTTATTGAGATGTCCTTTCAAACAATCTACCTCTATTTCAGAAATGCTTTGTAAATTAAGGGTTAAAAGCACCAAAACCAGAACCTTTCGCTAGGAAAGAGGAAGATGAAAAACCTTCACTTGCTGAGTTAAGGTTTTTACAGCAACTGATTTTATGCAGTGTGACAATGACTCTTTTTAAGTAGAATGGGCCCTACTTTTTTTTTTTTTTTTAGTCAAATGTCATGACTTATTTTTGTCAGCAGGTCTGCACAGTGACAGGGCAATGAGTGGAAAATATTTAATTTATCTCTATTTATTAAGTGAGTATCACAAAATAAGACGACAGGGATGGAAACAACCCTTTTGAAATTCTTCTGTTAATTCCTTCATAGACTTTTCTCCAA